>OU383778.1:52625565-55025565 GCA_910950805.1 Acrocephalus scirpaceus scirpaceus | reverse complement strand
AATGTGATGGGCCACTCCCTTGTCAAATTATATTTTCTATTTTTCACAATGAACCCTGATACTGGCACATTTGTTCCGATTTTAGTTCCATCATTCAAAAATAGCCCATTTCTTTTGACTTGTGATTGTTTTCATTTTGCCTGGGAATTTTGTATGCCCATTTCAAGTGAGAATAGGGGGTTTTATCCCAGATTTAAGAACCAGCTAGAAAATATCTCATTCTTGCTGCAATAATTTAAAGCTCAAGTAGCATTCATAACCTTTTATAAATCATTATTTTTACAAAGCTTGATATTAGTTTGCTATACCAGTGAGAAAAGGTAGCAAATGTGCATGTATTGAGTATGTGCTCTTTACAAAGAGAAAATATAAATTTTAGCGACAAATTAGTGAATAATCTAAGGCCTGATAAGGGATTTAGGGCTCTTTTTAGACATGTGGTTGGTAACAGCCCACTCCGAACAGTGATCCTGCCATCTGCAAACACAGTCCTGTATTCAGACCTGCTAAAAAGCACAATAATTTCATAATCTCTTTCAGTAACTTGCCTGGGATATTCCTGTGCATTTCCAAAGATAACAGAATTGCTGCACTCTGATAGCGATCCTAGAGTTTAGTGAAGTTGTAGAGCAGACACATATATTCTTCCAGTGTTTTCTGGCTAGAAATATGTTCTTGTGTTTTATCCTTTTGAGTTCAGTGCTTTGTGAAATACTTGATTTGCTGTGCGAGAGCACTACCTTCACAGGAATCCCAAAAGTCAGATTTATGGATTATAATGCAGTTACCATTTGACTGGCATTTCTGCACAAACATGTCAAGCCAGAGATCTGCCGATCTGGCAAGTTGATTGGATGCCAGCAATACCAGCCCATGTGCATACAATTCTCCTTCCAAATGGCCAAAAATTTCAGCTGGAAATAAAACCTAGCTATGTCATTTAGAAATATCTGAATGTTCCATATCCAAAATTCATGAGTTTGTATTATTTAACAACCCCTCTTCTAAGTCACCATCATTCTTGAAAGTTTTGAGTCAAGTCATTAAAATATATATGGTAAAGTGAGGAAAAAACAAATGGATAGAAAAAAGGGAGAAAAAATGTACCAACTTGTCCAGAGATCAGAAAGATAAATCCAACTCTATTCAGGCTATGTAAGAGTGCTCCTTTTCATCTTTATCACGTACATATCTCAAGTTTGACCCACTCAGTTGTAGTCATGTGTTCACAATGCCTATGAATACACATGGTCAAAGTGTGAGGCTAGAAGTACTTAGGCAACAAATAACTTTCTGATTTCCTCCTAAGTTTCCCCTAAACTCCTGGCAAAGGATATGAGGTATACTGCTGGGTGGTATGGAAGAGCTTATCCAAATGCTCTCTCTAATAGAGGCGTCACCACCCTTGCTCCAGCCTCTGAAAGCTCTTGGAAGCATAAAAGCACAAAAGGTGTTTAAAAGTGGTTGACAGGGGAATACTAAATTTAGGACAAATCATAATTTCTTCAGTCTCACCTCCACAGCCCAGCTAGATACATTACAGGTTGAAGAATGGAAGAGACTGGTTTGGTTTGGACTCTGCTCACTGTGGACGTTTTTACCCTTATACTTTGGAAAGGATTTACAAGAAGGAAATTTAGCAGCTGGCTGGAGCTGCATTATCACAGCAGTGGGAAATTCGATGGGTATCATCAGATTTCTGTGAACTAACGTCAGGCTTCCTGAACTGCTGCTTTATTTGTGCCCTGTGGGAATGCAGCCAATATTGTCATGGTATCGCTGAGGCAAATCACAGAACAAAACCTGCTGATGATTTCCTGTTTCATACTCCCTATATGCCACCCTGTTGCCAGTGATTTCATGAAACAGATACCACAGCTCATCAGATGCAATGGACTCCTGATCCATACTTCATTACAAGGCACCCCCGTCACCCCATCTACCTGCCTTGCCCTGCTATACATGCATGATTTCGATTGAAAAAAAAAAGAAAAAAGATGCTTCACTTTTAAAGGCACTCTGCATGTCTGCATTTTCAGGCAGTTTGCCTCTTAAAAATTTCCACTTATCTGCACTAAGCACACCTAAAAATTTGGGACCTTATTGGAGAGAATATTAATTTTAGATATTCTGGTCCTGGGTATAGTTAAAACCCAGATGTCCCAGAATGTGGAAAAACCACCCCCAAGTTATCCATTTCCTTATCAAGTAAAAGGACTTTACTTTTGCAGACTGTCACACACAGAGTGCACCTGCCTTAGCTTCACATCCTGACTACCTTGGTGAAATTAAAATGCGTATTTCCTTCCTTCTTGACGCCTCTCCCCCTGTGACAATTTGTCGTACTAGTTGAAGAAGCAGCCTGTGCAACAGAGAGTGACACAGAATAATGTGTCGTGTCAAATATATTAAGCATTTTGAGGCATCACAGACCTGGAGGATTTCAGATAAAAAGAAACAATTGTTTGAATCCTAAAAAAAATGTTATAAAAAAACACAGGGAATTTGATATTTATACCTGAGCTTTAATAGTGCCTGTGATTTCTGTTTAAGGTGGAGGTACGTGCACAGTTATGGCTGTAATGTTAAGATTGTCATTGCCATCAGCTTTTTAATAGCACTGTTTTGAAATGCCAGACTTAACGTTGTGTGCTTTGGGGTTTTTTTCACTACTTTTTTTTTCCTATGGACATTAATGATGGCAGCAGGGTTGAGCCAAAAGGTATCAGCAACTTCAGGTAGTCACCTCTACCAATTGACAGTGAAGTAGGATTTTCTTTGCTTTAGCTTTGTGGGCTCCCTGATTTTGTTGTGATGCTGTGTGGCTGCTGAACATATCCAGTACTGGGGGCTGCTGTACAATGGGGCTCTGGAAAGCTGAACCACTTAGAAGTTTTTAACCTAAATTCATGTAGAAGTATGAAAGTCAAAGGGCTTGTGATGTGCTAGTAAGTTACATGGATAGGCCAGAAACCTCCCACAATATCTTCCTCTTTCTTTTTACCAGGAAATTTATTCCCAGAATCCACTAACAACAGCACCAGCTTTAATTAGAGTAAATAGGAGACAGAGCCACATTCCTACCCTTTACATTTCTTTGGGGTTGGTTTTTGTATTAGTGAATCTGCTGCTCTGATGAGGACTCATTTTTATTGTGTGATGAAACCCTAAAGCTTGCCACAAAACCACTGCCTAATCACAAGAAAGAGAAGCACCAGGGAGAAGGAGGTGAGGAGAAGGCCCAGTGCAGTGGTAGAAACCCAGTGGTTGTTTGGGTATAAAAATTAATTGATGTTTGAGAGAAAAGAGGATTTGTTAAATTAAGCATTATTAAGGCAGTTCCACTGGATTTGTTTAACAGCCTAGCTAAGGTAAGAAAGAACAATTCTGTTTATCAGATGTGGGTCCCAAAATTTCCTGCATGACCAGAAAGAATCCCAGCTTTGAGAGCTACGTTTTGCGCACGAAACCAAAGCCTTTACAAAAGTCCAAGGACTTTTCATTTACACAAGACATTTGCAGCCCTCATAATTTAACATTAGTTTCCCAAAGACTTCTGAGGAGTCATACAGAAAATATTACTGGATGTCCTTGACTGAAGCTTAGAAGAGAAGAAGTAAAGTGGTATCAGTCTGCAGAAGAGCTAGGTCAGTCTCAACATGTTGGAAACAAAGCTCGGTGCTAAGTGGACTAGATTACCAGACCATAAATCACACAGTGAAAGCAAAACTGAGAAGGCATGAGAAACCTTAAAAATTCAGCCAATACTGGACTAGAGTAAGGAGTATGAGATTTTTTTTTTCTTCCTGCACTGATTAAAAGAAAAGTAGCGTTCAATCTTGAGACAGAGCTGAAAATATGTATTGAAAAAAGCAAAAGTTTTTGCTTCTGTAGAATATGGAAGAGGGTGAAAATACACCTGAAATTGGGCTTCATAGAGATAAAATATACTGTAGGAGGTGAGGAATGAACATTAAAAAAAATGAGACAAAAGCTAACCTAATTGTAAATCTGAAAATAATAAAGATATGGCAATTTTCCAGTACACATGCAAATGCTATAGGGAAAAGTCCTAAAACAAATATTTTCAGCATGAATAAAGTTTTGGAATCAGGAGAAAGGGGAGAATAAAGAACACAATAAGACTATGTATATATAACTGTGCTGAAAAGAATATAGAATCCATGACCCAATATTGTCAGTGTGTATGTTGCATAAGGATCCTACAATGTTCTCCCAGCAGCTGGAGTGAAACCTAAGTGTGAATACAGGTGCTTCTCCTGGAGATTTGCCTTCTTTGTAGAAGCAGCACTCTGAAGAAGGGATAGACTTCAGGAAGAATGAGGAATGCCTTCAGCTCCTTCCAATGGAGTGCACAAGGGAGATGGAGAGCAAAAGTGTGTTTCCTCTAGCCCAGTCTCTGCTTGCTCAAAAATAAGTTGTGCAGGCTGAAATAAAATGGATTAATCCACAGTCAGTCCTAGGGAAATGCGTAAATTAATCTCCGAAGAGAGGCACCTACCAAACTTCCTTGACAACAAAGGGAGGCTAGAGGACATCTTAGGTTGTATATGTAACATGAAAATGAGTAAAATAAGCTGGGATCAATCCCACAAAGAGTTTTGAAGGTTCAAATCCCATGTAGGGAGCCAAAGTATCAAACAGCATTAGCAGAGGTTGCTGACCAGAGCAGTATGGGACTGAACCCAAGTTTCTTCAGGTGTACCAAAGAGTGATTATTGCATGAAAAATATTTCTGTACTGGCTTTCACTGCAAATGGTAAGTGTAAAATAATTCTCCCATTAAGGGCTTGAAAGATTTTGATTTGAGCCAGTAGCTGTTAGAGCTCCAACTTGTTTTATGTGCTCTAGAATAAGTGAAGCAACACATGAGGCTCCTTAGTTATCATGCACAATGAACAAGCCCAGCAAATTCAGTGTTAAACGTGAGAAAGCTCAAACACACCAAGACTTGGCAGTGCATACTCTTGGCTCAAATGAAATTTTAACTTGTCCCTTTGGAATATCATGCAATACCACTGTCATTTCAACAAGAGCACTTGAATACCTTTGGCCCAGATGAAACCAAATCACTTTGGTAAAGACACCATGGTTTATTTCTCTGTCCTCCACTGTCATCAACAAAGAGAAATTATCTTGCATGGCTGCTCTAATTATGCATGCCCACACCATGAAACTTCTCTGTCTTTTAAGTAGTCTAGTTTAATTCATTGGAACATGTAAACTAATCATTTACTTGTAATGCCTTGAAAAATTCACCCTGTGCCCAGATAATAAGTCTTGTCAGCTTGCAGAGGTTTCACTGTGGTTTTATAACCCCAGCCCTTTGTTAAGAACAAAACTCAACTGCACGATGCCATGAGCAAGAGCCTCCAGTCTAGAGCAAGGTTTCTGCACTCAGAGTCCACTGCAATGCCCCCTCCCCAAGCCTAATATGAAAGAGTTTATTTTCTATAAGTCTTTTACTGCTGTTGACTGCCCATGCCATGTCTTCATTTAATAGCTATGGCTTCCACTAAGTTTATTTACTTGCCCCTGAAGCTTTGAATGAAGGACCGCTTACATTTAATTACTTTATAATGCAGCTTGAATAGTAAATGTGTGTCTGCTAATTGATAGCTTCTTCTCAATGAGGCTTTTTATCCCTGCCTGTCCCCTCGGGTGCTCTGGGTAACTTCATTGTTAGGATTGCTGATTCAAAGAGAAAGGGTACAGAAAATTCAGATTCGACACTGTACAGTATAGCCCAGTAAATGTGATCCACATCTGACTTCCAGGGAGGTGTGTTCAAAGGGGAATAAACAACTGTACTGGTGACAGAAGCACATGGTTTGCATGTCTGAGGCTAGGTTGCCATTGCCTACCCATCCTTTACAAAATAACCTTTGTTTAAAATAGGTGTGCGTGAATTAATCAGGTCAGCTGAAGACAGATAGTCCAGAAGTATTCTCAAGCATTCTGTTGGACAACCGCCCAACAGAAGAAACATCAGTGTGAACTTTGCCACTAAGCTGAGAAATAATGAGACATTGTAAACAAAATTTTGGAATTTCGAAAAAGTGTCAACCACAAATTGCTTTGTTCAATAAACACAACCATCATGGCTCTACAAAAGAAAGAGATGCTGTTTTCTATTCCTGCCTGGGATGGGGCCCTTTCATACCTGTCTTCTACTTCCTAGAGGAGTGGCCTGTCTACACTGGACTTTAGACTGTTCAGGAGCAAACAATAATCTCACCAATAGTTTTGGAAGAAGGAAGACCATACTGCTTGGATAGAAGATAATAACTTAAGGCCTATGCATACAGCCAGGTTTTTTGGCCAAAGTGAAATGATCTTTCTGAAACAGAAATGAGCATTTTGAATTGTTTAAATGGGAACTCAATATCTGAAGATAAAGTCTTTGCTGCAACAAGTCTGGGGAATTGTTCAGGTAGAAGCAGTGGCTGCTGAGTGATGTTTCAGGATACGACACAGCACCAAGAGACTTGGATGAAACTTTTCATATGAAGTGCTAAAGAGATGGGCTGTGCAGTAGCAGCAACAGACTATTTAGTATACCTGTCACTGCTACAGGACTCAAAATGTTTTCCCTTTGGGAAAAAAAAAAAAACAACCCAACCAAACCAAACAAACAAAAGTATGTTTCAGGACATGTCACACGGACAAGCCAGTGTACATGAGTTATTCTTGTACTCTGCAGTTTTGCAATGAATGATTGATAGGAATACTTTAGGAAAATCAGAAGTGCAAATATAAACCTTACAACAATTTCCAGATGACTGAAGCTATCGTTTCACTTAGAAAGTCTATTATGTATTCCTTGTGTTATTCCAATACATATAAAATCAGCATTGTGCTAGGCACTACATTACAGAGTATTCAAAGGCAATTGTCCAGAGTTATTTGGGGGATTGGCATAAATTGCACTCTTAAGGAAAAGGGAAAAGCTTGCCCTTTGTGTCATAATGTAAGAAGTAGCCTGGAAATTGCATCCTTATAATGTGATCCCAAGCTCCAAATACATGGCAGTGTATCCTTGAAGTTTTGAACCTACTTCCTTTACTCTGAAAGTACATAGAGATTTATGTAGCATCCTTGCTTGTACTGCATAGAACATGAAATATTTCTGGTTTGCTAGAGCAACTGATAAACAATACCAAGCTTCCATTTGTATATCAGGATTTTCTGTCTTCTATGCTCATGTACAGAAAATTATTACTGCATAAGGATTTAACCAGACAACATTTTCAAGCAAATATTTTCAATACATTCTTGCCAGAGACCAAGATTGGTCAGAAACACATTCACAGCTTATTTTACTATCCTTTCTAAACTTTTTGCAAGTCAGATGAATTGCCAGGCAGGTTTCTGTTGTTCTTTTTTTAAAAATCTGTTCTTCAAAAGCCCTCTTTTTGCTTTGTAGTTTCAGTGGAGATAAAACAACTGTGCACATCTGTGCTTTTCCAGTTACTGTATTTATTTGGTTTCTTCTTGCATTTCTTCCTTATTCTTTTCATATCTGCCTGAATTGTGATAGAAATTGCAGTGCTCAAACAAACTCTTCCTGTCTCCTTATCTTTCTCTGTTTATCCTTTTCATATGACCTTGGCATATTTTCTTCTCTGTTTTCATTCCTAAATATTGTTTTCTCTTTCAGGTTAAACTTTTTTGACTTCTTTGCTACCATCATCACTTTTATGATTCTTATTTTAAAGCCCATCATAAAAATCTTTGTTTTCTGTTTTATGTCTCTGTCTTCCCTTTCCTTCTTGTAAAAACACTGACTGTTTTCTCGGGAAGCTGTTAAGTGTCAGTTATTTTCCCTTTGTTTTTCCTACACTATAGCTTTAGGTAACAGAGGATGTGTAACAAAATATACATGGTTTTGAAACAACATACAACTGAATTAAATTACAACACAAAAATGAGGAAAAATAGATTCTAGTGAACTACAAGACAAAGGGCAGATGTTGTTAGCTTGTTTTGGTCCTGGACCTCACTAAGATCTAACTTTGTAGGTCTAGCTTTATAGACAGGAGGCTTTGTAGCATTCAGCCCTTAGAATGTAGCATTTTAGAGGTCCTGCTGACAGCCTTTCCTCCATCTACTCTGTATTCCACCCCCTGGCTTCTGAACTGCAGTTATCTCTCAGCCTTTCATTTTACACTGAAAATGATAATTAAAGTATTTCTGACATCAACAAAACACAGTTACAATAAATAACAGGCATTGTCCATTTGGTCAGAAAACATCAGAAGTTTTAGAATTCATTTCGTTCAGTGGCAAATGCCTTATCATAATGCATGGTCATCCCCAGAACATACTATCAGAAAGTTAAGTTCTAAGAGGACACCATTTCTTTTGTTACCAGTGATCATGACTGGATAAATGTAACAGAATATTTCAGGTGAGTATTCAGCATTTGCAAGGATGTCTTTTGATTGCTTTCTATCATGATTTTTTTGGATGTCAATCATCAGAAATGGTGACAAATGGATAGTCAGATTGGAAGGAAAAGGCATGTTACAGGGGGTAGGGTTTGCTTTGTTTTTGTTTTTTTAATTGTTATTTCCAACCACTAGATGAACTTAAATTGGACCTAGAGCTCACTTGCCAATGTCACTTGCCCTCCATTAAGACCCTGTTCTCCAAGTGGGTGCACTGGAGTGGACTAAAAAATGCAACTGAACAACACAACACAAAGTCTAAAACTCAACATCATGTAAAACACTCGAAGTGTTACTGCTTGAAGAGTAAACATTAAGTAAGAAGATTTTTAAAAGAGTATTAGTTCATTAATACTTTCTGTAATCTGAATACTTTCTACTAATCAACAGATTAAACATTACACTTTACAGACTTCTCCGCTTCCTGAATGAATCATTGAAATCATGCATGTTAGTGCACTCCATAAACTCTGCAACTTTCACTTTCATGGTATTATGCAGTGAATCTTTAATGTGAAAAAGAGAACATCCTTACTTAGAAAGGCTGCACCCATTCCCCAACTGCTGTACATCACTCAGCATTAGCTATCCAGGACAACTGCTTCAATCATTATAAGAGAAGGTCACATCTGTTTTCAGTTTCTTTTATCTGGTCAAAAGTCTTATAGGCTTTGCTGCATAAAGTGAGAAAAAGCCCCAAAACAAAACAAAAAAGGAATGGAAAATATCCTTTAATGTAGAGCAGCACCTTTCTGAAAAGCAGACAGCTTGATGGGTATGCAGCTCTGTTGGGCAATAAAAGTTTAATATTCATCTGCATCTTCTGCACTCTGTGGGACCCTGTACACACTTCACAGGCATCTGATTCTCTCATGTTTTAGGGGGCTACCTGGTATACCTCCCCATATGAATCTTTGGGGAACTCACACAGATGAGTACTGATTTCATGACCGGGTTTAGTTGTGATAAGATAGATGCCCTATTCGAACAAATCCATCTTCATTTCCTGTGTATTATTATCCCCTTCTGATTTAGTCCTCTTCAGAGTCCTGGGTTTCTTGGTTTTTTTTCCCATGGTGGTTGGTATTTCCTGGCTCAGGAATTTCCAATGCTGTGTTCTCCATTGCCTTGAAGGCTTTCGTTGAGAAGTAAAACTCACTCTGTATACACTGAAAGACACATTTACCTCAGCTGAGCTGTACTGCTTCCTGCCAGCTGAGGACCTGACCTACCTTTAAGAAGTGTAAGTTGACAGGGAGCACTCTTTTAACAAAAAAAAAAATAAAATTGTTTGTTACCTATCTGTACACTGATAAGTTCTTTCATTTCTGCGACTGACACCTAAACATCCGAATTCAACAACCAGAGATAACATAGGCAGTGATACTAAAAGACTTTATGTACTCCAAGTAGTCCCCTGGCATAAATCTTTGAAGGCTCAGAGCCCTAACAAATACTAGTGATGTACATGTATTGGTTCATAAATTCTGTTTATTACAACTTTGGCTGCCCTCTATTTGTTTTCCATACTCTCCTCTGCATGCTGAAAAAGATGTTCCCCTACAGTTAGCGCCTATTCTGGTCCATTTTTTGCTGTAAAAAACTAAAATACTGGAGCAGGTTTCGTAGCAGCGATTTTTTGAGTTTTGTCTTTGCAGTGACAACAAACACATCCTAATGAATAGTCAAGTAAGAAGACATAAATAATTAACAGATTTTCTTATTATTTTTAGAACATGCTAATTCTGGCTGAATCCTGGCATATAGAACAAGGGAATGCTTTGTAAAATCCCCTGTTGTATTACAGAAATGTTACCATTTTTTTCTTCTTGCTCAGCTTTCAAATTCTTATTCCCTCTAGAAGAGCAAGACAACAAAGTCGACCTATCATAGTAGAATTTTAACCAATGGTTAATTAGCCATTCAGCTTCAATTTAAAACTAAGTTGCTTTCCAAAATACTTTTGTATATTTCCTGAATTTCCTAGATGAATTTTTCCTTTAAAAGAAAGGAAGGTTATTTAATTGAACACCACAGGTTTTGCTTTCCAGGTTCTTGTAATTATTTTTTGGATATGGTCTTACTTACAGTGGTAACTGGCAAGCAATCCTGTACCAATAAATCAAAAAGTATAGCTGGGTGCCAAAAGAAAACACTTGCAATGAGTCTGTCCTATAGAAACCACATGATTTTAACTGATATTGACAAGCAGTACATTATATCTTGGTTGAGAAAATTTAGTTAATATTGAATCACACACCCAAAAAATGAAAAATAAAAAATAACCTTTTAGAGACCTCAGTGCTCTGGAGGTGAAAATTTTTCTACCTTCACACACTCTAACAATTACCCAAAAGGATGCATTTGAAGGTAGCGTGAGCAAGACACATAATATTTAGTAATGCTGGACTCTAATTCTGACCGGCTGTCATGATTTTCTTTTCAACCGGTGCGTATCTTTCATTCACGAGTGCTTTATAGACTTTGGAAAGTAAGAGATGGTTGAATATATGACATCATTGCTGCTGACACCAGGAAACAAAAGAGGCACATTTACATGAGAAAGGTGGCTTTTCTGCAGCAGTGAAGGGAGGGAGGGTCATAGGTTCATTCCTCTGTTTGCAGGCTATGGATAGTGCTATAGGCTTACCATGCCTTACACTGCGGGGCTCACAGTCAGCAGAAACAGCCCTGAGCCCATTGCTGACTACAAAAAGACCATTATCCCCTAATAACAGTTGTGCTGTCTGTGACTTTTGCGTGGCACTAGGAGCTCGTTTCATGTTCAATGGCTCTCTGAGAGAAGAACAAACCAGTCTGCCTCTTCTTTGTACGGGTTAGTTCTGTGAGGGCAACGGACCAAGAACAGGGGAAGTTGTTTTGTGACTGCTGTTGTCAGCAAGTCTCCCCCACACAGTTACTGACTTAATTTCACCTCTTTATGGTAGCAAACGCCATGCACATGCTGTGCAGAAATTAAAAGATGAGTCTTTGGACCACAAGAGTTCCTCAAAATGCCACAAAGCCCCCAAATTAATTCCAATAAATTGTTTCCTGCAGCTCAAGACCTCCATAGTATACATAAGCCCACATTAACAGGGGATATTTTGACAATTAAAACATATCAGAAGTCTAGTTTTCTTTGAGTATACCTCTTCTAATGCAGAATTTTTGGCTTTGAGGAAAAGAAACCCAAATACTAGGATTTTCTTTTGGTTTGAGGAAAGAAGTAATGATCTGCGATTACAGTGTTATGGATGTCTGGAAATATTTTTACATGACACAACATGTTCCTCTTAGTTTAGGGAGAAAGTGGGAAGTGTGCTCTTCCTCATCACGACTAGTGAGACTAGCAGGAAGAGGAGTGCTTTTGGAAATGCCTTGCAGGCTCAGGGAGTATGTTCCCTGATTGTGGAAATAAGCAAAATAAGCTACTCACTTTCAGCAACATCAGTGTGATGGATTCAGTGTTGCACAAGGTATATTAAAAGGACTCAGAGAAAATGCAAAGAGGTATATCTAGGCTTTTTCTATAAAGTGAAATAGCTAAATGGAAGAACTATAGGACCTCATGAAATTATAGACACATCCAGTGCTATTTCTTTAAACAGATATTGAATGGATAAGATTCTTTTAAAGTTCAAATCAGATAGCTCTAAACCATCAAAAGACTAATCTCTTCTTTCTGCTTACTCTCACGTGCTGGAAATGTCTGTCTCTTATTTGCCAATAAAATGTCACAGGCCTTACCTAACGTTTTTAATAGACAGCTGACCACAGAGGAGCCCAGAAACTGCTGCATCAGTAAAGTACTCTGGAAGGGACACTGTAATCTCAAACCAACAAAGGCTGTGTCTAAATTAAGGGGCACAGTAACATTCTATCCTAGTGTCTCAATGAAATAACATCAGCAATTCCTCTCTATGCACAAAAATCCCAAATGTGCCACAAAATCCCCTTGCTTTACCACTGTACCTGAGGTGACCCTGCCACAACAAACCAGCACATGTTATCATTGCTGGAATCATAAGCAGCAGACAGACTGTTTCACAGAGCAGGATATTTATATACCCAATGTGTTCGACAGGCTGCTCAAAAGAGCAGATGAGCACAGCATCTAAAAAACACTGGGTGTGTTTGTGTGATAAGCCTGTGTATGTAGCCAACTCAAAACACTGTTCTCTTGAACTCAGACAGTTTCCAATATCAATTTATCTACTTATTTATTTATTTATTTTGGTGACTATTTGACATTCCTTCATAAGCTTAGAAAATTAAGCCTCCTGCTTCATCATTCAACTCCCTCCCTGCCATATGGTTGCTCTGATTCATCCCAGCCATCAGCTGGTACAGTGCACAGTTCAGGGATGTTTTAAGTTTTACCATATTTAAGGGCAGGAGGATTTATATGTTGCTCATCTTTTTGATATTCTGGACTTGGATGTGCCAACTAACAACACTCATCACTGAATTAATGATATTCTTTTTTCTTTCAGACGACCAGTCAATGCAGGAGATGGGAAGGGGAAGAAGTACTTCAATTCCAATTCTCCTATGCCCAAGGCTGTGAAACCTGTAAATGTAATGCAGCGTACTTTCTCTGTTGCAAATTTAGCCCAATTCCCCCACAGCAAGCAAGTGCAGATAGATTAAGAAAAAAATAGACCACGCTGTGTACAAGTGATTTAAGCTGCAACTGCTGGGCTTTGGTGTTATATTTATTCCCTGAAAGGTTTATCCAAGTGTGTTTGAAATGTAGAAAATTGATGACATTAGACAGCATTATACACTGGCCTGCTCTTTAAGTACCAACAAATCATTCGAACAAATAGCTCTACAGAGGGAAACGCAGGCAGGAAAAGCATTTTTATGAAGGCACAAAACAGGGCCTTCCCACTCTGGAGCCTATTCCCACACTTTCTCTATTCCCCAGAGACAAGACAACACTTGTCTGCCAAGCCTCAAATCTTGAAGCCCGGAACCAGTGCTACCACCAAGGCCATCACCAATATCCTCAAGTAAACAGTAACTAACAGATAGACCCACCTTTGTACCCACAGCTGCTTCAGATAAATGTTGAGCACATCTGCCAGCCACAAAACACACAAAAAATCAAAATACATTTTACCCGACCCATTAGAACAATATCAAGTTGACCGTATTGGGCTTTGTCTTGGTCACTAAACAAACCACAGAGGGGAAAGAGTAAGATGGATCAGAACCAAGCAAATAAGTGCAACCACTGGAAAAAAAAAAAGTACATTTTTGCTCTATTTAAATGCATAGGCTACAGGCAGCTTTATCCAATTTAACAAATTGTTTTTATGTTCAGAATTATTTGCAAAGGAAAGAAGTCTAATTTCTGATTATTAAAATCTGTTTGAATTGTATGACGAATAAACACTGTGTAACTTTTACACAATACTTTTTACATACATGTGAGCATTTAAGAGATTGGGGTTTGGATTAGACGACCTTCAGAGGTCCCTTCCAACCTTAACTATTCTGTGATCCTGTGACTTGCATGTCTTAAATTGCATCTTATATAATTGATTCTAAAAGAGTATTCCTAAGCTTGGCAAGATTTGAACCAGAAGGTGTTTTTTGGTGGTTTTTTTATTTACTGGTATAGTCAAAACAGACAAGCTTTCAAGTATACAGGCTCTTCCTAAAGCTTGAAAGAAAAACAGAGGTCTTTGGAGTTTCATGAAGGCTGAGATCAACCACTTTGAATTTGTTAATCAGCTAGATCATTTAACAGAAAATGTGGCAGGTACCTCAGAAACACCTGCAACAAAACAGATGATAAGATATGTATCTCCTGTGAGAAAAGGAGAGGGGTGATTGATCATCAATTGAACTTGAGAGAATTAGCAGTCATGGAAACAAGAAGTGCTATGAAATGTGCTATGAAAGTAGTATTTCTCTAATCAGTTCTTTATTTCTAATAGTATTATGAGGTTTTGTTCCCAGATACTTATTTTGAGGCATTTCTCAGGCTTCCCTTGAAGATAAGAACTGAATAGGAAAAAATTAAAGTAAGGGTTTGTAAGAACTATTTTTTCTCAGATCTTTGAGCATGTTTGTTTTCCATCAATTACTCACTCATTCTGGTGTTTGTTGATTGGTTAGTTTCACACACACAACTTCCTTGTGGATATCCAATGTGCTTGCTAAAGTATATTATGCGTGGGAAATGTAAGCTCCAGGTCTTGTAAAGATCTAGTAGAGGACAAGGAATTGTAAGAGTGGAGATGTGTAGGCATAAACACAATGTTGATGTGTTATGAGTCTGTTTACATGTGTTTGTCCATCAGAGTGCTGCTCTGATGAGTTATTTATATTTTATTGTTTCGTAAAGATCCACACTGGAGGGCTGGAGGGCTCTTGAAGGAGGTAGGGACTCATACTGCATTTGTGGCGGCCTTCAGGGAAAGACTCCAGATGATAAAGGTGTCATTTATATAATCTGAGGTACAGCATAAGGATAAGCAGGAGCTGATGGAATAGACATTTAAAATATCTTTTCAAGGTGGCTTATTGCAAGACTAACATACTGCAAAATCCTTTGCATGAGGCAGCTGTGCCCTCACTGTCAGATATGGAAAGTGAAGTTACGTGTGAAAATAAAAGAAGTTGACTGGTTTGCGTTTCTGAAGACTGCTCTCTGTGTTGCACCTGCTTCAGGTTCATCTTGTAGGCTTCCATGATGTGAGGTGTTGGTACGTGAACAGGTAACATATGTCAAAACCGGGCTGGTCCTGGTGAAGTGGCATAGGCTGTGTGGTTTATGAAGGAAGTCTTCTCTGTCCTGCAGGTAGGAGGTGCAGCATTTCCTTCAAGTTCCATCACCCTGTTCAATGTAGTCTTTGTGGATCAAGACATTATAGATCTTGGCTTAATCACAATGTAAGGACTGTGTTTTAAGCACTGCTAAGGGTGATTTTCAGAAAGAGGCTGTGATACCACATTTTTATGCTGAATATTTCAGCAGTCATTCTTGTCTTAAAGTAGTTATTTTAGCAGCCCAACATGGGATTTTGGCTAAGTTTGTCAACCAGACTCCTTCTTTAGACCATGGAGACATTTTTCTGCAGAGGCAGACCATGCTATTTTGTGTAAGGCACATGTAACATGGCAATACCATTTGAAGTTATCCATGGTTCTCCCCTAGCTGCCTGTAGTTAGTACAAGGACTTGGTTTTCTTATCAAACATTCTCTTTCCAGTCAGCTTCTTCACAAAATAAATGAGCTGTTGTTCCTTCACAGGGTGAGATTTACAGGTTGGTATGAACACGTTTAATGGTGGTATTCCTACAAGCTCCAAGGAATTTCACAAGAAAAGGCAATTCTTCCATAATTTCTGATTAAAAAAAAAAGCTCTCAACTCTCAAAAGCCCACCTGAAGAAGGACTGAGGAAAAAATTGACGCAAAAAAAATGCAGGAGTAAATTCCTTGAGCTCAGCAGTTCCTACAGCTCCAGAAGAGTGAATGTTTCCAAGAATGTTTTCAACTCTTGGATGAGTTGGGCAATCCATCCACAAATATTTACTCAAGATGTGTGAGCTGGCACTGGTGTTTAGGAGTCAGTTTCTATCCAGATGGTCTTGCTTTAATCACTGGACCAGGACTGTTGAATTTCTCTTAGTTTACAGCAGCTAGAGTCAAAATAGGACAATAAAAGTTTCCTGCTCATTTTTACATCCAGGCTCTCTATTCCTGTGCTTTGCAGCCTTGGCTCAACTATTCCTGTTTCAGCAGCTTCCCAGCCAAGAGCTTCCTCTTCTGATGGTCTCTTGGGACAGAGCAAAAAGAATGGGCAGCTAAGCACAAGCAGCTCAGCCATCATACCGTTATCCATGACAGATTATGGCAGTCTTATTCCTACAAAGTACGGGCACCACACGCTGTCTAGCTCTGCCCTGTCTGTACAATCTGACTGACTGAAGCATTGCCCAGCAGCCGGTTTTGGCCATTTCAGGTTTTCTGCAGGTTCAGACAGTAACTAACATGCCTAAATTACATGGTTTAGATTTCCTGGATAAAATAAGACAAAAACCTGACTGTTTTCCTTTCAGGGGAAGGTGAGTCGAAGAAAGACATGTAACCTTAGGAACTGCAAGGCTTCTGAATGACCTATAGTTTATATAAATCCATCTCAGCAGATAATAATTTCTTTCCAACGACCATTTCTTTAAAAACTTGAAATGCTCTGAAGGTAACAATGCCAAAGTAATCTCACTCAACCTAATCTGCATCAAATGCTTACTAAATACTGCTAACCACAAACAAATTTTGCCAGCTTGTCTCACTATCAGTGATTAAACTGCTAACATAGCAAGGCACTTTGGTTCATTAACAATAAATACAATATTAATAAATACCTCAGGCAATTAAACCAAGCCCTGCATTATATTAGGGTACCTGCTGCACATTGGACAGCTCGGTGAATAGGTATTTCATGCAGTCCATGCAGCAGTACCAATGACCCCAGACTCAAAACCAGCTATATCTTTGGTGCTTCTCTTTTTTTTTGACTACAAAATCCTGTCAGGTCTGTGCAAAAATCTGCTGAACACAAGCAAAAAAGGTAGGTGGGTGCTAATAAGAGTGGCTTGAAAGCCTGTTAATATCAAATCCAGAAGTTTCTTATTAAAGAATTTAGAAGTATTCTCAAAGCTAGCACCAACTGCCAGTGCTGCTATGCCACAACTGTTTAGATGCTATGGTAACAGACAATGTGAAAAACACTGAGGTAGTTTTACAACACTTTACTTCATTTGACCATTACATTTACTTTAAATTCATATGCACCTAGCAGTGAATGTTTTAGATTAAAGTTCCAATGAATCCAAAATCTGAAAGAAAGCTTAGTTAAAACATCCATGTTTCACAGTTAATACAGAAATGAAGCATACACTGCCGGTCTGTGCATTATCTCTTAGTCACTCTCATCTGCTTTTCTTCTAACCCAAACACAACTTTTTTATAGCTTCAAAGAAACCTCATTAGAAGTTTTGATAAGTGAGTGTGAAAGAAGACATGATTCCAAGATTAGGTCGAACAGTTCATGGAGACCTAAGAACTGTCCTGTCACTGTTCTACTAGCAAAAAAATTAAAAAATTAGAAAAGTTAAAAAAAAAATCCAAGCAAATAGTAAAACTTCACACATTGTTCCCTAGGTACACTGGTAGTAACACTTGTGTGACAAGTAAGGATTGCACATATCTCAGATGTTCTAAATTAGGCAAATTATAGGTCAAATAATTATCTAACACCTCACCTTTTAGTATCTGAAACTAATTCCATCATCCCTTTAGCTCTCCCTCTGGGAGCTAAAGAAAACCTCCGTTAATTTAGTGTTAACAAAACAAGAGCAACTAGGAAAGCTGGTATCTACACTGAAACAGGACTGAATAAACCTATCAGCAGTGCGGTTGGGTAGCAGCTACAATTTAAATTAGATAAATGTGAAGTGATATGGAGTGCGAGAAAAAGCCCAATTATTTTTCACACACTGCTGGGATCTAAATTACCTAGAGATCTAAATTACCTAGGGTATTTCAGGAACAGATCTAGCACTTATCGTTAGCAGGCTGGCGTGCTGCTGAGATTTCAGAACAAGGAAGTGATTGGGAAAATTATAAAAATTGCAAGGATTGCTAAAAGAAATAATGGAATAGACTAGGATTTTATGATTTGGTGATATTTTTCCCCCCTTAATACTGTGCACAAGGTAGTTTGTCTCAAATCCAAACTCCTGTGTGCCTTAGATGGTTTTGTGGGGACAGGGAATAAGAGAGTGGAAGAGAGATTAAGTATTGAGAACAATTAAAACAACCGAGGCTATTTAGTTTAGAAAGGAAGAGTATAAGAGGAGTATAAGTAAGTATAAGTATAAGTAGAAAGAGATCTGTTATTCCTCCACAGCCAGTCCCAGCCACGTAACACAATTACAAGAGACAACTTGATGAAATTAACAGGCAGAAAACGTGAAATGAACAGAAGGGATAGTATTTTAAAGTAGCACATTATCAGTCCATGGAATTCAATGTCACAGGAAATTGTTGAGGAAAAGATTTTATCAGGATTTTAAGAGGGTTGAGTTATTTATATTGACAAGTAAAACTTTTGTGCCTACATAAAGATAAGTCGAGTGTAAGGGACTTTAACCCTTCAGACAGTAAGAAACTGTGGGTAGGGGCTTGTAGAGAGGCATCATGATGCACAAAGCCAAGGAGAATTCTCCTTCCTTAAAACTTCAGACATGGCAGAGTGCCTGTTAGGGCAACCTTCACCTTTGTAGTGTTTGGTGAGGAAAGGAGATAAGAGGGCACTCTAACATTTGTTCAGATTTTGATTGTGGTCAGAATAACATATAAAATCCACGTTAGTTCATTTTTAAACATCCAATTTCCAGCAATATTTAATAGACATGCACCAAAATGCACTGGACATGGGGTGCTTGCTTGCAAAAGCTGGACGGCAGCTCACTGCAGCGCTGTCCCTCCCTGCTCCTTCCTCAAGGAATGATCAGGTATGCTCAGCTAAAGCACTACTGCAGTGCTCTACACCCTATGAAAACTAGACACCTAGATTATCTTCTTTTCAAATGTTTTGCAGCTTTTTCAGATCACAAAACCATGAGAAAAGATAATGAAAGTATTGCAAAGTGTCTCACATTCCCTTAATCCAACTGAAGCTACAATGAACAGATGTGCAACATGTTGTTACACAAATCATATAATATGTATTTGAATGGGACACTTCTAATAAGGAAGCATTCATAAGGAAACAACATTATTGCTGCTAGAAGGTATGTGACTTATTGAATTTCAATGTTTGGGTATTTTTTTAAACCAGCTGAAACTAAGTACATTACCAAGCCTAGAAATCCTACCAGGCAGTGTGGATTGCACCATTAGCTGCCTAAATACCTTAGCGCTATATTGTTTTGGTTCTCAAGAGTTATTTAAATGTCTAATTCCCAGTGACACTGTTAGGATCAAAGGTGCCAGGTTTCCTATAGTGCAAGGATAATATTGTCAAGCTGCATAGGCGTCCTCACAGCCTGCACCCCCTTCCATATCTGCTGCATCTCAAAATGGTGTTTGTATTTCTCATATTGCTGTGAACTTAGGTGTGGATTTAACTCCTGGTGAAATCAGCAAGGCCTAAACTCAGACCTCAGGTTAAACACATGTGAATGGATTCTGAATGAGATGAGAGTATTGAGTTATGATATTATGATATTACAGGGGGTAACAACCTAGGCAGTACCAACCAGCAGCTTTGTGGGTTTTCATTTGCGTTTCCAAATTGTTTGATGCATTGTCAAAATGTCCCTTTTAAGAGCTCTAGAGAAGCATATTTCCCTGGTTTTTCAAGAGATTGCTTTCATCAGTTCCTGCAGAGTTTCTCTAACTAAATCAGTGCCTCATTTTAATATATTTGACACAATAATGCTCTGCAGCTGCACACAGAAGGCACGGATAAACAGAGCAGTAAATTAACAGGCCTCTGAAAACTTCCCAGCTAAAATTCTTGTCAGATTTTCTCAGTTACAAAAAAAAAAAAAAAAAAAAGAAAAAGGAAAAAAAATCTCCAAAACACTAATAAAACATCCATCAGTGCTTTACCATGCATTTAAAATTCAAAAGATCCAAACAGGTTTTGGTTTTTTATCCATTCTTACTTTCTGAAAGGCATTTCATTGATATTTAACTCTTTGATATACATTTAAAGGGGAAGTTCAGACTAGGAACCTTTCTGAATGACAGGAAAATAGCCCTTGTATAATGTTTGTCTTTGCATCTATTTGCTGACTACTCAGAAAAAGAATTGTGGCATGTTAAACAATTCAAAACCACCTACAGGTAAGATATAAGCCTGTGCCAAGGCTGATGTTCCAACTAAAGTAATATCCTTATATTTAAATATCTTCTTTTATATCACTTGAAAGTTTACATTTATGACCTGAACCCATCCACTGCCTTTGGTATGCTGTTAAATATTTCCTAAGCTACTTCCCAGTAAGGCCTGACTTCTAAGTCTGAAGTCCATCACAGTGACAAGTGCTGTGGCAAGTGTGTATTATAGTAAGAACCTAATTTTTCTTCAATTTGGTTAAGAAATGGTGTGAAAAAACATTTTTCTATTTAAAATAGTTTTTAAATTAAATGGAAACTTGCACTAATTATATTTTTAATCAAAACACATCAGGTTCATGGCAAAAGACATACATATCAGTTGCAATTGGCTATGATAACAAAATAAATTGCTTTTGGTTGAGATTTTGCAGAGGAAAAACATTACTTCCTAGATATCTCTAATTTACTCCTTATCTAATAAGGAAAGAACAAAAGAAATAAAAGCCAAGAAAATATAAAATTTAGCCATTGATTATGCACATGTGGTTGCCTCACTGGAAGGAGGAATAACCTGGGAGATGCATGTCAGATTCCTTTATGCACAAATTTGCCAGCTATCACAAGGGGTGTAACACACAAGCCCGTGTAAGAAACTTTGCCACTCTTGCAGAAAGCTGCAGCATTTTAATGCAACATGCAAAATGAAATTTTATGCCCAGAAGATTCAGTTAACTTCTGAGCAATGTACTCTCAGCAATATTTAAAACTCACTCTGAAAGTCTGCAGCTGGCAGCTATTTTCCACTCACCAAATGTATTTCCCCTTTCCATATTTTAGGTAACTTTTTGCTTGCCTCTCTACTCTGGTAGGTCACAGCATATGAATCTCTCTCCTTTGCTTTCCTGATTTTTTCCTCCTGCTCCTCCTCCAGTTTTAGACAAACATCTGCACTGGCAACCTTCTCTCCCTTTCCTCTGGTGGATAACTCTTGCCTTGACAGCCTTTTTTCCCAGGTACTGCTTGAGTTCAGGAGCCTATGCAATGCATTGCAAAACAGATATAGGGCAATGTCTGTAACACATAATATGGAGGAATCACATGTTTTTACAGAGTCAGTGCTACTGTGGTTCTTGCTCCTTTAGTGTGTGGTTTCATTCCTGTCTACATTGGCCATTTGTCTTCTGCTGTAGAATAAAAGTTTATGAGGGCATAATGATAACAGTTCTCTATCCTTCCATGCATATAAAATCTCAATTTTCTTCCACTGTTCAGAGAGGAAAATGTGTGCCCTAAGAGGTTTGGGGATGAATGCTTACCAGTCCCTAAAATCCATAACTACCTGTCCTACCTATCCTGGCAGGGTCACCTCATTCTGCAAAAGTAGGTAAACAGTGATTTGGGATCTTCCAGATAAGCATTCGAAAAGTGATACTAACTTCTTTGTGTGAATATTAAACTTCTCTTGAGATAATAGTGAAGAATGGGGATTCATCTTAATGTTCTTGCTCAAAGGCTCAGCTGCAGACTCTGTCCAGTAACTCGGCAACTGAGGCATGTCAGAGATGCCAACACATTTCTGCCAAGCAGAATGCCCTGATGCATTCACTTGTTAATCAGGATATCCAAGCATTCCATGTATAGCCTGAGCATATTTATACTCTTTAGGTTGAAAGATGTTAGGTGAGTGTGCAAGATTTGTGATGACAGTAGCATTATGCCTTTAAAATTCCTGTTTAGTTTTCAATTTTCTAAGGAAATGCATTCATGCAAATAAACAGGTTCTAAGGCTGGATTTTCAGAAGCACTTAGCATTGGCCTGGATCAGCTATCTGAATTCCAGAGGGAGTCTGCTCCTGACATCAGTGCCAGCAGACTCATGACAGTGATGAGCACTTTGAAACAACCCTTCCCACACACACATTTATTCAAATTTATTGTGCAAGGTTAAACTGAATGTGCACATAGCAGAAGCACTCAGCACCCACAATTGGGACCAGCTCCTTTACAGAATATAATCTATTTTTTCAATTATCTTTAATAATAATTGTTAGTGCTACTGGAGTATCTAGATCCCTTTCTGACACAACATCCTACAGGTTCTGCCTGAGACATGATTAAAGATAAGATATAACTCCTGGCTTCAGTGGCTCAGAATTGGACCCAGAAAAAAGACAGTGCGTGACTCCAAAACAGACAAAGCCTGGCTGGAAACAAATCTGTCAAATTCAACACCTGCTGGCTCCTGTTCACTGAGCCAAACTAAAACAGGACTCTGGTGCAACTACCTGAGGAAATGAATAAAGATGTAAGCACATGGCAGTGTATCTATATGAATCTTTGGTCACCGTCTTTGTGTGCAGAGGTACAGAATTATTGCATGTCTTTGTCACAGGAATGTGAGGAAACAACTCTGTGCTCATCACGAGCCATTAAAAATAATAGTCTGCATATTCCCAAGATATCACTGACCACTTGTTTTCAAATGCTTTTATTTCTTGATTAATTTTTATTTTAGCTAAGAAAATTTTCTTAATTAGAGACTGCATACAGACCACGCAACATTTGAACTTCTAAAAGAAACTAGTCTGCCTCATTAGAAACTCATTCACTAGAAACTCCACCTCAGAGTGGAGTGAAACTCCACCTCCACCTCACTAGAGACAGCCTCAGAGCAAGAGAATACCTGCAAATTCTCCCCTATGCACAGAGATGTTCAGTCTTTTCAAACCCTAGTATGAAAATTCTAATATTTACCTTCTTCTCCCTGTCCTTGTCCAATTTAAAAAAGAAAAATTCTGAGTAAGAAAAATGCTAAAATGTAAATCTGAGTGTGTAATAAAAGAAAAAGAAAGAAATACAAAATCTGACACTGGGGAATTTCTCAACAGAAAGGTTGGTTATGTAAATCCAAGTTTAGAGAAGCCAGTTCCTGGCTGTATCCCCCATCTGCAGGATAACACGCTTGCACTTTCCTGTTCCTCATTGGGCTCCGGTAGAACAGTTGGACCTTTAGCCCAACTCCAGAAATGTGTTTGAGCTCTCTTTTTGCCAAAGCAAGCTTGAAAATATTTCCATTTTCACTTTCATCCAGTAGCAGGGGATTGTCAACAAGTGAGGGAATCTCTGGGATCCCTGCAAGAGTCCCCAGTCACCCACAGGTGTCCTGGTCTAGCTGAATCACTGGTGCAGTTTTTATGTCCTACATCCTTAGTGCAGTTTCTATGTCCCACATCCTCGCCTCCTCCCAGATGCCTGTGTGGCACATCCCACACTCCTGATGGAACAGAGCCAAAACAAGGTAACTACAGCAGACACCGGCGCTGCACTGCTATTTCCAGCCCATACATTGTACCAATCAAGCTCTGCTTTGAGAGAAGCAGTCCTTATTAATTTGGTGACATGTGCACATAAAAGTTCTGGATTCCTAAACAACTCCCCCAGTGCCTCCCCCACAAGCTGAATAATAACCATCTGGTGGAGCAATTTTTAAAAAGTACAGAGATGCCAGAATTTCTTTGGCAAGGTTTTAATCAAATTGAAGAAGGCAAACCCACAAACAACAGACTCCTTCACTCCACAAGCCTGATCCATCCACAGACATTATCCCTCCTGTGCTTTGGAGGATTCTGGTGTCCTGTGGGGAAAAAAACACCACAGCGTATAATTGTTTTGTTAAAAGTCATACTTACTGGGGAGCAGAATAAATTCCACAGATCCTTGTGTTTCTAGCATTTATCAGCTCCCATTTCTTGATTCTGAAAACTTCTCAATTTTTTGCATGTTTTGTGTCTGTGTGAAACTGTACTTGCCAAATACGCTCCAAGTTTTATTTCAGTTTTGATTTTCTGGAGTGCTCTTGCTTTGCAAAGTTTTATCCAGTGAGTTTTTGGGTGAATATCAACTGTTCAGATTTCAAATCGGGATGTTTATATGCAAACTCCTTCTTTGACAGAGTTTCTTTTGCATGCCCATGAGAAAAAGCATCATTTTGATGCAGCTTGGACTGTGCTCTAACAGTTGGAAAAGATGCAGTGGCTCTACAAAATGTACATTGAGGCCTTACACTTTAAAAATGCCCTTTGAACAGCTCACAGGTGGACTATTCTGTCTCCTTTCCCAGGACAAAGTCTTTTATAGGAAATATTATGTAGTCAGAGTTGCAAAGATTTTCATATCAACTTTGAGGAGAAAATTATAGCATGCTCTGGAGTTACTAAGCCCCACAGGGCTGCTCCTACACTTCCACAGTCAGGTGTCTGGGGTTTCCTACTGCTGTTACTTGCTCTTAAGCTGGAATGGGAATGCTGTGTTCCTTTATCTGAATGGACAGCACCTGTCTTCATCCTGTAATGTCAGCGCCACGAGACTCCTGCCTGGAGACTGGCTCCGTGCAAGAGCTGGAGCTGAGCTGCATTCACGCAAAGTCAAAAGAGTTCCTCCACACCAGGAACAATTCTCCTCTAGAGTGGACTGGGGGTTGGAGCAGTCTTCACTTCATCTTCACTTCAGCTCCTCCCTCTCCAGCCAGTATTTACTCTGCCTCTGCTGAAAGATGGCAGGCAGGCAGCTGGATGAAAGCAATGGCTAGTCTTTAGTAATTGGCAGCACTTCAGCAAATACAACTGCTAGACAAGATGTTGTGCTTGGCTGAAAGGTCAAGCCCCTGCTATCTCTTTTTCTTGATTATCAAATTGCCAGAGTTTGCATTTCTGGGATTTTAATCTCTTCCTTACACAAGGGAAACAATATTTCATTTAAGATAGAGGCCCTTCTTCAACACCTCTTCCACAGCAGGGTGTTGATTTCAATACCACATGTCAGAAATAATCAATCTGGTTTTATTTCAAGGTTAACTAGAGGAATTTTATTGCTTTTGAGTAGAGAATTAATGTTACAGAGCAGAAATAGCATATCCACTCAAAGCAAAAGTGCATTGGCCTCTGGAGTTAATGGAGAGTCCTCAGCAATCTGTGACAGATATTGCTAATCTTTTGCCTAAAATTAAAAGAATGTAGAAATAATTTCATACCTAAATCAGCAAATAGGGTTGGCCTCTTTCTCCTCTTTTTTTTTTTTTTTTTTTCTGAGCTTTGGGAGATGTTTGCTCTGAGCAACTGGATTCAAACCTGCTCTTAATATTTAACTTATATTAAAGATTTTGCAAGTAATTATAAAGTGTTTTCAGCAAGTCCAGTGAGTTGGCTCCCAATCTTATTTCCCTCGTGCAGTATCTTAATAAACCTCTATTTGTACAGGCAGGAGCATAACTGATTTTGTACTCCTGCAAATCAGTCTGAACCACTGAACAGTCCTGTCCACCTTGCTCGTGCCTAGGTACAGTGGCTGCATTTCTGAGTGAAAGCAGAGAAACTTTGTTTCAGTGCTTTATCTGAACCACAGACAGAAAAACCACCTGCAATTTGTATTTTGTAAGTGCTACTACCTCCCATTTCTGCCTCCACAATCACATCAGCATGGTGTCAGAAGGGAAGATTTTTTCCAGTAATGGGCCATATGACAGACTTATCAGGAAACTCCAAGCACATCGTTAACATTTTCTACCAGAGAAGCCTTGACAGTGTCTGTGCTCATTCATCTTTTTCCTTCACCCCACACCCAATTCATCACACTGAATACTCATTCTACTGCACTGCTAAGCTCCTGATGAAAAACAGGGAGAGCCCAGGTTGCTTCAGGAAAATGTCTTAAATCCATTTGTAACTTGAATGAAGAAAAGGATGTTTTGTTTGAGGAGCTAATAAGTGAGGGAACATTCCAGACACTCTGAAAGAAGTTACCAGTCTTTGGTTATGCAAGCTGAGATCATCCCAGTGAAATCAAAAAAAGATCATCCTTGTCATCTGTTGTTGGCATGCCTGACAAAGTGATACCTATATTTTCACAAACATCCAGTGTGACAGAGATTTTCAGAGAGAGATTTACTGGGACTGATCTCAAAACAGGGTGGAAGACTTGTGATATTACAAATTTTCCTACTCCTTTCCCATAATACAGCTGTATTTCCAATGTTAAGTGGAGCCAAGTGCTACTAAGGGAGCATCTGCCTTGCTAAATACAACAGCCCCAAGTGGTTGATGGCCTTTTGAATTGTACTGTTCACGTCTGTGTTTGCCTACTCTAAGTGATAAAGGTAAAAACCTAGTAAATATTAAGGTGAAGTAGTAAGTATAAGGTGAAGGAGGAGTGGGAGAGGTGTTTCATTTTGAGATTTTTTTAAATCAAATATTTTTAGAGGAAATGCTGAAGAACTAGATCTCTGTGTGACAAGACAGTTTGAGACTTGGTTCAAGTAATGTCTGACATTTATTTAAAAGATTCAGCCTTTTTTTTTTTTTTTTTTTTTTTTTTTTTTACTAGTAGTAGTAGTAGTCATAGTACTAATAGTATTTCAGTCTTTTGGTTTGTTCTCGTTCTGCTTTGGTTTGAAGTCAGTTGTACCTCTTTCTTAGTCTAGTAACAAATCAGACATTCTCTATGTAAGTAGTGCAGTCAAAATGCTTGGAGGGAAACCAGCAAAACCCACTTGCCTTCCTGCAGTGATTTCTTTCTCCTCTTCACAGTCAGTCATAGACAGAAAAGAAATTGTGTCCCAGAAAAGATGAAAGAATTCTATGTGTGCCATAATATTAATCATCCTTCTAATATTATAATAACATTTTGAGAAATTCCCATAACACTGGATGACTTCTAAATGAATATGTTATTTTTCTTAATAAGAGCTTTCATAAACCATTATTCAGCCATTATCAAAAACTGAATACCTGTGCATGCCATGAATTTGGTCTGCTGCAAAAATGTTGGGTTTTATTGACTGATAGACTATATGATTGAAAAATGTAATTCCTTGCATAAGAAAACTTTAGGGTTCAGTGTTTCTATTTGGAGCTTAAGATGTAGTGCTAATAAAAGAGAATCTTACAGAAGAATTTCCTCTTTGGCTTTATGGAATCAGCAGAAACCAAGAGCCAAGCCCTGTTATAGTGTCTAGCATAATTTCCATGACAAAACAAAAACAAAAGTTTCAAGCACTCCCTCAGAAGTTGGCTGAACCCCTAAGCTTAATTAGCAAAGTAATTGGTCTCTGGTTCAGATGGAAGAACTGTGGTATGGTAGAGATGCAGCATGGTACAGATGACGTTTAAATCAGGTTTCCTAAATATGCACATTTAGTGTACTTAATTGACTGTAAAATAATTATTCTGTGCTGTATAATTATGTTGTGGCAGAGACCAAGGCTTCTAAACATCTCAAAGGCAAATGTTTACAGGCCCAGAATTAAGACATTATTCTCTCCTAAAATATACAGCAAAACAACAAAAGTGTTTTATCTCCACAACGAGGTCTTTGCATCAGACTTGAGGCTATATTTAAGATCCTCTCATTGTTTTCTTCCTCTAATTTTCTACCCTCCCTCATGCTATTTTAGTTTAGCAATACAGATGTAAATAGACTTCAAACCATGGGTAGCAATGAGGATTAAAATCCCTGTATGACATGAGTGGCTTCAGCTAGAGCAGATATCTAAATCTACTCAAGCAAAAATTTCAGGTGTCAAAGAAGTAGGCATCTCCTTCAGTTGGGTGTTGAAGGTGGATGACGGGACGATACCTCTCCGAATGTTGATCTGTGAACAGACCAGTGTTAAAGACAGAAATTTATTTTCCTCCTATTTGAGAATTTTAGCTTAACCCTGGCTGGGGGAGCATGTTGCAATGTGAGGGTCTTCTTCTCCCCTGAGGGAGAAAAGTCAGCTGGGAGCACTGAGCACTGTTATATTTCAGGGGAAAAAAAAACTAAGTAGCAACTAGAAATTTGACTTTCAAACTCTCCCCCTCATCTAACACTGCTGTTTATTTTCAAAAGTATCATCAACACAAAGCAATGTTTCTTCACAAAGGTGTTGCCTCTAGAAAAGGTTCATCACGTCTTGTATCCATCTTGTAACCTGGATGCTTAGGGAGAAGCATATTGTGTGGAAAAGCCGTATTTTCAACTTGCTTTCCAGAAACAACAACCACTAAGTCTTTCCAGCTGGAAATCTCACTGCCTCCAGTAGTGTTTCCCAGCAGTCACATTTAGATGGACCACATCATTCTTACTCGTGGAAGTTTTTTGGTGTGATTTGCAAGACCCACCTTGTAACTAATGAGCCTCATGTTTTACCCATCAGGAGATGGCAAATTCATAGAATTAGGGCTGCCTCTGCTTATGATGGGTACAGAGGAATCTACATGTTTTCATCACGTTAAGAGGAGAAAATTAGCAGATGGAGAGATGAGAACTGCAGATGAGGCTGTGTTCTAGGTCAGCATTATTATGTTATCAACATGGAGCATTGAGCCCTGAACCAGAGAAAGCATCTGTCCCTTTTCCAGGGATAGAAGTAGAGGTGCTGAAACTCTCTAAAACACCTCAGGAACAGAAACATCTGGAACTCCTCTAACAACGAGATGAGAGAACAGTAACATTGGCAACCTTTTAAAATAGACAAGGATTGACATAGCAGTGGAAAAACTGATTTATTGTTTTGATTAATAATAAATCCTGTTGCCCTTTCAGGAGACATCTTCAATTCTTAATATTTATCACATATCTTACATAATAGAATACCCCAAATATAACCTATTAGCTTTAAACACTGGAGGACATAAGCAGAACAGGCTTCTGCATGGGTAGAAAAAATGGGAGACAGATTTGATAAATTATTGGTCATGGAGAATTTGAGCAGCCCATCTTCTCCTTTCTCAAATGCGATAAATTTTTTAAGATCAGAGTGTATGTCAAATGGAGTTCATAAAGTGGAAAATGACACTATTTACTTTCATCAAATAAAATGCTGTCAGAATTTATGGCTCTGCACCTCAGAAATCTGTCTGAATGCTACTGTTATTTTGTGTAACACTTTAGTAACCCAAGATAATAGGGCTATAAACTAAGTTATGCCAGCAGAAGTTCCTAATAAAATAAATTTTAAAATCTTAAATTCATAAACTGAAGGTATACTCCAAGTTTTGGACTGCTATGTAAGGGGAAATGTTGTAAGCTTATAATTAGCAGAGATGGGAATGTCATCTAAAGTCAGCTGAGAAACCTGACCTGTGTCTTGACCATCATACAACTTAAAATGAGATGTAATGGCTTTAACCATCTTAACATGCATGCATAACTGCATGTAAAGGTAATAAAAATGACCATGATTCAGTTTTGCCAACATGGTATTTAATTGCACAGTGTCATCTGGATTTCTTTAATATTGATATAGAAACTACTAGAACTGTAACGTACTGCATCCCTGTTTCAACTACACCAAGGCAAATTGGGCCTATGAGTCCCCAGCCTCATATTTCCAACTAAAATGATCATTAATATTGTGATTATTTAGACAGTCATCTTGATCCACCACAAAACTATATTTTGTACTTTTTTCACTCTCCCCAGCGTATGGAGATCACAGTTGCCTGTCTCAAACACTCTTAAGAGCACAAAGTCCCACCGTGGCAAAGTGTGTCAAGCAAAGATCACCCCAAGTTATGGGCACATTTGGCAGATATCTGAGACCACCAAAGCTGCCTCCCCTGTTCCCCCCCCTTTCCCCTGACCCAAATATGCCTCCTGGAACTCTTACTGTAAGTTAGGCCATCTGATGGGAGCTTGAGATAAAAGATAATAAGGTGGTAGTATTGCCTGAGTGTTATCTCAGACCTAGGAGGAGGTAAACAAAGCTGGGGGAACACTAATAATGGATACAAAGAATCCTCAAGGAAAAACAACTCAGCAAGTGTGCTGAAATCAGCTAATTCCAGCCGGAGGAGGACACAACTCATCGAGTCAACACCAGAAACTCACCAACTCAAAACAAGAGAAAGACTGAGCACAGGATTAACTAACATTAGAAGCAAGGGAATCATTTAAACAATAGAAACTGAGAATTCTGTAGCCAATGAGGATTAATTCCTCTGTTTTCTAATATAAAAATTGTGAAGTTTCCAATGACCTTGGGACCCAGAACACCTCTGGGGTCTGGAAATGGATACGTCTACTGCAGGTATGTTTTGGAATGAGGCTTGGGTGCTCCTGTAATAGTAGAAACTGTAAAATAACTCCCTTGTAGTAGGGCCAAGGTACAGTGGTGACACTTACCTTCTGCATCTGTCCACAGATCCCCTTGTTGTTTTGATTGGAAGAAACAAGCTTGAATAAACGTTCATCTAGTTAAAAATCTGAGGTGTAGAATTAACACCTTTGTCAGTAATATTCTGATTTGCCTTGATAGATACAGCAGCTTGGTAAAACATCAGTAGAAGTCTCGGTTAAAAATTTGTGCCCTGTATCAGAAGGATAACTTAAAAATATAGTCATCCATACTTTTGAGGAGTTCAACTACAAAGATAGTCAATGCTCTTTGATGTTTCTTCTATAAAGTACTGAGCAGCTGGAAATCCTTAAAGGGCTAAATGGTGACTTGGCTGGGTCTCTTCCTACCTGACTCTCTGACTGTATCTCCCATTTCTTTCCTCCAATCTATAGTCAGAACATTTACTCATTAAGTGAGCAAAAAGTACCAGGCTGGGTTCTGTGACCTGACCTTCTGTCCAGTAATGTATATTGAACTGCTACAAGCCCACAAATGAAACACCACTTGGCCAAGAGACAAGAGAAGGGAGACAATGCAACTTCCATGAATGCAACAACTTTCAGTACAGAGCCTCCAGCATCAATAGCTTCCCTTGATGTTAAACATGAACCAAAGCCAAGTTAGGAAATACATCGGGGTTTTTTCCTTCTTCTTGAAACAGTTTGGACTGAGGCCCACTTTCTTATTCCGTGCTCTAGCTAGGAATTCTCAGTTAGCATTCCTGCTAGAGGAAATATAATACCTGCACTTCCTACTGTTGAAGAGTCTGGGCAGAGATGAGCCACAAGCTCAACCCCCACATAAACACACGAATTCATCTTTAAACTCCTCTCTAATTTGAGTGGTAATCAGCGTGGGTAGTTACCATCTGATAATTATCTGGCATTGAGATGTTGTTAGCCAGATTTCTCCCATTTCAAGACGCATTATAGAGTTGCGTGATGACAGGAGAAGGATGAGAGCCAATCGTGAGCCCCAGAGTGCTCAACATTCCCTCTAAAAGGAGTCTGACATGTATCGGCAATGCAACAGGGTGCGGAATCTCAAGTGTGAGATAACGAGGTTGGGTCCAGAAAATATGGGCCTGTGTGATCAAACAGCTTACATGTTACACCAAACAGATTGCTGCCATTAATATTTATACACTGAAACTTGAGATCTGTGACTCAAGCAAGGACAGCAAGTTTATAATAAATCACTACGCTGTTTATGGTTCTGCAAAAGAAAAGTAAATGAAATGTCTCCTTTCCACACACAATCTTTGACAATAATTATACTAAAGAATGAACATCCTACAAGCCTTTGTAAACTAATGCCATGCAATAAGGACTTCTCTGGGTTTTGTTGGGATTAAAATTCAGCTTTCTGTGGTGAACCTTCTCAGCAGCACTTGAGGCTGAGACAGGGGAGGACTCAAGGCCTAATTTATCAGACTATAATCCTGAGAAGAAATTCAAGATGCAGAGAGCTATTAGCTCGACCTGTCCATACACAGTCATAATGTGCTTCATGCCCTCGCTTCAGTAACTGACAGGAGTGTTTAATATAATCTCTTATTTCTCAAAACCAAAGCCATCCATGCTGAAATTAGTATGGCTTTTTGCCCTGTGAAAGCCTTGGCACCATACAGGAACAGAAGAATGCTGTCATAGGTGTATATAACACCCCTTGCTCAGCTGATGCTTATCCTCATCCACACAGCTCACTAACGGACCTATGGAGCAAATGTTTCCTTTGTTTTGTAAGTCCAGGGTGTTCTCATCTGTACCTCACAAAATGTGAAACTGTATCTTTTCATCTTATTAGTATATTGCAGGAAATTATTTTTGCAATTATCAGATGTTTCAGATTCACTCTGACATTTAATCAACTACAAACACAGTTTATTGCTTGATGTGTTCAAGTGCCATGAACATTATCCCTTAAATAGAACATGTTTTGTTTTACGGTTTAATTAGGTACTGCTAAAAGACATTATCTTATTGCATTCATGCTTGTCTAGATTTTCTATTTGCTGTAATTGGCAGATAAAATACAGGTATAGAGTCTTAGCAGAAATCAAGTGTATATAATTTCATGCATTCTAAAAATTTGCAAATAAAGATGTTTTTGAGGGTAATGAAAGGGTATGAACAGGTTTAGAAGAAATTAGCAGGCTCTGATGTTATCTTAGAGCACAAAGGTGGAGGCAAAGCAAAGAGCATTTTGGTGTTTTTTTTTTTTTTTTTAATCACAGCAAAGCAACTGTTCAGAAGTACAATGTGTTGGCACCCACTTCGTGTCTTAAATTCCTATGAAGATGTGCAAAATTATACTCTGCTCTTGTTTCAATGATGGAACACAGTAGGTGGGATTTTCTGCAGTGTTTTTCTGGTTCTATCTAAATCTGCTCCAGCCAACATCAGGAGAGGGGTTCAACAAGAGCCTTGTCCATGAAAGTGGCTGTGTGTTTGCTGCTGCCTCAACAGTATGTATAGCTTGCAATGCCATGGTACTCTCACCAGGCATGGTAAAACTGGGAAAACAAACATTGATCTTCTCTCCTTACGCTGGAGGTGATGTCTTCATTCCAATTGTTCCTTCATATTGTGTTTAAATATAATTGCAACTTAACCCAGCTGGTCAAAGTGGAGCACAGACTTGCTCTGCTTATCTCTGTTGTCCTCTGTACTGCAGCCATAGGGAAATCTGTGGTCTCTTTGTCTGCCTTGCAGAAGGAAGTTTAAAATAAGCTGGTTTTCAGTAAACTAAATTCATATAACAGTGACCCACATCTCCACTGGAAAATCTAGACGTAATGAAACTCAGAGACAGAGGAAAACCATTTCTGAAAGGGCCTCTTTGAGAATTGCTATCCTTAGAAACTGTTATAATCGGAAGTGCTTTCTGGAATACAACAGTGTGGTGGATGCTTGAAGCTTGCTGCAACTGCAGTGCATTAATAATGTTTAGGATATCAATTCAGAAAACATGCATTGAGACTTGAAGGATGTAGATGTATTCTTCATCACCGAAGTCTGAAAATACAGCTGGGCAAATTCTTTACAGAAGATAAAAAGCTCAAAAATGTGATTTCATGAATTTTTGGGCTGAAGTTGACAAAATGTTTTGAGGAAAAAATTGTAGGCTGTAACATCAAAGTACTTCAATGTTTTCTTAAGTAGAGTTCTCCACTTTTTACTTGGGAGTGCTGTTCATAATTCAAAATGGGGAAAAAAATCAACAATCTGAAGCCCTAGGAGAACTCATTTACTTTAAACCTTGCCAACATTATGAATACATTCCACTCTTTCCTTTTGGATTTTTGGTTTAATAAAACTTTGTTTTCTATCTGCCCAAACCAACACTTTCTTTTTTATTTCATCACCACCACCACATTATTTCCCTTTCTGTTCTCTTTTTTCATTCATTTCCACTGTCTTCATGTTGCAACCAGGACATAGTAGAGTTTCAAAGCCTATCAAGTCACATATGAAAGTCAAATATGCTAATGCTAACATTAATAATTTTAAGACGTTTTCAGGCAGGATTAAAATGCAGCAATTTCTTTGACAGAGGAAAAAAAGGCTGATCAATCCCCACAGCCAAATGAGCTTTTTTTAGGGGATTTTACTCAGCAATACTCTCTTGCACAGGGAGGCTGGAGACATTACTTGCACTGATTTCCTCTCTGTCCCTTTCCTCCCCCAGCTTCCTCCCAGCTCGTATCACAGCACACGTCTGGCTGCAGGGGCCACATTCTTGTAAGGCTACATTTGTCACTCTCTGCTCACCCATTGGACTTGCTTCTGTTGTCACAACTGAGTTATTAATTAGAGTCACCTGGGGAGGCACAACTCATCACTGCTCCCTGTTCTGGGAATTCACAGGAGAATAACATCCGTAACCAGACCTTCCAGAACATCCATGGTACTTGAACGGTACTGCTTGCATACATTTTTCTCTCCCACAGGCATGCTGTTGACCTTCAAAATCTAGATTATTTATCTCATTTCAGACTAGTTCTGCATGCCATTGATTTTGTTATGCAGGAGAATTCTCTTTGACCTATCATTGTAGCTCTGATGTAGGAAATACTGTTTTTTCCCTTCCAAACAGGAAAAAGTCAGATGGAGATGTTTGAGAGCTTAATGAAATAATTAAAATAATCTTTAAATAAATACATTCTATGACTCTGAAAAAAGAAAAAGAGACTAAAAAGCAATGAAGAATACATTAATTGAAATATTCTAATTTGAAATGTATTACTCTTGCAGATGTTGACAAACCATATTGCAGACAAAATTAGCCAATTTATTATCAACATTATAATAATCAAGGATTACAAGGTTAAGGGTGTGAAACCCCTTACAATCTCTGTTGTGTTCCAGGGTATATTTATTTCTATTATTTAAATCTGAGAACTAAAATGTACTCAGCTTATTAAATCCTACTAAATAGACTGCATGTGGCTAAAGGGAAGATGTGCTAGACAATAAGAAACCTTAGCATCTCTTCCCAGGTCTTTCAGGCCTTTCATACGACTCTCCTAATTTGTGGCTTAATGAGAAAATCTGTGCAGGATCAATGTCCTGCATAGGAAGCAATGCTGTGGAAAGTACTTATGTTCCTGATGCAAATGCATTTCCTCCTCCTATCATTTTCATATTTTTTTAATGTAATGAATTGATACTTATGTGGTGTTACTTACCTAGTGGCACACATTAATTTCAATGCTTTCATTGTCTGACATGACTCAGATTTCCAGGAGCATCTATTGAACACCCAGACCATAGAAAAGGGTTTCAGCGAGGCACTTTGCAGAAGATCCTCAGAGGTTCTACCACAATTGTAAGTGATTCTGGAAATTCCTAAGACCCAAATTGACCTCACTTTCTCTACTTCACCACACAAGAAGTCTCTTCAGTCTCAACAGCCACATGGTAACAGCAGGCTTATTCTTTTATGCATTTTATTTGGAGAACAGCTTTATAAGCAAAAACTTACTTGTGGAGATGTTCAGAGATCTCAGGTAACAGAAACTCTGAATATCACTGCAACCAATGGCCCATGCATACATAGAGAAGCCCTTTCTGCTTTCTTGCTTTCAATGTCCTTTGATACTATCAAAGGACATCAATACCCTCAGAAAGTCCCAATGGCAAAGCCACAGGCTTCGAACCATAAGACATTTCTAGTCTTATGTGTCTAGTGTCATTTACACAACTTCACCAAAGGCAGCTTCTGCTGATTAACTAGTTTATCACTTAAACCAGTCATTTAATAGTCCACAAAAGTCTGTAATAAAATGCTCTGCTGGCAATTATTGTAATTAGGCATACCTGTCATTTTAAATCTGATTCTGCATGCATCTCCAGAGATTTAGTAATTCAAGGTAGATCACCAAGTAGCTGGTTGAGTTAATTATTTGAATAATCTACAATTCAGACACCTATTATTATACCTACATATTCCCATGTGTGCCTGCATTTTCTGCTCGCGTCTGCAGAAGTTTGGCAATGCTGAAGGGAAGCTTTGCTGTGGGTTGTAACAGTACAAGGTAAGGGCATTGTTAATCCATTGCTTCTGTGGATTCTTCAGTCCCCAGATGAAATGGGTTGGCATGAAGACTCTTGTGGATCTGGGCAGTCAGATCAAGGCACAAAATCAAGACTTGAGACACTTAAGCTACATTAAGTTGAACAAACAAGTTTAATCTCCACTTGTCACACTCTTAGAGCTTTGTGGCAGTTTGACCCTGGCTGGATGCCAGGTGCCCACCAAAGCTGCTCTTTCACTCTTCCTCTTCAAATAGATGGGGGAAGAGAAATTTTTAAAAAGCTCATGGGTCAGTAAAAGGAGATTTGTTTGACTTGGGGGAAAGCTGCTGGCAATTTCCCAGAGAACCTATCCCTGTAGCCCTGCCCCATCACTGCAAAAAGCTTATCAAGCAAACCCAAGGAACAGTGAAAATGAAAGGAGCCTGTGTTGTAACAGGAGCCTGTTACAAGTCCTAAGAACAATTCCAAGATCCCTTCAGGTTTTAAGCAAGAATTTTTCAGTCTAGTGATAGAAACTGGAATTAAAATGTGCTCAGAAGCATATGAGAGCAACTACCTAAAGCATTTAAAGGAGTTCAGCAAGACCATCACTGTAACTCTCTTATTTAATGTTATCCAGTCTAATACCTCCTTTTAGGGAGGAGAATTGATGGCCTATACCAGTTAACCTAACAAACATATGCAGTACTCAGCCTGCTGAAGGAAGAAACAACCAAAATGCCCACAAAGTCTATTTTTCTCCTGAGAAAACATGGATGGGGGCATGTAAAGCACTTAAAGATGAAGGGCATGAAAGACACAGAGATTTTTGTATGTTACAAATCAGGAATATGCTGCCCTGGCAGACCTGGCACAGGCTCTGCTGTGAGTCAACTACTGCTAGAGTATTCAATGTCAAAAACACTGAAAGAGCTATTGGTAGTCTCACTTGAAAACTTCAGTGCCCTTCCTCACTCTTCTTCCTCCTCTTACTTGTAGGAGAATCAGACCTGCCCTTCCCTCCAGGGAGGGATCATTGAGATCAGGAACTGGCAAGGCAGCCCCTGAACTGTATCGAGAAGCTTTGTGCAGAAGGTCCAAGAGAGCAGTGGGAGAATGAATCCCTTGAAATGAAGGGAGCAAATAAGAATGCAAATCTATTCAAGAAATGAAAACAATAGTCCTCACAATCTCTGTTGAGGAGGACAGATCACAGCTGACCTGTGATCTGCAAATTCTAGAGGTTGCTGCTTATCCCTAATCTTCCCTTTCCTCAAGAATTTCCAAAATAAGATATGAAGGAAGACTGCAGCTTTCTCCCACATAATAAAGGTAGTAAAAGATGATATTCATAAAGGTCACTGTGCCTTAGCAGAGGAGGAGGGATGGATTTCTATTACTGGATTTCTCTCTTCTGTCTGCTTTTGTATGAATCACATGCTGACGTAATTTGAACTTAGAGGACACTAGATAAAAAGATAAAACATTTGTTTACCCCACTGTGCTTGCAGACTACACTGACAGAGGCACTGCTATTTACAGAGAGGTGGGTGATGCAATCCACCTCTGCAGATTCCAGGAAGTGCTCAGGAACTTTGAAAGGGTTGGGAGCATCATGAGAAGTTTTCTTTTCCCCCTCTTGCGGCTGGGAGCAAAGAATATGTCTGCCACAGCCTGGTGTGCACTTTTCCTGATCTGCACCAACAGGGAGGGCAAGGGCTAAGCTGGGAAACTGCAGAGGGTTCATCTCATCCTCAGATTGTTTATATGTGTCCTTTGCAATGTGGCTAATCCTTGAGAAAGCAAGTACCCATAAGAACCCAGACCTTCCTCATTACAGATCAAAAAGACTGTCTTTTAAGTTGCCATATGTGAAGCTGTATTTTTTAACAAGTGTCTAGCATACAATTTTCCAAGTGGTGATGTGCAGCAGGCAGTTCATTAAGATGTATCTTCATCTAATTGAGTGTTTTCCACTTACAGTATCATTTGGCCGAAAGCCAAATGAGAACTTACGAGGTAAGGTACGTGTCATGTTCAGCACATCCCAAATCCTGCAATACACCCACAGAACTACAGACTGCAGGGGCTGATATGAACTTGGGAGATGGCCTCAAACTGAATTGTGATGATCTGCATTTTCATTGCTACCTGATGCACTCCTGAGGCTGCAGTCACATGGCTCCAATCAAAGGAAGTCTTTGCAAGTGTAAATTTATTTTGTGTCAATAGTAGTAGATAAGAATAATACACATAGCACCTTCTATTGAAGCCAAATGTTAAATCAGGTTCATATTTTAATAAAAATGTACATCTCTAAGGAGAAATATGAACAGTAAAGGTATTGTTTAGCACAAAAAAGGTTAGAGAAATTATGGATGCCACCATATAAATGGTAGTTCAGGGAAGTTCACTGAGCCTGAAATGTTGCAGCACTCTAAGTTTAACCCCTGACCCCTGGAAGGTGCATTCTTTACAGTTACTATATATCCATGAAAAATTGTGTTTTCTGTGGAAAGCATGACTAGCTTCTTGTTGCATATTTATGTTTTCTTTCCCATAGAGAAAAGGAAATAGAGACTCCCAGACTAAGATTTTGAAAACAGCCAGCAAGGGTCAGGTCTGATCCTGCCGAGGAAAATAGAATTCTTACATCAGATTTCTGGAAAGGATCAGAGCTACCTCTGCACTGGAGCATTTAGAAAACACTGTCCTGCTGTTTGCAATCATGCTTTTACAAAATAATTGCCTATATTTTATGTTCTACATGTTGTTGCAGAGTCTTTGTAAAATGATCAGGAATTTACCATAAGAAAAGCCTGACTCGTATTTTCCAAAATGGGAAAGAAACCTTTAAAAATACAATATGTCTAAATTAAATAATATTTCAAATTTCTATTTGTCTGGGTATTCAATTGATAGATGGTCAGGCCTACAAAGTCAAACACTCATTTGTATGTGCCTGCACAGCTAAATCCCATCAAGACAGCTTTTCAGGGTCCTTGCTCAAGGAGCTCAAGGCTTTTTCCTGATTCCAGGAAAGGTGACTCTCAAACAGGGCCAAAAGCACTTGTATTTTCCATAACAAATGCCTTCAAATTGACAGCCTAACGTCTTTGAAAACAAAGATTCCACTGTTTTTTCAGAGCACTTGCTAAGGTAGTTCTAGTCTCTGTATAAGAATATAATGTCCAATAACATTTATTACAGTGTAAATTTTGAGGTACAGAAAAACTTGCAAGGAATAAAATCTGTTCCTTTGCTTCTGATCAAGCACAAAATACCTATTATGTATTTCCACTTTCTCTGTGTGACAGCCTATTCTTTGCTTCCAGCTTTCCCTTCGAAATTATGCATGCAATTCCCAAGTAATGTGACAGAAAACTGTTGGCTCAATGGGAATCAATGAGCAAGGAAAAGACATCGGTCTCAATAGGAGCAAAAGGTCTGATGGGAAAAATGATGGCTCTGTTTCTCAAAAAGGCCAAAAGGGAAATCAATGGCAGAGTTAAAAGAACACTGTGCACAGGAACTAGACCAGTCTTTGACAACTTATTTTTTGCCATCTTGTCCCCCCCACCCTCCAGAAGAAAAAAAACCATAATCTATTTTAAGTGTCCTTTGTACAACTAAATACTCCAGTCTTCCCAAATGAGGGATATGATCATCTAAAGCAATTCTGTTGCTAAGAAACTTGCTCACATTAAAGCCAGGACAATGTATTAATCAGTCCCCTGTATTTGTTAAGGCAATCTCCCAATGTCCTGTGCCTTCTGTGCTCTTGTGAATTGGCTGGAGGTTGAAGTTAATAAACTGATTCCATGCTCTGAAGAGTTTGCAAACAGCAAAGTAAACATTTCACCTCATCACAAGCTCCCAAAAACAGGGCTGACTGGGTCAGTAAAGAGAAGCTTTGGCTTCTTGTCATAGAGAGTTCACCCAAAGTGAACAGTATTGAAAAATACTCAGTAGTTATTTCAGGAATCTTACACTAAACAGGCCTGCTGAACTCCAGTGTTCTTTGCTCATCTGTAGCTGGACAGAGCTCCATGCAGTTCATTCAGTCACCTATTTTTCTAGAAAATGTAACTTTTTAAACCACAGTATTGAATTCCAGAAATACTGAAAATGCATATCATGGGCTGTATAAAAAATTTACTGAAAAGTAATACAATTTCCCCATATAGTACTGATTGTGGCACAGGTTCAATGAGTTAAATGATGCATGCTCAAAGAAGTGGCAGCTGATTTTTCCAAAGAATAAGTAGGTTACTAGGCTTTTAAGATTGGAGATTTCACTTGTGTAAGTCCATAACTGGAGAAAAGTGCTGGGAGTTAGTAACCTGAGCACAGGACTGGTCAACAGGAGTGCTTGGTAAAGGTATATTTGCACAAATTTTACAATTTTTCTCTTAGATGGGGGTGGGAGATAATAAAGACATTGTGAACAAAAAAGCATTGAGAGTAATGCACTTCAGTCCACATGGATTTTTCTAAGAGAACAGCGATGTTCTTGAATTGGCTGAAATTGGGACCCATTTCCAATTACTTCCTGTTAGTAAGGCATCGTATTTCTCTGAGACTGATACACACTGACCTCTACTCCTGCCTCAACATATGGTGTCCTTTTTCCATAGAAACTCAATAGCAGCAGAATACCTTATGATTGATCTCCTTTGAATGTTAACAAGCAAAGAACATGCCATTAATAAAATCCAAAGTATGAAAATCTATCTGTCATCAGTATGATGAATCTAGCCCATAATTCCACAAATCAAATCCCTCTGTGAAAGCAATGGCTGTTCACAGATCAATTTGTGGATTCAGAGTAAATCAAAAAGGAACTGCCCAGAAGCCAAACATTGAGTCCATCTAATTTAAAAAAGATTCTAGTTCCTAGGTCAGATTATTCACACAGATTTAATGTACGGCTTGCTTATACCTACAGCTGCAGATTGCAGTCACCATTTTAAACATTCTTTCCAGCCAAAAGTAGGTACTTGGCAAAGCTGTGGAAATGAGCCATCACATAAGGAGTGAGCTGGATGTGGACATTTGCTGTACTCCCAAGTTACTCTGGCTGATTTTTTCTTGTTGTTTTTACAGATGAAGACATTGGAAATATTGCCTTACTCTCTGGGGGGAAAAAAAGGGACAATCTGCAATAAAGAGTCCTTTAACCTCTAAGCTGATCACAAGTTCTCAATCATCTTTCACCCTTCTTGTGCAATGGCTCTCTTTATGTGTGAACACGAAGAATGAAATCCAGGAGATGCAAAGGTGGATCTTGTTCTCTGCTGGCTTTCCCTATCCACCCATGGAAGAATTTGGGTTCCCAGGCAGCTATACTTAGGCTGCCTAAATAGTGCAGGAAGAAAGGTGTAAAACTGAAAGCAGAAGAAAACTTTTACAACTTTGCTGTTAATGTTAAGAATTAGTTTTTGGAAACAGTGTCCTGGGTTTGTTTAAGAAACTCTTTCATATAAAACTTAGAATTATTTCCATGACAACAGACAACACTTGCACCTTTTCTACCAGAGTGCTGTGTCTGCTATGCCACCCTTTCTGCTTCCTCTCCTGCTACAGCCAGTCCCTGGGACTTGAATTCCCTTCTGCTGAAAGGAAATTTTCAGCAGCTCAGCTACTCCAGCTCAAACAGCCTCTTGCCAAGTGATTGGAGAAGTTTCCAAAGGGACAGCTCTCCTTCTCCACTCTCTGCTGCGTATCTTTGTCGACAGCTCTAACCTCTACACTGTTATAGAAATGATGAACTAAATGTCCAGCTTTTGAATGAAAAAGGCTGAGGCCAGTGTCTTATCCTAAGCATGGGATAGTTTTCCTTCTTTCTGCCTTTGGAGATGCACCTGATTAAAAAGTGTTTTCCTATCAATGCGCTCTCTACAGTGTTTGGTATTAGATGGTGTAAGCATTATCTATGCTGCATAGTCCCAGCCAAGCCATGGCTTTCCATAGTGCATGTGTGCAACAGCCAGGGCACCCTGTAGATCACCTCACATGGTTCAAGCTGAACTATATCAAAACACACAGGGAAAATCCTGTCCACCCACTGTGGTGATTAACCCCAGGATGTTTGCCGGACTTCGCAATGCCTCTGGCACTTTTGAGCGTGAAGTGCCATTAGCTGGGAGGAAAGAGCTGGCAGGAGGACAGGAAACAGCACTCTGCCTTCTCTGTTTAATCCTCACCATATTTTGTTCACTTCTGTCTGCAGAAACCACTTAATTCAATATGGATACACAGCTAAGAGCAATAGGGAATCAGAATCATATTTTACAGATCAGGCACCAGCAGAACTGAACACTTACATAACTCCATGAGGTTTTCACATGTCAGTCTGTGCTTGTCAGAAACAAAGAGCAGGATAATCTCCAAAATGGAAAGCCAGTGTCCAGTTCAACCATTAAAATCTGGCAGAAAAGCAGAAAAGTTTGTAGAGGTAAAAACCAACTGCTAGCAAAAAGAGGATAATAAGGCAGAGGAAAAGAGAGTTAAGCCCTCAAAAGCAGCCTTTCAAGTGTTCAGCACAGCAAAAAAAAAAAAAAAACCTAAGGAAAAACTTTTACTATCAATAGTAAACAACAAACACAGGTGATCAGGGAAATGCAGGGATTGATAGAGAAAAGAAGTGGGTATGAAGACAATAACCTTGTAGATGAAACACTAACTTCATGTCAGTCAGGGAATACAAGGCACAGCCTTAGCAAACCACCAGCAAAAATGAAACCAGGCCTGCACAAGCTGTGAAGACAAATAAAAGCTTCTGCAGTCATATAAAGCAGTAATCTTGCTGAGAGAACACTGAAAGACAGGGCAAGCATACAGAACCAGAAATCTCAAAGAAGAAGCTCACCAGGGAGACAGGAGGAAGCAGGAATAATTTTGCTGTATGTAAACAGGGGAGGAGAAAAATAACTAGCAAGTGAGGAAGGCACTGGAAGAATCAGAAAGTAATTAAATCAGTCAAAAAAACTCCAGATAGCTTCAGGACTTAACAAAATAGGATATTTTAAAGATTTTTATTTATGCTAGCTAGGAGGTGAGAGGAAGTAATCTTACCTCCCCTGTTTTAGGATGTTAACAAAGGAGGAACCATGAAAATATAGCCCTTTACAAAAAGGTTCACAGATGTTTCCAAGTGAAATCATTAGCTGATTTTGCTCTTTATTAATGAGATACAAATTAACTATTTTTTTCTTTAATAAGTAAATAATTATATCTCATCAAAATAAGCTTCAGAAGAATAGAGATTTTGTGTCCAAATGAAGTTCAGGTCTTTTTCACTCAATTGTTTGGCTGCTGTTGTTTCAGAAACCTGGTATTTAACAAACAACCCTCCTTTCAGTTGGAGACTGCAGTGAAGTCACAAATCCACAATGAGGACATCAAATTCTTGCTACAAAAGCAAAAGCCATGACACAGATTCAATATCAGCAGTTTTCCAAGATTCAGAAGAGGGCAAGAAAGTCTGTGGAAGTGCCAAATCTTACTTGAAATCATGTCCTTCATAAATAAGTATATGAAACAAGAAGATAGAAGATAACACTGTCATTGTTAATTGAAGTCACTTGTATATTTTAATCTTGAAACCCCACTAAAATGCATTAACTTCCATGAAACACGAAACAGCCCTGGCTTGTCTTTTTGTAGGGGAACGTGGATACCATCAAACTTGTGCTTGAGTGCTACAAAAGAAATGTGCTTTGCATATTGGATCTTAGGTAGATATTTTCTCTGACACATTGATGACATTTTTTTGCACTTACATTGCAATATGTGAGATTTTACCTTAAAATTTAGTTCCTGCCAACATATGGCTTTATATTAATATAACATATTTCACTTAAAATGCATGCATGAGGACCAATTTGAAAATATGAACCAAGCATGCCCTGATGAAAAATAAGGATAGATACAATCTATAAATTTTTTTTTCAAAATATCTCACTTGCCTTCTCTTTCTAAAAGAAGGAAAAAAAGCATTTGGGCAGATGTGGAGCAGTAAGCAATACAGTGTCTGCCCTGATGGACCACAGAATGGGCAGAAACAGGGTGGTGTAGTGCTACATCTCACCAAAGCAGTACTTTTACCCAGGAATTAGGGCGGGCTGAGGAACTTTCCCTGAAAACTTTGAGGAATATTGGAGTGAAACAAATCATTGTTCTATAGCAGATTTCTTGTGGAGCTAGAAAGATATTGTGAATGTTCACTTTTTCAATACTGATGTTCCTACCACTCCCGGGATATCCTTCAACCTCTTCATAACGATGGAAGACTGTCTAGATTTACCTTTAGAAACACCATGTTGCCATAAGTAAGTCCCTGAGAAAAATAGTTTCTCAACTCTTCTGCTCCTGTTTAAATATTTAAATGTTTTTAGGAGTTTCAGTAAGAATGTGGGGAGCAAGAAAAAAGTTGTCTGCTGTAACTACGTCACATGCAGAGCCTCATCCTTTCCCTCTTCTGCACTGTTTTCTAACTAGTGTTGCAAGGATTTCAGCAGTAAAGTTCACTGGGTTTCAACAGGTTGGGCAGACCATCCAGTGCCAGGCTTTGATGGTTTTCATTTGTATGATAGCTGTTCTCCACACTGCAGTAGTATCTGCACTGCCAGATAGTATTGGCCACTTGAGTTTGAACTTCTCCTTATCAGTAAATTGTCTAATCAGCACAGCAAGTAGCTGTGTGTCCATAACAAAGCAACAAGTTATTATCATTATTTTTACTGTTGTTATTATTATTATTATTACAATTATTATTACGATTATCATCATCATCATCATGGTTATCATTATTATAATTATCAACATAAACTGAGAAGCTGTTTAAAATGTTAGACTAATTAAGCTGAGGAAAATTTTATTTTCTGAAATTGTTGGAATTCTTTACCAGTTGAAGTATGGGGTAAAACCCCCTCAGTCTGGAGGCACATTCTGCAGTTGCCAATTTGGTCAACCAGGCCGTTGGTGAATAGTCCAGGAACGGATTTTTAGCACCTTATTACAGAAAAAAAAATACTCAGAATGAATACAGACTGGAAAACTTTATTCCATGTGCTATGCCCACTACTCATCTTGCTTTTCTGAGAGTTTGGAGGGGGTTTGGGTTTCTTTTTTGTTGTTTCTTTTTTTTTTTTTTTTTTTTTTTTTACCAGTAGCCCTCAAATCACAGAATCATCAGGTTTGGAAGGGATCTCTGGAGATCATCTACTCTAGCCTCCTTGCCAAGAGGGGAGTAACCTAAAGCAGGTGAGACAGGAACGCATCCAGGTGGGTTTTAAATGTCTCCAGAGAGGAAGACTCCATGACCTCCCTGGGCAGCCATTCCAGTGCTCTGCCACTCTCAATGTAAAGAAATTCTTCCTCATGTTGAGGTGGAACTCGTTGAGTTTTAATTTATGGCCATTACTCCTTCTTCTCTTACTGAGCACCACTGGAAAGAGTCTGGCATCAATCTCTTGGCACCCACATTTAAGATATTTCAATGTATTGATGAGAAAATCTATTAATTGATGGTTTAGCTAGTACCTTAGATTTGCTGAGGTCAAGTCTTAATTCACTAAACCAAATGGGTACCAGTTTTGCAACATCCCTGGTTATATGCATAAAGTACACATGGTTTTCCTCCTCTCATGGCTACTTGAAGAGTAAGCAAGTTGACAAGCTTTGGAAAAGAGGCAAATCTATCAGAAACTCAAGTCTGCCTAGTCAGAGTGACAAAACAGCCAGGCTCTGAGTCCTGGAGAGTATTTCTCCATTACAGCTATGCTGACAGGATCCCATAAGAGCAAGTGTCAGATCTATTGGAGATGCAAAATCAACCAATAGATATATGGAGAGAATACAGCACATGGAAATGTGGTGAAACATTGTAACTCTTATATAAAAGGCCTGTGCAATATATTTTAACATCTAATCTGCAGAACTGTATTCAGCTGTACTAATTTCTCCCAAAGCTTTGGATTTAAGAGTATGTGTTTAACATTAAGTCAGACTTTCCAATGCCAAAAGCAAAAATTGACATGGTTTCCAGATGTAGATTTTAGTAGATCATGTCTCGGATAATTAAGGGCTGTCAGATCTGAGTGGGTTAGTAATTGAAGTTGTATAGAACACAATTTATTGTCAAACAATACCAGACCCTCGGTGAAAAGCAGAAATCACATCTCTCTAATACAGGCTTTTCATTCTGGGAATAAGCTTGGAGGTACGGATTGAAAACATCAGATTTTCCTTCCAAATGGAAAAGTTAAACAAAAAGCAGCTCCCTGGAACATTCTTTATATGTGCTGTATTATTTGTCTCCCCACATTACCATGTTTGCTTTTTGTTTTCTTCTGGAAAACATGTACAAATTACGCAGTTTCCCTAACCTACTCTACTTAGAGGAGACAGACCTGAACGTCAACTGTTTGCATTCAGCTCACTGCTGCTCAAAATAGTTTATAGTTGAGAATAAACTGAACCATCAGAAATAGGATCTCAATCCTTTGAAATGTCAGCAGATCAAGTTCACTGCACAAGCAGGAGCTGAATTTTCAATCCAGAAGGCTGCATCATTGTCAAAAGCTCAAGATTATTTAGGTGAGCTGATTTACTAACATAGCAGCTAACGAGATTTGTGCCCCAAAGTTTGATTTATACTTTGGATTCATCTTGTCAGACCAGCTGTAAATAATATCTGCTAAGAGCAACATTTTAAATGGTCCATTTTCAGTTTGTTCAGATTGCTGAGAAGCCCATAGTAAGTCATCTCAAACATCAGACACAAACTCTGCTTTGTCCTGGGTCACCATGTAGGAAAGCTAAAAGAATACTTGCAAATGGGATGTTGGGGGCTGGCAAGAACCTGACCCAGCATCTGCAAAGGCTAGGCAGGTCTCCTGGTTCAGGATATCTCTCTTTATCTCTTCACAAGTTGGACAGGCCCATGGAGGGAAAGAACCAGACCAGTGGCTGATCTCCCCTACATCTCCTCACTGATACCTAGGAGCAGGATTAGCTAACATTGGCAGCATTAATTCACTGAAACCAAGGTCAAGATGGTCCTTAACTACCATAAAGTCTTAGCAGGTCTTTGGTTTTAACCTAAGGGAGAGTATAAAATGCGCACAGCCTTCCCTCAGTCTGCCCAAAAAAAAAAAAAAAAAAGAAGACGACAACTTGGGCAACTTTGTCACTTCAATGCTGAAGATAAATCAGAGAGCAGAGAAAGGTAAAAAAGGGCTCTTGCTTTCCAAATCCTGTCAGGCATCTTCACAAAGTTGTTCTTTTACAGCATTCACACCTTTAATCTTTTATTGTTGACTAAATCTGAATATCACAATGAAAAAAACAGAAGTGTTGAAGAATCTTTTCATTTTTTCCTTTTATATTCTAACTTTAAAAGTTGTTGGGAATATTAATGAATGAATAAAATAGAAACACATTTTAGAAAAAAGGCAGTGTGTTTTCAACTTGTTTGGAAGTACAAGTTGCAGTTCAGATACATAACATGAACTTCAGGTAATGATCTGCAGACAGCTTCCCACAGGGAAATCGGTGTCACCTATAACAAAGCCAGTTTGCTACATACTTTCCTGTCTTCAACACTCATCAGAGCACAAACAGAAAGTGCAGCAAGGACAGACAAAATTCTGGAAATGGCAGCACTTTAAAAGGCTGCATGGCTCAGAACATGTCCCCTTTCCTTTTGGATCCAGTGGCCAACTGGGTTAAGCACAGGGAGTGTCTATGCTGCATTTTCATACCTGCACTGGACTCAAGTTTCCATAAAGAGATGTCACATGACCTCAGACAGGTGGCTTCATTTCAGCAGTGGCAAGGACAGGTCCTGTATGCAGCTGCTGGATGCTGCCAAGCTGCAGCAACCCAAGATAGGAGGAGCTGTGTAACCTCCAAAGTCTGTCCCCATGTAATTGAAAGCAGAGCTGGGGCTCAGCTTCCCAGCATCTGCTCTGCAGCAACCCCACACCCCAAAACAGCTTCCCTAGCAGAGCTCAAATCCTTAGTACAAAGGAGTCATTGAAAAGCAAATCATTTTAATCTGTGGTATAGAAAGAGGTTCTGCAGCCAAACTGACAGTTCTTGCTCTTTAGTATTGATTGAATGGTCATTTGTTATAGTGATGGCTGAAACAGTCAAGCAGATGCTACAAATATTGCTGGTTTGATTTATAAATGTAGAAAGCTGTTTGTCTGCTTGCCACAGAAAAATGCAAAACTTCACATCCTCTATTCTCCAAACACAGTTGTCCAGGTAGATTTTCTGGGGTGTTTTTTCTTTTGCTTTTCATGTTTTAATAACAGAATATTTCACAGGCCAATGGCAAATTTGTGAAGGCTAATGATGTGGTGCTATGCATCTACCTCAGATATTCACCTCCAGTGCCAGGGAAGATAATAACCCAGGCTAACTCAGCAGGCTTGCTAACTTACCATGTCAACAGGGAATGTTTATCCTGCACACGCAGGATCAGTTTTACCTCAAGAGGTTTGGCACAGAACAGCTGATAAATTCACAGCATGTATTCAAAAGCTGCTTTCAGCAAAACATTTCCACTTTTATTCTGGCAATGCTCAGATGTAGCTGAAGAAATCTCCACAAAGTGAAAAAGGAGATGGGGCCAGGAAGTACAGATTAAAGAGAAATCATAGCTGAATTGTACTTGATTTTTCAGCTGCATCAGATATCAAGGGCTTGCTCATTGCACAGTGGAAGGAGGCAAATGAATATGGCTATAACATGGACAAGGTCTGGGCAACAGTAATGAGGATGACTATAGCTAATAAAAGGGAGCAGTACAAATACAAGTAAGCAAATTAGCATATGGAAGGTAAAAGCACCATTTCATCATGCCACACGGACAAAATTACCCCAGAAAATTGAATGTAGAGCTCTAATTGATGCAATTGAGAGAGACAGTGAAGCTAATCTGAGTACTTAATGACTATGATGGGAGCATCACAATGTAATTGCAATGTACTTTTTTGCCACAATATATCATCACACCACCTCTGTTCCTCTGGAACAAATACATTTATTTGAATAGAAGCATTTAGATCCCCAAATCCCTTTGTTTCATGACAAAACCTGCACACCATCTCCCCTGTCAAGGAGCTGCAGTTTTGGATCTCTGTGGTTGTAGCACAGTGTTTATCTTGGGATCCATTTCATATCTCTGCCTCTGCGCAGCCAAACTCCTGAATTTAGTTAGTTTGTTAACTTAACTGGTCCAGAGAGAACTATGGGGGCTGTCCTGCAAGGACATAATATTTCTTCCCCAAATGCATTACATGCCCCCACATGTATTACAAAACTACCTTGTTTGTAGTATTTGATGCCAAATCTCCTCAGTGAGAAGGAAAATGATTTTTCCCTTTGCATCATTTAAACACTTCATCTATCATTTTCATCATGTGTAAAATGAAAACAATACCAGTCTTCTTCCCAAAAGCATTATTAGACTCAGCTTACTAGTTCCGTCTAAGAGATTCCCCAGATTATAGTAGAAAATTATTATTACTATTATTATTATTATTATTATTATTATATCTTCACCACTATCAAGACATTGCATGTAGTCATAAGACAGATAGCAAAAAAAGAAGGAAGAAAGAAGCCATACACTTTTCTTTAGTATGTTTTTCTTTTCTTTGATATGTTCTATAACTGGTCCTGTCTCTGTGTAGAAACACGCCTGCTGCTACAGTCCTGTGACATGTTACATTACTAGTGAAGAGATGTGGTTGAAAATACCTTGTTTCTCGCCATATTTTTCAATGGAATTTCTTCCCTCTCTCTTATTGCAACTTGCTAAATATTGCTATTGTTACCTTGGAGGAAATAAGAAAGAAAAAGCAAATCTTTCCCTTATTCTTTTTCCTTTTTTGTTCCCAAGACAAATGGTTAACTTTTTGAAATTATGTTAAGACATTGCTGAATTGTTTCTGACAAAGTGCTTTTTTTCCTATTAACTTGCTATTTTTTTCCTAAAAAGGATTTTCTCTGAAGAGGAGTCTTAAAATAAACAGATAAATTGAAGAAGCAGACAAAAATGCATACAAAAATAGTAGCTGATGTGCTACTATTAAAATCAGCATGTGTTTTTAATGCTGTGTGTTATTTTTCATTAAACCCATACATGCATTTCAAATCATTTCTGTTGATCAGTGGTTGATTTGTAAACTTTTTTGTATATAAAATTAGGAGAAAAAGTAAAAATGAAGGACATGGACCCCTCAAGATGTGTACTGCAGCCATTCCTGGCAAAAAAACAATGTTGAAACAAGGGTTTCCAGCAGAATACAGGCATCAATAAACAGAAACAACCTATTTCCATGGAAACAGCTCATCTAAAACCTGGACAAAGAAAGATTGTGAGCACTTACCTGACTATGTGTCATCTTTAACATGAAGTCAGTGAGGTGAAGTATCCTCTCCTGGAATCTGGCTGGCTCCCTGGAGCAGAAGAATTGTGGTCCCCAGCTGAGGGCAAGCCATGGCATGTGACCCAAGTTTGGGATGGTGGAGGGATATCACAGAGTCCTAGGCCCATGGAAGGTGAGGAATTAAGCTGTTATTGTAAAAGGCATGCAGCACTAGCAGTATGGTTTTGTACTATCCTTGTGATTCGGGACAGGGAAACATGCTTGAAAGATGTATTAATCACTGCAAATCAGCTGGATCACTTGCCTCAACAATTTTATCCAGTGGAGAGAGAAAGATGCAACAGTATTTATCACAGTTTAAATGCTACTAACACCCAGAGTGAAGATCACCAGGATGTTTGAATGATACATTTCATATCAACACTTTTGTTATTTCCGCCTGAATTGGAACTTTTCTGCAGAGCTAGAGCAAACATGGAGCAAATATAATTCATATTGCAAGCATGTATACATGCTGTGTTAGAGGGGAGAGAATGCACTTCTCCTGGTGTTTAGGCTAATCTTCAGTTTGTAAGAGGTTTTATAGGAAGTTCACAAGAGCTGGTTGCCAGCAGAACCAGCTTGGCAAGGGAGGCAGGCCTCCCTGAGAAAGCGCTGTGGGGATCCTGGTGAAAATGAGCTCAGATTTGGCCAAGTGAGGAGTCTTTGAGAACAGCATTTTGCATACATGTGGCAATGTTTTGCTTTGGGTTTTTTTTTTAATCTAACAAAAGCATTCAGAGTGAATATAAGCTGCTCCCTGCATGCACAAGCAGCTAACCAACAGGCAGGCCGAGCATTCACACCTTCTGAGGTACAGAGTGAGCCATATTCTTCCTTTATTCACTGCTTAATAAAATGCACATAAAGTGCTCCACTTGGACTCCTGCAATGGTTGAAAAATGTAGTTAAGCAGGTTTGGGGGAGCACTGTGATGATTTAGAGGTTGTTACAGGCTCAGAAATCTCAGAAGGCCCTGCTGCTTTCTCTCTGGACGTGCTGAGTGCAGGCCTGCAGTTACCTCATACTAAGGCAGCAGGAGGTGAGAATCTCCATCCTCTTTAAAAGCAGAAAATACCAGGAACGCCCAACATGTGGCCTCAAGACCACAAACTGCAGGATTCAAGTATGTATTCTGTCATTATTTAAGTGTACAGGACTTCAGCTTGCCATAGTCTTTGTGCTTAAAACACTTCCTTTTTTTCCCACGTCTGTGCTGGATGTACTAGAGCACAACTTAATCTTTGTGAGATTCATTCTGGATCACTATGCTCTTGGTTATGAAATTTGTCAAGATGTACTACTTAAGGAAAAGCAGGTGCTCAGTACAGAGTCTCACATCAGAGTTTAGCAGCCAGATTTCCAATGCATGCACCTATTTTCTATCAGCTGAAGGCAACCAAAAAAAAGATGATACTTCCATTTTTGGGGCAAGTTTTAAGTTTTTTGCAGCTGATTGGTTTTCCATGCCCAAGCTGCAGATGATATCTGTGCGAGGAAATAGGAAGGGAGTGATGCTTCCCATGGGACGTGCTCTGGGAAGGAGGTTGTTGTAGGTGCTGAATGCTCTGTGTGTGATCACTTTAGGCTGTTGGGGTTTTGTTGTTCTTCATGATGCTCTGGGCACCAACAATCCTGATTAGGTATATTTATGTTTTTAGTGCTGCATCCTTTTCTTGTAACAGCAAAGTCCAGAAAGACAAAGGAACTGATGCCATCTGCTTTCCAGTGTGTGACAACACCTGGCAGTGTTAGGATTCAGAAAGGGATGGAGAATCGGTATATTTGGAGATTATTTTCATAAGTTACCCCAAGCCTTCACATACTTCCTGACCAAGCAAGCTGCTTGTGGAAACAGACCTTCATACATTTCCAAGAACCCTCCACAGATGTTCAAGCATTATCTCCATTTGGCTAAATTTGGTAATTCTGGGGCACTCGGAGACTAAATGTGCAGTCCAAAGTAATAGTGGTTGTTATTACTATTTGTTTTCATATTGTATCACCTTCAATGAAAACTCATTCTTAGGTCAGTTCCGTAGTCACTGCGTAGTTACAAAACTAAATGACAGCTCATGCACAAATGAGCTCAAAACCCAAGTAACAGCATGTTTTAACAATAAGTGTATTCAGAACTTCTGTCTTTCCTGGTTAGCCAGGAAATGAGCTTTTTTTGCCTCTTTCAAAAGCCTGGCAGGAGTCATCCTTCATTTGGACACATCCATAACAAACAGCTCTCCCTGACACTGACCACAGACAGTACAGCAAAAAAAAAAAAAAACAAACTGGCTGCTACATTTAAAGTTACTTTGGGGTGCAGAGAAGCATCAGCCCACATGCTTAGCAATGATGGGGATGGCTTTTCCAGCTCTAAACCTTGAGCTGCCTCAGGCTCACCACTACTTTCACCTGTCCAGCCACGATGAGGACAGGGCAGGGAAAGGAAAAGGAAATTAACCTAGTGTCTGCAAAAAGCACTGTATTGTTTTTCCAGAAAAAAACTCAGTAAAATTCTTAATGTTACTAGTTCATATTAGCACAGGCAGGATGATAGCTAAACACATGTGTGCATTGTGCCAAGAAGAGAGACAAAAAAGAAATCCTAGGTGGCCTTGAAATTACAGAGTGTATGCTGCAAGAGCTTTTAAATTCCTGTGCAAAATGCTTCACATCTTCAACAAAATCGTGTCTAAAAATAGGCCCATAAAAGATATCTGATGGCATTGCTCTGTGTGAGCTCATGTGCATTGAACAAACATGAGAATCACCAAGCAAACTGTAGGTTTCATGCAAGATGCTCACAGTCATTTATTTTTTGTGACTGATCCAAGTTCCACTCTTGCCCTGAAAGAGAAAACATTGATAGACCCCAGAGCAAAGCAATTGTTTCAACATAGTAAATTGAATCCAAACATAAAAATAAGATGGAAGACCTACTTTCCAGAGTTGTAGACACACCTAATTAAAGCTCTCAGCTGCAGACTCTAGAGATTCTAAATGAATGGGAATGACATATTACTAGAAGTAAAATAATATGAGCAGGAAGACATGGCATAATTTAGTTCTAACAGATTATGTGAAGCTATGTAAAGATTACACCAACAGTTAAGTGATCTGAAACTCCACCAGTGCAACCAAAAATGTTTAAACACACTGCTGTCCTCCCAGGCACCGTAAAAATCACAGTGTTGCTGAATAATACCATAACTTCCCATATGCAAACCAGCTGGTTTGCACAAATGTTTTAAAGTGCTCATGACCAATACTTTGCTGTGGTATGACAAGCTTGCAGTATCTGACAGATGAGAGCTGCAGACTTGCAATGCTACCAACAGTGCAATGAAATATTTTCAGATCTTGAATGGACTCCTTTTCTTTTTTTTTTTTTTTTTTTTGCCTGATTTATTGAGAGCACTATAAGTTGTGATGAGTTATCAACAGTAACACTATACTTATGGCTGTGATATGAGCTCTCTTGCAGCTGGCTTTGGTACAGGACTGAGACCTGGTGCTTGTGAATGCAAACAGAGACTGCTCATGACTTAAAGTGTACATAAAACACTGGAAAAAGGAGACAAAGAAAATATGAATAACCTTTTGATATTTTGATAACTTCAGAAGACTGCTACAGGAGAGACACCTAGAATGGCTGCCTTGTGAGACTTCTTCATCCTACCTTCCCTAATCTCCTAGATATGCAGTAAAGGTAGCAAACAGCTCTCTGTCAAGATGGTCACGATAATGTTACAAGGTGCAGGTAACAATGCAAAGAAGGGCTAGCCTGAAGTCCGTCTGAAATAAATGTCCAACACGAAAAATATGGGGTAGCCTCTGGCTTCTGAAAAACAACTAATGCTCCAAGTGGATAAAGTGCTGTCACAGAAAGAAATTCAAAGGAAAAATATTTGCAAAGAAGGAAGAGGAAAGTAAATATATGTAGCTTTAGTCCATTTTAGAGGGATGACCTAAATAACAAGGAAAAAGGAAGGTAAATTAAACTGAAGCTAAAGTCTAAAGGAGAAATGATGAGCTGACCTATAATTAATAGACTAATGCCTTTTAAAGGCAAGAGAAACCAAATAATCATCTAATCTGATGTACTGTTCTAGTGCTCTGAGGAGGACAGGATTCTGAGATTTTTGACATCCACCTTTTTTTTAGTTAAGACCAAAAGATGACTATTTGAAAATTCTTCAAGAGAGAAAATGCTGAAAAGGCTTGTCCGAGCTCAGGAAAATGGAAGAAAAAAAAAAAAAAAAAAAGATAAAAAATAGTGGAAATTTTGTCTGCTTCACCAATATTATTAAAAAATTAGGACAATATTATACAATGTAGCATGAAATGTTTTTCAAAATGAAAACTGACATTTGGCTTTGACAACATTAAAATGATAAAATTTACAATTATGAGAAGTTTTTTCCCCTCTCAAAGAACATGTGTGAAGTGAGCTTGTTTGGACAACTTTCAGGGGTTTTTTGATAGTAAATCTTCCCATGAAGAAAGGTGCTACTCATATTCTTCTAGGCTCACCTTTATCCCTTGTTGGTCAGACTAACCAATACTGCCCAAAGCTTACATTTTCCAGCTGTGCAAAAGTAGACTTTAAAAAAGATATCTGGTCAGGGCAGAAGAGCATTGAGGGATAAAGAATTTGTTGTATTTTCTCCATGACACTGAAAAATTATGAACCAAATGCTTAAGAAGCAGTCCAGGAGACCAAATGGATCAAAAACACTGACCAAAACAGTGAAAAACTGTATATCCAACTTCTGCAGGCTTTTCACGAAGAAAGGTACTAATCAAAGGACAGTGAAGCACTGGACCAGGTTGCCCAGAGAAGAAAGGTTATGCCATGATGAGTCAAGGAATATAGCCCTAGGATGGTGCAGAATTCCTGGTGAGTGTGAGTTTGTGGTTCATTGATTTTTACGCCCTCTGCCAAAGACTGGCAGAAATAACCCATACAGAAAGTTGTGGAGGTGGCTTTAGGATATGACTGCTGTTGAATGCCCAGGGCAAGCTGATGCAGCAGGTGATGGGAAGCAGGGTCAAGAATTATGACACCGAAAGTCAGGTCATGTAAGGACCCATTTTGTAAACTGAACACCTCAGGAAGAGAGGTATTACAGCAGCCAAGCTAAAAAAAGCTAACCTGTTTTACTTTGCACATAAACAAATGAGGAGCGCCCACTCTGACACTGCACCTACATGGGAGAGCAAGAGAGGGTTTTTTAATTCCTAATCCTCTTTAATGAGGTTACTGTTACATACCCAACTGTGCACCTCACCTGCACAGGGTTTTCTGTAGATTTGGAAAGAATATATCCCTTTTAAAAGCTTTTTTTGCATTCAACCATTCTTCCAAGTTGCTTAATGCAAGAAGAAAGTAACTAAACCAACCAACTCACCAAAAGAAAGAAAAAGAAAGGGAAATGCAAAAAAATTACATTTGCATAGTGGAGAATTTAGAGGAGTGATGGTTCTCTAGAGTGTCTGGTTTTGACCCACACTATAATTAATTACAGTATAAAATGTGTTCCTAAATAATTGCAATCAGGTTAAAAAATGTCAGTTGCTCACCTGTGCATTCTAAAGAAGTGTCTGGGCTGTGCTTTTAAAGCAACATAAAAACAAATTCAGCTAGAAATTTTTTGCAATTCAAAATATTTAGCTGAATGACAAGAAAACTAATCCTTGGTTTATTATTAGACATGATAAAAGATTTCTGAACATCCTAGATGTTCATATTTTTCTTTTGCTTTTTTAATGCAGTGCTACACTGAAAAATGACTTTGTCAAAAAATATAGCTGAGTCTTTTGAAAGTGAGAAGTGGTTGTTGAAACACAAAACAAAATGCCTCAAAGAGGTCTAATGTTTGGAGATGTGTGCTCTGCTCTTTCTCTTTTCCATCCCCTTTGAGGATAGTATCAAGTCTGATGTCCGAAAATTGAGGTGCTCAGAATCATTATCTTTCTCTGAAACACCAAGGAAAGAGAAGCTGGCTCAGGTTATCTGTCCTTGGTGCAAAATCATTTAAAGCCAGAAGCTTATTTCAGACCTTGACATAAGTTTTGCTGCTCCCATTAGTTCCACAGCATGAACAAAGCAGTGGGAGAGTGCAGTGGATGCTTCTAGTGTACGTGTTACTGATTGAGCACACTGCAAAGCAGCTGGAGCACTTTTGATTTTGGCCATGGAGACTTCTGATGCTCTCCTCTCAACCAAGACACCAGGACATTTGTTAAATTTGTGGCTGGTACCTCAGTGGAGATTTGCTGACAATGGCATTAATTTCCTGAAGGCCAGACTTGAACCATGGGACCAGCTGCTCCTATCCCTAGTTAGATGTGAATGTCAATAGACTCTCTAACTCTGGAAGTCAGATCAAGGAAGTCAAAAGCAGGACTGTGGAGGAAAGCACAGGGTATTCCTGATCTTATGTTACGGAAACCAGCATCCAAGAACATGACAGTGATTGCATTCACGAGGCAATTAGAAGCAGTCTGTGAGACTTGCTGGAAATTCATTACTCATGTTGATGTGTGAAAAGGAGCAAAAAATTATTCACCAGGACCAGACTGCTATCAAGGGAAGCAGCTGAGGGAAAGGAATCCTTTCACTTGTAAAGGGAGCACTTGTGACGCAGGATTACTAAAATACAGTAAACATAGTCCTCCAGAATGCTATTTTGACAGATCAAATTTTTGGAATGAAATTGCATGCTAAGTGCCATGCTTAAGCAGATGCTGGATGAAATCAAATTAGGGCTGGATTTAAATGATACTTGGAGATTATTTTAGTGGTTCTTATTGATTAGGAAATGTAATTTTATGGGACAATATTGTGCATAATCAAAATGCAGTCATAAAGAAAAAGGCCAGGATAATACTGAGAAATGGTCTTTTATTTTTGCAGTACTTAGTGAAGAAGACTGGAAGCAGTAAAACTAAGCATGCCTTTCCAAAGCATGGGCATGGGCATTGCGTTCTCTCAATCTGAAGTTAGTAAAGTTAAGAGAATTTATTCAAAGCACCAAGAGCTGTATACCTCTTCCCATTCTGTGTACATTCCTGCTGATATAGCTGTGGAATTTCATGCTACTATCTTAAATAATTTTCTGATTTCATTTTACTGGGGAGGAGAGAAATTATGTTTCATCACATTTTGTACTGAACAGTCAGCTGATGAATGTATTTCTCTTCACTTTATTATTTTTGAATAATTAATGACTCCAAACTGGAAGTTTTCCCATGTTACAAATCCACTCTAATATGTATCTCAGTCAGAGAAGCTCTGATTTGCAGGGACACAGCAGCAGGAGCAGCAACATATATAGGACCGATCCTTGTTCAACCCCTTTTCTGTATTTGTGCTTGTGTACCCTAAATTTCAGCTGGCATCCCATAGATCATATGTACACACTGAGGAGGGGTAGTCATATCCTCGGCTGAGGGAGTCCTAGGAATCAATCCATGATGGGAAAAATCCAGGCAGTGGTACAGTCTATTGGATTCAAACTGGCCTGAGAGAGACAGTCCACCTTCCACTGGCAGCAGCAGTGGCTTTCAGAGGTTGCTAGTGAAAGAAAGGTCACAAACCAAAAATGCTGGTAAGAATGAATTCTGAACTTTCAGAAATTATTCATCTAGATGGGTTCCACTCTGTTTCCCCAAGTATGGAAACATCTCATTCAGTTAAAAAAAAATCATTTTGATAATAGCTGAACTATGTAACTCATTAGCAAAATTATATGCCGGATACATGTAATGAAGGAGGTGTGTAAATCCAATATTATCATGCATATTTTATTATGCCATGGAAGCTGAAACAAACAGAACTGGAAAAGTAGAAACAAAATGCAATTCACATTATTGAAATGAAACGTTTATGCATTTTCAAAACCAAAGAAGAAAATAGAAATGATTCATTTAAACATTTTCCTGTCAAAAAACCCCAAAAAATACAACTCTTAAAATTGACATCCTCCCCTGAAATGTTTTGATTTTAAAAACTGTTATTCTCTGCTGAGGAAAAAGTGTTCTGCAAAAAAAAGTCTGCCTGCTCTCATTGCCAGATACTAGCAATGGCGCATTGATTACACTGTCTTTGAAAGTGGATATCGGTCCTGATGGTGATGATTTGTTCCCAGCCTCAAATCTCCAATTTGAAGATGCAGGCTGAGATGGTAGCAATGTCCTTGTGAGAGGTGACTCTTAAAATGGTACATCTGGACTGGTCAGGTTGTGCACCCAGCAGGCCCTTTGCAAATGGCACAAGAAGGGATCTGAGCTTAATGCAATGGTAAATTAAAATGACTGCAGGTGATAACGTTTTAACTGCTCTGAAACTACCTGGTACTAGTGAGCAGAATCACATCCACTCCAAAACACATTGCTTCCAAGTTATGGAAAGATTGTTTCCTGTTTCCTGACTTGAAAGCACCTTGCACCCTGAGAAAAAGTGATAAAAACATGTATGTTTTTATGTGATGCTTGTTCAGCCTGCTACATACCCAAAAATACTCTTGCCCAGCCATGTCCTATACCAGCCTGATTTCCCCCTCCCCTCGGCTCATTAACACCAGGTAATAACTGTATCTAATCAAACATCCAGGCTGACTGTCTGAGAGAAAAAGTTACTTTGCTCCTTCTGAGAGTAAATTTCTCCCAAATTCATCCAGAGAAACAAATTCAGCTGAATAAAAATAAGTAGGAGTGCATCTGACAGCTACTTGTAAGAGCTCCATAAATTCACTTATTTCCCATCACTTACTGCACTTCAGGAACAGTAAAGATGAATGTGCTTTCCTCCCCTTCTGAGGGGGCTTGTAGCTATAATTAAGAGGGTATTATTGCTGAAGTCTAATTACATTCTTTACACTGTACTGATAAAAGCAGATGAGGAATTGTTTTAAAGCTTGATTCCACCACTGGTTCTTTTATCCATGCTGAAACCAGTCACTAAATAAACAAAATCTGGTGAGAACAAGTTCCATATGACAGCATTTTTGCCACTCTTCCCAGCAAGAAATGTAATGAGAGGGAGGACACCAGAGAAGTTGGCAGGATTTTAAGTGCATTTTTTGTGCAATTGAGGTTTACATTTTGGTGACTTTTTTCCTACTCAAAGAGCTTTTTCATTTCAGTAACAGTAGTTTACATTAGGGGCTATCTGGGTTCATTTCTTGCTAATCCTCATCTGGTTACTACTTCTGAGGTCTTCTTTGACCTCTCTTTTTATTGTCTACAGGTGTGATCTGACTGTAAGCAGTTTGGGAGCAGGGTAGTATGTCTCCTCGCTGCCTTATAGCATGTAGGATATGAAAGCTCTACCCTCTGACTAAGGTTTCCAGACATAGAGTGTAAGTCATTTCCACAGCATTTGCCGTCCAGATGGATGGGATTCTGTGTGTTCATTTGCTTGCACCCTTATGCTTTGCAATCATTGTTCTCAGACAAGCCCACGGAGTGCACTGCAGTTTACCTATAGTTTTACCTTCTCTTTTTTTTCCTAATGAAATGTTTCTTTGACCTTTAAACACTAGTGAAGGCAGATGACAATGTGTACAAAATGCTTGTCTTAATTGTTTTGAGTGATGTGACTTCATTATGAAACTTCTTTCAGAAGCTTAATTACTCCCAGTGCTGCATTAACAGCAAGGGGAAGGTATCAAATGAGACAACGAAGGGAGTTCAGTGGTTTTGATCTTATTTTCTGAAATCGGATGATCTGCTGCTCTCACCATTTATTAATACAGATCATTTCCTCCCATTTCTCACAATTGAATTGAGTCGCTGTTTGCATGCTGATGGGGCAAATAAGTGGGGAGCTGCGTTCATCACTGCCTGATAATGGATGAGAGCTGCTTGTTCAGAGACAGGCAGTTCCTCTGGAGGCCCTGCGATTTGCCAGAATATATTACATTTTTCCAAGATTATTGCACAGCAGATGATTAATATTGCATGCTCAAATGGCCTTTTCAAGGACTGAGCAGGGAGTGCAGGGGGACTGAGGGAAAGCCTCAGAAGACTAATTTCGTATCTGTACATTGTGATAGAAATGCATAATTGCAAACAGTGCTTTGTAACTCGGCAGTATAAAAGGGGAAAACCACTGAGGAATGTGTAGCCAGAGGAAATATGTCTTCAGTTAACAAAACCAGCAGAGCCCTGTTGAAATCAATGTGGCTCCACTGGTTTGCATCAATGAAGAATCTTGCCCAACAAGATTACTAGGGAGGTGCAGCAGGGCATTACCATAGGTGACACGGTGGTTTTAGCAGGATGAAGAAACGTAGTCCGTAAATCAAGGACAGTTTCTGGTGTGGGCTCTACAGGATTCCACAGCTGGAAGAAGGATACCTAGAAAGGTTAGGTGGTATCTGCTCTCAGGTAGTAAAGGGCTGTGCTGCATCTCAGTCTGACTGGGAGGATGAGGAAGAGCTGCTAGCTCCTTGCTATGGGAGCTTTGTATGGACTGGATGAAGTGCTTCTCTTGGTTTAGGGTGAAATGTGTAAAAGGCATGCGTAAGACTACATTGGCTTTTATAGTCAGCAAAGAGCTCTGCAAAGCCCCTAGCATGGAGATCTAATACTGGTGGAAATGCTTTAACGGAGTTGAGTGGTGAGAAAAGGTTGAATAAAGCCTTTCTCAGCTCTTGCCTCTCTGGTGTAGCTTGGGTTGTATTTTGGCAGTGTTGGGAAGCAAAGCCTTGTGTAAATGCCCCCACATGACTGAGCTGGGTTTGGATGGACCTTGAGTGGGCTCTGTGATTTTTATGGCTACAGCAGCAGCAGTGTGGCTTATACCTTTCAGGCACAAGAGCTTGAAGCAAATTCAGCTGTGAGCTTAAATAATGTGAGAAAATGTCTAAAATTATTCACCTTCCCCTTCTTTAGCCTTTGCAGGAGCACTTTTGGCAAGCTGCATGTGTCATGACTCAAAATCCTGGGAGCACATCCAAACTGGAAATGCTTCCCTCTCCTTCCACTCATGTGTCCTCCCAGCTGTGTTCACTGCAGGCAGGTTGTGCTATCCCTGACATGCACAAGTTTTTGATGCCACCTTGTTTTGGCCACTGCTTTCTGTGTGTATTTGGCTTTTATTTGTTCCACTCCCTTACTGCTCCAACAGAGGTCCCCTCTAGGATAATATTGCCAAAGTTTTCCTACCTGTCAGAGAGAAAAAGAGGGTGTGGGTGGGTGTTGTGCTGAGGGACTCTTGGGTCTTTTACAGGTGCAAAGGCTGCATACTGTGTTTGCTATCCTGTAGAGATCAGCCAAAATCACACTTAATATGTAGACCTGGATGAATGTAGATTGTGTCCTCATCAATTTCCTCCAAGCCGGATAGGGTCTGATAGCATCTATTCAGTATCGTTTATGCTTCACCTAATGCTGCCAGCTCTGAGCTGAATGTAAGGCCACAGAAAGCAGTTCAGCTCTCACCATTTCTTGCTTCTGGGCTCTCAGGGAAGGCTTGAAAAAAGACTGAGTTCACCCTATGTGCAAGCATATTCTTGTTGGAGCTTTAGTTTGTCCAATTGTGCTCCCATTGCACACTAAGTGTATTTCTACATGGGTCTGCCTAAATATGATTCATATCCCCTCCAGCTTCATCAAAGCATGTTGCCTAAAGTTGCAAAGAAAGTTGCTCAAAACTTTTTGTTGAAAAAACCTTGTCGGCCTCACTATGTTTGTGAGGAGGAGACTTTCAGAGAGGGTTGGTTTTGGTTTATATTTTTTTCCTTAATTAAAGATTCACTTTTTAGTCCTGTGGGTCCAGTTTTGCCATAGAACCATTGATCTGGAACTCCAATTTTTTATATTTGATGCTTAGATTACTCACTTGTTTATTGTCCCAGGAAGGATGCTGAAACTTAAACTACTACCAAAAAGACCAGAGAAGAAACCAATTTTAGCATATGATGAGTGAAGAAATCTGTGTAGCCTGGGTCCTTTGGCTTCCTGATAGAGTTTTTGTACAGCTAAGTCTGAAGAGAATTTTTTGTTCCCCTTTTAAAAATCCACACACATAAATTGATCGCTCTGAGGCTGTTGTGTTGCACCAGGGGTAGGATGGTAAACTGGGAGAAGTGTTGGTTTATTTCTTTGCCATCAATTATCTGGAAAATATTTGGGAACAGTGAGTATTTTCAATAGAAGTTAGGTGGGTGAATGATGGTAGAAAGGTCATGGCCCAGGTGATTTATCTGCAGGAAATAATTCAGCTGATTCGTAAAACTACTTCTACATCTGGTCCTTTGATTGCCAAACTATTCATTCTTCCTAATGCATCAGATAAATGCTTATGTGAAGAAACAAAATAAAGAGCTGCTACAGTAGAGCAGAAGGCAGATAATTTAAACATGGAAAAGCTGCGATGTCATGGGAGATGTACATAAGCATCCCTTTGTTCCTTTGTCCTTCTCCTGGCTGTGGGAACAAGCCAAGCCTTAATAGCAAATGTGTTAATTCAGTTTCTAAGTTAGCTATTCGGGAAGAGGTTTTGCACTGTTGTGTGGCTGACCCACAGGATGAAGTCAAAGAGATATTACAATAAAGGGGAAGGGGGGCCATAACACGATTTCCACGGTGGGTCTGTTCTGTGCTGATCAATAAAGAGGCTTCATCAGTGTCAGCCCACTGGCAGTATGGCATCCAACCCATGCTACAAGCTGCTTGTGAGCAGTGCACATTCCTTGATACTGTATTTACATAGCTTAATGGAGTTTTAAAAGGTCAAAATCCAAGCAGTGTACACTTTGGAGCATTAACTACATAACACAATTGTGTTGCTGCATTCTTAATTGCATCTTCAGGGTACTGGAGTTTTTTCTTTTTCTTTTTTTTTAACTGTGGGGCTTTCTGAGATGAGAACTGTCCCTTTTAAAATTAATGAGTTGCAACAGGGACAATAGACCCCACAACTGATCTGACAGGAATGCTTTTAAAGCTCTGTCTTCCTTTGTTTGCAGTGGGTGTAGGTGTAAATGCAGTAAATGTCCATCATTCCACTATTAATGAAGTTAAATAGCATTTGTTTCAGAGCTACAGGAAAAGAGGGCTAGGAATGGTGCTGATGTATGATTAAGGACTAAAGTTTGATTTTTGGCACCCTAAAGCAACCATTGTTTGATGTAGGTTATGTTTGTAGCTGGCTGAAACTTTTTCTGACTTGTTTTGGACCACATCTTGGGACCACAAGACCTTTACCAAACCCTCAGGCTGTTTACCTCTGAAGGAAAAGTCTCAAGCTGGTCAATCACCAGAGGACAGAGCCACACATATTGAGTTACAGTATATAGACATCAATTACTTTAAAGAGCAGGTGTGCAGTGTTCTGTGTTTGCTCTGTCTGATCAGGGCGTCCTAGAGCTGAGTACACATTGTGTGTTAAACCCTAACTATGGGATGGCTTGACCTTTCCAAATGACCATGTCCAGCATGGAGGGCACTGCACACAGCAAAATCAAACTCAGCTCTCTCAAGATGTTTCTATCAACCTTTTCCCTGGGCCTAAAATATTTGGTGTATGAGCTAGTAATGAATCAGCAGCCCACACAGATAAGACATTAGCTCATATTTGTTCTTGCCAATAATCATTAGTCCAGTAATTGATTTCCTTTAGCACAGTCTATGCATAGACAAAGCTGTCAGCTCAGAGAAGTCTGCTGTGAAGCCCCTACAGCAAGTCAGACAGACCTCTCAACTATCTATCTCCGCAGGTCTGATAAGGAGATACAGTGATGGAGAGGACTTTCTGTGTCATTTATGCTTTTTCCAGCCATCCTCCACCCTCATGGGTTCCTGCCATGCTCAGAGCACGGTTTCACATAGACAGTTGGTATGGTCTTTCTCTGCTGAGCTATTTTCCAAGTAGAAGTGAAAATGTGTGCATTTGTTACCAGTTTCTCGTCACTTGTTGCTTGCTGTTAGAGAAACAATTATCTGAGGGATTTGAGTTGTTTATATCTGGTCTCTTAGGTCACTGACAAATGAGGGTTCATTTCAGCTCTAGGGTTTTGATTGCGTTACTTTGGTAACTGTGGGAGCAAAAGGCTGCTTTGTCCTTCTTCAAGAAACAGAGGCTGGCACCCCAATTCAGGCTTTTGACAAACTGTCCAAGATTTTTATGGAGGGTATCCTGCATCCCTTGCAACTTTGTAATGGCTCTGATGCATAAAATATGTTCCTTAAGTGCTTTTTCCTCAGGGAGAAACTGGCTGGGAACAGTCAGGAGAATAAACTGGTTTAGCAATAAGCCTCAAGTGATTCCTTGGGCATAACCATCCTGCTTACTCTCACCATGCTCTTTCAGAGATGTGTGGCTTTCCAGCAGAGCTCATTGTGTGTTTGCTGTGTCAGGGCTCAGACACACGATCCAGACAATGCAGCTTATGAAGATACCATGAGCCAGCTCATGGTATGACTCCTGCTGTAGTTCCTCCCTCCTCTTCCCCTTTTTATCTCCTGTTGACAAGGCAATGTATTTTTACCAAACATGGCAAAATGGTGTTCAGTGAAATAGGCAGGTCATGCTTCTGGTGAAACATCTATGCTGCCTTTTCAACCAAGACTGGAAGGCACCTACTTCTGCTGGGTGCAGCTCTATTGCAATTCTTCCTTCCTCGAATCAGGATAAAACTCCTCATATCAGTAAGACCACACAGGTGGTGTTAATGCCAAGAATTCTTCAATGCCTTCCCTCTGCAAGCCACACAAGGGAAGAGGAATGTCACTTCAAAAACATTTTTTTTCTGCTGTCAAGCTGCTGGAGCTTCAAAGCAGTTTCTTGCTGCCTGTGCTTTCATGCAGTCTGATACCTGTGTTTTTAGGGTTTATACATTAAATGTTTGTTCCAGGCAGTCCGCAATAGCTCATTGCACACAGGGCAAAACCCTCTAAGAAATAGAAAACCTTTAGGTACTTTGGCTTAATTCTGTTCGAAACAATTCTAACAAGAAAAGATAAGAGAGATCATTAGTTCTTTGGGTTCATGAGATGGCAGAATTAAGAGAATTTGCTCTGCTGCCCTGTGAACTAGTGTACACAGAGCACTAAAGAGGGGCAGGGGTAAGAAATAGGCTTTTCTGAGCTGTCCTCAGGGAAGAATTATTTTCTACGTGCAAAACAGAAAATATCTTTCTATTGGTACTTCTGAAAATGACTAGTGGAATGAATTAATGCAATGTAATGAAGGGCAAGAGTGAAGTGAAACACATGTTCTCAAATTCCATTTCAGCAACTTCTTGCAGATCACAAAATGCTGAAACTCCAGAGCCTCTTAATGCCAACTTCAGCTTCAAAGCCACCCCTATTCTGACACTTAAAATGTCATGTTCCTGCCATCATCTTGCTGTGTTTGTGACCTGCCATCGTGTCCAGAGGAAATGGCACACTTCTTTCTAAAGGCTGCATTTAATCTGCTTTCTAAAGGTATGTTTTTTAGCCATTAACCTCTACTCTCTGATCAGAACTCTTCAGAAAGAGCCTTATTTTTTAATCAATGGTTTGCTCCAAGGACAAGAGTTTAAATTGTGAATTTATGCTGTTCCTAGATGTCTCCATGCCGTCTCCCCTGAAACTAAAGTAGTGGGTCTGAGTCATCCTTGAAGTATTCCAGTTTTATGTTGAAATCAGTTGGACACACAGGATAAAAATGCAGTAATGCAACACTGAATCATCTCAGCAAAATCTTGGGGTTTGTAGCATCTACCTCTGCAGTGCTCCATGGACATGGCTGATTAAACTATGGGTGCCATTGCTTCGTCAAATTAGTTTTCAGGACTGCATGACAGATAACTTCCTCCTGGTATTCTTGGGATAGCAAAGAAGCAGAAGAGTAAAGGTTCAATATTGTCCTTATTTATTTTTAATATTTTCCCTGTGATTCATTATCTGAGACCTTGCATGTTTCCCTGAGAGCTATGATTCTTCGACAGGTCTATTCAATATTGCCATTTATTTGTTTAGGCTGAGAGATCTGAGCTCACAATATCTAATGTTGCAGTGAAGTTCTTGTAGGCTCAGAGAGTTTATAAAATGGAAATTATTCTTCCTGTTAAAGGAATTCTGCTTACTTTGGAAAAATGACAGGAACATCTTCATGTCTTTTTTTTTTTTTTTTTTTTTTTTTTTTTTTTTTTTTTTTTTGGTGGAGCACCTTATTTTTATCAACGCCTATTGAAAACTGTGCAATGGTTTCATATTTTGAATATTGTTTTTTCTGGTCTGCAGAGGTTAAGGGAGTGATCAGGAGCTATCACATTAACAGAAGGTATTAACAATATGGAAGGTGATGAGAAGAGCTCAATGTAACAACTAGCAGCATATAAAAATGAAAAATGCACAGCTTAACAGTTTTGATGCTGCTTCTCTTTTCCTTTTCTATGACATATACACTGATCCTCTGCCTTGTCAGTCGCTCCTCTCATCTACCCCAACTCACTGCTATTTGTACTCTTGGCTTCAGCCTCCATCCCCAGCCTTTCCCACAACATCCTGACTTCCAGTAAAATGGGAGAAGGGAAAAAGGAAGAAAAAAACCCCAAAACCAGCCTAAAAAATCCCCAGAGTTTGGGGAAAATATTAGAGTACCCTGTGTTCCCAACATGCAGAGACAGGAGATTGCTTAGGGTCTTATGAACAAGCTGTGCTCATTTAAAGATGCTCACGTGTCTAGTCCAGGAAGAATATTGATTTAAGTCTCTGCCTCTGAAGAACAAAGATGATGAAAAATTCAATGCAAAATGGCTGGAAAATGCAGCGAAATACCACTTGATGAATCACCAGTGAATCCACCAGTATCACAAGCCTCTAGCAAAAGTGACAGCAGATAGTTTATCCCCAATGGCACAAAAATTATGGATGTAGTATTCATAACATCTCTGAGCAAGTAGTCTTGAGACTGGTCAATATGGAAAAAATATGAGCAGCCCCTTGTTAAATCTCTGCACTAAATATTTATTTATTAGCTTGACAAAATGGATTACGTGGTGTGCATAGATGGCACAGAGCATACTGTCCTTGCTGTTCAGCTTGAGGGAGACACAGGAAGGTTACTTGGGTTAGAAACCAGGTCAAGCAATCAGCCAAGGAGCCGGGAACAACAACATTATGTGCTGTCAGACCAAATCTAACCTGCTAAAAATACAAGCAGGGCAGGCAGTGATCTTGCCCACTAGTTCAGCGCCTCTGTTGCTGCTGAAACCCTTTATCTCATTGAAAATATGGGCTTTTTTCAAAAATATAAACAGAACCCAATCCTGTCGAGGAGAACAAGTTCTAAAAGAAATCCAGGTATTATATTGGGAAATGTTAAGAAACCTTCGTTGAGATAGCACAGAGTGAACATTTCCATACCAAGCTGCAGATACCACCAGTGACAACAGTCAATGTGTTACCTAAAGTTTTATACTGTATTTTAACAAGCTTTTTTTTTTAGTAGAAAAGTAGAAATATGTTCCTTCTCTCTGAGTAACAGAAACAAATTATTTTAAGAGTTAATATGATTTCAGGGTTTTTTTCTTTGAGGAGGTTTATTTAAATAACACTGATGATAGGGTTTTGTTTTAATACATATATTCAGCTCTTTCGACCTGCGAATACCTCTGAAGTCTTCAGTTTCAATTTGGCCATCTTCATGTCTGTGTTGAGGGAGGAATATAATTGTGAAAACAGGCTTTGCAAAACCTCTCAATCTTGGTTTTTTGCCCAGTGATACACTGGAGGACTTGGCTATATGAATGTGTATGTTCTGGAACATCAGAGATGAAGAGAAAGGGAAATCAGCACAGCATTTCTCCTTCCCTTCAAAACTACTGCCATAATATGATCTCCATTTGTTGTCATGCCAGTCAGTGTGTGTAGGATGTGTCTAGCCTACTTCAGGTCTGAAGAAGGCGTCATACACAGGAGCTATCAAGGCTCAGCTTCTCAGATTTACAGGGAATCGAATTTGATGGATCAGTTATCTCATCCGCTTTTCCAATCCTGTATGCTTTTGTCCCACTAGAAGCATCAACGAGCTAAAATGTCCCTGACCTGTCAACTGTGGAGTCACCTCTGTAGCTGGCATAGATGGACTAGATGGCATAGATGAAGGCTGCTGGGGCAGTCTTTTGGTGTTTTCTTCCTGTCTCACTAAAGTGTTTGGAAAATACTGAAATTTCTCACAGAACCTATCCAACAGAAAACTGCTATTTTCATGTGGGTTTATACTTTGGATCCTGAGCCAATATTCACATAAAGTGTTCATTCTTTGTGTGTGTGGATGGTAGGGAATGCTGCTTTTAAGACAAGAAGAAAAAGCAGTGGATGGACAGATGGAGCTTTAAGGGGGTTTTTACCCCAACAGGAAAGAAATAATCTCTTTTTTGGTTATATTTTCTTTGAAAAACACCTCACACTTTTTAAACTCAGAAAGTTCCTTTCTGTAATTTTTTGGCCTCCTTATACCTTAAGTTTACCAGCGTAGTGAAGGATGGAGACTTTCAAGTGTCTGAAGGCTGAGACTACTTTTCAGTGAAGTCACCAGGAGCTTCATGACTAATTTTAGTAGGGAGGGGGAAGGTGAGCAATCCTCGCCACCTGACAGCAGACAGGAAGCTGAATACCTCCACAATTGCTCATCTGCTGACAATTCAAGAGTACACTGCTGTCTTTAAATAAATAACATAAAAGGTCACCTCTAGACTTGCCTCTGAAAACAGGGGGAAAGAGGAAAGTTGCAAAAGGTTTCCATGGCTGCTCTGGTTTTGCTTTTTAGTTTTTTGCTTGGAAAAACTATCCACCACTTTCTTGTTTGTTCCCCATCCTGTGCCACTTCTGTCCTCATCCTTCTCTCACATACCTGTGTATGACTAAAGGTCTCTGGTCCTTTATGATCCAGCTCTTTAAACCACAGGAGTGCTGAGTGGAGGGGACCTCTCGAGGTTATCCAGTCTAACCGCTCACTCACTTTCTCCTCAAACATTTGTCTTAAGAGCATCAATCTACTTTACCAAGTGACAGCATCTTATGAAAAATCCAGGATAGCTGCAACTTTGTGACCCTTCCAATTTAAAGCCTGTTTCTCCTCCTCATCTCCTTTACTTTCCTGTGGCTATGGCAGGTTGCCAAGCCTTTCAGCAGCACACTTCAACATTTTGTTTTTCCCTCTGTTCCTTTCCCCTCCCACTGAGTTGTCCAGCTCCCTGTAAACTTGAAAGTCTTACCATCTCTTCACTCCTTTACAAGTTAATATGGCCCTGTTGGGCACACTTGGAAGAAGCTGATAATCAAATACCACAGAAGATGGAAGTATTTTGTTTGTTGTAGTGCTGGATCACTCTACAATAAAAAATCATTATCCCCTGAGTCATTCAATTCATGTTCTTTGAGTGACATACATGAAGCTAGCAACTGAAGTGCCTGGTGACTATGGCCATAAAAAGAGGGTAAGAAATATTGCTTGTTCTTTCTACCCATCTCAGATTACAGGACAGCCACACCATAAGTTTTCTTTGGCTTGAAATGCCTGCCTCTTCCCTCTGCTGAGGATGACAGAGCCAGGGAGAACAGACTGCAGCATGTGGGAAGCAGAAGGCCACGGGAAAAAATGCACTTGCTGCAGCTGCTGCTGCTGCTGAGTTATTGACGGTGGACAAGTGCTGTCGAAACACGTAGGACAGACATGGAGAAAGGTGGAAAGGGGAAAAGTGTACTGAGAAGGTAGGCTTGGGGAAAAAGCCCAAAGCAAAAGGAGCTGTGGGGGTCTCCTCTGACAGGGAGCTGTGGTGCTGCTGGGCTTCCAGACAGAGCGTGATGGCTAAGACAGCAGCAGAAATACTCATTAAAATGACTGTTTTAGCTTTTTGGATAATTAGTCTGATAATTATACCACTTATTTATTATAATAGCCTGCAGTTAATGGATGCTCTGCAAAGGAATTAATGTCTCCAAATTATTTTAGAAATACCCCGAATATGCCATCTTTCTAAATAATAATGCAGAACGTCTCTGTAGGATGTTTAAATAAGTTGCAAATTGCTGTGTCAGGGCACCCTGCTACCCAGACATGCTGACCGCTGTTCCAAAGCCACACTTGCTCCTTGGAAAGTCAACCACACATTAAGGGAACATCTCTTGCTATGGGGCTGGGAGCAGGACCCCGAAACTGCCGTGTGCACTTCCAGAGCAGGGATGCTCTGCAGTTCTGTAGCAAGCTCTGTACACCCACCAAGGCCCTGCTCGTGCTTTGCTTCCATCAACAGCAGGGTAATACCTCGCCTGCCTCAGTCTTGGCTTGGTTTGTGCCCTGCCTCTTTGTCAGACAGAGATGGTGCCTTTGCCTACAGGCTATTTATGATCCGCTCAGCACAGCCTGTCAGAGGCAGTTAAGATACCTTCACCTAAGCAAATGCTACTTGCTATTGCCTTGTTATAAAACAAAGGTCGTTTGAACTGAAAATACCTCTGTTCCTAACGAGAGTAGGGGGGACTTCTGTCTAGCTGGCTGCTGAAGCAGCAAAGGAGCCATGGGAGTGGGGAAGGGAGCAGAAGCTGGAAGCTAAAACAGCTATTGCCAGAGCACAGATGATGCTGACTGAGTTTGCATGGATAAAGCAAGCAGCCTCTCCAACCCTCAGTCTAGGCTTCAGCTGGCTTATCCAAGGCTCCATGTGGAGCAGCGCAGCTGTGTGACCTTGCCTGATTTCACTAATTGCCATTAAGATAAGATAAAGTCCATGAGCTAAATTATATGTAAGATGAGAGAAAAGAGATAGCAGGTCCAAGGATTCAAAACGAGAAATACAACCTTGACAAAGGCATAAAACTCTAAGGAAAAAGCATAGAAGAAAATGGCAATTGGGCAACATCAAGCATCAGCCTTCTCTCATGCAGCAACACAAACAACCATTTTCCTACCCATCTTGCTGGGAGGGATGTAGCAGTTTCCCTGTTGGGGTGGTGAATGTGTCCGTGCTTCTTTTAGCCAGAAGCATGGCTACCTCAGGACTTGCTTCATTCCCCTATCCCACTGCCCTGACTACACTTGTTTTATTTTGTAATCAAATTAATTCCCATTTCCAGCTCCTTCTTCATGCTGACACAGCAGAGACAAAGGAGTGGTCCAGTAATGGCTATTTAGTGCCACACTGCTCTTTTCAGGTACCCATAGGCTCAGCATGGTGAACGTAAAACTCCTCTGCCCCAGTCAGGACTGGAGCCTGGATCTGTGAATCCTAACTCCAAAAAGCTACAGACATACTCAAGCCATGCTTCCCAGACAAAAAGTGATTTGCACTGATTTGCATGGAGTAAATCAGCTGTATACCTAAAGCTGCAATATTTAATACCTCCATTAACTGCCTTTATATCAAAGGGGAAGGATGGAGCATATCTTTATGTGTGCCTTGGTTTTGTGACACTGTGCTATATTTTTGAAGAAGGACAAGATGTTCTGTTCCACAAAGCAGCACCTACTGAACAATATGAACTAGCAAGGTACTTAAAATTATAATGGTGGCTAACCTCTAATGGACTGAAAACTGTGTAAACCTGACAAATCCCATAAAATGAAGATAATTATGCCATCTGTATCAGGCATTTTTTGTACAAGAACAATGTGTGTTCAGGAAGAATAAAGATTCACTGAAGCTACAGGGGAAATAATGGCAGCGAGTATTCATGGGGCTGTAACAAAATATTGTTTACAGATCTCCACTGGTTGTGAAATTATCTCTACTGAAGAAACTGGATGTAGTCTAAAGCAAAGATTGAAGGAGTATAAAACATGTAATATTGTAGTTACAAGGCACATAAAATCTTATTGGATCTGTGATAAATATTTGTGCCTGAACAATTTTACACTTTACAAACTGCTTTCCCTGGAGGATGGTTAAAGAATACAAAGACACCCTATTTATCCATTTCAAAATAACAGGCTACCACCCTCTGATGAGGTTACAACATACCTGTTCTCAAAAGTGTCCAATTAATTATTTAGTTTTGTATTGAAAATACTTTTTATTAAAGCTACTTTCAATAGATAGGGGTATCATCTCTTGGGCTGCATTAATAAAGGTAAAAGATGTCCCTAAAGTGATGCTGGTTTGGAATTGAAATCGTATATTAAACTCCCCATGGGGGATGAGGAGTCCACAATGCAGAGTTAAATGGAAGCTCTGCATTCAGCTGCTGTACAACATTTGGAATTTTTCTGTGGGACTTGGAAGAGGCTGTGCTGTACATTTTAAAAGGATTTAGCAAAAAATGCAGGCAGGTACTTTGTGAAATTTGTGGATGGGGAAGAAGGGCATTTGAAGATGAAGATAAGATTCCCTAAATTGCAATGAAATGTTTTCTGCAATCTTTTATTTTAAAATCCATAAGGACATCACATGGACAAGTTTGTTTTTTCCTTTTGACTTGGCCTTTTATACATTTACACTGATAATTCCTTAGGCATTTTTCTGTTGTTCTTCATTGATTGTTCTTGGGTGTAGCGTTTTCCTCTTGGGAAGAAGTCTCCAACTTTTTCCATGCAGGGGAGGAATTTAAAATTCTAAAACTAAAATAAATCTTCTCTGTAGATTACTTTCTCTTTTCCCACATCACTTTCTGTTCAAATCTCAAGCTTACTCCTAGCTCAACTCTCCAAAGCAAGAGCTTACTTTAGCCTTTTCTTAATAGCATCTTAATTATCAACTTCCTTTTTATTCACTAACCAGCATGGAGGTTTATCGCTTGCTCTCAAAAAGAAGTATTTCCATGATTCGCCACAGAGGTGCTTGCTAATTACCAGGTCAAATAGTCTCAGGATGTGGTTTGGTGTTCTCATTGAGTCATCCATGTGTTTTCTGAAGAACTGATTTGGAGAAAGCAGAAAAGGATGCCAAGTCACCACAGTTATACTGGGGAGAGCTAACACCTCTGAGCCTGGTGCAAATCTCTGTGCTGCTGAACAGCTGACTGATAGCATGTAAAAATCCAGAGAGATGGTTTAAAAATATGCCCACCATTGTGCAGATTTGGTGTAGAGCTTGTGCTGTGTGATACAAGGAAATAGTAGTGCCTCTCTGAACAGAAGAAACCTTCTATCCATCTTTTAGGGAGGTAGGGGTAATATTTTAAGGAACTGCTGTATCTGCATTGTTTCACGCTGGATGGGAACAGCAACATTAGAGGGAAGGTGCTTCTGTTTCAGGAGCAAAGCCTCAAGGTAATGGTCAGCAGCTAAATATCTACCAAAATGGGGGCAGTGGAAAGAGGAAGAGGCAGGCTGCCATGGATCACTTGCAGAGCAGTTCCATATAATGTATTTGTATATGCATGTACACTTACTTGCAACCCTGGAGCTGTTTTGAGGGTTAGAGCAGAATATTTTTTATTATGGAGTAATTGCCACTACACTTATATTCTACCTCACATAATTCTGAAAACTGGACAATGTAGCAAAAGAATTTAAGTAATCCAGCCCTAACCAAAATGATCAAAAGCAGATGGCTTTGACTAGGTTGCTTTTCAGAGTCATTGGTGGGCACAGGGCAGTTTTACCCATCTGCTGCACTCGGGTGATTTGGACAGTGAACATGTTTGGAGAGCTAAATGCCAGGGTAGGAAGCTCAGTGCCACATAGCTGTAAATAACTTCACGGTATTCCATATGATTAAACATCTTTAACTGGTTGATCACTTTCCATTAGTTATCTGGCCAGGACTGAGATTAAATTAAAGTCTTGCAACCTACTGGGACAGCTCTCACAACTATACAAGCTTACAAGCAATTTGGCTACCAGGCCACTCTAGGCAGCTCATGGAGGAAGAGTTGAAGTCAATTATAAGCCCTCTCGCCCATTTAATTTCTGGAATGGTGACTAAAACAGATAAACAAAGGTGTCTGTAGGTGAAGCTGAAAGTCTGGATTAAATAATTAGACCTGCAGCACATCAAATGGTTTTTATTTTTTGATGCATTTGTGTGATGCATCATAGCCCTGATATTTTTCATTTCTTTACCGGTATTGACACACCACTGGGGAAAGCCCTTGCCTCTAGCTGCTCCAGATGCACATTTAAATTAACAATTTTTCTGCTATCTTCATAATCAAAAAAAATAGTAGCCAGAAAGATAAACAAGAGATGTCTAATCACATTCAACAACAGTCATCACTCTGTTTTTCCTGATCTCTAGTAGCCTGAGGAAATAGCAACTGCATTTTGCATCATGTCCTGAAAATCATCAGTCCATATCCACTAAAAAGTAATGCAAAATGCTGGCAAGTCAATTCCCAGCAAGTGACCAGAGTACAGGCTGAAAGTCCCTGAAAAGTGCAACCTGTGTAAGGAAGCAATTCTTTCCTGCATCCCAGTTATCAGGAACAGGAAGCAGGCTGGTATCACCTCTCCGAGGCTTAACTTGTGCCTCTATTTATGCTTTGTCACATGTCTATATTTCTTCCAGAGAAAAGCATTGAAATCTGAATTCCCCATATTGCCATGTTTATTAATTCCATTCATTTTTTGTAAGGCAGGAAATATTAAGGTGTAAGCTCAAAGGAAAATGTGATTTTTCAGTTTAAATGCATGCTTTGAGTTAAGATCAAAGACAGATTGCTAGACCCACCTTTCATCTGTACAAAATGGTTTTTTTGTCAGCCTCCTTAATGTATTTGATGCAGTGTTTTCTGTGCATTGGCTTCAGCAGGAGAAGGCAGTGTTTTTGCAGGGTGCAAAACCAGTTTGCTCTTTTGATTTGTAGTGGGTAGACAGGCGTGTATCAATCTGTTCTTCAGCTACTAAAGTCAGCATTCTGAATCAGCTGATATAGCGATGGAAAAGCCAGGGCTAAATCCTGGGTCTGTACCTGAGCTCCAATGAAGTCAGTAAAGCAATGGTGATTGCTGTTGAGTGAGGGCTGATGCCTACTCCTTAAACTGTGCAAAACCTAAAGTTGAAATGTAGCAGGGAAGGGTTGGGTTTCTTGGTTTTGCATCCTTGCTCAGCTCACATCTCTAAGGCACCACAGGGGACCAGTCCTGGCAGCTATTTGAATTCTTGGAGGGTGGGATGCTTACCATCCTCCCAGTACTTCCCAGTCTGGAAAGCAGTGAAAGTGTCTGCCAAAACTGGGCAGAAGCAAAGGTGCCATCTGAAGCTGACCAGCTGCTGCAGCAATGCTCTTGCTCACTGTGTGTGCAGCTCCAGCAAGTATTGCCTCCTGGCTGTTTGAGCACAGGACATCTGTAGTTCATGCACACTCTGGCCTCCTTGTAGGCAGCCAAGAGGTCATCCATGCAAGCATTCTTCACGATGTCTGGGCAAGCCAGAGTGAAGGAATGGGGTCCAAGAGGCACACATTTGTTCAATCCACCACGCTCTAGTGTTGTAGAGCTGAGAGAAGCTGCTGTTCAGGAAGGCATTACTGAAGAGACAACATAACATCGCCTTCCCCCAAGCTGTCAGGCAAAATGCCCCTTAGGGTTTCATCTCCTTGCTGAGATTGTCACAGAGGCTCATCAGGATTATACAGCTAAACTAAAGTCTGGCTAAACTTTTATTGCTTCTTCTACTCATGCTTTTTCCTAAAGGTTAATTGAAAGGAAGGGCAAATATGAAAACATTAGGGTACAGTAAACTACTGAAGAGTGGCTGTTGGTATCATGACCCCACATGTAGGTCATCATTCCTTTTTGTTAGCACTTTTCTGGGAAACTGCTTTGATGAGTTCAACTTTGTGGGCACTGTTATAAACAAGCTGATTGGACATCTTGTCCTGAGCATTTCTTTTTCCTGGACAGGAGAAAAGAGTGATATGGGAACATAGCAAGAAAACATGTTGGAGGCAAGGGACTTAGGTTTCTTCCCTGTAGGATATGATAAGATGTTTCCACCTGTAATCATTAGCAGAATATGAGCATTTTCCTTATTGCCTTACAAAATTAAAGAGGGATGTTTTCATCCATGTTACCAGTAAGAATAAAGGAGGAGATGATCAGAGCCACCAACTTTTGAGAACACCTACAACAAGCATGCTGGGAAGAGAGAAAACCTGTCACAAAGTCTCATGTAAGAGAGACAAGGCATGCTTAATCAAAACTGACACAAAATCAAGACTTTTCAAGGCATACCTGCAGTAAAAGATAAGTATTCAGACACTGTCAGTCTCTGCAAACATCTCCTGCTGCCACCAGGTAAAAAAAAGATCCTCATCAGTAATATGTGATTTTCATTCCACTGTATATGCCACCAAACCAGCCTTTCTCAAAACTTGGCTGCAGAAATTTCTGAGGTAGTGAACTATCCAGAGCTTTGCTTGAACAATACCATCTCCAGGGAAAAGTCACATGAAGGTGGGCAGCCAGGGAGAAACAAGGTTAGGAAGTGGTGAGATACCAGAGTACAATTTAATAAGACAGACAAGGTCAAATTTTATCCTTTTTTTCCTGAAAGGAAATCAGAAGATATTCACCACGATAGATTTCTGCAGCACCGCAAAAAAATTAGCAAGAAAATAATGTGTCTACAGGAGACATTTTGAGGAGAAAGGTGAGCCTTGGTGTCTGGAAAGTAAACAAGGAGCTCATCCAAAGACTGAAGACAGTAAATATAAGAAGTGGTAGGCTGTGGGGCAGAGGTGAAATAACCTCTAGAAACGTTTATTCTTTTTGGTCAAGTTGCTTCTGAAGACACATCCTGAGTGTTTTGGTGCTGCCCATTGCTAGATTAAAATCAACACATTGATAGAGTACCACTTTTGGCTTAATAAAGTCAATGTACTTTCAAGATGCTTATTTTTAAATAGTCTAATGATTGTTTCACATGCCACATGTAATAACAGGAGAGGGCTCAATTGTTTTTAAAAACAAATAAGTGGACAAAAGAAAAAATCCCTTTTGTCTATGAAAAGAGCAGTGTGTGAGGCTGCTAGAAATGCAGCTACGTTTCAGCTCTGTACTCCCAGACTTATCACTTAATGCTTTCTCCAAACTGTTGTGTAGCCAGGGCTGCTTTAGCCAAAGATATTTGTTGGAGACCACATCTTCCCCTTTAATGACATGGCAAGGACAGTGTCTTTAGTGGTGATTTCACATATCTGTAGGCTTACCCAGTTTAAGTACATTCTCATTAGAGAATCCTTAAATTTTCCAAAGCTATGTGCAAAAGACAGACTTCTCAGCCATATAAAGTAAGAAAATATTTTCTATTTCTTTCTATTTCTTCTGCTGCTTCATTACTGTCTTGTTTTCCAAAGAAACTGTCTGCTATGTTCTCCTGCTTGGGTCTTGCATATAGGATTGTCCTGCTGGCTACATATTTTGGCAACTGCTACAAAAGAAACAGCTCAAATCTGTTTTGTGTTTTGTTTCGGGTGGGGGGGGAGAAGGAGTTATTTTCCAGCTTTTATGTCCACAGTTAATTCTGCAGAATTGAATGGTACAGTGAAGGTGTCCAAGTTCAGCTGAATATTGTCTGCCTGTATCTGAGAATGATGCCACCTGGGTCACTTGGATCCTCAAACTCCTTTTGGTTTTAATAGCTCCCTGACCAAGTTCTCAAAGTGATCTTGTTCTTTGAAAAAGAGACTTGATAAGCCTTTAGCACACTGACGTGCAAAAGCACCTGATGCTCTTTATACTCCTTCAGAGGCTTCACTTCCTTTCTTTCAAAGTATTTGTTTCTCAAAAGAAATTTAAAGATAGTATAATGAGTGATTTGTGTGATTCACAAATTCACATTTTGTAATTATTTCTACAAAAGCCTGAGATGTTGGATATGTGGATGTGCTGAGCAGCATTCAGTTAGCTTCTTTTCTAATATTCAGATGTTGGGTCTCTCGTGTGTTGCCTGGGGAAAGAAGCATTTGGGTGGCCATCCTTTGAGAAAACAGATCTCTTTCCTGTTTATGAGCTGGAATGGGAAAGTTGGTGATTTCTTTGCACACACAGTCCAAATGACCTGGGATTCTGCCATGCAGTCTCTGCTGATGGCTTAATTTTAGACCCAGCATCTAAGATTTAAAATTTGTTCCTTTTTTTAAAAACATCATTTACTGTGAATAGTTACACAACACTTAATCCTTGAATAACAATGTCGAGTTCATTTGGTACTTTTTTCCTCCTTAGATATTTTACCGTGCCTTTTTAAACTTCAGGAAGTTGTTTGTGCCATTTTACTCCCCCAGGGCAAATGCCTATCTGTCTTCATATTCTGAAAATACACGATCAAAGCAATTTCAGAAATAATGCAGACATTTCTTACATACCTGTTTTTAAACCTGTTTTTACCTTTAAATTGCATTTAGCAATAAAACCTAAAATAAAGATTTCTAAACAGCAATGCCTCTGCTAATGGGAAATACTGTTCCATGCTGCCTGCCCCAAAAGGAGATCTATAGACTCATAAAAAAGTTCTAGTGTGGGCTAGATGCTCTTTCTGTTTTATCCACCTTTTTCTGCAGAGAAAGTTGTGCCTGTAGGATGGCACAACAATAGGTTGGGGAAATGTTATTTTCATTCCTCTGGTAAGGAAAATTTTACAGTAGGAAGTATGTATCAGTAATTTTTGCCATACAGGAGTTGGAAGCCTTCATTGCTAGACTATATCCTTTGCTGCTCTTTAACTTGACCTAACACTATCTGTACATGGCTTTCTAAGCTGCGATGTAGTTATTGAACAACCCCAAGTCCCACTCTTTGCTGCCTCCATTCATAAACTTGCACCTCTGTCCTACACTGTATAAAGAGGCATGAACTTGTCTGTAGACTTGCAGCAAAATTCTGTAGGGTATTCCCTGGAGTCTCATAAGCTGCCTCTGTTTTAGCAGTGTACCTTTCAAACGAGAGTGTGGGGTCTGTGATCCACAGCCTTGCCCTCAGCTGGCTTCTAGACTTCCCCTCACCCCCAGCAGAGAGCTTATTGAAGCCACAGGCTGTCAGGCTCAATTATTTGCACAGCATCTTAATAGGACTTGCAGTTTTCCTAAAAAAAAAAAAACAACACACCCCCACCACCAAAAAAAAAAAAAGCCACTAGGGTCAATTGTCCTTTCTTTAAAATTGGTTTTATGGAATTCATCTCTCCCTGGGAGATTTGAGACACTCCTGGAACTACTGCATAATCAACTCATGTCTTCTCTGGGGACTACACTGCTATGAAATCAAATAATGTTGTAATCTCGATGTGAAAACCAACTTCAGTCAGCACCTTTGATCTCAAAGGTTTGAGAATGTCACTGAAAGAATTACTTTGAGCCTGATAGTCTTCCAATCAAATCGCAGCAAGTATTGACTATGATCTCTCCCAAACCTGCAACCCAAGCAAGAAAGGGCCTGGGCAGGTCTTAATGAGAGGCTGCCAAAAAAAGACTCATATGACATGAGAGAGGTACTTTAGGAGCTATTGCTTTCCTCAAGGGCTTTCCATAGTTGTAACACTGCAGTGTGGTTTAGTAAGTGCAGAGCTAAAGGGATTACTGGTTGCACTGCTGAATGTAACTATGGTCCAGATCCTTTGTGCCCTACAGCTGTCCTGTGGCCTTATTTAGAGAAGCTTACTGGCAACTTTTCACTCGAAACAAGACTTTCTGTCTGAAATGGGCTTTCACTGGAAAGGCATCATTCTTGTTCCCCTGTTTTTTGGAAACAGACCTTACAGAAAAACAAGATAGGGGAAAATGCACTTTTTTATTGCTTTGGTCAGTCTTTTCTGTTTCCAGTTTCATTTTTCATTGGTAACAAAGAAGACTGTTTTCACTGGCATTTTTTAAGATGTAAAACATTCCTATGAAAAATAATTGGTGTTTTTCAACTGCCTCCACATGAGAGCCCTATAAACTCTAATCCTGCAGCTGGGGCTATTAACCCATACTTCCACAGCCTAGCAAAGCTGTATTGAAATCAATGGAGCAGAGCACAACTGGCAGCAAGAATTGTTATAAGATCAGTGGCCAATTAGGCAAAAAGACAGCTCAAGACTGTTATGATAGTGGGAGCTAAAGCGTTGTCTTCTTAGGTAACAGAGATAAATCACTGAAAACAAATCCACATGGCTTTGTAGAAAGGCACCAAATAAGAGTTCTATAATATTGTAGTGGATCAGCTGGGGAAAAAAATGTCTGTTTGACAATGTTTTGAAGTAGTTTCTTAAATTATTATATCTAGAAAACAGAAATAGACCACAGCTTTTTGTACTCAAGTTAATATTGGGGTGAGGAAAATATTTGGTTTTCATCTCTACCAGTTTTACTGCATACTGTAATTGCATCTTGTGCTGTACCCAGGGACACATTCAGCCTGCCTTGCCAACTTGCTTCCACTGAAGTTATGGGAAGTTTTATTTGATTATCATGCCAGATAGAGGAGAACATTTTCATGTAATGCCTGTGTTTCAGCCGCTTCCTTTTAAGTATTCCTTTGCAAGTGGTTAATGATAATGATAATTTGATAATTTCTTCGCGATTATTCTTTCCTGTAAAAAGAAAGGCTAGGCGGTCATGCAGTTCATCTGTGTTCTCTTTCTCTCCAAAATTTCTGGACCTTTTTGACTGCTCTTAAGCAAATCTGACAGGTGGCAGAATTTTAATTTTCTACAGGGCCTGTGGAAGAAGGTAACTGGTTTCACAGGAAACGTCTTAATAAGGGTGATTCGGGGATGAGCTGACACTTTGTCAGTCACCACAGCCACAGCACAGGAGGTAGCCACCAAAAACAAACTGACTGTGTAAAAAGCCTCATTTACAACCTGTTTTTCTTGGGTACCAAAGCCAGAGTGCTCTCAGATGCAGAAGCATTAGACAAGGCTTTGGCAACTTCATGCCCACAGACATTACAGCAGATGCTTACAGGATGCAGGAAACTGTGTTTCAGTGAGTTTTGGGGCTCTCTTGGGTTACAGTTGAAAGAGCAAACTTTCCATGAACAAAGAAAAGGAAAAAAAGAAAAAGAGAGAAAAAAAAAGAGGTCAAGTTATGAAGCTTAGAAAGTGATCAGTAATTCATTAGTGGAGCTCTAAGTGTTATTAGCTCTGAAGAAGTCATGATCTACTCACAGATAATCTGCAAGTACAAAGAGATGAAATACACCAGATAATTTATCTGTTGTATGGGTATCGCTTTGTTCTAGCCATTATTTTTGCTGTATAATTTCTTTCTCTATAATTTACTTTCCCTTTCATATTGTTTCTTTATTTTTAAGATCACTTTGTATTTGTCTTTTATTTCCTCATTTAATTATGTGCATAAAAAGAACAAAATACTGAAATGTTTAAACAACTCATTAAAACCTACTTGTAATCCTCTGTCTGAGACAAAAACTGCTGCTGTGTTCAATAGCCCAGAATACTGTAGCTTTATCAATTTTCTAGAAATCTTGTAAATCACTACCATGGGCTGTCTCCAGTTTCTTGTAAATCAACTAAATCTCAAACTGGATCTCTCAAGGAGATTGTCCAGGCACGTTTAACTGTCTGAATAGCTTCTGTCTTCATCCACTCCTGTGGTACAAAGCCTTTACTCCATAATCGCTACTACACACACAGCCTGGAGTTCCACTGAATTATTAGAAGGTGAGAGTGAGGCTTTCAGAGACAGGATTTTCATGCTTATAAATTTTATTGGTGTCATCTTGTTCACAAGATATATGTAGGTCTCGTACAATATCTGTGACATCCATATCCTGCCTTATAATCACACTGTGCCACAACCATCACAATGATTAAAGAGATTACTTCTTTTTTCCCTTGTGTGGCGAGATTAGGGAAGTTCAGTTAAATGGGAGAAGAGTGATGAAGGAGAGCAGTTCTATATCATGATCAGTTCCAGGGAGAGGCCTTTAGAGGAAGCCTCCCTGTGCCCCTGAGGACTCAAGGAGCAGCATTTTCAAGTCGAGAGGGAGAGAGGGCATCTGCCTCCCACCCCCCTTCTGGGAGAGCTTAGGACTGGTTTTGAAGCAGATTTTGTCCTGCAAAAAAAGCCTGCAGCAAGACTGCAAAACCCGCCAGACAGACTAGGCACAGCCACGAGGTGATGAGGGACAAATCTGATGGTGGCTCTGGGAGGGGCAGTGGCTACGCCCTTCAGCAGGATCGGGAATGTGCCCTGATGGGATGCTCCAGGAGAATGCACCTCTCTCCATCCCCTCAAACCTATCAGCCATCTCAGCCCCTCTCACCTCAGTGATACTCTCATTTTGCTGTTGAGACTCACAGCATTATTTTTTTGCTGTTCCTATTTCTACCCACCCTCCTGGCCCTACACCAGTTCTCCTTTTCAGTGTGTCCATTTCACTTTAGGCAGTGGTTTTGATTGCATCATTTGAGTCTCCATTGTGGTTGTAGTAGAGACAATAATATCCGTGTATCTTCTGTCTGTAATTATTAAAATAGGATCTGAGACTGACTCTGGCTGTATAAAGCGTGGATGTGAAGGGGTACAGCTGCAGGGCCAGAACTGGGTCTTATGGAAGTCCCAGTGGCCCCCAGGGAGCCCATGGCTCTTCTGTGTCCCTTCCTCTGAAAGTGAGGCTTGAATACACAGATTACTGTGAGTCTTCTGGTCTGCAGTCCCACAGAAGCTATTTGTGGGGATAAGCATTTGACACAAAAATCACTCCGTTTAAGTTTTGTACACACTACAGCTTACAGGCTCAAAATTAAACACTGCAACATTTGTGGTTAAATTGGATTAGAAAATGAGGAAAGTATTTGTGATAGTCCCTGTCTGATTTCAAGATTACCAAGGCCACCAAAGACATCTTAAAGATCAGAGAGGAAATTCTGAATTTGAAATGTCAACTTGTCCTTAATGTGTCCTGGTTTTCCCAGGCACAGTACGTCTCCCATTAACATGTGGTGGATGGAACAGATGGGCTGCAATGCTTGAGCAGGGACATGGGTTACAGGGAGGCTGTGAGACTTTGACTTCCAGTTAAAACTGTTGGCATTGTTTTAGTGCTACCTCTTAGCTGTTTTGTTTTAAAGGGCAGTGAGTCTTTGTAATAATGCCATGTCCTAAACTGCTGGACAAAGGGCACTCACTACCACGTGGTCTTAGCACTTTGGAAAACACTGTAGCCCTCATAAATAGAGACACAGTGAGCTATCACCTGGTTTTATTGAAAGGTGGCAGCAGACGAGGATGTCTGAAATCACAAATCACAGCACCAACTTCTCAGTATTCCTGCCTCAGTTTTCTCTTCTGTAGACATGGACTGGTAACAGCTTCCCATCTAGCAGGGATGCTGCAAAGATTAATTATGAGACAATTTAAAGCATTATTTTATTCTAAGGAGCACTGTTTATATCATAACAACCTGGGAAGAGTTTAAGTGGCTCCCTACCTACCATCTTATGTAAGCTTGCATTCACTTTTGAGGTAGATCACCTTTATCATCTTACCCTTGTCCCTAATGCTACCAGGCAGATTATAGCTGTGCTTTTCAAAAGCAAATTTCCGAGTCCTGTCGTCAGCTACAGCTTGGGAAGGAATTTGACAGGGAAAAGAGGGACCTTCTCCACTTCCTCGTCCATCCTTTTTTTCCTTGTGTTCCAGGTAGTTTTTCTGCCTAAATTCTATTACGTCCCCTGCAAAGAAAGAGTAGGCTGTATTTTGCATACTCCTGCTAATGAGGATAGCAGAAATACTTAAAGCTACCCCCAGAGCCGTGGAAACAGAATCTGAGCAGCAGCTGTTCCTTGAGGCTCTCCCTTTCCTGCTAGTTGAGAACTCGAGAACAGTTTCCTTTCCCCGTGTGTCTCCTGGTAGCGGGCAATTTTCTCTCTCCTCACCAGAAATGTTTCGGCAAACTTCCCTTTGTATTTAAAGGAAGGCGTTTTAACGTGTGCTTTTAGTCTTGGCAGTGAGGCCAAGTATGGACTCCGTGATGATTTCCAGACGCTCAGAGGCTTTGTCCAGTAGAGGGAGCAAAGGGAGCACTGTGGACACCACACTTGCAGAGGCTCGCAGAAAGGTTTCCCCAGCACAGGCAATCCTCAAGGGCTTCTCCCCAGTCCCACCGGTGGGTCAGCGTGGGTTAGTTAGTGTGCCACTGAGCCCCGCACAAGCAATCCCCAGGAAGAAAACGGCATTCGGATAGCCAGGGCCTGCCAATAAAGCCAGCCAGACAGAAGTTGGCTGCTGGTGTCCAGGGTTTTAAAAGGTCTTCTCAGTACTTGCTTCTTTAAATCCTATATAATAATTTATTTAAATAATATAGAATAATTCACATCTATTATTTCGATTAATTATCAGGCAATTAGTGTGTAGCAATTAATAATATGTAATTATTAATATAATCATTAATATAAATAGGATTTAGTAATAATTACCCTCTGACAAATTTGGGGGTGATTCCCTGGACGGCATCCAATTTCCCCTCAGTAACAAGCAGTGTGCAAGGCTTCTTGAGCAGCTAGAACGTGCTTAATTCTGCTGCTAAGGACCATTTAGTCCTGTGAATTGGCCCAGGAATGTGCTGTATCAAGGCCCTGGTGTGGCTTGGAAACTGAAAGCTTTTCTGCTCGGGGGTTGGCTTTGCTCACTCGAGGTGGGATTGGTGCTGATAGCTGGCACTGCTCAAGCTAGACAAGCCCAAAGTGCAACAGAAGGAAAAATCTCAGTGCTGGAAGACAACACATCAATTTTCTGGTTACAATTAGAACACACCTCCTTTTACCAGCTTAGTTATGACTGCCTAATTCCAAGTAGTGCTTATTTTCTAATTAGTTTGTAAAAGGTTATAAAAGCCATTAGATGCATATTCAGAATATTTCTTCATGTGTTTACTAAATAGGAACATTAAAGATAGGATCACATTTTCCTGTAGAGCAATCTGGCTGCATCAACACAAATCCCCTCCTGTTACAGTAATACCAAAATCATTGGTGCTTTTCTAGTTAAGTAAATGTCTGACTTCAACATGACTTTTTTTTTCCTTTTTTTTTTTTTTGCAACATTTGGATAAAAAAAGACCATACCTCTCCATAAAATGTGCGTGTCGCAGTGAACCAAAAAACTATACCACATCTTATTCAAAGACATTGAATGAGCCAAATATTTTTTGTCTCTGCATCATTTTCATGGCTTTAATTTTAAAAAAAGTTACCATAGAGAACATTCGTGTCAAAAGTTTACACTTTCATTTCAAGCAGCAAGGAGGGAATATTTTTTAAAGTTTTTCAAATAGCCCCTTTTTCTCTGAGTGACAGAAAAAGAGAAAAGGTGAAATTAAAAATCACCCAACAAATACAGAACAAAAGTTTAAAACTTACCATTAGGTTAAGGTATCTTTGGATCAGTTTCCAGGCAGCAGGCTCTGCTCTGATTTGCTCCTCTCTAATTTCAGAGTGATCTGTTTGTTACTAATTTGTTTTATTTCAGCAAAGTAGTGGACCAGAATAATTAATGAAAGAGCATATAGGGAAGCTAGGCTATGATTGTATTTGTGTCCAACAACAGTAATCCAGGAGCATTTCACACAACAGGCATGCTTATAAAACAAGTTACACAGGCTGAATCAACTTTAGAAATCAATAGGAACAGACATACAAAAAAATCCATGCTATTTCAATTCCAACAATTATCAGAGAGTTAACCAGCCTCTGAGAAAAATACTATCAGGATTGATATGCTTCCAAAGTGTATTCTGATTTTAGCTAAGCCTTATCTTCTGACAGAGAAACGTTTTGTTGGATATGTTCCAGCTTGTTCTTCATGTTATTAGGTTTTTAATTCTTGCTTTTCTTAATACAATATTATTTTTGTGTGTGTGCTGTGGTAATTGGAATGGAAGCAAGAGCATGCTATTCTTCTGGCAGTCATATTCCCTTCAGTGGCTTTCTTTTAAGTAACACGACATCGCAGCAGTGAGAACTAAAAGGCTACACAGAGGCACCTCAGGTGGCTCTGATGATTGAGTGGTGGCTAACAACGGGAAGCTTATTGTGACGGCTCGGCCGCCACCATCGTGCCGAGGCTGAAAGCAAATACACGAGTGCATTCAGAATTCCCTAAAGATGTATTCTGTTTGATTCGCAAGAGATCGCTTTGGCTCTTACAAAAGTATCTGGCAGAAAATACCTTTGTTCCCATGAATGGGAGTGGGTCTGCTTTTCCGTTTTCCTTCTCTCCCGGTGCTTTTATCTGCAGCCATTTCAAGCCTGAGTCGTTGCAAGTGTGATATTGGGTGAGACACTTGTGTGAGCACCCTTGACTACTTCAGCTATGGTGTTTTGCATATTTAAAACCTCCATGGAGCTACCTCCTAGAAAATAAACAGTTATTAGTAACACTCTGACATGTAAAAAAACCCCAATATCATGACAGTAATCAGAGCAGCAGCCATTAGCTCAACCTAGGCTCTGAAGGTGTGTGATGCTCCTTCAGAAACTTCCCCTCATTCATGGCATATGCACAAGGTGTATTCACGTTACATGCACAGCGGAGCCTTATCCCTGTCATTCACAGGAGCTGCCCATTTCTCCTGTGCTGCATGTGTTTTGCTGCCATGGGGTTCCTGTTGTGTCTGGTACCATAGATGCAGCAGAGGAAAGCCAGTTTTGCATCAGGGAGTTTTGCTACATGCAAAACACAAGCTAGAGGCCTAATTAAGCACCATCAGGCTTCCCACTTCCTTCAGGGGATGTTGGGCCTTTAGCAGAAATAAGGACTGTTGCATGGAGAGTAATGGCAGATATTTGCTACCTGCACAATTAGAAAACCCTCGGGATCCTGAAAACAGCTTTGTGAAAATGTAGTTTCAAGCCTTGGTTTTTTGCCATGCGACTGCGGGGTCCTTCCTACCATACTAACACATACTACAAATATGTGTGGTGTGCTGAAATAAACTGGAGGCCACAATTGGAAATAAAAGATGTGGAGTTACTGAGTGCTGAGAACTGGCTCTTGGAACATACATACTAAGCACTGGAAACAGCTTGTTTCCAAACAAAATCTTAAAACTCCAAACCAAAAAACAACATCCAAAAAACCACCACCCCCCCCCACACACACAGAACAAACAAAAAAAACCAAACAAACAAACAAGCAAACAAACCCCCTAAAAACATAAAAGAAGCCACTGGGGTAGGAAAAAAACAAGTCATGTACTTTAGGTTTTGGCTGACTCCAAGATGTTTGCACACCAATTCTTTGCAAAAATTCTTAAAAAAAAGAAAAGGAGATTACAGGTAGCAGGGGGGAAAGCAATGCAGTCAGGGAGAAAAGATGCAAAATTTTCTTATAGATTCCTTCTGGAACCATGGAAGCAAGCTGTCTTAGTGTATATCCTTTGTAGTGGCAGAGGTACAGGGGAGCCTGGGAAGTGAGCATTGCCGTGGTTCCTCTGTGCACTCATCTCTCCCAGGAAAAACCTTTCAGTCGTGGTGCCCCACAAGGTAAACAGCCCCTGCGGCACTGCTGGGACCAAAGCTCACAGCTCCTCTCTCTGTGAGCTGATACAATTCTTCCTTGTTAAGCACAAAAACGTTCAAAGCCATGATTTCAAGCTTGACCGTGACCCCCTATCAAAACAGGTCAGGCAATTAACTCATCATGAAAAACATTCCTTTTTTTTCCCTCCCTCCCTCCCTTATCTCATTCTGAATCTATTTTAACTTTATGGGGGGATTAGATACCAACACGCCTTGTGTTGATTCCTTGTGTCATGGACTCCATGAATCCTTCATTTTCCCCTTTTCCACTTCATCCAAGCTCCATAAAATGCCCAGGAAGCCTTACTTTAACAGTGTGATGACAGTTTAATTAGATCAAGACTGTAGCAGAAGGGGGAGTATCAGGATTGAAGGCAGCTGTGGGTAAGAGTCAGGATGTTTGCAGCTCAGCCTTCTTCCAGCCCACCTAAGTAAGGGCAGCTCAGGGGCAGCTGCTGATACTTGCATCTGGTTTTCCCTCAGGTACTGTGTGCCATCCAAGGGCCAGTGACTGATCTATAAGATTGGGTTTTTTAATTTGATTTCCATTTCTGAAGCTTATGATACCAAGGTTTGTGCTCAGTGTTATCTGAATGAGCAGCAAAGAATAATAATGCAGGTACATGGAAGCCACAGTACTGATGTTGCTAAAATTCATGGTGAAACTTCCATTGACTCAAAGAAAGGCAAGCTTTCACCTTCAGGAAAAAAATGAAGGAATCCTTTAATTAGGAGGGTTCTAGAAGAAAATTTATTCTGGTATGAATAAAGTACCTTTCCCCACAAAGTCCATGGCTATTTGACTTGGAGTCTCAACCTTTCTTGTGAGAGACCTGCACTGCAGCTGTTTTACAGCTCTGTAGAGTATGATGGAGAGAAATAGACCTACATGCTATAAGGAATGTCAGGGAGGAAAGTTTAGGCACTTTGACTCCCATTTTCCCACACATCTCAGATTTTAAAGTGTTTTTCAGCAGTGATTTTTGTACAAAGGTACACTAGTTTCAGTGTGCATACTCAGGATTCCCAGGTGGAAGACATTTTATTGACCTTTTGACAATATCTTATTAACAAAGGCTACTTTTCAGCTGGCAATCTACTTTAATAAAACATGCATATGGTTATCCTATGTTCTATTCACTATTTGGTATCATTTAGTTAAATGCATTCTTTTGTATTTCTTTTCTAACACTCTGATACATGCATAGATAAAGCTTTCTTTAAAGAGTTTCAATCTGAAGAAAAATCACTGAGATAATAACACCTTTTTGTCTCATGTCACCATCTGCTGTGTCACCTCTGCAACGCAAATCATCCTCATTGCTACATACTCTCTTCTAGAATAGATCTTAGATCAAATCTTGTTCTCTTGCAATAGTGAGGAAATATAGTACAGGCAAACTCTTTCTTACCTTTAGTATTTTCAGTCTTCTATATTTAGGTTTCCTTTTACCTTAGTGTCATGTGCCTGACCTTTAATGCAACAATTCTCAGTGCACCATCATCAAGCAAAGAAGTGTTATGCACCCAAATTCCAGATGGACAACTAAGGCTTGCTAAGGTCACACTGGACCGCTTGTGGAAGATTAAGGACTTAACTCCAAGTCCTTCACACACCAGAGAACTACCTCCAGCATCACACCCATCTGGCACTTCAATTTGCTGCTGTCTGACACTCACACAGCCTGTGTCCAGGACATCATCTGGAAAATGCACAACTCAATGCCTGGGGTCCCCCTCCCCTCCTCACTAAACATACTAGCCATTTAGCCAGGTAGCACAAGAAATTCAGATTATTATTTCCCATGCGAGTAGGAGATTTTTTTTGTCAACTGGGACCTGCCAGATTTTCATGTACCTATTTACATGTCAAGACTTTGGTAGCAGGGTAGCTGCAGGGGTGGTTTCTGTGAGAAGATATCTGGAGCTGCTCCCATGTCAGAAAATTCCTGATACTTCCAAGAAGGCCCCAGTGCTGGCCAAAGCAGAGCTCATCAGTGAGCTTGGAGAAATTAATTTTGCTAGAATCTGTTGAAATGACAGCAATTGCCAAGTGGTCTCCCTGTCCTTAACTCAACTCACAAGACTTTTGTCATATTTTGTCCCTTCTGTCTAACTGAGGAAGCTGAGTGATAGAGCAGCTTGGTGGACACCTGGCAGCCACCCAAGGTCAATCCACCACAATATAATTATCCTTGCAACCTGCCTTGATGAGACCAGTGACATTAATTCACACAGGTTCTATGGGTATCTGGACCAACACATGTTCTTTTCTTTGCAAAGATGAAGTTAATTGAATTAACTCTTGTATGCCACTTTAATGCTGCTAGAACTGAAAGGAGGATATGCCCTGTTGAGCTTGTGTGATTTGTGTCTTAATGTGGAGCTAGTTTGTGTCTTAATGCAGAGCACTTGTTTTTATTATAGTTCCTAGCAAAAGAAGTAATTTTATCTTTAACAGCATCTAGTTTTTAAAAATCCAATAAACAAGGCAGAAAGTAGAGAATTAAAGTGTGTTACCTATATGAGTGCTTTGAAGACACTGAACATCAAGGAGTTTGCCTTTGTCACCTCTGTGCCACTGCAAGTCACCCAAATAAGGTTTACTGTAACCGAGCTAATGATAAATCTGCAACTCTGAAAGGACAGCTTTCTATCTTTAGGCTTCAGCTATGCTTTTCTTTTGTCTGTATAGCCTATTTATGGAATGCTGCTGTTGAACTTGAATGCAAACCAGAAGAGTGCTCCTGCCTAAATTGTCTATAAATACCTCCTGGAGGAGCTTAGGTAATATAGCTTAAGCTATATTTCTGTGAAGTCCTCAGTGTGCTGCTTTGCTCAAGTATTTGTTTATTCCTCATTCAACATCCATTGTCTGTCTTCAAAAAGTGGCCTCCTGAAATGTATACCCCATGTCTGTGTGAGGCTGCTATTTTTATATAACCCTGAGAACACTGAGGTAGTATGGGCCTCCATGAGACAGGAATATACAGAAACCTGTGTGTGAAAATTGCCATCCTGGATGCACTAAGATGCAGATAAACACACTGATTATTTAGGAAACTAACAAAGGAAAGGATTTTAGCAGAAATAATGCTGTAATCTACCATTTTAGATTAGACTGTTTGCTTGTCCTGTATGCCCATGGGGCATCCAGAATAGGATGCAAATGATGACAGTAGAAGAAAATGCAGAGCAAAAGTGTTAGAGAATAATTTGTACCTAGGAAAATTTTCCTCATTAATTAGGCACAGATTCATGCCCTTAGGCAGAAAGCTTTCAAGTATTTTTCAAATCCTGAGCTCTGGGTTTTTCTTAGTGTTTTTTTTTGTTTGTTTGTTTGGTTGGGTTTTTTTTGGTTTTTTGTTTGTTTAGTTGATTGGTTGGTTGGGGGTTTTTGTTTTTACTTTTTTGTTTGCCATCCTCTGTAATAATCTCAGCCTCTTCTTGCTGGGGTGCCACATGTAAACAGGTTGTATAAGATGGCCGCTCAACAAATGTGATTTCTTTTAAGAAGTTTGATTTACCTGTTTTTCTGACTCTTTGAAACTCTTTGGAGCTTGAGCTGGAGGTAGGAAGGAGTGTACTCCTCTATAAAATTAAGCACTTTGACTTCCCATTTTGGCCCTCCCTACAGCTTGAAAAAGAAAGGGACAAGGATAGACTAAGACATGCTGCACAGTTCAATTCAAGCTGCACAGGGCATTATAATAGCTTTATAATTTTTCCCCCTTGTGATTAGGTTTTATGACATTAGTGAACACTCCTGTATCCTGTGATGGAATTGTGGCCATTTTTCAAGTCGCTGTCCTCACCATTCTCCAGCAATACTGAGGGTGTCACATGTTTTGCAGCTCCCCCTTGGACACCCAGGTCTGGAAGGACTGTCCTCATCCTAGCTTAGCAGCCAAATTACAGACAGTATTATCCCAGTCCTGGGGCAAACACCCAGATATTGGCTTTGGAAAATGCACATGAAAGTGCAAAATTATACTTACACCGCTGCAAATGTATGTGCTTTTCCAAGGGGCTTTGAAATAGTGAAAAACAAACTCACTTTTAAGTTTTTAAAAAAAAATTCAAGAGAAGAAAATTGCAGCCTACACTGGGACTCATTTGACACTGGAAATATGAAGATTGGCCACAATTTTGGTAGCAGTAGTGTACCATACTTAAATTTGCTTGGGTAACCAAACAGAAAATTTCTAAACTTTGGTAGAAAATTGCAAGTTAAATATATTACATTTAAATTTAAATTGTCAACTAGCAGCCATATTCACTCAATTCACTGTTTTAATCTATTGTAAGCCAGTCAGTTGAAAAACATAGAGTTACTAAATATCTTTTCCACAGGAATTTATAGCATTTTGAATTTGGGAGGAGGGATTTCACCTAAAAATAAGAAATACTTTGCAAAACAAAATTTAGAGCTACTAGAATGTATAAAAAATTGATATTTCATTTTGGTAATATGCGATATGTGTATCAATTATCACATTTACATTTGTTTCATGTTCCATAATGTAAAATACTTTTCCAGAAGGGCTCCATTCCAGTGAAGGTGAAGCGAAATAGGAATTTGTCAAACCAGAACGGTACTTGGATTTATGCAGCTTAAAGCAAATCCTGAATAATCAGAAATCCAACCCAAAAATGAAATGCTGGCTTTATAAAAAATGAATGGGCCATATGCAATCCAGAAAACAATTCACTCAGTTTTACAAGAACAAAAATGTTCACTTATAAAATTGTGCAAGAAGCTAAACAGGCTGACATCACCATCTCTTGGGTAATATTACACTACAGGTTTGTCTGGTTTGGTTTTTTGTTGGTTTTGGTTGGGTTGTTTGGGGTTTTTTTACTTCTTATCCTATACAGCTCAAGTCCTGCAAGTACTAAATGGTTTGTGAATACCCTTGTTGATGTGGCACTCAATTCTTCGAGGCTGTAAGTGGGTGGGGAAGGGTGAGTGCGTGTGGTGTGTAATAGACCCACTAATAAATCCTTGGTACAAATCAAAAGCCTAGAAGACTTTTATACAGTATTTAATCAAAAGACTGAGTCTTCTGGTTGACAGCTGACTGAAGCTTTATTAATTTTCCCACCAAAAGTGCCAATTTCTAGTAATGAAATAAACTATTGTATTTCTTCTTGTCTATGTCTAGAGCTCACCATGTGTGAATTTTGGAGTAGGCTCCAGAACTGGAGGACAAAGAAAGCAGCAATAATAAATAGACATGAAAGGGTGGGATAAAATTGGGCAACTCAAAATAGCATAACTCCCTATGATGACAGGACCCTAACTCTTTAGCTGCTTTCTGTTGTGATTTAAATTAGCAGCAGAAGACAGTTTATCCTTTAGATTGAAGGAGCATGGCCAGTGCCCTCAGGGCCTAGCACAGGTCATGTATTGAACTGCTTAGACAGGCTCAGGTTGCCGGCTCAAGACCAAGGAAATAAAATTCCTGTCTCAAAACGCATCTCTCAGGCATTTTGTTGCTACAAACTTGTTTATTTGTTTGCCTGAACTGCTTTGTGTCTAAGCAGAAGGGAGGGCAAAACCTTTCAGCAAAGATGTGGAGAAATCAATTAGGAACACTTCTTTGAGTTTTCAGAACAGACAGAACCCCAAAGTCAGATGCAAACTGTAATCTCACACATCTGTGCATTCTTCCCCATGTGTCTTCCCCTTGGTCCAGGCTCACTTTTCAAAGAGTTAGAGCTGGTTCATTCAGCTGCTAAGGCTCTGTGCTGAACTTGGCCAGAGTGTGCAGATATTAATTCAACTGCCTGGTTTCTGCAATTCAATATACAATTGAATGTGCATAATCTGAGCAGTACGATTGATTTAGCATCAGTGTGGGAACTTTAGCTTTCAGTTTTCATGAATTATGTGTTTGAATTTTGAACTTTAATGCTGTACTAATGTAGACATTTGCATTTAATGACATATCAGCGAAGCTGAATAGGCCTGCCACCTCCTAAACCCTTAAAAGTTTCAGCTCTGTGAAAACCTCTTGCTGAAAATATGAACAACAGCTGGTAGATTGCCTGACTGAAATGTTCTAGTCTTGATCATGAAAAGAGAAGAAACACAGCATCAACAAGATCTCATTAATCTTTTGACACAGTTTTATGACCATTGTCTTAATATATCATGCCCCTTGTATCTAGAGGCTAATAAAACTTAAATAAAGCCAAATGATTTAATAATCATATTGAAACATAGCTATAGAAAGATGTATGACAGAATCACCAAAGACATGAGACAAACACAATTTTTATCCCAGATTCTTTAAGTGTTTGTGATTTTTTTTTAATGTATTGACCAAATTATGTAGACAAATCTGAAGGAAGATGTCAGAAATATCCAAAGTAGTCTTGCATTAACAAGAGCACCAATAAGCACATTTGCTAAGGTACTTTTGGTAACCAGCTCCCAGTGACTTCAGCAGCAGCAACAAAGTTGGTTGAGGATGTGGGAATAAGTTCCTGGAACTGTCAATATGGGCATATATTCTGACCTCTATGGAGGCATTGAAACAATGGAATAATTTATTTTTCCACTCAGTGTGTTTTAAATCTGGGAATTCTAAATTTCAAGAGATTTAAAAATATTTAGCTGAAAGAAAAAAATAGTCATTTTAATAATATAATCATGATTTGATACTTGATTGTAATTGTTTTTGAAAAATTGTTAGGAATTCTGCTTCCCCTTAATTTTTTGGTCTAAACATTTCTGGATTTATCTCAAACTGCTGTAGTCATGTCTTTAGAAAGTCAATATCAACAATTTCTTTTTAGAAAAAAGAATTTGTAGAATGCCCCATCTTTAAAACTGACTTTAAAAAAAATTACTTTGTATTCAGCTAAAATTTAAAAACTCTTTTCCACATAAAAGCAGCTTTCAAAGTTCAAAAATACATTGACTCTAGTTCTATGTTTTTGACAAGCTTTTATAATAAGTTATTTTATTGCCTGCATAAATTAGTTGGTTTTTAGCCTCATAACCACCTGGAACATACAAGCCTTTCACAACAGAAAGAGGAGATATAAATGTGTAATATGGAAAAAGAAAAATACAGCTCTCAAAGGAATATCAACCCTTTCAGCTTGAAGGTTAAATATGGGCATTAAAAGGCATCCAATTAAATTGAAAACAAGGGTGTACTAAACTGTCCAACTGTAATAAATTCATTAGGTATGGATAAAGGAAAACATAACAATTCATAATAAATACATGTGCTTCTTAAGTACAATTGCTTCTAAAAGTAATTAGAGTAGATCATTCTTTGTTCCAGACCCATGTTCTCAGTAGTCTGATGGGTTTAGCAGTGCAGAGGCACCAGTACTGCTTGGGGAGATGGGAAATGTGCAGGAGCGGTAATGTGCAGTGGGAAAACAATCTCATATAAAATTTAAGTCTTCTGTATAAAAATAGGAAATAAAAGTAGGAATTGGATGTTTTTCATTGTTAAACTTCAAAGGCTATACCTTGCATTGCTGTGATTTTATAGCTGGTTTAAATGCTATTTAATTGCTAGTTTTCAGCTTCCCTCTTTTACCAGCATGATGTAATAACTGGAGTTAGATCATCCAAAAAACACTATCTCCCTGTTTCAGCCTCTAGACAACCAAATTTCCAAGCAGCTTATTCCTGACAGGAAGGAAAGGAAGAAGAAATCCTTTTGTCCCAGATATCCTGCAAAGTCAGGCTTACCTTTGTGTTTTAGCTGCATAGTCCAAACTCCGGTAAGAGTCATGTTCAGTCATAAGATTCATAAGGCTGATAAGGCTCAGAGCTGCCTGTGGAATTGCAGCTCTGTTTTTAAAGTACAAGACAAAAGACTGATTGCATGACCAGTGCCACATTTCCTCTCCTCGCTCCAGTTTCAAGAGCTGTTTTTCTCAATGTTGGGAGGAATATGGTTGCTGTTGGTTAAGAATGATATAGCATCAGAAAGCAAAAAACTCAGGATGAACAGGAAAAATAAACCAAACAAAAAAGCCCAGCCAAAATGGCAGTAAACTTGGTGACCAGAAGAGCTATTTACAATGACAGCAACCTGTAGACTTTTCACAAGAAGGATTCAGTTTGCTGAGAATAATGCATGAAAGATTTGCATGCAGGCAGTGTCAGAGGGCAGACTTACACAGTGATTGGGATTGCATGAAGAAGCTGATCCATTAAGGTCTGATGCATTCTTAAGGAGAAAATCTAGAACTGAGTGCCATTATTTAAAAGTACATTTCTCACTCACTGAGTCAAGATTCCCAGGAGCTATGAAAGGCAATCATGCGGTTCTCAAGTAATTGGAAATGTCATTATAATGTAAAATGCAGAAAACTTAATCCCCGTAACTTTTTCCACAGCTTTTTTCCTGCCTGGACAGATGTTCCTTGTCAGCCTCTTTAAAAATACATGGACCATAATACAGGCTCACCATGGTCACTGCGAAGTGGTGTTAGTCTAAGTATTAGTTGAAGGCAAGGACAGGAACAGGACAGGAACAGGAAAACTTTCACTCTAAATAAAATATGTGTCTTTTGGCCAGTTGAGCAGAGAGGTATTATAAAACCAGGATTTTAGGCAAAACCTCCTATTCTTGTGTAGTAGATGGTGTAGATGTTAAAAAGCCATGTTATGATAGAATTTGAAAGAAAGGGTTAAGACAGGCTGTGGGACACATGGGGCTCTGAATCCCAGTGGCAAGAACTTAGAAATCCTTTGATGTTCATTTCAAGGAACAGCCTGAGGAGCAAGGATGACCACAGCCTTCAGATATGTTGCAAAACATGTAGAATCATAGAATGATTTGGGTTGGAGGGGACCATAAAGAATATCTAGTTCCAATCTAGTTCCCCTGTATCCTTGAGATTTTAATCTGCTGGGTGCAATGACTTTCCAAAGGTTGCCTCAAAAGGGGAGCTTGGCATGATGAAATGTGTTGTTTTAGCTGTAGAGCTGGTACTATGAAATTGTGCTTGTGTGTATTGTTCTTCAGATTTTTGAAAAATCCTCAGAGCTGGTTTTTCTCAATTCCCATTTAATCCAGTTCAGCCTGCCTTCAGAAAGGGAAACAGGCCAAAAGTTGGTGTAACACAGGTGCCACCTTATAATTCTTACACATCCAAGGTCATAGTGATAACCTCTCATTAATTTTTCTATTTAGCATTCTTACATTCTACTACATGTCAGTAGATCACTCCTACCAGGTAAATGCTTCCTTCATTTTGAAGAGAGCAAACTAAATATGACGCGACCCCCAATTTGGCCACATTTTTTTCTTGCCAGGCCCATTTTATGACTCCCATGTCTGGTTTCCCAGGCTAGTTCATCACAACGCAAAGGAATAGGTTTGTACAATCAGGACTATGAATTACTAAATGCAGCATGAATTTTTCTCTGTGGCAACCAAATGTTATTACCCTTGGTGGGCTAAGTGAAATAACTTGCAATCCTGTTAATTCTTTAAGTGCAGGTATTGACATTACAGAAAACAGCCCTACTTTAACCTCTTTCTTTTTGGAAAGCTCAGGAACGGGTGGCTTGGATAATTAATTTCCCTTACTGAGGAATTGTGGCTCTTTCTAAATGCTGTGCCACTTCTGGGCAAGTTCAGAGGAGTGGGAAAATTTACAGGATTACCTGAGGATAAGAATCTATTTGCACCAAGAAAAAATGTTGTAATGTCTACAAGCAGAAGTTGTGCTGCATAAAACAAGCCAGAGAGTCTTCAAATCATTGAGGCTGAACCAGAATTTGTCAAAGTCTCTTCTACCACCTATGCAATGGCTTCCTACACCAGGTGAAGTTCTGTGATATCTGGGGAGACAGCAAAACTAGAATCATCTAATTCCTGCTGGATTACATAAGCGCATAATAAATCCACATGGGATAGGATAGAATAAAATTATATACAAATATAATATACAAATATATAACAAAAATATAAAAACTGAAAGGTATAATTCCTATGCTAACTAAGCTCTTCCCTTTGCCATCATGACAAAGCTGATTTCTCCCATCCAGAATGAATCATCTCTATTGCATGCCTGTGGCAACAAGAAGATCTCTCCAAAGGGAAAAAAAAGAAGAAGAAAAACAAAAGGAATCCCTCAAACAACAAAACAAGTTGAAACCTGAATTCCCAACTTAGGGTATAATCAGATAGTGATTTTTTGACTGCCTTGGGAATGGAGCAAGAATTAGGACTACATATACACCTCAACCTGAATCAACCATATAGACAGAAAATGACACATTTTAAAAAATGATTGATTGAAAAATAGTAAAACAAGCAGATATTATCACAGATTTTTTCACAAGGAAAACATACGTCTTTACATTAGCCCCCCCACAGAAATGTATTGTCTTAGGTTTGCTAATATAGGTATTAGCAAATGGATGCTTTTACAGTGTTTTGTTCCTTTAGATGTGGTGGTTTGTTGTTTTTTTTGTTTGGTTTTTTTTTTTTTTTTTTGAAGTAACCTTTTGTTGCCAGGCTAACTCTTGACTTATTTTCCCTTTTATTTTTTTGTCATAGTCCTCAATTTAAAACAGTCTGAAGGGGCTTCCATTCCTCCTCCCCCTAAATAATTTATTCACAGAAAACTGAAGCTTCCATTAACACAAACCTACTCATGAGGCTGGGTAAATTCCATAGAGACAACTGAATGCAGAGGCAAAACTCAAGTGCAAACTAAAGAACAAGCAGAAGATGGTTAAGTAGTAGTTCAGTTCTTAAGAGAATCCAGTCGTTTTGTCCATCCACCATACAATTTGCCAACAGGCAACAATGGAGGAGCCATATTGCAGAACTACGGCATAGAACAACCAGAATATAAGAAAATGGGTAGTGGATCTGCTGATCACTTCAGTATCCTCCCCAATGAAACATGGGTAGGGCAAGCACAGAGTGGTGCTTCACCAGAGGGCTCTCACAGATGCTGCAGGGTGCATGGCTACACCTGGTGTGGGAGCCTTGGCATTTGACGACTCTGAAAGGCCTTCTTGTCTTTGAATGTGCCCCATTGCTTTTTCACATGTGCATGAGTCACCAGCAGCTCCACTGTTCCGTAGCCCTGAGTCCCCTATTCTAATGCCAAGTGCCATGAAAAAGGATTTCCTTTCTGTTTCAAAACTAGCCTTGCCTAGTTTCGTTTGATGCCTTCCAGTTCTCAGATTGGAAGAGACAGGGAACATCAATCCCTGTTCCTGCTGTCCATGCCTTCTGGTGACTTTATGGTCCAAAGGAACACCAGAAAAATAAAAATATGCCCCTTGTTTTTTTTGTTAGGATTTTTTTTTTGTTACTTGCAGCTACACTGTCAGGTCTGTACATACAGAGCAGTTTATGACAGCTAGGAAGGATTTTCATAACTAAGGATGATATGTGGTGATCCCAGCTGAACTGAAAGGCAGTGTGGGTCTTGCACACACTCCCAAAATCAAAATGCAAAAATTCACCCAAGCAGGATTTTAATTTCCCAGAATTATCTTCATGTGTGCATCTAATATAGCTAAATCCTTAGACTTTGCTGCTTTTCTAGTTGAGCAGGTGGTTCAAGGGGTTTGACACAGCCTTTCTCAGTTTGAGATTTAATGACTTATAGCAAGGAGCTGAAGCAAAATGCCACACTGCATAACTGATTTCAACTCAGCTCTGACAGTTTGCACAAGCCAAGGATCCATCCCCAAAGAAGGTGGTTGCTAAATTCATGTTTTTCTAAGAGCAGTCACAAAGTATTTATAAGTTCTCCAAGAGCCTGAAAGCAAATGTGAGGGAGCCTCTCTTTTCCTGGACCTCTACCCCATGCCAGGGAAAGCAGCTTTGCCTTAGCTTGCAAAAAGCTCAAAGAAAAAGAAAATCCCTGCTATCAGTAAGTGGGAAGGTTAACTATCCCATGCTATTGTGGGGTGGATGGGAAGAGTTTGGCAGTTAAAAGACTATCAAAGAAACAAAATCACCTCACTTTTTTTTTTCTTTTTAAACTCCATTATAGTTTAAATATATGGATAGCTCATAATACATGCATTTTAAACACAGTTTAAATTTAAATAAATAATTTAACATATTGGAGCAGTAACAAGATTAGTGCTCTGACAGTTTGTTATCAATGGGTATGGCAGTGAGGTTAAAAACAAGCTTGCATATGCCCCTTTCCACTAGCCTTTCCTAAGGCTCCTGTGAGAGTGACTGGTTAGAACCCCTACCGAGGTAGGTGTTTATTTTTTCTCTTTTTTCCACTACTACAGCTGCTTTAGCTGGTTTTTCTAAGTGTCAGGTTGGAGCTCCATGTTTAAGCAAGTAAGTTATCAATGGAAAACAGGATTGTCCTGGAAATTTTTTCCCTAGTCATGAAAAAGTGGGTTCTCCTGGAATTTCTGTTCCTATATCCCATGTTTCTCAAAGCACAGCTGCCTTCCAGTTTCTTCAAGTGCATGATCAAATACCAAGAATTTGGCATTCACCAACCAAAGCCAGAAGAGGATAATGAGAAGTAAAACAAATTCCTCAGAGGGGAAGTGGAGGGGCAAGCACTGATCTATTCTCTACTGACAAGACCCAAGGAAATGACATGGCCAGGGAGGTTTAGGTTGGATATTAGGAAAAGGTTCTTCAGCCAGAGTGTGATTGGACATTGGAATAGGCACCCCAGGGAACTGGTCACAACACCAAGCCTGACAGAGTTCAAGAAATATTTGGACAACATTCTCAGGCACATGGTGTGACCCTTGTGGTGTGCTGTGCAAGGCCAGGAGCTGGACTCTGGTGATCTTCATAGGTCCCCTCCAACTTAAGTTATTCTATTATGCTATGATTCTGTGAAATCTTAAGAACACCTACCTCCTGCAAGACAAAGAGGAAGTTTCTGGCAGCTTCTCAGAGAAGCCACCCCTGTACCCCTCCGCTACGGGAACTGTGCCATGCAAACCCAATACAGCCTCACACCCAGCATTCCTGTAAACATTTACCCTTCAACAGCAGCCCGCAGGCTGCCACTGTGTATTTGCATTATTCTACAAATACTTTTTGTTGTGAATAATGTAAAAATCATTGCCTATTGTGCTTCAGCTTCTTTAGCGCCTTCTGAAAATAGAACATACACTGAAGTAGTGCAACATTGTGCTTCAAATCTGGCTTTTGGTTTTTAGGTTTGTTGTTGGGATTTTTTTTTCTGGTGTTTCGTTGGGGGTTTTTTCCCTGCTATTTTTCATCCTGTTTGAATGATCTGGTGGTGAAGCATCTGTCACTTTATAGCAACCTTTTTTACTGACATTGCCGCTCTTAGGCACTTGAAATAAAATGTCCTTTTCTCAGCAGAAGGCTGGGTTGTGGTTACTGGCTGGTGTATAGGAATTGTTCCACCCACCTGTGAGAGGCAGCTCCTTCTGCACCACGACAGACCCACTGCCTAGCAGTCTGTGACACTAAGGTGATAAAATAAAAATATTGTATCAACCTGAAAGTGCAGGGCAAGTCCAAATGTGCTGAGTGCAATACAGTTCAAACTGAGATGTATTTTTCCCGGTGTGTATTGTATCAGTTTATATTACAGAGGTTGTGGCAAATTTTTGCTTTTTATGGTAGGGCGTGAATTTACTGAAAGGAACAGGAAAGAGAAAAAAACATTTTAAGGAAGAGTCCTGGGAACTAAGAGATGTATGTATTAATATTAGAGCAATATACATACATATGCAAATCACTGGTTCTGGATGATCTCAAGGTATTATGGTGATTTGCCTCCTACCTTCCCACCCAAGTAATACAAGAGGGGAAAAAGCAGCTAACATTGTGATTTTTTTCTGAAGAATTCTTGAAAAATACATTTTGTTTGATAAACTAAAATCAGCTTTCTAACAAGAACAAACATTTAATGACTGAATAGATACTTTCTTTAAAAAAATAATAAAAAATCAATTTCCCAATGAGAAGTATTTTAAGAAAAAAATTCAGCCTGATTTTCTACTATAGCAATTACAACTAAAAACTCAAAAACAACCTGGGACTGATCAATTTATTAGTGAAAGGTGAATATGGGATTAATTTTCAGAAGGAAAACAAAAGTAAGAGATAGGGCTGCTTCACAGAGAAATAAATCCTTTTAAAAAATGAAAGAGCCAGTAGCAACAGAATTATCTCTGAACATATAAAGGTAAAAGAAATGTGGCATCTCTTGCACATCTCATAAAGAATAAATCTCCATGGACATTATATAAATATATATATATATATACACGCACAAACAGAATCACATCAGAGAAAGTATTAGTCTAAATTGTATTAATGAACTCTGCCAAAAACCCACACTCTAAAACATGTTTGCATTCAGCGTTTCTTGAATTTTTTCAAGTAAGAAACAAATCAGTAACAATCAGCCTGTTGATATGTATTTCATGCAGAAACATAAGACACAAATTTGTTAATAAATTATTCACCAGTTTTGCTCTCAAGTGTATTGAGAGCTGGCAAGATGTCCATGGCTCAGGGTAGTGCTGAATAACTGCACATAAAACAGAGAGGTACTGTCAGGTAGCATAACGCAGAGATTACTGGCAGGTCTTGACTTAGTCAACATCCTCATTAATGATACTAAAGCATAGGTAAACAGAAACATAATGAAATCTGTTGGTAGCTACAAGGAACTGCATGCCAGTGTCAAAGAAAGTGGAATACTAAAGAAGAAGTGAAATGCCTGGGTGTCAAATAAAAACCCATTACATCAAATGAATAAAATTATTCCATTCATACTTGAGAAGAACCACAGGCATGTCTCAGATTAACTTTCCATCCATCACCAGGCACCAGTAGCCAGACAATCAGAGTAGTTGTCAGTGGAAACACCAGTGAAAATTGAAGGAAGCGTGGACCTGTTTTCCCCAGCTGATAAACTGCTTCTTAGGGAGGAGGGCAGAGAGAGCAGAAGGTGATTTTCAGTGCTGCATGGTGAGGTGCATTGTTTGTGTTACAGAGAGGTAGTAGCTCTTCTGACATAACCTACAGCACCTCATTGATTATACTATCAGTATTTTCTAAAATCTGTAAAATTATTACTCGAAATATTTAGAGGTGAGCGGGGTGAATAAAACCGAAGGTAATTTCATAAATCCATAAACTTGAAAATATTTATCTTAAGGTGGTAAATTAGTAACTGATTCAAGGAACCTTATTTGCCCTGGCTACCTCACAACATGTACTGAGAAAAATGTTGTTGCTGAGGCCTCAAAGTGCTCTTTTGCCTGCTGTTTTCATTAGAAGCCATTCATGTTTTATTTAGATAGCTTCAATCAATGTGTATCTCTGTTTTATTTTTCAGTTAAACCCTGCCAGTGCAATCAACCTCGTCTGCAAATTGTTCTACATTGTCTGTAAGTGACTGCCTTCCAGTACTGTAAACCTTGTGTAGTTAATTGTTCTTAGAGAACGGGGGAATATTTCTTGATAGCAGGGCAATCATTTATGTGACAACGTGTTGTGTTTATTTTGAATACAAAATTCCTATCACACTGTTGGTTTTGGCATTTCTACCTTTTGGTGCCTTACATATCCTATTAGGGCTAACATAGAGGGAAAAACACCTGCTCTGATTCTTTAAAAGTAGATTAGGGACAAATGGGAATGATGGATCAATTTAGCTGGCAAAACTTGCTCCAGTAAGGGGAGGTGCCTGGATATGTTAGCAGCTGAAGACCAAATGCAAGTTGTAGGAGTTAATGGCTGTTCTTGATGTGGATGGAGCTCACTGATGCAGGCCCTAAAAACCGTGTGTTAGGAGCTGTGCTGTTCCCCATGTTTATAAACAGTCTAAAAAAGGACCGATTGCTAAAATGAAAATATCCCAATCAAACAAAATAGTTGGTCAAGCTAGTGAAAACAAGGGCTGACCAAAGATTTATCAAATTATTTTTGAAGGTGGAGAGGCTAGGTAATAAAATGGCAGGTGCAACCCATTGGAAACAGATTTAAGGTGATGCACCTCGGAAAAAGCAATCCAAGACTCAAGTGAACAACATGAGCTTTAAGCTCCTGTAACTTTCAGGAGAAAGACCATGAAAACACCAGCTTAATCCTAGAAAATGCTGAGTAAAATCATAAGAGGTTCTACAGAGCAGATAGAGAACAGAAAATACTGTTAAACCCTAGTACAACCCCAAAGTTCATCCCCATTTTGAACACTGTGTGCTACGCTGGCTCCTTCACCTGCAAACAAAACATGATGAAAAATTCAGAGGAGAATGACAAAGGTGATGAAAGCTATGGGGCAGCTTCCCCTTGATAAATGAGCAAGTGATTTAGGACTCTTGCTATGGTCAGACTTGACTTGAGAGGAGATGGTAGTTTCTGGGAGTCAGAGTCACAGTGCTAGATAGAGCCAGACACAGAAGAAACCCATGGGGTGTTGGGCTGCAGACTCACCTGGCTTTACCAAGGCTGTTTTTATGGGTGTGCAACATTTAGATGGCCTCAAGGGAGATGAAGCATCAGATTGTGCAGCAGAAATCGAGAAAATATTTCTAACTGTGAAAAAAAACCCCTCCACATGTAATTGAGAAAGTTCCTGAAATTAAAATGGGTGAAAGAGTACTTGGGGAAAAATACCACAAGTGCTTGTGCTGTTGTTGCAATGTGTGGTTAGGGGGACAGCTGGGGCATGTGTGTGGTTGCAGGGTGTGTGTGTAAGCTGTTTATATCCTGAACATGAACCATATGCTGCTTTTAAATCTTCCCCAACTAAGCAGTCGTGTCTCCCTGATCAGACCTTATCTTTAAAATGATGACCGACTTCTGGGACTTTCTTCTGTGCTTGCTTCTTGCTTCTGTGAACCTGAACGTGGCTCTTGGGAAGCACTATGGAATGACAGCTTCAGCAACTACAAAAAATAAGACATGATAATCACTGTCAGAGAAGGACTGGAAAGAGAAACTGAGAGCTTAATTATGGCTGCAAAGGAATCGGCTCTTTGTACAAGCAATGATAAAATGAAGATAGAGGGAAGAAAATACAGACTATAAGATTTGCAGTCAGTTTTGGAGACTATTAGCAGTTCAGTTTATGGTCATAACAATACAGCTAGAGGTTTCTAAAAGGTGCAATCTAAAAGGCTGCCCCATTGGGCATCAGACATTCTGCAAGAGCTACATAATACAAGTGGCTTCATCACAATAGGAGAGTAATAGGGGATTTGTTCAATCTTAGTCCAAGTAAGAAATACTGATGCATAAAAATCCACATATTTTTTTCGGTTGCTAACGGCCATAAGTCATATGCTAGGAGATCCAGCAAGGTGGCCTTAGGAAGGAAGGAGACCTGTATCATCGTGGACACTGCTTGTCCACTTCTTAAAAATATCAGACTGAGAATGCAACATAATACAAACACACATCACTAGCAATGACACAGAAAGCACAATTACAATTACTTTAAAAAATCACTGGGAAAACAAATATAAATATAATAGAAATAAATAAATAAAAATAAACATAAATCAAATATAAACCAATATTTTGCACACAACAAACATAAATCATACACTTTGCCAGAACCAAATATAAAACATAATAGCATCCGAAACTCATTGATAGCTAGATTTGAATTGGATCCCCTGAAAACCTGGATGGTACGACAAAAACAAGAGAGAACAGCAGCAGTAACAGTGCCCTCTAGATATTGCTAACATATCTATAGAAAGATATACTCCTGATTAGCATTTATATACTACAGGTAAAAACCTGGCTGCTTTTGATGAACATTGAGGTATAGGTGTCTGCCACACAATGAGATCCAGCTGATGAAGCCAGTGGTCTTTCCTTGCCCAATATTCTTTGTACAGGAAAATTATGCATGAAGGTCTGCTAGGTACAGCTATGGCTTGAAGAGGTGAAATGCAGGTTTCTGCCTTGGCCATTCCATTCCCTTCAGCTTTTATGTGCAAGATCAGCTTTGCAGCCTGAATGGGCTACTCTGCTTCAGCCTCTGTTTAGCCCAGGGGCTGGGATACACAGCCAAAGAAGCAAATGTGGATCCCCACTGGAAGGGCTATATCTTACTGCCCTTCCTGAGTAAAACAACAGCTTTATTTCTTTAGGGATGACCCTTCTCTTTCAATACATGTGTTAAAGTAAATATGCTTGTCTTCAAAGGTGTAAATGACACCCAGGAATTTGTAAGAGGGGGATGCTCAAGGTCAGCAAAAGAAAAGCCAGCAGTCTGCAGGTGTTTGGTCACAGAGCCAAGCAACAGAATCTCCACCTTGAAAGGACACCAAGGAGCATGCAACCCACTGTCCTGAACCCTCCAAGCTAGAGGACAGCCACATTAAAGAAAAGAAATAACACCTCAACTAGCTCATCAATAAGGTCAGCAGTCCTAGCAGGAATCCTTAGTCCAAGACCTTAAATACAGAAAAACATGAATGTGAACAGTTAGTATTTAACAAAGCAAATAAGGCAATGAGTAGAACTAATTACAAGTAAATAAAGTATATATAAATAAAAAACAGGGTGAACCCAAACAATAAACCCTACAATATAAAATAATGAAAAAACCAACCAAAAAATCCACTGTCAACAAAAACCAAAACAACATAGTTGTTGTTGCAGCAACATAGTATGCAGCAATGCATAGTGCTGTCGTATTTTGACTTGAAAGAGAGCAATGTGGGGCCAGTGACGTTACACTGGCCTTGGATGGAATTTCACAGGGGGAGATGATTCCTCCCTTCTTTGCACAAAAACCTTCCAATCTTCAACATGTAAGTACACATAAACTACAAGGAGTTTTATGGGCCCTGTTAAAAAAGGCCACTCTATGTCAGTGCTCCAAAACGCAGAAGGCAGTTAAGTTATAACCTAGATTTAAATTTATGGTGGGCATCAAGGATGCCCACCATAAATTGACCACCACAGAACAGGAATTTTGCTGTTTGCATTATATTTGATGATGTTCTGCACTGCCATATCCAGGCTATCTAGTGCCCAGAAAACGTCACAAAGAAGCGTGCGGCACCAGGTAAGCAACACTACAAAAAACAGCTGTACTGCAGTTCCCTCCTTGCACAGATCATTTGAACAAGCTGAAACTGAGTAAGATGCACCTGAGGAAAAGGGTGTACTGGATAACACAGCTAACTGGGAGCGCTCATATTCTAATAATGTTAATGGTATTTAGGGGTTTAGCCGTGTTCTGTGAAAGAGCCTGGTGATCCAGGACATATCAATCTGCCAGTCAATTTACAGGGGCCTGGCATTGGATACAAATATCCAAAATATATTGAGGGTCACATCTGAAAAGCAATTCTAATGCTTGAACCTTATTCCCTACCTACTGCTCTAAGCATCTCTTCAGCATAATGATATTCATATTTTCCAAACCACTATGCCGCTCTCATCTTGGCTCACTGAGAAGCTGTTGTGTATACTAATTGGTGTGGTATGTCCTATACATTAGGGTGTCTAGCTTAATTTGGAAATCTTCTTAAAATTCATGCTTGAATTATTGATTGTACAGCTTAGACGATGAAATGAGATGGGGTGGATTTTAGAGCTATGAATAATAAACTCCTGCTCAGCCAAAGCTACCAACTGATGAGTTCAAGCTTAAAAAGATGCCACCACTTCACATTTTACATGTGCTAATATCAGGCTACCTCCAGTCCTTGTCATATGTTTGTTATTTTTCTTTACAGCCATGCAAAAGTAGGGATTAGTGTGTAAGAGATTTTAGAACACAATTCCCACTGGTCTCTGCTGAGATTAGGTACCTGAAAACCTCTTTTGAAATCTGCTCCAGATATTGATTGCTGTCCGATTTCCATTCGGCTGAATAGGTAAGGTCCCTGACCCCTTTTCTTGTGTGCTGGTTGACAACATTTTATAGTCCATCTTGTTATCCTTCATGAAAGACATTAGGTACATCTTGCTTGCTCCTCTTTCACTTTCAGAATTTGTCTCAGCAAGACTTTTCTTCTACAGCCCTAATGAGCACAAAACTAATTGGGTACATCTGTAGCCATACTTAGGAACATTCAAGTCTACCTGGCACTGTCACCCTTTTTGCACTGTTATGGTATCAGTACTTTGGTAATGGACTACTCAGCATTTCACACAGCCCTCAGGTGAGAATCCACTGGCCCTTTCTGCATTTCAGTCATCGCTTCCTGTTGGGTACCTCTGCTGGTACATTTTGGTGTTTTGTTTGCTTTCTCTTCAGCTGCCAGGCACTGTGCTAACTATCTGAAGATTAGATTGCCCATTTGTCTTGGATCATTTTCCTGTGACTCAATCAGAGCAAGCATTAAAAGATTTATAAAATGAATGTGTGAAACAAGGATGTGCCAATCAACTGTACAGTAGGGGGTAAAAAAAGCCATTATTTCAGTGACTGCTGCTATGCGTTAAAAGAAAACTGAACTTAATAAAAAATCATTCTCCTGATTTCTGAAACGGAGTCCAGGAGGCAAAAAGGTCATGTAGAAGACCAAAAAGATCAATTGCATGTTGCTGCACAACCACCCATTTCTTAAAGCTCTGATTTTCAGTATAATCCCTTTGTCTATGTTTTGCCCCAGTCTTATTTGATTTATGTTTTTTATTCATTAAATTGTATGCATGAGGTATCTGCTCAAGACTTAACCTCATGCATGTGTCACTGAAGGGATTTTCTGTTGTATTTGATGCAAACCACTCTACCTAGTTTTATTATTTGAAATCTTCAAAATCTGTCTTTGTATTATTGATTTCTTTCTTTTTGAAACCTGATTTACCCCTAGCAATAGCATTTAGTCTTAAAAATAATTAGGATCACTTTACCACTGCAGCATAACCTCAAGTAAGAAAGTTAATTTCCTATTCAGTTTAGAATTCTTTCTATTAATACCATGAATACTAAATTTATACTATGGCAGTCAAAGTCCTCTGAGAGTACCTTTAAAACACCAATTTCTCAGCTGTGATCATTTCCTACTTTTGTTTCCCAAATGGCTTTAAATCCTCCCACAGTGTTGCAACAAGAGTGGTATTTTCCCTTGTTTTTTCTCTCGAATCCTGCTTGCCAGAAGATAGGTGTGATAAGTGTTTACAGATGATATCAGCATTATAGGATAGATGGTTAATAGTACTGCAAAAGCACGGTGCCCAGCAGTCCCCAGGGCCATTACAACATTTCTCCCAGTAGCTCAAATTTGTCTCCAGCCCAGCAAGCAAGGTGAACTGGAACCTTACCTTCTGGACACCAGTATAATTCATCCTTCGTGGTAACACTGTGAGGGATGTTAGTGGTGGATTTGCCACCCTTTGTCATGGGTGGGATGTGCTGGTTCCTTGCAGTTGCCTAAAGGCTCCATGATCCTTGCTGGTGGAGTTATGCTAAGTTACAGCATGCAATGTATGTCAAGTGCCCTGTAGATAAAGGTCAGTCCATTGGTTTCCTAAGGAGTATGGGCACCAAATACCTGTGTGCTGTTGGGTTGTTTGTTCAAAGAACATCTGATTTTCCTGAATACTACAAGAGTAAATCAACAAGCAGCCCAGAAATTATCGTCCACATTTTTGGTCCTAAAAATCATTCTGCTTCTTCTCCTTCTCAACCAAGCCATTGCTTTTGCTGTTTATTGGGGTTTTTCCTGGTTTCCCTGAACTTTTCTGACTTTAACCAGCAGCTGCAACCAACAAACCCCTTTGCTTCCAAATTTGCTGTCAGTTCCAGGGAAACCTCCCTGATGGCACAGCTTATTTACTCTGCTATTTCTGCTTCCTGTTGTTTCAGCAATAACTGTGTGGAAGAGCATTTAATTGCTCTTCCCATTTAGCCTGGCTGAAGCATGCTCAGCACACCCATCTGCTTTAACATGACTTCTACATCAAAGTCCCACCCCCGCTCTACAACAGCCAGTTACATCTTACAGCCTAATTTATCCACACACAAAAAGAGCCTTTATTTGAAAATAGAATCAGAGCTAGTTCTGAGAATTCATGGGTTCAAATTAACGAGAAAAAAAAAAGCAACACAAGTTCTTTAAAGTGAAATTCTAGCGACAATTTTTAATTTCTCCCACACTAGATATGTACTAGAACAACAGAGACAGGTCATGCTTTCCAAACAGTTGAAATAACTTGGAATTGTAGAGGAAGTCTGTATTGTTAGGTTTCAATTAAGCTAAATTATTAATGATTTTTGTGTCTAATTGCCTTATTACCTCAACTACAGACAGATTCAAGTCAACAGTTCAGATAGCTTTTGTGCATGACCATTTTGCAATCTATGTCTAAGCCACCCGTCAACAAGTCACCACCAGTCTTCCACAGTTGGTTTGCACAGCCTTCTCAGTTGGACTAAATACCACCCTTTTGAGGGCAACACCCTATCTTGAGCATCTGTGCCAGGAAGTCTTTTCATGTCCCTACTGCCTCCACTTCAGGAAGCACTGAAACAGTACTGACGCCCACCAGAAGAGTAGGAATACCAAAAGAAAATCAGGCATATTTCTGTTTGTCATGGTTTACCTCACCCGTCAACAAATCCCCATGCAAAAGCTCACTCACTCCCCCACCAGTAAGATTGGTGAGAGAATTGGAACAGCGAAAGCTAGAAAACCCGTGGGTTGAGATAAAGACAGTTTAATAGGAAAAGCAAAAGCAGCGCACTCAGGCAAAGCAAACAAGGAATTCATTCAGCGTTCCCCATGGGCAGGAATGTGTTCATCCCATCCCCAAGTGAGTAGGGCCCCTCAGCACACCTAACTTGGGAAGAAAAACTCCAAATGGTCCCCCTTCACCCTTCTTCTCCCCACTTTATATACTGAGCATGATGCCACATGGTCTGGAATGCTCCTTTGGTCAGTTTGGGTCACCTGTCCTGGCTGTGTCTCCTCCCAACCTCCTGTGCATCCCCAGCCTTCCTGCCAGCGTGGCAGTACAAACAACAGAAGAGGCCTTGGCTCTGTGCAAGCCCTGCTCAGCAGTAACAAAAACATCTTTAGATTATCATCGCTGTGTTCAGCACAAATCCAAAACACAGCCCAATAATAGCCTCTGTGCACAAAATTAACTCTACCCCAGCTGAAACCAGCACACTGTTATTGAGAGACTGAGAATCCATCTTCTGTTGCACAAGGCATTGGACAAGAACAGGCTGCAAGGAAACATGTTAACTAAAAGTTCGGGATCAGACGTCCCATGGCACTTTCTCTCCTTTAGGCTTTTTTGCTGGTGCCATGGGTAGGTTTGCCATGTAGGCAAACCTACTTTGGTTGGCCATTGTGCTATGGCTTAAACCATCCCTTAAATGGAAAACATTTTTTTTGACAGCCCATCTTTTCAAAATTGAATCATTATTAGTTGCATTTTCTATGTAATATGGGAGGGGAGTCTTTTGTTATTTTTTTGAGGCTATTCTTGCACCTAGAAAAATGGTATCAAAATGAAGGTACATATTAGGAGGAAGAGACCAAAAAAGTCAGATTGTGAGCCTTGTCGCTGATTTCTGCTTCTGGCAAAAACATGATGTGCTTCCCTGGCAGGGAGGGATCTTATGTTGCTTTCCTAAACCAGGACCACAGAGGAGATGATGATGGGGGAGAAGAAAACAAAGAATGTGGAGTCTGTTGAGGTCTAATTCAGTGTTACAATCTATTTATCTATCTATCTATCTATCTATCTATCTATCTATCTATCTATCTATCATTCTATCTATCTGCTCAAAATTGCTGGGATTTTATGATGGAAAGGTGGGTTTATCATAGATAAACTGAATTTTGCTAGATTTGTAGCAGGAATGTTTAGCAGTGATATTTATTTGTATCATTCCACAGCATTTGTTTTTAAAAATTCATGTAGTTTTGTCATGACAATACTTCAGATTGGGAAAAAATGGTGAAAACCAACCATAATACTTGATTGTGAAGCAAAGAAAACATTGTATGTTTTGTGTAGGACAACTGGTAACAATCCTGAAAACAGAAATATATATCCATGAATTGGTCCAGATGACATGCATCTTTGAGAATAAGATAATTCATTACAGAATGTAATCGCTCAGTGACAGTTGTTTATGGAAGTCGATGGAAATATGAGAGAAAGAGAGAAAGCAAATAGGATATATCTTCAGAAAAAGAAGAAGGGAAAAAAAGGGAGAAAATAATCAGAATCACAGTCAATTACGACTCAGTAAACCCACTTTTAAACCATCGTAAAATAATGAAATTATCATTAAAGCTCCACATGTACCTGAGGGATAATGAAATAATGAGCAACAAACGATGCAGACACCATGGTGCCAGGGTGGTATGTGTGACAAATCCTCCTGAAGTAAATTGATTGGGAACTCAAAATCCTGGGTGAACAGATTCAAATAATACAACTTGAAACAGAGATTTTTTTTTTTTTTTTTTTAAGGGAGGGGGCATGCCAAAAGAAAGTCTTCTGGAAACCGCTCTAAGGTTGCAATTTGGTTCTGTTACAGGTTTCACAGTGTAAAACACCACACTGAATTTCAAGGCCTAAAGGCTGTCTGCCTCTGCAAGTAAAAAATATCTGAATGCTGGGGTGATGGATATGGAAAAGAATAGGAGTAGATTATAGAGTCTTACAAAATGATAGAGCAGCACAACAAATCAATGCGCTTTGGGGTTGCTGGTGAAGGTAAGTTATATCCTCCGACTGCACAGAATAACTGCTCTTTATGTAATCACACCTGGGATATGTCATTAAATTGCAATACCTCATTACCTGTCCTCACAAAACACGGAAGAGTTTCAAGGAATTCAGATCTAAAAAAGAAATATTATCAGACTCTTGGAAAGAGTGATACACAAGGAGAGATTAGGTAGCTTAAATATATAGCTTATCTAATCGATAATTAAGCAAGGGAAGGATAATGGCTTAAAAATATGTACGAGAAGGATAATTATTTTGCATGAAGCATGGTCCCAATTCAGCACAGTGCTAAAACACATGTGCAGATCCATCAGCCCTGCAAAACACCAACGTACATGATTTCAGTGGAGCTTGAGCACATACCTAAATTTAAGCATGCATTGAAGTACTTTGATTAATTTGGGCCATAACCACAAGTAATAGTATGAAATTAAGAAATGCAAAAATGTAGGCTGAACACCAGGAAAATCATCCAAAGGGTGAGATATATGAGACTAGGGAGTAATCACTCAAGGGAATTGGTGGAAACCTTACCCCTGGACACATTTCAAGTTTTGCTGGACAAAGTACTGGGAAAATATCCTTTGGGGAATAATCTTGCTGTTTCCTCTGGAGACAACTGCACAACCTACTGCAACTATTCTGTGTCTAAGTTTTTCTGGGCTGACTCACAGCATTAAGCCTGAGACATGATTTTAAAAAGCACCAACAGCGCAACAGGCTGGTGGCATTTTGAAGCTCTTCCTTGCCTCCCCCCACAATTTATCGGGCTTTTTCCATCTTCATTATACACAACGCTATGAGAGGGGGAAAAAACCCACACCACTACACTTTCAGCTTAGTGTTTTTTGTCTTTTCTTTACTCACTGACTAAACATTGATTTCATTCCCACCTCTGCATTAAAACAGAGCTTAAAGATATAGAGGAAATCTAATTTCAGCTTGTAGGGCTTTGTTTCATTCCCAGAGCATATGTGGTGAATGGCGAATATCATCAGAGAGATAATTGAGAATATCTTGAAGAATATCATATATCTCTGAGTATCCCAGCAGACACAGTATTAAAGATTAGGTGGTTTTGCTAGTTTGGTTTGGGCTAGTTTTTTTGAGGAGTGGGGTTGTTTGGTTGGTTTTGTGGAGGATTTTTTGGTTGTTGTTTTGCTTTTTTTGTGTTTTGTTTTTCCCCTCCATGCAGACCCTGGAAGAAAGGCAGCTACAAAAAGGACTTTCCCAAAGATAGAGCAGCAGATTCTCCAAGGGCTTTTTCCACTGGGGATAATAATTTTGGTGAGCCAAATGTACGGTTCAAAGAACATCGGCTTTTAAATTGCTTTGAAATCTTCTTTTTCTTGAATCAAATGATTGTAGAAGACTATGCATCATTCACTTGGACATGTGGGGCTATTCTACAGCCATGTAGGAAAAGGACAGGTGTTCTCTAACATGACTTTGCAGAGATCTACTGGAAATATAAATGGTTGAGACAGATATGTTAAAAATTGTAGATTTCCCTTCCTTGACCACAGTCAATATTCTTCCTTTATTTTTGCAGTATCAGTGAATGGGCCCTGATTTTATTATTGGGAAAACAGCACTTATGTTTATTGGTACTAATTTTCCACTGCACATCAATGCATCCAGAACAGCAGTTCTTAACCTTAAATACTCATTTCTGTGCCTAACTAGCAATTCAGCTAGGAACATGTGTGAGCATCTTCCTGACTCATGGTCTGAGTTAACAAACAAGGTTACTTAATTCCCTTATCCCATTTAAAAGCATGGCCTTGCAAGGTCTCCATCATCACGGATACTTAGGAGCTTGTTAAGGAAAAAGCTGAACAGGATAATAAATTGAGTGGATCTTCCTTTGGGTTGGATCAGGAGGCCTCATTTGGGCCTTCCAGCTCTCCTGGCTGCAGTCAAAGCTGGGAGTGCAGCAGCAACTCCCCAAGTAGGTCTGGTCACTGGGATAAAGTGTGGTGTGTTGCATGTGTCAGCACTCAGGCAATTAGAAAACTAGTATTGTCTGAAATCTACTTTTTTGTTTGTTTTGTTGTTAAAAGAGCTTCATTTGTTTAGGTCCTTCCCTCAAAAACCAAAAGCAAGCAAAAAAACAATTTAGTTTGTGAGGAACGTGTTCAGCATGTTCCAGCCAAGCACCATTATTTCCAGAGGTCCCATGTAAGCTTTTTTAATTACAAACGTTAATGCAAAGGCAGGCTTCTTGTCCTCTTTCCTGGAGTTTCCTGACTCTCAGGAGATGAGGGGATTCATGTTTCCTACCTGGTGGGGGTGCCAGGGCAAGGACAGAGTGTCTTGCTGGCCCCAGCTGATGCCAGGCTGCCATGAGCCCCATCCCTGTGCCCGGCAGCAGAGAGACCATCCTTGACAAGGAGGTGGGGTCTGTTGGGCTGCCTGGTTGTGGACAACAGGCTGAGGGGCCAACCGTGAGCTGGGGAATCCAGTGGGGAATGGGTCTGTGCTGAAAATACAGGCTACAATTGGCTTTCTGGGAGGTGAGCAGTGGGCAGAGCACCCAATCGGGGGTGACGGAACCACACAGGTGATGGATCAGCGCCGCAAAGGAAGGCTGCAATTGGCTGCTTGGATGGGGACAAAATTCCAAGCGGCCAATCGGGATGTGGGAGATCCAGTGTGAAGTGGGTCCGTGCCCTGTATGGAGGCTGCGATTGGCTACCTGGCAGGGGAGCCACGGGCAGACTGTCCAACCGGGCGGTGCGGGATCCTTTCGGGAGGGGGCTGCGGGACAGGTGGCGGCGGGCGGGGGGCCGGGGTCGGAGAGGGTGCGGGGTAAGGGGCAGCTGCGGGACAGCGCGGGCTCGGGGGCGGCGGTGCGGTGCGGTGCGGTGCCGGCCGGCTGCTAGGTGGAGCCCGCGTCCGCGCAACCCAGATCCGGGCCCTCGGCGCTCCCCCGCCCCTCGGCTCGCCGCCCGCCCGGCTCCGTGCGGCCGCCGCCGGGCAGGGCAGCAGCGCCGCGCCGCCCGCCGCCGCCTCTTCCCCGGGCCCCGGGCCCCGTTCCCCGCTCCCGGTCCGGCCCTGCGGGGGACGCGGGTGCCGTGGGTCCCGCCGCCCCGGAGCGCGCTGCCCGTGTACGGAGCGTGTGCACCGTGCCGTGCCGAACCGAGCCGTGCCGAGCCGGCGGGGCGGCCATGCGGCCCCCCCCGCGCCCGCTGAGCACCGCGCGGGGCGCGCCCGCCCAGCCGCCCCCTCCGCGCCCGCGGAGCCGCCCCCTCCGCCCGCCCGCCCGCCCGCGCCGAGCCGCGCCGCGCCGCGCCGGGGCTGCCGGTCTCCGCAGCGGGAGGAGGAGGAAGAGGAGGAAGGATCCAGGGTGTCTGCGGAGCGCGGGGGGCTGAGGACCACCCGCCTCCCTCTGCGCGGGCGCCTTTGTGTCCCCCAGCCCCGGCGGAGCGAGGGGCCGCGGGCAGGGGAGCGGATGCGAAGAGCGGCTGGTGCTGGAGGGGAGAGAGAGAAAGGGGGATGGTGGAAGATTTCTCTCCCTTTTTATTTTTTTATTTTTTTTGGTGGTCTCTTCGGCAGCGGCTGTTCTTCCCCAGCAGCAGCAGCAGCAGCGGCGGCAGCAGCGGCAGCAGCAGCACAGGCAATGACTCTGCCGCATCCGAATCGCTTGGCCGGTGGTGCCGGCTCCGGAGACATCACCTTGCTCTGAAGTTGCCCACCTGGAGGAGGAGGTAAATCGGAGCGGGGCTTTCGTCCAGAGGGGTCGGCGACCGCGGGGAAGAGGAGGGAACGATCGCCTCCCCCATCCCCACACACCCTCGTCCTCCGGGAGGAAGCTTGTGTAGCAGAAGAACACGGCAGAAAAGGAAAGACTTTTACTTCTTTCTATTTTTCCTTTTTTTTTTTTTTTTTTTTTTAATTTTTCCTTGCTTGAGGGACGTTTCGTGCTTCTCGTCCGCCCCCCTTTTCCTCCTGGCTGGGGGTTTTGGTACTGTGGCCAGGTCTGCTTCCTACTCCCACCACTGGTTTTAATGGCTGGATTGTGGCAGCAGCTCCCTGCTGCAGGTTGTTGAGGATCTGATGGGGACTCGCATCTCAGGAGCCGGAGGTGACTGAAGGTAAGTAACCAGCGGATGGATGCTCACCAGCCCTTGCCCGGCCCTCAGTTGCTCCCTTGCCCGCTTGCGTTGGGCTGAAGGGTGCCGGCCGCCCTGGGCGCACGCTTGGATTGAATTGTGCTGTAATAAGGGTAGTTTGTCTTCAGGGGGGCTGGATCCTCCAAGTAACGGGGGAGCATCTCTCTGGGTCTGCATGCTGGGCGACAGTGGAGACAAGGGGTGCGCATCTTGTTTGGAAATGCCTTGGAGGCTCCAGCCTGGTTTGGCTGTGGGCAGCTAGGGTGGCAAAGGCAGTAAGGAGATGGAGGGGACCTGGTAGATTTTGTTCTTGCTCTCTCTTGGGTTTTTTCTATGAAAGGCACCACGTTGAACCCGGGGGTTTGCTGGTGTTACACTGAGGAATTCGTGAGTTTCATTATGTTTCCTCAATCTCCCCTCTTCTCCCCCCCTTCCCCCGTCTTCATGGCCAGTCCTTCGTGGATCTGCGTTGCTGTTAAATCGCTGAAGGGTGCCTCGAGAAGCAATTGCTTTCTTGGATATCAGGGGGCATGGGGGGGGGGGGGGGATGTTGCCGAATTGGGGGTGCGTGTTGGGGGCTGCCTGTGCGTGGATGTGAGGGGGTAGGGTAGAGGTCTGAATCCAGCAGCCCCGCGTTACAGGTAGACGCGAGGAGCTTCGCCTTCCCGTGCATCCAGAGAGCGAGACGTACGGTGTAGGTAGGGATGTGCAGAGCTCCCCACCTCCTGCCTGTGAGGCTGCGTTTGCTGGCTCTTATCAGTACAGGACTGGCGTTTGTTTTGAGCAAGGGCCGATATGTACAGCTGAACGACGAAAATCGCATTTTTAATGCCTCCTTCCTTTTTAACCCTTTGTTTCTTTGCTCCCTTAATTATTTATTTGTGTTCCCCTTACAATCATCTTTTGACCGCGTAACTTGGAAGTACGGTTACAGGGCTGATGATTCCTCCCTGCCATCAGCCAGAGAGCAACCCTGTTTCCCAGTTTAAGGAGCATACCTCTAGCTGGTGCCCGTTAGTGCTAATGAGGATGTAGCTACACTACCCCAGAGATGTGCCCTGGGTATTGGGGATATTGCCTTCAAGGACTGAGTTTGATCAGCAGCCTTGCATCCGGAGTTGCCCAGGGAAGTAACGCTGACCTCCCATATATTTAGTTGGGTTTTTTTTCCTCATCCTTTCCCCTACAGACTAGCAGATGTTTAGTTTTGCTTGGGGGGGGTGGCGAGGTAGGAAGGCATCCTCTCTTTCTCTCCCTTTCCTGATAGGCATGAGATTCTTCTCTGCGGTAGTTAAAACGACTCGAATGTTGGCCAACAGCAATGTATTGTTTCTGCTTGTGAACTGTAGAGTTCATTATCTTTTTAGCCAAAACAACCTATGTCTATTGTATTTACTTTCCTGTTTAGATCACTCCTTAGGAGTTATTGCCTTTTCCACTCTTACAGTTCTGGTTCCAGGCAGCCAGCTGCTTAGAGGGAGGCTGAGATGCAAGGGAAAGGGCAAAAATACCATCTGTTTCTTGATATAAGACAGAGAGGTAGTCTACCGACTGCAGTTTCTTTCTGTATTATAGCACTGATTATTCCAGAGTGTAGGATCAAAATTTTCAAAGCTGACCAAAAAGAAATCTTCCCTGGAGTTGAAAAGAAATAAATTCCATTTTCATTGTGGAATGCTGCCTCTTAAGGGTGCAGCCAATGCTGCCCGCTTGGTATTGAGTAGTAGCATGTGCTTTGTAGAGCTCATTTATCATCATTTCCAGGGGTTTGCAATACGAACAGACTCCTACTGTGCATTCATTAGGAAAAATTCTTCTATGGAGTTTTTCATGGGAGTAAACCAGGTGTTACAGGTTAAAATGGGCTGCTGTCAAAAAGTCAGCAGTCGTTACTTTACATCTATGCCAATGTTGGGTGACAAAGTTCAGGTTAGGGCTCCATGGTAAAAGCTGTATTTTTTTCCTAAAGATTAAACTGCTTTGAGAGAACAGGAGTCAGTCCCTCTTCTTGTAGTCGAGGCTGCTCCTGTTCCTGCTCTATAAGAATACCTTAGGAGTGCTTTTTCCTTATTTAGGCTTGATTTACTATAAAGTGACTGTTCTCTTGTTACCTGCTAGCAAAAAATGAAGTGGATACCAATCTCTGGTGTGTTTATTTCCAAAAAGACTGATGTTTTTTATACAGCTAGTCTTGACCTGTGAGTTCCATATAATTTCTATTATCGAATAAATATATATTTTCCTTTTTCTTCTTGGGGTGGTTAGGAGAAGGTATGTTTAGCTTTGCATTGAATTCCAGAGCAAGATAAATGACAGTGTAGATTGATGATACTGAAAACATTGAGCGCTGCTTTGTGGGACAGTGAGATTTTAATGGTATTTATTAAGTTGAGGCTACCGAGTCCTCATGGAGATGTTTTTTTGGGACAAAAGTGCGAGCTGGTGTTTCAGTTTCTTGGTGCTCTCCGGAGATGAAGTAGTTTGTGTCTCAGCCTAGGATATTTGAATTTGTCCCCAAGCCCTGCCAGTTCCATCCTTCCACCCCCCTCCTTTGTTTGCTTGGCTGTGCATCCCACAGGTTGGGGTGCCATGGGGACCACGTCCTTCCTCCCAGTCAGGAGTGATGTGGCAGAGGTGCTCAGCTTGCCTATCCAAGCATTAATTGCAGAAAAGGCTTTTTTCCTCCTGAAACAGAAAGCAAATTGCCCTGTGCCTGCTGGTGCAAACATGAAGCCCGTGCTCTTTGCTGGCTGGGAGGGAAGTGCAAGCAGGTTTGTAGGTGAAAATGCAGGCATGCACATCCAGCCAGCTGACTGATGAGCTGGGCGTCTCAGCCCAGCGTTGCAGGGCTGTTAGAAAAATAAATAAATAAACATTTAGAGGCAGGTAGAGCGAATTACCAGCCAGGACTGAACAGGAATATGCATGACCTTTATCTTTGGGCAGCACTCAGCTGGAGGGCCTGATGCTGCCGTCAGGGTTTTCACATTCAGAGCATGAGTGGATGCATCATCAACACATTTATTCATGCACACGGGGGAGGAAAGTCTTTGTAAATGGAGAAGTCCTAGGAATGGGTGATTTATTAATAATTTTAATACTAATAGTGTTGGGACTGCTGTAGATTGACAAAGAAGCAATTTAATGTGTGACACAGTATAAAAGATGGGTTAAAGATTGATGAAAGAGATGGAATTCAGGGAGCAAGAATGGATCAGGGAAAAGCTAATGCATGGAGTACAGGCACAAGGATTTCTATGCTTTAAATAAGTTCTTTTTTTTTTCCTGTTGTAATTATGTTATTTGGTGGTTGTGGAAACAGCTGAATACTGCGATTGGAGTGATTTTGATAAAAATTTTTATTCCCTAGAGATTTCTTGCACACCACAAAAGAAGTTGAGTTGTAAGAACAACTCAAAAATTAATTTTTTTTTTGAGTGGTGATCATCTGAGAGATAGACATCACAATAGTGATGGGTTGCTGAGGACAGTACTGCAGCATCAGGACAGCCCTGCAAAATAAAGAAGATTCTGTCTGCCCCTTCTGATGGGCTACATATTGGGGTAGGATGTACTGGTGAGCATCAACATCCTGGAGAGATGTTTATGGACACCCATTTCTTCCCTGCTGGTCCTTTTCTCATTCAATAGATGCCCTCCTGCTGGGATGGGAATATGAAAAATGTACCATGATGCCAAATTCTGAGTGTACATCCACACTTCAGGCTCTGCTGTGTCTTGAGGCAGTGCTTTCAGTTGCAGCATGGAGAGATAGAAATTGTCTCTTGCAGGAGTTCAGTATGCATTGGTATATTTGTGGGAATGTACCTGTCCCAGTAAGGCAGTGTGACATGCTGGCCTCTGCCTCATCTCCTGGGGTCATGCCTGCCTTGAATTATGCCAAATGTTTGTCACGATCCTCATCAGCACCTAATGTCAGGCTCTTTAATCCCTACTTGAGATGCATGTGAATATGTCCTGTTTCTGTAGGTGTTGAGATGCTCCAGCATTCTCTGATCTCATCCTAGTGCTTTCTGGCAGTGGAAGCTCCCAGAGCAGGCTGATGAAGGAGAAGGAGAACTTTGCTTTTAAGCATCTACTTTTAATTCTTGCCTACTTTAATGGCAAGGAAACCACCTCCTACTCAAATCTGTGATGTGATTCTATCTAGGACGTTATCTCATTGCCTGTTTTTGGCCTCCAGGTTTGCAGTGTAATGGTTTACGTTCCTCACTAGATAATCTCTACAGTGTAGTCTGAAATTCCAGCTGCAAGCTAAGTGCTCATTTTTAAGACAACTTCTCTAAGGACACCTTGACACTACAGCTTTTACTTCAGCAGTCTTTTCAGAGAGACTTCTGATTTTGCCTGTAAGGCAGATGCTTTTACCAGTCATTGCACCAAGCATCTGTAATTATAGCAAGGTAGCTAGTCTTTTCAGGCAATGAAAACATCATTTTAGTAGTGTTCTGGACCACAGTTTTACTTACTAAGTGGTGCTCATTGCAGGATTTTTTCAGCCTGCCTGAAACCTCTGTTTTCCTCTGGCTGAGTCTTTTTTTTTCCTGCCCTTTTTGAACTTTTCATCTCTTCAGGCCCACTCCCGTCCGAGGGAGGTACTGCCGCATCTGTGATGGGAGCTCCCACTGTAGGCAGTGGAGCACTTCTGTTGGCTTCCCTGTGAGGGGAAGATGCTCAAGAATCTCATATCTTCTGAAAAAAGCTCCAGAATCTCATCTTCTCAAAAACATTCCTCTGCTTCAGCATCAAGTTTCCAGTAATTGTTTTGTAATGTCTTTGCCAGAGGTGGCATTTCAGGCCGAACAAAGCAATGAACAGAGAGGAAGACTAGAAATCTGTGTACACTTCTAAAATATGTTTGTGAAAACAGTCCAAAGTTAAAATCGAGATACATTTGTTTGAGGCTTGACAGATTTCAGTTTCAAGGGTCATGAAATAGACACCATTCTGAAGAAAGCAGAGGAGTTTGGCAGCTGTCCCAGTTAGGTAATATGAAGTTGTAGATTTCGTTTAAACGCCTAAGAGTAATAAACCTTTACAGAGTATACATTGGTGCTCACTCTGCCAGGATTTTTGAAAATTATTTTTTTAAAGCACGTTAGTCAACATGTGAGTAATTACAGAGGAATTATTTCAGTGGCTACCAACCTAATGCTTCAGAGGCCTGTAGCACAGCTCCAATTCATTACAGTGGGTACCTGTCAGGGAACAGCTTTGAAATATTATGCACAGTGTTTTGAGTAGTTTGGATTGTAGCTTTGCTACTATTAATTGTAAGAGCTTTACTGATTTGATTGCAGTTGCATTGATTTATATCAGGTAAAGTCATTGATTTTGAACTTTGGAACAGAGCTATGCATTTCTAAAACTTAGAGTGAAGTGTCATAAATACAAAGGACCAACATGAGTGTTTTCTTAGAGCAATGCAAAGTTAACATTAAGTGAAATAGGACTCTCTCTGCTTTTGTAGAAGTGGTGCTTAAAATTTAGCCATGAATTGCCCTACTGCAAAGTCCTGCTTCAAGGTGCCAGTGTTGCATATCACTGTTCTGAAAGGAGGTTTAATCTAAACCTGGATAAGACTCTTAGTGGTTTTATACCAACGGCAGGTAATGAGTTTGTAAGAATCACTGCATGCAATATATATGAGTTTTTACAGTAAGTCCCTTTCCCACTCCCCAGGAGCCAAAAACCTACTTACAGAGGTAAGGGCACTGCATCGATGAACAGTGTTTAAAGTTCGGAGAATAGGAACGTTCCGACTAATGCAGTCTTAGAGCATCTGTTTATTATGTGCAGGCACATGTACAGATGTATAAATACCGTGATTTGGGGAACAGACTCAGTTGTGATTTTTTTGTCAAACTCGGTGAAGTGAAAAAGAATTTTAGCTTTAGGTGAAATCTGAGAATTGCACCTATACCCAAAACATATGTACCCACACATGTATATCTGTGTGTGTGCATACATAGGTTTTGTTTGTGAAATGATGGTGCTGATGCATATAGTTGTTTGGGTTTGTTTTTAATTGTCTTGCTGAAAAGACTCTACCTATTTATTTCTGGTTGTTTTTTGGCAGGTGCAGTAATGGACAATAACTTGTGCATGAGCCTGCAGTTTTAAAATTTTAACTGAGTTGCTTGGTTAGTAGTCCAACACCAAAATAGAACAACCACATTTTCAGATGTGTTGAGCAACCACATGTTTTATCAGAATCAGTGCTGGTCCTTGCTTATTTTTTCCATTCTGAAGTTGCTGATCCCAAGCCTGCCTTAATGAGATTTTTTTTTTCACTGCCCTCACAATGGGGAAGAGAAGCTTCGCTGTGTTGCAGAAGTGCTGTTTGCAGCATACTTGGGGATGTCAATGTTTTCCTTCAAGCAAGGAGTATGGAGCATGTTAGCTACAAGTATGCTGCCTAGCTTTGGGCAGGCCTAGGTTAGATGGGGAATTTAGCTCAGAAGAGGCCAGCACTGGGAGCTGCTGAGCTGTTAACTGTTTTTTAGTGATAAAGCCGGTGTGTCGTGTTGGAGGACACCAGGAGACAAGGGAACCCCTGAGCAGAAGCAGTGCCCCTGTTCTGTTTGATTGGTGGGTCTCTGTTTAGGAGCCCTGCAGAGGCACTGCCTTGCCTTGCTCTTCAGTGTTGCAAACCAAGCCTTGGCTTAAGCCCGTGAGAATAGGGGAGGGACCCAAGCCCAGTTTTTGATGTTCTGCATGGGTGGGTACCTTGAATACTCAAATGCATTCCAGTGACAGCTGACCCTGTAAGGAGATTTTCAATAGCTTTCTGGATTTTTCTCTTTTTTTACCTTCCTCCCCCACAGCCTTATTTATTTTATTTTATTTTATTTTATTTTATTTTATTTTATTTTATTTTATTTTATTTTATTTTATTTTATTTTATTTTATTTTATTTTATTTTATTTTATTTTATTTTATTTTATTTTATTTCTGTTTCAAAGACTGCTGGAGGAAAGAAAAAACACCCTTTGTAGCTGTCTTTTTGAATACATTTTGCTGATGGAGACAGTTGAGAATTTCAGGGATCATGTTAACTCCTTTTCTTTTGGTTTGCCTTTGCATGTGTGTGTTATGAACTGAAATATTGTGATTTTGAAATAGTACAAATTCCCACCACTCACTTCAAAGGGCACAGGTTTTTGTTGTTTGGGTATTTTTGTTTCAGCAAGATGTATGTTGTGTTTTTTTTTCCCATATGTGCTGTGTAATGTGAATCGTTGCCACTTTTGTTGCTGCATTCTTTTGCATTTTTGTTTGGGTTTGTTTGGTTTTTGGTTTTTGGGGTTTTTTTTGTCTCCTTAGTTTTTTTCCCTGCATTTACAAAAGGCTTTGGGATTCTATCCTGAATGATTTTTTTATGTGAAGTCTATCTGGAGGTACACAGTACTGGTCTGTAATCCTGTAGTAGATGACTTACTCAGAGTATCCAGAGAACAGCCGTTCTTGTTTCCAGCACACCACAGATTTCTATATTGGACATTGTGTCTCAGCTAAAGCTTGTTGGAACTGTGTGTGTAATCTAAAATGTCATTCCTTTGGATTTTGGATATTGCAATCACAGGCTGTAATAGTTTGAAAATTTGATGTATATATCCCACTTCCTTCCGAGGGAAATTATGATGTGACTACTGCACTTGCAATTCCCACAGCACAGACTTCTTCAAGAAAATGTCATTTTGGATTATCTTTAATGGATGCAGGTGTGTGGAATGTCTATGTGTCTTTTTTTTTTTTTTTTAGAGGACAATAATGTTACAATTGCTGCTTTATTTGGTACAGCTCCAAAATGACATATACCTCCTTGAGTAAAATTCTTCCTGATAGGTATTTGAAATACAGCAATTACACTGCATAGAGGGATAACTTGTGACCTTCTGACAAGGGATCCACAATTACAATCATAATGCACTTTATAGATCTCCTTAAGTAGGTCACCAATTTGCAATGAGTCTTTCTAAAGTCTGTGAAAGGCCTTTCAGGTGCAGGAGTGGGGAGCTTTGTTCTGTACATCACTGATGTTCAAAAGGGAGGCTGAAATCATGGAATCACAGGATGGATAAGGTTGGAAGTGACCATACTGTGTCATCTGATCCAGCTGTCCGGCTGATGCAGGATCATCCTAGAGCACATTGCACAGTTTTGCATCCAGACTGTCCCTGAATATCTCCAGTCAGGGAGACTCACAATCTTTCTTGGACAATCTGTTCCAGTGCTCAGTCACCCATGCAGTAAAAGAAGTTCTTCCTTATGTTCAGGTGGAACATACTGTGCCTCAGTTTCTGTCCATTGCCTCTTGTCCTTTTGCTTGTCACCACTGAAAAGAACCTGGCTCCATCCTCTTGACACGTCCCTTCAGATACTCATAGAGATTGATGAGATCTCTTCTCAGTCATCTCTTTAAGACTGAACAGGCCCAGCTCTCTTAGCCTGTTACTTATATCTCAGTAACTGAAACAGAATTGTGGAAGCATAGAATGGTTTGAGTTGGAAGGGACTTTAAAGATTATCTTGTTCCAAACCCCTGCCATGGGCAGGGATACTTCCCAACTTGACCAAGTTGGTCAATGCCTCATCCAACCTGGCTTTCAACACTCATTGCCTGGGCATCCACAGCCTCTCTGGGGAACCTCTGCCTGTGCCTCACCACCCTCACAGTAAAGAATTTCTTCCATAAATGCTTCAGTCCCTTAATGATCCAGGCCCCTCATCATCTTTCTTGATCTCCACTGGACTTGCTCTAGGGGCTCCATGCTTCTTGTCCTGAGGAGCCTAGAACTGGACACAGCATTCCAGGTGAGGCCTTAGGAAGGCTGAGTAGAGGGGCAGGATCACCTCCCTCAGCCCACTGTCAATGCTCTTCCTCATGCATCCTAGGACACCTCAGCCTTCTTGGACACCAGGGCACAGCTGGCTCATGGATAACTTGTTGTCCACCAGGGCTTCCAGGTCCTTCTCCAGAGAATTGCTCCCCAGCAGGTCAGACCCCAGTCTGTGCTGGTGCTTGGGTTATTCTTCCACAGGTGCAGGACCCAGCATTTGCCTTTGCTGAATTTCAGATGATTTCTGCTGAAGGGCTGTACATCTCTCTGGGGAATTGGCCACTCCTCCCAGCCTTGTGTCATCAGTGAACTTGCTGAGGAGACATCTGCCCCTTTGTCACTGATTAACCAGGCCCAGTATTGAACCGTAGGGGACAGCACCAGTGACAGGCCTCCAAATGAACCCTGTGCAGTGATTACAACCCTCTGGGACCTGCAGTGCAGCCATTTCTCAATCCACCTCACTGTCCCCTCATCCATTCCACACTTCCTGAGCTTGCCTGTGAGGATGTTGTGAGAAATAGTGTCTCAAGCCTTGCTGAAGTCAAGGTAGGCAATATCCACTGCAATAAGGGAATGATACCTGTGTAAGTATAATATCCTTGTTTTGGCGAGAAATACAGGCACACATCACTGAGCACATGAGGATATTCCCAACTGAGCAGCCCTGTGTTTGCAGTGGAGCTGAGACCTTGGGTGAAACTCAAGATGTTGGAAACATGTAGAAAGATGTCTGCCAATAGACTCAAGCAGTTGTTTATGCCAGCCTAAACTAAGCTGCAATTTCCCTGTTCAGGGGGAGAATCTGGACCTCCACAGTGTCTGCAGGGATGTTTTTGACAGAGAAAATGGGATATGGTGTGGAATATATCTCAGAGCTGCCTCACTGTTTGTCTTAAGATTTGGCAGCAGCAGATGGGGGGTTGTCTTCTCCAATGCCTTTATGCTTGGTTGCTCCCTCATCCCGAGCAAGCAAAGGGCAGCCCAGCATAACCTATGAGCCAGGCTGCAAGGCTGAGGATGCCAGCTTTTGTTTGACCCTTTTCAAGCTGGAGGCTTGAGCACAGCAAGAGTCCACGGTTATCCCAAGTTCACGTAATTTGGGGGCAAAGCCTAGTTCAGCAGTCGTCATTGTGGTAAAGCTGATTACTTAAATGCATAAATAAGTAATTACTAATAAACAGAGTAATAGACAAGTTAGTGAGGAATAATACCATTTAAATCTGGTCTGTAGTAATACAGATGTATTTTGTAGTAGTAGTAACATAATGCTGGATTTTTGAATGCTAGTTCTCTTACTACTACAATAAAATAAAGGGCAAAGTGTGTTTTGGCCTAGAGATGCCAAGTCAACTCCCAGTTTCTAACTCAAAATATGTCTGTGCTGTACTGCAGTAGGAGCTATAGTTGAACATCAAGCAGATAATCACATTTTGGGGTTTTTTTTGCCTGTTAATCTCTTTTCCTTTTATACCATAGACATTTGTGTGGATGACTGCTTGTTGGCCACAAAGATGTGGTTTTTGTTTCTTTCATTTATGTCCTCTATTGAATTAACAGAGTTATGCAGTTTTGTCTGTTGCACTTGGGTGGGATGCTGCAGTGATTTAATTTAAAGTGAAAGAGAGATGTCTTCATTTTAGGGAAAACTGTGGTTAAGTGGTGAGAGTAAGCAGGTCTAGCCATTACCAGAAGCCCTAATTAGAAGAAATCCCATGTACGGTTGACCTTGACTATTGAGACAACCCTCAAAGAAGAAAGAGCACTAAAAATTAGTATGCTGCCAGTGCTGCACTTTTATTATTTGACGTTATTAAGCAAACTCGGTGTGTATTTCTTTTTTGAAGCGTTTGATTAAATGTGTGATCTTATCTTGGTGAAATGGCCTGCTGGGCTGCAGACAGTGGTGTTCAGAAATGAAATTTGTTTAGAGCCTCTGAACAGACATTTATTCAATGAGACCTTTCTTGAATAATAGATGTGACAGTGAGACAGCTGTGCAACGTATTCTGGGGTTGGGCTTACTATTTTTTTGGTGTTGGGTTTTGCAATGTTATTGGGGGGAGAAGATAACACAAGAGCACAGGTGTGAGAATAGTGTGTTGAGAAACTATCATACATTGCAGATTCAGGCCCTGGTTCTGCCGAGAATTATTTTCAGATGAAGATTTACAAGCTTGAGGACTTCCCTGTTGGCATATGGTTTGGCATATCAAGTGATGCATATATATTTCCAGCTCTGTATCAATAATCTTATCCTTTAGCTAGAGCTTTAAGATGCTTAAATATTGTAGAAGTTAAAAAAAAAAAATCAAAACTCACAAACACGAATTTTTACTCCTGTGGTCAGTGCTGATGCAGTTGATGGTAGTTGACTTCTGTCATGAGTGCTGATGCCCTTAAGCAGTCCTATGTTTTATGATAGTTCCAAATCAGTGAGACAAAGGGAGACTTCACTACAGAGTGTTTAACCTCTTGTTTTGTGTCCAACAGGAGAAAATGTGAAATGTGGGTAAATATTCTCATTTTTATCATCAGTGCGCTGGTTTTGGCTGGGCTAGAGTTAATTTCCTCACAGTAGTTGTTATGGGGCTGTGTTTGGGATTCGTGCTGGAAACCGTATCAATAATTCAGGGGTATTTTGGTCACTGCTGAGCAGCTCTTGCAGTGTCAAAGCTTCTTCTGCCTCTCACCCCATCCCACCAGTGAGGAGGCTGGGGGAGCACAAGGAGCTGGGAGGGGAACACAGCCAGGACAGCTGATCCCAGCTGACTCAAAGGATATTTCATACCATGTGGCATCATGCTCAGCATTTTGAGCTGGGGAAAGATGAAGGAAGTGGAAGACATTTTGATTGGTGCCTTTTTGTCTTCCCAAGTAACCACTGTGTGCAATGGAGCCCTGCTTACCTGGGATATGGCTGAACAGCTGTCTGCCCATGGGAAGTGGTGAATAAATTCCTTGTTTTGCTTTGCTTGCCTGCACAGCTTTTGCTTTACCTGTTAAACTGCCCTTATCTCAACCCATGAGTGTTCTCACTTTTAGTGTGATTGTCTCCCCCATTCTGTTGTGGGGATCGAGCGAGCAGCTCTGTGGGGCTTGGTTGCCAGCTGGGGTTAAACCATGACAATTAAAAGCACAGTGCTTTTTTATTGGGCACAGCTACTGTGGAATCCTTTACCAGGGAAAAAATATTCCACAGGAGCTTCCAATTTTGAAACATTGGACATACAGTGGTACATATCTGGTTTTCCAACAAAACAGTTGACTTCATTATAGTTTTCCATACCACTCACATGGATAAAAATTCATTGAATATGTGAACTGCATAGGTTTTTCAGGTGCTGACACACAACCACATGACTTGCTTTTCCCAATATGAAGCTGAGAACATGAGTACCTGGAAGCACATTGTTTTAAACTTTCTTTTGTAGTAGTGGGCTGTGTTGATCTTTGAGGGCTAGATGTGTGAATTTTCTGAGTGACTTAGTCTTCCCCTGCAAAAGAAGGGGGAATTCCACTTTTAGAGGAAAGGAGCCCCGAAGTGCCTCTGCTGCAAAGCTGTTTTGATCGACCCTCATCTGCCCCACTGCTTCCCTGCATTGTACAGCAGCTGTCTTTACATCAGGTTAGATGATGATTAAGTCATTCCCCCTTCTAGAGGTACACCTTTCCTTACAGGAGTTGAGAGAAGATGTGAGCTCCATGCCTTAATGATACCTTGAGATGCCAGCTTAGGAAGCCTCCAGTGTTTGATGCTCCAGCTGCTCACTTTCTTGGTCTTTAGCTAAGGGGATTGGTTTTCCTAGGAGCTGGACAGCTCTCAGGACTTTCTAATAACTTATAATTATGCATATGTTTTTTCTCTCCTAGTGCACTGCTAATCCCACCAAATGCCATATGCAGATTTGTGAGGCTGGATGTGAAGTACAGGATTTCATGTGTCTGTGAGCTCTGCATACTTTTCCATGACATTTGCCCGAGCTTCATGGAAAATTTCTCCTTGCTAGGTGATTTGTGTATATGGTACACTGAGGAGGAATATGGCCTGTAAGCATGTAGCTGACCATCATATTTTAAGGGACTCTTCCATACATCTGCAGCTGGATATGAGTTTTTTTAGCAGAGACTGCAAACCCAGAGCCATGGGTCAAAGACCAGCAAACGTGATCCTTTTTAAGCATCCTAGATGGTATCTTCAGGGCTGGCTTGGTGCTGAGGATGGTGAAACTGACTGCCATGAAATCATCCTGAGATGGTGGTGGACAAAGAGGAAGGGTAAGGGCAAAGAGAGCTGGGTTTGTAACCATTTTACTGGTTGCAGAAGGATGGCAGATGTTCTTGGCTCTGGTCGAAACTCAGTGAGGTGCTCAGACAGGCCTTGTTTCATCTGGGTCACTGCATGGAAGCTATAATCTGGTTATAATCCAGCCATAAAAAAAACCCCCAAACATTCAAAAATATTCCTTTATGGAAATGAAATTTACATATGAAAGCACAGCCTGCTGGAAAAGTAATGGTCCCATTATGTTCTCTTTAAGCTAGAAGTCAGACAGGAAAAGGAAGATGGAAAATTCACTGGACTGAAGTCTACTTGACATCTGCTCTTCTATAGAACTAACTTGGTTCAGGTAACTCTATATGTATCTGTTCCTGAGCTGAGTCTGATAATTTGTTTCTGAATTGGGACTGACACCTTTTGTAATATTTAACATTTTTGTTCTTTTTTATGTAAGTGCTGCAGAGCTGTAGCATTTCCCCTAATTTTAAAGTTTCAGTGGGACTTGAAAATTAACCAAAAAAGTCCACCACTGATAAATTCCTCAGGAGACTGTTTAAAAAAGGGAGGTGGCATTCTTTACTACCATTTTGTTGCTCCTAAAGCTAAGCTATTTTTTAAAATTAAAATAAAAGTTGCTTGCCACATGTGCTGGGTTTGCTGGTTGGGTTGGTGCACATTGTGAAAGCACCAGTGATGCTTCCATCCTGTGAGATGTGGTGGCCCTTGGCAAAGGTACATGGGAGCAGAAGGTATTTTATAGTCTCTTTCCCCTGTCTGGAAGTTACCTGTGCAGAACTTGAGGACTTTGTACAGTTGTGTGGACTTTGAGGCTGAAGGTCTCAGTGCTGGCTGATATGCCAGCACTCTCAGTGGCAAAAACCAGTGCTAGGCAAATGCCACAAGGAAAGTCAAGTTCCTCCTTAGAGCTCAAGGGAGCCCCCTTTGCCAGATGTTACAAAACCTATGAGAAGGGGATAGTGCCCATGTTGGAGGCAGCACAAGGTGTCCAGCTGCAGTGCATACTAATTATTGCACTTGGTGACATTTCTTGCTTTCTACTCCGGTTGAATTTTTGTCTTATTTTGCCTAACATGGCTAATTTGTGTTAGGGAGTAAGGGACTAATGACAGCCATACAGTTAAACCTGTGTGTGCATGCAGTAATAAGGTTCAAAGGTCGCTGGGTAATTATGTTAAGTTCCCAGCCTCCTTGCTAATTTTTTGTTGATTGAGGAAGAAAGGAGGATCCTTTTGTATCCTGACAAGTGTCTTCCCTTCCAGGAAAGCAGAGGCTGATTCCTGGCTACTCCAGCTTTTTCCTAGCTGGATGCTGACTCAATTTTCTTGAGTTTCTCCACTTTCATTTCCAGACTCATTATGTCAGGCATCCAGAGTATGTAAAGATGATCAATGTGTATCTACTGGTGCTATCGTAACACAAAAAAATGATTTAAATTAATCAAGAGGACATCATTCATGAACAGGATGGGATAAAATAATAGCAGGAGCAACGCTTTGTTTAATGCAGATCTGTGGTCTCAATATTGGGATTTCAGCTGCTGGCAAGACACTTTATCACCTGGGAAAACCTGCTGGGAGCCACAAATAAATCATCTTGTGAAATCTTGGTATAGCCTTGCAATGTTTACCCTTTGTTATTCAGCTCTAGGTGCTGGTGTCACATCATGGCAGGAACGGCATCAGCATGTGCCGATGGAGGAGGATGAGCAAACAGTGTTGTGGTTGCCTCCATTTTCTAGGTGCAATAAAGAAATTTTGAAGGGATGGATGTGGCCTTTTTTTTTTTCTCCTTCCCTTTTGAGTTTTCCCTCCTCATTGCTGATCAGTTCTCATCTTTTTTACGTTTTAGAATATCAGACCAATGAAAATTGTATTTCCTGTTTTTTCGTATTGATTTTGTTGTGCTTGTCTCTATACTGTTCTTGTCAGATAAGGGAATGGTAAAGAAACAGTTTCTGTTTTTAAACTGAGAAGAAGCTGTCTAGCCCTTATTAATTTGGCTTTGGCCAATGCACTGAAATCTTCAGAGCGGTATGGAAATGTCCCTTAGTTTGCATGCTTGGATGAAGGCCAGATGAGGTTTTCTTGTGTGGGCTTGCTTTGTTTGTTTTCCTCAAAAACTGTGTTGATTCAGGCCAGTTGCTGCTGATACAGTCTTTGGATATAGTGTTTGTAGCTAATTAAAAATAGCCTCTAATTGAGAGCTGAATGTTGTGGACTTGAATTTTCCTGCACATTAGTCATGTAAGAGGTTGCCTGGAAAAGTAAAGGGTGAATCAGCTTGAAGAGGCTTGCAAATATCTGCTTCATTCAATGTGGAGACACATTTGAAAAGTAAACTAGTGGTGGCTCATAATATTGCTGAAATATGGGGGACATTAAAGTTTCTTTTAAATGTGCAATGTCTCGTCACTTTATTTTACTGATACCTGATAACTTAGAGGCTATTATGCACCTATTATAATATATATGTATAATAATATATATAATTAATAGATAATTAATTATATACATTATTAAATTTTAATGTATATATACACACACATATATATAATATGTATATATAAAATAGTGTTAGGATTAAAAGGACTGTTGCCTGCAGGACCAGGCAGCAGAAGTATTGAATTCAGTTGTACAAGTGTGACAGGATGTAATCCCCTCATGCCCCATGATTTGTCTGCTGAACTTCCTTCAGTGCTGACCTTTATAGTTTTGTGTCTTTTCTCTTTGGGCAGCTCTAAGTATGTCACTGATTAAAAATGGTGTTTGAACACTCCAGTGGGAAATTGCATGTATACAGCAAACTTCACGAAAATCAGGGTGTGCCAATGCCTGTGGATTTTGGAGATACCTTAGAAGTTGTTGCTGTTCCAGAAATAATGCCTGTTATACTTGAGATATGAAAGGGATAAAGATACAAAACTTTTTTTTTTTTTTTTTAAATTATTGTTTTATGCAGAAATAATGGTTGGTGCTTGAATCCTGCCTGTGTGTATTTTTATAATGCCAAATGCTTAGCTTTTCCTTATAACTAACTTGGCTTCAAATTTCTTGAGTTTCTGCTGGCCGCTTTTTGATGAGTATGGCACTCTTGTAACTTTGCCTTTTTCTCTTCCTGAACAAAATTATTTGAGCTGGTCTAGTATCTAGAAAAACATCCCAGTGAGCAGCCTGCCTTCCTCTCGTGGTATCTGCCCCAACGCTGAGTTGGGCTGAGCTGCAGCTGGGGAGCATCCACTGGGACATGTTTGGTGGTCGGTCAGCTGGTCACTGCTGTAGGCAGTGAATAAGTCTGGTGTGGTTAACTGGCTCATTAGTGAGCTTTTATTGCAGTGCTGAAGTGTGGTGGACAGGAAGTGGGCATTGTTCCGGCTTGTTTGAATAGCTAATTGGTATTTTTATAATTTTATTCTTTTATTCTGCGTCCCACTTCTGCTGTGAGATTAGTGTGTCTGGCTTTTGTGGTCTTTTGTTTTGATTTTGGGGTTTTTTGGGGGGTGGGCTTTTGTGTGGGTTTGTTGCTTGGAATTTTTCATTGGTTTTGTGTGATTTTTTTGTTGTTTTTGTTTTTTAAAAGCTGAAAGGTGAGGTAGGTTATGTTTATCTGGTCCAACTGAGATGTCTGTATGCAAGCTAATGATTTAAATTGACCCTCTGTATAATGGAAAGAGGCAGGCACTTTTGAGACATGATTCCTTTCCTTCTCATGTAGACCTTTAAAATATGTCAGATGAATCGCATCCTAGAAAGATTATTTCTTTCACTGCAAAGGCAGCCTAAGGTGCCAAACTCAGATAGAGACATTTACATTGCAGATACCTTAAGATGGAGGAGGTGAATCCCACCCCAGGAAATTACTCTCCTTGGCTTGCAGTGCATTTCCAATTCAAATGTGAATCTTGTGATAAGCTGGTACCTGGCACAGCAAAGCTAATCCATCAGGAGGTGCATGGAGAGTAATTGAAATGGCCCCTGATCTTCACAGAGCTTGTGCCCAGGAGGACCTCTCACTTCAACTGGTGTAAGACATGTGCCTTAAATACCACAAAAATAAATGCAAATGTGGTGGCATACGAGTGATTCCTCCTGTTAGTTCCTGTGTAGTCTTGTATGTTACAAGTGGCACTCCTAGCATGGGCTTTTGTACCTCCATGACTTTTTTTCCACAAGAACATGGAGTAACCTGCAAACCTGACCAATTACACCTCTGCTTTCCCTTTTTCCTTCAAGGACTGCAAACATAAAAGTCTGTGAAGATGGTGAAAAGGTAGATGCTGGGAAATGTGTCTGCCTTGACTCATGTGGGAAGGCATCCCTTGGGTAGGTACCCTGGGATGCTGAGCCAGTTGGTGGAAGAGGAGCTACCCAGAATGCCGCCCTAAGCTCCTGGTTCTAGGCAAATTAATGATTTATCTCACAAAGCTATGTCCTGTGAATAAGGTATACATAGATCCTGCTAGTGTCTTCAAGACTCAGGTAAAAAAAATCTTTTTTGACCCTCCTTTCTTGATTCCCTGAGAACTGCAGTGTGGACAGATGTTCCAGTGCAAGTTTTGACTGCTTCCCCTCCACCCCCAAATCAACCCTCTTTATTTCCCATCTATTTCTGTGGCTGTATGGGCAACCAAGCTGGGAAATGAAGCTCTAATTTTAAAATCTCTGTTGAATTTGTTTTGTCATCTTGCTAGGCTGTTTTCACCTGGGATCAGCTTCCTGGCTGGTTTACAGCTAATTTTTGTATGGCTGTGTAGTTGTAGCACAAGCTGTGGGACAGTGCAGAGCTGCTCAAAATGTGTATGATATTTCCTCTGCGGTGTTGGGAGTCTCTCTCAACCTTCCTGCTTCCAGTCTTAGGTGATCTGAAGGTCAGTCCCCAGTGTGTTAGTTAAGTCTCCTGTCTAGGGAACGCTGAGCATTGCATGCATATGTGTGTATTACACATGAGTATGTGTGAGTAGGAATGTGTACATATATACACATGCATGTGTACTTAATGCCTTCTTTGCCCCAGTCTTCAATATTGGGGCCAGTTGTCCTCAGGTTACCCAGCTGGAAGTTGGTGATGGGGAGATGAGTGAAGTCCCCATAATCCATGAGAAAATGATTAGTAATGGCCTGCTGTGCCATTTAGGCACTCACAAGTCTGTGGGCACTGATGGGATCCACTGTCAGGTGTTCAAGGAGGTATCTGGATGTGGTGCTGGGTGATGATTTAGTGCTTTAGGGGTTACAGTGCTGGGTGGATGGTTGGACTTGATGATCTTAAAAGTCTCTTCCAACTTTGATGATTCTGTGACTCCTCTCTAGATGTGTGTGTGTATGTATTGTAACTTGCTTAGCAAGGCATGTTCTATTCTTTCTTCCTTCTGTTTCTAGTGTACTCCAATGAAAACTACCAGAATCGAACCTCAGCATCATGCAAATTCATTTTAAAATTTGTACAGAACTTTGGAGAAAGAGAGGTGTGAGAGCAAACTGCATCTTGCATCTCCAAAGCAGAGCTATATATACATAGTGCATCAATATTGCAGATACGTAGCACTAAATTCACTCATCCTGTTTCTAAGTACTTGGTGCTGGTTTCTTCTCCACACTGTTGGCTTTAATTTTTTAAGCAGGTGACTGAATCCTTGAACAGCCTTGACTTTTGAACTGGATGGAGATAGGATTTTAGGAGAGTACTACAGCAGTCTCACACTGGTGGCTGAGTTTTTTGTATTTTTTTTAGCAGCTAGTAGATTTCTTGGTGCCATTGGATGATTTTGCCCTTGTTAGAGGACTAAGGGGAGATTTCTTTGTTCTTTAGTCTTGATGGAAAATGGTGTATGTTGCTTTTTCTAAATAGAGGAGAGGTGATCAAATTGTTTAAATACAGAATAACAACTTGTGATGGAGCATTTAAAACTTCTCTTGTTCTGAAAAAGTTTTAATGAACAATGAAAACAAAGCAGATGTTGCTGAGTATTTACTTCACTGTAGCTCAAAAATAATTTGTGCTTTATGGTAATAATTGTCAGATCTAATTAAAAAATTGGAGGAAAGCAATATGGAGTTAGATCCAATGAATGATTTTGTATGACTTATTACATCAAAAAAAAAAAAAAGGATAATATTGCTTGAAAGTTTTAGCCACTTTAGCTAGAAATGAACAATTCTGATTCAGGGGATTGAGAGTGTTCTGTTCAGCATTACTTGGTAGCCCTTGATCTTGGTCCTTTTGCCTCAAATCACTGATTATGAAGTATATTCATGCCTTCCATAGTCTTCTGAAACTATGTGTGTGTTTCATGTGTCTTTGTGTCTGTTTACAGCATAGTCCTGGTATTTTGCTCCAGTTGCTGGGGATTTATCAATGCATCAGACATCCATACTTACTTTCAAGTCAGCATTGTACCCTAAATGCAGTGGCCAAGCAAAGTGCTTTTGCACAGACCTCTTCCCAAAATTCTCTTGAGGTCACAAAGACATCTGTGTTCCATCTTGAATTAAATTAATTAGCATTAAAAAAAACTTGGAGCAGTTTGAAGGCTATAGATCTGTAAAGCTCCTAAGTGTGAGTTCAAAATCTCTGTTACTCTCCCAGGCAACACCTGCTGACAGAGCCACGGTTCAAGGGATTTAAACATGATACTTAATAAGATGTATCTTAGTTGAATCTTATTTTCAGTGATTTTCCTAATATTTACAAATTTGAGCTCTGAACAAATCTTTATACTGAAGGAAGCTGCGTTTCTGGTTAGAGCTTGTCATACAGTAGAGGCTCTGCTCAGTGCAACTTAGCATCTGCCTCTGTAAGCATTGATTGAGCCTGAATGGCACTGAGGTGTTGCATTATGAGCAGCCTTTCCTACTGAAGGACATACTTGAATAGACGAGTCCAAGCACTGGCTCTTCTCTGAATACTATTTTGTATTTCTGCAAATCTGCTCATCTCTTGTTGGGAAGAACTAAAATATTATTTTAATGTAGGCTTGTGTTCCCACTGGTTTTACAGCAGCTGTTAATATAAACTGTTCATGAAGCTGTAGTGTCATGTTTGGTGGGAGGCTTTTATTATTATGTTTTTAAAGATTGTTTTTTCTTTGTTTGTTTTTTAAGGCATGTACATTTGAAGCTCTATTAGTAAAAATGGGCCATGGGGATTGGTTAGCATAGTGTGTATGAAAGACTGTAGCAAAGAAGCAGCTTGTTTACAGAACAATGAAACGTTACAGGAAGCACTTCAGTAGCTGTATCTGCACTTCAGTAGTTGTATCTTGGCAAGATATCAGTTTTGATTTCTATATCAGTAAGCTAGTATTTAGATATCTTTTTCTGCAGGTGGCTTTTTAAAAGCTGAAATTCTGAAAATGTGCAGTGTCTAAGATTCATCCTGCTTGAATGCCTTGAATGTTTTTAATATTTGGCTTTTATAGCCACAACTACTGTTCTTGTGAATAGTATCTAGCAGTGTTCAGGAATGGCATGTATGCTTGCTCTTTTCTTGCAGTAATTTATTTTTATATTTTCACTCCTTTGTTTAAAAACAAAATCTTAAAAGGGGTATGATAATTACCAGTTATTAACCTTCATTTGCCATTAGTTGTGTTGAAAGCTGGCATCAAAAATGCTGTGAGTGTTAAGAAATGTTTTAATTAGGTCATTAGATCCTATGTGATTTAGTGATAGCCCAGGGAGAAATGATAACAGGAAGAGGTGTAAACGGGCAGAGCCTTAATTCAACAAAGCGTTTTTACAGATGCACTAATAGGGCTTAAATCCTCCCTTGTAGCTGAGCACTGGCTTTGCTGGGTTTGAGCCTAAAACCAGATTTTCACCTCAGATGAAGAGGGCTCAGCATCTTGGCAGAAGTTGCTGGTGCTGTGCACCTGGGGAAGTTGCTCAGTTTTGGCTCTGTGGGTACCATTTTTGTGTTAGCTGGATGTGGTGCCACACATTGGAAACATCTGCCTCAGAACTTCTCCTCTGCTGTGATTTCTTCTTTGGGAGTGTTGTTAAACTGTTGGGAGAAAAAAAAAAAAAAAAAGAAAAAAAAGGAAAAAAGAAAAAGCAAAATAAAAAGAAGGAGTCAGTATTAAATTAGTAAACTTACCTCAAACTGGAAAATGACATCTTGTTTCTTGTTTGCTGCCTTGAGCTTCAATAGATGCTTTTCACTGTGGCAACATAGAAGTGTGTATTTTTATCAATATAATTTTCTGTGCCTGGGGGTAAAAATGTTTCCTAAAGGACCCATTGCCTGCCTGGATTTTTATGTCTTCCCAGTAAATGGCTTATAGCAGGAAATACTGGGTTGATTTCAGAAGTCAAAAAAATTTGACATTTAATTAGGGGAATGGTTTTTTTTCTTGCTTTACTAAAAAGGGGAAAAGTCCAACCTAGTAATTTTGAAGAGATGTTTAGTAGCCACAAGCTGTCATATCTTCTGCAATTGGATTCTAACCTTTTTTTCCTTAGAGCACAATCAATAAGATTAATATTTTATCACATATTCCCTTCCTGCCTTTAAAAAGTGATTTGCCAGGAGAGAAAGCTTATTTAATGGTTGTGCGGGTCAGTGTCCTCTATGCCATGCCCTGGTAACTTTTGAACCTGCTGCTGAATTTGATTACCAGAGGAGGAGAGGTCTCAAATTATTTTCTTTGAATTCTGTGCAGGCTGGTGCCCGGTTTTTCATAACCTCAGGTTTTGTTTGCTTTTTACAAGTGGAGACTAGTGAGACCTGAACCTCAAATGATGTATTGAGACAGTGCTTATAGCACCTTCAGTGGGGCTGCAGTCTATTTATACCATCTGCAGTCTGGCTTTAATTGATGGGGTTTTGCACCTTTTTAGGTGAACATAAATTATATGAACACTTTACAGTCCAAAGTAATAAAAAATCTGAATTGTCACCATTTCTTTCTAATTGTATCATAAGGCAGATTCCCAAGTAAAGTATGCGCATAAACTTTTAGCCCATTGAAATATGCATATATAATTTAATTTGCATACATTAAATTCTTAGTTTCATTAATGATTTAAGATTCTTTTGCAGTCGGAAGTCTCTGGCACATTTTTCCTTGATTGAATTGCCTATTCTATTCAAATAAGACTTGGTAATATTGCTCGTGCATTACAGAATGATATTGGTAACTTTGTTAGACCTTTTATCAACGTGATTAATTTATAACTGGCTGCAGTGTATTATTAGCTAAAGATATATTACAGTGTAAGACTTCACCAGTGTGGAAATTTTAAAGCGCAGATAAGATGGCAATTGCAGGGCATGTAGCTGAGAAGGTGAAAGAAGGGAGGAAACCTTGGCATCTTACATCAAAAAAGCATTTTCATATTAACATTGTTAAAAAGGCAGTAAACTTGATTTGTGTTTTCCTTATAAATACAAATATTAACTTGTATAAAAAATTCAAAGAGCTCTTTTTTTTTCTATTGAGCTCCAGCAAAACAAATGCAGCCTATTTTAAATAAATTTTGAGCAGCAGCATGCTAAATGAGTGAAAAAACCCTTATTTTGCTGCTTGCCCTGTGCTGCCTTGGAAGCTGCTGTTGCTTGTGGGCTTTTTCCTTTACAGTAATTTCTTTTTCCTTCTTTTGGAGGGTTGCAGGAGTATTGCCCCACTAAGACAAGATAATTTTTTTTGCTGTTTGTTTTGAGGTGACTTCCCATTCCTCTTTACCAACAGGCATCCTTCTGGCACTTAAGGTTTTTAAAACATTGCTCTGTAGGAGACTGCTGTTGTTGGGATGCCATTGGGTTGCACCTTCTCTTCATCTCTTCAAAACCTCCATTTTCTTCTGATTTCCTTGGAAGTTGGAGTAGTCTGTCTGGTTCTAATGTCTCCATAATCCTAACTCTCACCAGAGCTACTTTGTCTGTGGAGCACCTGTTCCATGGTTTCTAAGCACTAAAGAAATTAATCAAAGAAGCAACCAGCGAGCAGGTTCTGGAAAGTAGCAGCTCAGTTCATGGGGAGAGTGAAGCTGCTGTGCAGGAGGGCTCTTCCAGAAGGAATGGATGGACATGCCTTAAAGGAAAAACAGGGACTGGGGACAAGATGTAAAACAGCAGGATTTGAGGTAGGAATGGGTGAATTGAGGAGCCCTGTGTGTTAGGTCCATGCATGTGTAGAGTTTTTGGTGGGGTTTTATGATCTCGGTGTTTATTTCATGGGGGGATGCATCCTGCTTTTTACCCTTTTTCCCTGCCTACTGTGTGTGCTGAAATGGGAAACAAATCTGGACTGTCCTGTCCAAGACATTGTTAATGAGTGTGTTAATGGGTTGTAGTTCTCCATGACAGCCCTGATCCTGTAGGTCTATGTGTTAGCTGTAGAGGAGACTGGTCCCATGAAGCTTAAGTGGGACTTCTTAGGTATTTGAATGTACACATGTAAGTGTTTGTGCTTGCCTTGGCTTGACTGTGGGATGTTGGTATGGGCTGGTCTTGGGTTTCTGAGGTGCTCTGGGTTGCAGAGAAGGGAGGATTAAAGAAGGTGTAAGAGAGAAAGGACAGTTACTAGGAACAGAGGAATCACGCAGTGCTGAGAGTTTTCCTTTTCGTCGAACGTTAGATATTCCCAAAGAATGTACTGACACTTGCTCTTGAGCACTCCCAGTTTGCACTTTGATATTAATTGAACCAAGGACTAAAATTCCTGCTTTGTTGATTGATTTTTTTTTTTAATTTTAAACTGATTAATGTTTTCATTTGAATAGCACTGCTGACTCTGCAGAAGATGTGATCTTTTAATTAGCAGATGTCAGGATTAGCATTAGTGTTGAACTGTAATTAGCATTTGTACGCATAGTAAAAGACCCCGGTTCAGTTTGGCAGCAAGGAGAATGAAATTATAGGTAGTGGTGTAACTTGGCACTTGCCTGCGTATCTGTAATGGGTTTTTTTGGAAAAGTGAAACCCGCAAGTATCATGATCAAAGCATGAAGTCTAGCGGATTAATCGCTGATTAAAAAAAAAATACATATAAATTATTGGTATTGTTCTGTTAGTTAAATCATAAGTTTTGTTGGCTTAACAGAATTTAATATATCTAATTGTCACACACTGATACTCTTAAATTGAAGGCTGCAAAGTGCTAATAGTTTCTTGGCTAGACTGCAGCAGCAGCAGTGTGCGTGGACATGGACATCTCTGGAAGTGGTATTTGGAGTAGAAGAGACCTAACTGAAGCAGGTGCCATTTGGGGCTCTTAGTGTCCAACTTCAGCTAAAAGAACAAAGGTGCATTGACTTTATGCCCCTGTTTGCAGAAGTGAGGGTTTATATGGAGGGGTTGTATGTGAATGTAGGAGGAAGCAAGACACTGTCTGTCACAGGTCAGAAGGACCCAGGTACAGGAAGTAATGAAATCTGGATGTCTCCTAGGAACAAGACCTTTCCCTTCCTGCTGATGGGAAACAAACATGAGTCCAAGTTAGGGGAAAGAGAACATCACTGGCTAATATGAGATGTAAAAGCTGGTTGTTGATTATTGCGGGGAAATCTATTCAGTAGCAATTTATCCATGCAAAGGAGAAAATAATCCTTTTTAATTCCGCTAAGGTAGTTGAAGACAATGGTGATTTCTGTGACCATTAGTCAAAGAAGTAGACAAAACTCAGCAGTAGTATACTTTTTGGTACACCAAAGGAAATTAAAAGCTACTTAATTATAGGTATTACAGGAATGGAGGTTGAGGGTTCGCAGGTCAGTGGTGCTTGGGGAAGAAAAGGAGATGTCTGTATAGCACATCTGTGATAATGGTCATAATGTGATGACACAGAATGAGTTTGCAGTGCTCCCATGGCCAGGTAGAAGAGCAGGATTCTATTCCTGCCTTGTGTGCGTGCGTCATTCTTTCTGGTTTCAATCTCCTTATTGCATCTAAACCCCAGTAAAATGCAGTTAATGATTCTGACGACCTTTGTCAAGGTGCTCTGAAATTCACATCTGACAAGTGCTGTTTTAGGATGATGAGTTATTTCTGCTCGCCGCTTCCTTGTGGTTTTAAACTCTATTGGAGTTTAAGAAGACAAAGACAAATGTTATGCAAGTTAAACTATGAAATGATACTTTGAGAACCTTTTGAGAGGAAACATAGAAATGAGCCTTGAATCCATATTAGTGTTTTTTTTCCCTCCTGCTTTACAGCTGAATATTTACAGGTAACAAAAAATTCAAATGCTTAAAGCAGATGACAAGCTGCTCCCCTCTTGCATTTCCACCAGGGAGAAGCAAGAAGTATTTAGCTGTCATCCTGCATGTATAAATAATGTTTATAAGCATAACCACCCCCTGCAAACAAACCTTCTCTTGCTTCCAAGTCCCTGCCTGGATCTCTGGAAACAGCCATGAACGATCCTAGGCACTTAACATATGCTGGTTTGTGTAGGTTTGTATGATTGCATTTGAACTTCCCTTCAGTGCTTTATTTCTGAAAGGAAAAAGAAATGCCATCAAAAATGGAGGTTTTTCAAGGTGTTGACCTTTTGAAGGAAGAGCCTGGTGCATATGTAGCAGCATAAACCTGCAATGATCATTCCATAAAATAGCATTAAGAGCAGTGGTGTGTCTGATTTGTCAAATGAAGAGGTGGCACATCTCACCTTCCTCCTGAATAAATACAGCTCGTAGTGGAGGGTAATACTGTCATCATAACATAATTGAAATTATATTATTCCAATGTACAATTCAATAAAACTAACCACAGTAGTGGTGTTATCGATTTAAACTCAGTTAAAAGCAGTTCACATATTCAGTTCAAAATATTTCTGATGAATATCAGCCCTGGTAATATGATTTCCTTCATTCAGTAGCAGAAGTTTTTATCAGCCTGAAAGATCAGATAAAATGTTAAGAAACAATTTGATTTTTGCACCATTGGCCTAAACAAACTGACTCCTTAACAGGGAGAGCTCCTAATTTTTTTTCAGTCTCTGCAGTTCTGATACATCCTCAGCTTTTACTGTAATTAAAAAAAAAAAAGAAAAAAGGAAGGATTATTAAATGGCACTTGTTCAGAGGAGGGGTCCTTCTGTGCTGGAAGCAGCCACCGCTAGTTGTAGGCGTGATCATTTGTCATGTAAATGTACGGCTCCGACCTCTTCTGCACCAGAGGAAAGAGTCTGCAGTAATTACTTGGGTTTTTCCTAGTGTAATTAGTGAGTAATCTGCTGTGACATCTAAGTACAACATATGTAGTCAGCCTGTGAGTAAATATGTTGTTTAGTGAATTGTAAAGCAATGTCACCCTTTTTTAAGTGGTATTGCAGGGAAGCCTTTTGCAGACTCTGGCTCTCAAGGGTATTTGTTCATGGATCTTTCTGCTGTTTCCAAAGAGGATCAATGGAACTGGGGAAGGCTGTGGAACACAAGTCTTGACAGGAGTGTCTGAGGGAGCTGGGATTGTTCAGTCTGGACAAATGGAGGCTCAGAGGAGACCTTACCACTGTCTACAGCTACCTGACAGGAGGGTGTGGCCAGTGGGGTTTGGGTCTTTTCTAACAAGTGACAAGAGGAAATGGCCTCAAGTTGCAGCAGTGGAGGTTTAGATTGGATATTAGGGAAAAATCTTCATCAAAAGGACTATCAAGCACTGGAATGTGCTGCCCTGAAAAGTAGTGGAGTCACCATCCCTGGAATTATTTAAAAGATGTGCAGTTGTGCTTAAGAACATGGCTCAATAGTGGACTTAGCAGTGCTGGATTGAATTTTATCTCAGAGATCTTTTCCAATCTAAATAATTATGTGGTTCTAAGAGGTCACTGAAATATAAGGATGCAAGAGCATAGATTTCACAGGAGGAAAGATGAAAATATATATGATTGGCATTTGCTTCTTGCTTTTGACAGGATCAATACTTCAATCCTAAGGCCAATATTGCTCTTCTTTTTCCTTCCTGTTCTCTTTTTGTGTTCCTTCCTGTTTTAAATCCACTTTTAAGAGGGCCTTACAATGGTTAATACTTTGAGATTTTAGATCTTGCAGTAAGTGTACTAGTTTGTTAGTTGTCTCTGGCTTTATGGTCAGAATAGCTATCAACTATGTACTGTCACTTCTTTCCCTATGGCAGCAAGAGAATCTTACAAAAGAACTGTTAAGATTCTTTCTCTCCCCTGGCTTTCAAGAGCTGTGTTCAACTCTTTCCATTCTATATGTAACTTTTGCCAAAAAATACCAACTTGTATATGCTCCTTTTGTGCCTACGTGCTCAAACTACAATACTTGTTCTGTGCTTACACACTACTCCTTGTTATGTGGCAAGTGTTTTACGAAACCTCATGAGGTAGGAGCAAGCCAGCTGTATGCAACCTGCTGAGCCAACCTCAGAGCCTTGCTTTGTCTGAGAGTGCTTTGTCACTCTGAACCTGAGATGTAAGACATACTCCATATTCTAAATGTGATGGCAAAGAAGTCATTGATAGCTGAAAGCATGTGACAAAAACTTTACATTTTAGTTAGAGTCCTGGCATTTCACTAAACTTAATTTTTCCTGTGTGGCATGTTCAGAGAGATACAAAGCAGTTTCTTCTATCAGCAGCACATTTAATTGATTTCAGAGTGAGAAAAAAAGTAAAGCTGGAACTCACAGTGAACATTATTCCTGTTTTACAATGTCCTGAATGCTTCAATTTGTTATACCATTCCAATTCAAAGGAAGGTTCTGTGTGTAGACAAAGAAATGGACAGTGTCTGTACCTGCTCATGTTGTTTGGTAGGCTACACATAATTTTCTCTTGCTTGTCACTGTTTGGGTTGATGGTTCCCCACTTGTACCCACATAGCTGTTGCCCCACCTCCTTTGCTCTGCATAGGTCAGGTAGTAGTGGAAGTGGTTTGAGGAGGAACTTTTCCAACAATGAGATAGAGAGTTGTCCTTTATGGATCTTGGCTGGTGATTTGAAGAGGTTCAATCCCAGAGTCAATATTCCTAACTCCACAAATACAGGTAACCTGCAGTTGGGAGTGGAAGCTTGAGTTTGTTATGTAATAGTATTTTTGGTAAGGGCAGAATTTCCAATTTGATACATGGTATTAGAAGTTGTTACTTGTTTTCCTTTTACTTGAGAACTGTTAAAAAATTAGTAGGAAATTTTTGTGGTGCCCCTTGAGGCAGATCAAGCACACATTTGTGCCTAAATATATGTGCAGAGTCCTGCTGAAATACCTGGTTCCACAGGGAGTCTTTGAAGATGCATCATGAGCAAATGCCAAAACTGGCTCCAGCACAAATCCCAAGAGTATTTGCATAGGCCACCACCAGCGCACCTCTGCTGCCCAGAGGTCTCCCTGACCTCAGCCCCTGAGGCTTCAGTTCCAGGATGGCTACAAAAGAGTGCTGATACTGCCTCTTACCACCCAGGGAAACTTCTCTCCCTTGTAAGAAGTCCTTCTGACCCCGGCATTCCTGCTTCCAGAGAGTTTAACCCCTTCTCGTAGTTGGACTTCTTGCCCTCTGTGCTAGATCATTTCTCAGTCACAAATCACCACTGCTGAGTTGTCACAATTAGAATTTTTCACTGTCTGTCTTCACCTCACTCCTGATTTGTTACAAATTCAGGAAAAACATCTTGAACAGCCTCTAGCAATGCTGCTGGTGGTACTTCACCCATGCAGCATCCTACCAAAATCTCTTGCAAAGATTTAGATTGATTGAATGTACAGTCATGGCTGTGTTCAGATGTTGCACAGTTGCAGAATTTCATGAAGCACAGTTCAGTTGTTGTCGCATTGTTACAAGTTTTTAGGAAGATTTTTTTGGTTTGAGTTTGAGGGTTTAAAAAGTGGAGCTGATGTGCTTGTGAATCTTTTTGCAGGGCTGTGCCATGATCCTGCTTGGTAAAAGCATCAACAGCTGGGACTTACTGAAACAGTAACAGCAGAAATCAAAAGGGAGCATTTGAGGTTGCATTGAGGGAAAACTGCTCGATGTAACAGCACTCCAAGAAACTTTGTGTTATTTCAGTGTCCCATCATTTTAATCCTTTTTATTAATGTGGGTGTATAGAAGCCAATTTTCTTTGAGTGAATGAGGGTGGTGAAGCTGTTGGTTTGGAGGTGCAATGTGTCAGGAGCAGAGATCTGGAGGAGTGGTAACATGCAATGTCTTCTGTCGTCCTGCAAACCCAGGGATGGAATAGAAGCAGCAATGAGCTCTGCGATAAGAAGCCTGTGTAGTGGTGTGAGAATGGTTTACTTGAGAGGTGATCAGAATACAGAGGAATTAGTGTATCTGACCAGACAATCTAAGGTTTGGCTCTCTGAGTGGAAAAAAAAGGCTGCATTTACATAAATTGCATGTGTATAAACTGTGCTGATTTGGCTGCTTTCACCTTCTCAGGCTCAATTATTTGAGCAGGTGTCGAGGAGAAGCTCTGCTTGTGGTGTGGGTGCGTGTGGAAATTCATTAGCTTGAGAAAATATCCCCACCCTAGCGGTACTGGCTGGGTTATTTGAGGAGGAACGCTGACCTTTGCGGTGTTTCCATGTGCTGGGCTCTCACAGGAGCAGTCAGCTGGAGGGGTGCTGCTGCTCTGCCCTGCCAGGCAAGGCTGGAGGGCTCTTATCTCCTTCCTTCCGCCTCGATAACAGCACTTGTCATCTCGCCGCACATGTGGATTTTACACAGCTCAGCGTGCTTTCCAGCAGACACCAAAATATTAATTATAATGCTGTAAAAATTAATTGAAACACAGCATAATCTCTGTTAAGTAAGGTCACTGAAATTGTCTTAAAATAGACTGCTCAAGAAATAAGATGAAATCTCTCTACAGAGAAGCTTAGCAGATTTCCTGTGCCAGTCCTCTTGAGATGCTTCTTATTGCCATTAAAAGTGCATTCAGTATTTCTGTATTTTCCCTGAGAGTTCCTGCCAGCTTTCCTCTCCTGCTCATGTCTGCTAACCTGTTCATAGTGTTTTGGCTTCCTTTGCCCAGATGGTGGTGATGGGGGCCAAGCACTGATTGGTGGTGTCTTTGTCTGAGCATTGACTCCTTGGGAGAAGACATGGGTCTGTGGAAGCTGTGCATGGAGATGCAGTCTGATGATTCTTTGATTCCTATTACAGTTCTAATACCTCTGCTGATCCTGAAAGAGCAGAGCTGGCACACAGCACATTTGGTTGTTAGTGTGTACCCAGTGCCTTCAAAGTTGGTTCAGCAAAGTAGGTAGAAGGATGAAATTCTACCAGCCTCCCAGCGGCCCCAGTCCAACTGGTTTCTGGCTTTTAGGAATAGCAATCATGTCTTTTTCATCCCATTTGAAGCCAGCTAGTACTAAATGTGGTTAGATTTGGAAATAAAATGCATGTTTACTCCAGAGATTGTTCTTATTTCATTGAATTGGCCATTGGAAATAGATGGCCCATAACTTCAGTGTGACAGTGGGATGCAAGCTGGCATTTTTAGTTAGGGATGCTGCCAGTGATGTCGTTGCATCAAGAAATTTAGGCAGCCATGTGGTGCGATAGGCCTTTACTTTCAGAGGCTGTGTGAATGGGAACTCTGACAGTTTGCAATTTCTGGTGACATCTGTTACATTTTATTTTATTTTAAGGTAAACTGCTGTCTGGAAAGGTAAAATTACCACCTGCAGTCAGAGAAGGAGCTAACTGGACCAAACAGGCTTCCCAACACGTAATAGTGTGACCTTTTTCCAGCTCTGGTTTTCTCTTTTGGTGTTGCAAAGTCCTTTCCTCTGATGGCTCATCAATGGCCTGCAGAAATAGTAACCTTCAAGTGGAGAGAGGAAAAAAAAAAGAAAGAAAAGAAATAAGAGCTTCAGGTGAGCAAGATGAGAGCACATGTGGAGGAGCTGCTGTATTGTCTGGATGCTGTGATGTGCTGTGCATTTCAGCCCTGTGCTCCAAAGACAAGTCCTTCTACAACTACTGCTTTTTTTTTTTTTTTTTTTTTTTAATTCTTTCCTGTTGACAAAATCTTGGGGAGGAAATAGGTATGTGTGAATCCACCTGTCTTAAAGCTGATAGAAAGGGGTTGCTTGGACATCACAGCCAGGTGAGAAGAAAGGCTTTGGTGGGGAGAGGAGGGAGCTCAGAGCAGAAGCAGCTAGCACTGCCTTTTTTGAATTTGTTTTTGTTTTCAATAAAAATCACACATTTTTGGAAGGAGCCTCCTGAGGGAGAGAGGATAGCAGCATTGTGTGTGAATTTTTAATTCACTCATATGATAGAGCTTTGAGGGAAAAAACCTGGCACTTAATGATTTTCTGTGATTTTGAACGATAAAGATAACTTCACGTAGTGCAAACTCGGGGTTGTGATGGTCTGTGAACTCATGCAGCAGTGGAGAAGGGAGTATGTTGCAAACTGCAGTGATTAATCCTAGCAGTTTGTTTGTTATGCTTCGTGGAGGCATGCCTTGCCATGTAGAAGTTGAAATAAGTCATTGCAGTGGAAATCTGAAAATCAGACAGCAACCTTCTCTTAGATTTGACTTCACACAAGGCATCTGTACTGCGTTATATCCATATTTTTAAAATTTGTGGCTAAACTTTGCAAGAAAAGAGCAATCAAGACTTCATGTTGTGATGACAAAGGGTGGATCCACTGTCAGAGTGATTAGAGGCTCAAGCTATCCCCAGCAATTGCCATGCTGTAAATATTCAGTCCTCCTTACCCTGAAGCCAGCAGCCTATAACCCTTTTAGAGAAGAAATGTGATGAGGTTGTGAGCCAGCAGACCCATTTGGAAATGTATTCTTCCTGGGCTGTTGGGTGTTACAGCACTAAAAATAAATTAAAAGCCACCATCATAGGATATTATTACTAGCTTATGATGCAACTTAACTGCTGATAGACAGTCTATTATACCAATTCCTTCTGGCTGCTGACAGCTCACCAGGTGCTTGGAAATGTCAGCCCCTGCCCCAGGATATATGGAGAGGTTATGGTTTAATTTTCAGGTCGTCCATGCTTTCTGTGGGTGGAGAGTAGCAGGAGTTGGCCCCAGGAGTCTTGCATCCAGCTTGTGTTTGTTAGTGTTGTCTTGCCTGTTATCTGAACAGTGCTCTTGCAGATCTCTTTGTTCTGTCAGACTTGTGGGTTTTGGTGTGTTACCGCCTTCTATGCTGGTAGTCACTTTTTTTTTTAATTTTTGCTTTATTGAAACCATCTCAATTAGTTCATATTGCTGCCACTTTTTTTCCCCCCCCCGCTTAAGGAGGGACCCACTCAGCCTTCCTGGTATGTTTGGTAACTGTATAATTAGAAAGCTAAAAATAATGTACGGAAAGCAGCAGTTTCACAGGAGGTGTCCCAGTTTGGCGACACTGGGCTCTGAGTCACACTTGCTTCACTGAAAGCCGAGCTGGGTGAAGACAACAGTGAGTATTGGGCACTGCCTTTCTGAGCAGCCAGGGTTTGCCAATGTGTGGTGCAGCATAGCTGAGGTCTGGCCATCCAGCCCAAGTGCTCATAGTGCCAGCGTGCCGTGGGTGGAGATTTATTGCACTCCGTGTTTATTTAGAATGTGTTACGATGCTGACCAAAACCCTGCCCAGCGCTCTGAGGATCTTGGTGCAAGGAGCAATGATACAAATAAAAGAGTGAACGTCCCCATCTTTGTCTGATAGCCAGCAGATCTCAGCTCTATCAGAAGAAATGCTTTTATTCTTAAAGAAGCTACTGCAAGCAGTATCCAAATTTCTTTTAATTACTTTTTTTTTACTTCCTTCCATGCAGTGACAAAGCCATTAACTTCTCCTTCTCTCATGCTGGCTTTTATCACTTATTGGTAGTGTGTTAATTCCCAAAATCTGAACTCCAGTTGGGACCCTACCTACTTACGTTGATTCTTTACAGACCCACCATAAGAAAGGAGGTCTCTGGAATACTGAGGAAGCCTGTTTTACTCCCTCTCTTTATACTTAGATTATGTGCTGTTCTGGGATAGAGTTTGAATGAAGGAAATTGCAAGTTTCATACTATGCTGTTGCACCAGGTGAAAACCCTCTTGTTTCAAATTTATCATCATTTTCATCATGTATCTTCCAGTGTACACTCTTTTTCATAAGCCCTATCACTTAGATTTGTGTGGTCCCAGGGGAATCTCAGCACATTGGCTTCTTCACCTTGTAGCTGCCTGGGAAACTTTTAGTTATGGATCTTAAAAATGATGGCACTCAAATAGAAATGGAAAGATGCCCAAACTTCTTGTCTTCAGGTGTTTATTACTTTGTGAATCACTCACCTGGTCCTTCTGGGGGCTGCTTTGTGACTTTCAAGCACTGAACACCTGAAATGCCATAGGGGTGGCAGGAAGTCAGGACTGACTGCACAGAAAGCTCATAAGGATTAACTTAGTTATTTATCCCCTTCGTTCTCACTTTAATCTTCTTTTGGTAACCAAATTCAGTGAACTGCAGAGCTGCTTAAAGGTCTGCCTTGTTCTGAGCAGTTTCTTTCAAACTTTATTTTGTCTCTTAGGTGAAATAGGGATTAAATTTACAGCATGGTTTGTGAGCCATGCTTAGTTCAAATTACAGTAAATCATTAAATGTGCTGCCATTGGCTTTAGAGGGGAAGCAAATGCAGCCCAGTACTGGGACTATTAAACTTCCAGGAAATGGTGAATACCAAAAATAAATAAAAATGCATGAGAAACAGATTTTGGCTGAAAAATTCTAACCTTCATTACAAGTGCTTTTTAGAACCTCTGAGACTGGTTTGCTGTCTTTGGAAGGAACATGACTTTGTCTTGTCTTGGCTAAGCTTTGGGGAAGAAAAGGGGGGCTGCTGTGCTAGGTGCAGGTGCCCCAGTGGGCAGGGCTGGGCACTCTGGATCATGGCACACAGCCAAAACCTGGCATTTCTAAGCCTGTGATGGTTTACCTTCAATAAGTTGTAGGAGTTTGAATTTATTCTCATTGAGTCAGTGAAAGAGGGTATAATAACTGTCTTGGGGAGGGAGGAAAAGATGTGCATGCAGATTTGTTTATCTGGGTTGCTGTGGGTCATTTATTCATTGCTGGAGCACAGTGTGGCTCTTGCACATATTTATTTACTTGCTAATGAAAAATCTGCAGAGTTTTGGAGGAAGGGCTGGGAACGCTGATTTGGTATCTGAATGCCTTCCATATTCATGCTGTGTGCAGGCAGATATTTCTTTATATCCCATTTTAAAATTCTAATCTGTGATGCTGTAGAGGAGCTGTGGGATGGTGGCTGACATTTCAGCTCATTTCTTATCATTTTAGTTTTAATCAGAAGCTGGTGCTCAACTTTATATAAACAGCGGTAAATCAACTTCACTGGTCTCATTGAGTGGTAATGGAGATTGTGATTTTATTCTTTGTAACATGAAATTTTGAACGTTGAATTTTGACACAGTAAACTAATTTCTCAAGAATTCGTATCAAGAGTTATACAGAGAAACATTCACATGTATCCAGGGTCATGGCTGCAATTGACAGGAATCAAATACTTTTGCCACATAGGTTATAGGTGAGTGACTGACCTCACAGAATTCAGTGAATTTTTTATGAGTGATTTTGCAGACTCTGGCCTCTGATGTCACCAAACTCCTTAGAAAAGAGGAGAACTTCAAAAGGAGAACTGTGCTGTATCAGAGCTCTCATTAAATTACTGAACCTTGTCCTTCTTACTCTGTTTTCCAGATTGATTTGTAACTAATCTTTTAACAGCACACAGAATCTGCAGGCCACCTGCAAGAAGGGGGGCTATTACCATTTAATAATATTTTCTCAACAGAGATACAAAAGAAATGCCCTGCAGAGTTAATCACAAATATCCATTGAGAATAAACATGCAAAATGTTACATCAACAGTGTTCCTACGTATGCAGCGCTCCAAGCTCTGCTGCTATTAATAATATGTTGAGAAGGCATGGGTGTGTAAAGGAATGAAGATGTTATATGCATATTTATATGTACCCACCAGCTGTATAACCTACATGCTAGACTTTACATAGCACTGTATCAGTTTCATCCTACTGCTGCCTGCAGGACTTCCCTGGACTCAATTACATGCTGGAAGGTCTTTGCAGCACCAAACGGTAGATAGATTATTAAGAAGAAGAGCTTGGCAATAGCACAAGCTACATTCAGGAATGCTAACTGTAAAATGCGGGATGATGACTTGTTTTTGTCAAGCTTGTTTGCCACACGTGCACCCCAAACCGTCCTAGCTGCAGGTGGAAATATAGTTAGGTCATCAGAGGGAGGATGGATGTGTAGTCACCTGAAATTTATTTAGATAATAAACAGTTCCAGTACAGAAAATAATCCTTAAAAGCTGAGTCCTGGGGATTTCTCCAGAAGAGAACTTGCTTTTGCCCCTAGGAGCAAACCAATTTGCTTGAGATAGCTGGTGAGCAAGCTGCCTGCTGCTAGCTGCAAAAGGAGCAGTGCTGTGAATCACTGCAAAGAGTAGAACCCTGAAAAAAATTACATTTTTACAAGTCAAATCTGGGTTATTTGTGTTACTTGGGTTACCTGTATTACTTAGGTTGCTTTTTGCACTACTGAGCTGCTTTTGCCCCATCCTCTCCTTCCCTGTTTTATTTTCTATCAAGCAGGACTCCTGCCTGTAGAGGAGAGAAGATTCACAGTAATGAAAGCACAAGTCTTGGTTCACACCTGTTCTGCTGGGATTTTTTTGCCCTTCACAGTTTTATAAACAACCATGTGGGAGCTCAGCTTTAGGTGTGTCCTGTATAGAGCTTTAGGTGTATCCTATATAGAGCTCTGGATGTGTCTGCTTTACAGACAGGTGCAGCCAGTCCTAATTTATTTTTGGGTGCTTTTACTGGTGAGACAATTACCTGTGTTCGACTCCTGATGGAGGGGAAAGTTTTGTGATTTTAGCTGTGTTGCACTGGAGTGGCAGCTCAGATCCTGGTGCGGGGTGTTAGGGCTGGAGTTTGGCTTCAAGGCAGGAGATGGGGGGGCTATTGAAATCATCCTTCTGCCTGCCCTGAGCTCCTGGCTGGCCACGTTTTTCCCCCTGTTGTTCGGCATTCATCAAAACACTGTGCTTGGAGAACGGATTTGCTGAGCTCTGCAGGAGCCTCTTGCAGTGCTCCCTTCTACAGGGAAGAGCAGCAGTGGGAGGATGCTTGGGCTAGATCTGTCTGAGTGTGAGGGTGGACTTCTACATGACACCTTAGTGCCTATACACAGTGCAGATAAAAAAAAGAGTATTATGTACTCATGTGCGTACTCCTATACTCATATGTACACATACGTATAAACATACATATACGCAAGAGTGTATATATATACCTTCCACTTTCTCAGCTTGTAGTGATAAAATGACTCTTTACATACCTGGGTGTGTGCATTGCCTGCACATGTTTGCAAAACCAACATAAGCAGGACACAGTTCCCTCTTCCAGGGACATGGTCCTTCCTGTAGGAACCCCAGGTTTACCTATTTGCTTTACAAGTCCCAGGGTGCTAACTTAAGATGGTATCACTTTCTGGGCAATTTGAAATGCAAATATTAGTCAGAAATTTGGCAGGAGACAGGATGCCAAAACCAACATTTATCCATTAAAATCAATCTTAATTACAACAGAGCAAAGTATTCTGATCTGACCACAAGATTTGCTTTGAGTTTCCTTTTTATTATTTATTTTTTCCCAGTCCGTGTCTTTTTAGTGAGCCACATTCATACTTATTTTTTAAAAAAACCCTGATTTCTGATTTTTTTTTTTTTTGGGGGGGGGGTAGATTTAGTTTTGCTCAAAGTGGAAATGCAGAATCAAAAATTTTTGTCTTTCCTTCTTTCCTAATTTGTTTTTAGCTTCTCACTGCAGTCCTATCCTCCCCCTTTCTTTTGTCCAGAAATAATAGCTTTTTCAGAGCCCTCTGCCAGCTTGAAAGGCGGTATCTACCAGCTTGACCAGATTCCTCATGTAATCAGCACAGATGTCATACACCACCTTTCTCCTCCCCGGGTCTGAGGTTATGGTGATTTTAATGGGTTTAAAGACAGCTTCAGCATTAATAACAGCAACATTCATTTATTTCTATTGTTTCTGACAGGTTATGCAGATGTTGCAGTTATTGTAACATTGTGCGCTTCAGATATCAGATGTACTTTGGTAATTTTACAAGATGTGTTTTGCCTAATTATTTCATCCCTGTTTAATTCTGGTTGTCCCTGACGTCAGGGCAGCGCCAGGAACATGTGACATGGATTCCCAGGAAGGGATTTAAATTCCTGGGCTTGTTGGGGCTTGCAGAAGTAGCTCCTTCTTGCCTCAGACATCAACCCAGCAGCACCTCTGCTGTCCGTGCCCCAGCCAGGTCAGGGGTCCTTTGCTTCTCCTCCACCTTAGCTCTTCCTGGCCTTGGTTTGGTGGTGGCTCTGGCTTCCCCTGAAAGGCACGGGTGACCCAGGCAATGCCACTCCAGCCCCCTCCCTACGCTCCTGAGGTGACTCTTCAGCTTATAATGCTGGAGGATTTCCCTTGAAAGGGCCTGAGAAAGGGAAAATATTGTGGACAGACCAAAAAAGTGGCTCTTCTTAGAGATGTAATGCATTAACTGCAGTCAGCAGCTGGGCAGTGTTGCTTTTATTGCATTATTTGGGTTTTTCTTATTCTAGCAAGCACAGTGGGGTTAAAATTATTTAAATTCCTCAATTTCCCTTTCCTTAAATTCCTGGGGCTTTGTTATCGTTTTTAATTTGTTTATTTAGTATTTGTTACTTGTATTTTAAATTAGAGCAAAGGATTTATTTAAAATGGCTGCACAAAAAGCAAAGAGTAGAAATTGAAATTAAAATATGATGGCAGAAATTAAGAAATTAATCAATTTATATGAAGGAAAAAAGTGGACTTATCTTTTTTTAAAAAAATATCATTTTAAGGGCATCACCTTTTAAGTATTGCAAGTGGAAACAGGCAAAAAGTAATAAAAAAACCCCAACTCTCTCCTTTTTACCATTGCTGCTGGATGTCCCCAGCTGTGTTCACAGCAAGTTTTTCTGCAGGATTAAAGTCAGCGTGGAAAGTCTCAACACGGGGCAGCACTGTTTTTGTGGTTCCCCAGCACACCTCCTGCATACCAACAAGACTTGGAGCTCTGTGGTAATTTCAGGGCTGGGGAACGAAATAATTGCAGCCAGGAAATTATTTTCTAATAGTATTGTACTGAACTTGGAGAAGAGAGATTATATATCCAAGGCAGTTCTCCTACGAGCTTTCTGTAAACCCCTCCTTTTGTGTTTGGCCGCGTTTTGGGGTAGCATTGGTGCTACAGGGAGGAGGAGCCTTTCCAAAGCTCCATCCTGGCATTACTGGCAAGGTTCTTTGACAGAAGACCACAGAAAATCACTTAGGCTGTTCACTGGTGCTGATGTTGCCCTGAAAAAGCAGCTGGTGCACACCTTTGATGACAAGCAGGCAAGTAATTATATGTGAGGGATTAAAAGTTTTAGAAATTCAGGTGTTTTGCTCGTTTTGGATAGAAACTATTAATAAAGAGGTGAAGGAGACCCTAGGTTGGTACCCAGTGAATCTTACCAGGTTTTGGGATAACTGGTGGCTTGATTGCAAATGAAGTCTGTGCTCTGGTCTGGCTGGTAGGCTGCGCTCCTTAAGTTGCTCTTGAACTGAAGGAGATGGAGGTGGTTATGTGCAGAAACATCATTTTACAAGGAAGGAAAATTGTCCCAATCATACTTATTGAGTTTGTTACTTTTTTTGGTCAACCTGAAGCACCATGTATCTTTTTTAAAAGGCTGAAATTACTCAGAATAACTGGATTTGTAGTTTTGAAAGTCAGTTGTAAAGCAATTTTGTGATCATTTTGCTGACTGAGACAGCAGCATGTTATATTTCTGCTCCTTTTGTCCTTTAAGACCTTCATAAAATGAGATCTTCTACCTCATGAACCTGTCAAAATGACTGCATTCTTAAGTAAATATGAAGGCATCAGTGAACATAATTTTCTTTGAGTTCAGTCCTGGTCTAATGGCTTTGACAGAACATCCAGTTAATTTTGCTCTAGGCTTCTGTTGCAATCTATCCTAAGGAAATTACTGAGGATGATCAGATTTCTTTGTTTGTGAGAGGTGAATGCTGCTGAGTTGCCTGCTTGCTGCTTGCTGGCGTGGCCACGAGCTGGGGTTGCCTTTCCAGAGAGTGTGCACAGGAGCAGGGATGCACAGATGGAGAATTCCTCCATAGGGAGGAATACCTGGTGTCCTCCACCCAGACTGGCATTGCAGGTGGCTTTAGCAGGGCATTGGCTCTCTAAATGAGTTTTCACTGGCCTGCGGTAGGGGCAATGCCTCAGAGAGCTTCTTGAGTAGTTGGGGGGCTTGATCCCTCCTTGTTCTGCCAAAAATTTACTCATCCTTCCTGTTCCCAGCTGACAAGCAGAGCACAGTGCTTTTCCTGCCTTTAAATGCCCCTGGGTGAAAGTCAGGCATTAAACCATTAAGCCACTGGGACTAGGCAATATTTACTGGCCTAGAGGCTCACCTGTTGCATGGTGGAAAGTCCATTGCATTTTGTACACCAGCAGTGCTTTGTGTGGGCCAGCAGAGAAGCTGATGTGGAGCTCTTGGCCCCAAAATTTTGTACACCTCACAGTTAGGTGTTCTGCATATAAATGTTAGCAAATGGTTGCTAACTTCTAATTAACCCATGGGGTCTTGCCCTGAGTTGCAGTTATGTGTTCTTGGGTGATGGTCCAGCTGTTTGAAGTTTACTGTTTCCTTCAAAAAAATGTCTTAAAGCAGAGAATAGGGAGAAAGTCACTTGTCTTTATAAGGAAAAAAATATTCCAAGAGTGTGTGCACACAAGAAGCAAGGAAAGTTGAATATCACAGAATGGTTTGGTTTAGAAAGGACAATAAAAATCAACTAGTTCCACTCCGACTGCCATGGGCAGGGACACCTTCCAGTAGACCAGGTTAATCAGAGCTCCACCCAACCTGGCCTTGAACACTTCCAGGACTGGGCATCTACCACTTCCCAAGGCAGCTTGTGCCAGTGCCTCACTACCCTCACAACGAAGAGTTTTTTCCTAATATCTAATCTAAATCTACCTTTTTTCAGCTTGAAGTCATTCCCCCTTGGCCTATCAGTACATACCCTCGTAAAAATCAGCTTCATGTAGCGGAAGGAAAACAAGAAATAAAGCAATATCCCTTGCTAACTGGGAGCATGGATACTTGCAACTCTTGCAACAAATCCTGACTGAGACAAATTCTCCTCCTCCTTTTCACTTTAACACAGCAAAACACTCAGCCTTTTCTCTCTTCCCAAATTGGTCCTCCTGCATGAGTCCTGATCTTGCAGAGTATGGAGTATAAATACATAAAGATATTCTGTGTTGGTAGTTTTGAAAACTGTGTGTTTAGAATCAAAAAGAATATTCTGAACAAATTGGTACAGGGACTGTGATCTGAAACTACTGTACTCTTGCATTCTAAAAGCAGTAATTTTGGACTTCGAGTCTCAATTTACTCTTAAAAGAAAAAGGTTGTTTAACCTTAAAAGGAATAAAATGGAGCACGATCTAGGTAGCTTTTAATATCTTTGCAGAAGACATATGTTTTGCAATAATGTCAGTGTTTTTAAGTTTTGTTTTATCATAAAATAGGCTTTTTGAGTAAATTGTTTAATCAGAAATGTTGGCAGTAAAACAGTTTTCATTTTCTCCAAAATAGCTTCGGTTGTTGTTTTTTTACACAGAATATTTATGGAAAATCTTCCCATTTTATGTTTTCTGTGGAGAGAAGTTTATAACTGGTTCAGTAAACTATTTCATGCTTTCCTTACTGATATCACTGCATTTTTAAATGTTAGATTTGAAAATCCTTGGAGGAGGTAGTTTTCCATCTTCCCCATCGCACTAAGCCTAAGGAGGACGGACACAAATCCGGCTATGCCATTCCCAAGTTTACTCAAGGATGATGCTCCTGGGTGCTGGTCTGAGCCAGCTGAGCTTTTCTGGGCTGTTGACTTTATTCATCTCCCTGCATTCATCTCCCTGCATTTCCACAGGGCAAGCATTTAGCCAGGAATGCGTCCCGTTTTAGAGGCGGACAAAGCCCTCCACCGCCTACCCCTTCCCCACGGTATTTAGTGCCGCAATCGGTGATGGTTTGCATCACAATCACCCAACCAGTTCTCCAGGAGCCGAGAGACTTTATCTCAGGAGTTATTGAGAAATTCATTTGTTGCTGCAGCCAGTTGTTAGGCGGGGTTTTAGAGACAATCCTGAAGGTTGGGAAACACTCCCTAGATGCCGTATGCTGATTTCCAGCCCTCCCTGCAGAATCACAGACTGAACCATTTAGGTTGTGCTGCCCAGCCAGGTATTTAAATCCTCTTAGTCAAAGACAATAACTCCCATTTAAACACTACCTGTTATGGCGAATTCTTGCATGGGTATCTTTTATCTCCAAAAGAACCCCCAACCTCTTCTGAGATCAGTGTTTCCCCACCGTCTATGAAAGATGTTTCAGTTGGAGTACTTGAGCTGCTGGTTTCTGTGTTCATGAGACCGAGTGAGGAAACCCCGGAATATGCTAGTGAAAAAGCAGAAATCATAAATTTAGATATTTTGCTCAGTGTCTTAGTGAGCTTTTTAAGCCTTTCTGCTGATTTACGTTCTGCTTCCAAGTTTTGCACTTCCATTATGTTTCTCAAAATCAGTAATGCAAAGAAAAGCATTGCTAGAAAAAGAGAAAATGTGGGGTTTTCCTGTTTTGCTTTTTTGGTATTACTATTTTTTCCATTCCCCCCCCCCCCCCCCCCCCTTTTTTTTTTTTCTTACCTATTACAGGGTAGGAACTAAAATGACCAGTAATTCATGAAGTTTTTAAAATCTGCTTTAAATAGCATGAAAGTTTAATTGTTCATTGCCCTTGGGGAGTATTTTTGAAGGTCTGTGGCTAATTCTTGTTGATTTCAGGATGAAATAGGAGCCTAAACACCTTTTAAAATTCTTTCTGGTAGCACTTAGGGCACTTAGGAAGTCAGTGGGATTTGTGTGCTTATGTCAGTGAAAGACTTAGGAAAATAATATTTAGCAGTTTTAGAGGCAGACCCACCAGTGGAAGCTGTGGGAATTTTTATTTCTAAGTTGCTTAGGCACTACTGATAATCTGAAATGATTGCAGGTTTCCTATATACAACTTAAAGTCCACTTCTTCAGCCCTGGATCATTTTTCACTGCCTTTTCTGTTTCATAGTAGAAACCATGGAGGCCCTTCATCTTTCTGAAAGTAAGACAACACACAAGAAGCTGTGCTTCCCTAAAGTGATATTTGAAATCTTAATTACAAAGACTGAGGAGAAGAAAAGCATTCTGCAGTTAATACAGCATGTATTATCACTCTGTAGGCAAGCAGGCAGATCAATTCTTATCTGACTCCCAAAATAAATTGACACTCAGAGGGATCCAAGGCTCCTCTGTGGGGCTGGCTGCATCCTGCTTGCTGGGAAGGGCTAAGCCCTCCTTCAGCTTGGCTATTGCTAACTGTCTGTGTCAAGGTACATGTCTGTAAAGCCTTGCATGCAGAAAAATCTTTGATTTCAATTTCAGGTGAAGCTGCGATCTTGACACACATTTTTTCCATCCCTTTAAAAAAATATTTTTGGTTTGTGGTATCACTTTGGCTTTTGTTTGTTTGTTTGTGTTTTGTTGGTTGGGTGTTTTTTTATCTTTTTAAAATTTTTTGTTTGCACAAACCTATACATTTGGGGCAGAAGCAGCAGTAAATCTCATACCAATAGGTTTTAGAAGGGTTTCCTTGGAGAAATGCTGGATGAACTTTCAAAAGGCAGGATGGTGCCTCACAGCAGGAATGTTGTCTGCTGAAGAGTTACATTGGGTGAAAATAACTCTTCCCTAAAACAATCCTCATCTATCCTTAGCTGTCTGCTTTCTGCCAGCTTCCATTGCTGCTGATGGGGTCCAGCCAGAAAAACCATTAAAGACAGGCTGGATGGGTGATGGGCCTTTTGAAAATCTGCCTCTAATGTTAGAGCAGTCAAAAAAATACGACTGAGTACTTGCTGTAAGTACGTAGCGGTACAGAGCATGATTACCATTTTCCATTTCCATTAATCTTCCATTGGAGTTCACTGGGCTAGCTTAAGCCAGAGTTAAGGCTAGGCATGTTCCTACCCTGGATTCTTACCTGGAATCACAGCCTCAGTGTGGCAACAATTTTAAACTTACTAGAAGGTTCTGAGTGCCTGTAAAAATATTTCTGAAGCATTGCTTTCCTGGGATAGAGGTGTATAGATGAGATACTGCCCTTGGCTTCATGTGGTGTATCCAGAGGGGGTCTGAAATTTCCTGATGGTTTGCGATTAAAAGTAATCTATAATAATAAATGCTGGAACAAGCTGAAATAAAAAGTGAAAAAAAATCAACCTAGGGAGCCTGTTTTGGTTCTAGGAGTATTTAAACAATCATTAGACCTTAAATATTGGAATTAAAGGTTTGTTTTCTGAATACTGCTGCCAGCTAGCATGCTTTGGGATGCTGTAGAAAAGCTGAGGGATTCACCTGCTAAATTTAGCTCTTCTCCACTCAAAAATCTTTTTTTTTTTACTTCTTTCTAAAGCATTTCTGAGCAGATTTTCCTGCCTTAAAATACAGGGTGGTGTAGAAGATATAACATAACCCTCCTAAACAAACATACACACTTATCCCCCCTCTCACCAGCTTTATTTACAGAGATCCTCCAGACCTTTCCAAGCCCTTGCACGAGGTTTCTTCAAAGGGGAAAATTTTCAGAGACTTAAATACTTACTTTGAAATGGTTGTAAAGATTGCAGCTTCTGGAGCAGTGCCTAGCTTTTGCAGGAGTCTGTTGGCCAGGTGTGAGAATCCACGGGCTGCTGGCCAGTATCAACCCCATACATCAGGTCTGCGGGCCAGTGTAAACCCAATAAAGCATCTTTGAGGTCTTGCAGCTTTGAAGTTTAGGGAAGGAGTCTTGCCAGCCCAAAGAAGGGGGCTCTGAAGTTGGAAACAACCATGATTAGTTTAGGAAGGATTTGCTGGCTTGATGTTTTAGCTGTGGGATGCTGCAAACATCTCTGCTAAGAGGCTGTTTGCTGCTGCACTGAGATTCCTGATTTCTCTCCTAACTATTCCGAAGTCTCAAATAATTGTTCGATGAGTGATTTTTATAGCAATTCTGGTTTATATTCCAGACTGTCTGGTGGTATCAATCTTGATTTTCTATGAAATATCAATTGATAGTATAAATGTGTTTTTAAGTAGCATTTTGCTAGTGAGTTGAGTTTAATATGAAAATGAAGCCATATTGGCAAGAGGCTAAATTAAACGCTGGATTTGGAAAACAGAGCAGATGCCTGTTCCAGTGTGAATTGATCCCAAGCTGGTGTGAATTCCTGAGGGTGGTTATTGCGTTTATTGCTAGGGTGGGTGATGAGTTCTTGTCATCTCTTTTGCCCTGGGAGCCAAGTATAATGTGTCCCTCAGGAGCTGGCTTCAATTCTTATTTTCCTACTGTAAAGCTCTTCATCTGAGCATGGACCCAAGATCTTTCTTGTGTTGGGTTAGGTGTGGTTTTAGCTGAGTTCAGTATCTTGTCTCAGAAGTATCAGCCAGCTTTCTACAGCAGGGAGAATTTTGAATCAGTCTGTTAGTTTTGATGTACTGGTCCCTTGCCTGTAGCAGCAAGAGTTTTACTGAGTGAGGTTGCTTTTGACCTTCCCAAAGATTCTTCTGGTTGTCATTAGTCTGGGTGAACGGAGGAGTTGGCGGCCTTGGCAGATCCCCAGCTGTGCTTCCTGCTCCATTTGGAGACAGAGATGCGTGCACCAAAGTGGCTTTTCATTTTTGCTGCTCAACTTTCATGGCACTCTATTCCCCAAGTGCTGATACAGTAAATCTTTGCTTAGGTCTGTAGTTTTCTAAACTTACGTGTGATGCATCATCAGGATGGTGCTAAAGCAATCTGTAAAAAGATGCTTGCTGTGCAGGTAAGCATTTCTTATTTGTCTCCACTATCAAATGAAGTGCAATATTTTTATATATTTTGCATTTATCCAGCTATCTTGGTGCATAAGTGATGCAATTCAACTTGTATTTTTCCTTACTAAGAAGTAATACAGCTCTTCATTTTAAATACAGTCCTCTTTTGTGAGTAATTCGAGGATCAGCTGGTCCTGTTCTTATTACTGTCTAGTTTACTCTGAAGAGAGCTGGACATCTGAATTTTGGCATGTATCAGATTTGACGCTGCTTCACTTTCACGTAGTAGATGATGATGATGGTTCTGTCAGACAAACCCTGTTAAAACTTGTTCATTGCTCAAAATGGAAACATGAACAGCTGCTCGTTGCTCGTCTGTGTCTTGGCTAATTTTTAGGGATGGGTTTGTTCTCATTTAGTAGCAGTGTATGATAGCTGTCAAAATGTCTGATTATTTATAATTTGTAATAATAATTATTTATTAATTTTTATTCAGTGTTTAATTCATGTTTCTAAATAGCCTGACATTGCTCATGAAGTGTCAACAGAATAACTTGCAACTGATGAGGAAGTACTATTACTCTGAAATAAAAATTGGAGCATCCCTGGATATAGGAGGAGCCTTTTATTGTCTGCTTGTATACTTTAACCCTCTTTACTGTCACAGCTGATCACCTCACAAATTTTTGACATGGAATTCTTCTTGCTCTGTTGTCTTACGGGTGTGGAGCTGGGGCAAGGTGATATGTCGAGTCATGTAGGTGCCCTGGCTCCCTTCCCATTTGAGTGTGCTCCCCCTGAGCCATGGATATTGCATCTGTAACATTAGTGTAAGGTGGTGCTGATGGTTGAAAGTGTGCTTACTAAGTGATACAAGAGCCCTCCACAATTCATAGGATAATTACTGGAGCTGGGTGAGCAGAAATTGAGGGCTTGTTCCCCTCCTAAGGCTTGGGATATCATGAGAAAAAACATGAAGGTAAAAGAGTGTCTTGGTCTGCCCTTCCTCAAGGGCTAGTAAAACACTTGAAAATGCTGCCACCTTCTTGTCAATGGCTCAGTCCCCTTGGCTTTCTAGGAAGCTTTTTGCTGGTGCCAGAAAGTGATGCTCATAAAAAATCCCTGAGCCTCTCCCCTTCAAGACACCTAGTCATAGTTGTCTGTGTGTGAAAAAGTTCTTGGAGAATTTTATCTCCCAGTTAAATGTTCTACTTGGTGCATCTGATGATTTTAATTTTTTTTTTTAAATTCCATTTGTGTACTAATATTAAAAGAAAATGTAAGACGGGGGTTTCCTTATAGCATGATGGTTTTTTGTTTGCATTGCTCTTGAAAGTAAGTGAAAAGCCACTTAAGCAGGACTCAAGTCCCCTTGTAGAATAGAGGCTCTATTTGGATCTCTTCATCCAGCCTTGCAGTAAAATAATTTAATGTTTTCCTTTAGATATTTTTGTTCCTACATGTGGGCAAGATGAATAGGTCATTAAGATTTCAGCAGCACTCACAGTCCCTGATATGGAGATATTGGAGGGAATCACACTGAACGGTTGAGCAGAACCTCTCAGAGAAGCTTGTTGATAGCCTCCACCCTTTGCTGGGAAAATAGCTTTGCTGATGTTTAAAGTATGCACAAAACTATCCAATGATCCAGGGGCTTTAGGAAGGAGGTGAGGGGCAGAGAAAGCTTGTTCCCTGGGCCAGTCAGCTTTATAGCTGGCTCATGATGCTGTGTGGGTGAGCAATCTTGGTAAAGGAGGATCAAAGGAACAAAATTTTAAGGTCATTGCTGCTGTACCAGCCCCAAGCAACAGCCTTGGCACTGAGCAGGGACTTCTGTTTCCAGGGCCACCTGGGAAATAGCATTGCTTTGTTTTCCCATCCTAGTGGTTGCAGAGCTAGTGTGTACTGGTAGTGGCTTAAATAAACCCTTTCCTGCTTTGGAGATCAGAAGAGTTGTGGCATTTCTCATTTAAACTCGATTACTCTAGCCTGTGGTTTGAAGGGAATTTTTGTCTGTTGAACATAATTGTAATTCCCTAAATTTTAAGCTCAGATAACTAAGGTGGAGTTATAGATGTCTGCTTTTTAATATATTAAGCAGGAATAATTTGTATCCAGAGAGAAAATAGTCTGGAAATGCAGGTATTTCAGTGAGATACAAGTGAAATAATGATTGTGTTGTGTTGTGTTGGGCACTTTATCTAAATGCCTTTTACCTTGGAGCTGTGCATGGACTGACACCCCTGTGGGCTCCAGGCTGACCTCTTTAGTGGGTGCTTGAGGTGACATGCAGGGAAGGAATGTTCACTTGATCATTTTGAAGTTTTGGAGTCCCAAATGTGCATAGCATAGGCGTCATTATGATAAGAATCTTGAAAATTTAAGAAGCACTAAGCAATGTATTTGTACGAGATGAGAGACTTTAAACATTCACTTTTTAAGGCAAAATTATTTCCAAAATTTATCTTCTTGACCTGCTGTGTAACTATAACACATAGTTCTAAATATAACATTTTTATAAATGACCATTCCTGTTGCCAGTAATAGGTCTTATGCAGTGCATTGCCATGACACCTGACTTGCTAGAAGTACAAGTTTTTATTAATGGGCAGATAAAGTTGCTGTTGCATTGCATCTTGTGGTCATTGCCTCCTGGAGTATAAATACACATAATAATGCTGTTTAACGTGACATGTACTGTTTCACCATATTGACATTTCCATTCTAATGCACTATACCTGTCTGGTGAGGCTACCTTTAATGTGCACCACGAGCATAAAAATCATCAGCAGAAAAGAAAAGCAACCCACTTGAAGAAATGATAGCTTGTTTAGTGTTGTATTACTTCTGGGAAAGTTTTATGTGTGAACAAATGTTGCAGTTTTTCAGAGTATGCTCCAAACCTCAAAATGCATTGTGCAACTGGCGTAATAAAATGGTGATTGGGCCATGGGAAAGGTGCTGTGTCTCCCAGAGGGAAAATTGCTCCTTCTTACTCATTTAGCCTATGGCTGTTCTAAAGAAGAAGCAGTCACAGAGTAGTGAAGTTGAATTATGCACAGCCCCCACTTAGGTGATTTTCCATCTTTATTAAATTGAGTGGAATATCTTCTACATGAAGTATGGAGGGTGGAGAGGGAAAGTGTGTAGAGATGCCAGGGGAATAGAGCTAGAAGAGACCAGGGGGCTTGGGGAATAGGACTTCCAACACAAAGAAGTGCAGTAGAGTCTACTGTTTTCATCAGGGAGCAGAGCTCATTTTGTTGTTTTTTATTTTGCTGTAAAAGTTGAGAAGAGAGAGTAGAAAACCAGTGAGATTTTCTTTTTTTAGTACCCCTGAAGACTACTGGGAGAGTTCAGATTTACAGCACAAAATGTAATAGACTCCTATTGCATAGGGTAAAAATACCATCCTTAGATATCTTGGAGAAATAAAATCATATGCCAGGGTATTCCTTCATGCTGAGCATCTGTTTCCCCCTCTGCCCTGTGGGTACTGCTTGTGCACTGCAGTACCAAGATCAACTGGAGCTTCTTTTTGCCCAAATCTTTCACATCTTCCTATGGAGCTCCAACAAAGTAAATTCATAAGTTCTTTGAGGTTTTTTTTTTCCCTTTTTTTTTGTCCCCAGACAAGTGGTGCTTGTACTTTGGCAAGAGTAAATAAGAAGTGACATGGTGGGCAGGGGCGGCTCTGAATTGGCCTTGTCTCCCATTGTGTCCTTTGCCAATTAAAGGTCATTCACAGGGCACAGCAGTGGGGGACATAGGGGCTAAGCCTATTGTCCGCACATTAATGTTCACTGAGATCAGAAGCAGCTGAAAAATTTGGGGCCTAAACCCAGTTTTTGTATGTTGGCAGGGTGATGCTGGGAAAAGAGGCACATGAGCATTCCTGCCCAAGGATATACTGCTGTCACCAGCACCCAACTCTGCTTGATTTTTCCCCAAGCTGCTGCTGGCTCTGTTACCTTCCTGTGTGTCTCGTTGGTGGAATGCTCTTTGGGATGGGTACTCCAGCTTCTTGTTGGTGTCACTGTCCAGATGGGATGCTGAAGGTGCTGACATGGTAAGGGCAGACCCATTTCCCAAGAGTGTGTGGCTCCTTTGCTTTCTTCCTATACAACATTTCTTTGGAGGATGTCAGGACTTTGAAGGCAGACATGGTTTGAAGGTTGTGACACTCTTGTTGGATAACCTGTTAGGGTCTCTGTTTTCGATGTGACAGAACCAAGTGGAGAGGTGTTTTTGCTTCAGCACGTTGAAATCTCTGCTGAATTTTGGTAGATGGTGAGAGGTTAAAAGGGTGGTGTGGAGCAAGTAATGCCTAGTGCAAAAAATCAGTAATAAATGGAGAATTTTGAGCTGGGAGGACCAGCTCTGTTTGGGGGCAGCTTCTCCCATGTTTTCGTGGTTTGCTTTCTGTCAGGTTCTTGTATTTTCAGTATTTCTGGTGTGCTTATTTACCATTCTGGCAGTTTTAGAAAGGAAATAGTGAAAACTTTGTTTCTCCACTGCTTTTTTGGAGGCTTAATACATTAAGAGAATGGAAATGAGCAGCTAAAATACAGTCACTGCCACGCCATATATCTTTGTCCATAAATTACCATTGGTGAAGGCAAAAGGCTGAAGTGGGGTTGACAGAGAAGGATGATAGGTCTAGGACTGGAATTAGGAGTTTTCTTAAACAGAATGGAATTAGATAGTGGGCTTCTCTTTGAGCATGCAGGATGGGTTGACTCTGACTGTGGTACTTCCATGGGTTAATTTCAGGCTCAGGTGTGATCCTTTGAATTTGTAGCTGAGATGGAAGAAGTAATGGTGTAAACGTGCCAAGGCAGCAGGATTAATAACAGGTGTTAAACCGTATTTCAGGAGACGTCACTACTTGGAAAACATACATCTCCAGCGTCTTCAGCCCTGCATTGTTTTGTAGGGGCTTTATTTCATGTTGGGCATGACAATTTGATAGCAGATTTTCTTCACCCTATGTTCTCTAGGCAACTTCTCAATGTGGCTGTCATATCTTGTTATCTTTTTTACCATGAATCACATGGTTTAATTTTTTTTAAATTCTGGTGAAGCTCCTGGAATTGGAATATTTAGTACTGATTTCACCATTCATTAAAAAAATTATTTTCAGCAATAATACTTAGCACCAAGTGTCAGCAAAGGTGCACTAAAGTCTTTAGAAAGATATGCTGATGAATCAATCCCTCTTGTTCTCCGAGTCCTGCCCAGGGGACTGAAGGAGGCCAGGAACTGAAGATGCTCTTTAGCCATAGGTTTCTGCTGCATTTTTATTGTTGTCTAATCAGTGTTTCCTTGGAGAGACAGGATGAGCTGATGAGGCACCTGTAAAAATTAATGTCAGGGCGACTTTTTCTTCCAGGTCTGAGTAGCATCCCAAGGTGAAAGCCTGGTTCCTTTGAAAGGATTGCCAAATTCGCATCAACTGGAGGCAGTCAGGGTAGCACAAGCAGGTTTTATTGCACTGCTTGCAGCTACAGCATTATAGCAATTGGCAAAAGAGACACCACAGGTACTATTGACTTTGACTGCTGCAGTAGGAAGTGCATGGTTTAATAAAATGAATGCCTAAATGCAAGGAAAGGTAATAATTGTAATCATCCTGTGCAGGAGTCCTTGATGTTATCCCTAGAAGTGTGTGTCATGGCCAGGGTTTTGGCAGAGCTCCTCCAGTGGGCAGTGGAGCCTCAAGGAGGTTAAACCGATGGCAGTCCCTCAGCTGATAGTCCCAAACATGAGAAGGAGGGAGCAGAGCTGGATCTGTCCCTCAAGTGGGTGTTGGTCCCTCCTCCCCTTGCCCAGGAGTGCCATCCTTCTGATTTATGGTGCCCGCCTTTGGTTTCAGCATCAGCGTTGCTCCTGTCTGCTGTCTTAATTTCTCATGCCTGACAACCTTCACGGGTGAGCTGGCTTTCCATTCCTTGATCCAGAACACTTCTCAGTTTATTGCTCACACAACAGAGTCTTTTAATTGAATTTATATTTGTTTGGATAGCACTTGTCAGCGTAGCATGAATCTTCATCAGGTTCAATTGTCTTTCACTGAGCTCGTACATAATCCCCACAGTAAGTGCTCTAAAACTGGAATGGTTGTTCCCCCTTGAGGGGAAAGGAAGCTGCTTTGGAGCATGGCTGTCATTTTCCAATGCCATTCCAGTGCCTTACACCATCAGGCTGTTGTCCCATACTGGAGACCATTGATAAAGTTGTGATGCTTGGGTTTGTTTTATTTTTAATTCAAATTGACTACTTATTTAAGATAATTGTATCTGTGCTTATTTGTAATACTGTTGGAGAAGTACAATATTTTTAATACTGGTGAAGAGATATGCCAAGGCATCATGGAGGAATGGGTTGTATGGTCAGATACTTTCCCTTTGCACATTGGAGGACTAAAGTCTCCTGTGGAACAAGCAGCTCCCCTTTTGCAGAGTCTGGCCCCAAGACCTTGAGAATTACTGACACAGGAAACACGGTAACAGTACTGGAAAAGGGATAAAAGAAACAGTACTGTAGTAATTCAGTTAACAATATGTTCGACAGAACGTATTCATAACTCTTCCTACTTGGGGACACAATTTGCTTGCTGTATTATGCCAGTAGAGATAACCCCTAATTCCTTTCTATCCTGTTTTTGAATCATTTTGTTAAACAAAGGCCTTTGAGTCCTCCTTTGTTGCTGAGAACAAATGGTGAGATTTTGGGGACTGTAGCTACTTTTGTTATTCACAAATTCCAGAGCCTTTCAAAATTCTTCATCATTCACATTCTGGGCTTCACCACACAATCATTCATTATGTCAGCAGCTGCCCGGGGAGTCTCACTTCAGCTCATTCAGCCCAATAATAAGCACTGGGACAACTGCTTCTGCATTAAAATAATAATAAAATAATAAATTGAGCTTCTTGTGTATGTGTATGTGTAGAACAATGTGGCTATCTTCTGCTTTTTGACACATCCGTGTGTCAAAGTCAGTGATTGGTTTTGTTCAGTGTCTGTTTTGGAATGAACCTGGCTATTTGGGAAATTATGTTTTTGATATGACCAAACACTTCAGTTCTGCCCAATTTTTGGTGCTTTTAAAATACGTTTTGTTTCTCAGATACCTCTTTTGTATTCCATTCATTTGACAGGAGGATTTGCAATGCTCACCTGCCGTGCCTTTGCAGGTGTATTAGCATATATGTGTATAGCTGTGGAGATCACACAGCCCAGCAAGCACAAAGTGGTTATTTGTGGTATGGAAGCAGGATTGCAAATGAGTGACCAACACAGTGAATGTGTATCTTTTACTGCAACTGTTTTTTTTTTCAAGTGAATGCATCCAATAACCTAATAAAAATATTTGTGTGAGGCTTCATTCTTTCTCTTTAGTTAAGATAAGGAATGTAATTTTCAGAGTGAGGCAGGATTATTCCTTCCATCTCCTTTGCAAACAGGGTGCTAACTGGCTTCCTGTGCAGTATGCAAATATCAGCGTCCCATCCTGCAAGGTATCCCAGCTGCAATCTGCCTGGTAGCAGACTAATCCAGGATGGCTTTATCCAGATGTCATTCTCTTGTAAAACCTGAGGTGTTACGCCCTGCCTGTGCCATTGCCTCATTCATCTAAGTGAAATTTGCATGCTGATTCAGCTGAGCAAAGGGAAGCTGCCTTATGGCTTTTCAGGGATGTATAGCTTTCAGACAGGCTGTGCATGCCGTTGCCACCTTTTGCTGAACTCTTCCCTCCTACACAGATAGTACCACATGCAACTGAAACCCACTATTGATTGTGTGGAAGCAGTTCTGCCTGTTAGAGGGAGTAAATTGGATGTTTATGGGCGATGGGTAGAAAAAAATAAACTAGTTCATTTTTATGACTTTTTTTTTCTTTTTTTAAGTGAGCATGAGAACTATATGGAAGTGAACAAATGTTCCCAAAGGCTGATGTTAGCCAACTGTAAGACAGGGTCTGGAAAGGCTTGGTGAAGATTTTCTCTGTGAGCATGAATACATTGTCTGGACACAGGTTTCTTGTCCCGTCCAGCTGGCCTCACTCCTTTTCCTACATGCACTGGGCAACAAAAAATAGAAAGGGAGAAGAAAAGCATTTAAATTGTATTTGTAGCTGTTGTTCTTGGTGAAGCATACAGAGGTTGTATTTTCAAATGACATAATTTGTTTTCAAATATTAGTGCCACAACAGGAGCTCCGTGGACCCTGCCATCTCCTCCATGCCTTGGGGATGGGGGCATTGCTTTTCCAAGCTGAAGCTGAGCTTTGATCTGCAGTCTCCACTGTTGCTCACCTCAGCTGTGCTGTGGCCACTCCATATTTATGGTCAAGCACTTTTTTGTCTTTTTTTTCTTTTATTTTTTCGGATTTTGTTTTTTTCTTTTTTTTTGTTTGGGTTTTTTTTTTTTTTTTTGTTTGGTTGATTGGTTGGTTTTGGTTTTTTGAGTAATGGAAAATGTCCTCAACTGTTGCACCTTTGGTGAAGAGAGTGTGTTTTCTTTTCTCCTTGAAGAGCTGCTAGCTCAAGTGTATCCCCTCTTAGCTGGGCATTCTGTGGCAACACAACTGGTAGTTATTTACATATTGCATGTTTTGTTGGCCTTTTTTTGGAGGTGGTGTTGATCTGAGGTTCCTAACCTCTTATGCAACTCTAAACCCAAACAGCAGGCCTTGTGATCCACATTCCTAACTTGACATGTAGTAAAGTGCCTTGTCCTCCCTCCTTCCACACCCCCTACGCCCCAGTTTGGCTCCCAGTCTTATTCCTTCTGTTTCTACACCTCCCTTCTTCAGTCTCTGCAGAGGATGCTTAGCCTACGCCTTTGCATAGCTGAAGCATCTCAAAAGGGCACGGTTTGGATGACTTTCAGGTGGCCAGCAGCTTCAGCCTGACTATTTGTAAACTAGTTCTTAGTCACTTCCTGGCTGCTCCACCTCTTACTCATTTCTCTGCCCAGTCTTTTAGTGTTTTTCTACTCTCTTTGTGTTCATACAGTGAAGTTGGAAAAGCCCCTTTTTTCCCCTGAGGCTTGCCTGGAGGAGAGTTGGAGAGGTGGTGGGAGTGATGGCTCTTTGTGGGTGAAGTCACTTCAGGAGAGAGGCAAAGAGGTCTTCTAGCAGATCTTCCAGGCAGCATTTGTGAACCTACATAAAAAATCCCCTCTTACCTTCCCCACAATAACCAAGGCACATTGTAAAGTGAGATGGGCTGCGGTCTTCATGGCCAAATCTAAATGTGTCTTGCACTAGAGCTAGATATGCTCAATAAAGAAAGACATTAAAAAAGAAAAAAGGCAATAGATTCTGATGGGGAAGGTGAGAATTTTTGCAGAATTTGAGTGGCTGGAAAGCTGCCTGGGAGAAAAGAACCTGGGATGCTGGGACACAGCAGCTGAACATCAGCCAGCAGCAGCTGTGCCCAGGATGGCCAAGAAAGCCAGTGGCACCCTGGCCTGGGTCAGCAACAGTGTGGCCAGCAGGAGCAGGGCAGTGATTGTCCCTCTGTACTCAGCGATGGTGAGGCTGCACCTCGAGTGCTGTGTCCAGTTCTGGGCCCTTCCCTACAGGAAAGACACAGAGGTGCTGGTGGCTGTCCAGACAAGGGCAGCAGAACTGGGAAAGGGTCTGGGGCATGAGTCTAATGAGGAGCAGCTGAAGGAGCTGGGAGTGTTTAGTCTGGAGGAGACCAAGGGGGATCTTATTGCTCTCTAAAATTACCTGAAAGGAGGAGGCTGTATAAAGGTAGAGGTCTGTCTTTTCTCCCAGGTAACATGTGACAGGAGAAGAGAAAATGACCAGAGGAGGTTTAGATTGGAAAAAATTGTTTGCTGTGAGGGTGGTCAGTCACTGGAATGGGCTTCCCAGGGAAGTAGTGGAGTCTACATCACCATAAAGAGTTTAAAAACTGTGTCTTTGTGGCACTTAGGGACGTGGTTTAGGGTGACTGTGGTTGTTCTGGGTTAATGGTTGGACTCTGCATTTTAGAGAGCTTTTCCATCCTTAACGATTCTATGATTTCCCACTCTTTTTTTTTTCCTAGCTTACTCTGAGCTTCCGAAAAAACTGAAGTGATGCCTGTCTGTGCCATAGCTTCCTAGAGCTTACCCAGCACCCTGGTGCGGTTTCAGAGCTCTGTCAGCAGGGCAGAGCCTTGTGTGTATGCTGTCTGCAGAGTCTGCGTGCTGAGGTGTGTTCCATCTCCCTTTTCAAAGTCGGGAATCCAGCCTGGATGTGAAGGGTGAGGCCTGATCCCCTTCCTCTGTTTTACTCAGTTCAGCTGCTAGGGCTCGCTTAGCAAAATTAAACAGAAGTCTGGGAAGAAACATAATTACATCTTTATGCAATAGCTACACAAGTTATGCAGAGGCTGTGAGGACAAGCATCATTTCTGCTGGCCTGCCCTCTTGGCAAGCACGTTGCTTTTTGTACATGCTTTTGGACACTTCTGTCTGGGTCAAGATGAATCACTCCCTGAATTCCCCTGACTATATTTACTCAATCTCTGCTGACTATAAAAGGAACCTGGTGAGTATTTAGGCTGCTGATGGCTCCATTTTAGCCACCCGCCTTTGGGCAGCTGAATCTTTTGTTTAAGACTCATTAGCCTGGAAAGTGCTGGGAAATGATGTTCTGAATGCCAGGAAACCCTGCAGCTGTGCCACCCCAGGACGGGGAGAGGCAGGTAGGCATGGGCGCTGCAGCCTCTCCCATCCCTCCAGCATTTAACTGTGCCCAAGGAGAAGCTCCTCCTGAAGCCTGTACCCCAGAATATGGTTTCCCTTGGGCAAGCCTACCTGTCCATCAGGGCTGTGCCTGCAGATCACAGCTAAGTAGGATTCTTCATTCACCTTGTAAGGGTCCCTGTTGTGGCGTTCTGAGCAGCAATTGGTCCTTGAGGGGGTCTGGGGCTACAAAGACACATTGTGTAAGGCTGGCAATATATCAAGTTGCAACAACTTTCCCATGAATTGAACTTACTATAAGTGTGGGATCAAATAGCTTATCTTCCAGTCTCATTACTAGAATGAATATGCCATAAGCATTCCAGAAATACACTCTTTAAAGATATATAAAGAAGGCTGTGTAAAAATCCATATCTGTTCTGTTACAGTGTGATGAAACAGCTATCCTTTCAATTCCAGCAAACTGAGAGCTGCTGGAGAAATGATTGAACATGGGGCAGGGTGGCAAGGAGCTGTTGGTAGCACATTCTCTGGGTTTCCTGCACTCCAGCATCCCTTTTCCCTGACAAAGGCAGCAGCTGTTGCTGCTGTACACAGATGTGGCAAAGTCCTCCAGGAAGGGAAGAGCTGTCTTAGGAGCAGCTGCTCTTAAATGGTTATTTTCCTCTATGATTTCCCCCAGCTCTGAGTCTCACTGATATCTTCTCATATGGTGCCTGTCTCTTCCAGCTCTCAGAGTACTTCTTGCATGTCAGGGAGGTATTTCTACATTCTTCTCTTTTTGAAGGGGTAAGAGCTGAAGGCCTTGCTCTTACTTTTGGAAGCCTCTGTGCAGTGTATCCAGATAAATTTGTAATGTGCTGGGTGACCCATGAAACCAGGTATCCTCCACTCTTTCCCTAAACAGCCCCTCCAAACGCAAACTCTGAGATCTCCAGGCCTCCTGTATGATGCATTTTGATTATTTCAGGCTGTGAGTTCTCATGTTATTCAGGGAAAATTCCTTTCAATCTTGTATTTTGCACTTTACTTGCCAGTAATACTTGCCAATACGTGCCAATCAATACTTGTTTTCCCTGTTACTTGCCTTGCATCTAGATACCGGCAGAGTTAAAAAGTTCCAGTTTGACTTTTTGACTTTTGCAATTTGTTCATATGAACTTTGATCCTCTTTTTGCTTTCCTGCATCTACTTTTACTCTGGATTTGTATGTGCCTTCCGTGCCTCAGCCATGGCTAAGAAACTTCTCCATAGTGTAGGTGTAGATTGAGCTTTCCCATATTTCTGCTTCTTTGCTCTTAGGAAATCCTTTTTCTTAGCACAACTGGTGGTCTTTGCTAACTTGTTTCGTTCAGGAAGGAAAGGCACACCTCTATTACTGTCTTTGGTAATCAAGCATCTTGGATATAATTTTCTTTTGACTGAGCACTATTTTGAGATACCACCTCCTGTACCATGATCTAGAAACTGCCTGGCAGGAGTTGTGCTTTCAGGTGGCAACCCCCTACTTTTGTGGGGCCTGCACCTTTGCTATGTTCACATTCAAGTAGCTGAGCTCACTCTTTTTATCAGTGTTTTTACAGGTACTGGTCCTCTCTCCGGTATCCTTGACACATCTTTCTGCTGACCATAAGGTTATCTTTCCAGGTGGAAGATTTTTTTTTCAGAGAGGAAGTAATTTTCTGGAGAAAAGTCCTTATTTTTTAAGTAAGAAGTTTGGGGGAAGGATAATCTCAAAAATGTCATCATAGTCTTTTATTGTTGCAGATTCACAAAATACTTTAGTGTGCATAATCATCTCTCTGTAATCAAGGAGAAAATGAGTCACTATTTGGGTTAATGTCTTTTAAACGCTACAAAAACAAGTTTGCCATTTTGCATCCTGTAGCTCCGTTGGACTCCTGTGCAAGTTTGAGAGCCTGAGGAGATCAACCTTCTTCTTTCACTGTCAACTATTTGCATTCAAGCACTTGTTTTTTTTTTTTTTAAGCAAAGGACAAAACTGAGCTAAAACCTTGAGCAGACTTTTTTCTTGGACCAGACTGTATAAGCTTTGGCCATAAATCACCAGGAAGGCATTTTAGTTCAACTTTCTGTTTCAGTTTTCCTCAACAGAACAGAATAATGGAGATTTTAGTTTTGTCAGTACTCTTGGTTTGACCACATTTCTACTGATTTGTTGTTGGTCACCAGTGAGCTAAGTATGTCCTCAGAGTCAGTACTGGATGATGCTTTACTGAGACCTGGCTCCTTAGACCACTCTTAACCTGTTGGTTTGAGTTGCTTCCAAAGCTGTGTGTGATCTCACTGGTAATATTAAAGATATGTTATCTTCTGTGAGCTGAAGGTACCATGAAAAGATGCTGTGTGTCTGTTCTCAAGGACAAAAGCCATTTCTAAAAATGGTCTATGTGCATTTGGCCAAATAAGGAAATAGCACTGCAGTGGTGGTCTCAAATCAGGCTAATGAGAGAGGAAGTAAAATTTAAACATATACATTTCAAAGGAGCAAACCCACCCCGCTCTTGCAGTCTGGGGCACTTAACATCCTTCCATTTAACCTGCGTGGCTACATTTATTTAATCCGCTAACATCCAGGGACAGATGTGCTGACAGGGACTCTGTGGTCTTAAGCTTTGCAATCAGTCCTGTCTCCTGCCCTGAAGAGATGCTGAAGGCACATCCCCTCTCCTGGTGGCTGCTTGGGTTGTGGGGCTTTCTGGCATCTCTCACGCCAAGGAGAAGCTGCCATCTTTTGCCTATCTGCCTCTTGCCACATTACCTGATGGTGTAGGTCTGGTTTTTTCTCCCCCGAGCTCAGTGATGTCAATTTAATGCTAGTGGAAGGCTCAGTCAGAGCTTAGCAGCCCCTGGTTTATCATCCATGTACTCAGAATAATATACAGCAGTAGACGGCAAGGGTAAGGATGAGAGCACTGGAGGAGCCACTCAGTCCAAGTGTGCAGCTGGGTCAGGGTGTGACCCTCACTGTGCACGGCAGTATGTAGGACACACACCCTGGCTGTCAATAATAGCCAAACTGGTTTTGTGTCCTGACTTTAATAATACATCTCCCTGAGGGGTGGTTGCTCCAATGCTCCCTGTTGGCCTGCATTCCTAGTGAAGGCTATGTCTGGAATCATCCCCTGCCCTTTCAAGCTACTGATGGTCCTTTTACTTCTAATTGCAACATTAAGCCAGAGTGAAATAATTTTGCAGATCCTGTGCATCGCCACTAACATATCTTTAGTATTACCAGGCAAGGTGTATTTTTAGTTGTGATAAGCTTTGTAAATGCAAACAAAGCAAGCAGTAAATTCTTCCTTTCAGCTGTAACAGTATTTTTATTTGTGTGACTTTGTGTATGTCAGGAGAAATAGTTTCTTTTTCTTCTACTTATGCCACTTAGTGCAGAAAAGATGGGAATACATAGGGTAGTTTAATGCAGATGTCAAAAACTACTATAGAGGAGTAAAGTGGTCACAAAAGAACAATATATGAGGTCTTTGGAAAAGATGGAGAGCCCAAGCAGCAGTGTGTTTGAAAGGAAACCTGCACAGAATGAATTCCTCAGTATAAATCCTTTCTAACTTACTATTCTTGCAGTTTGTGGCTTTGTTTAGTATCAGATTGCCTTCATCTTGCGGGCTCCTGCAACTGGAGTTTATCAGAATTGAGTGACATGAAAGTGTTTGCATATTCAAAAATTAGTCTTTTTTAAGGTTTCCCAGTGGGACTTTTAACTATGCTTAGTCTGCTTATCCATTCAAATCCACTGCTACAGTGTTCTAAAATCATAACTGCATCTGAATTTCACCATGAAATAAAATATTGTAAGTGAGGACACATGTTAGCAATCAACACGAGGTCTTTCAAATGAACCCTTGTGCTGCAGGACGGGAGGCTGTTTCCAGGGAAGTATTGACAGACCCTTGATCAGTTGAAGCCCGGGGCACTGAAATCCATCAGTAGGCACAGAGGTTAACGCAGAACAGGTTTTGGAGGTGCTCAGTGCTTCTCAGCGATGGACCAGATTGTTTCTGTATCTCAGCCATAGCTGGCTGAGCTTCGTCAGGCTAGCTGTAAATCATGTCATGGGGAAGGTGCAGAGGTAACAGCAAGAAGAAGAATCTGCTTAAATTGTGTGTGTGGAGCAATTGCAGCTTTTTGGGAATCTCCAGGTGCCCCCGAGTGCTGACATTTTGACTGGCAGTAAATTTTTCATGTAGAAACAGGACTTGTGTTGGATTGTTTGTCTTATCTCAGTCCCTTTTGTTTTCATGCAAGCTTTGACCAATCTGTAGGATTGTTAAGTGAATTTGTTCAATTAACAGAGATTTTTCATGTTACAGAAATGAAAATTCTAATTTTTGGAATTTATCGCTGGATAGCTAAAATGGCCAGCAGACTGGGGATCTTGTGGGTCACACTTGCTAGATGTCCAACTTTTTTTTTTTTAATATAAGATTTAATTTTTGAAAGACAAGTGTGCAGTATTAAAAAAAAATATTCTCATGGCAAATTGTTGTGTGCACTGAAAGGAGTTGTTTTTGAAACAAGCAAGTAGATGACTAAAGATGCTTGTTATAGCAAAGAGAAGTAGAAAAATCCAAATATTTGGTCCATTACAATACAATGGGGAAGCCCTGGGAAAACTCCTACACCATAACACAAAGCACTGCAGAATGGAGGAGCTGAAAATAAAGGCACAGGAATATCATCTGAAAAAGGTGGTGTAGTTGGCTGAGGTTAGAAAAGTACAAATACATCCTCAACTATTTGTGAGGGCAGAGGGCAAGTTGTAAAAATAGCAGGTAAATTTCTCATTTAATATTTTAATGAATTCTGTGGTTTGTAAAGCCCTAGGCCATGTTTATATATATTATATTTATATATGTATATATTTATTTATTAAATTAAAATTATTTTTTCGTCTCAGTCACTGTGAAATTCTCTAATTCATTTGGCATGCCTTGGCCACTACAACAGCAGAATAATAAGAGAGGCCTCAGATCCTGGTGTTTGCACATTATGCTCTACTGTATAGCAGCCTGCATTTCCTAGCAGTACTCTTACCTTCTTCTTTAAAGCAATACAATTTAACTTTGCAGGCCCTGTCATCCAGTAGTAATTTTCTGTCACTGCAGGATACCAATCCTCTGTTTGCAGCTTAGATGCATTTTAGCACTTCACCCTGTTAGAACACATCATTGTTTGAGGGCTTATGCAGATGAGGGATCTGTAAGCTGAGTCTCTTAAAACTAAACTCACTGTCTTGTTTCAAACATTCAGCACTATTTTTGCCATAGTTACTTCTATTGGTTCTTATATTTGCTTTTTGACAGATTGAAGAAAAGACAAAAGGAAAAAAACACCCAAACCCATCCTCTGACATCTCCCTATTTTTAATTCCTGTTGGTAGTTCTTGTCTTATAGCTAGGTTTGCATGAGATCATTTAATATAGATTTCCCTAGACCACTGTTATATTTCTTTACCTATTCATGACCAAATTTGGTTTGATTTTATGTTTAACTTATTAAGACGAGGGGGAATAAGGCTGTAGAAAACACAAAAAGGACTCCAGAACTGTTAAAGGTGAAAAAAAAATGTTTTGCAAATAGGAGGACTTAACTGCTTTAAAGAACATAAGAAGAAAACATAAAATGAGAGAATAAAGAGAAAAATAGTAGGATCTTATGCAGGACATTGAAATGCTCCACGTGTATAAGCTTCTGCTTCTTGTGTGTGGATATGGGAAGTCAACTCAGTAGAACTGCTGGCTTGTGAAGGATTGGAATTTTACCTTCTCTAGCTGTGAGTTTCTCTTGGTTTCTTGTTTTCTGTGCTAGGCTTGAGTATAGACTGGTGGAGAAGTTTGGAAATTTGTCCTTCCATGCTACACCACAGCTTGTTCCAACACAGTGGTATTCAATGACTTTCTGAGCAGTTTCGTGGTTAGTAAATTCACTTTTCCTGTGATTTGATGTGACTTTCAGATTACCCATTTTCAAATTTCTCTTCCTTTTTAAAAGACACACTGTGTTGCTGTTCTTTGAGCCCTGTGGAAATTGTAAAATAGGTTCCATAAATAATAAAAGAGTAAAAAAAATCTTTGTTAAAAAAAGTCAAGAATTCCTGATCTCTATAAGATTAGGCTCTCTACTCTTGCACACTGGGAAAAAACCCACCCTAAGATACCGTAACTTTTCAGTGCAAACAGACCAGGTCCCACACTTGTTCCTGATTCTCAGTTTCTCCCCCTGCAAGTAAAACACGTTTTGTCCAGCTCAAAGCCCTCTGCTTCCAAACAGGCTTGTCAAGTTCTGCATTTGCACAGACATTGCAAATTCTCCCATCCAGAAGATTGGAGATGTGCCTGTGGAGATTTGGGAGCACCTGTGCAAGGCTCAATGTCTGTTTTTCCCCACTCCCTCTTCCCCTCCCCAGTGTCAGTGATGCTGAATTCCAGCATCCTCCTGTGTGCCAAGGAATGCAATAAGGCACTGGGGGCTGAAGAAGCAAGGGAGAAAACTACTTTTGGTGCAGGTTTTCCCTAAGTGAAAGCTGTTTTCCTGAGGGGTAGTACTTGGCAGAGAGGACTGTGCGACTGTGTGTCCTAAAATGGGCCCTGACCTTCTTTTCTTTGCCACAGAGCTGGATCAAGCCCTGGTTCTTCTTTGAATGCTCTGCAGAACTGGTGATCCTGTGATATACATGACAGTGAGCATAACTGGCAAAGGAATCCCTTCTCAAGCACCTTTTTCTTTCTTTTACTATTTTTGGATATGCTGTATTTCCTTTCCTCTTTTTTTTTTTTTCCTTAAAGATGTGAAAGGCCAGAAGTGTCCAGCAGTGCTTGCAGTATGAAGTTTTCAGGGAACATAGCTGTTCCCTGTTTACAAAGATGGTGGTGGTGTGAGGTCAGAGCTGAAAGTTGTGGTTCCTGGCATGTGTAGAGGTGGAAAACACTGTACTGCTGGGGGCTGAGGCACCTGCAGCAGGGAGGGCTGTTACCTGGCTCAGAGAACTTTGATCAAGGAAAGAAGGGATTAAAGGAAGAGCTGTTTGAGCAAGTTGTCTTTTGGTTTTTTTAATGTGAAATCACATTGACTGAAATAAATTTGGGGTGGAGAAACCAGATGGTAATTTTAATGATGCAGCAAAATGTTAATGATGAAATATAGTTCCTCGGGCTCCATTTCATCCTAGCCTGTACCTTTAAAACCATGGGCTTCAGGGGGCAGAGATTGTAGCATCTATCTGTTCAGGCTTTTATTTGACATGGTTGGGTAGGCTATTGAATTCTTACTCCCTGCCTTTAGCTTAGCTGTGTACTATATGTTCTCCACAATACCTCAAGCTGAAAATTGATCTCTGGTCAATACTGTGTGATGATTCGAACCACTCCTGTAATCAGCACCACTCGTTGAATGAAGTTCATCGTGGGAGGCCTGATTATTGTCTCCACCAAGACTAACCCTACTGAAAGGGCTATCAGACTGTCTGAATTTGGACACTTTGGACAACTGCCATCAGGAGTTATCTGTGCTCCAGAAAGGGCTAAATTGAGCAGAGATGAAATGCTGGTGTTTATTGATTTCCTTTTTTTTTTAAAAAAGAAATAAACTTTTTTCTTTTTTTCTTTCACTCCTCCTGACTAGGTAGAGCAGAGGCAGCTTTACCTACAGGTTCTAGGTGTTGAGATAGCATTTCTGCAGTGATGATGCATCTTTTTTGACCCCATGTCAGACTGTCTACAGCACACACTGGAAGATTTCAGGGATACTTTTTAAGGAAAAACCTTTTGTTAAAAATGCCGTGTCGTGTAAAACAGCCTCATGGTCCTCTTGGCTATATGCTGTGGACAAAATAGAACAAAAAGGTGCCACAGATGAGGGTGAGCACTTACCAGTTTGTGTATCTGCCTCAGTACAGAAGTTCTTGATCTACTGCAATAGGAAAGAAGAACTGCAGCCTTCAAGTTAGTGCCTGGTTAAAGGGATTCACCATGCAAAGTGATTTCCATTAGGTCATTTCTTGGTATACCCTTGTCTTACGTTATGAAACTTTCTGGTGCTGTATAAGCAAATGGGACATACTGTACAAGCACAATGAAGAGCTTAGTAGCAGCTAATAATATTTAAACACTTGATAGTTGCTTAGATAATGCCATGTATTTCTCCTATGCTGTGTTCAGGAGTACTGAAGGTACAGAAGGTGGGTTGGATTTCCCCCCCCCCCCCACTAGTGTAGAAAATTTCAGTAGTGCATGTGTGACCTGTATTGGGAGACCATGTTTCATTTTACAGGAGCACATGCCACTGACCTTTCTTAAAAATGTTTTCAAAGTAGCAGTAATGAACGAAGTGCAAGTACCATGACTGCATTTACTTCATGGAATTTTTTTAAAGCTAGTGTGGATTAGGGCATGCCAAGATTTAATCATGGAAAACCAAAGGGTGAAACGACACCACTGCGCACTGTTGCCTGCCTACTCAAAGAGCTTTATGCAGTAACAGTGCATGGTCCAGGCTTGCTAATAGCACAGTTTGTCTTCCCAGTGACAACTCCTCTGCCTCTGACTCGAGGACCTGGACTGAAATCTTAATCTCACTGCAAAGCTCTCATTGACGTGTATGGACTTTGCTTCAGCTCCATTTGATGGAGCGCAGTGGAAGCTTTAAAAGCATTCAGGCCAAAGTCTCTTCACCAGGGGTGTTGTGCCTGTTTGTCACCAGATAACCCTGTGTCTTTTAATAGAGTTAAAGCTTTGTGGGCAGGCTCTGCCCTTGTTTAATGCCATGGCATTGTTCCCATTGGCTTCAAAAGGAGGAGGCACTTAGACTGGGACTCTCAAAGGCCCTTAGGACCCTAAGTCCCATTCATTTCCTGATTTCAGTGGGACTTAGAGTTCTAAATCCCTTTGTGAATCCAAGCCATAATGCTCTACTGTCTAGGCACAAGTATTAACAAGAGTTCTCTTTTTATCCTCTTAGCATGGTAAGCCTGGAAAGTGGAGCTCTGTGTTATCTTCCCTGTGCTCCTGAAATAGGCTGAGAATATGTGTAGCTGTTTAAATATGGAAGTTATCTTCTTATTTGAGTCTGGATTATCATCTCCTCCAGAACTATAAAAACAAACAAGTCTGGACGAGCAAGCTCCTTTTTGAGCTGAAACTCTGCAAAATGGCTATTGGGGTAGAGAATGGGTAACATGAGTGTGGGGGGAGGAGGAGCACATCAGTGCCTTAACCCCTTTCTGTCCTTCTCCCAACCAGCTTGGTTCCTTGGGCTGTGCATGAAAATCATCTATGTGAAAAACCCTTTCCATTCTGGCATGGCATACTTCCATGAAGAAGAGCCCTGTGCCATAGTCTCCACAAGCACTTGATGCCCAGAATCTGTGGCGAAGCTAGGTACTCACTAGAGGGGCCGTAAAAAGCAAACCTTCAGTAAGAAACCTTCCTAACAGCCTCTTACAGCCACTCTTTCAATCCCAAATGAGTTTTTTGCATCTGCTTGCTCATTTCCAAATCTATTGATAATGGGCCCAGTGTTCAGCTGATGCAAATTAGCTTAGTGCCACCGAAATCAGGTCACTGCCTATGCTGATTTCAGTTGTCTGAGGAGCTGATACAGGCTCTCTGGTTCTTGGGGTGTTAAACAGCTTTCCCTCTGTAGCAATCTTCTCCCATTCAAGAGCTGTATGAATCTAGAAATGCTTTTGAGTAAAAGAAAAAGCTGTAAAATGTGTTATGTCAAAAGTAAATAATGTGTAGGCTTACAGAGGATCTAATGATTAGTTGTTGGCATATATTCTTGATAGATTAGGAATCCTTATCCCATTAATGGGTCAACTTTTAGCCTCTGAGATAAATAGCTGGGATTGACAGAGAAGGAAAATGATGAGGTATATTCTCTTTGCTATGATGATCCTAAGAAACAAGGAAAAATCCTTTCACCAAAGTGTACAGAACACCCAGTTGATCTACAGTTAGTGCAGGGAATTGCTGCAGAGGTGCCACTCAAATCCTACCATTTACCGTAAAGCGTGTTTGCAGCAGGTAAGGCTTTAACTTCACTGATTTTGGGTCGATTTTCAAATCCCTGAAATATGAGGACTCACCATCCTCCACTGTTCAAGAGAGGAATGGGATATTTAAAGGTGTGCAAGTTAATGGGAATAGAGAACATAGCATGCTCTTGCATTTTGGGGGCCAGGGGTAGCAATACTGCTGGGCTTAATTCTGCTCCTCCCCTAGTAGGGCATCATGCTGAGCCAGGATGAGCTTTTCCAGGGAGCACTGCAATCTTGAGTTTCTTTCTCCTGTTGTGGATCATTGTGGTTTTAGTGGCTTGCGCCACAGTTTTCTCTGCAAATGGGGCCCTTCCTGCTTTTAGGTAATTTTGCTACAAATGAGTGAGTCCCAAGTGCGGCACAGAGTTTTGTAACTGGAGAGATCTTGATTTGTGAGGTTGTCAGAAGATTTTGCATCCCTCAAGGGACGTGTATTCCTCCACACTTGGTATCTGTTTCACACGTCTCGTATCAGTTGGGTCTGATGATCCTGAGAGAGGCTCAGAGCACAGCTCTGAAACAGTTGGCTTTTCATAGGGTGGTCAGAGGGATTTCCTTGCTGAATTCCCAACTTGTGGTAGCAGAGACTGGCATTCCAGGAGGATGCACGAAGTACCTAAGCACAGTGCTTAGCAGTGCTGGCCCAGACATCAGAGTGGGGAGGGCTGGCCTTGCAGTGGACTCCAGACTGCAATTCAGGTGACCTGTGCTTGCAGGCCATTGATTTTTCATCTGACCCTGCACAAGGGGCATAACCTCCTCCTGCCCTGGTTGGCCATCGGCACCGCAGGGACAGGGCCACTGCCTCTTTCAAGGTCTTTGTCCTCAGACTTATTGAATATATATTGTTCAGGGCAGAAGGGGTTTTACTTTACGTATGTGCAGTATTTAGCAGGCTGGTGCTTAGGACTCCACTGGGATTTTTGGGTACTCTGGTAGTAGTAAAATAATGAATGATAGCTCGCGTGCTGCTTTCCTCCCACTTCATCACTATTGCCATCCTGACCCTTCCCTGCCTATAAAGTTCCTGTATTGGCTTTGAAATGGTCTCCCGTGACTGTCAGTCTCTGCAACGATTGATAGGTGATGTGCAACTTACTCCAGCAATGGGCATTTTGCATTTTTACTTCATTACTGGCTGCAGGTTCCTTGATTTGGGAACAGTCCCAGTCTGTAAACTCATTATTTGCTGAAGCTATGTTAAAAGTTTAATGTAGTAGCATTAAAGAAGCTAACTTCTAACCCTTGAGAAGTTCTAGGTGTTATTCCACCATCAAGAGCCATTGTTGAAGCTTCCACAAACTTTGTCGCATCCTGGCTTGAACAGATATACTGGAAGAAAATGTCAAAATGTTTGCTTGAAAGTCTGCAATTAGACTTGCTGGGGAATGGTTACAGAACATATTAGACAGAGTGGCTCTTAAATAATCTTCTTAAAAGCAAATTCATCTGGTTCTCAGAATTGCTTTCTCTAAAATTGCCAGTTGCCATGACCAACAGGGCTCCAATGACTCTCAGGAATGTATAATTTGTAAAAGTGATTGCAGATTAATTAAAGAGCTTCATCATCTGGTGGAATAGCTAAAATACACGCTTGCTTTGTGGGAAGTTGGCAATAAAAGGGCCACATGTTGCTGGTGGCCAGAGGTGCTGCTGTGTATTGTGGAGGCAGCATGTTGCTCTTTCTTGCCACTTTGGCAACTTGCTCAGCTCTTCTCTTCATGACTTTGGTGGTGAGGCAAGAGCAGGGCATACCTGGGTATTGCCTGGGGAGTCAGGGACCTTCCACTCAGGACAGGAGGAGGGGTTATGGTCCTTTTCAGGAGAAAGCCAAAAATTGTATCCTTATCTTTTGTGGTTTTCCTGGGTGGCAGCTTATCTGATAACGAGGGACTCAGAGATACCTTTTTAATCCCAGGGTCTAAAGGATGAAGCTTTTCTTTTCTGAATTAGCATAAAAGAAAAAAATATGAAAAGATGCCTTCTGCATGTCATGTTTGACTTGCACTGGCAGCTTCTGCTTCCCCAACTGTTGGTTGCTAAAACGTGTGTTTGTTGTGGGTGGAAAGCAGGGTAGTAAACATGATCCTCTCTCTCCAAACATCAAGCAAATTTGGTGTCTCCCCCCACTCCCTATTTTGAATCACAAATTTTTCTTTAACCCCTTGTAAATAATTTGAAAATCCATGTTGTATGCCTGAGAAGTGTAACCATAAGATCCTGTGAGCTTAAGTTTAAAATCTCCATGTTTCATACTCCAAATGGTGCTTTACCACATACCCTCCTTAATTTTATTTTTAAAGTAGATATTCCTGCCTTCACCTGGAATTAACACTGTCTTTGTCATTAATGATCAAAGTAATTCCAATAAGAAAAAACTCACATGAGTTTTTTAAATGGTTCTAATTCATGCTTTCTTTCTTCTTCTTTTCACCCTGCCCCATGGAAACAATTATAAATGTATGAGAAAATGTATGGTTATGCAGGTCAAGTTATCCTTCAATAATGATTTTAATGTTTTGAATCTTACTCTAATACCCATCTGTCAGAACTTTGGAGGCTCAGATTTACTGATCCTAATGTCACTTCATTTTCTGGCTACAGGAAGCAACCATAGCCTTCAAATGACAGGAGCAGAGAGGGTTCTGTAAGCACAGGAGAAATCAGCCAGGACGCTGTGTGCGTGTTCAGGGTGCAGAGCGTGTGCTGTGACAGGCAAAAGCACTGGATGTAGCTCCACACCAAAACCCAGTATTCCTGGTGCATCCTTGCTGATACTCCTCGCTTTGGCTGTGCTGTTATTCCTGGAGCATGAAGAACCCACGTGTGGCCACGCGTTGTGTTCTGTGCTGGGCACCCTCAGCAGCTCTGCTGCTCCCTCGCCTTCCTGAGTGCTGGCTGAAGCACTTCTTTGTGGCAGCACATCCCACCACTGCATCAAGGAGGCTTCTAGCAAGGTGCTGCTCATTTTATTGTGTCCCTTCTTGGACAAGGACATGAGGTAGCCAGACCCCTTCCAGATCTGTTAGAAATCCTGTAGGAAAAAAGGTGGAATTTCCAACCTTGGTCTGGGATCATCTGCTGTAGCAGATGAACATCATTGTCCTGATCTCAATTTTTACTGTAACTTCTTTTTATTAAGATCTGAATACAAAAGCAACTTAGATGGTTATAAGATGTTACTGTGCAGTTTATTTCTCCTAACCTACTAGAGTATATCTTTGCCCAAGGCAATACAGCATGCTGTCGGATTGTTGGAGTGGAGCTGTACAAAACATGAAAAAGAAAGAAAAAATCCCCTCTTCATTTTTTTCTGGCCTTAAATGCAGCAAGATGGCAAAGAAATCCAGTGTAAACCTTTAGGCAGTCTGTGCCTTTATTGCAGCCCTTGAAAATAATCCAGTAAACAAGCAAACAAGCATAATTTGGAGTGAATGGTGAAATGCTGTGTTTCTCTTTAGTCAGCTTTCTACAGCTTTCAAAGATAGGTTAAGTGTCTGGCGGAAGGAGGAGTTGTGCGTAGTCAAAGGGCCATGCTTTATCCTAAAAATGACCTGATTGCCTAATTATTGTTTTCTCCCCAACTAGCTGTAGTTGTAAATACCACCTAAATATGGACTGGAAAGGTTGGTATCTGTTTTTACATTGCTTGCTTTGTATTTCCCCTCTGTGCTTCAAAGACTTGCTGTTTGTGGCTTTGTGCTTTCCTCCTGCAAGTAAAGAAAAACCCCCAAACCAAGTAATCTTCTCAGAGGTTTGGAAATCTCAGCGTCAAATTGCAGACTTGGCAGTAGAATATTTGAAATATTTTCTAATTTAATTTCTTAGAATGGTACCTGTCAAGTCAACAATGCATCCTTCTAAGAAAGCATTATGTTTTGTAGTCCTAAGATCATAGCATGTCAGTTGGTCTGTATATACATGCATACGCACAAGCACACACACACACATATATATGTATTTTCACTAGAAAATATAAGTAAATTGGGGAAGTAATCATGTCACCTCTTCCCTGAAACCATTCCCTCTCAGCAAGGTTAGCCTGCTCTGTAGCAGAGGGTAAATCCTTTCTGACACATTTCCTGAGAGCCAAGTGCTCAAGTATTTGAAGAAAGCCTGAAATCAGTGGGCTGTGGGCACCTCAACCCTGTCCCGTAGTAATTCCACATTGCTGTGTAACTTCACATCCTGAACCCACTGATGTAAGAAGGGACAATGGATATATAGTGAGCCCCTTCACAGTGTTTTGTGTTCCCTTGGCTGTTTGCCTCATATTTAATACCTGCAAAGTGTTGAAATGCTGAAGATGCAGTTGTTAACATAATTTTCACTCCTCTGTGCTGTTTGTTTCAGATGTATTGCTGTGCTCCAGAAGCAGTGATTAGTTTATTTTCTCCTGACTATTGTAAAATATCTGTCTATCTATCTGTGTATTTACTTGGGTGATTCTGCAGATGGGGAAGTCAAGGTTGGAGAGCTCTACCTACTAGCTTCAGGTTTGGGGTCAGACTTGCCCTCGTAGAGAGTGTGTTGTGCTCTGTTTATCTGAAGCATGAGCTCCCCTGACTTCAGTTGTGGGTTTATGTGCGCTGAACTTTTGCAGTGAGACTCCTCGATTCTCACTTCAACTTTCCTTTATCTTTCTGGAAGTTCAACTCTTACTTCAGCTTCTCAGATTTACTCCTGTTGGATGGGGGTGCCCAAAAGAAAAGGATGCTGCTGGTGACTGGGAAGGCATGAATGGGTTGATCACCGTCTGCCTCAACACAACTCAGGTCTTCACAGAAAGCTCTTGGAAATGTGTGCATTGAGTAGAAAGGAGCAATGCAGAGGGCCATTCAGGAGGAAGGAGAAAAGGCATCTGGCAGCATGAGAAATAACCAGCATCATTCGTATGGGAGCATCCAGTTTAGGAAAGCCAGAGTCATGCATCAGTTCCCTTTGCCAGGGGCTGCAGCAGAGAAATTGGTAGGTTTCCACTTAAGTAGTCCTGTGCAGGGCCAGGAGTTGGACTTTGATGATCCTTGTGGGTCCCTTCCTACTCAGGATATTCCATGATGCTGTGATTCTTTGAAGTACTGCTGAGTGCCCAGTGCCTCCCAGCACTTGCCTGCTCTCATCTCGCTGGGTGCTGCCAGCTCTGCCTGCTGGGGTCTGAGTGCCTCCCAGCCCTGCCATATTCTGCTGAATGTGCTTTTTCCTTGCACAGCTGCGTTCATTTTCCTGCACTGGAGTCCCTTGTGAGGCTCTCTGCCTCAGGAATTTGTTCGTCAGCCTGCAGGATTCAAAAATAGCATCCAACCTTCTGCAGGGACTCCCTGGCTGGAGTAAACAGAGCAGCCCTATGCTATGACTCCATACACTTCAGTGGCCAAACATCTCCTCTGGGCACTTTGCTCTTATTTACCTGTGGGAAAAAAAGTAACTGGCACTTGGGGTTCTTGATTTCTCCAAAGCCTTAAGCTGCCTTTGGCTGACTTCCATCCACAGCAGAGGAAGGAAGGTAAGCCTGGCTGAGCAGTGCCTGCTGACCTTGCCATGGTGACTCTTGGGGAAGGAAGACGTTCTTGGTTCCAGATGCGAACTGGCTCCACACAGCTTGCTGGGGCTCTGTTGCTGCCTCCCAGTCGAGTTGAGAAGTTATGTGAGTCCAATTTCCCTGCCTCCCTCTGCCAGTTCTTCCTCCCTGGGAAATAATATGGCTAAAAGGTATAAAAAGTTCGTGTGGACTCTGGAAGCAAGCCTGTGTTTTGGGGTCCCATTGCTTTCTCTTTTTTATGCCTTACTGGTATTTATGGAGATTTTTTTCGTTGTGAAGGGATTGGAAAGTCTGCTCAGTCCTCCCTCTTAAATATGTGTTCCCAGTGTTGTCTCATTTCCAGGCTAAGGCATAATGTAGCTATCAAAGCCTCCCCCTTGGGCTCACCATGCAGTGTAGCATATTTTTGGCCTTGAGCAAGGGAAACAGATGATAAGCTGAAGCTAGTTATCCTTGTGTTGAAAGTGCCAGAGTGGGGCCAGCAATCCCTGCTGCTGTGGGTATGAACCTGCAGCGGACACCTCACCTTCCTTTATTCCCTGCCCTGTGCCAGCTGCTTCTTTTCAAGGCACTGCAACATCCTAGGAAGTTACTCTGCAGGGGAAACGATCAGTGTAGAGTCCTGCCTCCTCATGTCCTTGTGAAGCAAAGTGTTGAGTCCATTTCTCGTAGTGGTGAGAGATGGCATTTTTCTCCTCACTGCTTGTGGGTACATAGTTGCTGGATTTTCCTTAGTTTTGATAGCAGGAAAAGTGCTGACTGATAGATGCAGATCCCCATCCTAGATTTGGCTTTCATGTGAGGACCTCTGCTCTTGACTTCAGAGGGTCTTGAGCAGCAGAGCTAGGTGAGAATGCATAGATACGGTGCAGGAGAGGAAATAGCAGGAAAAGGAGTATTGCTATGTAGTATCTGCAAATCAATTCTGCTTTCCCTTTTGAGGGTTCAGCCAAATTGCCTGCCTTCAGCTTCTGTTCCCAACAAAATCTAAAGATGAAACCACTGTGCTAGCCAGAAGGAACATAGCTGTGGGAGGAGCACCAGGTGCACCCAGCAGCATTCTCCCTTGTGCCTCACAATTGCCTATTGATATTTGGAGTTCCTGGAAAGCTGTGTGTGCTGCTGCTCCTGGCTGAGGGTTGATACTTGCAGGAAGCATGCGAAATCCTACTGTGACAACTTTAATGAACACAAGGCATTAGTCAAGAGGTTTCCTGCCTGCTGTCAAAACTGCCAAACCTCTTGGTTGCCCTCAAAAGACCTGGAAGCCTTGAAGCACTTTCAAGTTTTTCTGCTGTTGAAGAATTCTGTGTAACAAATATCCCAAAGACAACTTCAGAGCAGTATGGTTTTGATTGCAGTACAAGACTATCAAATGGTTTCTCTAACCCTTTGATTAATTTTGCCCTTTTTCTGGAAACGGGCCTGTGCCTCGCCTGCCCTCCATCCAGTCACTAGGTCAAGTCTCATGGGAAATACCAGCAGCATTAGTGCTTTCAGAAAAGCAAAAATGTCCTTTGGCTTGTCAGAGTTCAAGGGAATACAGTTGTCTTTTCCACAGTACCAAGGTTGATTTTGTGATCCAACCTCCTGTCTTAACCCCCTGGATTGGGAACCCACTTGGATATAGGTTTATATGCAACATATATAGGAAAGACAAATATTTGGCAGATGTTACAGACTGTGTTTTGCATGTTGCAGTGATACTAAATTCTCTACCTTTCCTTTTAATGTAGCCTCTGTTTTACTCATTCCTGATGATGTGAGATGTACCTTTCTGGGCCACATCCCTTGCTGTATTCCTCTTGGTGTAGTCAGCAATGTACAAGACAATTATGATTATTTACTCTCCAAAGTGCTGTGATTAAAAGAGAAAGCTGACTTGTAAGCATCTTTGAGGATAAGTCCTCTGTTATTTGGGGAAAAAAAGAGGAGCTGCTCAAATGCTCCAAAAGATCTTCTCTATAAAACATTTTATTTATTTGCCCTTACCCCCCCTTTTGTTTGCTACTTAGGTGAATAGAGTAGTATTTTATGAGCTGTGTTAACTAAATCTTAGCTGAGATGTGACTCCAAAGTAGGATCTGCTATGAAACAGAGATGAACCACACCAGGATTTTGTTTCATAGTGTCCAGAGCTGCTGCTGATCTGAAGCACTTGCAGCTTGCCAGTGCTTGGGTGGTGGGTGGCTCTTGGCTCGCCAGGGTGCAGGACTCAAGTCAGGCTGAAGGATGTAGATACTCAGGAGTTAGAGGGCCACGGACCTGCTGAGCAGGACCACAAATCACTTGCATTTGCACAGTGCTCTTAAGATGATAAATGCTGTCTAAATGTTCACTTGGGCTTCAGCATGAATTAAATCCAACAGAAACATGGCTTGGGTATTATTTTCAAAACATTGCAACTGGACAAAGAGTTTTCTGGTTTTGTTTATTTAAATATTTATGAAAAGTATAGGGAAAAGATTTCATCAAGAAAGAAATCTTGCAGTATTCAACTGAGATGTCTTTACATGTAGTTCTGTGGTGTAACTGCAGCACCAAATCCTGCAGATTCCTTTGTTTTTGTGGCTACAGTAAAATACGTATGATGACACGGAGAAGGGCAATCAGAGTTAGATGCAGCTCTCCTCTGACCCTTCAAATTTTGCAACAGGAGTTACTACTAATTTCCCTCTTTGTGGAGCGGGGCACAGACTGACCAGCAATGGCTGCACTCACTGTGACTGGATCAGTGAGCTGAAATCCTTTGGCCGGTGTTACACAGAAATCCAGAGCAGCTGAGCCATAAGTCCCTTCCAGGCTGGAAATGGGAGAAGCTGGGCCAGGATTCCGGGGAACACTGCCCAAAGCTAGGCTTTAAAACACAGCCTTGCAAATCTCAGATGTGCTAAAACCCCAGTAGCTCCTATGGATGTTGAAAGCTGTTTGGGGAGTCTTGGCCACTTTATCCAGGTGACTGAAGGCTTTAGGACCAATTTGAGGAACCTCAGCCTGTATTTCTGGGATGATTCTGTATTTCTGTATTTCAAGGCCTGACATGCAAGGACCTATAAGGTCTTAGCAAATGATAAAAATATATAAGGAAGTTTGTTGGGTTTTTTTTTTCCCCACTCCCAGTAAGCCTTGCTGCATAAGACAGTCCCTCTCAGTTTAATGTCTTTGTGCCCTTCATCCTCCTACTGTGCTGTGCAGAATCTCAGCCTTTAACATTTTTCACCTTGTTGGACTCACTGTGTCTATTAGTACAGCGGATGAGTCATCCAGCATATTTAAGTGCAAACCTTGGGAGAAGATAGCTCTAAAATTGCCTTTTCTACTGAAAGCTGATAAGCTCATTACATATGCAAAAAAGGATACGTATATCAGGCAAAGCCAATATATGACTTGGTAGGGAAGACCAGTCGGAAATACAAAATATATGTAACGATGAATTTAAACACCGTACTAAATCACAGCTATGCTGTTTTATTAGACATTCCTTCCTCAACTATGAAAGCTTTAGCTATCGTATAAATCTGTCTCTTAATAGTTAGCAGTTACAGTTCTTTATAATTTATTTATCGGATACTGCTCAGCAAAAATGCACCTTCCTGTCAGCTTCTTTTATATACCACATTTTGTTCATGCTGCAAGCATAAATTTTTTGCTGTGCTCTCTCTGCTGGTGCCATGATTGAAGTAAAGTCCAGAAATTGTGAAGATCGGTCTTACAAGGAAGTCCTTGGTGCTGCTGGTACTGAGCAAGGGCTTGAGATGGGCTTCTGCAAGCAGCTTCTCGCATTTATCCTGAGGGACCATCCACTGCTTAGGGTTTGCTTAGCACTGAGACCACTTAGAGCAGTTCAGAATGATCATGAAAAATGTACATCAGCCATCAGGGGTTGCTGATATCCCAGTTCAGACCAGTTGCTATCATTTTTATTGCCCTAATGTGATGTGCTTTAGTGGAGTCACTTGTTCCAGACATAGGAATAGGTGTGAATGTCTCTGATAAGTGTTCAAGGAGATCCCAGCCAGCTAATAAATTGCAATTTGAGCATGTTGAACATGAGTTGTGATGCTGGTCAGGTGTGTGTACAGACTGCCTTTCAGGGTGGTTCTCACCTCAGCTGTCATGGTCCCCCCCAGCCATCTGGTGTAAAGCAGCCATTGACATCTGGGAGCTTCCGTGGGTTTGTCCATCCTTCTTTCCTTTTAGGTCATTAGGTCACCAGCACTTCCAGTCAATTAAGAGAGTGGTATTCAATCTGAACTCTACCAAATGTTTTTTAGTTTTTCTGTCCAGGGCTTTTACCGATAAATCTAATACTGGATGAAATCATATTGCCTCTCAATATTCTGCTAACTGACTAGCACTTTTTTTTAATTCTTCATACTGTTTAAACAATTCTAGTCTCCTGTTGTCATTCACTTGATTTTTTTTCAACCAAGATTCTTGCTCTGGTAAAATGTTTTGGATACTGTGTCTCTGTTTATACTTGTCCATATCAATGAAGAAGCACCAGCAGGAATGGGGTTTCTCTGTGAGGTTCAGCAGAGCAGATTCAGAAGACACATTTCTCTGTGACATTCAGCTGCTGAGGCTTTTTGACCAAATGAGCTCTGTAATGGTTTATGCAAAAAGAAGGAAAATTTAAAGTGCTTCTTTGTTCTAATTACCAGAGGTCTGCCTTCTTAATTTCAGGTCAAACTATTAGTAAGATCTTCTCTTCCGTGTTGAGGAAATCCTGAGCAGTGCTCATCATATTAAGAGTTGATTATTCCTTTCATATATCTAAACACAAGCCAACTGTGAATAAAACTGTGGTATCCTTTGAGAACTCCATGTGCAGAACTCACTTAAAGGATCACCCAAGAAAAGTGCACTTTTTCGTAATGTCTTTTTTAAAAAATTTCAGAAAGGATTAATAATTTATGTGGCTTGTGGAAAACATATCAGCCAAACCCGACATGCCTAGAAGGTAGTCAAGTTTTAACTTTTGGCTTCAACCAAGTGCAGTTTTCTAGAAGTAGAAGGTATCTATAATGTGGGCTTGGAATGGGTAAAAAACCCCCACCCTGTTAATTGCTGCCTTTGTTATAAAGTATTATCATGGAGAAGTTTTGAATTACTCGAAACCAGTGTCTCTGCCAGTTCCTGCAATAGGTTTTTTTCACAGCCATCCCATTCACTACGTCTCTGTAATTTAAATAAGTAATTCAGCTCCTTAAAAAAGCATATGATTACCTGGAATACTTTTCTGCATTTTTAATTTGCTTTTACTCGTGTCAGACTACTGATGACATCGCAAAATGAAATGAATATTTGATTGCAGAGTTTATAGCATATGCAGGCCTAATTGCTTAAGCCAGTCATGTTTATATATCTGATGCCATTGAACTTCTTTTGGAAAAATACAGCAAGACCCCAGTCTGGCAAGGGCCCTTAACTACATCCTTAAATTTCATCCACACTAGTTTTATGGAGGCTGCTAGAACTTCTCAGTTATTTGAAGCTGAGAAGGGGGTTGGCTTGTTTTCCTCGTGCAGGAGTAATGCTGAGGTTTACACCCCGAGTTAGGGATGGTGTGGCAGCATGAGCTGCTGGTCCTGGTATCTCAGAGCATATGTAGAGTTAAGCTCATACTTAAGCTCATACATAAGCTAATACATAAGCTCAAACTGGGCGGTAGGCTGCTTTGCTTGGTAAAATGCACCCATCATCTGAATGAGAAGTGTTACTCTGAGCATCCATCTTGAGATTCAAGGAGAGGCCAAGAAAGCATTGGTTCTGCTGTTTGGTCAGGCGTGGCAAACGCAAGGGGCAGCTTGGCAGATGTAGGACTCTTCTGTCACGGATATTTAAGCAAGTTATTAAAAAACTTATTCTTGTCCTTTCTGTGAAAAATTGTGGTGAGCAGTTGAGAGATGATTTGTTTATGCTGGCTAACTGCAAACAAAACTTTATCATTTACCTTTTAAGAGAAAATTAGGATGGAACGAAGCAAGGAAATTAAGAAAAAAAAAATTAAATAAATTAAGCTGTTGAGAAGCAGTGAACTTCTCAAGCATACAGAGAAAATGTGTGCTAGTGAGAGCTGGTTCTGTGCTCTGGAAAGCTAACAAAATTAAAATATGCTCACCTGTTCCAAAGGGAAACCCAACATTGGTTTGATTATTAGTTACCCCTTCTGTATCACAGCACATAACTTGAATTCATTTGTCCTGAATTCCAGAAGTTTTTGTGGACACGGAGTATTACCCAAATTACTTGCCTGGAGTTGAGCAGGTAGCAGCACAGCACTTGGTTTAATTGAGAGCCCTGTATGGTAGGGTGATGCTTCACCTGCCTGACGTGGGGTGACATATGTGAAAGCCAGGCTTGAGTGTCTAAACCTTCATTAAAACTGTTGCAGACTGATGCAGGAGGATAACTCCTGATGGTTTTAATGGGATTGCAGGTGTGTGGCAGATATTGTTAGAGGCACACCATTAAAGGTATGAGCACCGCACCAGAAAAGTTTCCTGTACACCTAGAGCAGCTCTTATTCCCCTTTGGCTCGGGATGTATCTGACACTTGATCCTGGAGCTGGCAGGAGCCAGGGTTCGTCTGCTTGTAATCTGTTCCACTTTCTGGTGCAAAGAAGAAAATACTTCTAATGTGAAATCCATTTTAAAACACACATTTAAAAAAAAAAAAGCTCCTACAGCTGTTTGAAAGCTGTTTGGAAGTATGGCATATTAGAAATATTCCCAGCTGAAATGGATTAGCAGGCAGAGTTCAAGTGAGGAGGTCAAATTTGTAAACTGAATGCAATTTATCTTGTGGCACTGCAGTTTATCACATGGTTGCAGGAATAAAGAAATGCCACACACGTGCACATATTCACACCTAATAATTTAAAGAAAACTGGAAAAGGTCTTAAAAGACATTAAAAGGCTTCTGATGACATCATGCTATCTGAGGTAATAAAACAAAGATGGTTGAAGTCAGTTCCAAAGCAACTGTAGCTAGAGATATCTTTATATATGCCAGTCTTTATATGCCAGTCTTTATATAGCTTTCATGTCTCAGGAAAAAGATGATTGAATCCTAATATTGCATAATAACTGTGCGAGGGGACACTGGTTAAGATTTTTCCTCTCATGGATTTCTTCATGCTGTATTTTATTTATTTATTTTAAATCTACAGAGATTCTTTAATGTCCGGATTAGCTGCATTTATAGGTCTTTAAAACTTGTGAGATGATCTGCCCTGTAGAAAATCAGAAGAAAACTTTTTCATGCCTCACAGAAGGCATGACTGTGTAGCTTTCTTGGAGCCCCTCTTTTTGGGAAAATTTTATTTTCTGCTTTAGAAGGAGCAGGAGCCTTTTTTTCCTTTCTTTTTTAAAATCTTCATCATGAGCTGGAAGGTGTCTCATTGAATTTGTGTAGCAGATTTTTGGATAGTTGATTTAATGAGAGTGTCTGCATAGAGACCCTCTGCTTTTCTGGTGGCTTCAGGTCCTGGTGGTGCAGAATTTTCAAGGCCCGTGCTTTGCCAATGCTGCAACTTTTGTGATCTTTACTGTTTTGTTCCCAGGTGATATTTTCCCTGACAGGGTGCAAAGCTCATAGAATGAGCTTGTAGAAGGTGCTCCTGAAAATCTGGTCATCCTGGCACTTTTAGATTGGACTGCGTTGCCTTCAGACAATGCAGCTTGTTAATAATCTTTAGTCTTGGTTATGAATATCATCTGAGCTTGTGCCTGTGTGTTCATTGTGCTCTGACATGGGAAGGTATTCTTCTGTACTTCAAAAGAGGTTCACTAATGTCAGCAAAACAGAAAAGGTAATGGACCTCCTTTTGGAGGAGGACTGTGACTGCTAAGCCACTTGGAATTGAAAAAGGTCAGAATAATTCTGCATTTCAGTCACTTTCAGGGCTAAGTTTAGTGATAAGGACATTTTTTCAAAGACACATTAGGTGGTGTAAACTCCAGGGAAAGATGTTACTGTCACATTAATAATAATTATTTAGAAGTGTGACAAACTCATCTTGAGCAGCCTCTATTAGACACAATTTCGGAATGAAATTTAAAGTAGAAGGTAATTTCTAGATGCAATTAAAAACTTGTCAGAGTGGAGAAGGAGCCACTTTCTGTCTCATTCTGATGGTAAGCACTGTAATGAAGTGGCTCAGCCTGGCATTTTCCTGCTTGCAGCTTGATCATGGACAATCCTAGTGCAGTATCTGATGCAGCTGCATTTCTAATGCATTAAGCTCTAAATGTTCTCAGAGGCAAAATACCCCAGACTTGTTTTCCATGATAATTTTCTTTTAAGGACATTTTTTTAAACAAGTCCCTGAAGCATCAGTACCCCTTATTCCAATTACAGTCATTTCAAGATGTGATCCCTGCAGAATACTATGGAGTTGGTATGTTTGCAGCTTTTCCTTATCCTCACATGCCAGTTGCTAGAGGGATAGTAATTGGAGCATGCAGCCCTCCTTCCAGCATGCCTTTCCAGGCTGCATATTTCTGAACTCCTCTGTTGCTTTTGCCTGCTTATCTTTTATATTATTAAGGAATTTGATGTGTGCAAAAAAAGCTTGAACCACAGCCTTGGGGCTTCTTTGGTTTTAGACCAAATGCATCATGATTTGCTGTTTATGCATCCTCATTCACCACTTCCAGTTACTCCAATCTACTTCTAGCCCAGACAGCCCCTGTAATTCAGCCATGGAGGGACTTTTTAATTTTGACCATCTAGTCTCAAGGATGAATTTCTTTGTTCCCAAGTCAGATTTTGTCACCTGCATGTCTTAGAGTCTTATTTGAAGTTAACAGACTTTGGTGAATGACATTAATGCAAGACTATAATGGGCCTAAAATATCCACTGTATGCTAGTGTCCATGTTTTTTTCTTGATACTTCTCACAAGCAGGACATTTAATAGCCAGTTTATGAGTGTTTTGTCTTGATTTCTTGCCAGGCTGGCTTTTTCAAAGAAGCTGGTGGTGACTAAGCAGGGAGAGCTCATGTAAAATTGGAATTACTGAACTTGATGTCCCTCAAGCCCTCAACACCACTGACCATGCTTAGATCATGTCTTAGTTCACATACAGTGTGTGTCCTGCAGTGAGATCCCTACAGGATCATCCCTTTCTGCTGCATTTCCATGGTTTAGGATGCCCTTGGGCTGCAAATTGTGGCAGACCTTTATGAGTGCCTTCCCAGTGTCAGCTGGCGCTGACAGCAATACAAAAATCAATTTAGCATGGAAAAAAAGGAAACCAATATGTCCTAAGTTCAGATGCTGGCATCTGGTGAGAATTTTGATTTGTGTGTGTTGTTTTGATAAAGATTGGAAGAGTTCTAAGTTTGTGCAGTGCTAGGCATTTTATGGCATATTTAAATGTCTATAACATAATTCGCTTTACCATCAGAAGGCATAAATGTCAGCCTATTGACACATTATAAAGACACAAATGGAATGTAGCCTGGCAGACTGGTGCTGGTTTTGAGGTTTAATAGTACATCTGTATCATTTATCCCAGCGGGAAATAACACAGGATGTTGCCTTGTAATTTTTTACTACTGTATAATAAAATGTAACCACAATAAATGGTGTCTAAGCAAGTAATGCAGCAGATTCTGGATTTTGTCCAGTGTGCCTTTACCACTTAGGTTAGTTTTGCCTCCCTACAAGTTTAGACAAGATGTGATTTTGACTGGCTACAAACAGAAGGTGGATCTCTTTAATATGTTACATACGTATCTATAGAGACCTTTCTATGCATTCCACCTCCTAATTGGCTGGTGTTAACAGTGTGCTGGTTCATTCCTCTTCAAATCACTCCTATCGTAAGTTGAACTGTCCTTGAAAGGGTCTGTTCTGCATTTCTGCACTTCAAGAATGTCTTTGCCGGTTGATTGCTTTCCCAAATGTCCTCTCTGTGGTATGGTGTCATGTGCAGGTAGGCTTTTGATAAAAACTCCAGTAAGGACATTTCACGGAAGTGTTATCAGACTCAGGCAAAGGGAGAGCAGGGACTTTGAGTGTTTGTGTTGGTTGAATTTAACTTATGATGCATTCCCTGCTCAATGCTAATGGGGCATCTTGCACACCTTTCAGCATCCTGGAGGGTGCTGTGTCCTGCCTGATGCCAGTCCTTTCCTACCTTCGGTGTCCAGGCTGCTGCACTGCTGCAGGCTAGGATTTTTTTTTTTAATTAAAGCCATGAGAAGTCTGAGAAAGGAGTCAGCACCCAGCTAGGCACTTCTGCAGGGGCCTGATAATGCAGAAGGGCGCTCTGGTTGCTTTGTAACATCTGTCCTGCAATGTTCCAAGTGAAGAAAAATATGAAAACATTATTCTGTGCGTATTAGAGTGCTGCACATTTGTAAAAAGACAATTAACATAGAAATGAGGGAAGCTTTTGATTCATCAAGTAGATTCAACAGACTGTGTCATTTCCTTGATTTTCATTTTAATTAGGATTAATCAGTTTTATCTCCTAAGGTCTTTGCAGAGAATTTACACGAAACAGAAGATTTTGGTCAGCAGTGTGCCAGTGTAATAGCCCCTACTTGAAGAAATCCAGCTGTGGCACGTATAACCAGGATTAGATTTGGCAGGGCTCCAGGCTCCCCTCTCCTCCCTCATTAAATGCCTTGCTGTTGCAGGGAGCTCTCTGGATCCTCCAATACCAGATCCTTGGTTTCACATAGCTGCCTGGTTGCTTGCTTCAAAAACCACTTGGAACCAGTATATTGCTTGGAAAAAATATCTCTGGGATGCCAGCTTGAAATAATGCCTGCTCTTTGCCTCAAAGACAGTCTCAAAAAGTCTCGCTTAACCCCAGCACCCATTGGTCCTGACAGCTGGGAGCTAGAGCCAGCTAAGACAAAATGAAGCTGACCTTTTTCTCCTCAAACTCAATATATTTAACAGAAGCATTTAGGTTTAGATGGAGCTTCAGATACGTTAGAAGTGGAGAATGAGGGAAAGTAGCCAGGTAGTTCTATAGGAAGGAGAGCAGCAAGTCAGTGGCCTTGTAGGGGAAGCAGCAAGGTTTTGAGTGTGTGCTCTGCATCCTGCACAGAAGAAGCAGGACTCCAACACGCCCTTGGTGAGTGTTGCTGTCTTGGTGTTGGGCTGTGTTCTCTTTCTTCTTCTTCTTTCTTTTTCTTTTTTCATATTTTTAGAAGTCTCTTATCCCACCAAGAGAAACAGAAGAATCTTTGAAAACAGTTACAAACCAAATGAAATCTTTCTGGTTTAGTTATTCGATGTATTTCTGAGTGGATAAGTTTCATCATGGAAATTAGAATAATTTGCAAACACAAGGAGCATTTTATTATGATTGTTTTTCAGTACCTGAAATAGATATCTTGCAAGGAAAACTTCCATACTTTGTGCAAGTGAAAATTTAGCTTCCAGTTTGTTTCTTTATTGGAGAACGCATAATTGTTCCAAAATATGTGAAATGTAAATGTTTTCCTGTTAATTGTAGGAGAACAATATTTCATCCATGTGGGTCCTACGACAGTAAATATCAAATGTGGGCTTTAAGCATCTTGTACACTCAGTAGATTTGAAAGCCATTAAATGTATGAACAGGAAGAAAATGGGGACAGAAGGCAAAAAACGCTGAAGGGAAAATCCTACTGAAAGCTCACAAAGCATTTTCAAACTTACAGAAATGACCTGCTCTGTTCCTGTTACACAGAAGTGTTAAAATGAGAACAGGCGACCCCGTTCCCCCAAATCATTCATCTGTTATGTCTGCGATGTATTTAGACTGAATCCTTTCCCAGATGCTGCGGATCTGTCGGTTCCAGGGGAAATTAATGGGATTTTACCATTTGCTTTGAGGAAACGAGGACTGGACTTTCTCCTGCTGTCTTTGGCAGGAAGGAGTAAGGAGCTTTCCTGTCTGCTCTCTTTAAATATTGCATCTTTTTAAGCTTTTTTTGCCAGATAGCCTAATTTGTGTTAGTGCAATATACCATGTTGGAAAATTACAGAGGTTAATGTACAGCACTGTGATACACAACCATAATGGTAGACTCTAATGTTTTTTAAATGGTAAACCAAAGGCATTTGTAATACAAGTTGTAGTGAATTGCCTGCACTTCTTGCCAGAGATTAGTTTAGCACTGCTTTTAATATTTTATGCACCGAAGTTGTTTGCAAAGACTAAAAGCTTCACTCACTTTGCACACTTGTGCTTTGTTCTGTCCCTGTACAAAGCACAACAGAACCACTCTCTTGCTGATGAATTGTATGTCAAGAAATTCTATTAAATTACAGTTATACTGCATTGGAAAGATTTTCCTAGTGATCAGTGAAGACTACATCAGATTTATGGTGTCATAACTGAGCCAGGTAGTTAGAAATCTAACCTTTTGTAATATCATAGGTTGCATATTAATGTTTTAAATATCTAAACCGCACATGAATGACGTAGGACATTTTTACTTTAAATGTTACTGTAGAGATTTGATGGTACATAATCCCATTAAAACAGAAGAGTGCAAGATGAAATGATCCATTTGCAATTATAATTATGCATATTGAGATTGACCATTCTTTAAAAAATTGGAAGTGCAAGGTTGAGAAGGGTGCTTGAGCAATCACTCTTTGTTGAGAGCATTGATGGAAGAATAAAAAATTTGAGAGGGATTGATTTGTCAGTAATCTGCATGAAAAAGTATGGGAGGCATTTCTTTGGAACATGAAGGGGAGGTAACCCTTTCACTGTCATGGTTAGCTTTGCTTGGAGAACCACCACAAAAAGACATGATCAAAACCAGAACAGCAAGTAACACTGAACTACTTCACCTGCTCTTGACACTTGATAAATAAAGAGTATTAGTTGATCAGCTTATTATTGGAGAGTCAGCGTGGCCTCATGAGTACTCCAGAAGAGGTGGGTTTTGTTCTAGCTCTGTCAGGGGCCTGCTTTTTGATCTTGAGCAAAATTTTTTTGTTTCCTTGCCTTTCTTTCTGCTGTTCCTTGATTGCCTTGTCTTTGTGGAGGATGAGCTCTTCACGAGAGAGATTTCTTTGCATTGTGTTCTGTGAACAATGAAGTCTGAGCCTCGCCGAGCCTCTAGGGGCATCTCTAAAAGAAATTATAATTGTTAGCTTTAATCACTTTCATCAAAAGAGCTTGGTAAAGGAGGGTGTCAGTGTGGAGGATTTGGAGAAATCTGTAGGGTGCCTGTTTAATTAAGTCACTGTGGGTGAAAGTTGCTGATTGGGTTTGCTTAGGCTGATGCCGAGATGCTGATGCCCAGGAGCCAAGGCAGTGTTGCTCCATACGAGTTTTCATCCCCAAAAGCACGACACAGACGCTGGGTGCTCACTCCTCTGCTTCTGCAGAGCCAGAAGCAAGGTGCTTGGTATGTTTTAACAAGCAAGGCTTTTTCAGAAGCCTCCTACTGGTTGCCTAAAACTTCACGTTCTTTTTTGTGTGTCCCTCTGTTGCAACAGAAATTGGGCTGCTTGGCTTTTTGCAGCGAAGACAGATCCTTGAGGGTGAGCCATCCCGTCTTGATGGATTCTCCTCCTAGCCTCTGCTGTTGCCAAAATAAAGTGTTTATAGTTGCTGTCCTTATTAGCAGCTTCTGGTTTGGGATGGTGCAACAGCATGTCAGTTTGCAGATTCATTACCCTTCTTGTGGCATCTTGTGATGCAGAGCAATGTGCCCTTGTCCTCTTTGAGTGGATGCATTACTCACTGTAGCAGAGGATTTAGAAATATTTAGCCACATGAACACGAGCAGCCATGTTAGTAAAAATGGGCTGTGTTGAAGTAATCTCCATTGTTCATTTAGCAGTAAAATTGGCAGGTAGAGCTCCAGAGTAATATGGGGTGAAGCAAGGGAGAGAGGTGATTTCCCCTCTCCTTTGCATCCTGAGTGAGACCACTTTCCAAATTGTCCAGGTGGGGTATGACCAGGGGAGAACTGGGGAAGAAGCAACAAATGCTTTCTGAGAAATACTGCAGGTTTGAGGGCAAGCAGGTTAGTCAAGTGATGTGGAGAACAGTAAAAGAGGATCAAAACCAGGTTCCCTTGCATAAAGGGCAGGAGCTCCACTGCTCTGAGTGTTATTAGGAGTCAGAGGTAAAGCAATGCCTCTTTCTTTAGTGTGTTTATTCTCTGTTTTAGGGCTAATGCCAAATCTCTGTAGTTCCTGCAGTGCACCACTGCCAGTGTGCATTGACTCTCTAACAAGTATTTTGCAAGATCTTTGCTCTTGCAAGAATCCCTGTATGGTTCCCTTCCTACTTTAATAAGAACAAGAATTCCCCAATCTGCATTTGAAATCTGCATAGAAATAGCATATGGCAGAGGCCAACTCAAGGTTACACATTTGGCATTTGGGAAGGGAAGGCAAGAAAAATTTACCAGTCAGTACACTCACATTATGATAAAATAAAGGTGAGCTGAGAGAAGAGCATGTGCTGAATCTTAAAACGACACAGAAGAGCCATAAACCACAGTATGTTGTGCTATCTCTAGTCCTTTATGCTTCAAGCAGGAGTAAAATGTGGAGTATCATAAATGAAACAAAGATCTTGTTTTAATTTTATTTTAAAAGCCATTGCAAGGCAATGGGATAACAAACATTGACTTCTTCAAACCAGGCAAACTACAATTTCTCTGCTCTGTACTGCTCCCATCAAATGAGAATTATTCTCCAAAAGTGTCTTGGAACCAGGTAAAGGTTTTGCTATAAAGCACAAGTAGAGTAGTCTAAACAAATGGCATTTTTCCTAGAAATAAAGTATATGGATGCCCTTATGAGGTGTTGCTTGGTCTGCTCTACACTTGTAAAAGTGGTTTTTCCTACTGAAACTGTATATATTTGGTCAAAATCCAAGGCTGAAAGTGGGTATAAGTCTGTACATCTAGAGACTTTTTCATTTGTACAGTGAGGAGTAATAACTGGCCTTACCCCGAGTTTGCCTGTAAATTTCTTAGATGATCCAAAGCCTGTTTATTGCTAACAGAGGCAATTTTGCTGACAGGCAAGCTGGAATAGGTCTCATTTTCTTCCAGAGCATCCATACTTGCCTATTATAGAGAAATCACTCAAAAAGCAGCATGCATGCTGGACTCTCAAGCCTTGTTTTAAGTTCTAATTTACTTGTCTGATTTCCAAGGTTACTGAATGCAAGCAATTGCTTCTTCAGTACATAAATAAGATGAATTATGTGTTAGGGACCAATGCCTCGGCCTTGTTCTTCTCATGCTCTCAAGGGAGGATCTGCTGAGCAGTGCTTAGAGCTGGGGTGCAACTTTCTTTTTTTGCCATTGAAAATTAAAGTAAGACTGTTCTGGATTAGCTCAGATGTGAAACCGGAGCCCCAGGACCATTTTTTTTGGTCTGAAACTTTTGAAGGTGTAGGGTGGTCCAGGGTGTGGATCCATGGCAGCAGAGTGAAAGCTCTGCTGGTTGGGAAAGGCTTGGGGACTCACTGGTGTAACTGGAACAATTTGCCCCAGCTTAACACTGGATCCTATTTTAATCACCCTTTAAAGTTTTTTTTCATTTCAATACACTTCTTTCAAATAACATGATCTATGTTCTCCCTTACAGGTTGCAGGAAATGAGCTGGGTTTGTGGTTGATGTTGGAAGCAAAATTAAGGCAGGAGGACTCATTGCTGTTTCCCTTGCATGGGTTTTTGATTATATTTTCTAATTGTTTCACTGGGATGGGATGAGGTCCTGGGGTCCTGTGCCATCCAGCTTGACTCTGACAAGACTAATTCTCACTGAAGTTTCATCTGTAGCAATCCCAACTGTGAGGAGCAATTTTTCATGTGTAATTAATCCTAATAAAACCAGTGCTTCCAGGAGGCTGACCTGGATCCATCCATTTCATTGTTTTGTCAATTAATGTTATATTTAGCATCTAACACTGTAATTAGAAGAAAATACTGAAGATGTAAAGGGACAGAGAAATTTTAAGTTGTAGCTGCTGAGGAGAAGGAATTACTATCCTTGCAATCATTTATTGCATTTATTGCATTTATTTTAACTTCTTTTCAAACTAGGTGTTTTTTATTCTGGTGAAGTGACCTCTAAAAACCTCTGATAAATTGTCTGGTTTAACTATAGTTTCTCCAGATCACATTGGAGCCTGTTGTGAGAAGAGACACTCATGTACCTGCATGTGTGTTTGAAATCTACTTGAATCTCTTAAGGTTTTTTAAATTATTGGCAGACATTGTCCACTGATTTTTTTTCTGACCACTGTTTATTATATGTTACTGCTGTCTTCCCATGCAGAGATCTGCTTCATAGACATTAAAAATTCTTACTCTCCAAAAATAAGTTCTGTTGATCAAAATCAGTTGTTCATTGCCCTATCCTCTGGTAAATGCATAGCAGAAAGTTCATGAGTGCCTGATAAGTCTTCAGAGGCAAGGATAAACATTTTTTAATTGTTTTCTTTTTCTCTTTGTTTTGCAGAAATGTTGAATACAGTACTCTGCAAAAAATAGCGTGTGGATTTCTCACACCTGACGAACAAGAAAAGGTAATTACCAGACCATACAGTTGAGCCTCATTTGTTTGCTGTGCTAAAATATTTAGACCTGATCACGTTGCATGAGCCTCCAGCACTGTCTGCATATGAGTTTTGTGTATTTTCTGTTATGCAGGCACTGTTGTTTCTTGAGAATATTCCTTTATGTAAAGGGAACAGGGGAACAAAAGCAGCAGAGCATGAAAATGCTGAAGCAAATGGTAGGGAAGAGCATACCGTGAATATTTTCAGTACTTGTAGAAGTGAAAAGGGTAAAAGAGGGGGAAAAAAATTACCGAGGCTTATATGTGCCAATGGGGAAAGGGCTGCAGACGTCGCTGTGTTTGCAGGACTGCTTGGTGGAGCCTTGCAGCCTGCTGGGCAAGTGTCAGAGGAGGCTCAGTGATCATCAGCGTTACAGCAGCCTCCTCATGTTTCAGTGACCGAGTAGCTGGTGGGGTGGTGCACCCTGCTCCAGAGGTTGTGAGCGCCTCTGCTGCCTGCGAGCCTGCCTCTTGCAATCGAGTTTCTTGATCCTCCTGGGTCGTGACATTTTGTTGGGGCAACGCAGCTCGGCAGGGCTGTGGCTCAGTTGCTGGTGTTAAACAAAATGCTGTTCATCAAACTTTCATGAGACACTTTGCCAGGGGCTGCCTCTTGAAAGAGTAGGCTCCAAAAAGCAGTGAGCAGAGCTGTGCTGCTCTGTACTGCTGCCATCTCCTGTATATTCCTTCTACCTTCTTTCCAAGGCTGAGAGGTGAGCACCCCTACAGGGCCTCGAGTGGTTTTGCACTTTCCTCCCTGAAGGAAAAGTTGGACAAGGCAGGCATGGCCATGCTGAAGATGGGTGCATCCTGCTTCAGCTGGTACATCCCTTCAGCTGTATGGTGAATCCAGAAGAGGGACCAGGAACTCACCTCTGCCCTAAAGTCTGTGTCAGGCATGATTATTGCTGGGAATCTACATGAGCTGAGCCTTTCATTAAGTTTTTGCAGTAATTAATATAATGACTTTAAAGTAAGAAAATGTGTCGGTAGATACCAGCGTGAAGAACAGAATGAATATATAATGTAAAGATCTGTAAATCTGAGTATAGCAAAGTAAACCTAGTGAGACTTAAAAACATGGTTATGAAGAGAGAGACACAGCAGATGTTGCTGGGGTCAGGAAACTTTCTGTATGAACACGTGACATGTTTTTACAAGACACTTCATCTCATTGCTTGGGTTTAAAAATGCATGTGAGTGACATCTTGTGTTCACTACATCTGCAGTGCCATACTGCTGATAATTAGCACGTGCATTTTAGAGGCAGTATGAAGCCAAGATGACAAATGCAGACAAATCATAGGGTAGAACAATTCTGCTTTCTCCATGTATCAGCATTATCATTTTATGGAAGTCCATCTTTCCACCCTACGAATGGAAGTGTAATTTCAAGAAGCATGTTGAAAAGCAGTACAAGGGCCTAAATTTGCAACTTGTGTGCAACCTTGTGTGTTTTTCTTGTGGTGGTCTCTGCATGCATCAATTTAGTGCAAAATTATGACAGGAGAGGAAGAAGAGGAGACAGAACAAGCAGCTCTTGGAGCAAATACAGATTTGATAAAAGTGCATTAAACTTTTGGAGAACCACATTCTCCTGTATTTGGGGTCACAGTGTTTTGAAGTACCTTCCATGTACTAACAAATGGGATTCATTTTATTGGATACTTCCATTTGGATTTATGGTGTAATTTTAAACTCTGTAATGCTTCTAAATGCATTTAAAACACCATCACCAGCTTATTTCTCTGCTTCTGTCCTGTTTGGGTGCTTGACATGTGTGGAAGATGTAGCATAGCTTTACTGGGAGTCAAACAGTTCAATGCTCTAAGTCTGTTTATTCATGCCAAAAAGAAAGTTTGAAAAATCAGATTTCTTTAAAATAATGAGTTTTCCAAGGGGAATAATGGAAACGTGGTGCAGATTACAGTAGAGTTGAGTCTCACTGGTCTTTTTCTAAGAAGGTCAAATATTAGTGTAAGTTATCTGTGCAATTTAAAATTATCTGTACAAGTTGTGCAACTGTACAATTGTGTAATTTATGTTTATTTATGCTTTTGGGACAGTTTTAGAGAGATTTTTGAAAAAAACAGTGTTTCTTTTTGCAAGTAGGAGATTAAAAACATGCCCACATTCATCCTGGCTACGTGCTTTCTGAGCCCTTGAAACACAACTACCCGTGCTATTGCAATGTGGCTCAAACACAGGAATTATTCCCACTGGGTTTCTTGAAAGCTATAGGTGTTGTTTTAAAGTTTCACATAAGCAATATTGTAAGTAGGTAAGGGTATATATGCAGCAAAAAAAATGGCCACTCACGTTGTTATATTTGATCTCCTCTTCTTTGAGGTCAGGTAGTCACATGCAATTTCTTTTCATCCTGTGAACGGTATCCCACAGAGTCATTTAGTTCTGTCAGCTATGTGAGCGCACAACCATGGGCTCTTTTATTCCCCCAGACTGTGGCAGTGTCTTTTTATTTGGTGCTGCATGGCACTTGGTTGCAATGGCTGGGCTAGGGACGTATCAGATATATTTCATTGCTGAAAACAGAGTAGGTGATCTGTGCATGAGCCAGCCCCTAGGAAAGGCTTTGCCCCATCTTATGGAGGCAGTGACCTTGATGGGGATGCTCACCCCCATGCAATGGGGGCTTTTTGCAGATGGAGTGGATTTCATGCTGTGCTGCTGTTAGCATCAGTGAGTGGGGTCCAAAGCTGCAGAAATTAAGACTGTGCTTTTACTTCCTGTGTGGCTAGACCGAAGGAAGAAATCCCAAGGCTCAAGGGCATGAGAAGCGCTCTCTTCTTTTGTTCTCGGTATCTTTTTTTTTTTTTTTTTTTTTTACTGGCTGGCCATGACATTAAGATTTCTAATTAATTTAGAAACCACAGGCAGTTGAAGAGAGTGAGCAATGTAATAACTGGGCCATGGGGCAGAGTAAAAGCACATCAATTATTCAGGCAGTCGCTGCTGCTTTTTCCCTTCCCAAAGCTGGGCTGGCTGTCAGCGTGTCAGTGATGCTGCTAATGCCCTTCAGAATTTACATGCATAAATAGTGGCCTTTTAAAATCTGCATGAGGATAACTTTAGTATTTTCAACAATAGCTTCCAGCAGCACGCTCTGTCTAGTGGGCGCCAGGGGCTCCAACCACTATTTTGGGTGCCTTGTTCAAAACTGGGATCTTGGCAAGTGCATCCCCCAGAAGCCTCTGCTGTGGAGAAGTTGTACCTCAAAGAGGTTGAGGGATAGCCCAAGCCATGCAAAGAAAGAAACAGTCCTGCTTTAAAATGCAGGTGGTGTCTGAGAGTGTTCTCTCTGGGCGAGTGAGTCCAGCATCTCTTACAGTGCATCATCCCCTGCTTCTATTACTGTGATGTCTCTGAAGAACACTCTGTGAATAAGCCTTGGATGCCACTGGGGGTGGACCCAGTGCAGTTGCTCTACAGGTGGAGGAGCAGGAAGCATCCTTCTCCTTCTCACTGCTCTGACTATTGCAGGTCCTGTACTTTGAGCAGTTGGAAAGTTTGAAACAGAGGAAGCTTCTCTCATTGCCAAGAACTACATTCACAGGACTGGCTGTGATTGTCTTTAAGGGGTGCACCTCAATGTCTCATGTTCGGGATGCCACAGGGAGCAACACAACCAGTAAGGGGAGCGAAAAGTGGGGGACCTGTTGGATTTTTCTGCCATGGACTACAAGTGGATGACAAAGCCTTATTTTTGTGTCTGGTTGGCATGGTTATCCCTGCTGCTGGAGGCAGCCACCTTGCTTTTTAAAAAGTGAACTAATTTGTGAAGGCAACAAAATAAAATGAGCCTTGCTAATTACGTGTTGTGCCAGCGAAATGACCAGCTTGGGTTTGGAAGACGCTGGCTGTAATTAATGGTGAAAGGCTTTTTCTCTCATCTGTGTAGCCATTATGAATTACTTCTCCCCATGGAAACTTTTAAATCTGTCTCACTGGGGAGCCTGAGGAGGAACAGGTAAAATGGATTTGCCCTAATAGCTGCAGTTGTAACTTAAACACTTGAAATGATATTAAGCATCTCTCTCCATTAGCATTTCATGTTGATCCTGATGATATACCAGCCGAGGCTAAGACAGGATCAACGTTCATTAGATGGAAGAAACTAAACTCTGTAGACAAATGCTTTGGCTAAATGGGGCCTTCATTGCACAGAGAACAAGAATGCAATTAGCTGAAATGTTTGTTTACAAAATCTAATTCCTGGGGAGTATCTTCTCAGATTGCCGCTTACATCTCTTGGACCGGTTTTGTTGCCAAGGCTTGCAGGTTGACGGATTTTGCAAAGCTTGGTTTGTAGTATGTCTATAACAGATGTTTCAAACTTTGCACGGTAAAGCTGAACCCAAGTGAAGAGCAGGGGCTAAGCTGCAGGTGTGCCAGAGCTTATTTGTGCATTCCTTACATTTATTTTACAGTTTGCAGTTAAGTGCAATTAATAATAATTATTAGATGTTCCAGATATTAAACAGTGTAGGCTGAAGAGAAGCTGGAAACTGTGCAGTGCTGAAGTGCTGCTACTCCAGTCCTCCTGCCCCCCACCTGGAGCCTAGCCCAGGGGAATCACGGATGGGTTCCAGCTGGGTGAGAATGTATCTCTGCCAGGATAACTGCATGAAGAGCCTTGTCCTGGTTGGTTGACAAACATGAACACCCTCAGAAGGTGATTTTGCCCATCCGCAATGCAAATTGTGCTCTGGAAATGCTGCTTCTCTTTGGGTTACAGAGATGGCCAATGGGAAACATAACTGCTGTTGTCCAGATATTAGAGCAGATTTTGTCACTGTGTAGGGTTTGTGGAGCAGGAAGGATCAGGCATTTTGAGCATGAGCTGGTACCAAGAAAACATCTTCATGCTAATTTTAAGCATGCAGTAGAGCATTCCGCTGCATGCTTGGATATGGTGTGGCAATATTTGTTAGCTTTTTTTTTTTGTTTTGTTTTTGTTTTTTTTTTTTGTTTGTTTGGTTTTTTTGTTTTGTTTTGTTTTGTTTTTTTTGTTCATGTGGTGGCTTTGCTTTCCTTGCAGTTTTTTCTAGTGGCTTCCTTGCAACTGAAGAGTGTCTGCACTTACCCATGGGTGATACTGGGCAAGTAAGCATTTCCTGGGCACATTTCCATCATGTATCTGGTGGCAAACATGAAACAGTTATCAGAATAACACCTTTTCTTCTCCATTTGCTGAATACAGGATATTAATAAAATTGTCAGTGTAATCTGTTTGGCAATGGCTTATAGTTATGTTAAATGATGGGGAACGGACTAATGAAGGCCATCCTGTTGATGGATAAGGGCTACAATTTACCAAGCCTGCAGTAATTGAAGTAAAGCAAAGTTGCTTTTGCCTAATGTGCAGAGTGGTAGGTGATGCACAGGTATGTCTGTGTATGTTGTACTGAGCACAGCAACACAGTGAGGGGGGTGAGCTCTGGATGTCTGTGGGAATTCAGGACAGGATAGGACTGCTGCAGAGGCCCCTGATGTGATTGCAAGAGGTAAAGTCTCAAAGTTTTTCAGATGTCTTAGCCGTGACTTATTAACCAGCTCATGGCAGTGTTGTGGGTCTTGCTTCCTTCTCCTGTGCAAAGGACACTCCCCAGCAGCGCTTCTCCTTCAGGCAGCGAAAAGGGAATTGCAGGAGTCAATGCTGGGGTTTGCTCCTTGAAAGGCACTGCTCAGGAGATCCCTTGGGAGTCTATGCTAATACAGAATTTAAAACACCGCTTTTTCAGTGTCAGCACTGGAAATGACAAATGCTTCCCTTAATTTGAGAGAAGTGTGCCTGATATTACATGCTTATATATGCCTGAGAGTCTATTCTCAAGACAGTACATGGGCCTATCTCCTATGAAAGCTAATTGCACTATTAGGAAAAGATATCCTGCTAACTTTATAAGATACATTTATTTGTGTCTTCTAGGTTTTTTTTTTTTTTCTGAGGTGGAAGAAATCCTGAATGGTGCCAAATTTCATTTGAAGCATATTCAAATTGTTCTTCACTGTCCCTTCCTCTCTCCCCATGTCAAAACTGTTCTGCAAATTGAAAATATTTTATAAGTTCAAGGCACACCAATGTAATTGAAGGCGGGCAGCACTTATGAGAGCTGAAGGGGAATTCATTGTGCAGATGACTTGAGGCTGATTTTTTTTCCTATGTAAGGGAAAAAGTCAGTAGAAAGCAGCATTGCCGACAGGGTTATATACATTTAATGTACAGAAAATTCAGGTGAACAGAAAGAACTGTGGCCAAGGTGTCTCCCTTTGCCTGTCAAGAACCTGGGGCAGATAGAGAGTTTTATTGTCTGGGTCTACTTTGGGCTGGAGGACAAGACTTGGGGCCTGGGTGACTGCTTCTACCACCTCCTCCTGGCAAATGATCCACAGTGCAGATCATTTCACTTCCAAAGCATTAGGAGTTGGGTGCTGAGATTTTGTACCAGCATGATTTGAACTTAAGTCTAATTTAGACAAAAGTTTAAAGAGCTCTCTCCCCTCCCTCTCATGCAAAGCACACTGGAGAGTCTAAATGCACTGTATCTGGCTTGGAGGCATTTCCCTGTGGTTTATTGCTTTGCTTTTATTGAGGGGCTGTGTTTGCTTTCACACAAACTGATTCATTTGGACACAATGATTTGTTTCGCAGAAGTTGTTTGCTTAGGGATGAAGGCTGAATTAAGGGGGTTTTATGGGGTAGAAACTTTATTTCCACAGACTTTTTCAGTTCTCAGTTGCACTCCCTGCAAAGTTTGTACAGACTCAGATAAAGTGGCCCTTGGCCAAACTGGGAAGATGCAATGTGCCAAGTAGCTGTAGGGAGAGGAGGAGGATATGTTAAATTACATAGAGCTTTTGAAAATTTTAGAATGTCCTGCAGGAGCAAAACGATGGATCTTGTAAAAAAATGTAAGATGATCTGATTCTTTTTAATTTCCAAAAATAAGAACAAAATTGGAACAATCAATCCAATTTTATTAAAATATGAAGATACGCTAAGTACAGCATTAGATATGTATTTTTTCACTATAAATACACCCCCAAGGAATCATTCCATTTTTAAGATGAACTTGGTATTATGATAATGTAAAAGAAGTCTATAATTTATAATTCCAATTGGAGGTGAAGAAATTTAACATGTCAGTTTCTCTATTCATTCCTCCAGTAGTCAAGACCAACAGACTGTTCCTTCACCTTTGCTGTCAATCATTTAGATAGACCAATTATGGATTTGGTTAAAAATACCTATGTACCAAAAGAGAAAATGCAGCAGAAGAAGGCTCAACATACTAATTAAAAAAAATCCCAAAAAACAAAACCAAGTCATCTGTAAGAGTACATTTAGTCCTACGCTGTATGAGCTTCATGGCCAAAACTCCTCAACTATTGCTCTGGTCTTTCTGAAGGTGCTATATGGACCAAGATGAGAAGTGGCTCTCCAGTGTTTGTGTGTTAAGCTGGTGGCAGCTGACAGTCACTTCTTGTGCCATTTAGAAACATTCACTGCCTGGCAATTCTTTGGGTAGAAAAAAAAGGAGGAAGTGAAAGATAAAGTCCTATACTGATATTTAGGTCTTCATTGTGCAGAGCCACTCATGTGTGCTGGGAAAAAAATTGTATTCTGGCTGGCATGAGATCTTTATTAATTTTACGCATTAGTTTTGGAGTTTTGAGCTTTAAGGTCTCCAGTGCAGTGCTTCTTTCACACTCAGTTTATAGGGGACGTAATTGCATTGACCTCTGTTCTGCTGGTACTAAATATTCAGTGTGCTCCAAAATCATTCCACAGACCTGAAACTGGAAAATCAGATTCCTTATTGAGATGCATAAATATAGTTGCAGGTCTTGTAATCTTGTATTAAAGCAGCAACATTTCTTTGGGGTAAGTTTATTATGACAAAATATACATGGCCAAACTTAAATATAGTTAACCTAATATGATCAGACTGATTTGGAGCAGAGGTAGGTCAACACTAAGTGCTTTTGAAAATCTCATCCCAGCTCTCCAGAGATTAGGGCTATGAATGCAGAGCCTCAGCCTAAGTCATGCTGAAGAGGCAGAAGGAATGTTTCTCAATGAGAGAGGCTTCATTTGGACAGCAGAGGCATGAAGCAGACTTGGGTAAGAAAGATCTGCAACCAGATGGAATAATATCCAGCTTTGCCCAAGGCACAAGGGTTGGAAGTTAACCCATGTGGATGCATCTGTGAGTCTTTGCTACTGCCAAAGTGTATATGTGGGCAGTCTCCCTGTTTTCAGGTGGGTAGGGGCATCCTCTCCTCTCATATTTTGATCAGTACTGCTGCACCAAAGTAGTAAAGATGAAAAACTTGAGGCTGGTGGCCCCAGTTTTCTCATTAGTTTTACCTATTTTTTAAAAAAAACTACAGTCTTACAAAGGTAGTGTCCTTGGGATTTGTAGCACTCACTGGACTCTCACAGCATGGAGGCCTATTTTTGGTGTAATATTTTAATCTAAATATCTAAAAGTTAAGTGCTCTTTTAGGCATTTGAGCGAGTAGTCTTGCTGTTGCATGTGGGAAAAAGCTTGAGGGCTCTCCTCTTGTACCTCTGTGAATGGTGCATGTGACTGATTTAGTGAACAAGTCAAAAATACAAGGTCTACTGAGGCCATGGAAGGAGTATCTTCACCCTTTGCATGCATGACTTCCCCCTGAAATAAGTGGGTTGTGTTCCTTGAAGTGAGCCTGAGTTTGGCCCTTAGATCCTGTGGTTGTGATGAGGGATTTGACCAGATCAGTGTCTTTGTGATGGATGAGATGACTCACTCTGATACCTCATCCTCAGATATTACTTATTGCTAGTGCTTCATCCTGCACATGTCCAGATGCTGGAGGTGCTTCTCACATCAGCTGTGGTGTCCCAACATCAGATGAGTGCAGTCTGCAGGTACCTCCCTTCCTCTTTCTCTTTTTTTTTGGACCACATTACCTACAATTTTAAGACGAATTTCTGTTATTAAAAAAAATAAAAATTATTATAGCATAAGTAGCAAGTTTAGCCTTTGAACTGCAGCAGCATAGTGGCTTTTGTAAAAGCACACAGCTGCTTTATGTATAACACGTGCAGGACTTAAACGTCATGGGTTGCTTTCCATGATCTACAGTTTTATACAGGAACACACTAAGTGGGTCTAAACTTATTGAGGCTAACCCTTTGGGACTGACTTCTGCATGTCCTTATTACAAGGAGCCTGCAAAAGACTGGAATGACATTTTGTCAGTGTATCCCTGGGCTAGGCCTGACACCAAATAAAAGAAAGAAAAACCTGCAAATGCTCAAGGCAGAGGATAGGAAAGAAGCAGCATGTTGAGTAAACAGATGGGGTGGGCCAACATTAAGAGCAGGCTGGTTATGGTAAGTATAATGTGCAGAAGTCACAGTACATCAGCTAGCTAATCAGTGCTGAATGATTTGTAGGCATCTCAGCAGAGGTGAGTTTTAAGGAGGTTTGAAGGAGACCAGTGTGGTGGCTCTGCAGATTTGTACTCTTCTGCAGAAAGAGTACAATGCCTGTGAAAGGCATGAAGGTTATTATTTCAGTGTTGCTTTTCTGCAAATATTCGTCTTTTTCTACATCCTTTTTCTTTTTTTAAAATACTTTTTTTTTTCCTCCACATTTGCTACAGAGTCTCTCTAATGAGCCAGGGCGGTTTTTGGCCCAGATGCTGCACTGCAACTGATGTTTTTTAAACCAGCTGAGAATCTGGCCTGATATTTAGCAGTCACTTAGTACTTTCATCTTCAAAGTACTGTGCAAACATTAATTAATTCTGCTGGGGAGCGTACAAGAAGGTGCTGCTGGAATAGTTATGCAAACTGCAGAGCCACAAGAGATGGCAAGGACAGTGTTGCCGGGCTTGGGAGGTCTATGCTTACATACATAATTCAGCAGAGCACAGCACAACAGGTGCTTTCATGGCAGAAAAATTGCTTTTAGGTACCTGTTCTTTCTATTTGAGTGGATGCTTGGTGTTTCCAGTGGAAGAATGTTGCTGCTGCCCTACTTGGGTAGATGGGCAGCCTGGGATTTCTGTTTCCACATCTACCCCTGCTGATGGGTTCAGGCTTGCAAAGACAGTAACTGAGCAGCCAGGCAGATGCTTGGTGGATGCTCAGTGCTGAGGCATGGAGGCTGTGCAGAAGTCAGGGCTGCAGCTGCATGCTTTTCACTTGGAAAATCAATTAAACACTTGTAGCATGTGCAAGTTTGGAGATGCACAGTGCTCTGCTCTACAGTGGAGGCTCTTTCCTTGCGAAAAACCATTTTGCCCGTGTGGATGTTGTCTTGGGCAGGAGTGAAGAAGCTCAGCAGAGCTGCAGAAATGACTGTGGGAAAGCCTTCCATCTTCTCCTAAGGGCAGCATCAGCAGCCTTTGGCATGGGCTGCAATAACCTGCCCTGGAGAGGATGAGGACTGCTCATCCATCCCCTGCTGCTGGCTCTGCACAGGCAGGGCAGCAGCAGCTATGGATCAGCAGCAGCAGCAGCATTTAGAGCTGGCACAATCACCAGCATCTCCCAGCTGCACACCTTACACGCTCTGGCATGAGGCAATCAACGCTGCCTGTGCTTTGAGACTTTCCTGGAGCACGGCTTCTGAGTGAAAGCACAACTCGAGACACCAAATCCACTCAACCAGGCATTATATTAAAAGGACATTTTAAAAAGATTGTGCCTACTTATGCTGATTTAATAGCAGAGAACCACATGAGCCTTATATGACTTGCTTCACTCTGTATCAATCCAACAGGCATCTAGGTGTGAGAAGGTAATTTTTTGGTATGATGAGGATAAGTCAGAGTGGGAGCACTGATGGAACAGGGAAGGCAGAAGGATGCTTGATGCCGGAAAATAACATGGCAGGAAAGAGATTTTGCATGTTGGATATCTATCAGGGATTGGATGTGAATCTGGGCTTTGGTCTGAAAGCCAAAGGCAAGAGGTGTCTTCATATTGACTGGAAACAGGTCTTTGAGCAAAAGACACATTCAGGTTGATTAGGTGGGGAGGTGGATTTTGGCTTGGCTTTGCTGACCTTCCTCAGCTGACCAAGTGGTGGTAAAGCTTTAAACCTCTTGCACGACCCATTTAATAGCACTTATCGCCATGGCAACTTTTGGAAGCTGTGCAAATATATTTAGAAAAAGTGTATTTCTTTTAGCTTTGCCAACATAGGTAGATAAAATGTTCCTGATGGCAGGTTTGCATTCTCTGAGATCCTGCTGATATTTTTCTGAATTTATTGTTCATGTTGATGAGTTAAGGAGCCAAGGAGAGAGAGAGATCACCACGACTGAGACAGGTGCTTTTCCAGTGTGTATGGTCTATGAATTTAAGATAGTAAAATTTTATCTAGAACTGGACAGTTTTAATTTCCCGCTCTTCCTAGGATTTCAATAGATTAGCTTGCTCAGAAATATTTCTTTTTAATCTCAAGATATTACCATGCCTTGGTTTGCATGAAAGGCAAGGCTCGATGTCTTGAGGCTTGAAAGCTGTAATCAAAGATGTTTATATGAAATGTTAGTGTTCCATCATATCTTACTGTCTTGGGAGTGAAAAAATAAACTTAATGAACCTAGATCAGACAGATTTGTGATGAAGTCCCAAAGAAGAGAGAGGGTTTGCAAGTAGCTGTGATTTTGCTCTATGATTTTAATTTTATGGGCCCCTGTTGTTCAACGTTTTCTTCAGAGTAACTAAGAGTTGCATTAAATATTAAACAAACGGTGTGATGATTCATAAAGAGGGTCATGAGCTCCATATGTGAGTTAGAAATTTAATCTCCAGCTGGTTTCACTATAATCCATGTCATATGTCCAGGATCAGAGAACTCCAGTGTCTTCGAATAATTAGTTAGTGATCAAAACAGAAAAAAAAAATCCATTGAAACAATTTCCTCTTAGAAAAAGCTGCTTCTTCAAAACAAAATTGCTTGTTAAAACTCATTAATTTTAATGGGGTTTTCTTCTGAGTGGAAGTAAGACAAAAATAATTTGGAAGATGTCAAAATGTCTTCTTGATAGTTGCAGAATTGATACTATTTTTTTGTGTTCAATACCTTGCATTTAGAGTTCTAACTCTTACTCTGTTTTAGTAGGAAAAGAGGAAAGTGAGACTTTTTCTTTTCATCAAATGTAACTTATGTTAATTAACCTAAAATAACTTTCTGTCAAGAATGCTGTTTCACCAGAAAGGAAAACTTGATTAGCTTTTTTCTGATATGTGTATATAATTTTAATACTAGTTCAGGTATGGAACAAAGAATTAAAATCTCCCAGTCTTTTATTTGGATTAGGAAATTAATTTTTTCCCCTGCTTCCCCCTGGAGCCCTGGAAAAATACCTATCAGCCTTTCATTGCAGAGACAAATATGCTGAGGTTTTCCCCAGGCCTTGCTGAGGTTGCATCCTCCTTTGCATGACAATTATGAAGGGATGCTGGGGGATACCAAATGAGTGAGGATACCAAATTTGCCCATCCTTTATAGGAGCCATGTGCACACACAGACACACAAGGCCAGGGCTCACCCACAGTTTCCCAAGAGGTTTTCTATGCTCCAGCTTTCAGCCTGCACATGGAGTTTAGGTATTGTCTCAGTTGCATCTTCCCTTTGAGCTGCAAAAGTGTTTTTGGGGGGGCATTTGGAGGTTGACTATTGAATCTGCACTCAGGAAATACCGTGGAGGCAGTGGAAGTGCAGGTCCTGTGGGGTGGGTTACTTCACGCGTGGCTCTAACAGGAGTATTGCTGTTGCATTTAGTTGCTCAGCTCATGAACTCAGTCACAGCACATGCTTGAGTTTAAAAGCAGGCATATGGATGCACATAGAATTCGAGTTTCAGTGCCTATGGTGTCTGTAGAGCTCTGGAAGCACAACTAGGCTTAGTCTCCTAGGGAGGAAGGCTGTGTTTTTTGGTGTGTGGCCCGGGTCTTAGATTTTGTCCAGTAAGAAGAAGTGTAGGGTATGCTGTTTCCTTCCCTGTGCCAGGAGGGCAGGATCTGGAAGTTATAGGACAGCGCATGGTATGGGATTTGTGGGGTTACTGGTCCAGTCTCCCAGTCAGGGCAGGACAATTGTCTGCATGAGAACAGCTTGATGGTAACTTTGTACAGCTGTCATCTTAAAAACCTCCAAGGCTGGAGGTAGTGCTGTCTCTCTTATGACCTGCCAATACTCAGGGCATTGAATGCTTATCTTTTAATCCTTCTCCTCTTTTACTGGGAGAAATGTGTAGATAGGAACAAATTTAAGGTAAGAAAAAATAAGCTAGATTTAAAAAATAAAGAAATGACATCTACTTAACCGTGTTAAAAACATGTAATGAGGAAGCATGCAAATGGTTACGCAAGCAGGAGTTTGGTATCTAATTGTAAATTAGATAGACAGCTGCAGGGTATCAATAGACATATGGCAGGAATGTAAATAGTTTGCTCGCACTTTAGTGACATCCTGGAAAGCTGTGTGTAAACTTTCTGAAGTGAAGAGAGAAAAGACGATTTCCTGGAAAAGAGGGTTTTCAAGAGAAGTAATTGCTAATAAATAATCTGTATCCCTCTGGAAGGCAAAAATTTTATTTTGGCACTCGTTGAAAAAGCAGCCTCTAATCAGACTGCATTTTCCCGTTTGGCTGATGAGCACCAGGCAAGCCGAGGAAGGTGCCAGTTCCATTGCGTGGTTGGAGCCATCACAGATCAGAGCAGCTCCTCCGTGGTACCTGACTGCTGATTTCAGCATGACCTCCTGGCAGATGCTTTGTGTCTGCCAGGATTTAAAGAAGATGACAAAGAGGAGGGTAAACAATTGAGTGATTCAAGAGAGGGTGTCAGATTCCACAATGTAAATTTGTATGTCAGTGGCCAACACTCCTAGATCTTCCACCAAACAGAATACAAGACTTGCCTGTGGCCCAGCTGTAAGGGTTGCTGCTGCTTATGGCCATCTTTAAAGTAATATCCTGCTGGAATGGAAGGCTGTGAGGCACTAATTTTGGCTTATTTTACAAGCTAGCAAAGCTGTCTAAATGTTTAACGCTCTTTTGTTAATAGTTGGCCATCACATGTTTTGCTTTATATTAGTGATACTATTGAGGCCATAAAAATTCCCAATCTAATGATAGCTAAGGTTGGTTCTCGTATTAGCTAAAAGATATAGCAAGAGTAAACCTTGAAGAGTAAACCTTGCTTTCTTGATTTCTGGGTGGGTGTCTAGTGACTTATGTCTTAAATAATTCTTGTAAAGTTTGCAGTGGGCCAAACTCTGGTGCTTTTGAGGTCAACAGAAGCTATTCCGGTTTACTTTGTTGGGTTCGTGCATCTGCCTTGGGGATGGGTTTCAGTCCCATAGCTTGTTAATTGTAATTTTAGTCAAAGGGCCAGACTTACTTAGGAACTTAATTTAATTTTTTTTTAATAAGACAATTTTTGAAGGATGCGAAGAAGCTTTTATGGAGTGGAAGCAGTGAAAGGAGGGCGAGGAAAATCAAAGAAATCCAGACATCAGTAATGTTTCAAAAGTACATTTCACAAGGGAGTTTCCCTTAACTATCCTTCAAAGATGACATGACAGAAAATTTGGTTATTAATCAATGGTGCTATCTCTCTGTTGGGTTCAAGAACGCTTTTTAGAAATGAAGATTAACATCTGGTTTAGTCTACAAAGAATTTTTAGAATTGTAAAACTTTAAGTAACCATAAATTACTTAAAGTGCGTGGAGGATTAATGTGGAAACCACCCCCTCCCACTTCCAAGCATTGTTCTTTAAGAGGTGAGCTTAGCCTGTGCAGTCATAAGAGTTATGTCATTGGTATATCCTTACCAAATAATTGCAAACATATAGCACAAATCAGTCCCTGGAATCAATGGACACACAAATACACTATAGGGAGTTTTATTACAGCAGAGCTTGAGAATTGCAAAACCAATTTTCCACAGAAAAATTGCTTTCATATGATCTGAGTGCCATGATTTGGTTTATTTGAAATACTGTAAGTCAAGCTGTTCACTGGTGTTCCTACAGGCCTCTGTAATTCTATATTTATTTACAAAGGTCTAATTTAGAATAGAAATTATTCCCACTGTTTGTAAAAAAGAAACTGGAATATTTCTTAGGGGGTTGTGTGTGTGTGTGTGTGTGTGCATGTTTAAGTGGATAATTTTCCACTCATGATGTGGGAAGGTGTGGCTTGTCGCAATGGCTATTGCTTTCCAAAAGTCACTCTGAAACATGAGATGTGAGCTCCATTCTTCTCCTTTATTGCAGCACATTTCTGATTTGGTTTGCAGCAAGCAGAGGACCTCACAGTCTGCCCATGGCCATAATGCTGAGGATATTTTCTTCCCTTTACTAGACTTTGGTATTTAAGTAGCCTCCAACTGCGTTCTCAAAGCACTTCTGTATTCATTTAAAAATAACAGTAAGTTATGCCCTTGTTAGCTATGGTGACATTTTAGCATTTTAATGGCAGGTCATTGGCATTTTAATGACTCTGCAAGCTCAATTCTGCTCCAGATGAGTCTAGAGAACAACATGATGAAGATCTTTTCACATCCATGTTGGAAATAATTTGTTATGAGGAGGTGCCTAGTAGCATTAGGTGGATTTCTGACTGTCAAAACCTTGGTGTTTTTTGGTGCTGAATGCTGGGAGCTAAATAGGCCAGTATTGTAAGTGGATAAAATGTCTTTTCTTCTTGTGGAAAGATTGGTCAGTATTTTTGTTGGTGGGTTTCTCTAGGAAGGCTAGGTTGAACTCCATATAGGTAAAAGAAGCCTGATGTTTTCTTTCAGTCTTACGAAGCCGTAAGTAACTTCTTTTCTAGTCTAGTGTGTGGTTTTGCATTTACATGGCTAAATCAAGTGCAGCAGATGCTGAATCAGGCCCTCAAAGAATGCTTAGGATTGAATTCCTAAAATACTTAAACTTATTTTTCATCATCTACAGGTGATGATGAAATTATGATTTCATTATAATCATCATTAAGATGATTAATTCTTTGTGTCCTCTGTGGGCTTCCCAGTAGTGAGACTTGCTTGTATTCCCAGTCTCTTGTTTTCCATCAGCATGGATATTTGGATCACTGTTTCCTCTCTTCTCATCTCCCAGTCCGTAGCTTCCTTATCTTGAAATGTCTTCTCCTTGGTCCCAGGTGAAAGTGATGGCAGCTCTATGAAAACATTAAGGTTCAGTTTGAGTAAAAGTGTTGCTGATTATTGCTTGCCTCTTTTAAAGCCATCTTAGGTGTTTTTCAGTGCTTCAACAAATATGTGGTCATTATAATCCTCTTCTGGTTTTCCTTTTTTTCTGTCTTTTTAGTCTGAGTCCATTTCAGCCATGCCTGAGGGCACTGTGCCACCCCAGGAGCCTGTAGGCCCCATGTTCCAATGGGAGGATTCCCTGGCCCCTGTAAGGGAGGTGCTCACTGGTGATGGGGCGAGATATCTCTGGTGGGAAATGCCCATTTCTGCCACAGCTCCAGCCCTGTCCTGTTGGGGCTGCTGTAAGGTGTGTGAGCTGAACCTGTTTTCCAGCAGTGGAAAGGGAAGAGGATTTGGCTGCTGCAGAAAATGTCAACTTTTTTTCAGGGGACAATGGGAGGAATCAAAAAAGGAAGGCCACTTCTAGTGCAGATCATGCAGAAGAATCTAACGCATTTAAAACCTGCAAGTTTGGCTCACTCATCCTGAGCTGGGTGGTCCTTCCCAAGTGCTGCATGACTTCCACAGTCGGCTGAGCTCCCTGCCTGACTGCTTCCTCTGGGTGCTTTCCAGCTGTGTGACTTCCACTGGTAGGTGAGCAAAGAGGTTTTTTATCAAGGCAGAAGGGACTAGAGGAGAACATGGAACACTTCAATCCTTTCAGAAGGACTGTAGTGCACCAGCTGATGGAAAACTGTTTCCAAAATAGCTTCGACTTGTTTTCAGTGTCTTTGAAATAATGTCGGTTTCTAGGGGGAATTTAGTCTTTGCGTAATGCTTTATCTTCTTGGAGTTTTGATGAAATGTCAAAATGCGTGGATCTTTTCCAGCTAGCTCAGTTTTACCCTTCTGGAAAAAAAACAAGGTAGAGAGAAAAGCAAAGTCAGAAGCTTCATCTTGATTTGTTGAAGATGGGAAGCATGATTTCTAATGAGATTTATGGGTGTAAAACCTTTTCATAAGAGTTGAGCATTCAGAAACTCCTGTTATTCTTGCTCTCTTGGGTAATACACTAACCTGTTGAGAGGGAAAAAAAAATAGAAAATATCTTCATCAACATCCCAATATATAACTCTCTGCAGTGCCAGCTCCTACTGGCGTGTTGTCTTGATTAACATTTTCTGGATTGGTATAAGTACATTTTTATTTTCCATTGTCTTGACTTGACAGAGGCTTCACCCTCTGGGCTTGCTGTGTTTTACTCTCTGACATATTGAGGGAAGCTCAAAAGTCTTTCCTATACTTGTTCTCCATTTTGAAATGAAAATATTACATCCTGAAGTTGAGCATCTCAGTCTTCTTTAAGGCAAAATGCAGTTTGCACTCAGATCACTTGCTCCTGATATAATTTATACATGAATCATGAATTATGTTTGGATTCTCATGAAGCAAAAATAAATTGGGTAGAGCCACATCTAATTATGTAATGAATTCCTCACGGTAAAATTTACAGCAGGGATGTTGCAAAGTGGAACACTGATAAAAAATTTCCAAAAGATTTGCTGCAGTATCTCCTGATAAAAACAAACCTGTCCATTTTAGGCATAGCAGAGCCATTTTGATTCAAACAATGAAATATTTAAAGGTGCATGGGGTTGTTTTTCATTGTAGCTTAAGTGCCAGTGCACAGAACAAGCAGGAAAAGAGGCACTTGGTGCAGTCTCACTGAATAAAAGTTCTTTCCCAACATGTTGTAAAGAACCTGCTTCATAACTCTTTTTTATGTCTCTAAAAGCCACTTTCTGTGCTGCATCTAAAAGATTATATTTTGAGGAGCTATTTCCTGACCCTTGACTTGACTTTTTTTAAACTCACTGCTGAACCCTGCCTTCCCAGGCAAAATACAGCTCATGAGCTTTTGTAAGGTGAGCAAACAACCAGTGCCACTGGGAGAAGCATTGGCAATTTCACCTCTGTTTGTGGCATTGATTTCTTTTAAAGGCTTTTTGTTTGTATTTCCTTCCATTGTGCCTTGACCTGTTGCTTTTGATTCATTTTTCACTCAATACTTAAGTAGCCCAGGCTTGGGTCACGTTGTGCAAGTGTTTTCCTGAGCAGGACTTCTTCACTCTTTCCAGCGAGATACTCTTCTTCAAAATCCATGACATGGCTCCTAGAAGCTACGTATCCATCTCAGCTGAAGGATGAACAGATGGATACATCCATGGTGTTTGTATTAAACAAATCTCCTCCTACAACTTGAATTAGAAAATTTTCATGAGAGTGGCCAAATACCTCTACTGTGTAGACATCAAAAGCTATTAAGGGAACATTTTCCTTTCTTTGCTTTGAGTTTCCTGTTACAGCAAGTATTTGTGCTACTTTGCACCAAAAATCTCACCTGTGTGGCGGGGAGCTGGCTTTTGTGTGGAAATCAGGATAGTTACAATCCAAGAGCTTTGCAAGTAGAACATCTTAGCAACTCCCAAGGCTTAATACCATTTAATTGATAGATGTATCTATTGGATTGACTACATGAAGTGTTGAAGCACACCTATACAAGGGAACAGCCTGGGGCCTGGGCTTCTCATTCATGCAGGTTTTCAGAGTTCCCAGTGGTGGCTTTAATTTTCTGAAAGTTTTAAGACTTCTGTCTTGGCCCACTCAAGCTGATGACAGGATGTTCACCATCATCTTCAACAGGCTGAGGATTTCCCTGAAGAGGATTAAAGGGTATGTGTGCCCTGATAAGAGTTGAAGGTCAGAGAAAGAAAATGCCCTTTTTCATACACAAAAGCAGCCTTACATGCCCACATGGCTGTATAGAAAGGTGCAGGAGACATGTCTGGGGCAGCCGCAGAGCGGGTTTCTAACCAGCGCGTGGTGTGAGCAGTCATTTAGGTGACCACAGTCTGTGGTTTGCATCAAGGGCTGTATAGTGGAACATTGCCAAACCGAAAGGCATGTCTTCTGATGGGCTCTTCCAAACCCCAGACTGAATTATCCCATTCCCTTGGCGATGAGACAAGTCCAGTGTTTTCCCCTCTGATCAGAGGCATGTTTGGCAGTGCTGTTCTTCAATATATACCCAGTGCTGATCATACTGAGTTTTGTACCAAGTGGATTCCAGTTGTGCAGGTCAGAGTAGAGCTGGCAGGAGTTGGATGCTTGTGCTCTCAGCTCTGCTCCAACTATAACCTTGGGGAAGTTGTCCTGAGTGAATGCTTTTTTGGACATCAAAAGCCATAAGAAAGTCAAGAGGAACTATAAAGTTCCTGAGAGTTTACAGCTTTCCCTATAGTCTTAGCTAAGCAAAACTTGATTTTTTTTTTTCCAAGTGCAAATTCAAGCTGAGACAATAATTAGCATTCTGTTTGTTTGTTTGTCACCTTGAAGGAAGAAAGGTCAAATATAGTCAGCCTGAGAACTACTTTGCCTTTCCCCCTTGAAGCATTTAATTAGATTTCTCATGTAATGTAAAAAAGAGATAGTAGAGAGCTTGCTGAAATGACTTATCCATTTACGACTTCTTTTTTTTCCCCCTCTCTTTTTATTTCTTGCTGGCTTCATAGACCAATTTATAATTTTTCTGAAGAAGTGACAGTTTTAAACACTTAACCCTTCTTGCAGAGGATAGGCAGGGTTGGTTTTTTTCATTTTTAGAAGGGAGGGCTTGTAAATCAACACAGTGTACAAATAAAACTACTTCTGTATAAGGCAGTAAGAGGCACTTTAGAAAATGCCCAGAATGAATGTCCTACAATTTGTGCCCCTTTTTTTTCCTCCCTGGAATACATACAGAAATGCTATATGCATAGCTTTTTGAAAACAGACTAATTATTCCTTGGGATTTTTATTTTTTCACCTGTCTTTCCTGGGGTGGTGGTGGTTGTTGTTGGTTTTTGTTTGTTTTTTTTTGTTTGTTTGTGTTTTTTTTTTTTTTCCTTTTTTTTTCTTTTTTTTCCCTCCCAGAGGACAGGATTGCTAGATAACTGGAATTGTCCATGTTAGGTTTTGAACTTGGTTCGGTGGTTTTCATTATGTGATGCAATTGCAGGGAGGAGAGAGGCTGTGTGGATTGCTGGGTTACAGATCAGGATTGCTGCGTGTCACAGCAGCTGAAAACCCCTAAACATTTTTTTTTTCCCCCTTCAGTCATGTCCTGATTCATTGGAGTTACAGCTGGAAGGATGCTTCTCTTATTCTCTCTCTCCTGTCTCAGGGACAGCCACTGATTTTCTTAAAAATCCCAATATAACTCCTTTCTATGCCCACCCACAGGACTGAGCTACCCTCTGGGTACCTATGCAGATATTCATTCACTGTTTAAGGTGTGCATTAAAGTGCAGATATAACACCCCCCAAAAAAGAAGTCAAAATAGCAGAGTGGATTTGCAGTATTACCTGTGTCACAGTATTAAAACTGGAATTTTTCTGAAACTTCTTTCCCCTGTGTGCTGTCCCATCCATTTTATCTCCCAGAAAGCTGAAGTTTGTAACCACTTCTAATCCAGGTCTTTTTGCTGTCATAACTTTTACTAGTAATGCAAAGCCCCAGAGGGGATTAGCCAACCTGAACATTTCAAATTTTAAACTTCAGTAAGTCTTGAGTTATAAGTAGGGAGAAAAAGCCTTTCTCAGTCATTTTCAAATCAACTTACTATCTGCCCCACCATACCTTCCTCTCTGCTCCTGCAGTAAAACTGCATTTATTTGGTGAATGTAGAATGAAAACCCTTTAAGGGAAAAATCATGCTCATCCTTCCTCAGCATGGAGAGGTGGCAGAGCCTGGAAAATGCCAGAACACAAGGATGATTTTTCAGTCTTTCCTATGTGGAGAAATGTTCCTGTGAACTCCACCCCTAACCAACATCTTGCAGGCACTAATTGCACCTCACTTTTAGATTGGACACCTAAACCTGCTGACTATAAAGAGGGAAGAATTGAAGGTCTCAGGTTTTAAATCATAGAAACCACTCTCCAAAGGGGATACATTTTTGCAGAGGTATCAGGAGCCAGCAGATCTCCCCCTTTGTACCAAGAACTACTTGGTGGCAAGCCAGTAAAACAAACAAAAAAATTTTATGATGTTTTCATTTTGATTTGAGTACCTGGGTCACATCTGTGAGGATGCAGAAACATGTAGAAGTGCTTGACTTTCCCAAAACCTTCCTCAGAAATGCAGCAGCACTTGGTGTCAGAAATTAAGACACATGCTTCAGCAAATGCCCATAGGCTGGAGTCTGTAAAAATGAAGTGAGAAAGAAAGATTTACTGTCACACCTGAAAGGGGAAAAAAAAAAATCTTAGAAAGTGGAGAAGACAATTATAGGATTACTGCAGTCAAAATAGTCCTATGGAGTGGAGTTCTTTGGGGTTTTTTTCAGTGGTGGAAATATATCTATTTCTGCACAGCACATTTGTATTCATGCGGCTTAGACACACCACTAAAATAGCAATTCAAAAGTCAATATTATATTTAAATGTCAGACAGTTGAGATTTCAGTTATTTCTTAGCAAACGGGCTCCAACTGAGAACATACCAGCCCATAGTCTTGTAGGTGGAAATAGCCTGTAATGGACAATTATGAACCAAATAGGCAGAGCTATTTTATTTGGTTTTTTTCAGAACTATTCCACATTTCAAAAGCAACAACAAGAAAACTCATTAATGGGTAACTGATTGCCATAAGCATTTTGTGTTTGGTACATTAATTTGTTGGGATTTTGTAAAAGGTGACTGTTTGGCTGGTTGTGCTTTAATTTTCAATGAACTTCAGTAACTCATCAGTTTGATGATGAGGAGAAGTCTGTCTGGACAGGATAAAAAGTAGGTAGAGGAAGATCTGGGTGATGAAGTCTCATCAACTTTGTCGTGGAATAAAGCACATGTGTTTGTTACAGCAACCCCTCGCCTGGCTTTGATCCAGGTTTGTTTCTATTGCATCTTGTTCCAAGTGAGGGAATTAAGGAGTCCCACTTGAGCAGGAGCAAATTATTTTAGTTAACAGGTCTCTATTTCTTTAGAAGGAGTTTTGCATATTTAGGAGGTATTTTATTTATTCTAGAGAAAAACAGGGTGTCGAGCAGTTTCTCGACTATATGTTAAAAAGGGAGAGCAAGGAGGGTGAGAAACAGTCTTACGCCATCCTTGGTTGTCAGTTCAAATTAAAATGTGGAAATTACCGGTGCAAACTAAGAGCCAGATTCAAATGTGGCATATTGTTAGAGGCAGAGCTATAATTCGCTTATGATATATTAAAAAACAGAAACACCTCAAGTTGAATTAGGTAGTGTTGATTGCCAGTTCCCTCCTGCATAAATGCCATTAGATGCCTAAAGTTACAAATTGCTTTAATAACTTTCACAACTGATTGGTAATCACCCTGCAGTTAATGAAATAGGGAAAACACCTCTCGCTAAATTCATTGTCTTCATTTCCTCTCGCATAATTTCCAAGGTGTAGAGATAATTTTCGACAGATCCCAAGCTAGAAAGGTCATCTGTTAAGTTTTACTTAAAATCTCATTTGTATCTTCCCTTTTCAGTGCACATAACTACATATCCAAGCCAGCTTTTCCATGCCCTGTTGTCCAGTGCAGCTTTGTGCAGGACACTTCAACATTTGGCTGCTTGTTAGTCCCAAGGAGATCTTTGCCTCTCAGTGGAAGTGGTGCTGAAGGCAAGTTTGCCAGAGTTGTTCTCGCTGTGTGTCTGTCCAGGCAGCTGGAGAATCACGCTGTAAACCCCCACAGCAGCGCACTTAAAGCCTTATAAAACCATGTGAGCTGAAGAATTGCAGTTCCGGATAGACTGGTTTGATGCAGTTGAGGGTTTTTTGTGTCCTCCCAAAGTAGTAAGAGTTACAATAATTGGTCTCTGGAAAAGTCCCATAAAATTGTGTTGTCGTTTAAGGATAAAATTAGTGGCTGCCAGTTAATGATGCAGGAATTATATACATGGCACTGAGCTGAGTGCAACATTTTACCTCTTGCTAGATTTCAGAGACATTAATGTCCCTTAACAAACATCTGAAGGTAATTTCAGAAGGTGGGGGTGATTACAGAAAAGAGCACAGCAGTGCTTTATAGTTGAGATTGCCTATGTATTAGACAGCTCTGACAGAGCGTGTAATTAATTTTTTAAGTGTTTATATTAAAGAATAAATAACTAGTAATACATATGGCACATTATAAGTGTGCTGTAGTTGGGCTAGATGTTAGGTTATGGCTTTGTTGTGGTTTTTAGCAGAATCAGCATAGGTAAAATTGGCCATTTAGGGTCAGGTTTTCTCAAGTGCCTTTAGTACACACTTAAGAGCATAAGTACGGTGGCCTTGTTTTGGAAAAGTCCTCACATCCAGGCTGTGTATCAGCAAAATTCAGGAGTGTGGTGGTGGCTTCTGCCATCGTTGCTGTCCTTAAAAAAAAAGTCAGCTGTTTTCTCCAGCAGTCTCTGCTGACAGTGAGTATCTAAATGTGTGCTGAGCGCTTTTGAAACTCTGGTCCTTAGCTTTTTATATGATCTATAATTTTATATGCAGTGCATCTAAAGAAGAATATGTATGATTCATATACACATACAGGAACAACACAGAGGGATCATTTTAATATAAATCCCAGTGCTGTTTGTTATGTTCTGAAATATTACATAGAATAATTCAAATATTTATAGATGGTAGTTCAGCTTGTGCTTTGCTTGCAGCATTTGCCTTTTTTCATGTCTCAGTTGAACCGTTCTTCCTTCCTTCCTTTGCAATGTAAACATTGCCAGTGCCCAGCATGGTCCTTCTGCTTCTTTCTCTGGAAACTCAAATGTGGAAAACACCCCTTGGATTCTGGGTCCCATTTTCTGCCCTGGTCACTGGAGCTGTACCAAGGAGCAGGGCTGCATTTCTTTGCCACACGCTCCATAAGGAATGGATGGAGGATTTTGCTTTGCTTTCTGTGGAGTGGGTCCTAAGGCAAAGGAGTTTGTGTAACAGCTCCGTGTATACAGAGTAAGTTATGACTGTGCTAGATGTGAAGTGATGATTAGAAGGGTATTAACATCTGCGTTTTTGTGCTGATCACACATAATGTCTTGGCCTGGCAGTCCCACCCTAGGGCGTTCCTTCTAAGCAGCTTCTTTGCCCTGTTAAACAAAAAGGGGTGTTCTTCCTTACCAGGAAAACCCCAAGGTACCCCAAGAACCCCTTAGATTTGAGATGCTCCTAGAAAGAAGGTTTGATATAATTACCCGTACAGATTTGGGTCTGTCATCAGCACTGGAGGGTAATTAATCTGAGTGTATGAAGTTGCCTGTTTAGGAAGTTGCACATTTTGCATGTTTCTCCTTTTTCTCGTGCTTTAATTCTTCACTGCCTGGCTCGGAGACAGAGAAGCAGTAAAGTGTCAACATTGAGAAGTGTGGTATAATATTAAAATGCTCTAGTTTCCATTGAACAGATGATGGTAAGAAGTTATTTTAATGCATTTGTTGAGAATTGTGCTTTCAAAGACTCTTTAAATTATTGCAGACTGTGCTGCTGGGATATGTATGGGAAACAGCCATTTTAATTAGAAAGATACACTTGGAAATGAAAAGTCATTTTTTAAATGTAATTTCCTTTGTGAGTGTTTTACTGACCACTTGAATTTATTTACCACACAGACCTAGCGATAAAATAGGTATTTATGGGTTGGTTTTTAATTAGAAATAATGGCTGGAGAATTTAAGTGATTAATCATCTTATCCATATAGGCTGTGGTGGTCCTAGTGAAAGACAGTTGTATTGACAGTTTAGAAAATGATCTAATGGCATGTTTTGTCCTTAAACAACATCACCACCAATGCAGTCACCTTTTGGCATGAAAGAGGAGAAAACAGGCTATCCTCCTTCAGTGAACTTCACATGAGGATCACTGAAGAAATTCTTGACAAGGTTGGGGTTTTGACCTTCTGGGTGTCACTGACATCCAAATAAGAGCAATTAAAAGAGTAATCCAGTGACGTGGCTTTATTTCTCCATGCAAATAGCGCTTGGAGGGAGTGGACCAGGGATGACAAATTTATGGAGAGAGTGCTCATGACTGCAGGCTTGCTGCTGAAACACTTGGGCAGATTCAGGTGAGTATTGTTTCAGGAAGGATGAGAGATTTTCTATCAGCCTTTTCTTGGTTGAGAAGCATGGAGACAGAAATTACAAGAAACCCAACTTAACAGCTTGAATGGCTTCTGCAGAAAGAGGGTGAGAGTTTGGGGAACGTAGCCCAAGGAGAGTTTTGCATGTAATGCTAGTTAGCTTTATTGAGTCATACATTTCCTTTACCCTCTCCGCCCAAGGAGGTTTCTACTCCATATTTCAAAATGCTGTGTGTAAGAAACAAGAGCCAGTGTGGGGTGCAGTGTATATTTTAGCATGGAAGAAAAGACAGCCAGTGCATATAATTTTCTAGGAAATAATGAAGTGTCATGCAAAGTGCATGAAATGAATGTGTTTTTATGTACTCATTTTAGAAATCAAGTTAGGGATAATATTTGCCTTTCTGTTAAAGGGTCTTTGCAGAAGTCTGCATCCATGTGTGAGCTGTGTGACTGCTGCTACCTGTTTTTCACTCTGAAGTTACGTTAATTATCTTTGCCAGAATCAAGGCACTTTCTCCCTTTTCAGTATCCATAGGAACCCATTGGGGATGAAAAAGCCTGACATTTTGATTCCCAGCTTTTGTTTCCCTAGTCAAAAATAAAGGTATAATGGACAAGAAGAAGCAATTTAATTTAGTCTTCTCATCACAGCAGGTTTTATTATTCGCTTGAATCTCGCTGCATTTTATTAAATTATACTTCTGTTTGAGTTTGCAGCATCACTTTTCAAGGAGAGCCCACTGCAGCCCATTTTGTAATAATATGTGTTTTCTTATAAGCTTAGTGTTCACTAAGTGAGCTTGAAATTTCTCCTTGGTCTGCCTAATTTCTGGGTTTGGTGCAGAAACCAAATCGCTGCCTGTCTGTTTGTTGCCCCTTGCCCCATCCTGCAGATTGGAACCTGTCCTTGCTAATGTAGGCAAAACAGAGTCAGGGCTACATCACACTGCTGGCTGATTTTCTTAACAAAACAGGCTTTGCAAAAGCTGCTTAAATTCAATTTGCATTTGTAAAATAAAAACACAGCACAGCGTGGTCCGTTGGGAGATTTTTCATGCTATGCAGGTATATTTTCAGAAGTGGTAATCAAATATTCTGGTGCCGTACACACACGGTTTCTGGTTTAGCTGTGGTTCTTTTGTTTTGTTTGGGATGAAAGTGAATGACTGTTGTTGCTTTCCCATTGAAGAAATCCATTCACAGGACAACAGAAATGTAAGCAGGTCTGAAAGTGCTGTTTATAGACTTGAAAATCGGTTGAAAGCCTTGTCATCCTCTAAACCTTCACATGGTAGTTCATGTGTATGGCCAAAGGCCCTTCATCTCTGAGGGAGACCTGTGCTAGCTGACGCTGAGCCCAGACAAGTGTGAGAGAGCTGCACCATCACTGGTGAGATGAAAAGACATTTACTTTGTATTTGTCATTTTACTGCCTGCTCGTCAGAGCAAACCTGCTTTGTAAATAGTTCCAGGCATCAGGGAGAACATACAGAAACTGATGGGATAATTCAGTAGACTTGAAAAAATAAGTTGCTGGGTCCATATAGGGTACAACTTGATGCCTTTGATGTTGGTAAGGTATTACACATTAATGTATAAGTCATATTTTTGCATTTATTTTTGTTCTACCTGATGTTGTCTGTGTCTGCCTGTAATGTTTTTCTGCTGATTGTAGGCTGAGAGCTTTAATTTACCCTCATAGAAACCCTCTCAGGAAGAACTTGCTGGCACTTCTTTCTGCAAAGGGGCTTCTTTTAAACAAGACATCTTGCATAGTCATTTGGACTAAGAGACCCCTCATTTCCAGTTGTGAAGTGTTTCTCCTCTCTTTCCCCAGAGCACTCGGAACCCAGCATGCCACTGATTTGTGTGGGGGTGAAGGGCAGTTTTTGGTGTCTCCTAGCTGCTCATGTAGGACTCAGTGGCCTCACAAACCATTTTCTTTTCAAAGGTCTTAAAAAAAATCTGCGAGCAAGGTTTAATTTATGCATTAGACAGAGATGCTGTTTGATAGTTTTCAGCCAGTGTGTATGAAGTAAGTATGGCTTTCATTAAAGAGGAGACATGTATTTTAGCTCAGCTGAGGAATGGGGAAACTTTGGCCATAAAGACAATATTGTAATAGAGTCTCCCTTTTTAATACCAAACTGTGTGCTGCACTTCCAAAAATCCTGGAGTTCTGGGGGCTGAGCTGATCCGAGCTCAGCATGCTTTTTTTCCCTTGCCTTATAACCCTTGTTAACTTTTCAACTTGTCAAGTACATGGTGGTTTATGAAATTTTAAAGCTAACAGTATGCTGCGTGGGGATGTCAGCGATACGCTAGACTTTTGAGTGCATCCTGAGATGAATAAATCATGAAGTCTCAGAAAGTTGCAATTAAAGAACCCAAACCTGGATGCTTGAAATATTAGACCTGGGTTTGTGTGACTTTAAACAATAGTCATGGCTGGAAGAAGTCTACACTTGAATCGTAGATCAGCAGTAGGAAAAAGAAAAAAGGTACCTGTGAAATACATGTTTCTTCCGGGCATCAGACTGGTATTTACTGATCTTAAGTGGAATTATTATTGAAGGAGTAGATTTCTTTCAGCTCAAACAGATAGATATGATCCTACCTCAATGGAGATGGAAATTGCCTGGCCTGGATTCCTACTGGTCCCTCTTCTTTATAAATTAGGATAATCCTTCGTTTGATGTTTACTTAGTCAATGACCGTCCTGTATTTTGCAGAGTCTCTGTAAAGATGCTGCAGGTTATATTCATTTTTGCTAGAATCCACGATGGCTTTAGCTGCTATACTGTGACTGTGGGTCAGGCAAGGGTTGAATTAACATTTCATCCCATCCCCAGCTCCCCAGTTGCCTTTGAGATATTTCTGATTTTCCACAGACTTGAGATGAGCAGCCGATGTGTCTCATGCTTGCATTGCTTCTTATTTTAGCTTTTCCCTTAAAAAAGTGTGGAAAAAAAAAAATGTCACTATGGCTCTGTGTTTCAAGACGGTCTCCGTGGGAATCGTGCATTGTCCGTCGGTAGGGACACCCGGTGAGTCACGTCTTTGACTCCACATCCATGAGTAATCTCCCTGACTTCAACAGGATTACCCAGGTGTTTAAAATAAAACTGTGTTGTAGAGGTCTGTGGGATTATAGGACCAGAAAGATTGGTTGTGTGGCTAGTCACTGAGATTTTCTTTTATTTTCTCATTTTATGAGTTTGAAAAGTCAATAAAAAATAATGCAAAACACATGCATGATTAAGGCAGGGGCTTAGCTGCTGCTGTGCCGGGAAGTTCACAGTTAGGGTTTCTGGAGGAACTCTCTCATGGTTTTTCTTCATTAACATGTTTTCACTATAAAAAAAAATGTGTATTATGTGTCCCCATATATGGACTGATAGCACCCCAGTTAAGGTCATTTTTAACTAAAAGCACATCTCTCTGATCAGTCTGACTGGTTCAGGTGGACGCACCGCTTGGCCTTGGTTTCGTGTGGTTTTATTTTTCTCTCCTTAGTTGTTTCTTGGTATCACCCTTATTGCTGCAGTTTCCAAATAGCTTCCAGCGGTGCACATCTGTACATGCTCTTTCATCTGCTCCCCAGGGAAAGACGGATGTGGAGCTGAATGTTTTGGTTGTGATGGTTTACATAACCATGCACACGCTGATGCGGGTAATGTATATGCATGTGCTATGCTAGGAAAGGGTAGTGCAATAGGGCAGAGTTACCCCTACACCCCAAAGGTTTGTCCACCCTGAGCAGCTGGCTTGCCAACAAAGCCCTGCCCCCTCTGTGAGCAAACCTGACCCAACTGCAAATTTACACATCCCCACCACTCTGACCTGGGTGATCTCTATGGCCGCAAGGGCATTGAGGGCCTCTTCAGTAAAAACAAAGTATATATACAGCTTGATTGGAACATTTTTAAAAATTTTTTGCAGGCTGAAGATTAAAATTCATCATACGACCTGTTGTGTATACAGAGTCCCAAATGTATTCATCCTGAAGTCCTCCCTTCTTCCAGATTGTCCTCTGTTTCTGACTGTCTTTTGCTGCTGTGAGTGTCCTGCCACCATCCCTCCCCTTTAGAGGCTAATGGGGTCCATCTGTAAGAGTTTGTATGGGAAACATTAATATGGGGAAAAGGTAGTTGGAAACAAAACCACTAAGCATATGGATTTCATGTTAATTTCTGAAAAGTTATTTTAGATTTTATTTTCCCTCCTGTGAAACATTTTTAAAAATATATCTATATATATATTAACGTGCTAGCAGAACTTATTTATTTCAGTGAAAAAGGTAGTTTTGTCAAGGCAGGAAGCTTACGTAGCTGCAAGATAATGTAGAACTCACACGTCTAATTTTTGATTTAAAAAAGAAAAGCTGTAGAAACCTATTGTTAAGATTTGAGGATGCTGGTGACATGAGATGTATGTATGTCTTAAATGGACGTCAGCTGGAAACAAAGAAGAAACATTTGGTTTTTATTAGTTCCTATCAATAGTGCGGTGGCAAACATAAAATCCATGGTAGGGATGTAGGAATAGTTCTCTTTCACACACAGCACATATAGGGGAGGGAGTGGAGGGCCTAGATTCACATCTCTTCTTCCATGGTCTTTTACTTCCGTTAATAGTGTGCCTGAGCTGGTTTCACTGAGATGTTCCTTAAAGTGGAGTAATTTGAGCATGCAGTCATTCTGCCCCTGTCTCCCCCTCCCCTCCCTGGCTCTTTAGTAATTGCATCCTGGTTCACATTAATTCGGCACGCTAATTGCTAGAGTTAAGAAATAAGAGGCTTGCCAAGATGCAGAAAAATTAAAGTGATTGCCCTTTTGTCTGCAGAAACAGTGGAAACTAATAATTATTACTTTTATATTTTTGTTGTGAAAACTTCTCTCTGCTGTTCTCAGTTTCCCAGACCTGTGTTTTTCCTTTGACAAAAAGCGATCTGATTTGATGTACATAGGCAGTACTTCAGAAGCCATCACTCACAGCCACAGCCTTCCCAGCCTACTGTATATTAATAAGCACATGTGTCATCCTGCAGACTGCTCAATAATAGATCTTTTTAAAAACTGCTTTTCCTCTGTGTAGTTCAGGTACTCCAGAACTAGAATTTAAGCACTGCTTTCATTTTATATAGAGATATCAGGAGATACTCAGCTTAATGTAGAGTTGTATATTTGCATTTGCAGAACATTTTGTCTTCCTTTATTCTCTTTGCAGACACAAGGCTTGCAATGCCAAATAGCTCATCAAGATATACAGTGTGCAGAGAGAAAATAATGTCTAACAGTCTGTGGGGGTTTTTTTGCCCTTCTTTTTTTTTCCTTTCCCAAAATTACTTCCTTACATTGCTTTCAAAGGAGCCTGAGGATCTGAGAAGTACATAAAACCAGTTTTCCTCTGCCTGGGATGCTTGCTCCCTGAGGATGCAGGGATGCTGCCATTGCTGAAGCAGCACTTCGGTCTCCTGGGCTCACTTCTGCAAACATCCCCGTGGATTTGCTTTGCTGTCCTGCAAACCCCTTGTCAAACGGTTTCTTCTGTCCATGCTGGTCAGAACTCTGTGGATTTTGATGAAAGCCAGAAATCTCTCTGTTTTCTGTTAATTTGGGCTCCTCCTGCGTTCTGCTGAAAATAAACAGGGCAGGAGGTGAGCCAGCTGGGAGAGAGCAAGGATATAAAACTGTGTTGGAGGAGACCTGCTAGGAATGCCAACTCTCCTCAAGTTTTTCCCCTGGATTCTCAATGATTTTAAGGGAAATCAGGCTTTCTAGGACTCTTGCAAGACTGCCATGTAGAGATAGCAAGGAGCAAATTAAAGTAACACATACGGCATGCTGACGACCACAAAGGTGCCGTAAAACAAACAGCAGGGCATGTTATTGTTATTATTCAAATATTATCCGGTTCCTGTAACATCTGGGAAGCCCAGACATGGATCACAACCAGATGTGCTCTGTGCTTTATGACTGCAGAGCGGAGAGGGACACCTGCCCCAGAGCCCCCTCATTGTAAGGTGTCATAGATGGGGTGTAGGGAGGCTGTGGGCCAGGGATCTACATCAGTGATCTGTGTATCAGCCTCAGCATGCCAGAAAGCAGAGTCTATTTAAAAATCCACCAAATAAATGCAAATGGAGATGCATGTGTTGATTTTAGTGACACTCACAAGGCCAGGAGTGGTTTTTTTGACCCTCTGAAAACAGATCTGGGGTCTATCCTTGGTATTGCAGGAAGGGAAAGGGTTTAGGGAAGGACAAGGGAGAGTTTCCCAGTTTCTCTTCTCTGCATGCCGGTGTTTGGTTTTCAGATATACAAGTTCAGGGGAAAAGGTGCCATAGCAGAGTAGAAGTACATCTTGGTAGCAGTAGTGGTGATGTTCAAGTTGGAGGTGAGCCATGAAAAAACCTTGAGCTAAAATTGCAGTGTTTATTCTGGATGTGTGAAACAGAGGTAACCACATAAGAAAAACATGCAAGTGGGATGTGGTCAAAGCAACAAGGTGCAGAAAGGATCTTCATGGCAGCGTTTTGAAAGAAAACAAATGTGTCAGGATGATTTTCTGCAAGGCCCACAGGAGAGGATGTTGCAGTAACCAAAACGTGATTCTTTGGAAAGGAATTCTGTGGATTCTGTGGAGCTGGGAGCTCCATAACAAACCCCGTCTTGGGTATAGCAAGGAAAACGTGTGTATGCAAAGCACAGCCTTAGGAATCCAGGTGCACCCTGGCTTTTGGTGAGCTTAAATAATCAGCTGGGACCCTGCTTAAAGCAGAATCACAGCAGGGTGTAAGCAGGACCACAGCGAGGAGGCCAGCAGTTTCCCTGGGGAGTTGAAGGGGGAAGATAAAATGGGAGCAGGAAGAAGCAGGGAGGGGAAGAAAATGTCATGTCAACTGCTTCTTTTGTACTGATAAATGTTTTTGTAATAAAACCTTCCTGGAAGGAGGGAGAGCTGCATGGCCAGGCTTCCCAGCACAGAACGGCATCACTTGGAGCTGCAGGGAGCCTGGTTTTCTGAGTTGGGTTATGGCACTCAAGCTGATTTTAACATGAGACTTTGTGTGCATTGTGTCATAGTTCCTGTTCTGTTTAATCCTCTTGTTTTTGTTTCTGGTAAACATTAGCTTTTAATTTTTTTACTTGCTTCTACAAATTAGTCACTTTCAAGTTGTGTCCAACAGCTGAATTTTACATGGCTTTCCCTAGGCAGCAGTTTGATTGGCACCTCTTCTTCTGTCCAGCTGCCAGTGTCCATGAATCATAAAAAAAAATCCCCCAATTTATCTTTCTGCCCTTCTTTCCAAAATGATTGAAAAGAGCCCGTGGATTCAGAGGCACAGGAGAGGGAGTGAAAGCAATTAAAAAGAGACCCAAAAAAGAGTGGTTTCATTGCTCTCGCTTCCTTAGGAAAAACACAAAAAAAAAGTTGCACTCTAAAATCTGGGGGAGCTAGAGAAAAAGTGCTTTTTATTTTAAACGAACTGCATCGTTGCTGTGGGGTGGGCTGGTTTTTGTGGGCTTCCATTTGGGATGGTATTCTTCCCCCCCCCCCCCCCAAATTCTGATTTAGATCTGGTGAAATGTCTGCTTAACCTTCAAGGCAGTGAATTTGCTTATGCAGTCATTATATTTGTAATCTGATGGATTTTAAAGCCAAAGGAGTGCTGCCTGCCTTCTGCAAGTCAAAGGAAACTTGCTTGCAGTTGCAAGGGAAGCGTGTGAAACACCTGGCTTGGTGCAGAGCTTTGGTGGTGGAAAGACTCCTTAAAAATTCCTAATTGATTCTAAAAATTAAGCCATTATGTAAATGTTTGTAATTCTGGGCTGCTCTGAGAAGCTTCATTAGTAGGAATACAAGAGCAGGAATTAATTTTACTTATGTGTAGTTAAGAGTGGATGGGTCCTGAGGAAAGGCTGCAGAGAGAAGGAGGGAAAGAGATTCTTGTTCCCCCTTTACCAGCTCTGTTCATGAAGTGCCATTTCTCAGGGATTAGCTTCCTATTTGTTTTTATTTTACAGGGGTGGATATCTGTGAATATATGGCATGAGATTACACTTTTACTGTCTGCCATGAATCCCTTGTAAGGGTAGGACAATGTGGAAATGTGCAGCCAATGTTGCATTACAGGGATGCATTAGGGGTCTCTGTCTCCACCAGTAATGACCAATTAATGACCACTGAGATAAGCAAATGAGAAGTCAGGGCTACTTAGAGCTTAAACTCATCATTTCCTGACCACCCACGGACAAAGAGGCCAATATTAGTATAGTTTTATTTAATGAGTATTTCAGATCACTATGGGACTCACTTCATGGTCTGGCAGGGGGACTGCCTGGACATTTTGCTTCCAGCCTATGTGATACCTTTATGGAATCATGTAACTGGAAGAAAATCCCAGATCTTTGTGGTGGCTGGAAGAAGTTCGTTCAGTTGCTCCTCAGCTGGTATAGGCTGGTAGGATTTCCAGGAGGACTTGGCACAAGCTTTGATGTTGATGCACTTGAGGTCAATGGAAGTGAAATTTCAGGTGTATTTCTCGTGCCAAATTTGCTGTGCAAAATGAGCCACAAAACATCATGTATGCACTCTCACAGAGTGTAAACCTCCAGGGGTTTTGCTGGGCCAACTCGGTGAGAAAAACAAATTGACAAGGTGGTGACAAAAGAGGTGCACTCTCATGTCTGTTGTCGTGATTTTCAAACCCATAGTGAAATAAGAAATGCTCACTTATGTCAATAATTAAGCTGAGGAGCAGGCACTTAAGGTAAAATCTTGTCTCCATTTGAAGGTGGGGGTCCTTCATCGTTTTTGTGTCTCTAAGATATACATTGCACTCCCTACATTGAATTTTATTGGTTTCACTGGGCACCTGGTCTTGTCTCAAAGCTGGATGTTTAATGACTGGTACTAATAAAAGTTATTGGCCAATCAGGATGGCAGAGAAGACTTGGAGTAAGCAAATCAGGCAGAGAAATCTCAAAAGAGTGAAGACAACTAGATGGGATTGGACAGGCAATGCCATTAGCTGTGAGGGCAGAAGGGTGGAGAACTCTGCATACAATGCCACCAAAACCAGTTGCTTTGTCCAATAGTGAGAAAAGTGCCCCAACCAGCACTTGTGGTTGGGACCTTCAGCAGCAAAAACACAAGTGAGGGGGAATATACAGCACCTGAGAATGCTATTCTGGCTGCTGGGACTGGACTGTTGACACCTCAGATACAGAAGTTGTACTAGCAGGCATATTTCCCGACCTGCTGCTGTTAAATTTCTGTTGACAGCAATGGTTGCTGCCACTGGGAGTCTTCAGCATCCTCAAGCAGAATGTGTCCTTTGTTTTGGGGGAAAAAAAATCCTGCTTTTATTGCTTCATTCTGCACAGCCTTGCACAATGTGACAGTGTGATCCCTCCAGGTTTTATAATATGGGCTCCCTTTGCTAGGGCTTAGGGGGAGAGTGGTGTTATTAATGAGCTCCTCTGTGTGGCTGCTGGGCAGAGGGGTTGGAAAGTATAGGGGAATTTGATGCCTGGGTATTGCCCAGGCATCAAATGCAAGTGCTTTGTAATAACAGAAAGGAACAGACAGGGGAGCCCTTGTAAATACATTTAGAAGAGGCTGTGGAGGTGATAAAAATGCAGGTTTATATCTGTGGCTTTGGGAGGGAAGGACAATTAGGTGTTTCCATGCACATCCCTCACTGCTGCTTTCATTCCTGCATCCTAGGAGCCTTGCTGGGTCTCCAAGCATCCCTCGAACCCACACAGCATGTAAGTCCTCACAAAAAGAAAGAAAATGACAGTGACCAAGAAGTTGTTTTGCTGTGGTGTCACACCTTCAGGGAAACAGTGGGAAAGTTTCACTGCTGATCAATGCTGAATTTGGGCTCCCAGCTGTGCCTTGTTAGTCGGGAATGAGACATTATGGCTCTCAGCTGTGCCTGGGGAGAAGGTATGTAGCTCTTCTCCTTCCAGGTGCCTCCCATGTTGGGTGTTGTAGGGGATCCTGTTTTGCAACAGCTTGTTGAAGTGCTCCTGCTTGGTCTCACAGCGAGAGGAGGCTGCTGGAGGTGTTGGTGAGTGAATCAGGGATTTGATGATTGATAATTCTTAGCAGCAGAAAGAGGAATGGGCTTTTTCGTGTCTGGTTTTGTGAGGTTTTTGAGGCTTTCTCGATCAACAGAAATGGGATTTTGGTTAAATTAAATTGATGTGTTCGCAATAAGGCACTGAGTCCATGTCCACTGGCTGCATTTCTTGAATGGTGGGCAGAGGTTCTCTCTGATCCTTTTCACTCCTTGATGCTGTTACTGCTCCTTCTTTTGCCTAAAACACAGGTAATGCCTTACACAGGCTTAATGTTTGCCTCAACCCAACATGAGGCTATGCTCAAACTTAAAATGTTTTTAAATGTGAATTAATAACTCTTAAAATGAGTGTTCATGGTGGTGGCAACATTTCTCAGCCAGAAGTGAAAAGGAGAAGTGAAAGATGAAGGCTGCTGTGTTATTTGAAGGCTCATATTATTGCACTTTGAGAGGGTTTATGGTGTTCTGGTTGCTCAGGGAAAAGCAGAGGCAGGACACAAATAGGCTGCAGGGAGCTCCGTGTGTCTCTGAAACCCTGCCTTCATTATTATGCAGTGCAAGTGGCTGTTCGCACAAGAACAAATTCCACTGTAAATTATGTGTGATTTACATGAGAAGCTCATTAATTCTCTAACACCGGATTTAGATGGTTTCATTTGTAAAGGGTGTCATTTTAAACACCGCTCAAACATATTTCCTTCTATCTGCTGACTCAGAGTGTGTGCTGAGAGATGATAAACAATAAAGTGTGTATGTGTTCATAAATACATGCACACAGACACACATTAGAAAATGGAATCAATTAGAAGGTATGCTTTGTGTTTAGCAATGCTGTCTGTGATACACAGATTGGCTGCCTGTTTTATAATTTTGCCTGCCTCAATGCTTGTGTGCTGTGGACCTTGCAGGGTTTTTTGTTTTGCATTTATTGGTGCAGAGGTAAGCCCTTTTAATTTCAATTTTTAGTATTAAACTTGTATCCTAGTGCTTATTCTGTGCTGCTTATTTTAAGGGCTTCCCTTCCTGCACAAGCCTCTACTCCTGGCTTTGGGGGCAGCAAGACTTGGCATGAATGAGCAGTACAGTTTTGTGGGCTAAGCAATAAGCAGAGTGTCTTTTTTTTCTTTTTTTGTTGTATGTTCCTGGTTTTTCTCAGCTCTACCATAACTCAGTTTGACAAAAATAATAGTCAGGAGGCAAAAAAAAAAAAAAAAATCCCTCAGTGGAAATACTTTTTTTGGGGGGGCTCTGCCTCTTGCTTCAGGACAGACACAGCTGATAGGCACACCAGAAGTGTCTGTGGTTGCAGCTCATATGTTGAGGCAATGTAGTCCATAGTTTCATTTAATGCTTTTGCATTAAGCAGCATGACCCTTCTGCATTAGCTGAAAGAATTATATGCTCATTTTCGGCTTGCACTTATTGTTTTAATCCAGCATCTGGAGCTATGTGTTCTCTGATATAGGGCTGATGTCGAAATTTGGACGATGGTGTAAGTGTTTTATCATACGTTCATGTGCTGTTCGGGTTTAAGTTGCAGCTTATAATTATTTTAAATGGGCAGTTGCTCTTTAGAAAATCTTAAGCTTGACGCAAACAATAAATGCAAGACAAGCTGCCAGACTCACCTTTGAAGTCTCTCTGGCCTAAGGAAACTGTTCCTTGACATCTCATTACTTTCCTTCTCTTATTAGAAACAAATGTGGATTTCCTACACGTAGATTAAATATGGCCTGAATTAAGAAAGCTGAGTTAGGCAGCAGCAAAAGAGGAGAAATTATGCCATGCTCTGCTGCGGTTTTGTTTATCAGGACATAAGTCTGAATTTATTATTTTTTATGACTTGTAAGTTAGTGCAAGGCAGGAAAAAGGAGCAGTCATTTTTTTCCTACAACAATCAATCTACTGTTTCATATGCATTTAAACAATTTTGCCACAGGGAAAAGAAAAACATGCCTGTCTTAAGTAACCTAAACATCCATGGTGGTTGTTCTTCTGCACGTAGCAGAGGGCTTTCCTTGCTCAGGGAGAATTTTTTTTTGTTATGTGGAGAAAGTGATTTTGACTCATAAGGTATGGGAAAATGTAGGCAGGGTTTCAGTGGAGGAGGAGGGAAATCCTGTAGCTCTTGTGAACAGCGCATATCAGACCTTCCCTGACCTTTTTTTTGGGCCCCAAGCTGAAGTTTTATGTCATGACCTGTCTGCACCACTTGCTAGGAGTGGATAAACATGTTTTTGAAAATAGGAATACGGACAATTTTTTTTTCCTCCAACCAAAGTGCTTGCATCCAAGCTCCTGATCTAATTTATTAGAGACAGAACTGGGGGGGAGGGGGGAACCAAACCAAGAAACAGTGTGCTATTGTAATTTGTCTTCGACAACAACTCACAGAATAGTACGGGAACAACGTTTTGTTTGATGTTACAAGTGTTGCAAAGGTGATGACTGTGCTTTGCCCCTCTCCCCACACTTGCTCTGTCTTGAACTGGAGATGTTTTGGGAGGTAGGTAGGATGAGATATATGTGATTATGGGTTGCAAACAGACAAATCCTATACCCAAAGCCAGCACGTGGCAGAATGGGTCACTCTTCAGTTGCTGCCACCCTGTGTACTCTATATATGTAAGCCACTGAGTGTAAACCTTGTGTTGGCCTGTTGATTTTTTTCTTTTGAAAATCCAGTACTTCTGCAGGCATAGGATAGGTTCTTCCTAACTTGGTGTTGCTTTAGCTTGGCTAAACTTTAGGTCTGGAAAAACGTTTTGAAAATATTTTATGGGGTTTTTTCCGGAGGAAATGTGTTTAGGTCAGTTCTGTTCGAACTGTCCTAAAATATTTTACTCTCAGAGGGCATTTATGATTCAGCCAGCTGTTCCCTTATAGACTGAGAAGGAGGCCTGTGCCTGGTGCAAATCTGTGCAAGTATTATCAGAAAAAAAAATTATAGGAGCAGTGCTAGATGACACCAGCTGTTAATGGCATTCATTAAGCATCATGTTCTAACACAATGTTATTTTCCAGTGTAGATGAGCCCTCAATGAACTCTCCTTTCCCCAAACCCATAATGCAATAGACTGCCTTTAGTGAAATATTTTAATTCTTGGTTAATTTTCATAAAAAGGTTTTTTTGTAGTTTAAAATGTAAGCAGAGCACCTAGTGCTTATTTATGTATGAGGTTGAAGATGAGAGCCTCTTGGTTAGAAACAGTTTCCATCTTGAAAAATGTACAGCTGTAACTAGGCAAGATGGACAAAAGGTGGGAGGAAAGAATTACCCTTATTTGACAGGTCTACTGAGACAGAAAGGGAAAGCAAAGATGGCTAGTTTTGTAGACTTACAAAATGTAAATGTAATCCCATTTAGAGAAATGCCATGGAATACAGGAGTGAAACTTACCTTATTTTTCTAAGGGAAAGCTCCAAGAACATTCTTCAGCTTATGTTCCTGGTACATAAGAGTCCAGGCCAAGTATTTCCAAAAATAAAATGAAACATTCTATCAGCAAACTACTCTGTATGTGTGTATATATTCATATGTACACACATACATATATATATATTAAAAAAAAAGTCTCACCACATCTCTTCTATATGAGGATGTTTGGGTTTGGTTTCTGCATGGTACTGTTCATACCAAATGTGTATGTAGGTAGTTTTGTTTCCAACCAAAGCCCTGAAGAAAATCAGTAATTAATGCTGTGCAAAGTGGAATGAGGCAAGCATGTCACCTGTAATATGACAAGGTATTAACTTCTTAAGTCAGAGAAATTTAGCTGGACAGGCTGGAGTTTTAATCTGACTCCTGACTGCTGTGTCAAATAAATTTCAGCTATGTAAGGCAAATGTTTATAATTAATTTCAGAGCGGCCTAATTTTTGCACATTAAGCAAATTGGTATCTTGTCTTGGGCTCTGAAGCAGGGAGGAAACTCAGCATGAGTCTGTGTGTGATTTATTTAACAAGAGACCAGCTTAGGGACTCTGAAGTCATGCTTGAAGTTGAGCTGGTGCCCAGCATTCATGCACTGTGGCATTATGTCTCTCAAATGGCAGCTTCATGGTGAGGCAAACTCAGAAGAAATACAGATGAAACTCAAAGTTTATGAGCCTGTCTCTTTTCTTTTTGTGATGGTTTGGTGTGGCATAACTCTAATGACATCAGGTACTTAAGGAGTGACACTGCTGTAATAAGGACCTGGAGACTAATGGTGTTTGCAATACCATTTCTCATCCAGTCTTTGTCTGCTGCTAAAAGCTCCCTGTATGATTCTGCTCACCCTTTTCACAGCTGAACACACATCAGTTGACCAACAACAGTTTCTGCCTTTGGTGCTCAGGATTCCAATTTATTTTTCCACCCAAGCAAGAGCCAAACGTAGGTCGTCTCAGTTTCTGAGGTCAGACAAAATCTGGTTTATGGTTGTGGGCAGGAGCTCTAACAGGGGTAATGTTAATTCATAAAATGAACAATCAATTGTTTTAAAGGCCAGGAGAAGCTTAATGCAGCACAGGACAGACATTGTTATCCTTTCAGTGGTGCTGTGTTCAGTTCTGTATAGCTTGTGCTATTCCTTGCCTTATCTTCATTTATCTTCACTGAACTGTGGCCACTGAAGGTGCCACCTTCTTGCTGGGCCCTCTCCTGCAGTTTGTGTCTGGTCTGCCCACGCAGAATGGGTTAATGTTTTATTTCTGAGTTAATGTGTATCTTTAATGTTGTTTCTCTTAGGGGCTTTCCCAGTGAATTATAAGGAACCTGTGTTTGTCTTTAAAGTCTGGTCCCCCTGAAGCTGAGAGAACGGTTATGGAGGAAACACGCTAGTTCTTAAAATGCTACAAGTAGTAGTTTCATTCCATCCCTCCCCTCCTCCCATGCTTTAAAATCTGAAAGGATCTCTAAATAGGCACTTTTAAAATCAAAGCATTATGAAGCAAAAGTGTGGTGCAGAATTATGAGCCAGATGTTGATCCTGGTAACTCAGGTATGCAATTCCCTCACACCCACTCAGCTTTCCTTGTGGCATGTCCCCAAAGAGGATCTTGGGGTTGGACGCAAGCTGAGATCAATCCCCAGCCTGTGGCATCTGTTTGCTGAGGGTTGGAGCTGCTTATTGAGTTGAAGTCGTGTGAACTGAGAAACGGAGACAACGTGATGTTGGGAGCGAGCCTGGATCTTAGGAACACATTGCTTAAGTGACCAGAAACTAAGCTGCTGTCTGTGTGCCAAACCAAAGTTAAAAGCCATGTGGGTTTCAGAACTTTGTTTTTTTAAGAAAACACTTGTTAAAGAATAAGCTGCATCTAGTGATTGATTGCATGTTGCTCTTGCCCAGCTATTTGTGCTCTCAGCTTTGACTTACGCCATACACCTGAGGCCTTGCGTTATAGGGAGCACAATACGCGCAACAGACAGCTGAAAATTTGGCCAAAATATTGATGTCTTGCTGAATTGAGGGATATTTCTGGAGGAAGTAGTGCTGCTCTGCTTTGTTGGATCAGACTAAAACGAAGGAGGGATTTTTCTCATAGCAGTTCTTCCCCCTGACTTTTTCAAAGTTTTGCTTGTGACTGTGTCTGGGGTAGCTTTGAATGTTGCATTAAGCATTTTAGTTCTCAACTGCAGGTAGGTGCTGTTCCATGTCTGTAGCTTGTACAGAGAAAAAAATAGGAAATGAAAGAAAAATTGTTTGGAGTTTGTTTTGTTTTTTTTTTACCTGATAAGTGATAGAGCGCAGAAGGGAAAGGCTTTCCATGCGGAGCAGAGGAGGAAGATGCTGGGTGTGGAAGAGGGCTGTGCTTTTATTTTTTATATTTCCAAGACCCCAACTTACTTTCTGTGCAAAGAAACAGAGAGGATGGTGGGGGTAGGCATAATTCTGGGACATCTGGCCCCAGTGAAGCTCTTGCTGGTGATTAGGTCCATCTTGAGATCAGGCTTTCTAGCTAGCACATAATTACTGGGGTTTTGTTCCTACTTTGAATGGTTAACATATGATACGTTCATACATTGTTTTTCTTGCAGCTCATTTTTCCCTTCTCATGTGATTTGCAGGATTTACATACTTGGTTTGTGTTGATGGTGCCTCTCCTGACAGTTCTTTGTGTAGAAAGGTTAAGGCAGCTTGTGGGCTCGTGAAGACAGGAGTATTATGCTTGAGCCCACCATTAGTCATGCTTAGCTGCTTGCATACTAATTTGGCACTAAATCATGACTTGTTTTTTTTTAACTAGATGCCACCATTTTAGGCAACTCTACTTGTGCAACTTGCCGTCAGGCTGATGAACCAGTCAAAAATGATGGCACTGCACAGCTTCTCCCTTCCACATATGCCCATTCTCCAAGTGTGGTAGGAGGACTGAAAATACAGCCAAGTGAACAGAAAATGCGAATTGGCTTCATATTGTTACTGGAGCAAGTTGCTTTCTATAGGAGAAAATCTGAAAAATACAGAACGTGCTACTCAAGTTTGCATGAGAACTTTTGCATCCCCTTACAAGAAATGAAGTAGTGCTCTCCTGGCAAAGGTGTTTGTGAAGAGTGATGGTGCAGTTGGATTTCTCTTCATACTGAAACTGGATTAAAAAGGTAATAAATGTTACCACATGTGCTTTCTCCTTTTGTCTTTGGAAGATGATCTGGCAATGCAGAGGAAAGCATCAGAACTAAAGGAGGTTTCAGCTGTCTCTTGGGCACAAGCCTTCTTCAGGGAGAAGGTTGTTCATTTTTGTACAGAGGTGGGATCATTTGTTTTCTCATCTGCAGCTGTCTAGGTGCTGTCTCATACCTAAGGGGATTTGCTGGATAGCTTTTTCTTGTAGTTGTATTACTTTATCATGAGTGTGGTTCTTAGGCTGAATTTGGTGGAGCTGAAATCTACTGACAGGGCAAACAGTGAGCAAACATTCAGGGCATCTCCTGGCCGACAGTTTGATGAAAGAAGTGGGCAGGACTGTATTTATGAGCCATTACCCCTTAGCTATTTTCATGAGCATAATAAAAGGTTTCTTTGATTTTCTTTTTTTTTTGGTTGTTTTTGCCTTTTCTGCTTGTTAGGCTGAGGAGCCCTTTCAAGTACAAGGAAAAAAAAATCATTTACGAAAATCTGCTAGTACAGCTCAGAAATTAAACCGTGGACCTCAGCTGTCTATTTGCTGTGTGGTTTCCTTCATTGTTTCTCTTTTTTACCCTTTCCGTAGCTCAACTGACTATGATACCCATAGTCAGTTTATGGTATGCAGAAGAATAGCATGTTACTTAGGAGGATGTTTTGTTTTGTTTAGTTTTTTTAATAAGATTAAAGATATAAGTACAGCAAATAACACAGTCTGATTTATGACCATCTTGGGATCTCTCCTCCCCTTCTCAGCTTTTCTGCAGTGACAGATGGAAGAAAATATCTTTCCAATTTTAAGAGTTGTTACAGTTACAACTGTGCACAAGGACAGGCACCACGTGGACCTCAGTGGGAAGTAGTTTTGATTTCTTAAACGTGGATCATGTTCCAGCCAGCTTCAGAAGAAAGACCCCCCTGATTGATATTTTTAATGGGCTAGGGGAGAGTGTTAAAACTGCCTGCCTATCTACCTACAAACCCTCAGGGTAGAGAGCTAAATCACTGTGAAGCATTAGAAGTAGAAGAGGTTATCTAACTAGGCATTTTCTGTGGTGTGAATGGTATTCACGCATGTGAACATCACTTTTTTCATTTTAATTTGTCTGTTTTCTTATAAAGCAGCATGAATGACTATGCTCCCATCAGCAGCCTTGATTAACTCTTGTGTAGCTGACAGCCTGAAAACAATATAGCGGGCACAATTTCCTTGTGGGTTTGAGCCACTGCAACAAATTCTGTCTCCTTTATATTTTTTCTGCCCTAAAGATATTGAAAGGGGAGCATATGTGGAAGAATAAGTGTTTGTGTGTATGGGGGATATGTTTGTATGTCTGTATTTGTTGTGGGGGCCAGTAAATGCCTGGATTGACCTGAAACCTGAAGGAATACCTGTGAATAGGGTACTTTATGCTGGAAATAAATAGAAAGCCTTTGGTAGCGGAACTTAAAGGAATTAAGGAAAATATTGGATTCTGGGTGCTGTTTCAAAGTCGTTTTCATCAAAATGGAAGTGGCATAATCAATATGTAGCTCTTTGGCTGTTAAGTCTTCAGATTTAGCTGAAATCACATTAAATGGAATAGATTTTATTTGTGGCTCGGGTAGTAGGGTTATATTTAACTGAACTCTCTGGAAGTCAGCTATTTGGGAGCTGCCAGCTCTTCACAAAGTGATGCTGTTTGTAGCTGTACCCAAACAAATCATGATATCATTCTTTTGTCATTACTGATGTGGGTCCTGCTTTATAAACACCAACTAAACACAGAAAGTTCTGGTGGTGTGTGTCCTGTTTGCTCTTCATAATTTGCCCATTGATTTGTTTCCTCATCTGGACTCAGGTGAGCTTTGTTATGCCATTCCTATTCCAAGGCATCTTTGCCAGAAACAATTTCCCTGCTGTTGATTTGAAAACCTCTGCTGCAAGCAAAACTGGGGGCCAGAGTTTTGGGAAGATGAGGGTCTGGATTGAGTTTGCAGCTATGTGGAGAATCTGTAGCCATGAGGGATGTCAGTAGGAACAGTTGTATTTACCACTGCTGAAAATGACACGTTTGGGTTTTAAGTTCAATATTCATGCAGTCAGTCTGTAATAAAATCTACAGGTAGGAAGACAACAATAATTATTTCTATTAACTACCAAAAAAGCTATTAATAGATTCACTTGAAAGGCCTTAGAAGCCAGTATTTCCAATTGCAAAACACTCTGTAAAAAATTATTTTTGTGTCTTGAAAAGAAGCCACCATACCACACAAACAGAATCCAAATGAAAAACTGTCTTGTGTTCTGGAGATGCTGTCATGAGAAAGGCCTCCTATGTAGCATCTGTTCACACTTCCCACATATTGTGTAAATATATCCACTTCAAGTATTTAATCTTCCCAGAAGTTATGCTTGCCTTTCTTCTCCAAACAAGAAAGCTGGAATCCTCTCCCTCCTTACAGAACCCACCTGTAGCTTGGCAAACTACCAGATTAAGGTTGTTTGGGTTGGGTTAGGTTTTTTTTTCCTTTTTTTGATAATACTCCAACTTTAAATTTTGCATAAAAGCTGTAAATGTTTCTGGAGTTATGACTGATCTCATTTCCCCCTTTCCCCCATTCCCTAAGAACATTCCTAATAAGTTACTCAGTCTCTCTCTCTTCTAAACTGGGAGAATTTCAGCCATAAATAAGGCAACACTTGAAATCGTAAATAATGTTTGGACAGCTTGTGCTGAGGGCTTCCCAAAGGGAAGGAATTATTTTGTCATGGCAGTGTATCGTGGGGCTGTCCAGTGTCATGCTTGGAAGCTGATGGTGTTGCTTTGGAGCAGGCTGTTTCTTGTGCAGAATGCCTCCAAGTATCTGGAAGCTGGGTTGTGACTCTTGAAAAGTTGTCTTGTGGGATAGCAGAGTAAATGACACTGATGGGGGAAAAAAAGAGGGAGAACTGAAACCACCAAATACGAACTGGTGCTGAGAAATTCCATGCTAAGGCTGAAACTGCAGCTTTATCTCATGACTTGGTGGGGAAAAAAAAGGCAAGAACATATGTCAATGACAGATTGCCAACCTTAGCATTTAATTCCGGGCATTTTGTGGGTTTATAGGATTTGTTGACAAAAAGATGAGGGGGAAGGGTTGGATGGGATGTAATTTCCTGAGTGTTCTTCTTGAAGGGAAAAAAAAAAATCTCAGCCCATCTTCTTTTATTTGAATATATTGGAAACAGCCTGAACAATTGTAGTTTTTCATTAGAGTAAATACCTTTGAGTTATGACACTTTTTCTCCTTTAAAAGCAGTTTCCAAAGCATTGGAGAAGTATGCATAATTAAATGCTTTCCTTATTTGAACTTCATTGGGAGGCAGTCTATTTCTTTCTTCGTTTGACACCTCTGTGCTGTGCAGACTCGTGGTCTGTTGAAATGTGCGTGTTCACAGAGATGTGAAGAGCCCCAGTCTGCCTGTTCCACAAAGATGTATAATGAGCAATGTTTTGAACACTTCTGAGAAGCAAGACAGTGAGGATATTAAAAACTATGCCCTGTATTGCACCCCAGTGTTTATTTAACAGACACCGAGTAGCCACAGTATGTAAAAGTTCTGTGTGCTCTCTTGCTCTGGCTTTTTGTGTCTAAATTTCTATCTACCCATGGAATATCTTTGATCTAAAAGTCTCTAACCTGCTTTTGGCATGAGCCCTTGGCAGGGAAGTGTTTCAAGTGATGCAATTAGAAGTCTGCTGAACTTTTGGAAATTTCATTTGGATACTCTGAATAAGATATACTGAGTGGACAAGCTGGAGGAAGTTATTAAAACTTTGCAGGAAAACCATGAAGCAATTGGGATATAAATTGTTTCTTTTTATTTTTTTTTTTGCCTTTTTTTTTCCCTTTCCAGACCAGTTCCTAGAGAAAGGAGGTGGGGATTAGAGGGCCCACCTTTTTTCCTTTGGAGGTATAACCTGTTTCTCTCTTGACCAAGAAATAGTTTGGGAAAAGGACAGTGCTGTGGTGATGAATGGCTTGAAGCATTTTCAGAAAAGGCTTTTGGTTAAAATTTTTTTTAATATTCACAAAGGCCCTGTTTAAGTGTACATCAATCTGCTGCTGTTTTTCTCATTGAGCAGAGAAACATTGCTCAATGAGAAACTCCAGGAGTACATGGGGACTTCTTTCAGGGTTGAGTGCCAGTTTGCAAAGTGCTGGGTTGCAATTTTTTCCCTTTCTGCATCAGCATCTAAGGAGAAGTCAAAGGCCTTATCTTTTGGCTCTGGATTCTCTCAGTATGTACTTCAATGAGTTTGAAGTTCCCTGGCATTACAGAAGGAATGTATGTGATAGTTTTAATTTTTTTTCTGTTGCTGATGTAAGTTTTTGCAGTTTGGAACCTCTGTTCTGATTATTGGCGAGTCTTCCTAACCTGAGCAAATTTGATACTACAAGATCAAATGTGTGTGTGCATCTGGGTTGGTTGATGGACCTTGTAAGCCCCATGGGTGACACCACCAGTGGAAATTAAAATACACCTTGAGCCCTTTGTGTTCTGAGTTTTCTGAGCTGACAAACTGCCCTAACAAAATTATGTTTTATGTTCTCCATGAGTTGTTTGTTCATTTCAGGGTTCATGAAATATAACCAGTAGACAGGCCAGTCAGCAGTACTTGTAAAGCCCGTGAGCATGTCTTTTCTTTGCTGGTTGAGAGACTTGAAAATCCCCAGCCAAGTGTGGCTGTCCATAACAATCTTCCCTGATCTGCCATGAAAGGCTTGGGGGAGTTGGCAGAATTCTCTGGTAAACCAGAAGATCATATAACCACCCACAGCATGCCATTTCTTGCAGTATTCTCTTAGGATCTTAACATGCTGAAATCCATCCCTCTCAGGCTCATGAGGGTTACAAAGCCTGTGGGGATGGCAAGTGGTGTTTTTAATCCTGCTCTGAGGCTCTGTGGATTTATGTCTTTCTCTGCCCCATTTCATTTGGTTTTGCCAGCAGAGAGTTTTCTATTCTAAGTAAACCATGAAGTTTACTTCTTAGTAAACCATTCTAAGTAGTCCTTCCTACTGCAGATTGAGTGACTTAAGCTTGGTCTTTGACAAAATGCATCTCCCTGAGCAGGTAGAAACTGTGAATTAATGAAATGGAGCGTGTCTCTTATCAGTGTAACAAGTTTCAGCGTCACATGTATCAGCACATGCTCCTGGTTCATCCTGCTTCATGCCATACATGTTAGCAGAGAAATGTGTAGCTTAGTATTGTCTGTTGGACTTGAAGAAAGGCAGTAAAGAAATATTTGCTTGCTTAGTCCTATGGCAAACCCATGATGAAGTGTTGAGAGTGCTGTCCTATTTGGCACATGTAGGCAGGGCAGTTTTATAGGGTGATTACACACCTGAATGGTGTAAATACCAGAAGGGAAGCTCTTTTGTGCACCTTTCCTGAAGGGTGCTAAAGTCCTGAAGTGCTAGAGACCAGGCCCAAAATCTTGCTTCCCCTGCCTGGGGCAATGACAAGGTAGCATTTTTACACAGAAAGGCTCTAGTCTGCAGGCTGGTGCTACCTGGGCTGCCAGGACAGGGAGATTAAAGCATCTCCAAAGTTGATTCTCTTTTGGAATGTAGTGATTCCTGTGTTCTTTTGGGAGAAACATCTGCCTGATTGTAATCTTTTGCATAAGACTGTAATTAGCAAATGCCCCATTTTGACCATCAAGGACTGAGACCAGACCCTTGCAGTGGGATTCTTTCCCTAAGAGAAACTTACTGAGTTGTCTGGCTTATATGCGTGCACACACACATATGTATGTGCATACCTTCTGCACAGTAATTTGTTGTAAATTGCTGCCAGCTTTTGAACTTCGAGGGGAGGATGGAAAGGCCAAGAAAACCAGAACAGCAGAGAGAAGCCCACCCCACCTTTCAAGCATCTAAGGTTCTCTTAACAAAACCGGTGTGCTTGCAGGGCCCATTTGGCATTAATGCAGCCTTGACTAATATTTTTGCAGCTGGATTGGTGCTGATGAAGACAGTTAGTTTTGGAAAGTTCCATGCAGAATTCTGTGTTGCTTAATTTCAAGTCCCTGGATTGCTTGAGTGTGGGAAAGCATGTGGAGGGCTATGGCTAAATGGTTGTCCCATCCTGGTGCTCTGGGCTAGGCATCCACTGTAGATAGTGTTTGAAAACAATGGCATGTCAAGCCTAGGATGGCTGTGTGAATCAAGAGATAATAAATGCCTAAAAGTTGCTTGTGGTTTCCCCTTGATGCTCTTGGAGCTGAAATGTGTGGTGTTCCCAGTTAAACAAAGATGAGAACATGCACACCAGTGTGAGGGAAGTCCAGGAGAGCAAGTAATTTTTATTTTGCAGCATTTAAAACTGATGGATAAAACCTAACCAACCTGTTGTAGTTACAAAGTGTTTCACAGCAGCAGACTTGGTGTGTTGGATGCCCCAGGAAGCAGGACTGCAGTGGTGCATGTCATGGTTTGGTACTCTTGAAGCCCAGTGCACCTAGGTGTGAATGATAGGGCTGGAGCTGCAAGAAGAAGGTGAAGGGTGTACTAGTGCCTCCTGAATGCTGTTCATCTGCTTAGTGTGCAGTTGATAATTCAAGTGTTCGTGTTTACCCATAAAATTAATTTCTTGTGAAAACAGTAAGCCAGGTACTTTGTGGTTTTTTTCTGTTTTGTTTTGTTTTTTCTCCCCTGCGTCTCTGCAGTGACACCAGCTCATACCAGGTGGTAGTAGAGTGGAGAGAAATAATCAGGTTGGGAAAGAAGAGCTGTTTGGCTTGGTCTCCATCTCTTGCATATCCTGACTTTGGGTTTGTTTTTTTGTTGTTACGTAGAGGGTGGTGACTTCAAGTTTGCCCGTGAGCCCTGGAAGAGCTGTATGTCCCACTTGAACTATCAGCCTTACAGGTATTTCCTCCTAAGGATATCATCTGCCTAAGGATATCATCTGCCTTAATTTTAGGTTCTGTTTTTTTCCTTTAAACTCTTTTAAGAGGATTGCACAGATAATGTTTCATGGGATAATTTTTTTCATTTGAGGAATAATGTAAATGTATGCAAGCAGGATGTTATTGTGCAAGAGCTGTGATGTGTTTATATAAGGTGGGAGGGCTTGATTTATAACACTGAATATTTAATGGGAATAAGTCTGGGTGTCTGAGATCTCTGCTTCTTTGTGTGAGCTGGCAGATAGAAGGGTGGCAGGTCAGGTTTTTCTGTATGCACCTTGTGGATTTCCATATGCTGGTGTTTTACATCTTTATGTCAATTTAGTGAGGCAAGAGGAAACATTTTTAATTTGGGTTTTGAAAGCATGGAAAATAGAGTAATTTACTTCCCTATTTGCCTGTCCCTACATTCTTCCCATTAGTTCCTGAAAGCAGCCCCAGCCCCTGTGTCTGCAGAGCAGTGTGTTCCACTGGAGTTCCAGCTCCAGGATATTGCTCACTGGCAGCAGCAGTACACATACAGGATTGGGGAGGTAGCTGGAATAGCCAGCACAATAAACTACAAGTGGATTTTTAGATTTTTTTTTTCTTAAAGGACAACTTATTATGCAGGTGTCTGTAGGCTTCTTTTATCTGTAGGGGTCTGCAGTGAGATCCATTGAAAAATGTAGAAGGTAGCTGTAAACTGTGCATGGGAAGACTGATATTTATTTATTCACTTTAAACCTGAAGCTGTGTCTGCAAAATCAACATGCTTCTGATCTATAAAAAATCCCCACTGTTCCCAAAGCCAAGTAGGGAATGTGAGGAGGGAACATTCAGGTGCCCAGCAGAGGGACTGTTTAGGCAGTGCCAGACTGGCTTTTTTCATGCCCCATTCCTGATCTTGGCATCCAAGGGATGAAAGGCAAATGCATCTTTGAAGTGTCACTTTGGGGACAGGAAAATAACACCACAAAGGAAAACTTGGAAATTTCTGGTTTATGAAAAATTGAGTTAATGGTTTGTGGTTCTGCCCCCTGAGAATTGAATTCAAGACCAGGTAAATAAGTAAAGTGTTGATAATGGGAAAGTTATTGCTTCTGAATGTAGAAAAGAATTATTATAGCAGGCACGCTTAGTGATGGTGATTGGTAAGCCTTTGGAACATTAGAGTAATGTGCTCTATCTAAATAGATAGATACATGCTTTGCCTGGGCTAATTTTTCCAAGAATGAATTGATGACATACAATCAGGAGATGTCAGAAAAGAAAGCATCCAGCCTTGAACGGCAAAACTCAATTGTTTTAGACACAATTGATAGTGGCCAGTATTGGACTCACACTAATGGTTGCTGAAACTGTTAGATTGGCTTTTTTTGTCAGATCTCAGATTTGGCTTGACAGCAGCAAGCGTTTTCAATCAAAGTGTTGGTTTCTCCCCCCCTTCCCTGTTCTTTTTTAGTCATTTGACAATAATTTACTACTTCGCTTAGCTTTTTAGTCAGTTGTCTCCCACTCCGGAAAGCCAGGTTTCTTAAGTGCTTCTATGATGCCAAGTTAATTGCCCGAAAATAAGTGCTTGAAGATGTATCAAGTATTGTCTCATCTGCATTCAGCACCCCTGCCAGAGCATGGGAGGGGGGAAAGGAAGGCAACTGCCAGGAAGGTTTGAAGAAAGGAGATGGGGGACAAAGCAGAGCACAACTGTCCTGCAAATGGCCCTGAGCGAGGCCAGGCAGCACAGCTCTCCCTGGAAGTGTCTGAATCCCTGCTGTATTTGCAGGTGGTCGAGTGAAATGTCATCGGTGCTGCAGTGTGGGCACAGCAGGGATTGATCTCCACAGCCCCCAAATGAGAGGGGAGAACTGTGCTTTTGGGTGGCCCCAGGCTTGACTCTTCCTAAGGCCAAGTTGAGGCATGTGCCTGCCTATTCAGTGCTACCACTGCCTCATTTTCTCTGCCTCTCTATAGAGCAAGGGAGGAAAAATGGCATTCCTGGCTTGTCATTATGGTGAGGATGATTTCTAGATTAATGAGCAGTCTCAGAAGTATGCCTAAAATGCAAAGATACACAAGAGTGTTAGTGCAAGTTGGAGGTGTGGAGAGCAGAGGAGAAATCACAGCTGGTGCCTGTGAGTCCACCTCGCTGCTGGTATGTAATGCAGTCAGCACAAGACTAGATAAAGCACAGCACCTTTTTCTTTTTTCATGGATAGTACAGGGAGGGGGGAAAAAAAGGAAGGAGATATAGCTACTGCAATGAAACATGTTCATTTGAGGCAAGGCAGGAAGGATTTTATTGGATGAAGTACCCAGCAACCCCGTTTAAGTTTGCAAGGGACTTTGAATGAGCTGTGGGGGTGAGGAGTGATGACAAATGCCTGACCAACATGAGAAACAGAGGCTGTGCAGGGACTGAAGTGCAAGTTGGGTCCTGCTGAAATCCCTGGTGCCTCAGCTGTGGATAAGCCTATGGCTACTTGAGAGAGCACAAAAATATTGCAGTACCTGACTGCTCAGCCCTGCTTGTCACCTTGGGTTGTGTTCCCCAGATGTGGGGAGAAGAAAGGCACTATGACCCTCTCCAGACTTGCCAGGGCTTTGCTTTATCCTCCTTTGCCAAATACAGCCAGGGCTACTCTCTGGGATTTAACAAATCCTCTACTATTTCAGGGCTTGAGGGTATTGGCAGTGCTCTTGATCCCTCCTGCCCCATTCTTCCTCTTGAGTGCTTAAGCTTGAGTGCATTGGACTCTGCATCATAAGAGATTTCTTGTGGTCGTCTTTCTGGGACACTCTGGGCAGATTTGTTCTAATGGTACCCACATTTGTGCCAGCCCCCTTACCTGACCTCAGTGAGTTTCAATACCTTCCTGCTCTCCTTTAATCTGGGAGAGCAGCCCTGCTCTGGAGAGGGAACAGGCTTTTATTCCGGCTTGTGCGTCGTCAGCGGATTTGTTAACTAAGCTTTATATGTAAAACGTTTAATAAGTGTGGTGTCAGTGCTTTAGAGAACCTGACTTTCACATCCCACTGGCAGGGCCTGCAGTTGGAAATACTGGCTCTTGGACTAGAAAATTTGATAGAAGTGTGTGAATATGTGTGTAGTCTGTGTTAGTCACTTTGGAGAGCACGCACATTATTTTGAAGCTGTTTCTATCTTTCAGCCCTTGTCTTGAGATCAGAAATGGTGCAGTCCTTTACTTGATTAGGCAGGACTGAAAGTAAATGATTGCAGTTGAAAAGCACTCTGAAAATTACTTAATATTGCTTTAATAAGGGCTCTCCATCTACATTTGTGCCTTTTGTCAGATGCGCAACCCTCGATTAACGCCTCGGTCTTTCCTTACCAGTCACCTGTGAATGTTACCCCATTTATCGCCCGTGTTTCTGAAGGACCTTTCGCTGCCGTGTCTTCGCAGCTCTTCCATATCTCATTCACCAAACAGGCTGGGGCTGGCAATAACCAGGGAAGGAGTGTAATGAGCCAGAGAGAGCCCAGCATGCCTGATGCGTAGGTTCAGCTGCATCCTAGGTGATAAATCCTCACGTACACCTTGGTTGGTGCTCACAGAGTAATGTCAGCTCAATAACAGCCCTTCAGGATGCCAAGGTGGATTTTACATTTATAATGAATGAGAATTTTATTGTTGTTTCTAGCAGCAAAGAAATTTAGTGATCGTCCAGTTCTCAGCCTCGTGAGAAGCAGAAATGATGAAAGAAACATTGCTGCATTCCTCAGCACACATTTGATCCATCAATCACCCAGACAAAGCTTGCACTCCTAAACCATTAAAGTGTGACATCTTCTTCTCAGACTTTTGAATTTACTGACTTTAAAGCAGCAAGTCAATTAGGAAGCCAAACCTAGGCTGGGAGAAGAAAAAACACTATTAAAATACTAACTTGACATGCTTAGGTTTGTTTGATAGGCTAACAGACTGCTAATATTTAATTTAAAAAACCTGGATGCTGTCCAAAGCAAACTTATGAATAGTATAAGTCATATTAAAGCAAACTTTCATTAAGCACCAGCTTTCTCATAATTAGTTTCAGCAGAATGATACAGTTTCAGAGAAACTATGGCATTTCTTTATTTAGGTAACAGAGCTTTCTGCTAAAGGTTATTTCCAGAGGGTTACTCATCATGTGCTGTGATGAATTAAATGGGGGATGGAAAAATCCAGAAGAAAACCTGGGATGGGAGTCCTGTTCCTGTTTGCTTCCTGACAGTCCCTTGAACATGAACATTGCAATAAAATTTATCCTCTGTGAGCAGTCACCGGGGGGGGGAAGTGTGTTGGTCGCAGCTCTCTGTTGGAAATACCACTGTTAGTTTACCCATTCAAGGACTGGACAGGAAGAAAAGTACAAAGAAATACAGCATTGAGTGATTCTGAAATGAGGTTGTCTGCTTAAGTGGCAGGCCAAGGTATGGCAGGCCAAATGAGTGTACTGGAGATAAAGATTTGACTGATGTGTGAGATGCTTGCACCTTGTCCTGTCGTGTTGCTGTGACTGAAGTGAATCTGGCACTGAAAGTCATAAAGTTTTGTTTCCAGAGATTTTGGACTGGTGTAGGATTTATGCTTTTGCCTTTCCTTTCATTAACTGTATTAAGTTAATAGCATATGAGGGGAGGAACCTGCACAGAAATATCCAAAGGGAGCTAAGAGTCCAAATTCTCTTGCTCAAGCTGTCCTTGATTCCTTAAATAGAAATACACATGTGCAAAAATACAAAATGCATCCCAATATAATTAGACATTATGATGTGTAATTAGTTATTCTTCTCATTATTGTTATTTTAAAGCTTTTGTACTTTCATAGTAATTCTAGCATTTGACCTAGTAAAACCTCTGCAATGATCAGGAGCAAGGGAGGATTTTTTTTTTTACTCTTTAACATGTGTTTGTTTCCAGTGTCCATGCCTTAGAAGTCATAATGTGTATATGTGACAAGTGTTTGTATTTCCTGGGTGAGGGGGATGAGTTGTGGGAGATAAAGGCATCAGTGGGTGACATCAACAAGAAGTGCTGAAGGTGGCCCTCAACACGAGTCCTGCAGCTGCTCCTCAGAGGCATGGGAGTCCATGTTCTTGACAGCTTCCCCTCCAAGGTCTTCAGATTGGCTCTTAATTGGCAAGCTCATTAGCAGGCTTGCTAACAGGAGGGAGAGTGAGCCAAATTTGTATTCTGTCAGCACTTGCTGTGAGGAGTCAGTAATCAAACAGCTTTTTTTACTGTGTCCTTTTTGGTGTCTGCTTCTAATGGCTCAGGTTTTTAGGTCTGCTATAAACCCCAATAAATATAACAGCCATTAATAACTGATTGACCAAAGGGATTTATGTAATCATGGGATTACAGCTGCTAATTCCTTCCTGCAGTCATGTTTCTGCATTTCATTGATCGAGGAACTAGCTGTAACACTGATTTAAACTAATGTCATGAAAACACAAGGGTGGCTTTAATGCCACTTGGACGCCAAAAGGTTGCTTGGGTGGGGAGTGATGCTCTAGGCTGGTTTCACAGAACTGGAAGAGGGAGGTGGGAAGTGATTGTGTGTCGTGGAGGGTGGTTCTTCCAGGACTTGCAGCCAATTCACTTAGCGGTCACCTCAGAGGAGGCGGTCATGTGAGGCTGGAGTAAGCTACCTCCTGCTCCCAAGCTGCTCCCAAGCTGCTTCCATGACTACCCTGCATGTCTCCCTACTGTGTGTCAAGAGCTGGCCACCTCGTTGGGCTGTGTCTCTGTGCCCTTCCTCTAATTGGTGTACAGTGGTGGGACTGACTAACACCAGCTATCAGCTCTTCCATGTATTTGAAACTCATGTTCTTAGAACTCCTTTGAGCCTCTTGCAGAAATTACTAAGGAGCGTTTCCTCTAAGGGTATTGCCTGAGTGTCTTTCCTAACTGTCCAGGTCTTGTGTCTGAAATTGGACCCGAATTTTTCTCTTAAACCGAACTCATTTTTTTTCCAGATGTAACTGAAATGAATGCAGGTGGCAGGAATATTTGGCTTGCTGAGCACAGGATGCTTCTGAACTAGTAAGGTTAGAAATATTCCAGGTTGCAGAGGTGATAGGGTGATGGGGATATAGGCATTGTAAGGCAGCTCTTACTGGGCTGGCTTGTTGCTATCTGCCAAAAAGCTGCAACTTGAGGTAAAGCGATGAAATCTGAACCTATGAAAATGTGTGTCAGCTCATCAGTGCTTTTAAGTAGGCTGTGGGAAGTGCCTCTAATGAACCATCTCTTTTCCATCTTAAAGTAAATGAAATTAAGCTGAAAAAAAGCTGAATAGAAAGCATCAGATGGCAGTGGTAGACAGTCAGTGTTTGTAATGTGAAATGTGCTCTCGATTCCCAAGGCATAGGATGCAGGTGGTGCCACGTGTGCGATGCCTTTGAACGCCAAATGCGCCAGCCACATCTGAAAGGTATCAAACCCAAAATCTGAGCAGTGGTGAGTGGTTATCAGCTCTGTCAGGCAAAATCCTCTGTGAAAAGTGGCTGCTGGTAGAAAAACAGACAATATGCAGAGATGAAATGCTTTTCATCTGTGTTTCTGAACTGGATCTTTTCCCCCAAGCTTAAATTATTTTTTGTCTTTTTTTTTTCTTTTCCTCTCTCTCAGAAAAGCAGCACTGACAGCCGCATAGTTACTGTGAATATGAGGAAAACAAATAAAAAGTAGAAGTGAGCTTGCTGGGTTGCTGCCCTTGCTCTCTTGTGTAGTAGTGCACAGAGCAGAGCTTTTTGTAAAAGCTCTTGTAAAAAATCATCTTGTAGATGATTTTCTGCTGCACCCTTCCATCCAACAGCAGAAACAATTCCCAAGAGTAGCAGGAGTCTTTGCCATCCAACTCTGGGAACAGTAGCCCTGTTGTACTGTTTTGTAGGCTTCAAGAAATGAGGCCTTTCTGAGAACAGGGGTTTCTGGACAAGCTGTTGCCATTTCTGCTTCCACCCTGTTCCTGGACAATTTTGTCTTCTCTTCTTGGGCTTTGTGCATGGGTGGGCACAGTCCTTCCCCAAAGAGAATCTCACATTGTTTTCTTTACAACTTAGTTGGTATAAAAAGTAATACCCCAACTTTGTGTGCCTATTAATTTATATCTTTTTTTTTTTTTTTAATTTACCAGCAGCTCAGAAACTGAGTTTTATGACTTAAATGTTGTATTTGGGCTCTCTTTCAGGGGACAGCATGAATGAGCAGCAGATGCTGGATTAATGTCTTGTCCTAATCTCCTTTTATTTGCAAATATCCAGTTTCTTGCAGATGGCTCTGAACAACAAAAAGCATACACAGCCTGCCTCTGGGGAAAATTAGGTTATTTGTGGCCACTGCTGTCTGCGCTATAATCCCTGCTGGCAATTTCCTCTTTTGTCACAAGAGCAAGGGTTCAGTAGCACTTTGGAGGCATGGCACAGCAAGGTGGTATTGGAAGCAACATCCCTTTAGGTTCTGGAGCAGGGAGGTGGAAAGAGAAAGAAGAGGACTTTCTCTTTTTAGAGAGCAGGTGGTTGCATTTGTTTCTCCTCATCACCCTTTCATGAGTGCCACAGGAAGGGATTCAGGAGAACCAGCCAATGTGAGCTTCTCTCCTTGTAGCACAAGATGTCTTTCTGTGGCCATGGGCTGACTCTGGAGCTAATTTCAAGACACACTGTCAGTTCTCCATCTCTGCTGTCCCTAAGCTTAGCTGATGTGCAACAAGGCAGAGCTCATTTCTGACTTTACTCTCAACTTGTCAGAGTTTGACAAAAAAGATCAAGTTTGATGTGATGAGTTAAGGGCAGTGCTGGGTAATAACTGCTCTCGTGAAAGGTGGAGGAAAAAGCTGCATATCAGGAGGTAATTAATCATGAAAATCAAATGATCAGATTAATCTTTGTGACCTGGCTGTGTATCAAATACTGACAACAGAAAAATGCAAGAATCTTCCGTTAAAAAATAGGTGGTGCAGCAGAAGAAATGAGCCTGAGGTGCTGTGTGAGAGCAGGGGTACAAGGTGGTACTGTAAGATTTGTCACCCCTAACTGTACAGAGCAAGGAGATTGACATCTATAGTACAATGTCACATTTTTAGCCCAAAGTGGAATGCTTTTTGATGCTAAGAAGGCAGGAAATTGCAGAAGATAATTAGCTCACAGTGATGTATCACTAAGGTACCTGAAGTAGCTTGCTGGATGCTGCCTAGGTAATCTAGGAACCACCCTGAGGGGTTTTATTTCTTCTCTTTTTTTAGCATGAATTTTTGTGGGTTTTGTGGGTTATAAAGATCTCCTCTCTCTTTATCTCTTTGGTGGCACTGGCTGGGGTTGCCAGCATTGCCAGCAAGCCAGTCTCAGGGGCATTGTAGCTGTTGGGCCAACACATGAAGGTGAGCATTGAGCAGAAAATAGCAGTGGCTGCAGGCACTTCAGGAGGGAATCTGATGTCTTTGCCTTCAGAGCAGACAAAGCCCCTCACACCTTCAGTTTGTGGCTGCATGCCTGTCAGGACTGGTAGCTCCACTAAAAGTAGTTGAAAACAAAGTTCCTCCATCACTTAAACACCTTTAAAGGTGGGATTAGTTAGGAAGATTGATTCTGTATCAGCTTAAAGCATATTGAAAGTCTGTGAAGTACAAACATACTAGTACTGTGAATTGTAATTATAACTATAGTGTTAGACCTGCTTTTCATCAAGTCTATCATGGCAGCAATAGCAGTGAAGCTGTGGCGGGACAAGACTTCCTTGTCACAATTTCTGGCACTTGAGTCAGGTTGATTTAAGCATCATGCAGGTATGCAGACGTGTTAGTTGCACCTCTGACAGAAATATGTCTGTGCCTTGAGGCTCCTGCATTTTTTGGAAGTATGGGGTTTATCTTACTTAAAGCCTAGAAATTGAAACAAGTTATGTGCATTTTTTTTCACTTAAAAAGCTGACAAAATCACTCCAACATATAGGCCGTATTCTAAATCCTCTGCCATCACTGGATGCTCCACTAGATATGAGTAGTGAATAGGACAGGTCTGACTGGAGACCAAAAGCCCGTCTTCTAATAAGATGCTTTTAATGTAGCCTTTGCTCCATTTTCTCCCCCTCTTCTCTTTGTTGGAAATGTTGTTTTTTCTGTAATTTCATTGAAATTTGCAAAATTTTTTTGGCTGCCATCCGTAAGAAAGAAGCTCAGCCAGAAGTGCTCTCATACACAGGGACTAGAGAGTGTGAGCCATCTGAGTGCCCAGTGCATGTCTTTGTCTAGGCTGGGCCCTCTAGCTTTTAGGGCAGGAAGGCTGTCTGGTTAAATTAAAAAATAATTTTTAAAAAAAAAGCTGTTTCCAGATGGCAATTAAGACATGTCCAGGGGTTGTGCCATGACATTTTGTTCTGTCATAACTGCTTCCTTATGCTGTTGCTTTCTGATCCTCTCATCTTTTCATGGCACACTGCTGCAGGTGGCTTGGCCCAGGTGTAGCATCTCAGACAGATGACTTGAGGATCCTCTTGAAAGAAATGTTTTTTGCAGTGCTGAACAGGCTGCACTTCTTAAAAGTGGGTTAAGTGAATTTGAAATATCACCAACACTTACTCTGTGCTTCTGAATTCAGGATGTTGAAGGAGGCTTTGCAGGTGAATGTCTTCCTTGGAAGGAGATTTATTGGTTTTTTTGGTTTGGTTATGGGGCATTTTGGAAATTTGGACAATGGTAGTGAATCCCCAGGGGAAAAAGAGCTACAGTATAGTTTTGAATGGGCATCAGTACTTTGCTATTAGCTCCTGCTGGTTTGGAGTGCTAAGACACATCCCTAGGGAGGAAAAATATCACAAGCCATGTTGTGGCATGTTGTCTGAGCCAAAGAAAATAATTTAGCTTTGGAAATCTGTGCATGCTCATGCTGCAGGATGGAGTCCAGTGCCTCACAGATGTCCAGCTGATGGTCTTCATGTGGATTTTGGGTGGTTTGGGGAGCAGAGGAGGCTTACCTTGTTCCCAAGCCTACTGGAGAGATGGCAGAAGGGGGTTTGTCCCTAGATGAGTAGTAAGTTTGCTGCAGGAGCAGTCAAGGGCAGCAGCCATATGACCACTGTTCCTTGAGCATCATTTCTGTTCCTTGCTGTCTGTGGATATGTGTCTGGAAGGAATCACTGCAGACCAACCTTGCCGCTGTGGTGTAATCCCAGCTCTGTTCATCCTAGGCCTTTTCTGGCATTCCTGCTGGGAGGTGGGTGCTTGTACTGACCAATGCTTAGTAAAAGTGCCTTGGCAGTGGTTTGTTGTAGGGTTTTTGGATTTGTGTTTTTTTTTTTTCCTCCTCTTGGTGCAAATTGCCACTGTCTAATAATACCAAGGCTGATACATCTGTAGTTTGGTACAACAGATCAAGGCAGTGCTGCCAGCTCTAAGAATAATGCTGTCTCCAAAGCACATGGAGGAGGATTAAATGGTTTTCCAGCAACCTGCTGCCATCTGTGCAAACCAATTCCTAAAATACACTGGTAAATGCCTGTGGGAAGAGCTGCAAGTCTGGTTGTGTTTGCAAACCAGTAGATTAGTCACGCGTCCTGTCAGCAAGGTTAGACAGACATCAGCAGCCTAGGTAGAAAGGCAGCAGTAGGAGGGGCAGGTACAGAGCCAGGTGTGTGGAGTAATGCAGATTCCTTGGAGGTGATGGGGAAGGAGAGGTGGCAGCACCAGAGACCTGGGAAGTTTTGATTTCTTGCTCAGCAGAGGCATGCCCCAGAGCATTGGCATCCTTAAGCAGATTGGCCATTTTGAGCAGGACAGTGATGGTGGTGTGTGTTATCATCAGATGATTTCTATAGAGGTGAGAGGCTGCTATTTCTTCAGATTCTGCAGCCATTGCTTGCATTCAGCAGCTTGATTTTCTGAATCCTGCGGGTTTTGGGGGAGAGCGATTGAGTGCTAAACTCAGATCAGCTTGAATATTGGTGGAATAATCTGTTTTATTACCCCAAGTGATATATGGAAACTCTGTAATTAAAATAGGGAGAAGGATCTTCAAAGCATTCTGCTTTTCATGTCGCTATCTCGTCTAAGAAATATATCTTTCTGGGAGAAGCTTTCCCACTGAAGTGTGCATCTCTGCAGATGGAAAAACAAATACCGACTCTGACATAAGCTCTGTTCTTCCTTGAGGCCTGTGAGATAGCAGCATAAAATGTGACATTTAACATCAGCCTTTTCTAAAGGCTTCTAGATAATTGTGAAGGATTCTTTTGTTCAGACCAGTCACTTTTCACAGATCCTCAGAAAAAACTCTGGAGGCGAATATCAAAAGCAGAAACTTTCCACTCTGATCTGGAAAGCACGGCATTAAGAGGTCTGTTTTTAGCATTTGTCTTACCTTAAAACTGATAAGGCTTTAGACATCTTGCTGTCTCTGGAAACTGGTGGGTTCATGACCGTGAATTCAAAGCTGCTATACTGGTGCTTCTCATGCTTGAAATGAATCAGGACTGTGAAGAGCCCAGTCATGAAAATGATCCATTATTCTGATGACCTGTGCTCATGTGAAAGCAGGATTAGTCACTGGAGTTTATTTGGTGTCCTGCCATTATCTGTTTTATATGGAAATTGTGAGCTCTTTGAGGTTGAAGATTCTGGCTACTTGATGTTATACCACCTAGGGCAGTGGGCACAGAGCCAGGATTGAAATCTTCATTCAGCGAAAATTATTCCAGGGAAAACATTTTGTTTTGCAACTGGAAAACCCAAAAAATAAAAGTTCTTTCAGTCACGGTCAACAATGTCTCTCTTGATGGTCCCAAGTACTTTTCTCAAGGATCAGGACATCAATTTGAGGCTTATAAGTAGACCAGAACATACTCTCCTTTGGAAAATGGCATTAAACCAAACAAAGGCTTTAGCACAAGTATGTTGAGGAGGCTGGATAAGGTCATATCATAGATGAGTTGTAGAGGCTAAGGAACCAGAGGCTCCCAATCTCAGCTCCTTGCATTGCCCTTCACATTCCATGCAACTTCTCATCACCAAGCAGGGTAGGAAGAAAGCCCTACTTTTGGTGGAACATGTCAAGCACTTCAATTGGATGTGGAACTTAAGTTGGAGAAAGAGAGCATGAATGTTCTTATGGATTTGGGATTTTGTTCCCTCTCTCTTCCCTTGGAGAACTCTGATTTGCTGCTCTGAATGCTTTCTGTGAACATCAGGACTTGAGTTAAGCCTGTACAAAATCATCCATTTACATCTGGCTTCAAGGTGAAGTTATAAATACTCTGCTGGCACCGTGAGAGTAAAACAGGCAGATTATCCCAAGTCACGACCATTATTGGGGTGGTGCTGACACTTTGCTGAACTTTTCTTGGGGGCTTGAGCTGAATTTTGGATTTGTGGTGAAACCTAAATGCAGGTCAGCACAGTGCTGCCTCAGACATGGTAACAAAACGCCTTGCTTAGTGCTATTTTTAATCTTTTAATTTGTATTCTGGCCTGCTGAGCTCTCTGGGGACTGAAATAATGGTGACTGTAACTCAGCTCCCAACAATGGCCCATTTCCAGCAGGATTGCTCTCTTCTCTAGCTGTTGAGTCCACATTAAACAATCCTGTTGACCTGTGTTTCCCCCTCTCAGAGGGGCCTTATAACATGGTACAAAGACAGTGCTTTTAAGAACCTGACCAGCACAACCAGGAGGAAATTTGGTGTAGTTGTGCTTCCACCTGGAGGGTTCCCAAAGCTGAGGCTCTGGCAGCACTGACCTTCCCCTCTTGCTCTACATACCATTTTGTTGAAATCGATAGGCTCTTGGCAGTGTGTGTGTTGTGGAGGACCAAAAAATGGAGCAGAAATATTGGAAAGTAATCTGAACAAGGAATGAACTCAAAGCAAGATGTCTGTGGAGTAAGAGGAGCTGTAATCTAGTGGATTAGTTGATAGCCAGTCATTTCCTCTGTTGTCTGCCACCAGTCCCTTAACTTTTTTCCTATGTTTCCACCTTCAAAACCATTGTGTGCCTTGATGCCTTGTTTTATAATATGTAATTAATGAAGAATTATTTGCCTGGCACTTTGGATTTAGCTGTTACTGGTTTTTACAGCTGGGAGATCTAGTTTTTTTTTTTTTTTTTTTTTTTAAGCCTCTAGCATGTCACAATTCTTTATTTTTCCAAGCTGCTACTCTCTGGATTCCTGTAGCCTGGGTTTTAGGCAGTCCATAAGCTTTGCTGTTATTCCTACCCTTCCTTGTACTCAAGAATATGTTGTTATAACTCTTACATATATTTGGACAGAACCCTGCCAAGGAATCTTTTCCTTCTTCTCCCATTATCATTAGGTTTACAACAGTCTTTGTGCCAGGTGCATGTCTGAGGATGGGCAGTGCTGAGGTCTTGCTTCTCTGGCTTTTATCCCTGTACTTCCTAAAGATAATCTTGTATTTTCTGGAGGTTTGTTGGTTGGCTGCTTGTTTCTTTGGGTTTGTTTGGTTTTTTCCCTCCCCTCCTCTTTGGTGTTCAAACTGTTGTAATGAAGGTGCTTTGTGCACTGGTTGCCCAGGGCTGCTTTTGGTCCTGTGGTTACTTGAAGCAAAATGCAAACCTTTTGGATGCACAGGACATAGGGCAGCAGTGTGTGCCTGCTTTGAATGCTCATCATCTCTCCCAAATGACTTTGAAATGTGATATACTGCTGGGTTTTTATTTTATTTATTTTTTACAAAAAATAAAGTTGTATGCTTGTTATTTAGATCTGTGGGGCTTTTTATGCTTGTGAAATGATAATATTTTTACAAATCACTTTTGTTTGTAGCAATATACAGAGACTGAAACTGACTGATGGCCAGATAAACAAGAGGTGTCTGCTTCTCTTTTAGGTAACTAAAATAAGCTAGGGAAGGAAACAGAGTTGCAGGGAAGGGGGCTGGTTTAGGATTTTGCACCACCCTTGCTGATTGCAGTTCTTGATTCAGAAATTTAAAATGTGCTTTCTCACAAAGGCTGTACCTGCAGGTAGATAGAGGCCTCATTCATGGCCATTTACTGTGAGAAGTTGTGCTGGTACACTGGTTTGTGGCACACATTTGCTGTTGTCCTGCAGGAGCAGGTTGAGAGAGATCTCACAAGGGAACAAATGAGGTCCTGCTTACCATGGAGTTAGGCGTGTGTACAGATTCACCAAGGAGTATGATGTCTTGTTTCAGAACAGGGTATTTGGGACAGGTGAAGGTCTAGTGCTGGGTTTATGAGCAAGTTGCTGTCATAAGCAGCATTGCTCTTCTGCTTGCAGGCCATTTCTGTTTTGGCCTGATTTCCACTGTTTTCCTTCAATCACAGTAGAAGCAATTTGGTCTTTGCAAATAGGGCTTTTTATGTCAAAATTTATTATTCTAATTAAGGAAACCTATGATGTCCAAGATAATGTTTTGTGTTTGCCGCTCAGTTCCTCATTTATTAATATCCATGAGTACTTCTCTGTTGTGGTTGAGTGCAGTTTGGGTGAGACCATCACACAGCACTTGAAAATGATGGAAGAATGTCTGCTAAGGCGAAATCCTTGTCTGTCTAAGGCAGTTCTGTGGTACTTGGGTGTACTGACTGTTTTGGCCTTAAGCACAGTTTAATGAGGAAAAAAATCAGCATTCTGGTAAGAGGCGGCATCTCCCCTTCTCCACACTTGAAAAACCTAAAGGATAAAAAAATAATCCAGTTAGTCCTTAAGGGGGGGGGGGTGTTTATTTTTTCTCCCTTAAAAATATAAAGAACAGTAATATTAGAGAGCAATGGTCTGCAAAACAAGCAATTCAAGTGCATTAGGGGATGACAGCACTGTGGAGAAAGCCCAGAGAATCAAGGTAACATAGGCAGCATTTGCCCTACTTTTATTTTTGATTTTTTTATTTTGGCTCAGTGTCAAGCATGGAGGTTCCAGCTCTTAGAACCTTCCTTCTGCTACTGCAAATTTTTTTGTGTTCCTGTCCCATGTTCATGCTTCTCTGTGCATATTATTTTAAGCTGGTGAATGGAGGAATTGCTGCAAGCAAGAAAGTTGTGAAGTTTGGCCTTGCATTTGTTACTCTGGTGCTTCTGCATTAAAGGCAGTCTATGTTGGCTTCCTTTAAACCTGTGTTAAAGTAAGAGGAGCTAAAAAAAAAAATGCAGGCGTACATGCACGCTGTTTACTGTGGGTCAGCAAACCCCCGGGAGAGGTGTTTCATCATCTACTGGCTGCGAATTTAAAACCAACAAATCCCTCCCCTGCGGAGATAAAGCCCTTGTGAACAGTTCGTTCATTATCATAGTCTCTGTTTTGCTCCCAAGTTCTTTCCTTCAGAGAATCACCTATTTAACGAACCTCTTGTGTGAAGGGCCTTGGGAAGCTCCAGGAGTGTTTTGGGCTGTGTGGGCTGGCAGTCGGGAGGGGGAGGGCAGGGTGTGTGTGCCATCCTTGCCACCTGCTAGAGGGAGCTCCTGCGGGAGGTGAGCTGTTGTTCCCCACCTCCGTGCCAGAAGCAGTGCTGGTGACACCATGGGGTGGCACCTATTGGTTGCCTGCTCTCTCTGCCACCTTGCACCTGGCTGGGATTTGCGTTCTGGGGGGAATAAGCGTGGCCTTTTACACAGGCAAAAAACAAGAGGAGAAATGTTGGTGTGCCTGACCTACGTTGCAGAGGTGTCTGGCAGCTCACTTTTTCAGCTGATGCTTTGATGTGTATATTCAGACTGGCTGTGGGACTGTGAATAAGGGACAGCGACTGATCTGAATTTTGCTAAAAGAGCCCAAACAAAACAGGCAGGCAGGTGGAATTCCATCAAGTGCCAGAAGAAATAGATGATAGACTGACAAATAATGTTTTTTTATCTTTTAAACTGTACAGCTCTCATTTCCCTAAACGTGGTTTAAAGTTGTTTTCCCCTTCCACTGTAAATGATAAATTCTCCCAAGGAGGGGAGCAATCATTTCTACATTGTACTAAGTGCCAGGACACGTTGGTACTTACATAAAGAATAACTGTTTAATCTTTTTTTCTTTTTTGTGTGCGTGTATGTCTTCCTACCTGTCTGACATGTCTTTTTTTGGCATCCTCCTACCTGTCTGACTTAATGAAGGCTGTTTCTACAGAGGCAGCCTTTTTGTTGCACTGTATTCCACAGCCATAGACTGAGTGAAAGTTGATAACTCTTTACCAGCAGCTGGGGAAAAGTAGTGGGTAGGTGTCCTGTGCTGAAGAGAAACCTCTTTGCATAGAGTCATGGAATCAGGTTGGAAAATTCATATAAGATGGAATTCAGCCATAAGCCTAGCACTTCCAAGTTCACCACTAAACCAGGTCCCGAAGAGCCACATCTACACATCTTTTTAAACACCTCAAGGAATGGTGGCTCCTTCACTTCGCTGAGCAGTCTGGCCTAATGCTTGACAACCATTTCAGTGAAGAAGTTTTTCCAAATATCCAGTGTAGAACACCGCTAATGCAGCTTGAGGCCATTTCCTATCATCCTGTCATTTCTTACCTGGGAGGAGAGACCAACAGCCACCTGGCTACAGCCTTCTTTCAGGAAGTTGTATAGAGTAGTAAGGTCTTTCCTCAGCCTCCTTTTCCCCAGGCTAAACAACCCCAGCTCCCTCAGCTGCTCCTCATAGGGTTTACCCTCTAGACCCTTCATCAGCTTTGTTGCCCTTCTTTGGATGCGCTCCAGTGCCTCAATGTGTTTCCTGTAGTGAGGGGCCCAGAATTGAACACAGGATTTGATATGTGGCCTCACCAGTGCCCAGTTCAGAGGGATAATCACTGCCCTGCTCCTGCTGGCTGCACTATTGCTGATCCAGGCCAGGGTGCCACTGGCCTTCTTGGCCACCTGGGCACTGGTGGCTCATGTTCAGCTGCTGTGGACCAGTACCCCGTGGGTCCTTTTCCACTGGGCAGCTTTCCAGCCTCTCTCCCCTAGCCCGTAGCGCTGCAGTGGGTTGTTGTGACCCAAGTGCACTACCTGGCACTTGCTCTTGTTGAACACCATACATCTGGCCTTGTCCCATCAATTCAGCTTGTCTAAATTGTGGGTATGTTGGTAGCCAATCTGAGGGAAATGCTACCAGCTCCCTCCCCTTTTGCCAACCTACTCTATCATCTATTTTCTGAGGTTTCTCTGTTAAGTGCTGTTGCGTAGTTCTGTCTGGAGCCTGCCTTCCAGGGAAAAGGAATAGTTGACTTCTCCCTCCTGCCATAGAACAAATGTCTGTGATTTCACTATTGCAGTCCATCCAATGCCCAGGTGAGGATGATGCTTGGGTAGCTTCCCCTCAGCTTCATGTTGGGTGAAGGTGACTTCATTTTTTCTCTCTTATGTGCCTCCAAACAGTGTGATAAGTTTTGGGGTTTGTGCCCATCTGTGAGCTGAATTCTCGCTTGAATTCTCATTCTCCTTCAGCTTGTGAGACTGCAGATTTGTACTGCCAATGGCTACTCCTTCACAGGGAGTGTTGCTTACAGGATGCAAGCTCCAGAAGCAGATTTAATGTTGGAAAGGATTTTCTAAATGATTTTGTTCTCTTACTTCCAAGAACCACATGGGCACTTAATGCTCTTCCTAGTCCACCGGAAATGAACTCCATGTTGACTCAAAGGACGTCTCATGGGAGCTCAGTCTCTGTGAAACACTGATGAAAAGCAAATAGTTTCTCTGGTGGGGTTTTTTTTTTTATTATAGAATGCACATCCAAATCCCTGTTTTAAAAAGAGGGAGTGTTTTTGTGGTGTCTGTTCAAGTGCTCTAGAATGCAGAAAAAGGAAGCTTCTCTTGGTGTAGCAGCACTTTTTTGCTCATATAGCTGTGCACCACTGTAACATCCAGCTTGGTTCACTGTTCTGCCTGAGTGTGCAAACATGCACAGAGTCTGCATGGCTGCTGAGAGGGCCTTCAATTCATCTCCTTTTCTGCTGTTGTAACCTCTCAGTTCTTCTGCTTTTGTAGGTTTTGCCTGATGTTTGGTATTTTAGGTCAAGAACCGTGCCTTTTAATCAAGGCTGCAAATCACCTGGTGCTTTTTGAGAGCTGTGTAATAGTGATTTCCTGTCAACCTCTCAAAGCTGCAAAGAAAGTTAAATTCTTACCAGAACAAAGGGTGATCACCTTCTGATGAATAAACTCGCAGGCAGTTAACATAATAACTATAATGTCTCCAGACATCTGTCCTCTCCCTTTTGCCAGCTCTCCATATGGCACAGAGTTTGTAGGCAGAGAATAAAAAGGCAATCCCCCATGAAATGTGTTGCTGTGTTTCGTGGGACCATTCCCTACTCAGCCACTGCCATGATCCAGCCCTGAAACTGGCCCCTGTTCATGCAGAATATGGTGGTACTTCATAAACAAAGCTCTGCAGGGCTTCAGAGTCCAGGAGGTACCTGCTGTCCCAGCAGTGTTGAATTAATGTGAAAGATAAAACTGATTCTGAGGGAGATTTTGCCACTCAAGGAGGGTCTTTTGGTTATGGGTGCTGCTTTTGACTGAGGTAGAGTTAGTTTTCTTCGCAGTAGCTGGTATGGATTTGTGCTGGAGACAGCGTGGATAATTCAGGGATATTTTGGTCACTGCTGAGGAGCACTTGCACAGCACCAAGGCCTCTTCTGCCTCTCACCCCACCCTGCCAATGAGGAGGCGGAGGGTGCATGAAAAGCTGAGAGGGGACACAGCCAGCATATCTCCCCAAGAGACCCAGGGGATATTTCACCCCATATGGCATCTTGCCCAGTATATAGAGCTGGGGGGGGAAAGGAAGGGGGAGACACTTTTTAGAGTGAGAATGTTTGTCTTCCCAGGTAACCATTGTGCATGATGGTGTCCTGCTTACCTCGGTATGGCTGAACAGTTGTCTGCCCATGGGAAGCAGGGAATGAATGCCTTGTTTTGCTTTGCTTATGTGCACAGCTTTTGTTTTGCCTATTAAATTGTCTTTATCTCAACCCACAAGTTTTCTCACTTTTACCCTTCTAATTCTCTCTCCCATCCCACTTGGGAGAAAGTGAATGAACAGTTATGTGGGGCTTCTTTGTTGTCTGGGATTAAACCATGACACTAGAAGACACTTGCTCTCATGCAGAAGGGGGCACTAGGGATTTTTTATTAAGGAATTTTCCTTGAAGCTTTTGAAAAGCTGGCTTTTTTAGCCAGGTGTTCCAGAGACTGATATGGGATGTGCTGTGCCTTGAACCCACTGTATCTTTATGAAGAAAAAGGGTTTTGAAAGTTGCTTTTGCTTTAGATAGCAGGAAGGATGTTTTAAAAAAGAAAAATCTAGAACTAACTAAGAAAGAATGTAGGTAGGTGATGGGATGGAAATTAAGGGAGAAGAGAGAAATAAAAGCTTGTTTGTTTATTTTTAGTTGTTAACATAGAAGTCATCTCAGACATGCTCTTGCTTGGATGACTTCTGTCATAAGTTTTTCAGGGGATGATGGCAAAAAGTAGTTAGAATCCATTTGCTTCCATGTTGCTGACTTGCTGTTGCAACATGTGGGAGTTCTTGTGAGTGTGACTTTCTTCTCTCATTTCCTTAGATCCTGAGCATCAGAAGATTGCCAGATTGTCTGATAAATAGTTCCAGGAGAACCTGGTCAGAGGGATTTTTTGAGCTCCTGAGGATTAGGGACTGGGATATAAACATCTGCTGCTTTTGTGAATTGGCTTCATCACCCTCTTATGGCAGCAAGGTCCCTGGCTTAGGTAGAATGGGAAATTTCTTCAAGATGTTTTGATTTACTGCATTTTAACACTGCTGGGTGACCCTTGACCCTATCTGTAGGAGCCCAGGCTACTCAAATCACTTTACACACTGTGACTGATCCCCTTGCTTTAGGAGAATTACCCAAGTGATGTGTTTCTGTCACATGCAGGATGCAGGGATGCAGGATATCTCTAGTTGGTCTGGTTTTGGTGAGCCAAGTTCTGTAGGAGCAAGGAGGCTTCTTGCTACCATGGAATGTGTGTCCCCTTTTGAGATTGTAAAACTGCTTGTTAAATTAATCCCAACTAGTAAGTCAAGGAGTGCTGAGGGAGACTTAGTGGGCAGCTCTCTTTCTGTGGCCCTAAGCAGTGTGTTGGTCTTACACTGACTTTCAACATGAAAAGAAAGGATTGAAATGCTGATAAGGAAATTAAAGCTCTGGTGGGGTAGAGTGGAGGAAAAGCAATGAAACACAGGATTTGAATTTTGGGGCAAGAAGAGGGAAACAAATGACTGCTGGCTGCACTGTAACTGTGTTTTGACCCAAACTTTCTAAAGGTCTAAGTGTCTAAAGTCCTTCCATACGTCTTTGAATAGGTCAGCAGTATCATAGGTCGAAATCCAAAAGATTGCTCTATTCAGCTGGAAGGGGGAAGTATTTGAATCATGAGACTTTGAGCACAGGTCATTAGTGCAGAGAGGGGATAAAATAAATCGTGGGAGCCATTAACACAACAGTGATTAAAATATATCATAGTGGTGCCATAATTGGTACCTCGGCTGAGTGAGAAGTGAAGTACTCCAAGCTAGTTGTATTAAGTGTTCATTTCTGAGAGGCTGACAAAGATTTATGGCTTCTTTTCTGTAAGTCCCATTTAGTCTCTGTAGCACTACATCTTTTACTGATGCACATAAGAAACAGTTACTGTTAATGACTGGACCATTTCTCTGAAGGATATGTTTAAAATCTGATTATTCTGGAGGAGAAGGGGAAGCATTGTAGACCTTGGGCCAGCTTTTGCTAAGGCTGTGTTGTTTTTTTAGAGTACCTCTGTAGGTGCTGCTTGACTGTTTAAATGCAGTCTGTCCTCTTCACTTGCTGAAGACAGCAGCCATGTTCTCCCCACACTTTTTGGCCTGCTGGAGCATTTTGGGGCTCTGTGATGGCTTCAAGGCATTCAGTCTCAGATAAAGAATCTTCTGCAAACCATTATTCTTGTCTACCTGGCCTAAAAGCTGTGTTAGCAATTTAATGGCATCTTGGTCAAGGTAGTAGGCCCTGAACTGGGGTCTGAAAGCAACATTAGGGACCGGTGTCTCCTCTGCTGGGTCTGTGACAGCCTCAGCACTCAGGGGTCACCACGGGGGCTGAGCAGCAAGGGGTGGGGTGAGGAGAACGGCTCCTTGAGGGTCACCAGAGGAAAGCCTTGGGGTCAGGAATGGCCGTAGGGGTAGGGGACCCTGGTGGTGGAGGCTGTGGGGTAGAACCCCCACGATCTGGGTGGGGATGATGTGCAGCTCCAAAGGAAGGTCCTGGTGTCCAGAAGTGCTGTTCTCCACCAGGAGGGGAAGGGAGCAAGGCCGGGCAGTGGCCACAGTGACCACACAGGACATCCCCTGAGATGCTGCTGGAAAACTGGAGGGGTTCCTGTGCAGCCCCTTGCTACCCCTGCTGCTTCTGCCAAAACCCCTGAATCTCTGACTTGTGAAGTGAATCCCTTTGGAGGCCTCTGACACCAGGTCTCCTTGTCAGCATTCTGTGGGGGTGGACTCTGCCATAGGAAAGCAATAGTAAGGTGCTTTCATGTTCTAGGAATTTAAAAAAAAAATTAAAAAGGTTAAAATTTTATATGGAAACCCATATCTATGCACAACATATGTGTGCAACTTTCATATGCTTTTCAGAAGGAACAGTGCATTTTATCTGTCAGTACTTGTTGCTGCTGTGGTCTTTGAACTTGTAATCTTCCTAAACATCTCCTGACCCTCCAAGCTGTCTAGCTGGTATTTATTGTTTTACCGATGTGTTTATCCCCCAGTTCTTTTCTAATCCTGCCCTGGTTTTCACCCTGAGACCAGGGGAGTAATGGGGGGAGGGAGAGGAAGGTGTGTCCCTAGAAGTCTTTCCCCTGGCTGGGAAGGAAGATAGGGAAATGCCAGTCTCCAGTGGCTGACAAGCTTATCCATCTCGATGCACAATAAAATAAGCCTGGGCATAAATTTTGCCTGGTTTTGTCCCCGCTTAGTGATTTGCTTTGTCTGCACTCCTGTGTGCTCAGCAGGAGCAGCTTTCAGGCAGGGAGTGCATGTCACAGACCCATCCAGGTAGCCTTACTGAGTTGCCTTGGGTTGTCCTTACTAAGTGTTCAGCCTGATAATTTAAAAAAAGCAGAATAATTTAAAAAATAATTGTTCCTTATGTTTTTTGACAAACGTTTAATTCTACCAAGGTCCTTGTAATGGTCTGATTTTGACTTGATGTTTTTGGGAAGTATTAATTAGGAGTTACAGTCTTGGGTTTTACATTATGCAAGGTAATGTGGAAATGTTTCAGAAGGTGAAGCAATAAGCGTGGAAGTATAGCTGTACAGAATCAATAGGTTCACATTGCTGCTCGTTTGGTTAGTGGCTTCCCAATATTGCCCCTGAACAGTATTGATTTAATTTTCTCACTGTGGATCCAGCATAGCTTTGCTTTACACCACAGAGACACGAGTTTCATGTTTTCATTTCATAGTGATTTTCATGCAGGCTGCCTTTGAAATTGCTGGCCTTACGGACACAATTATTGGCTTTGTGAAGATGAGCTCTGGCTTTGCTGCTTATCCCTGCAATTGTTTCTGTCCTGCCTCTGATAACCATGTGGTGGTGTTCCTGAGCATTCCTCTTTGTCCCTTTTCCTTAACATGGGAAAACCTTTCAGGCACTCTATGGTTAAGAAGATAAAGGAATGTGTTTTAAGAGTTGGGGCTTGCTGCATTTCACAAGAATTTTGCTGATATAAATTACAGTGAGAAAATGTAGGGACACTGAAGGGCTATGAGGACTGCTAAGTCCTGGTTTAGTCTTAAGTGTAGTCTGCAGGTATTCTCTGAAACTGTGTACGTGACAATGATTTCATTAGGTAGGGTGAACCAGCCTGACTGACATTTTCACTTAAACTGGATAAAACCCTGCTGCTGACTGGAAGATTAGTATTCAAAAGGGAATCAAAGGTGCTGGCTGTTTTTGCAAGGAAAGGTAGCATAATGCTGTGAGAGAGGGAGGCACAAGGAAGTCCTATGGATCAAAAGTATTATGCCAACCATTTCAGGATTCACTCTTTTTTCTACCTTTTTTTTTAAAGACAACCCTGAGCTTTACTCCCAATTATTCCTGACATGAGCTTTGTAGCTGTGGTGTTTGCTTGGCCAGTGGTGCCATGCATGGTAGGGAAGACTCTGAGTCTGCCTCTCTAGTACCAGTCAGTTGTGGATGAGAATAGCAAGGCCCAGATTAGGTTGGAGAAAGATCAGTGAAGGAGCACTCCAGTCTGGCACCTCCCTTTCCTGAAAGCTAAATGCTGGTGAATGTGTTTCAAGGCAGGTAGGAAGCTAGAGTAGGGGGAGCTGAAACACAAGAGAGTCTTGCAGAGAAAAGTGCTTCAGCTAATTGTGTGGCACTGGAGGATGGCAATGCTGGAACATGCTCCACTCCTTGATTCTCTTCCCTGGTGCCTTTTTGCACGAGGAGTGCTGAAGTTGGTGGGAAAGACCAAAGAGGATGTTGCATTCATCCTTACTGTTGGTACCTGTGAGTTTGCTACCAGGGAGCTGCCCCACTGTCTGGCTAGCTGTTCTGGTTTAATTGGGGCTAACTTCTAATTAATTATTCTAGGGAGGTCTGTGTCCTCAGCTATTCTCCACCTATTAATTCCTCTCAGTCTTGCCTTACAGTAATGAAAGGCTTGAACTCATTGCAGTGCTTCTGAGGGAAAAGTCAGTGGGTTTGGGGCTGAGCCCTGTGGGGTTGAGGTTCTAAGTATATAAAAGGTGGAGCATATGCAGGCTGAAGTATGTTTGGAAGCAGGAAAAAGTTGACCTGAAAATGTATGTGGATTTTGCAGTGGAGGAGGATGGGGGGGAAGGGACTTGGCCTTTTGCTGAGGGAAGCACAGCAGAAATGGTGGGGGAATCAGGGACATGAAGAGCTTTCCAGCAGCAGCCTTTGTTTTCAGCAGCATGGTGGTTCCTCCTGGTTCTCCTCTCAGCTCAAAGAAGGCTGCCCAGTGGTCTGACCATTTTATGCAACAGTGATCTGAGTCATCACATTGCACATATCTTCTCCTCTGAGTAGAGGGAAAATTGCTTTAAGTTATTGGCAATTTTGAGGAGGGGGGAAAAATCCAGGGATACTATTTTCTCCAGCAAATTGACTTTTTTAATCAAAAGAATGTATCAGCCAGAATGTTTCAACACAACTGAAATCTTCTGTTAAGAGCACCTTAGTTTCTTAAAATGAAGTGCCTTGGATTGAAATACTATCAGAAAAAGTAATTTCTAACTGGGTAATAGGAAGACCTATTTTTTTAAAAAATATTGAAATGGATGATTATTTTCAGGAAAATGTAAAATTCAGAAAAAGTCATTTGGATCAGAAATGCTCTGGTAAGAGCAAATCTCTATCTTTTGTGTTCTGAAGGGAGAGCTTACATAATTTTAATTCTCAAGGAGGAGATAAAGATAACTTTGTCAGGATTTCCCTGGTATGTGCAGGTTGGTTGAGAAGTCCTGACATACCCAGTTATGTGAGTCAGGGACCTCTGATGCCTCAGAGTGAAATTCAGTTCTGCTGCTGTGTAACCCAGCATGATTTCCTTGTCTCTGAATTGATTAACTCCTTCCTCTTCAGGTGATGGGACTTGTAAAGACCTCAGGCTTGTAAAACCACCTGGTTTTCTGGTGTTTGGAGTGAACTGTGTTATTGGAGTTTTGTAAACACAAGGGCAGTGGTAGAAGGGGGGGGAACTAGAAGTTTCCCAACGTGATTAACATGAAAAGGCATTTTTGTTTCCTGCTTGTCAATATGTGAGTGTGGCACACAACAAGACCCTCATGGGTGAAGACTCAACCTCTGACATTAGTGGACCTCTGCCAAACATTGCCTTCTCCCTCTAGCTGCGGCTGAAGCTGTGACAAGGTGCTTGTTTGGGTCATCTCTCCCTCCCTTCACTCTGCCAATCTGAGCCCCACATCAGGAGGTTTAATTCCTGGTGTAGGAGGAAGAAATAATGCATGAACTGTGATAAATTTCCGATAGCAAACTGTCCCGTTTGGACTTGCCTGCTCTCTCACCCTGAGGCTGTCTACAGCCTGAAATATACTGGCATGCAGTGCTTTGGCTTTCTACATGCAGATTCTGAAGCATTTGATGCTAAATTGTTCCTGGTGATCACATCCAATTTAGGAATGCTATTTCTGTTTTCTTCCATAATGAGACAGCCCTGGCTGGGACCTCGGTCTGTGGGCTTGTGTATGATGCACCGCTGAACTGTACTGGCTGTGTTTGCACTGCAAGTGAGCTTTGGGCAAAGGCAGTGTTGGATTGTGTGGTCAGAAGGGACACTGATGCCAGGGAGCAACCAGTCCTTCTTGCTCTCAGAAAACAAATTGAAGTCTTCTCTCCATACTTCTGTAAATAGGATAGGCAAAGCCCAAATGGACAAATGTTACTTTGGGGAAAATTAATTTCAGATACTGAGCTTTTCCCTTGATGGTAATTTTGGATATTGGTAAGAAGGTCCTGATCTTGCTCTTAGCTGAAATACAGTTCTCTTTCAATTCAGACACTGCCTCTTTGGGGTCCCTTTGCTTTGGAAATGAAACGGATGTAAATGTAAGGTAAGCAATGAATGAAAGGATCTTAATGTTAGAATTTTAGCCATCAGTTGGTTCCCTTACATTTGATAGATTTTCCCATCACAGGCAATCTGTGTTCTTGCTTGCTCAGATCCACACTGATGCCAAGTGCTAAACAATGACACTATCTATCTTTCTGCACAATTTGCCAATTTTGGTTACTTTTGAAGCCCAGTGTTTCTGCTTTAGCCTTGTGAATCTCCCTTATAGGGAGAACAAAATGAACAGAAGAGTGATTTCTTTAGCAAAATATTTAGGGTTGGTGTCTCTGTCATTTATCCCCCTGTTTTATAAACTAGAGTGCTTAGTCCACTTACAGTAAAATAAGTCAAAGTAAAGATGTAGTAACGGGTTGCTGTTTGTTGTTTACAGTGAATTGCCTTTCAGATAATCAAATGAAGTACTTTATTGCAGTTTCACTTCCAGCTATGGCCTGTAATAGCAAAGGTTTTACTTGCTGCTTACTAGGCTTAGGGTGATGTTTGCAAAAGCTCTCTCTTGATTGTACATCTTCCCTCAACAATCAGCAGGATTTTGCCAGTGACCTCAGGTGAGCTAGCATTAGAGCAGTAGTGCTTTTGAAACCTTCTCCTGCAGAGGAGTGAGAAATGGGGTCTTTCTTTCACAGGGAACATTTCAGGAGTTAACAAAATTCTCCTTCTCCCCAAATTCATGTTGCCTATCAAACATAGCTACATTTTGGTATTTACAGAGTCCCCTGCAAAATATCATGAGAGACAGGCCCATACATCAGATTAATTATCTTGCCTTCTAGTTGCCAGAGGTGCTTAATTTCTTCTTTGGAATTGAATGTGACTCCTGCAATTAAATGTTACTCCTCGAGTACTGAGACATCTCGCTTTTTATCTAGGTGGAAGCAAGGCAGTAAGAGCAAAATCAGAAGTGGACTTGCAAACCACAAATAATTACAGCTGTTATACTCAGGTATATGGAAATGAGGTTATTTGCTATTTCCTTATAAATAATGGAAGCTGAATAATTAAGTTCATTGCAGAGTTTCTAGTGGTATAGCCAGTCTGACTATATTAGATGGTATTTGATTCTACCAGATAGCTGTGACTGAGTTAAATGTTTACAATCCTTTTTTGATTATTCTAAATTCAATGCATACTTAAAAATGTAAAATGTTATAGAAATTTGTTGCTTCAGTTGGACAAACTACAAATGAGAGCATTGTTATTGAATGCAGTTACTCTCATCCTGCAGTAGTTTAGCTAAAAGATAAGTTGCAATCCCATGATTTCAGAGGGAGTCAAGTAGGAGTCCCAAGTTTCCCCCCAAGTTCAACTGGGGAGAAAAAAAATAATTGAAGAATTTTCTGGGTTTAATTTAGGATTTCCCCTTTCCCATTTTCTACACAACACTGCATCATTTTCTGGGATTTAAGATAACCTTCTGTGGTAAAGCCTGCTTTCAGTTTTCTGGTGGACCTCTCAGTGGCTGTTACTATGTAATAGGTCATTAAGGAATGTGTTTGAGGCTTAGGGAGGCAGGCACATGTTATATTGGCAAACTTCACAACCTGTGCGTTTTCTCTTTAGGTGGTTGCTACTGATCCTCAGCTATGAGGCATGAAAAGAACACAAGTGTCTTGTAGTCCTTACTCAGCGCCCAAGATAATTCTCTTAAAAAGCACGTTTGTCCTGATTGTCCTTACAATTAATTTCTGCTAGAAAGCACTCAAGGAATTAATTAATTTTAGCCTTTCACTCACCCAAGTATTTTACTGTTTGAAAACTTGATAGTACCTATTAAAAGGCACACGTGCTTATTGGAGTATGATTTTCTTCTGCAAAACTTGCTTTTCTTTTGAAGAAGCAAGTATTTGGCTTTTAAAAATACCTCTTGCAAGAATTAAGGTGCTAGTCACTTTGGGGAAGAGGTGGTTACCATATATATTGTGATGATGCCAAGTTGGATGTGAGAGCAGAGGCTTCAGCTGGAAGCTCCTGGTGGAATTCCATCCAGGTTTAAATGTTCTGTTTAGTTAAGATCCCTCTTGTAGTTTCAGCTGGAAATATCTGGCCTTTGTTTCACTTCAGAAGGGAAGAGAGTGTGTGTGATCTGTATTATATAAATATTTTATCCATGCAGAGCTTCTCATATAAAACGTTTTCTTTGTAGTACCAAGACAAGTGTTGACTCTCAGCTGTAACTCTTTCAGATTTGAAGTCGCTGCTCTGTGTAGTGATGCTATGCTCCTCGTTAGGAAGGAGATTAAAAATGTTGCAGTCTTTCACCTTGTGTTTGAGAGGTATTTTCCTTAGGGATTGGACTGGGTGCTGTTCTGAAGGGCTGCTTCTGCGGGGGTTAAGGAGATGTTGAGTATTTATGACTGGTTATCAAAGTTGGCTGGAAATAGTCCACTTACTGGCTGAAGCTTGATTTCAGAGTTGAAGGGCACACATAGAAATCCCCAGCCCCTCTCTCTCTGCAGCTCTGTTCTCTGCTAAGGAGTGTTCTCATGCCATCTTTTGTTGATTGGCTAATATGAGAGAGGAAGGGATAAGGAGGAAGAAAGCTGTGTTTTACAGTGAAAATGCCCAAGACCTTTCATAACTAGGCTTTGGGTGAGATGGTGACCTGTTAGTAGAATATAAGTAATAATAAAAGTATCTGTGCAGAAAATGAGTGCAATAATTAAATCTCTTTCTTTTTATTTTCTCCTCCAAAGATCAAAGAGGTTTGACTCTTGATTAATGTGCAACAGAATTCATTAACATGGTAAAATGTGGAAAAACAGGCTGTTGGTTATTACTACACAGACATTTGCTTTAGGGAACTGTAAATACTTTTTGTTCAGTAATTTGGCCTATTGCTTTTGCTATTGTTTCTATGCATGCAACTCACTCGAGAATACCACACCTAGAAGTTAAGATGCAACATTTATTCTTCTGTATGCATATCTCGCTTCTTTTTTTTTTAAGATGCAGAATGCTGCTTCTGTGTTTCTGTCTTGCTTTCCCAGGCAGTGTATGCAGGGCTTTGCTTCGCTTGCCTGCTCTTTTTATACCACATCAAGTGCTGTTTATTTTTCTCCTAGCAACCTACTGGGCTGCTCTTTGTCTCTAGGTCTAAAAAGAAGATTTTTCTTTCTTTTTTTTCCTTGTAGGTATGAATGTTTAAGGTTGGCTGCTTGTGTTGAAAAATGTGACAAAATTTCTTTCCCATTAAGGCTCATTTTTGAGGTAGTCCCAAAAGAACAAATTCTAGCTAAGATTTTTTCTAACACAGCAAGGTCAGGAGTTTTTCATAGATTTTACTTCAATCCAGAGTCTTTTTTAATTTACATAATTTGCTTGAATAATGTAGCCCTCCTAATATTTTCCAAGCCACTTACACTTAACTAATCACTTACACTTATCTTCAGCATAAACCTCATTGATTTTTATTTCTCATTGAAAACATCAGTAGTAGCAAATACAATCCTATTGGCTCACAGTCTATTAGAAATAAAATTATATTAAATGTCTTGTGGGGTGTGAAGAGGTTAAATCAAGGAGAGTCATCTGAGAAAGTCATCCTGGTGTGCAAAACATAAATCTGGTTTATATTTAAACTACATGTCACCCACCAGCTAAAAATAGCAATGATCATTAAAAGCCAATTTGCTGCTAAACATTAATAGACATTTATTACATCATAACAGATCTGAAAGACAATTAAACTTATCTTTTTCCTAGATAACTCTCCTTTAAAAATGTGTTATTCACCTGGCTTTTGCCATTAATCTCATTTACTAGAAATTTTTGTTCCACTTGATATTGTGCATGTATGCATAGGCTTGTGTGTAAGGTGGTCTCTTGTTGTTACTCGAAATCTTTGAAGAGCAGTACATTTTCAATGGGAAAAGCTATTATCCCTCCTTATACTGCCTGTTACCTTCCCAATCAGCATAAAAAATGAAGGAAATTTACACTTTCTTAGAGCAAAACAAGTAATATCTGCTACCATCCATTTGAGAAGAGAATGCTAAGTAAGAGCAGGATAAAAAATGCACTGGATGCACATTTTACACATAGGAAATAGATTACAGCTTTCTTGCTGTTTTCATTGCAATTCCTCAGTCAAATGGTACCTCTTCCGTGTTTTATTATTGCATGTAGTCATATTTGCAAGTAGGGACTGGAGCTGGTGTGAGTTAAGGGCTGAGGAAACCCATCACTGTCAAAAGTACTGCTTCCTACAAGAAATGCAGTCTTGATCCTGGTATTTTTGGTTCATGTGTTGCTATCTGCCAGGTCCCATGAAACAAGCCATCAAAGCAGGGGCAGGCTTTGTGCTTCAGCTCAGCAGTGCTCAGTTCTCTGTAGCTGTTGATGTCTTTAACTGTGCTCTTTAACCTTCATAGCCAAAGAACTGTGGGGCCAGCTGGGCTGTGAAAGAGAGTGCCCCAGGGTGGACACAAGTCAGCCCATTCCTCCTTTTCTGAATTGCAGGGCTCACAAAAAGTGGTCCACTGTCATCTTTGTAAATAAGAAACTTCTCTGACATAATACTGCTTTTGGGGGAGCAAACAGCTGTTCCTGGCTGATGCATAGAGAGGAGGAGGCCACTAATATGAGCTCTGGCCTGCCTCCTGATGTACTCGGGCAAAAGAGAAATGGCTCCTCCCTGCATTCCCCTGCACACCTCAGCAAGAAATTCCATCCTTGTAGTGAAGGTAAATGTCACTAAACTCTTTCTCTGCAGCTGGAGCAATGCAGGTTTGAGAGGTCCTGTCCTGCCAGGAAGAGGAAAGGAAGAAAATTAAAGGTGTTATGAAGGAGACAGAGCAGAAAGGGAGTGATAGGGAGGATAAATTAATATTGAAAAGTATTTTAAAGGCTGCATCTAGAGGCATTTAGGAGTAGTCCTCCTCTGGTCCCAATATCAGACTTTGCTTCCCCTATTTGAATTGTCATGGAATTTTCTGTCACTTCCTTTGGCTAATTTTCTCCTTGGAGACTGTCACTTCCTCACGTTAAAGCAAGACCCGGTGCAGGATCTGTGCCGTCACAATTACAGCCATGGTAAGGCTATTGAAGAAATGAGGCCAGGATGTGTGGGAGAGGTGATGCCTCAAAATATAAGCTGAGTTTATGGTAGCAAAGGGAAATTAAAATTATGCTGACCCCAGTGATAAGCTTGTCTGCCTTTTCAGTGCACGCACCACACATGTTTTATTTGTCACAGAAGAATTGCCGAAGGCTCTGTGGAATGCAAATAAGCACTGCGAGAGTATTGTCAAACCCAGACTTTCAACATCCTGAATCATTCACAGGAAAGAAAAAAAAAGAGAGATTTGATTAAAAGTCATGCGCATTTCAAATCAAATATGTTGAATTATGTTTATTTACCACCGGTTTACCGAGCCTCTGAGCTGTATTTGGGTCCTATTTTTAAGCTTCTCTCGGCAAGGAGAAATTTACTTGAAAGGAAAGCTGAAATTTTTATTATTGCAAGGAGCTGCCACATATTGAGTTTTGCAATGAAATCATAACTGTTGGCAATACTGTGAAGAGAGCTTGCCTATGCATTATTTTTCCTCTATAAAGATGTGCTATCAACTGAAACATTTGAGGAAGATGGGTCTATCATGTAGGTATAATAAATTTTTGAGAAAGATCTTAACACCTCCCCAAATTTTTTCAGAGCATTGTTGCAGTGATTGCTTTATACGGTGATGACATAGCACTGTTCCAGGTGACCAGAAGTTTATGGTGCTGTGCACCTTATGGGAAGAGCTGCAGAACTTTTCCCAATACTTACCAGGGTTTTTTTTGCCCTGATGGGTTTGGAGTGGAGGGACTGACATGCTTCTTGCCAGCTGTGATCTGCTTTAGCAGGTGGTGCTTAACCAGTGAGAGTACCAAGTTTTTTGTAATCAGTTTTCAGAAAGCCCGTTGATCTGGGGTGGAAATGCAATACAAACATTTGCATATTTTACCACATCCTCACATGATACTCTGCACCTTTTGAAATTTTGCATGTGTTATCATATATTTGCACACACGCAGGGACCTTGTGAATGGTGTACTTTCCTCTTAAATCTGTGATGAAGTATATTGCCAAGGATAACCAGCAGGCACTTAAAGAAAGTCTGGAACATTCAGTAGCTGTGATATTCAGATGTACAATTCAGTACATTCTTTCCAAGCTTCTAGACCATATTTTCAAGACTGAACATTTCTCTCTCTGTTACTTCCCCTCATCCTTCATGTGTAGTCACAAGATATGTGAATGGCTTCACTATTAGTATAATTATCATTTTCTGCTGAAATTGCTTTGATTCTGGATTGAATGGGAAAATCAAAAAGCAGCTGATAGCTCAAGTTCCCCTTTTGACCTCTGGAGCAGCACAAAAGCCTCTATTTCACCTACACAGGGGAAAAAAACCCAAACCCAAACCTACTATATTCAGCTGGTCTGTATTTGGGTGTGCTTTCATCAAAGGCTTGATTAATCTGAAATGAATTAACTCAGTTAACACTTGAGTGTTATTTTGCAGCAAATCCTGCAGAACATCTGAAGAGCTCTTTGTCACTTTGAATTATAGCCTAAACAGGTGGTTGATGAGCCTAGTTTGAGCTGAGAGTGGCTCCTTGCTGCCCTGGCTGCTCCCCTCAGGGAAGCCTAAGTAGCACTGCAGTGATACCCAAGAATCCAGGATAAACACAGACTTATTAGACCTTGTTGTCATTGTTGCGTGTTTTTAAGGTTTTTTAAAATTACTTTCCAGAGTGCTACCTCAGGCATAAAGCAGGAAATAACAAGCAGAATGGTCTTGGGTTTTCAAACAATATGGATGAAATGAATATTAATGTGCAATAGCAGTGGAAGTGCTCATTTTAAATCTTTCTCGGAAGAAGTGACTTGGAAATACCGTGTCCTTTTGCACACACTGAGTGAGAAGCTTGAGGCATTTCCTTCAGAGCTCACAGCCTCAGCAGAGGTGTGAGAGCAGAAGCAGGGTCTGCAGTACAGAAAGAGGACGTAGATGTGAGCAGTTTGAGCCACGAGCTGGTGAGTCCTGTCACCTTAAGAAGGCTCACTGGCTCTCTCACAGTGCTTCCTCACATCTGGCAAACTTAAAACTTGAAGAGCTAAAAGCCATGGACAACTCTCATTATTTTGAGAAATTAAAGTGGGGTTTTTTCTGAACTTAGTGCGAACTCTGACTTTGTAAGTATTCATGGTATAGGATGAACATTCTCCTGGGCTGAATGCAGGCAGAGGTGAAAGCTTACAGACAATTCTGTTTGTCTCAGAAACATGTTCCTGACTTGTTAAAAATGCACACAGAAAAATCTGTCCCTCAATGACCATGTAGCAGTAACTTCAGTGAGTGGCTGTGTGTGGAAATGCCAGGAGTGCAGGTTGCTCCTGCCCTGCTCCCCGTGTTATACAGTTGGTAATGCCTGCGTGACCTTTTACATGGCAGCTTGTGTTGCTGCCACCGCAAAGTGACCAGGGAGCCACATCCTGAGTACCTGGCAGGGAAAATGAAGTGAAATAGGATAAAGGTGGAAAGAGATTGGAGGAGTAAAACCTTTCCTTTTTAGTAATGTTGCGAAAAATAAACAAAAATAAGTGTTTTGCAAACAACCTATGGCCAAATGTATTGCAGATTTTTTTTTGTTTAGCCATTCATAATGAGAGTGGAAATACAGCTTATTCTCTTACTTAAAGAAATTTTCTAACATTAAATTGCAGTTAATTTAATTTTGCAGAGATTGCATGTTTTATTTTATCTTGCTGGGTTATTTCTCTTCCCTCTCTTAGCAAAATTCTGAATAAGTTGCCTGAAATAAATTATCTCAAGTAGCAGATGCTGAGAATGGGGAATTACACCCATGGTTCCAGCTTAGACCATCAGCTTCAAGGGGTTTAATTACTTCTAAACTTTTCCCCTTGTAAATAGTGAATTTAATCAATATTTGTTGGAAACATCACACTTATTTCTTACTTAGTAGGTGACTTTTGCCAAAGGAAGAAAATAAGTGCTGGAATCTTTTCTATTAAGAAATGTAAAACAGTTCTTGTTTAGGCTGATTTTGCTATGCACACTTTCAGGGGTGGGGAGGAAATTTGCTGCAAGTAAAACCAGATAAGAAAACCCCAGCATTTCTGTCTGGCTCTTGCTAATGGGCCCCTTTGTAAGACACTCTCTCCCCCTCCCCTGGCTGTCTAGAAAATGCTGGATACCTGAAGCAGCTTTTGCCATGTGAGAAGGGTAGTGTACAGCTTTGTGCAGGTGCAAATGCTTGTGTTTGGAAGAGGGCAGTAATTAAATGGAGTTCTGACAGGTTTGGATTGCGTTGCTCTAAATTCTGCTTTGAATTCAGCCTGTCTGTTCACTCACCACATGAACTGGTTTCCTTTTCTTTTTCGCCCTCCCTGCAGACTGTCGACAGATGAGCTCAGAAAATGCTCCATGTGCTGCTTGACATCAACTGCTGAAGAACAGACTTGGGTAGATGTTGAGCTTGTCAGTGTATCTATAATGCTCTTTTATGAACAACGCCTTGATGAATACTTCACTGCTTCACTATGAGGCCTTAGTTTCCTTTATTTAGCTTTCTCCTATTCTGTCAGTAGCACTTTGAGCTGGATTTTTGGGAACTGCCAGCATGCAATTCTGGTTTGGGTGATGCAGCAGATCAGACTGTGAAGATGTCAGGGGCAGGCCTCTGGGCATAAAGGTCAGTGAGCAGAAGAACTTTCTCTTAAATCAATGCAGGCTGCGTCATCTTTGTGGTTAAAGTCCAAACCCCTTAAGTCAAGCCCTTAAATTTTTCACTGTGATAGTGTATCCCTTTCCTGCATCAATAAATGTAACACTCTGCACCGAGCAGTTCACAGATAGTGAACTGTTTTCTCTAGTTTCCCTCTTTGGCTGTGCTTTACCTGGAGGTAATCCAACGATGAAATGAATTTTGTTTTGCAGGCCTCTTTCTGTGTTTTACAATGCCGCTTGCGGAGGTTGAGTGGCCGTTAAGAAAAAGGGTTGTTCCGCTCATTTCCTATGTAGCTGTTTCCCTGCAGATATCCAGTTCACAAACACACTGTGATTATTTGATTTTGTGAAATACAAACCCACCCAGAATTTTGCAGCGTTCCAGTGTATTTGCTTGATCTAGTGGTGCCCTGTGTTGTTAAACGCAGCTGGCATGTCTCCAGCCACATTGTGTATTTGGTAATATTTGTGTGTGAGCTTAAGCTGAAGGAGTTGAAGGCTTTGCAGAAGCAAGTTTTAAGGGCAGGATTGTGCCAGCCAGGGTGTGCAAACACCACCTAACAGGCCACAGCTCTGGTGTTTTCTCTTCTGGCGCAAAGGGATGGTAGGACAGAGAATATTTGGTCAGATTTACAACTGGAGTAAATGGTGCGTAATGATGAGCTAGTCCTGTTGTCTCTTTTGCACAGGAGCTTTGTGACTCACTAATGTACTTTCCAGGAGGATAAAATGTTTATTCGTGGCTCTCGTGGTTCCAAGACATTAGTTCGCAAAAATTAGTTTTTGGACTTTGCAGACGGTGTGTGAATGCTTTGCTCATTCAGTCTCAGCCCATGAGATGATAGAAAAAAAAAATCCTAGAATCCTATGCTGTAGGAATGTATAGACAGATTAAAAAAAAAAAAAAATTAAAGGTCTCTGTGTAAGTATTTTGCTGACAATTATCCCTTCCCTGCGACAGGGAGCCTAATTAATTTGTGGCTTCTTCAGTTATACCCAAAACCCTTTTACTGCACCATAATGTTATCTCTTTCTAACAGGCTTAGATTATTTAGAACTGATTCAGTTTAAACAAATAAAAATCGAAACCAAACCTTCGCTCCTTCACTGCCTGACTGAGCTTTTGCTTCAGGGAAGTGTACCTGTGCTTGGATAGCTTTCACCCATCTCTGTATGCCTTTTCAAATTTTCTAGAACAAAAAGCTTCTCACTTTTGAAACTTTACAGAGGATGCTATAGAAAAAACATGCGTAAGTAATGGCGATGCTGTAGTTTGATGTGTACTGGTAGCCTACTAAAGTATAGATGGAAAATTTGATCACTGTTTAGAATGTACAATTTAAAATATTTATGAGACTCTTCCCTATTTGAAAAACAGACTTCTAATATTATCAATGACCATTTTGATTAGTCCCAGCTCAAGCAAAGTTTTAATTTCAAGGATGTCCATAAAGAAGCCACTTGACTGCAGATTGACCTTGGATTTTTTTTAGTAACCTCACATACAGAGATGAGAAAAAACTATGGAAACTAAGTGCTACATTAGAGTGAACAAATTTCAGGGACAGACTGGGGAGGCGAGTCAAGTGAGAAAATAAAATCTTGGCAGTGAAAGATATATTTATTAAAAGAAATACAGCTTCTTTATAGACTTTGGTTCTGAACAATATGGGGTTTTATTTAGTTGATCAGTAAAGATAGGAAGCAAAACAAAGGCCACTTTGTCATGCCAGACTTTCAGAAATATACCCACATCACAATGGCATGCAGCACAGTTTTTTCATACAGCTTTTTGGCTCAGACTTGGTTTTGGGTAAGAACAAAAGTTGGCAAAAACAGCTTCTGTGCTCAGAGAAGAATAACTTCTGTTGATCAGAGATTTTTGGAGAGATTTTTAATTAGACCAGTACTGTGAAGACTGCAGAGTCTAAGGAGTTCAGAACAGATATGTAAAGTACTTTTCAATTCCTCATATTTCCTCATCATTTTAAAGTCAGTGGGGAGCTAAGTTTCAAACTGCTGCTGCAGTTTAACTCTGTATAGTTGTTTTTTTCCTGCCAAGTTTGAGTCACCATGGCCATCTAGCCCCTTCTGGAGAGATTAAAATGATGGAAAGCTGGAATACGTTCTCCGGTTAAATGAGCGAATGTTTCTGTTCAAGCACGGATTCAGATTTCCCCGCGCTTTGCTGTAAGCGCGTGGGATGGACGAGACCATTATTTCTAATTCCACGATAAATAACTGCAGAGCTCCACTGGCAGTGACTAGAAAGTAGCTGGTTTATAGGATAAGGGCGACTTTGGGCTCTACTTGGGTTCAAAGCCTCTGGTCCAGATTCAGTGATTAAAAAGCCATACAGGTTGCCTCAAACAAAGAGAGGCTGTTTGGCATATCATCAGTGGAAATACTCCCAAGCTACGTTACTAATCCCACTGCCTGGCCTGGTATCTTGCCGTTAGCATCCACAGCGGAGGCATGACAGAAATGCAAAAGGGAGGGAAAGCTTTTTTGTTCAAAACTGTCTGGGGCCCTCTTTTGAGAGAGGAAGCAGAGCACTGGTTATCCACCAACTGGTAACTGGTTCTCTGCACAGGCATAAGTTTTAATTCCTATTTTATGTAGGAATGTGCATGCATCTGAAGGGCCAGGGAGTGGGGAAGACACATTTGCCTTTACAGCTGCTGGCAGCAAAGAAACGCAACATGACTTGATTGAAAACACCTATCTTACTGTTTCACTAACTGCAGGTTTTTTTCCTTTCTCATTTGTAGGTTTCAGACTCTGGATACTGGCTGTGGGATATTTTTTTATGTTATTTTTTATTGAGTTTTTCCCCCTTTTTGGATGTGAATTGAAGGCCAACCACAGTTGAAGTGTTGGAAGCAAGTGCGGGAGGAGGACGCTCACCTTTTTATTTGAACCCTTGTTTGCTGGGATACTTTCAAGCTCTCCTTCACAGTCATGTGGTCATCACAGCTGCTGTTCTTCACAATGCTCTTAACACCGTTTGCCCATGGTGAGTGAGAGATGGTGTTAAATGTGCCTTTGGGAAGGGAAGAGAAAACAGCGAGGATTTTGTCTATGTCTTTTCCTAATGGTGTGGGGTTTTTTTTACAGGATGTTGATTTCTCTCCCTGCCTGTACCTCAGGTCTTTGAAATTCATTACATTATGGCTTAACTACTGAAACAAAGAACTCTGGTGACACATTAAGGTTTCTTTTTCTGAGTTTAGCTGCTGCATTAGACAGACTCTTTCTTCCTTTTTCTTGGGGAAAAATGGATTTATTACCAATCAAATCAGAGTAGGATAATGAGAAATGAAGGCAAATTGTAAAAACACCTTTCCCCCCACCTTTCCCTTCTTCCTGAAGTGAACTTGCTCCCAGTTGTCTCCACCTCCTCCTTGCAGCATAGGGGCACAGAGAATGGGAGTTGTGTTCAGTTCATCACATCTTGTTTCTACTGCTCCTTCCTCCTCAGAGGGAAGAGCCCTCACATTCTTCCCCTGCTCCAGGGTGGGTTCTTCCAATGGGGTCACATGTCCTGCCAGCAAACCTGCTCCAGTGTGGGCTTCTCTCTCCACAGAGCCACAGCAAGGCTGCAGGGGCGCACAGCTGCTTCGCCTCCAAGGGCTGCAGGGAAATCTCAGCTCTGGCAGGTGGAGCACCTCCTGCCCCTCATCCTTCACTGCCCTTGTCTCCAGAGCTGTTTCTCTCACAAAGCAGCAGCCTTGTCCCCTTTCTTGGATGTGTTGTCCCAGAGGTGCTACCACAGTCCATGATGGGCTCAGCCTTGGCCAGTGATGAGTCTGTCCTGGAGCCAGCTGGCACTGGCTCTGTCTGTCAGACATAGGGAAAGCTTCAAGCACCTCCTCACAGAAGCCACCCCTGTAAACCAGGGCCCTCCCCATAACCTGGCCATGCAAGTCCAGTACAGAGCTGTAGCAGAAAAATTTGATCTCTTTTATTAGCCAAGAAACTCTTAAGTGAAATGTGACACATGTAATTCTTTGAAATAAGATTTTGAGACCTGTTGGGTTCTTTTTATATGAGAAACCCAAGTATATGCTCTAGAAGTAAGCTGCCAGGTTTCACAAGTTCTGAAGGGTTAAGGAGTTCCTATTAGCAGTGATGGTTACTAAATGCTCAGGGCAGGGCTTTGGAAAATCTGGCTGCCTGATTTTTCTGATGCTTAAATGGAAGGTGAACTCTACCAAGGATCTCATTTTAATAAACGGCCAGTGGAAGCGTGTCTGTAAATGACGTGACTCCCTGTATGTATAAAGAGGGCCTCTGCTTTTAAAATATTCATCAGGCTTTTTGAGCTTTACCAACTGATCCTTTGTGTATGTGCTAAGATACTGGAGCAAAATTTTACAGAAAAGAGAAAGAAATTTAAAAAAGTTATTTTAAAAATTAATTGGCTGAACATATCCATAGAGCACAACCTGTCTTCTCATATAACACCTTTGGGGACAAAGGCTATCTATACTATTGTTCTTCCAGCAAGACTCCTCCTCACTGACTTAAAAATTACAATGAGTGTTTAAACTGAGTTGACCAGTTAGGGTGGAATGAAAGAGCTATTCAGAACTGTGCTTTCCAGTTCTCTCAAGAAAAGTTAAATGCTAAATGTTTTGTAAATCTTTCAAATTAAGTAGTATTAACAGTGAAAGCAATTATTAGTTTAAATGTGCCTCTAGCAGTTCTGTTTAAGATTCTCAGTGCCACTGTAGCTGGAAAGTCCTGCCTGACAGTCCCAGTAAATGAAAATGTCATAATTATCCTGGGAGTCATATTATACTACTGATGAGCAAATGCCAGAGGTGCAGGAGCTATGTCTGGAAATACTTCTACCCTTTATGATGCTCTCCAGACTGAATGAACAGTGTGTGCTGTGGTGGTTGTGGTGGTAAATTTGACCATCACACATCTAACAACACCCACATTATCTCATCAATTACTAGTGAAAGTGTGACAGCCTTTAGAACAAAGGAGAGAGAACACCCTTGGTCTGAGCCAAAGAACTTTGTTTCGTTTTCCCTGTTCTCATCTCTGAGTGGCCTAGATGCAGTTTCCATCTCAGAACTGTTGTGTGCTGTTTAAACACATGCCACAACCTCACCTTCCTTATAAAAATAGCCTAGTTAAGCCCTGCCTTTTTTTTTTTAATTTCCCCATTTAGTAATCCATTTTAACTGCATGTAGAAAGCATTCAGAATTTATACTTAACAGGAATCAAGCATTTGAGTTCCTCTTCCATGATCTGGAATAACTCCTGTCCTGTAGTGATTACTGGAGATGATATGAACAGCTTTTTCAGACTGACCTTGCTACATCTTGTTCTCTTTTTGAGTTCCCTGACACAGCCTCTTAAGCTGTAGTGGTAGCTGCATTACAGACAGATTTCTTAGACCATTGATCTCATAAACTGGAGAGGTGGTGGTGGTGTTTTGAAGTTTGAGGGTTTTTCTGAGGGGGCTTGGTTTTTTTTGTTTTAGCTATTTCATTTCTTGGAGTAGATTGTGTTTCTTGGGCAGTGAGGGACAGGTATGGAGTTAAAGGGTGTATACTTCAGTGATCTGCAAGATGAAAAGTAATCTTCCAGAATACTGCCATGGTACAATGTCATCTTGTTGATAAGCTGTAGAAATCATAAAAGGGGAGAAGGTCATGAGTCCTTGCGTTTCCTCAATGATGATGTTAATCTGCTGTATCCAAAATGCACAGGCACAGCACTGTCTAGTTTTGTTCAGACTGCTTTGAATTGTAGCTCACCAAAAATTAAGCCATGTGAAATACTTAAGATAATAGCAGATTTGTGTAGTGGCTGCTTTCTTTGCTGTTACCCTTGACTTGAACGGAAAATAGCTTACAACTTACAGCACAACCTGGAGCTGTCTAGAAGTCCCCCAAAAGCTATCCCCTCTCCTAAGCTACAGCAAAGCTTGTAAATCCATTTGTTGCCTAAAACTAAACCTGTTATACAAAATCAGGGAATTACACAAGATAGACTTAAATAATACCAAGGAATAAAAAAACCCTATCAGCAGTAATAATAAAAGCAAAGCCTTTTTCATCCTTTGCAGGCTCTGCTAAGGGGACAGGACTTTTGCACCCCTGCCTTCTTTTTGCCCCTCTTTGGAAGCTTTTCCCAAAGCATGTGAAGGTCTGGACCCTGGGAAAGTGCTCCTTGGTTTGTGTTTCCCTCCCATGTACACCTGAGCAAACTGATCCTCTTTCCCTGTAGCAGGTGGATTTCTAAGAGGCGTTTTCTGGAATGAGCAGCTGTTCTCTTCTTCAGCCTTCCTCCCCTTGACCCCAAACAAAGCAGATTTCTGTTCACCCACAAATGAACACTGTCAAAAGTTCACTTGAAATGAGATAGACATGACAGGCAGCATCTCAGTTTGCAAGCCTGGAGAGATGTACACCTGCTCTGTCACATTGCTGTCGTGCTCGTGTGTGGCTCAGAGCTGAGATTTAAAACTTCCAGACTGCTGGACAAAAATAATATTAGAAATAAAGGATTCAGAGCTGCATGCAGTTAGGAGCAGGATGGGAAGGATACTACAGTGATCGCTGTGGGGTGAAATTTTGCATATCTTTAAAAAAGTAACTTATTTTAGGCTCTGGAGGAGAGCTGAAGGCCTGTTATATGCAAAGATCCTTATCCCATCAGATTGATTTATTATTATTTATTTGCTAATTATTTTTTAAGGATTGTACTCCATGTCTAATTATATGAAAGGTAACAAAGAATGAGTTAATTGTTGTTACTCTGCTTCTTTCAATAATCCAAAAAGGGACAACCACTTATTTTCTCAATTAAGTAATAATCCAAATTGCCCAGTTTCTGCTGGAGATTGTTACAAATGCAATGAAATCAACAGGTGTGGCTATCTACCTGTTTCTCCTACTGCTAAGCTCTTGCTTTGCACTTGTGACATAAGAGTGAGCTGTCAGCATCCTGGATCCTGCTTGGGCAAAGTTCTGGGGTTTGGTTCCTCCTGGTCTTGCAGCTGCTTGGGGTGGTTTTGTATCTATTTTAACCTTGTATTTATTAATGGGTTTCACACTGCTCTCTCCTGATGATCCATGAGGTTGGTAAGTCATTGCTATGATTGCCTAAATTCCTTAATATTTTCCTTGAATATACAATGTGATTTTTGGGTTAGAACCACACACTTGGCCAAAACTAAGCAAAACTGAAGTCAGAACAAATTAAACAATAACGTAACCAAAACCTGGCTGAAATTACAGGACAAACAATAAATATCTGTGTCATGGTTTAAGGCCAGCTTGCAATTAAGCACCACACAGATGCTTCCTTACTTCCCTCCAGCCACATATATGAATGTGATTCTGTATTTCCATACTGAATCCAACACACAGCACTGTACCAACTATAAGAAAAGGTGAACTCTATCCCAGCCAAAACCAGGACAATCTGACATGGCAGCTAGCATAGACTAGGCAAAAGTTATCTGATCCCAGGGGAAGTTGCAAGTGCAGCAGAGTTTCTCAAATAACTTTAGAGATTAGAGCTAAGTTTAAGCTAAAAGAGGCTGTGGTTCAGACAAAGCCTGTCAAGTCCTGGAGCCTGGTATTGTTACGAAGCTTAAGGCCTAATACTGGTACTTGACAGCACCAAACTGGCAGGACTACAGATGCTGCTGGCTCAGTTCTAAACTTCAAAAAAACTAGTTGCCTCCAAGAATTCATTTATGCAGTCTTGTGGCGTAGCTGTAAGGTGACCTTCCTGCATTTAGGGACAGATGCCATTTTCTCTCCATATGAGAATTAGTTTGAGCTGGGGCTGAACTAATTTATCATTTGCGGAGTAGGAAGTGAAATTTGAAGTCCTTTCAAGTCATTGCAGCTGCAAGGAAGAGAGCCTTGTCTGCTGTCCTGTTCCTGCCCTCTGAGCTTCTGCTCCATCTTTGCAATGCTTCTGGGAGACAGCCGTGGCGAGGGCTGCATCCTTGTGAAAAGATGGCACTCCAAGGTCAGCCTGATCTCTCTAGGCATTAACAGGTCCAGATGCTGAGCCAGTTTCTGTGGGAACAGTGGAAATATTTATTACTGAACAGCACTGGTAGTTGCCTGGTGACAATGATTCTGTTAAAGCAAGCAGCATTATCTATCTTGGGGGAATATATGATGCTAGCAGGCTGGTTTTCGGTGACAGAGTGCTGTTTAATGTGAGCTGAACATTTGCCTCGCTACTATTTTAATACGGTGAAAATACTGTCGCTGCTTAAAATACATACAGTGTTTCTTTTATACTTGCACAAGTGTTATGTTAGCTAGTGAATGGTGGATAATTGCCTTTTACTACAATACTCTTTATACAGTCACAATGAAATACAAGATACATGTTTTATTAGTTGTGAAATAGCCAAGTTGACTTCAAGGCTTCTGCCTAACTTCAGTGTTTTAAAGATTAATCATCCTTGAAATATTTATAATGTTTGCTATTCTTGGCAATTTGTATTACCTGCAGCCGTGCCACCTTTTCCATAGTGGAACAAGTGATCGAGGAAGGCTTTTCCTGATAAAAGGGGGTGGCTCTTCTCTGTATAGGCTAGAGCGCTTTCATTAGCAGCATTACACTAAAATTGAGAGTATTAAGTTCCCCATCTGATGACAGATCAATCTATAAACTGATAGAGGGTGAAATTCAACCTTTTTAAGACTATCCACTGTTTAATTCTTGTTTAAGCCAATCTGCAGTGCAGAGGTCTGTGTGTGGACCCACTTCTTTCATGTCTGAATTGCACACTAAATAAGGAGGGATATAATAAGTGAGTTTTCTCATAATGTGGGGGTTTTTTCCTTCAGTTTTTGGCAAGTGTGTCTGCTCACAGAATCTTCCAGCTATAGGGAGGAAACAAGACCTTTGACCCCCTGGGGTCCATATCAGGACTAGGGCTATTTGATATCTTCATCAGTGACACGGACAAAGGGATCAAGTGCATCCTCAGCAAGTTTTTTGTTGACTCGAAGCTGCGTGATGCGTTGACGTGCCTGAAGGATGGAATGCCATCCAAAGGGGTCTGAACAAACCCAAGAGAAGGTGCCACAGGAAGGTTATGATGTTCCACAAAGCCAAAGAAAGTCTTCACTGAGAGAGTAGATAGGCACTGGAACAGGTTGCCCAGAGAAGCTGTATATCCCATCCTTGGAAAGTGTTCAAGACCAGGTTGGGTGAGACTCTGAGCAGCCTGTTCTGCTGGGAGGTGTCCCTGCCCGTGGCATGGGCGTTGGAGCTGGATGATCTTTAGTCCCTTCCCATCCTAAACATTCAGGGGTTTTCGTTTTTAACATGTATGGTGTATGGCAGCTGGGCATGTGGGTTTCTTTCTGAACTGCAGCACCAGAAAATGGGCTTGCTCTCACAGAAGCACGAGGGGGTAAGCTGTGTTACCTTTCAGGCCTGCAATGTCTGATGCTTCTGTCTTTTGTAGCAATTTCCTGACAAGACTGATTTCTGTTCTCTAGTGACCAACTCTGAGCTCTGATTTTTTCAAATGTTAGCCAAGCCATAAGATGTGACAGAATGTGAATTACAGTGTAGTAATTCCCACCCAGCACATTCAGACACAAAGATGAAGGCCAAATGGCCTCTGTGCAGTCAAGTGTGAATTATTGTGCCATAATTTAATTCCTATTATATTTTACTGTGATTGTAAAAATGTTTTTATTAGTGAACTTCTTTAAGAAAAGTCACTTTTTAAAAAGCAGAATTGAAAAGTGCAACGCTGAGCTTCTCACAAAGAGGTGTAAATAGCTTTATGAAATAAGGAGTTTTGTTAAATCCTGAAAAAATTGTATTTGTGTAGGTAATAACCCTAGGTAATGAATAGGTGTCATGGCGCAGACATCTGCTGTCGAAAAAGCTGACCTAACTCTTAAGTATTCATTTTGTATCAGCTGCCAGGCAGTTGCTAAGTGGGATGATTAGGTTTCTTTGTTTCTGACCTAGTCTTGATTTGATCTGGTAACCTTAGCTTGCAGCCAGTCTCTTGAGCCTTCCAATCTTCTCCCAGTTCAGGCTATACAAATGTAATGTCTGCTGCATTTGGGTTTGGTCCGGGCAAGTGCTGAGCAAATATACAAGGTGGTTTGGTGGCAGCAATTTAGAGGAGCATCAGAAAAGGATCAGGCTGATATGTTGGGGAAAAAATAAACCAACCTGAAAACAGCTTGGGTGGTACTGGAGAGGAAAAACAAAAGGGCCATGAATGCCTTAAAAGTCTGTCTTAATTTTCCTTTTCCTTTGTCTTTCTACAAACTTTTAGCATTCCTTTTTTTTTTTTTTTTTCAAATTGAAGAGAAAAGTCAAAGCTCATGCAGTTAAGGGGGCTTAAAGGTTACCAGGCTAAAACCTGCTTCCCAAGGAATTGTTTTTAAAAAATTAAGAGCAGCCATGTGCTTGAAATGGATCTCTGGGATATTCCTGGTTTCTCTTAGGGTTCAGAAGGATGTTGAAATTATCCAACTATGCTGATCCAGGTCTATCTCTTCTGTAGTAGTTCCTGGCTAGTAAATACTGTTAGATAGCCCTATTCCTCACCAGTCCTTGTCATAGCTAAGCACAGAATAAATACGGGATTGCTACTAAAAGTGGGTACTTTCAAGGTAGTTACTCTCTAAATGAATTTTATTCATGTTCTCAGCAACGTACAGCTCATCAGGATATTGATGGGGCCAAAGCTGTTTCACTTCTGGTGGATATATGGGTATTAAGAATAGCATCCCAAAGAAAAACCACAGTAGTTTTCCATGTGACTGATGCGATTACTGTGGTTTGGCATTAGATGCTAATGCTTGAAAAAAACAAACCAAACCAAAAAAACCAAGCAAAAATGCTTGCCTGACTTTTCCAATTAAACATGAGAATGATCTCTCTATACATTCTTTTGGAGTTAATAGTCATAAGCAACCAGGACTGAAAAATGTAGAGTGTCAAATATGACTAATATGGGTACAGGCATCCTTTAGCCAGTACCCAGAGGTACTGTGGAGCACCAGGGACATTTTCACATCTGCAGCTTTCTACACATGAGAGAGACACCTTGTCCTGGGTCTTCCTGGACATGCAATATATTCCAAAAAGTCTGGTTTTTGGGATAAGCTGAGCTCGAATGAGGCTGGTGCAGTAAAGAAAGAGCAGCAGAAGTCAGCAGCTTCCTTTTCCTTATCCTCCTGAATAGGGGAGATAACTGCCCACCTATTTCCTATTTGTTTTCACCTACTGCATCGTTACCTTAATTTGGGTAATTGCTGATTCCTGTCTACTTTGTTAATTCTAAGCTTTCAGATGAAGCTCTTTTTCATGAAAACGAAAAAGGAAGCTGCCTGGGGTTGGAGAGATCCTGACATTCGGGGCTGATTAAAGGGGTTTGGTGGGTGAGGCCGTGCATCCATTCCCCCAGTGAATGGAGAAGTGCAGGAACAAAGGACATCTTTACAGATAAAGCAGCTGCATAATGCTAGGGCAGGGACATCCTTTCCAGCAGTGCAGGTGGAAGCCATGGCCAGGTTTCGTAAGTGCAAAAGCTTGCTGTGCCCATCCTTTCCATGCAGCTGGAACACCTCTTTTCTTGATGTGAAAATTTGTAGAATTACCCACAAATGGGTTGCCATTTCTCTTTTCTTTTTCTAATAACTTCAGCTAAGCTTAAACCGTTGGAGTTTGATAGAAAAAAATTACTTCTGAGAGTTTTCTGGCCCTGGTTTTCTCGTACATTTAAGCTGGGCATGTTGAAGAACTCTAAGCTAAAATGAGAAAAGAATGACAGTGAGGGAGTGAATTATGGCCACCTGCATTCTTGCACCGCCCCCTCAGTTGCTGCTAACCTGCTCCCACAAGATCTGGGCAGACCTGCTGTTTTCCTGTTAGGGAGAGCACCCTTTGCCCAGCAGAAAACATCAAGAAGCAGCTCTTTATTGCAAATGAAAATGCTGATTCCCCAGAAGATATCTCTAACATCCATTTTATCAACTCCACTTACGTTAAATGAATCTTAGAGCCATCTGATGTTTATTATCCCACGGCATATTCACTGTTGTTCTGTTGTTTCCTTTATTGATCATGATTTTTTGAATTAGATATGTTTGGTTATGTGGTTTTATTTGAATTTGGAAGACATTTCCTGCTGCTCAAGGAGCAACTCATCTGGGAAAGATGCTGTGGTATGGGAAAAAATTAAAAGCATGTCAGAGACTTCAGTAGATTTTCCTCACTTGGAATTTCCCCGATTTCATCAAACAGTTTTGTGCTGGGCAGCCTCCCTGGAATACCCCTCCCAGTGCCTGGCAGGATGATCTCTGTTCTGCCATGGTTCTGCTCCAAGCTGTGGGATGTGCAATGGGTTTTTAGCCAACACCACACAGATGCTGCAGTCTGCCCATTGTAGCAAGCATGGGCCTGGGCTGGTGGGTTTTTAGTTACATTGCAGTACTGAATGCATCCCATAAACTCAAGGAATTATAATCACAGCAGCATATACTTTCATGTATTCCCTTGTGTTTTGCTGTGTTGGGCTGCTTTCTGCAGTGCTTGATCGTGGTGGGTGTCTTGTTACACATCCTGAGGTGTAAGTTTTGTTTCCTGTAAGACTCACAGGTGCTAAAAATCCTTCTCAAGACAGTCTGTGCATTAGAATGGGCAGAGGAAGAGGTAAGGACTAGAAATGTGTAATTTTGTTACTGTCACTCCTTCCTATACCATAATCTGTGGAAACTGAGATGCCTGATGGATTTTAAAAGCTCAGTCAAATTGTCATCTGTTCTTAAGTCTCTCCAGAATTTGGAGCCATAAATAAAGCATTTTAATACTGAGTTCATTTAATCACAGAATCATTGGGTTGGAAGAGGCCTTCGAGATCATTGAGTCCAACCCATGCCCTAAATGTTTGGGGGTCTGATCCAAATCCCATGGCACGTTGGTGATTCCATGTAAATGCACTGTGAATCCAGTTTGTTCAGCCCAGAGGGGTTACTTTGGGGAAAGCTGGAGTGTAACATGGAGGAGAAGGTACCTGGGCTAATCTCTCAAATCTTAGTGCTTGCAGTGAGTTCACTAGATTGTGTAGCTGCTCCCCTGCCCTAAGAGTTACAGCATTGTACTTGGTCCTTATTCTCTTGGTAGATTGATCCCCTTCAAGCTCTTCTAGGAACAATTAGAAATCCATCAGTGCTGCTGATTTAAATGATAATTTGTTTTAGTTTTTTCCCCCTCTTCAGCTTTTGTTGCTAAAGATCTGTCTCCAACTTTTAATTCACAGTGTCTTGTTTCTATTACTGAAATGCTGGAGGCTGCAGTAAGGGTTGATTTAGTATCAGGGGAGCAGATGACAAAAAGGAAGCTGGCTTCTTTGGTATGCCAGTCTCGTGCAGCCCTTCTCTCTGCAGTGGGGTAGAGGGGGAGATGTGGCTGTTGGTTTATGAGCAAGGCAGTGTGGCTGCCTGTGCTGCTTGGGTCGGCTTGGAGTGCAGCTGGGAGCTTAGCACCCTTCCAGCCAAGGGTGTGGATGAGCAAACCCGTGTAGCTGTGTCTCTGCAAGCAGGGAAAACCATGGTGCCAGGGGCTGGCACTAAACCCTACCAACTGCTGGTTGCTGAGCATTTCTCCAGAGGCATCCTCTTCCTCCCTCTGATGTGTCTGCTCCTCTGCTGGAGCAGGGCAGTCGGCACTGGGGCTGGCAGGTGTTCCTGGGAACAGGTATCCCCTCTATTCCTCCACTCTGAAAGACTCAGGGCCATGTCCTGTTTATCATCTCAAACTGTATTTTGCCAGCATTGCTGCTTAATTCTGTGTACATGTAGTTGATAGTATGTTTTCAAGAAAGAATGCCTACTTGTAAGAGTTGTAGGAAAATCCAGATCACTTGATTTTATTTTTCTGTATGTGTTTATATATTTATGAGGATGTATATGTGCTTTAAATGTAATTTTTGTACTATATATATAAATGAACCCATGGAAAGCCTGTCTAAACTTGGAATAATGCAAGGAACATTTGACATGCCTTCATGTTTTTGTCGTGACTTGAAATCCAGCCTGTCATCACAATTTGTAATCTTATAGGCATGTGCAATTAAAAACCTTACTATTAGATATTGCTCTGGGGGAATTCTGAGGACTAAAAAAATCTAATAATGTTTAGTTGTTTTCCTTAATTCGATTTGAAAAAAAAATGGCCTCTTGGCCAAGTGCCAAATACATAATGAATTCCTATCACCAGCAGACACCTTAGAGTTTGTGAGCCCTGGTCACGAAAGTGCTTGGAAGTCATGTGGTTACAGTATCAGACAGCCATAAAAAAATAATTCCAAAAAAGCTCCAACTTGCTTGTCTTTGTAACAGAATCAGTCTGGGCCTAAATTTTGAGAGCTCTTATTTGTAAGAAGCTGTTTTGCTGTGTCTCTAGCAGAGCCACCTCTCCAGACACAGAGCAATTGTCACGAGGCACTGCAAGCACATCCTTGCATCCTGACAGCTACAGTCTTTGTTTCAGATTGCATACCTGAATTCACAGGAGCCTAAGATTAAAGAGCTGGAATACAATAAGATGGAGGAGATGAGGCACAAAATGGATGAACCTATAGTCTCTGTGCAGTGTCCTTGGGGATCTTAATTAAAAACAGGATGGGGAGTGCTGTTTAGTAGAAACCCAAATGGCTTAGACTATTTGCTCTCTGCTGTGATTTGTGGCACTGGTGCCAAAATTGTCCTAGTGGGCCTCAGAAGGTGGGACTGCTCTAAGTTGATGTCTGGCTTGATGTGGATTCCCACTTTGTCCTGTGTACTCTGCCCTGGTAATGCTGGCTGTCCCCCATTCACCTATATAATACATGAGCTCTTTCCGCCTTTCTCTCACTAGGATGTTGAATTGTGGTCTTTCTCCTCTAAACAGCCAGCAGTTCTTACAAAGCATAGTAACTTAATTATTTAGGGCCTGCACTGATTAGCCTCACATCTTGAGGCTATGCAGACTCTCAGCTGTGGAACATCTGGTGACAGCCCTGTTTCTAAGAGCCCTAGCACAGATACAGTGCCTTTCCTTTTTGGATAGTAAATATATGACAGATGTGAAATTCTCCAGCTCTTAGGGGAATGCTTACATGTTGAATTTCATTATCCCTTGTTGGCCAGTTGGCAAAATGCAATCAAGAATAACTTTTGAGGAGGGCTGGTGTATCCAATATCACTCTGGAACGCTATTATGGTAGAAGCTTAGGGCGCAGAAAAGTTGATACAAGGAGATGAGATCAGTCTCTCTAGCACTCAGGAAAATGCAGTGAGTTAAAAAGGATAAACTCAGAAGTCAAAGGGAGCTGTGGGGTATGAACCTCTCTGAGAGTTGACTCAACCAGTTTAGGGGCCAAGTCCATTTTAATGTTTCACTGCAGTGTGTGATTTTTATTTTTGTTTTATTTGTTTCTAATTTTACTTTGTGGTAGTTTGCATTGTGATACGGCAATCTGACTATCTTGTGGACGTGGTAGCTGCAGAGTTGTCAAATGTTCCTTGGTTTTTATAGATACCTTCATACGTGGTTATGTAGTAGTATTGCTTACACCTCTAGAGCACTATTTGTGAAGCCAAATGCACATATGAAATGGTTAGTAACCAGATATACTACCTAGAAAGCAATAGAAATAGCAGCTAAAGCTGTGGGAAAGAGCTAAGTAGAGCTGAAAAACAATAGTAATGGAAAATATTTTTCCTGGGGAAGCCTTGGTGAATGCTTGTTCATAAAGCAGAATACCTGGCTTTGACAATATTTAAAAAAAAAATCTATTTTGACACAGTTTGCTATGATGCCTTTGGTGAATTCTCATGGCTTTGTGTTTATGGTGCTTTCTCCTGGTTGGGCTTCTTGTCTGAAGAGTGGAGGTGCCAGGCTCAGCAAAATGAAGACCATAAGTGCAGGGTCCTCAGTTCTTGAGCAGAGAGGTTGATTGAGCTCTGCTTTTATTGGATTGCAGGGCTGAAAGCAAAATCTAAGAGAAAATCATGCCGAGAAACTGAGAAAGGTATTTACTTCCTGATGGTAAAATGATGCTATTTTATAGTAGAGGGGAGTGATGGGTGTTTCTTATTATAAAGATCCTGGAATAAGTTCGTAACATTATTTTTCCTTCCCTCACCTTCATTTCCGTTCCTACTTCCAAAACAAGGAATGGAGAGCTCACCACCCCATAGCCCCACCTAAAATAGCAACCCAACAGATCATCTTGTCTGGGGAGAATTGTCACTGTTCCTCAGAGACTGTCTCCAGGGTAACTTTGTTTGCAGCATCCTCGAAGGGGATGCTGCCCTTCAGATGTCGTTCTGGGAAACAAAGCTTTTGCCTCATGCCCTCAAATACATTGCATTATAATCCTTTGAATGTATCCGAGCACTCACTTGAACCCTGCAGAATGCACAGGACTGTCATGCCAAAGTAGGGCAGGACTGAATAGGTGTCAACAGGATGTCTTGCTAGCAAATGTAGCCGCTTATGTATTGAAATAGATGTTCAGTGAAGCAAGATACTGGCTTGAACACAGAGGTATCCGGTTTAAAAGCACTCTTTGTTTCAAGAGCTGTGCTGTTCAGACCAGTTCCTCTCTTCGTATTGTTCCTTGCTGAGCATTAATTGATGGCCCCTTAAGTAATTGACTCCCTTTCAAATAGGGGACTGTAGTAAATAATTTATTACTTGACTTAAAGGTTATGTGATGATTGGGGTTGTTGGTGTTGGCACTTTCAATCTATCCCTTTAGCAGGAAGAAGGGGACAGAGGAAAGAATCTTAACTCTTTTCCTGCAACTTCAGTGCACATCACACATCGACATAAGGATGTCTTGCATACTTGTGGCCAATGCAGAAAGACCTGATAAGTCAAAAAATTTATCAGTCCCTGTACTTACAGAAAATAGTAGAGATTTCTGTTGTGGCCTTCGAGTAAGTTACTAGTTAAATAAACTTTACCATTCTGAAAAGACCGCTTGTTTTATGGGCAAAAGAAGTAAAGGAGGCAGGTTTGTATTTTGGGTTCTTTCCTTCATTGTAGAAGGTAGTGTGGGGTGTCTCCTCTACTGGCAGGATCCTCACTTTGATGAAACTTGCAGAAATTGAATTATTTATGCTCTGTCCTTTTTTGCCAGATGGGGTTCCAAATGGAACAACAGGCTAAAAGTGGTTAGCAGGATACTGTGCAGCAGACATGATCTACGAGATTGATCTACATGATCTCATATTAGCTCCAATACCCTTGGAGAACAAAACAAACAAAAATCATCCCTTCTGCTGCACAGTTGGTTTGTCACTGCCTGCTGCTTCCTTGTGTGGATGGTATCTGCTGGCCCAACTTCCTCTGCACTAGCAAGGTTGAGGAGAACTGTGGGGACCACAGCCCTCTCTGGCCTTGAATGTCAGAAGTCAGCAGTGAGGGAAACGTGGGCTGTCTGTGCAGTCAGGAGACCTCATGCAACCATGTGCTTCACAGGACCATTATATGAGCTGTGTTATAGTATTAGCTGCTGATTGCATGGGATCTGTCACCAGCATTTGTGGCTGAGAGGAACAGGGATGCTCTAGGAGTCTTTTCATAGAGGTGGGGGTCTCTGAGGCAAATGCTATGGCACCATTACAATTATATAGTAATGCTGTTGAAATAAAACCCTATAGGGTGCTATTACAGATAGGGCTTCATTTTCACAAAGTTTCTGGACTCAGCACCACTTTCCTTAATTTGACACCTTTTTTCCAAACAGAATATCCAAATGGTCCTTAAATTACACTGTGAGTGAAGAGCTTTATAGTAACCACGTAATGTGTTTAAATGAAAGCACATTGTTGTTTCAATCTGGGGTTTCAGATTTACCTTTCAAATGCTTTTAATCTCTATACTGCTAATTTGACAGATGCCTTTTATTAGTGGAAGACCTTTCATCTACCTGACCTAAAGGACACAGCGTTTATTTGCATTTAGGCAGGAGTTTGCAGCACAGTGAATTAGCAGTAAGCCAATACTTTACTTCTTGTGTTTTCTTTGAGACTGCCTTTGTATTCTTTTGGATCATAACTTGAGTGCCTTAAATTTCACGTGTGTAGAATGTATCAATGCTGATTTGCAATGCAGACATGTGGTCTGCTGTGTACCTTACGGATATGATAGGTACTATTAGTGCTGTTTTCATTTTCTTCCACCTTTAATTCTGCTGCTAGTACGAGGTTAAATCTGCAAAGGCTATAATGAAAAAAAATGGGAAATATTGAAATCTAAGTGTCCTTGGTATGGTGAATCTGACTAGATATCCCACAGTGCTGAGGTGCTTTATCACAGTTGTACTCTAAAGTCTTAAGAATCACAGACAGCTTGCTTGATAATTGTGGAATATCTAGCACATCTTGGCAGGCTGGTAGTTTCTAGTATGTTTCATTTTTCATTTCATTTAATCCTCCTAGTGCCAATATCTATTCCTATCAGTCAGGTGTTGCTATTCCATTTGCTCTGTGGTGGTGGTATGATCAGCTTTCAGAATTGTGGTTACAGCTACAGTGTCTCCCAAAGGTTACTTAGCTGCAGGAGGGAAACAAAGAATTGTCACAGCACTGCTGTAAATCTACCCCTGGGGATGCTGCACATCCCTGTCCACAGGATGAGGATTGATTTCTGGACATTAGGGTGTGCTTCATGGGGAGCCCTTCTTGGCACCAGGTGCTTTCTCCTGGGTCAGTCTCCAGGCAGCGGAGAGGGCAAAGAACAGCAACTGTAAAACTCTCATGCCCTGGCAATTTCTCTCCCTTTTCACCTGGCTTCAGAGGATTTTTTTTTTTTCGTTGATTAATCCATTTATTTTCAAAATGGGCTGCCTACTTGCTCTGGCTGGTCTTGGATGATGATAAATTGAAGAGGCAGTCATTTTCAAAATAACATTCTACTGGCGTCATTCCTTGCTCTAGGTGATACTTTTTTGCCTGGTGAATAGAGTGGTGTCTAAATAGGAGCAACAGCTGGTCTCTGTGTGCATCACTAGAGATGGGAGAGGCATATGGTACAGGAGATACCCTTTCCCAAGGAACTGAGATAAAATCTGCTAAACCTGACCTTGTTCACAGCATCCTAGTGCTTGCTAAGGTCTAAGCTATTCCTTGTTCTTTTTCCACCTCTGTGGAAAGTGTTCTTTGGTTTATCTAAGAAAATAATCCAGGAAAAATATTTAAGTAAATCCTTCTCTTAAAGGCTTTTATAAAGTGTTTCCCTAGTTTTGGATCAGCTACTTTAATAGTAGGCAGGGTTGCTGTCAGCAACAGTGTACGCTCACAGATCCCTGTTAAGATGCAAATAGTTACTGCAACTCTTGATGTTAGAGACACTATGAAAACCCTGGAACCTTCCACACAAGGAATAATTCACTTTACTCAAGATTTTAATAAAAAAAGAGTAATTAAAAACCCCCTCTGTTTTGAGGTTTGACACTTTTCCTGCTGCAGGGGGATTCTTCCCATCAGAGCCAGCTGTTGTCTGAGTTTTGGTGAAAACATTCAATATTTGCTTGTTAAGAAAACTCTTTGTCATTGTGAGGGCTTCTGGAAACCTCTTACCTTTCATTTATGCTCGGTGGATGGAAAAAAACAAATGCACATGAAAAATGGAGTTTTAGTGTTTGATGGCCAGGCCAGAATTTGAGCAATAAAAGAAGAAAATGTGATTTCTTTTCAGTCATTTTAGGATGGGTGATCAATTTGCTAATTAATGGGACACTTCTAACCAGAGGAAAACTCTTGAATAAAACCAGCTTGGATTAAATTGTATTTATGTTTTCTTTTTGTATTTTAGTTTTGTTTGTATTTGTTTGTTTGGTTAGTGTTTGTTTGTTTTAAAAATAATGTTTTAGCCTAACTTTCTTCTGGATTATTTCAAAATAAGCTTCCAGAGGGCACTCAATTACTTCACTACTGCTTTTGGGTGACTAGAGTATTTAAATGAAAAAAATTGCAATAAATTACTATGTTAGCCAGAAAAAAAAAATCATCTCCTGCATCACTGAATTTGCATCATTGAGTTATATCTTGCAGTATTTTGTGGCATGTCTTGTGATATATAGTGTTTTTCTTAAAAGACCCACTTTTAAGAAACAGAAATAAGTGATTACCTTATACTGTTAAAATGTGTTTAAAAATAAAAAAATCTGTATTGCCCTCAAATTTAGTGCAGGGAGCCTTTTGATGAGGCAATTTAAAGTTACTGCCGCTCTAAGACAAATGACAATTTGATGACTGCAAACATGCATGTTCCATGAAGTTCTCTCACAGTTGTTTTGGTTTCTTCTTTGCTTCTTGTGAGGTTCGCACTGCTCATTAACTGAAAACCAATAAGGGTTACACGGGAAGGGTTGTGTTCCCTGGAGAGAGACTTCCTTGGAGGCACTGCCTGCATCTGTTTTAACCTGAGTTATATTGAGTAATGAATTGGGCTATAAAGGACAAGTGAGGTTGACAGTGAATGCAGTTAAGTAGTAGGAAAGTCTTCCTTACAGAGCTGGTTTGACTGTGCTGTTGTGTGTAAAATTCTTAAGCCTTCCATCGCTTTTCGTGCTCCTTGCATTTTCCTGCATTGCTGTCCTCTTACTCTTTTTCAGTGAGCCCCTTTCCCTCTTGCTGCCTTGTCACTTTTGCTGCTCCTTGAAGGGCTGCTGGCAGAAATGTGAGTGGGGTCAAAGGGCTGAAAAAACCAGGAAAAATGACAGGCTTTGAAGGAGACTACAAGATTTTGAAAGAAATTAAAATTACATGAAATTGCCTATTTTAGGAGGGTGAGGCAAATACTTTCAAATTTAGGCCTGTGCTGTTGTGGGCAATACATTCACTTGATTTGACATCATGGGGGGTAGTTTAGTAATGAACACCTCCACCTACTAGTGTTTGATGCCATTTGTTGTTGTCAGTGTAGAGCAGGTTTTGGGGAGCTAAAACAAAGGCAAGCAGAACATATGAATGTAGTGATTGTAGGGCAACTCTTTCATCAGCTCTAGTTACACACTAGAAGATAATAAATAAGATTATAACTGGGCATTAGCTAGAATCAAATAGACTTGAAGAGCAGATGGGAATGTTTGGGGTTTTTCTGTGGTTTTTTGCTTACTAGGCAGATTATTTTTCAGTCCTGACTGCTTAGGCTGGTGCAGGAGGACAGGTTTTACAAGCACAAGAACAGCTTGTATCTTGCAAAGAGGCCTCAAACAAGTATGCAGACCCCTCATCTTTGTGGGTTTCACATTTTATGAGGTGATTTGCCCTTCACTTCTAAATGTTCTTCTATGCCGATTGCAAGATAAACTTGGCCAGAGTGACTTGGCCAGAAGGATGGATGGAGTGCAGGAGAAGGCCCTGAAGGCTTTCATGGTCTGCAGTGTATGATCAATATTCTCCACTGTCCCTGGGCACCACATGCATTCTTCCACATGATACAGTAGATGTAGCTTTGGGTGACTTGGACTGTTGTGTCAAGTGACAGCCCCTGGCATGCAAGCAGCACATTGAAGATGTAGACATAAGAGACAGAAAAAAATCTGAATAATAATATCCTTTTTCTTTTAATGTATTATTTCCCCAAAATTCTGTTGTACAGCTGACTGCAAAGTACTTTTTTTTCAGCATGCATCTGAATGTAGAAATGTGTTGGTGTTACTAACTTTCTCTGTCTTAAACTGTAAGTATTTATTGTAGCTAAGAAACAGTGGGATGCTATCAGAAGACTCAGGGAAAAATGCAGGTTTTGATGCTAACCAGCTTGTAGATAAAAAAGGTGTGGGAGCACCTTGAACATCAGCATCAAAGGAAAGATGTCAGAAAGGTAAAGGAGTGCAGCCTGTGTGTATTTGTCAACATAGGTGTCTCTAGAAGTCTATTATTAATTAGGAGAGTGTTCTACTACAAATTATGAAAATTAGCAGGAGACTGATTTCAGTTACTCTTGTTTGTTCTCATTAACACTTCAACATAATGTGCACTTCAGCCAAATAAAGAATGGAACCTTTTTGGTGCATTTTGAGAGTGCCTCAAAAAGGACCTTGATTTATACTTTACTTTTTAGCCTAATTAAAACTGATGATTAAAACATGCAAGTCCCTTAAGATGACTGTGCTAAACTGATTTTTTTTAATAAGCTGAATAATGTTTAATGTTCAGGGTAAAACTATCTGAAAACAGAATTGCAGCATCTCATTATGTTTTGTATTTAAACTTAAGTAATTAACATCAACACCACCACTGACTGTGGTTATTATTGTGGAAGGTCATACACAGTTACTAAAATCACATATGAATGACTGTTCAGAAACACACATGGCTTGCACCTCCTAGTACCAAGTAACAGGGTGGCAGCCCTTGTCTTACTGTCTCTGTGTTTTCCCAGGATCTGATCAAACATGATTGTGTGCCTGCAGTTTTGAGGAGGTGCAGTCACTGTGTGTGTAGAAGGGCCCAACTGAGCTTTATCTCTGTTGGGTCAGCTAGTGATGGGAACAAAGGAACTGTGACAGCAGACATCTGATGTGACATCTTGTGGTTTTGGTGACTGGACATTATGCTCTTCCAGGGTAATTGCCAAACTGAAGCTGCCCTTACACGCTGATTCGGGTCTTGATGTATTTTTGATGAGAATTATTTTCCACCTCTCATTTTGGAAATCTCAAAAGATGCAGCCTTGCTTATTTATGTCAGTCTGCATTTATTGTTTTTGCTGCTCCCATTTCAGGTACAGAGAGATTTACCCTGTGTGAGCACACTCACAAGGGCTTTCCTGTGTGACCAAACTACTCAGAAGAGCGAAGGACAGTCAGGAGAAGCTCAAATCTTGGGATGGAGGGATCTGACTGTGTGCTGATCTTTGATCTCCTTGATGACATTTTTTTCAGCACTTCTTGGGGCTGCACAGGAGTGTTACCACACGCGTGGCACCCATGGAGATGTGTGCTTGGGGTGGCAGGAAGCAAGCAGGCCATCATGTACACTTTCCTCCTTGTTGGTATCATGGCATGCTGCAGAAACCTGCAGAAATGAGCCCTCTGTGATGTGTTCCCAACCTGTGGCTTCTGTACAGAGTGAAAATGTATTTTAAATGCTGCACTGGCAGTCCTGCTTTTTATGCACTGTTGTTGTATTATGTGAGATGAAGGGCTCTGTTTGCCTGTTACAGTGCATGATTTGGTCTGATTTGATCTTGTTTACTGATTTAGACAAGACAGATGACATGACTTATGGATTCAAGAAACCTTGAACACCTCTGTCCTTTGGGGTGCTATAAAGCATTCTTTGCCAGAAGCAGAGTAGTCTCATTGCTAGATTACTTTTATGGGAGCTCTGGGCAGCTTGAGTCTCACAGTCCTCCTCAAACTCTGAGGATTACAACCATTATTCCAAATTTTCGAGGTATTGCTCTGGGTCGCATTATCTACATGTGATGAGGGAAGTGGGTATAGTTTGTGCTTGGGGAAGCAGAGACAAATATTAGCTCTGTTGCCATTTTATAAAAGCTGTTGCTTCATCACTTGCAATAAACATGAGCACACAGACGTAATGTCAAAACGTGGTGGACTGTAGGAGAGCCTGATGTCCACAGCACCTCTAGTGATGTGACAGGGTCTGTATTTAACCTGATGAACAAGAACAGTGCTTTACCCTTGTCAAATTACATTGAGAATTCACCAGGGGAATGAAACCTTAACCTTTCTTGCTGCATTGCATGGGGGTGTGTGAAGGATTTTAAATAATGAGTCCTGCTGAAAATAGTTCCCTTGTATAAACAGAATATAAATGCTCTGAGTGCATGGCTGGTCTAGTCTTTAAGGCTGCTTTAGCTTGTCTGCCTGCTCTGAGAACTGTCTTTAGCTTCTAATATCCTTTACCTGCAGAAATTGCTTACATTTTCATTCTTGGGTAGGAGTGATCAGATCACTCCTATTTTGAGAACAGCAAAATTCTGTGTACTTCAGGATCTTAGGTTGCCTTTACTGTGATGGTGTCCAAATTCTTGGCAATGTTTCAGGGTCTGCAGTGGGAGTCAGATGCACACTTTTCTCACTGTGATGACAGGAGCCCTTACTCCTGTTTGATTGTACTAGTACTTTCTCTAGCTCTCAGATGGATGGTGTGGCCAGGCTGTTCTTAGGAAGGTCAACCTCCAAAACAGGCTGTCCCCAATTAACTTACAGGATAAGATCCTTGACCTGTCCTAAGCCCACTGCCTTACCTAGATGTTGGCAGGAAATTGTTGCTGAAACCCATGTGAGGATATCAGTTTGTATGTGGGCGATCACGTGCTAGTCTTTGTGGCACTGCCCTGGCCTTGTTCAGTTTACTAACAGAACTGTAATTTCAGGGCTGGAAATACTTGGTTTTACCCCGTGCATGACCAGTGGTATCCAGAGCAGCTCTGCCTGGGTGAGCTGTGCCCTGCAGCTGTTGATTGACAGCTGTTCTGAGACCTCGGTGTGACAATTGACACTACATCGAGTGGCACTGAACCAAAATCCCCAAAGGACATCAGGAAAGATGATCTGGAGAGCAACTGGTGGCCTGGGTCATGTCTCTTGGGCTCGAATGGCAGCCCTCTAACCAAGGGACTCTCTCTGACCAGTAGGGGACCTGTCACCCTTTGGGTTTGCCAGCAAAATCCTCCCTCTCTCCCTGGGGCACAGCTCCTGCTATCTTCTGTGTTGGCACACCTGCTAATGGGCTCTTAAAAGGCCTTGAGGTCTTGAATTGCTGGTGCTCTTCTGTGAGGAGGACAGAGCAGGTGATACCACAAAACGGATGAAGGCACTAATGTGAAGGGTTTTTTTAAGAGCTGTAACCTGAATCTTTTCACACTTCACTTCCTTGAAAAATAGAAGGTTTTAGCCTTCTGTGCTTAATAGGTTGCAGTGAAATGTAGACGTGGGTATCAAATGAAACAGAATTTCTAAATTTGTCTATTTGAATTATTGTTCTTGAAACAAATTACGTTTTCACTCCGTTTTATAGGAAAAACGTAATCCCTTGTACATTTATCTGAAAGTGTAATAGCCTTTTGTTTCTGCTACTCAAGTCTTCCTTCAGGGCGAAAATAGGTGTTTATTCTGCCTGGGTTTTTGCAGTTGCTTACAGTTTAGTACTCCTTTGTACAGCAAGTGTTGGATTAGCTCAAAGCGGCTAGGCTTCATTGTTTGGCACTTTGGGACATGCAGGCACTCTGAATAGGTGTAAATAGCAGTTTATATGCATGGTGAATGTTGGGAAGCAGCTTCAGAAACTTGCAGTTTATTTTAGCTTTGTGGTGCATCCACCTTGGCTGCTTCTGTCTTGACTGTCACAAGGAATGAAGGGAGATAATGGAAGGAGAGTTAAAATGCATCTCCTTGGTACCCTCTGGCTTAGCTTCCTTAACATGCTGTGTGGATCTTTAATACCTGGGTCAGATCCCTGGAGGCAACTCACCAGTAGGTTGCCTCTGACCTCATCCCCCAGGACTAGGGATCTGGGAGATTTGATGCTCTCCAGGAGTTGGAGAGATGTTAGTTGTTGAGAGGTCTTGGGCAGTCCAAGAAGAGAGTCCTGGGAGACAGAGAAATTAAATTCTGAAAGTGCAAAAAAATGCCTCCTATTCTCCTAAAAACTTGCTGCGTACTTTGGGCTACAATTAGTACAATGTTCTTAACTGAAGAAGCAACTATTGCATGAGAGATTTTTATTTTCCTGTTCTGAAGAAAGCTAATGATTTAATTTTCTTTTCACTCTTCCTATACATGGCAGATAAATAATTTAGTTGTTTTGCTTCCTTATTGGAGGAAGTATCTGCTTTAGAAAAAATTAGATGTGCTTTTACATTTAATTTTCCTAGTAAAAGGATTGTGAAAGGAATTTCACTGAGTCAATGAAAAATAGCTCTATTACAATAGCTACTAAAGGTGAATCTTAAAATTTATTTTTTAATGGAGTCATGAAAAGCATTGGCAATATTAACAGTGTGCTCAGGTCTCTTTCCCTCTTTTTTTAATTAAAAATAAATCTTCCGGTTCCATTTATGTTAATGCACTTAGTAAATAATTTGGTAAAGAAAGAGCTGCAGGAATGAGGCTTGGAGTTAACAGCCAGAAGGGGAATGCAGTGGACTTGGGCTGTTTTGTTTCCAAAAGACTTTTCTAAATGTTAGAAACTCGTGGTCCTTTAAGGAGATCTCCCCACTCAAGGTCTCTGCAAACCCTCTGTGCCAGGAGTTAAATGTGCCGTGGATGCACTGAGATTGTCTTGACATTTTGAGCAAGACGCATGAGGATGCTCTCCACGTTCACAACAGTTGCTTCTTCTCATCAGTTTCTTCGCTGGCTTTCTCTTTCTTCCTGCGTTTTGGTAGAGATTCTTCTTTCCTCCTGCTTTGTATGTCACTGAAACATTTCTTTCTTTTTTGTTACTTACTCCCCTCCTCTTTCCAGCTGTCTTTTGTGCAAAAAAAACCTGGATAGCTTCTTTTTTTCTCTCTACCTTTTCTGTCAGTTTCTTTCGTTGTCTCCAGGGTGACCCCTTGCCCTCAAATGCTTGAACTGTGGCTCTTTGTCTCAAGATATGTCAGGAATTAAGTCCTCTGGGACATTAATCTGTGTCACCTTTATTTGCTTGGGAAGGTGCCGTGGATGTTTATGGCAATGCAGCTGTAGTGATAGTAATGTGAAAAGAACAGCTCTGCCTTTGCTGAAAGTTTGTCTTTTTTATAGTTTTGATGAAACAGTTGGGATTGGGAGGGGAATACTGAAGGTCATTAAAAAAATTCATGAAACGGTTCTCCTTGCATCCCTGCCTAACAAGATCTGATCCTATTGGCATTTTATCATTGGCTGGATGCTGGAGTGCCATACTAACGTCAGAAGCATGGAGATAAATGACAGCTCCATTAATTGGGCAGGCATTTGGACTCAACTTGGGAATGTAACATTTTATAGGTGTGCTTGGGGCAGCAGAAGGGGTAGCGCGTTGAGAAGTTACTGGGCTCGGATATTTACTGCTGGGTATGTTAATGCGAGTGCCAGCTCTGCTCTGTCTGTGGAGCTTGCACTGCTGGAGAGGGCGTTTAGGGATGCTGGGCACATCGCCTGGAAGGAGGTAGACTCTGCATAGATCAGTTTTTTTCAGCTGCAGTCCCTTAGCACAAGGGGAGCCGTACACAGGCAATACGCGCTGCCTACTGATCAGGCACACAGCTCCTGCCCAGGCGGGCGTTTTTAGGGAGCTACCACGAGATCCAGAAAAGTTATTAGGCACTTCAGCTGACACTGAAATCTGTGGGAAGATAGGAAGTAAGATGTTGGTATTTTTGTGGATATCTATGTTTGTTGTTCAACAGAGCATAAACTTTGAAAAATACTATCTCTAAACTGCGCGTGGGTTTGGGTTTTGTTTTCCAGTGTTGTGGCAGAGGTACATGCAGATGTTTTCTTCAAGCTCAGTAGTCAATCAGTGACAGGGGTGGTGGGCTCTGCAAGGAGGAAAATACATCCTTTGCATCCATTGCCCAGCTTTAAACAGACTGCAGAATTTGGTTGCTCCGGAATCTCTGGAACAGAAAAGCTCTTTTTGATGGTTTTTCTGCTGTAACATTACCTTCCTGATGACAAAAATATTGCTATATTTATACCTCAGAAATTTCTGTTAGTAAATGAGAACTAAAAAAGATGGTTATTTATCTTCTGTATTGGAGAAAACATGGCTTAGTAAATTTTTTTGTACGTGGATAATTAGTTACACTTGTGCAGCTCAAGTAAATGCCATCAAATTGCACAGCAACAACTGTGCTTTATTTGCCTAAAGAACTATTACTTACAATAACATGTTTAAAAAAAAAAAGTATCCTGGACTGGTTTTCACATTACAGGCTCATTTTTTGGGGGGACTGGCAGTGAAGCATTGTTTTCTGTTTTCATTTTGTGAAAGAACCCTGGAAACCTGCGGTCTTTGTGTATATATGCCATGCACATTTAATAAGGAAATTACAGAGACAATAAAATTGGAGCCCTGACATGCCTTTTCTTTTTCTTTACTTCATTTTTTTTAAACAAACAAACCCAAGCTGCTTGTCAGAGTTGAATCATACTTGCAGGCTTCTGCTGCAGCCATTGCATGAAATTGGTTAAAGAATTGAAATTGCAGCTGGCTCTGGAGACATGCAGGTTTGGGAGATAATGACATTAAGGGGACCTTTATGGCTTATCTACCTTTCCACAAGTGGCAGCCTGGATATACTCATTTTAACTAACATTTGTGCTTCAGGTAATTTTATGTGCCAAGCAGGTCTTGAATAAAGTTTGAAATCCCTTTTTTTTTTTTTTGTTTCATGGTGTTGATTAGTTAACAGGTTGCTGTTAATAAAAACAGGAGTTTTCAGTTGTTCTACCCTGTGCTCAGCTGACAGTCTGGACTTAGCCCCAGGCCAAAGGCAAAGCAGTGAGGGCATTGCAAAAGCATGAGGCAAAGCTTGCAGTAGTGGGTGATCTCATTTCCCAGATGAGAGATTGAAACTTTCTCCCTGCAGAAGGTGGGAGACTCTGCAGGGGAGTCAGCTCAGACTGAATGCTTTAGCACAGCTGGCATTGGAGATTCACAGTAGTCTCAGAGCTGGAGGGGATGTGGCTGAGCCAAAAAGGAGGTAACCAGCAGGAATATCAAGCCATGCATTTATTAAAAATATCTTTAACATGATGCTCATCGCATGAATAGCACTGACTGTATCTTCAAAGCTATCATAAAAGCAATAATGGCTGTAGGGGGAGATTATCAGCAGTAACAATAATAACTCAGACTCAAGTTTTCAAGGCATAATTGGGTACTCAGCAGCTGTGACTTGCTGAAGTTGCCCACTGCTGTTGCTCTCAGGGACCATCTCCCATGTAATAGCCCACTGTGACCCCAAAGGTCACCTGCAGAAACTGCTCTTCAGGTACTCGCTGTCAGCTCTGCTTTTGCCACAACTCACCTTATTTTAACAATGACAGTAAGTTGTTGCTATGGCTGTCATAAATCCAGCTGTTGCCAGGCTTTAAAGGGTGTGATGATCACCATGGTTCTGATAACTCACGCTCCCCAAACTGGCAGCCTTTTGAATGGTGATTTTTATGGTGTACCCCATCTCACAACTCTCTAACTAGGTGAGGCCCCAAAATATATTAAACTGTTTGACATGGAAAAAAAAATTCAGGTAAGAGAATAAAGTTCTGTAAGACCTCCTGGTAATGCTGTCTTTTTTCCATATGGTTCTGATGGAGAACGACCAGGTAGGATGCTTGCATTTCAGATTTTCCCTGTTGAGTCAGTGTTTGACAGAAGCTGGAAAGGAAGTTGGTTTTTTTTCAGATGTCTTGAACGTCAGGAGCATGGGGTAAAAACAGCAGTGGTAATTTTAGCTCAGAGGAAAAAGGTTTTGTAGCTGTAATGGCTTCACCTGAGACCAGATTTTTGTTTTGTTGCAGTTGTTGTCAGAGGTTACACTCTCCAGAAACAGAAATTGGATTCTGTCTGCCTATGCCTCAGCTGAGTTCTAAAATGTATGATTTGTGGCAAGATTTTGCCGTAGGCAGTGTGGTTTTTTTTTTCCTGATGTTCTCTAAGAAATTGAAATTTATGACAAACATGGCTGTTTTTCTTATACCATCTCATATTTCTCATCTTTAACATTCATTAGAGATGGTTTGTTCCATGAAATCCTAATCCTAAAGGAACTCAGCAGAGTGTGGCTGTGTGCATCACTGTGACAGTGCAGATTCCCTATCTGCTAAGAAAAGCCAGAGGCTTTTTTGATCATGCCAAAATAATTTTGAGGGGAAAACAGAGGAAAATTTTCCCATCCTGACTGGAATGTTAGTGTCTCCAATATAATCAGTGTATAATTTGGAAGTGGGGAAAAGGGCATGAGAACTCCTCAGTAAAAATACTGAATTTCTAGTATTAGAAGCACTGTATTTCAATCTGAACTTTTTTTCAAAGTTAATTTAAAAAAAGGCACTTGAAAATGAAAAAGCATTCAGAATTAGTTTAATCTCTTCATTTAAAAGATGTTTAAATTGGGCATTCTGACAATTTGAAGTTTTTGTTTTGCATGCATTTTTCTTTTTCCAAAAAGACTTCTCAGAGTTTCCCTTCTTCTCATGAACAGATTTAGTTTTGACAGATCACCATTTTCTGATGAAAGAACAAGTTTTTTTCAGAACATTCTCAGCCAGTGCTTCTGGGGGCTGTACATACTGAACCATACCAACCTGACAAGCATAATTTCTTAATCCACGTGTGTGTCAAGTAAAGCTTGAAAACAGGTGCATGTTATGCTGGAGTAAAATTGTAGATTCTATGGGGATTTTATAGTTTTTAGGTATTACTAAGTAACAATGTGACTTAAACCACAGAGCTTTGGGTTTAAACTAAATGTAAAAACAGGTAGCTTTTTGCCCTTTTTTTGGAACGAGATAAATGATGAAATCTGGTTAAACAGCACACTTTTTTTTTTGTTAGTGTATTGTGTTGTCTGGCATAGAAGGTACGTGCTCTATGCATAATTAACGAATCATTTTGTGGGGGGAAGCATTTGTGCACATGGCAGGCCTTGGAGGATCATCATTTCTACATCTTTTAAATCTCACTGTAAAATAGCAAGCATACAGTAACAGAAGGAAGAAACCTCTGTTTTTTTCCCAGCACTTGTTACTTCTCTTTGCCTCAGCACACAATAACCCTGTTGTCTAAATTTGCAGTTTCGTTCCACAAGGTCCTGTGCACCCTCCAAATCTTGTTGGTCTCAGCAGTGGATCAGCAGTTCACTGGCCTGAAACATCTGTGGGATACTGCTAAAGCTTTGGTTGGCTTCTTCTTGGATAAAATTTTAGTCCCTGAGTCACTTTGTCCTCACCCTCACACAGCTTCTGCGTGCTTGTCCTGCAGACAAGCAGTGAGGTGTTGTTCATCTAAACTTCATTGCCTGAATGGAGATATGGGCAGAAGTGGTCTCATAATTTGGGGTGCCTGGGCTAGGAAATGCTGTCCTGGACCAGGCTGGAAGGTAGCAGTTCACTTGCTTTTTGTTTTATCTTTTGTGATTTTTCAATATCTGTGTTTTCACTCCCTGAATTAAATTTCAGAGATAATATTTGTTATTTTTTAGAAAGCATGTATTTTTCAGTGTCCTAAAATACAATTATACAGAAACTTCAAGCAGCCTGAAACCTGCAATTTCCATTTTCTTTATGATAGGATATAGGAAGAAAGAGTAATGAAGTAACTGGTCATTTAGGCCTAGATATTATTTTCAGCTGGATGCTGATGTACATCACTTGATTTCAGCAACTTCTGCTAAGCAAAGTGACTCTTGGGAGGTTTCTTTGGCTTACTTGTTTATTTTGAGTGAAAGTAATTGTTTCAGTGATTTTCTTGCTCTGATGGTTCTGAATTGACTTCACTATTTGAGGACTTTTTTAGCTACTTTTTGAAGTTGATTGTTATTGTGACTGTCTGGATTGCCCTCGTATTTCACTACAGGTCTTTATTTTCAATGTATATATATTTTTTTTAAAAAAATTGATACACTTATAAAATGACATTACACATCTGTGCTACTTTGTAAACTTCTTTCCCCTCTTCTAGTAGACAAATCTTAAAGTCAATGTAAAGTAATATCTTGCTAGTTTTATGCAACCTACAGATTTGATTAAAATGTGGAAAAGTGCCTGTGGTACGTATGAGGAAGTGAGGGCAAACCTTTCCTAAATCATTGTGTGGATCTCACAGGAGGATTGCTGGGAGAAGCTGTAAAAGCTAAGTGATGTGTATTAATAGAACCGTGCTAAAGATCATGGGAAAGTGTTTTATTATATTCCAGAAATATATTTTTTAATGGTAATTTGAAATGGCAAGAAGAAAATGAAGTCTGGAAATTAATTTGACTGTTACAGTGTAACTTTGCTGAGAGCTTACGGTAGGGCCTGTAGCACAATTAATTCTTCTTATGCAGTGACAGAGCTGCTTGACAGCTGCACCATCTGGTTGGGTGTGGGATAGATGGGATTTTATCAATATTTATTTTATAATTAACCCCTACAGTGCTGATCCACATACAGGAGTAAAAGGTTTGCAAGTTGCTGGTTACTGCAGGGTAGGAAGCAGGGTATGGACTGGAAAAGATATTTTAGTAATTGGGAAGCAGAGCAAGAGCCCACTTTCATGGGGATTGGCTCCTCTGTTGTGGTGCGATATCTTGAGATCTGAATTCAGGCTTTGGATTAACTGGGCATTGCTCATTGCCATATGCACCCAGCTGTGGGAGCTGGAAGATGGTAGCTTAGCAAAGTGTAATATCCTGAGTATACTGGATCCCTCCAGTATACAGTGGTGTCTAGTCTGGGATGAGCTGAAATTGAAGCTTCTTCTGTGCTGATAGGGTTTCTCTCTTTTGCCCCATTACCAAACAGTTAGAAATTTGCCCCATTCTCACCAAACAGTTAGAAATTTAATCACTGGCCAAGTCTCTTTTCCTTGACCTGAGGGGCAGTGACTTGGTGGGATGCAGAAATACAGACCTGTACATAACAATATTATACAAGGCATGTTCCTATATGTAGCAAGACTAGCTATGCCACAGCAGTCTAAGGATATCCTGGAGCTGAGATCTTTAGTCTGTCCCTGTTTCCACTGATTTTGGGTAGATGACAAGCCAGGCTCTTCCCCTATGATTGTACTTGGCTTTGGCATGTTGGTATTGAAGAGCTTTGTTCTTGATGAATCATTACGTATTAGTGATAGAAGCAGGTACTGTGTGTAGGGTTCCTGTTGAATATTTCCCTTAGTGATTTTTAGCTTTAGTTGCAGGATTGGCATGTGAGATGTGTTCTCCTCTGTTGTCATTACTACCTCCCTTCAGGGCTATCATTGAACTCAACAGGAGTTCTAGCACAGAGTTCAGGGAAAGTGTGGTAGGCCAGCGGAATCCTTGCAAATCTATTTTTTAGGAAATACCTTTTTACACTGATGTAATAATATCTTACTCAATAGAGCAATAGGGTGCAGGGGAGAAAACAACAGCACATGTACTTCCCCATTTTTTTCCTGCACAATAGATGGGTAAAAGTCAGCTTAGGTTAATTAGCTCTCATTTCCTCTTCTTTCTCACAGTCATTTTTTTTCAGGAGATGATAGGAGACACCTTATTCTTCCTTCTGTTCCAAGCAGTGAGAACATCCCTAGGGAAATTATTACTGGGTCAGGCTGAAGACTTGCTGACCCAGTGTCTTGTCTCCAGCAGTAATTAGCAACAGATGGGGTGAAGGGAAAAGTAGTATGAGAACAATGGCACATCTGCAGTCTTCTGATGTAAAGAGTTTCTAATCTGGAGATAACATCTGGATTGTCAGGTTAAAGCTACTGATGGACCCTGTGCTCTGGGAATTTGCTTGGTTCTTTTTGAATGACTCTGGCTTCTGTGCCATCCTGCTGCAGTGAGTTCCCAAAGACACTCTAAGCTGTGTGCAGAAATACATCACTATGCTTGTTTTTGAACCTTGTCTCTGAAGCTATTTTATTGACTTCCCTCATTTGTGGTATTAGGAGGAGTACTGAACAATTATTTCCTATTTCCTTCCTCATACCATTACCAATGCTAGGCATGGCAAGCTTCTCTCTCTCTGTTGTATCTTTTCCAAGTTGAAGTTGCTGCTTAATATTGGGGCTTTGTGCCTGTGGGCTCCTTTACCTGCATGCCTTGCAGCAGGATGCTGCCTCTGTGCACTCTGACCCAGTCCTGAGGGCTGTCGTGGAGGCAAGGGGAGAGGCAGAACAGTCACTTTTCTTTCCCTCAACTTTTCCAGCTGTCTCAGCTGGCAAAAAGAGCTAAGTGGGGGATCCTGCTTTTGCACTGACTTGCCTTGAGGCCATTGATGAGATGCTTGGGCTCATTTCCACATGTCAAGAAGCCCCCTGAGATGGCAGATGAGTGGGAACAAGGTGCTTGCATGCTGCTGTAGCAGCAGTGAAGCAGCCAGAGGTGCTGACAGCATTGCCAAACTGAGGCTTGTAGGGAAGATGCAGCACCAGAGTGAGCGTTGAGTTTTGGTTGAAGTCCTATGTCCGTCCTTGAATCAAAGGTCATGCAGGTTGTTCTGACTGCTCCTTGTGGACCTGGCCCATAATCCCTTCAGGCCATGGTTTTATAGAGTGAGGACAGGAGCACTGATCTGTCTTTCATTACATGGCAGGCAGAACAACCTGAGATGTGCCCTAACACTGTGGGAACTGAGCCTGCATGAAATGTATCAAATACCCTTGACTGGGGACTGTATTTATCTTCAGGCTCTAGATAAGATCCTTACAGAGCCCTATCAGCATATGTGATGGAAATAAGTCAAGATAACAAGGTCAATATCCAGAGAAATGGAAAACACCAAACAACAACCTGGCTCTGGCATTTGTTTTGAGGAAACTATAACAAGGCATAATCTGGAAAAACTGAAGCAATCAGTATAGTTACAAATATCTATTTTCTAATCTCTTTTAGACCTTGCTTCTCTTCATCCTGTTAGGGTGTTGGTGATAAATGATGTCAGGATGACTGAAGAACCCTGAGTACCGCTATGAATGGAGCTGATGTAATTTGCCATTGTAGTTTCTGAATTTTTTTTCCTCATTATTTCTTCTCTTTCCTTGACTTGTCTGCTTCCCTCTGTCTTGCCTGCCCATCTCTTTTGGTTTGAGAGCCCCATGGGCATCTTGGAGAAAGTGTTGAAAGCCTATACTGATGACTTAAGGAATTCTCAACAGCTCTAAGAGGGAGGAAAAAGGTCTTAGGGCCCTTTCTGACTGGTGCTTGTAACTGCTTTGTTTTGTGACACACATGAGTATAACTCTGCTTCAGCATCCTGTGTTGCTGGGGTGCCATTCACGGGGACTACCACCACTGCAAAGTCCCTGTGCCATGTGATGGGGGATGTGCTGCAGAGCAGGAGTGTTTGAGGGTCTGGTGCCTTCATCAGTGGCTTTCCAGGTAAAGATTTGGGAGAAATGGATTTATTAACACAAAAGATACATTTGTTTTCTCTTCCATGCCCTTCTCTATGCTTTGTGTTTCTTGTATCCCTTTTTCTCTTTGTTTCTCAAGAAATCTCCATAGCAACCTCCCTGCTAGGAGAAGGAAAGAAGCCAGGCTAAGGAGAAGCAAGGGGGAGGCAGCCTGTGAAAATGGCCTGGGTGTGTGATGGAGTTGTAGCTTTACCTTTACTAATTCTGTTCCTGAAGTAACTGTTCAGTTTGGGCTGTTTTGGAGAAAAGGAAGCATAATGTGTGGTGGTACCAGGGAGATCCACAAGGGGCAAGAATTACATCTGTGCTGGTTTGAAGGGACCTCTGGAATCTCTAGTCCAACTTCCTGCTCAAAGCAGAAGTGTTGTACATCAAGCGAGAGTGTGATAAAAAGGAGAAGAGCAACAACACCACTTTCACCATCAAAGTAAAGAGCCGTATGCAAGATCTCAAAAGCACAAAACGCCTTTAATTTTGAACAAAATTCCCTTGCAGCAGGAGCAGTGTGATAGAGAAAGGAGGATGTGAGTTTGTGCACAGACCAACCTGGGGCATAAAGATGAGGAAACAACCATAAAATTTACTTCCCAGCTTTGGCGAGAACAGTGACACTGAAGGTAGGACTGAGAAGCTGCTGCTGGAAATAGTGCCCAAAGCTGCCGGGGTTTGGGAGAGTCCTTGCCTGGGGCAGGGCAGTATTGCTCCTGTTGCCCAGAGGCAAAGTTTGTTGACTCCTTTACAGAGGTGACAATTCTGACTCCAGCACATAATTTCTGGGGACATTAAAGGCTCCCTAGCACTGAATCCACATGATGCATGCAGGTTAGCAGGAGGGAGGGTGGAGAAAAAGCTGAATGAAACAGTGCAGTGAAGGGCTGAAAACCTGATGCAGAAGGAGACCTGGGCTGCAGGAACCCAGAGCGCAGCAGGTAGGGACCTACTTTCCCTGTGTGTGCGGTGCTAGAGGAGGTTGCCAAACATTTCACTGCCGTATTTTACAGCTTTGCTGTGAGTCAACAGCCTGTTCAGTTTGCTCTGGATTGCCAGGCCAGCTGCTGTATAATCCCAGCCACGCTGATAAGTGGAAAATACAAGCCTAGGGAAATATGACCAAGCCTTGGTGAGATACAGTGCAATCATTCTGTGCCTTGCAGGCAAATGCAAGCGTGTTGTTATACCAAGCCCATGCAAGTGGAGAGGTTTTTGCCTGGAGGTTCATGCAGCTGACACACAGCAATACCACTTGTGGCAGGGCATGGGTGTAATCCTAGGACAGCCCTGGAGCAGGGGGGCAGAGCAGATATCTGGGCCCTGTCCAGTATTTGAATGTAATGTGAGAATGCAGCTGAAGGATGAGTATCTACAGGGCAATGTGAGGATAAAAATAAAATTAAACCTCTTGTTTAAGTCTTGTCCCCTGCTCCCTCCATACATGCAATGCCTGTGTGGCTTCTGAAGGATACAGTACTGCTGGTGTTGGAGAAATCATCACATCCCTTGAACTGCCCCATCCTTGGTGGGAGAGCCTTTTAGCAAACTGTGGAGTTGATCCACTCCAAGGCCATTAAGCATGATGCAGAAAAGGAGCTGTTATTGTTGCCAAGGAGAAAATACAGCTGCTTGTGACAAAAACAGCCACGGCTCTGGGTTATGTCAAGCTGACCTGGATGAGTCCCTCAGCTTCCTGACTTCAGGAAATATTGTGGTGTGTCTGAATGTCCTCTCCTATGGTGGGAGGGCTTTCAGATGATGGCATTCATACAGCAGGAGCACAAAGATTCTGTTGAAAATGATCACTGGGAAGGGCAATACCAAGGTCTGTGCATTCCTAGAGGGGGGATGATGCAGAGTATGGGCAGGCTTACCCAAGAGAGCCAAACTCTCCATCACTGACAGCCTCCAGCCTCCTCATTTCCTGCTTGCTGTCTCTCTGCTCTGGTACCCTTCCTGAAACAGTTAAGCGGAGGGAAGGAAACAAAACGCAAAAGCCCCTCCAAACCACTGTGTGAGATTCAACTAAGCTTTTTTGTTGGGCTAGAATGAAAGGTTTCCTGTAGGATCTCTTTGTTTATTTATTTCACGTATCTGTTTTAAATTGCATTTAAAGAAATATAAAGAAAAAAAAAGATCTTTGTAAGGAATTTGTTTTGTTTGGAAGATATTTCAATGGGATAGTGTTGGCTGTGTGTTCAGAAATGAGAAGGGGAGAATATTGTTTGGATGTTGCTTTCCAGTTCTGGTGTGCCTTACATATTGCTTTGTTCGGTGTGAATCTGGATAAATAATGCATTTGATTGAAACAACTGCCACAAACTCCTGCCTGTGGCTTTGAAGTTCAGTAAAATTGCAGCACCTCTTTGTTTAATTCTGCTAATAAATTCAGTTTAATTTTAGAAACATGATGTTTTTCCATGTCCTTACCTGGCACAAGATACATAGAAATAAAATAAAACTCTCAGTATTTACCAGCCTCACTATGCTTTGTGTGCATGTGTTGAACAGGGATGGTGATGCAGTAAACATTCACAAAACTGGGAATTGCTCTATAACCTAGGGGTCCTGGACACAAGCCATGCTTGAGGGAGGTGAAGCAAGGATAATTTCCAGGACTGTCTCCGTGCGTGACAGATTCATCAAGAGGCATCAGTCAGAATAATTTTATATTTGATTGTGCTTTCTTGTTTCCACTGGTGAATAAGGATGGAAGCAGAAAAGGCTGCTCGTAAAATGGCTTATGTCTGTCAGCTGAGACTTTGGAAGCTTTTTTCTGTACTGCTCTAAAGGTGGGGCTTTTTTTGCCAAGTGTCCTGTCTCTCAAGAGTCCTACCCTAGTCTGGAAGAGCCTCTGCTGGATGTGTTCTGCATCTGTCAGGCTTTGTGTCTGCTAGGACGGCCTCTTGCATAGTTCTGTGCCTCAGTGGTAACTCTTCAAAGTTATCACTGCAGAGAGAGATACGGTTGGGTGGTGACAAGGCAGGGAAGACTGATGTGATTTTTTTTTTTTCCCCTCATGGATGTGTTGTGTTCAGGGACCTCTCAACACACTGCTGGAGCTTTCCTGTCCCCTTTGGTGTTGGAGCAAAGACCAAGACTTAGCCAGTTTCTAAATTTGGCTCATATTGGGTGCCCCCTGCAAGGCATGTACTAGAATCCCTGTGTGAGAAAAAAACGAAAGAGGAGCAGGTGAGCACCTTGCTTTTAGGTAAAGAATGGGACAGTGGGTGAAAAAAACAGTTTAAAGTTGGTGTGACAGGGTGCATTACAGGCAGGTTTTTAGGAGCTGATCTTCCACTTTTTAGATGGCTTATTTGTTTAATTCTAGTCAGCTCAGTGAATTAAACTTTTTCGCTTCACCTCACTTAACTTCTGTGTGCAGAGAGGCCTAAGCAATTGATATGACTTTTGCTTTTTTGCGGCTGTTATTTTCTCAGGCGTGTTTTTGATTACTGTTGTCTCTGTTGCAGTTGTTTGTTCTTCAGCAGAAAGGGTGCAAAGCACTCATACTCTGTGTGTATTTCATTCCTTTGTCCTCACATGCATCAGTTTGAAAACAAAACAAAAAAATAGACTAAGAGGAAACTGAGAGAAGCAGGATTCCCTCCTTGAAGACTGTTCTCCTCAAGGGATGGATTCTCATCCATCTCTTAAAAGATACTATAACCAGAAAAGCAATATGTTACTTTGGATTTTCCCTGGAAGTAACTTATTTAGAGATTACAGACGAGTTGTGTCACAAGCACCTGAAAAAACAGTGATGCTTGTGACACTGCATCTCTGCCATTTCTGTGCCTGGCTTTTGACAGAAAGCCTGACTTGCCCAAGGTGTGATAATATTCTGGCAAGACACATGTGTGTCCTTGCACCTGTGTGACGTAGATCTGCAAGCCAACACGTGGTGTTGTTTCACCAAAGTCACCCAAACTCCTTTTTTCCTCCTGTAGCAATAAACAAACACTTTGTATTTGATTTGTGTAGCAATATTATGATGTGCCCATCTTATTACAGGCCTTCTTCTGAAGCCTCACGGAGTAGCAGTTGACGTGTTATCTGCAGCCTGTGTACGGAGGTAGTGGGGAGGCTGATTGGCATGCTGTCTTCTCCCTGTCTGCTGGTATTAGTATTCATATCAAAGAAAGCTGTTTGGTTCCCTTTCTCCTGGGCAACTGCAGGAGTCAATCACTGCTCCCTGATGTGAATGGCAACAAAGAGAAACTGTTCATTGATTCAGAGCAAAAGAGCCCAAGTGGGTGCTTTGATTTCAGAGAAACTCTGCCCGGCAAGGGATCTGCAAGGTTAGACTGCCAGTGTTTTTGCAAATTTTGTCCAAATTGTGACTACCAACGTGTTTTGGCAATAGAGTGAAAGACAAGCAGGCAGGCCTCATGGATAATTTTACATTAATAACTATGACTTATATGTGCTAGTGTAAGACCTATGATTCCACTGTGAGAGTCAGACCATAATTAAATATCTAGCTCCATAGCAGGGCTATGCTGGTGGTAAATGGGGTATTGACTTTTGGCTCGTATTTTGACTAAAACTACAAACACAATGTAAGGACTTCAGCAAATCCCAAAGCCTAAGGTGGTAATGTATTCTGTAAATCAATAATATATTAGTAATAAAAATGACCAAAGCATGCATCCATTAGGAATTCATAATAGAAATTTGTTTAGGTTATATAGTGTATGTATTGATTGCTGCTATTTAAAGATGAAGTATGTCTTTGAAGCAGAGTGCTTATATATGTAGTTGCCTACATTTTAAATTCATTTATTTTTAATATGGAGATGGACTTGATAACATGAGGAAATACGTATGAATAGAACTCAGTATTTTATATTCAAAATGTTATGGGAATATAAGTGTGCTGAGAAGCCACAAGCAGATGTCTGATGTTTCTGAAACCTAAATCTTGGACTTCAGCAAAATAATAAGCAATGTATGTGGCAGCCACTGTTTGCAGCTCCAGGCTTCCAGGTAGCTTACATTTTTCTTGGCTTTGTGCCTTAACATTGAATTGCTTACCTGTCCATTTTGTGGTAGTGTGTATAATGTAACCTGATGTCACATAGGGATACTGTACGTAGGCCCTGCTTTGCCTGGCTGGCAGGGACAGATCTGGGGTACAGAGCTGCCAGGAGAACACAGCCCTTGCTTCCCTGCAGTGCTGCTGGCTCCCTGCAGCTCCCACAGCTGGCATGAGGGGCTGCACAGGCAGAGATGACTCATGGGACAATGCCAGAGTTGGGAGCACCTGCAGCACCATGACTGGCAAGTAGGATTGAGGGAATAATGCCCCCCACCCATCCCAGTAACATCACACCAAGCCCCATGTCTCTCTACATGTCTCTGATGTTGGTTTAATATTGTAGGGTGTAGACTAGCTAATAATACTGAGAGGCCAGTTAATATCCTTTACAGAATTACACTAATTTATTAGATAGCCATAGTAGAAGCCTGAATTAAAGAAAGCAAAACAAAACCAAAAAAATCCAAGACAGACAAACCTACTAAAAATATAGTGCCATACCTACACCTTTATCCATCATTCCAAACTTATTCTGGCTGATTTGTCTAGGTCCAGTTCATCTGCATTGTTACCTTCTGTAAGGACAAAGGGTGGAGAAAACAATTCACATGCCATAGCTGCAGTCTTTGTCTCACTGCAGCAAATAAAAACTGTTTTAGATTACACAGATTATGGTTCATTATGAAAACAAAGCAAGCCTCTGACTGAAAATCCCATCTGTTGGTTTGCATTAAGTAATTCCCTTCCTCCTTCTTGCCATTTTTTATTCCTGGGCATTCAAAGAAACTGTCCTGAAACACTTTTTTTTCTATTTACAACCACTAAACGCAGTATATAAACCTTCTCTTTGTGGGTAAGCTCAGCAGCTCTGCATAAAAGCTTATTGGAGGTTTTGTGTTGTTTGTTTGGGTTTTTTCTTTTGAGGTTTGTTGTTGTTGAATTTTTTAAAGTGGGGTCTTTTCTGGGTGTTTTTTTTTTTCCTTTTTTTTTTTAACTCGAAGTTAATAAGTTCAGTGGATTCCATGCAGCTAAATGCCCCCTTCCTCTCCTCTTTCTTGCAAATCTACATAGATCCTTAAAATACAAAGAAACTCCTTTGATCAACAAGCCAGACTATTTGCACAATAGAGATCTCACCCAGTAATTTGTGAATCGGGCATCGGTGTGTTCCAGAAAAATACTCAGTCCTTGTTTAGGGACTTCAGCTGTTAAGGAACAAATTGCATTTATATATGTAAGTAAACTGTTCCATGGTAAATTGCTCACATGGTTAAAAATATTTACCTTATTTCTATCTCCATTGTCAGACTTCAGCTTCCAGATATTGAATCTTACTTGCCTTTTTCTACTAGATTAAAGAGAAATGTCTTCCCTTGGTAGTTACCTGCAGACTACAAAAGTCTTTCAGACTGGTTAAACAGACTTAAGCAATTTTGGTGGCTTACTTGTTAAACTGGCTTTCCACGCTCTACTTGGTTTTTTTTTCCTTTATTTAAATTCTTTTGCAAACCCTCTCAAAGTTTCTGACAAACTCTGTGAAGTGTAGGCACCACAATGTGTACATATTCCAGGAATGGTCTCATTAACACCATATGCAGGGCAATCTCATCTTCCCACTTCTCCTTATTATTCACCTCCTCATCCTTGCAGAGATCGTGTTTGCCCTTTTGAGCTACTGCGTGTCGTTCAAATTGTTATCAGTTATGGAAACAGTCTTGTTTCAGAGTGACTGCCTGCAAGGCTGTGGTCTCACATAATGAGCACTCCTTGTATTCTTACACGGACTCGTATTTGTCTGTGTTCAAGCGTGCTCTGCTCAGACAGTGTGTAGATCAATCTGCAACACCGACAAGGTCCGTGTCATTACTTAACATTTCATCAGTTTTTGCGCTGACTGCAAATTTGGCAAGCTCTGAGTTTATTTTCTCTCAGATCATTGAGAAGTGTGTTGAATGATTTTGGACTGATGAGGTTCTTGCTGAACTTCCAGAAATGCTTCGGTTGAGATGACAGTTCCACATTTACATTAGTTTTTGAGAAGCAACAGCTAATGCATTTTTCCTGTGTGCAAGTGGACTTATGTTCTGTTTTCATGCTGTTTTGTTTTTTTTTTTTTTTAAGCTTGTTAGTAGCAATGTATCAGTGCCTGAAATCAAGCTAAAAAACAGCAAGGGAGTTCATAAGAGGGTTGTGGGTGTCTTACAAACTCCCATTCTTCAGACTGAAAAATATTGGGTGTTTTGCTATTAATATCTTTCCAAATACCTGCTAGAAAAGAAAGCATCTCTTTATAACTGTGAATGATGAATAATTGTTTGCCTCTTTGTAAATACAGATTGGAGAGAGTTACTGAATATTTGTAGGGAGTTCAGTTTGTGCTTGATAGCTGGTTGTCTTTGACCCACAAACCTTACTAGTAAAAAAATACTGATGCTTCTTTAAAAATTCTGCAAGCATATTTTTTCTTAGTTTGATGGTCTACAGTTACTTCATTTGTATTTTGAGCTTTTAGCACTGCATGTTTGTGTTTCCAAACTGTAATTTGTACTTGTTAACTACGCTGCTGGCTTTTTTTTTTTAAAGTGAGGGTAGACTATTTAACAAAAGAAGCCATTTCTCATGATTGCAGAGGATTTTGTCATCTGGAAATAGACTTCTTAGTTTACTGTCTGCATTTTTAATCTTAAATCTTCATTTCTGTTTAATTTTGTGTTCAATATTTTAACCTATGAGGAGCTCTCCTGGCTGAAACCCTCAAATATTTGTGTTACCAGCCGAGCCTGTGATCTTTTTTTACTCACCAATTAAAACTGGTTTGTGGTTATTTGCTCATAGACATCTGTGTGCTTGTTGATGGTGGTGGTTTTGGTTTTGTTTGTTGGTTTTTGGGGGGGGGGAGTTGATTTTTGTTTGTGGTTTTGGTTTGGGTTTTTGTTTGGGGTTTCTTTTTGTTTGTGATCAACACAATAATAAGGGCAAATATTAGAGTGCATCAAAAAGACTGGCTCAACAATAAACTTGCTCAGTGACCTTTTGTATTTTGCCCAGGTTGTTATCCCTTGAAAAAGTAATTTTTTTAACCCTACACAGTTTGAAGAACTTTAGCTCAGAACAATGGGGAGGCCATTAGAAGAAATATAAGTAGAAAATTCTGATTTATTTATGAAGGTTTTTCCTTGCGCTCCAAAAACTCCCTTGGAGGGACAGTGGCAGCAGAATTCTTTCCTCAAATATGAAAAGGGAGTGCAAGATGATGGAAATATGTAACTATTTTATTCTTAGAAAAAGCAGAAAATCCTAAATGTGAAGTATAAATAGCTCTAGAAGAACAATGCTTGAAACCGGTACAAAAGGAAATGGATATTATAGATAGAAGAAAAAGTGCTTGGAATGGATCCTTTGTTAGAAAAAAGTCAGTTTCTATTTAGAAAGTGCACTTAAATGTACTGCAACATAATTACATTAGAAATTTAATTAATAATCTCCCAGAAAGTTTTCTGGAAACCTTTCCCTGGTGCTTTTTTTTTAAACTTGAAAGATTCCTTCAAAATGCATCAGGGGCAAACAGCAAAGGGGATTTACCAAGTGCCAAGCAAGTGCTTGGTTTTCCAAGAGCCCTTTCTGTGCCCTTCTGTCTGAGCATCCTCTGGTGTCACAGCAGTGCTGGGGCTTGAAAAAAGTCCTGCTCTCTCTGACACCTTATTTATAGGGGAAGGAGGAATGGACTCTTTCATCAGGTTATTTTGTCAAAAATATTTCTTTGCCTTTGGGCCCACTATCTCTCTCTGATTAGGCTGGGCAAATATATCCTGGTTTTTGCTGCCAGACAGATGAGCAAAAGATTTACTTCTTTCATCTACCTCTTGAAGGAGGACGATTTGAAACAAGTCTAGTGATTGTGTTTAAAAAAAAAAAAGGGATTAAAAAAGAGTCTTCCATCCATCACAGTTGTTTGCAGTGGTTTTCTCCTGAAGCAACTTAGATAATTTTTTTTGTCCATATTTTCATTGAACTGGTGAGCATTGTGCCCTCAAGTGTAGCATCTGCACCTGTTACTCATGCTGCATGACTACCCTTTTGTGTGCCACTGCAGCTCCTGTTCCTAACCTGCACACATTTCCTCTTCTCTTTAAAGTGTCCTTTGGGGCCCAGACCCTCATTTTGTTTGGTCGTGCACATGGGTGTCTGTGAAGGAGCCCTACAGTTTCCCATAGAACAAGTAATGAATTATGATATCCAGTGCTGCAGGGACTTTCATAAAGTAGGGCTGCCTTTCAACCAGTACGAGGTTTTGTTTTGTTTTTCTTTTCATTGAGCACAATGTCACTACTCACACTTGTTATTGCTGCTTTTTAAAATGCTTTTTAGGCTATTGTTAACCACTTCGAGGGCTGGAGTGGAAAATGAATGGAAACTTGTGTCCTGGGACACCTCCACAGCTAGTGGCGTGTGTGAGGGCAGGATTCACAGTGTTTTATTGCAGATAAAAATGTAGTAAGGCAAGTTTGGCCACACTATTGGGCCCTGGCTGCCCCAATCAGCAGTGGCAGTCCTGGTGGTACCACAGGGTAGCATCTCCTCCCTACTACAAAGCCCAGAAGCTCTCACCTGTTCACATAACTTTTCTGGGAGCAATTGATAATGTCCAGAGCATTTCTGGGAGCCTACAGCTGAGCATTATTTCAGATTTTACTTGGTTTTTTGTGACTCATGGTGAGATGGGGGCAGTATTGTGTGCTTGTATGTTTTATATCGATACACACCCATATACATTAGCTATACAGTGTTTCTGGGGCAATATTTGCACAAGTTATATTAGGTGGGAAAATAATTAAGCACCGTGCTTGCTGTGAGCAGGTGGGCACAACAGGAAACTTCATCACTCAAGATTATAGTTGTGTTTCATAGAAGGTGAACCATTTTCTGGAGGTAATTAATTAGTTTAAATGTCTTGCTATTTTCTGCTGAGGAGAAAGGGGTACTACAGGCAAAAATACATGAATTCCTTGAAAATCTGCTTTTACTTCAGGTATATTTCCACCTGGAGCAAGTGTACATGTTTCAGTTCATTCCCCAAATTTAATTCTCCTACTGTTCTTTATTTTTAAGATTGAGGGGAAGTAAATAAAGTTGGCCACTGTTCAGATGAATGTAAATGCTTCTGAAAAACTCTTTGAAGCTGCTAGTAACTTCAAGGTGAAATCCTTGATAGTTTGAGGTCAAAGGGGGAGGAGGAGTAAACGTCATAGAGTTTGGGGACTCATGATTCAGAGGACTGGAAAGAATGGCTTGGCACAGCCTACTTGTAATTCTCGTTAATGTATCAGCAAAAAAAGGATCTTGGATCTCATGCCGGTGTTCCTGGGACGGAGCTCATATATGGCATGCTATGCAAAACCTCATCCTGCAGCTGGGGACCAGGCTATCTTTGTAGATTACTCACAGGTAATCTACAGTAAGAAGCACCCATTGGTTTCTAAAAATCAGTGACCTTTAAGGTGTGTTCAGTAGGGGACTCCAAATGTCATCTTGCCATGTAGAAAACGACGATTGCCATTTTGCCTGTTCCATATGCATCGTGCCTTTCTAGAGGTTTAAGAAAGTGCATATATATAAAAAATATAATAGCATGCAATTCTGAGAAGTCTAGATCTTAAGGTAGTCTTAGACTTCTTCATAAAACTTTCACAGTTACGGCTAGTGGAAAGAACAAGTTCCCTGTTGCTATTTATGGCAGAGACTCAAAGGAGCTGTGATGGCTAAAACACAAAGAAAAATCAGTTATTAATGATCTATGATTTAGACATATTACTTCCTTAAGAAGGCTAGTCTTTGAGGTCTGGGTAACTTCTTGTAAAATGAACACTAAAGGTGTCATTTTTGGCCTTTGATGTAAAGCAGTTGGTTTAAATGGTAAATATTTGGGGCCCCAGACTTTTCTACAGATATTTGAGTGACAGGCTCTAATACTTTGATAGAAATTCTTTTTTGCCTGCCTGTCTTTTTCTCTGGACAGTTCTCCAGATTTCACACAGTTCTCCTTTCCAGGCAGTACAAACTTCAAAATAGATTTACTGCTCTGATAAACAACTCTGTAAACAGCACAAAGTAATCTTTGCTCTGCTGTTCATCATTTCTGTAATAATGCAGATATTTCTACAAGAGCTTTAATGTTCCCCTTCAGAGGCTTTTCAGGGAACTGTAAATCAAAATTAAACTTTAACTTTGCGAAGGTATTACTTGGTAGGAATCTGTTATTTGCAGCTCTTCAGCAAAGCGCCAAATACATCCAACCTGTCTAATTTTTGACAGCCTTAAAAGAATTTCTGAACCTGCTGAGTTCACTGGGTCTCTTCCTGACATTTTTGATTTTTGGGGTCAGTAAGTTACTTTGGTGTGTTTTATGTTTGGGGTTTTCCCCTTTCTCTTCCCTTCCCCCCCTCTTTTTTTTTTTTTTTTTTTCTCTCCTATGGTGAGATAAAGGTCAAATTTGGGCTCTGTTTCATCTTCAATGGCAAAGTATCTCCAACTTCTGAGAATGCATTTGTGTCTTGGCACTCTCCAGTTATCCTCATCCTGCTTCCTGTAGCCCAGGGCTGCCACCTCCCCGTTCACAGTGGTACAAGATGCAGAAAAGCACTTGGGAAATATCCATCTAGGCCACCATTAAATCCTACTGAAGCCCATTTTAATGGCAAACCTAAAATAGCTGCTAACAGGAAAACTATTCTAGCTTTGCTTTATTTTACAAAGGGTAGGAATTTAAGCTAGTGTTTTAAATGGGAACAAAAACAAACTATAATTTTAAATGAACTTATGATATAATATGAAATCTGAAAATTATGAACAGATTCTTTTTACTTAATGTTCTTAGGCTAAACCCTTGATGCTCATTTATCTAACTGCCTCTATGATTATACCGTTATGGTGGTTTATAAAAGTTTTTGTATGAGATTAAAAAATTAACCTTACTAATGGCTGTAATTAAAACCTACACCAGAGTCATTTGAAATGGGGCAAATTCTGTTATTACTCAAATCCTGCTCACTTCACCACATTAATTTGTGCTGTATTAAATTTCAGATATCAAGGTTGTTCAGCAATGTCAAAGCTTCTCTGATTTTGTTGTTTTTGAGGGTGTTTTTTGGAGACAGTTGAGTGCCTATTGTAACAACAACAACTTTGAGTTGGGTAAGAAATAAATGGCATGTTTTTCCTTACTAAAGACCCCAGTGAATTTTGTGGTGTATGGATTTGTAAAAAGGACTGGTCCCTGTGGCTCAGAACCTAATGCTTCCTTTAATGAGAATACAAATGTCTTAATGTTATGGACCAGGATATAAAAGCCAGATATTTTAATAATGTCACTGTTAGGCCGGAGGGCAAGTTTATCATAAGGGTTAGTTATAGAAATTAAGCACCACAGTGCAGGGCTTTAAACTCACTTTCCCTTTCTGTGCACAGCTTTCCTACACTTGACAGATAATTCACATGAAGGAAGCCTGTAAATTTAAAGAACTTTAGTATCTAAGTATCTAATGTGTGCCTTCCATTACAAATTGGATGAGCCACTGCAAAGGAAAAGATACTTGGAAATAGCTTTTTTCCTGTGATGGGACCTAAATATTAATGCACTTGTGTTCAGCATCCCCTTGGAGGCCAAGTTTTATTTGTCTGTTGTTCTCAACTTGTTGCTTCTGCTTTAATTAAATTCATTGAAGTGACATTTAGCTCAGGCTGGGACTCTGCTTCTGACCTCTGATTTTTGAAGGTAGGTTGTCATGTATTTTTGAAAAGCACTCTAAATTCAGCCTCTCTTCCTTCTAAAAATCTTTTGCTTGCTTCCTATGACCTGAGCTAACCTTTTCTGAGCTGATTCAACTCTATCAGCCCAGCAGAAATCCCCTCCTTCCCTTCTCCCCCACGCTGGTTTAGTGTCTTGGTGAATTATTGAGTTGACCTGCCTCGTGAAGGGGTGCAGCAAGCACAGAACTGGATGCACGTCCAGCAGTGGAGCCATGGCTGGAGATAGAAGGGTTTGTCTTGGGGAGAAAGCAGGATCCCTTTGCCTTTCAACAGCCCTCTCCTGGCAGGTGGGCTTACCCCAGACCACTGCCTCTTCAGCAGCCAGGGCCAATTGTTTGCCCATCACTGTTTTGAGATCTTGGGTGCCTAGAAATGTGGAAGGAGATCTGCCATGGAAATAAAAGGTGCTTTCCATGAGGCTTGGAGGAGACAGAGGCTTGCTTCAGAGATGGTCAGTTTAGGACTTGGCTAGGTTTTTGGAGTTTTTTGTACTCCTGTTTGTATCCCTAGTTGTTGTCACCTTGGAAAATTCACTGGTGGTGTGTGAATTTTGGCAGTCCCTACAGAAAATCCCCTCCATGTTTGCTACAACCTTCTGTGTATCCTTTTAATTGTGAGGGACTGCATAAGATACAAACTTACAAATTAACATCTATTCTATTTTCACTCCTAGAAGCTGGGAGCAAATCCCTAGCGTGTGCCCCTTGCGTGTTATAATGGAGAGAGAGAAAGCAATTTATGGACCCATAAGATAGATAGTTGACCTCAACCTCCACATAAACAGCATAGGGAAGTGTATGGGGATTTTCTGGTTTTTAGCTTTTCTTTGGTTTCTTTGGCTGGGGTGTTGCTCAGCCTTCTGTTTCTCTTCTGTCTTTTTTCTGTATACTCCATCCCACCATGTAGAAAGATGCTCTTTCAGTTTGTGAAGTCTGTTCATAGCTGGCTCTTTGCTGGGTTAGGGGGATCAAGGTGAAGGTGATCAAAGGAAAACTGCAAATTGCTTTTGATATCATCTGTAAAATAAGAAAGCCCAAGATGATCTAGGAGGATGTGGGTATTTGATGCATGTGGGGAAACCAAAGCTGAAGCCACATGCTTCACTTTCTGAGGATATGTCTAATTCTCTTCTTCCTTTCTGTGGCAGGTTTTAGAGTGCTTAATGGGGGAGATAAGATAATGTTCCCATTTTGATAGATGAGACAGCAATCAGCCGAGGCACATAGGGGAGAGCCGGGAGTGGGGACCAGGACTGTCCAGCCTTGTACTACTGATGGCTTCAGCTCTTCAGCCACACTGGCTGCCTTCAGTCTTCATTTCTTCCCTGGGGGAGCTGGATATGGATGTTGCAAGCATTTGCTGCAATGTCTTGGCACCAGCCTTTGTCTGCAGGGTGCACCTTTCTTTAACCCCACTGCAGGCTAAGAGTACAAGAAAGACTTTTCCACCCTGTCTCTCTAGAAAAGACAAAGTAGTTTGTTTTCTTTTCTTTTTCTTAATTTTTTAATTTTTATTGTCAGCATCTATAGAGCAAGTGGGGGAGAAAGAATATTTCCATATTTGTATATTAATCACAAGATTTCAGAGAACTTTGGACCAACGAAGCTATTTTAAGCTTGTCAGAACTTCATTGATATTTGTGAAAATACTGGGAAATGGGACTATTGGATGCTTGAGAAATGTTTGTTGTCACCATCTTTAACTCAAGCTTTTGCTTGCTGCTAATATTGTTCTTGAGATCAGAGACCAGGCATAATTTGGATTAAGGAAAAGAGAGACAGAGAAAAAATACTGAGCAATGTCTGCATGCTGCAAACAAACGCACTAAAGACACTTTATATCCTAATAGGGAAAAGTAGGGCCCTGATTTAGAAAAGCACTTCAGAGTGTGGAGTGAGCCCTACAAAGCCCATTGACTCATTGACTGAAAGGGATTTCCGCTCCTACCCACACCTGAGTAGGCTTGAGAATAAGAGGAGGGGGACTTTTTTTTATTATCATTTTATGATTTTTTTTCCCCACCGAGCCAAGGTGAACTGTGGGAGTATTAAATACTGCAAAATTACAAACACAGAAGCATTCTTCCAAATTACTAGGAAACCTCTTCCCCCAGCATGCTCTGTTTGCACTTGGGAACAGTAAGTCAGATACTTAGCTGGGCAGACCAAATCATATACAGAGCTTGTGAAAATAATTATCTCTACAATTCCAGCTTTTGTTTCATGGCCCTTAAATATGCACTGAAATTTCGCTCTGAAAATTCTGAGCCAGAACATGATTTTGCTGGGAAAATTGCATATAAAACCTAATTAAAAGCATCAACCCACACTTTTCTTTTAAAAGTACATCTACTACCATCATGCCTCTAAATGTAACAGAGCTCAACAAGTCTCTAGCAGCCAAGGAGACACATAATTTAAAGGCTATTTCGGCATTTGATTAAGCACACAGTGATAACTACAAGCCCATGCCCTGCAGGCATGACAAGAGGCAATTATGTTCTGAGGTCAAAAGCGAGGGGGAGAAAAAGCACAAGATTTTGATGACTTACTTAATTTTCCAGCTCCTGAAATTAGCAGAGACAAAGGAGTTCTAAATCGCCCAGATAAAATCCTGTCATTATCTGTTGCCTTTTCACCCTCTGCTCTCACTTTGCCCTGCAGAATCTCAGGAGGATTATTTTCCACCAAATGGCTGCACTTAAAAAACTCAAGTTGGCACACATTTAAACGTTAAAGAATTTGAAAAACACTCTTTTAAAGTTCTGTATTTAGATGGCTGTCTGCACATAAGATCCTGGAAAAAGACACCTGTTTTTCAAAGTAGTGAGCAGCCATCAGCTCCTCTTGACTTCAAGCCAACAATTAGGTCACCTATTTAGGAGATTAAATAAGGAGCTCAATGAGAGACTGCAAAGATAGGGAGCTGCTCAAAAAAGAGAGAAGTGTATTAATGAATTAATACAATCGTGCTGTGTATTTCACAGATGGGCTTTGATGTATCTTGTTTCACAGCAAAAAGCAAAACATCTTTGCTCCTTACAGGAAAACCAGTAAAAATGATTAAGTAAGATTATCATATAGGGACACAACAACAAAAAGCGTGTTTACAAGGAGATAAACAGCCAGGCTCTAATCTCTCTTCGGAGTATTTATTGCAGATACTGGAGTAGAAAAAGAAAAACCATGCAGAGCAAGTGATTTGGTGGACAATGGCAGGATGGAAAACATGTGCTTATTGCTTTAGGAGAAAGCACGATAGGAGATCATGCTGTATTACAGTATTCAGCTGCTTCTAGTTTTTCCAGGGTGTTAAATTTTTTACGCTTTTTATCCAGAAAATAAATGTACATGTTGACTCCATGATACCACAGGGAGGTGTCTGTAAGTGAAAGCTGTCCTTCTTACAGCAAGCAGTCAAGTGATTATGTGAACGGCAAAAAAAAAATGAATTCTAGGAAGTTTAAAGCCGAATCCAGAAATGTTTGCATCTGTCCAGAGATTCTTTACTGGAGAGTAAAACATGAGCTGTTATTTTGGGAGGGAGTGTTTGGGTTTGGGGTGTTTTGGGGGCATCCTTGGAACTGATATGCATGCAATTTTAGTAGATCAATGCTGTAAAGTCTCATGTACAGGAGGAGACATACCCATGATAGTAGAAATTTGTTCTCATTTGAGGTAGAGAACTATCTTTAATGGTTTTGTAACTTGTTAGTAATTCTTAATGTCTTATTTCCAGCATAACACAAGAGTTAAGGTTAGCTGCATTTATACAGCGTTGCTGTTTGACGAATGCACCAGGTTTCTATGAGCGACTTCTCAGGCATTTAATTTTTGTGATTTTAAGCAGGATTTTCCTCAGCCCTCACATGTTTATTTCTTTTATTCTTTGCTATAGAATAGTTACTGAAAAAAACCCCAAAACATAGGAATTAAGAGCAAAAATATATTTTCTGTAGCGTGTGGCTCAGAAGTTTTGTATTCTGTAGTAGGAACTGTAAAAAGTAAAGCAGTACTAGCAACTCTCTTTGCCCTTTGTATAGCCTACGTTAACTTTCCAGAGAAAAAGATCCAAATTGCCCAAGGACTGGGCCAAACCATAGCTCCAAGCAGCTAATATTGCCTGTAAACCTCATTTTGTCATTTTTTTGGCAGTTAACAGGAGTCATCTAAGCACATGGCAGGAGGAGGGAGGGCCCTTGGCCTCAGCATTCTGCCAAAAGCTGCTAGAAACCTTCTGCCTCCCATGTCACCAATCTGCTCAGGTTTAGCACAGAGCAGGCTTGGGAGGAGAGCTCACCACAGCTCTTTTCCAAAATCAGAATCCTGGCATGAGAAGTTTTTTGGTCAGCACTGGCCTTCTGCCACAGAGTCCAGTGTTTGACAGAGCAGGGCCTGCTGCAGGCTTCTGTGGACAGATCCCTGTTGGCAAACTTAATACTTTTTGAAGCTGTTTGTAGGGCAGGCTAAAATTGCTGGGCTTTGCTGACTCTGCCTTTCTGGCTGGCTTATCTCTTCTATCAAATGTTGTCTCTAACATTGTCCCATCCTTCCTCCACTCACCTTGTTGAGAACCATTATCAAGCCAAGGGTAAGAATGAGACAGAGCACCTTAAAGGTTCATGCTTGTCCTCCTCATTTTTCTCCTCTTGTAACAGGAGAAGTTGGTAGCAGTGAGAATTTATTGCCTTACACAAATATATGGTGCAATATGAGCCCAGGGCCCTGGGCCCATTTCTCCGATCTCAGGGAAGGAGGACATATCAAATGATCCAAACCCTAAAGCTGTGCTAATTGTGCAAGCTATTATTCAAGAATAAGCACATGTCTGTCTTGGGAGTTTGGCAATTAGTCCACAACTCTGGCACATCAGGGAGGGTCTGGTATCCAAGTAATCCCTGCAGATTTAAAGAAATCGGAATCTGAGAATCTGCCCAGTGATACATAAGTGAGACAACTGACAATAATAGAAGGATTCATGGAAATCAGTGTGTTGGATTGCTGCCTGAGAGACAGACAGAGCAGCCGTGATATGGTCAAAATGATAATCTGAGAAACTACAATATACTCTTACTTTCCATAAGCAAACTTGGTGTGCATGTACCATGGGGCAATTTTATGGAACAAACCAGCAGAACATTGGGTGGTATTTTTGGTTGAGGGGAGGGTATTTTGGTGTTTTTTTAATGGGGCCAGGAGGAAGGGGAGTTGTTGAAAGATGCCTGGTATCAGATGGGCCATGGAGGTTTAAACCTCTGTCACCTTCACATAGAGACAGGCTTGGGTTGTATGTTGAGTTTTGTGGTTGGAAGTATACAGATGTAGCTGGAAGGGCACATCATCCCGATAGCTGGAAACCTTTTTGATGTGGGGGAGTTTTTATTCTTCTGGAATAAAGGAGGAAAGAAGTTAGCTTTTATTTGAGCTTGTGACTGGTGTGCTAGGCTGGGAAACAAGTATTTGGTTCCTAGCATCACCGTGGTTTTCCCATGAGATTTCCTGGAAGCTGCAAAACCCTTCTGCTGCTGAGTTGAGAAAGACAATGTGTAGCTACTTCATGAGGATATTTGGGGATTAATATATTCACGTTCGTCAAGCTGTTTAAGATCTTTGGATCAAAGAGGCTGTAAAGATGGGAAATACAATTGCTTGTTGTCAAGTGACATTGTTTACTAATACTTTAGGGCTTTGTTTTCAAGGCATCTCAAAGTGTGTTTCTTCTTTTTCTTTTGCAAACTGTAGCCTGGATTTCTTTTAAAACAGGTAAGATTTCTGAGAGCTCTTTAATTTCTCGAGTATTTGCCAGCTATTTGACCATCTAGGCAGATCCAATGCAAAGCTAAGATTGAACTTAAATCATCTGGTGTCCCATAAATTGGCCTTTCCATGGAAAGTATCACTGCAGGGCCCAAACTTTGGGATGGTTGCCAGAACCTGCAGCCATCCCCTGGCATGCTGCAGGCTACAGCAAAAGCCATTAGGATCACTTTTTCTAAGGGCTAAGAAAAGGACCAGGAGCAATACAGATGTTATTACATCTGCTGTAGGACAGGTGCAATCTTGCTGAGCAGGTGGGATCCCGGTGCTTGGATTGCTTGTTGTCATAAAATTTTCTTTGCTTGTTCAAGTACAACACAGAACTGTCATTTTATATATCAAAGCTGACTAGTTTTTCACCTGGTAAGTAGAAATAATAACAATGCCATAGTCACTATTTACCTGTTTCCATAAGGGATTTCTGAAACCCTATATAAAAGGGATCTATAGCTTGTTTTTAAAATGAGAAAATCAAGTCACTGAGTGGAGAAGTGATTTCTCTGGGCAGCCAGCAAGCCAGCGACCGGACCCTGTTTCTGCAGATCTTATCTGAATGGTACTGAAACTATCTCAGCACAGCATATGGGTAAAGCCTGCTGCTGAACGTGATTCCGCTCTCAATTTCAGCCTCAGTGTGGAAAGCCAGTGTTGACTGTGTTTCTGTGTTAATCCTTGCAGCTTTCAGCCGTGCCCCAGTGCCCATGGCTGTGGTCCGAAGGGAGCTGTCCTGCGAGAGTTACCCCATCGAGCTGCGCTGCCCGGGAACAGATGTTATCATGATCGAAAGTGCCAACTACGGCAGGACTGATGATAAAATCTGTGACTCTGATCCTGCTCAGATGGAGAATATCCGCTGTTATCTGCCAGATGCCTATAAGATTATGACTCAAAGGTACAGTATTTAATATTCTTTGTTTGCTGACTGTTGGTTTTTTAATCCGGAGTGTACACACCAGTTTGTCTGTGTGTTTGCATGAGAAAATGCAGGTACTTAGTCTGGATGTATGTGCACAGAATTACAGCTATCATTGCTAAACTGTGGGTTTAACCGAGTTGGTTTAGCATCATGCACTATAAATAACATTTCCTGTAAGTACTGCTCATCAGTCATCTTGATTCTCACTTTGTCCCAATTTTCCCCCTGAAATACCTAAATATCAAGGCTCTTAATGAATGTAGAAAGTGAAATCTTTCTCAAAATGCATATTCACTAGTTTTTGTGCTGTGTTCAAACTGAAGGCTAGTAATCTCCTTGAAACAATCAATATTTTGTGTTCAGAATAACATTTACAGTTTTCAAAACACAAAGAGGTGTCTGCATCCTTCCTTGTGTTGCCAGGCTTAGTTTTAGGGAGGATCTGAATTTCCAGTCGAGCATTGGTATTCTCATTGATGAATTGCTAAATTTCTGTGGAATAACTGTAGCTGTTAAGTGTGGCTGCTGCATTTGGAAATGCTAACTGAGATACAGTCAGACATGTAGACAGACTCCTGTCTGGCTTGCAGAGCCAGGGCCTAACAGTTTATTCCAGCCTAGAGGTGTGTTCTTGGTTATGAAAAGCCTTTTAAATGTTGCTGAATTTTTAAGGATGTTTTCTGGCATAAGTGGTGTTGTGGGAAGGATTCATAAGTCACAGCTCTCGACTTGTAATTGAATTCAGTAATACATTCCTAATACATGAATAATTATTTAGTGCATTTGACTGTTAATTAGTAATAGAGATTAGTATTTCAAGGTATTAATAATAGCATTGGCATAGGCACAGTGTTGCTAATTGATGTCATGACAACAGTGTTTGGGTCCTAACAGTGACCTCATGGCTTAAAGCAGTGCAGGATTTTAATGGAGTATCTTGCTGTTGTGTTTGCTGTGAAATGCTTTGCACTAAAATGGACTGGTGTGAGGCGATGTGAGTTTCAGCTGTGTTTCACATGCTAACTGCTATTTTTGACTTCCCTTAAGAAACTGCTCCATGTTGAGTATTTAGGTCTCAAAATGTTGAGAAGTCTTGTGAGAAATGTCCCCACCTGCTGCATGTGGCTCCTCTAAGACCATTCTTTAAGTTGGACCTCCTTGCGTAGCTGATTGAAGTCGTCTTTATAGAGTTGTGCCAGCTACATTTTGGAGAGAAATGGGAAGGGTAACAACGTGCCATCAGCCAGTCCCTTGGATTCGGTGTGGTTTTAGTGGAATTACTGTAACTCTCCTGTTCAGGTTGCTAGTGGCTTCAAGCAGAAACCTTTAATCCTATGCATATTGGCAGAATAAAGCTATGTCATCCCTTTTGTGGCCTGTTACAGAGAAAAAAGTATTCATATTTTTATATAGATGTATGTATTAGTGTCCTCCAGGCAGCAGCTCTCGAGCAGAGAGAGCAGGCAGAGCTCTGCAACCTTCTGGTCAGTCCCTACATGTAGCAAGTCTGCAATAAACATTGGCCCTTAGGTGAGGGAGGGCACATAATTGTCTTCTGTGCCTGTGGCACTGCAATGAAAACTTGTGGTGATTACTCACCTCCAGGTATCATCTGTGCAGGCTCAAATGGCTTAGCAGAGAATTAGGGAAGCTCATCTCTAGGGCAGAGTACCTGTGTTCTTCCATTTAGGCAGAAAGTAGTGCAGAAGAGGATGAGCAGTGAAGGGAGGAAAAGGTGTGCAGTCCTGGTTTTGGGTACTATTGAGTTTCTTGAAAATAAATATAACCTGATGTTAAAAGACAGGTAAAAAGGGGGAAATATTCTACTTAGCATTTTTGTCAGTCTCATTTCTTTTTTTAAGTCTCTATTAATTCAAAGAGTTGAAACAATTTAAATATAAAGCCATTAAAATGAAATATGTTCTTAAGATGCAAACCAGTCTGTCAGCTCACAGCTCTGAGTACACTTTACAGCTGAGCCTCTGAAAAAAGAACTTTAAAAGGAAAATTGTGACAGCCTAGTAGTTGTGGCACTAAGTATGGCATTTTCTTCTGAAAACCTCTACCTGCAAAATTAATCAATTTAGCAGTATTTGGGTGGGTTTGAAGATTAATGCAGGCTCAAACACAGTGAGCTTGTCTTTACTAATGCTGCAGGCTGGGGGAACAGCTACTGGGAACTGAAGATTGTCGTGACAGTGAAACCTGCCTGGTAATTGAAGCTGTCTGTGTATAGAAAGAAAAGTGGTATGTGCAGTGTGTGCTTATTATGCATTGATCAATTATTGCATTCATAAATACACAGTCTCCTTGTAGGCTCTATAGTAAGTTGTTTCACTACTGGCAGATAGATTTTAATCAGCAACACTGCACAGCCAGCTTGGACGCATTCTGGCGTGGCTTTGGGGAGGGAAAGATGGGAAGGAAAGTATGTGTGAGCTGAGGCTGAGAGTGAGCAGATTTATGGTAGGTATTAGTGATTGCTCCCCCAGCCCACCCCCACTGAAAAAAACCTGAAAAAACCCCACCAAAACCCAACAGCCTGAACTAACATGTTCCTTTCTTCTGTAAGCTTATATAAATTAATTTTTGCAGACGACTACGTGAGGTTATTTTGAAAGGGAAAGGCATAAATCTTACGGTGTGTTTGTGGAGCCCCCTAAGCAGAGGGAACACAAGGAGTTCTTGCTGCAAGTATTGCCCTGAAACTCTCTGCAATCTTGGGAGTATTGCTTGAAGTAAAGGACATTTAAACAGCTTGTAGGGAGCTATTTTATAGGACATTAAATCTCTAAGGCCTATTTTAGGTTTTTTGGGGTGGTTTTTGTTTGTTGTTTTTTTTTTTTTTTTGCCAGCTCCTCCTTCAAACATCCGAGCAGCTGTTGTCCATAACAGCTCAGAAACTGTGCTTTATGTACTGAAGCTTTTCTGATGTGATTAGAAAAAAATGTATTTCGTAGCGTGTTTGCTTTGAAAAAGCACCTTTGCAAGGCCTGTAACAAATAATTAAATTCTAACCATGCCTATTGTAAACTGTGTGCACTGTACCATGGGAGACTTTGCTATGTCCTCCCTTGAGCGACTGTGCCACGAAATTAACATATCACCCATTCCAACAGCCAGGGTTCTCTGTGAACAATAGGGAAAAGCAGCCTCCTCCTATTCCCATAAGAGCTGCTTTTGTTTTTATAGTGTTAACACAGTTGAGTATATTGAAAACACCCTAAAGAAAAAAGGAAAAAAAAAAAGCTTTTGGTGTGCTCTCTTGAATTTCCTGTTGATGCTTCCTACCAAGGAAGCATCCTGGTTTAAAGCAAGGGAAGGAAGAAGAGAGGATCAGGTTTTTGCATGTATGTTCACAGAACTTTATGCTGTCAATACCGCCTTTGCATTTAACTTTGAAGTTTGGAACATTCTTTTCCATAGACTTTAACCTCAAATGTTAAAAAGGGTGGGTGGAACTAGTAGGAACAGTAGGAAGTACCTGACATACAGAGCACTTTTTTTGGTCCTGAAGGCTGGAGCAAGGCTTCCCTTTTGCTTCTCAGATCCTTGTCTACCCCAACCATCATCTGCTACTCTTAATCTGGAGGAAGGAAAGGAGGGATGGAGTAATGAGGCAAAATGACAAAATCAGCAGGCAGAGCAGAAGAGACGGGAGGAATGTTCACAGGTCTCAGCAGTTGTTCTCAAGATCAAAGCAAAATTCTTTCTACCCTAGAAGATGTGGAAGGCTCTTGCTGGGGAAGTCTCATCTCTCTCAACAATGCAGAGAGCTCAGTTTGCAAAGTAGGCAGTGTTTTCCTTTTGCCACAGCAGAACCATGCAGAGCTCTTGTATGCTGCTCTTACATCTTCTGGCTTGGAGATGAGGGCTGCTGAAAGCTGCTTAGCTATCTCCTCTCTTCTCCTCTGAAGGGAGGCACAGCTGGGGAGGTACTAGATGTCCTGCTGGGCCTGCAGTAGCTTAGCTGAGCTAATTTCCTTTAGGTTTGAGTCTGATCTGCATGGCATGTCCCTATGGTTTCAGTGTTGACATCATTGATGAAGATTGCATGTCCAGACTTACAGGGAAAAAAAGTGCAAGACTGCAGGAATGTAAAACTGTGGTCAGTTACTCTCAGATTTCCCTTTAGTTTCATCAGAGGGCCTAATCTTTTTGTGTGAGAAGGGGCACTCACAATTCTCTTGGTAGTTGGAGGGATGGTAGCAGGCACTTTGCACAGCATAGAAGAGAATAAATAAATTGAATGAAGCCGCTTGCATTACACTGCAAAGATTTTTCATCTCCTGAAGGGCTGTGTTTTGCTAATGTTTTTGGTTGATGACCTGAAAAATGCAGGAGTCTGAAATGAGTGCCATTATTATTGTAATAATATTGCATCTCATGGCGTGCTGTTATTGATGTTATCATCTCCTGCAATTTTCAAGACACTTCTCAAATGTCAGTGATCTGCACTTGCAATAGGAAATAAAGAGGGAGGATTACCTGTATTTTACAGATAGGATCATTCACATGGGTCATTCATAAAATGGCCACTGGATTTGAACAGACTAGTTTTGGGATGTTCTTGTAGAGTCTTTTATATTAAGCAGCTTGTTGCAGTGCATGTGAGAAGGTGCAGAGTACAAGGAGAGCTGCAGACCTGGACGCTCTGTGCTGACAAAGCCATCAACAGGACTGAAGGGGATGGCTTCAGCTGAACTACAGCACAGTGGTGTCAGGCTCCACAAAATTAATGGCATATTTCTTAGAAAACAGCCCCCTGCTTAGATGCTGTCATCACCTCTGACTCAGATACTGAATGCCCAATTTGGTAGGAACCCCCCACCACCCTCCTCTGCATCCTGAGCACATTTTGCTAAGACTGCCAAGATACTACTCATTTTTCTAAATTTGTTACCACACAGATGGCATGAGAAGTACATTTCTGAAGGACTGAGATGCTGCAATGGGAAGCTAGGCTTTCTGGGAAGCCTAAGTCTGGCGCTTTGAGATCTCCACGTGAAAAGCATCAATATGGAAAAATACTAATGTTTCAGTTAAACAGTTTTTGGAACCAATAGAAATCAATGGGGAATACTGAAACTCACATTGCCTGGATTCTGATTTTAAAGGTTAGGAAACAAACCTCATCACTTGGTTAAACCATCTATTTTTTCACCATGTGAAAAGATTTTGAAATGAAGGGAATTCTGTTAATTTTACCTGAACCTTGACCCTGAGACAAGGGCACATATGCTATATTACTAAGATGGGAAAAAATCAAAAATAACCAAACAACAACAGTAAGTCCTAGTGGGGTTTTGTGCACTGGGCTGTTGAATCACTCCAAAATAGGTTGCTACTTCCCAGCCTACACAGTCTTAATTTATCTTACCTCTTCCTTTCCTGAAAATGATGGAGTAAATTCTTAAAGTGAAGCCCCTTGGAATTGCCCTGGTACCCTAGGAAATCAGGATTTGCCAGCTCAGACATCTCAGATGATTGCAGCTGCCATGGTAACAGATGAGGAGGAGGCAGTAGCTTCTGAAGGTAATTAGGTTCCAAACCATGGAAGGCTCTGTAGATCAAAAATAGTGCTTTATACCTCCCTGGGTACCAATTGGTAGCTGTGTTCAGCTGTAAAACACCACACTCAAAATAAATAAATAAATAAATAGATGGTTGTATTGTGCTGTGGCTGTTGGGTTTTGGTTGCTGGTGGCATGTGATTCCAGTGCATTGCCACTTGGGAAAATCCAGACTTGAGCTGAGAAAGCAACATGCAACCAGCAAGCCCCTGTGGCCAAAGGGAAAGACCTCCTTGATATGACCATGCTGGAGGTATTCATCTTTGCTGTTCTCTTAGTTTTTCTAGGTGTTTTGTTTTGTTTCTTTCCAGTTCCCCCCCAACCCCGGCCTTAACTGACAGAAGACACAGGATAATCTCTTGGGTAAATCATATCTTGAAGTGGCCTCAGAATCTCTGAACACGTGATGGGTTGAAAACCATGCAGGAAAAGCCCAGGTTTATTACTGCATCCATTACTTTACTAGTGTAAAAGTGGCCACCTCCAGCTTGTCAGAGGGAAGGAGCTGGCCAGCCCTTGGCAGCCTTTCACATGTAGCTGTTGCCAGTGGGAGAAAGACCTGTGTGAAACATACTTCTGTCATCTGTTTTTCTTCCGAGTTTGAGGCTTGTTTAGAGCAGCAGCTCAGTTGTTAAGGTGGGAGGAAGGGTTGAGCAAGGATGGATGTGTTGCTGGCAGCAGAGTCCTGGAACCACAAGAAGGGCACTCAGGGAAGATGCAGCTTTAGGCTCTTGGGTGTTGTTCTCTGCTTTTGCTGAAACAGGCTTTGTACCATGCAAGCATTATCAGAAGTACCCCAAGAGCGAAGTTTAAAGCCAGGCATCTGCATGCTTCCCATGGCACCTCCTGTGCATTACCTAAACAGCTGAAGTGATAAACATCAAAGATGCTTTTGCTCAGTCTTCTTGCATCTTCCATCCACCTGAATGTGGCAGTCATATGAAGCTGTCACAGGAACTGGCCTTCAGATGCTTGGTCTTCTTGTCATGAGGCCTAAATCTGTACAAAGCATTGCAAGATAGTCTATAATGTTTGTTGAGGCTAAGTGAAGTTAAACTACCTTAAGATAAAAAAAAAATTATCTTAAGAAAAACAAAACAAAAAACCCGTAAAAATTTCTTTTGATTAGAAAGATGTGTGCACACTTCTTCTCTGGTTGGTTTTTTGGTTAGGAATAATGTCTGAAGGGCTGTGAGGTAAGATGGCTTTGAAGTAATGCATCTATATCACTTTCTTTTGCTTCTTTCTTCATGTACAAAAGAGCTCAGTTAGTCTGTGCCTGAGGTCGAAATTGGGTTTATACACAGGGGATTGTCTATTCTCTAGGACATTTCAAAGCTTTCATTCAGCACATTTTTGACTGCATCGTTTGTGGGATCTTTGGAGCTTGGAACTCCACATTCCGTTCCAAGACGTGTAAAACCAGCACTGGCTTATACCACACCCTCTGTGTGTGTATGCCTGGGATTTCTGTGCCTCTCTGCAGGGCTGGAAGCACTCCCTTACGGACCTCCCTCACCTTTGCGTGCTTGAAATTTGGCATCCGCAGCGTGGCTTTGCATTTTGTGTGATCACTCTGCTGATACCAAGTGCAAATAGGCAAAAGATACCTGTCCATCAGACACAAAACATTTGCTTGCCAGCATCAAAAATATGGACTGATGCAGGCAATGTTCCTGGATGATCAGTTCAGCGTGGTCCTAAATTTAAGTGTGCGTTTTGTTAGAGGGAAATAAACTGAAGTTTATTTCAGCCTCTTTGGGAAAAAGAGGGAAGGAATGACAGTAACTGGAAGCGGTGACCCAAGAACAGGTTTTGCTGCCCATTGTAATTCAGGAGAAGGATTTTATGTATCAGTAAGTGGAGTGCATAAGAAATGCCAGGCCACATTTGTGATGTAAAGAAAGGGCAGGATATGGAATTTGATTAGAGCCATCTTCTATGCATTATGTATAAGATAATACATTGGTGTCAGTTATATTGAGTAGAAGCCTTAATTCAGCTTGAGTCCTGCTGACATCGTAAACTGGGAGACAGGGAGTGGTTTATGGGCAGTAGTGGAGTCTCCAGACTGAATTATGGCCTCAGCATTCAGTCTGTTACCGAGAGTTGCAGTTGGTAGCAGGCAGTATATTACATGCTTTTACCCAGAGTAGGGCTGGTGACAAGCAAGGGAAAAACTTTATCACAGAGACACTGTGAGAAATGGAAGACTGAGTTATGGGCAAGACAACAACAGAGAACTATAAAACTAATGCAGGAGAAGAAGGGAGGATTTCGAGCTGGCCAGAAGGAAAGATGCCAGAATGGGAATAGTTTCCCCAGGCAGTCACTGGTTTGCCCCTGTGCCCAGTCCTGCCTCCCTCCGGGCAGGACGTGGCATCCCATAGTGGGCAGGGACTATCTTTGCCACTCCCATGTCTTTTTTTGTTCTTGATCCCTCATAGTTAGAGATGGCCTTTCACCCCAATGCCCAGGATTTTTACTATCCTTTCTAGATTGTCAGCCATAATTGTAATTGTATATTTCTGCTGTCTGTATAAATAGTCATATCCTTTCTGAATCTCATTAAGTCCCTGGTCATGGTGACTTCTGGGAGCTCTGAGTCCAGCAGGATAATAGCTTACTGTGGCAAAAATTAATGTCAGGTCTTAATTTCCTTTCCATCCTTCCTCACTGTGGAGACAGAGGCATCCAAGCTACCTTTGCCATTTCTGTTTCTTAGCTTGTATTCATTTATTATATGGCTTCTAACCTTTCTGTTCTCCAAGGGAGAACATGATGATCTTTCAAATATTTCTTCTTATGGGAATTGGTATGGATTTTTGTTACAAGTGTGTGAAGGTTCTTGTTGTTCTCCCTGAATACCCTTCATTTTTAAGCAAACCCAAAAGGACAGAAGAGGGAGGAAAAAAATTGTGATAAATTTGAGAGTTTGAGGTCATTTCTCTCTGTAAAGCCTGCTTCCGCTCTTCCTTTTCCCAAGTGGCTTTGAATTACACAGAATGTCCCTTTTGACTCAAGAGTATTACACCCACACAAATACAATTGCGTCCTTCCCCAAAAGGCCTGCTCTGTTCCTGATAAATTATTAGTTCTCTTGGTTGCTCGGAACAGATTGTTCCACTTAAATGATTACAGTGGTGCCAGCTAGTACCGATGGAAAGGAAGGTCTGGTCCTTGATACTAGCAAATGTGTGGAGTAAAATATCAATGTCCATTAGGCTGGAAGGGAGCAAGGTTAGTTCTGGAAAAAGTACAGTACTTGTTACAGGTGTCCAGGGTCTTAGTCACACATATTAGAGCACTATAACCTTGTCACAGATGTTGGTGTACTGGACGTGTGCTCAAGTGGGTATCTCAAATGATTTCTCATGGGTCATGAAAAATTTCACATACAAATGCAGATGAGTCATTGTCATCTCTGATATTTCAGGGAGCAAAGAAGACATCTTTAAAAAACCCTAGCCTGCCGGTGTCAGAAGTGCACCTGGACACCCTTTTTAATTATTGGCAAGGTTGCTGACTGCTGAAGACAGGCATCTTAATATCCCAGACACCTTAAAAAATACCCCGAACCCCTTAATGATACATACGCACAAAGAATATAGGTCACCTTCAGTGCAGTGGATTAGTCAGAGCTCTGGAAAATCAATTTTGTTTGATTAGCTGCACTTGTAGCTAGATGGAAAGAGTTAAAGCCTGGCACCAAACAGTGCAGGGTAATGCCTGTCATGGTGGGCTGCAATCCAGAGAACACTTCGGTGCCTGTGTAGCCGTGCATGTGATGAGAGCTGTCTGAAGTCAATGTGGAGGTAGAAGCCTTCCAGGACATCTCTGCAGAGAGAGAGGTCTCTTCTCATTTTTGGGGTCTGGATGGCATCCAGGTGGTAGAAGCACCCAGTGGTTCACTTCACCAAATCACTGAAAGTCAAGGGCACCAAAGGGCAGCTCACCCAGCACCTCCTTTGCTGCAAACCACATGGGTTGGTGAGCCAAGCACTGTAATCACTACCTCCCCTGTGTCTGTTGATTGTGGGGAAGTCTTCTATGCTCAGAGGTGGCTGAAGGGAAACTGAAGTTGTAAACAGTTGACAATTATCTTAAAAAACGGAAGTACTCTATAAAATAGAGTAAAGGAAGAGAAAATAGGATGTAGATTTTGTTGTATAATGCTTAAAAGGCACTTTGTTGCATCAGCTAACAGATTCAATGCCTTCTGACACAGTGTGCCCCAAAGATGTTATTTATCAGGAAACTTGGGTAAGGAGTAGAAACCTCCTATACACAAAGTATCCTTCAGAATGACCCATGTATTTGTGCTAGTACTGACAATAGATGAAATAAATTCCTTTATTCCTTTCTCCATAGCTTAAATTTAAAAGGTTTAAAAACACTTAAAAGCACCCATTGCAGCCAGGAGCCTGACTCCCACTGAACTGGCACGAGTCTTGAGGTCCGAATGTCCAGAAATTTCTTCTCAAAATGGAAGTTCACTCTTAAATGGCTCTAGTGCCTTTTAATATTTTTCTCATGATCTAATTTGGATCTTAAGTATACCAATTTGGAAACAGCCTGCCTGACATCAAGCTATGAGTTTTTAAACTCATATGGTTTAATAAGATTAACTCGCTGCAGTTCTGATACAGTCTTCAGTGAAAGCTTATTCAAATTAAGAATCAGTCAGAGGGGAAGTAGCCTCAAGCATAAAGTAGGAGTGAGGTGGTGCCAAAAATCAGGGCTCCGAGAGGCTTTGTTGTCTCAGCCTTCACTGAGAGCAGAAACCTTTACTGCCAAATTAATGCACTAAGAGGGGAGGGGGAAAAAAGCATAATTAAGAGATTAAAACCCAATAGCCCCTTTTTCAGCTGTCATCCTTGGAGGTGTACACAAATATGCACCCATAGAAATGGATACAGAGTTCAATTTTTTTTTTTTTTGAGACGCCAGAATATGTATTAAAATATGTGGGAACTCTTTTACACGTCTGATTGAATTATGGAGAATAATTCACAAAGTACAGCAGGGCCACTAAAATGAATGAATAAATAAGTGAGTTTGAAGAGTATACCTGCCAAATCTGTGTTTTGGGGCTCTTCTGCATAAAATAATTAATTCATGTATTTTTAAGCATGTTAGTTTCTTTCAATGTTTCCTTGCATTTCAGCAGCAGAGTATCTCCACCATGAATTTAATTTCTTCAGTGTTGGGACAGGAAATCCTGATTGTGTAACCTCTTTTAACCCGAGGTTACATATTAATCCCCTTCCTCCCAGAGGAACACCCTCAAATTTGGCAAATACTGTGCGATTTCCAAATGTGCACCATATTGATAACATGTATATGGAATTGGGGCCCTTCTGGTTCTGATTTGAATTCTGAGCATGTTGAGCATTTTTCCTTCTTCCATGAAGAGGAAATCTCTCAGCAGAGTTTCCATGCATAATTTCATTCCACTGTTTCAGCAGGAATAATGCAGCTGTGAAAGAGGAATGTGAAATCAAGAGCATATCACTTTTTGAATATCACAAATTTTATTAGGGGCCTTACAGGAAGGAGGAAATCTATAGGACAGATTGGTCACAGTCCAGTGTTGCTCAGCACGAAGAGAAACAAAGCTGCAGTGCCTGTGGTGCTAATTTAAAGTTGTGTTTAGCATTGGCTACAGGAATGGCTGAAGGACTTAGCTGTGAGCATGAGGCTCTGAAATGAACACTGAGTAATTCCTGTGCTGCGAGAGGAGCCATCATCAGTTGGTGGTGGTCCACGGGAGGGCTTAACTACAACAAAATTGTACAAAAATGTGTTGATCACACAGGAGAATAAAAAAAATTGAGACACTGAGATTTGCAGGGATATGTCTTATGTGAGGGTGATGAAAAAATGCCTGTCCTGTCTTCTGTGGCATTTAAAAATACATTGAAAATAAAGGTGGTGGCCTGCTGGATTTGGTTGCCATATGGCATAGCTTGGTTGTCTTTATCTGGGTAAAGCTGTTGCAGTAATGGGTAACTTGCAAAAGGAAAAAGTTGCCGGAACATTTTCTTTCTGGAGAAGTGCACAAAATCTAGTTTGGTTACATGAAGTGTTTCTCTATGCTTCCTTCCCTCTCCCAGATGGCTATTGGCAAAATAGACAGGATACAGTATGATGTTTTAAGTACATGCATTTCTTTAATGTGCAACACTTGGCATGTTTGTATATACATCTAGAATGACTGCATATATGTAGAGGAGGATGTACATATGAGAAAGTACAGCAACATGTGCACAGAAAAATAGCAAATGACAGCCTTTTCAAAAGAGAAAACAGCACAATTCTTGCCTTGCACAAAGAACAGAACTGATCTAATATCAAAAAGGAGGCAGAAGCAACACACAGTCTCTTCAGAACTGGTACCAGTAGCAATATCCACAAGACCCCAAAGGTATTGCAGAAGACTAGCAAATCTAAAGTGCATTATGATGTAGATGTTGGTCATTTGGGTTTCCTCAAAACTGCAAAGGAGGAAAGAAAGTTGCACTGCCCTGGATATCTGTTAAGCCCTTGCTTCTGTACCCCATATAATGCTGAAAGATTGCAGTCTTAATAACCTACACAGGTGTCATGACTTTCAGCTTGGCATCCCCAAGCTCCAATGAACTCACACAGTGACTGTATATCCCACTTTTGCCCACCTAGTGTAAGACCATGGTAGGCAAATGGGGTCCAAGGGAGCTGGCTTCATAACTTGTCCAAGAATTTAACTTTCCATTTTCTCCTGGCTTTACTTTCTGCTGGACTTTTTCTTTCTTCCTAGGCCCTTCTCAGCGTCCTTTTGCTCCCAGTTGATCACTGTGTTTTCTCTGTGAAAACTGTGCTATTGTTGCTTATTTCTAAGTAATCCTTATGTCCTTCTTTTTGTCAAATGTGGTTACAGGGAATCTTATTAGTCTGGGTGGAGGTGTAGGTCCTGTACTGCCCTAGAGTGAATTTGGAGGTGCTCAGGATCTGCTGTGCTCCAAACAGCCTTTGTGTGGCTGCACCAGCAAGTGCCTCCCATAGGGATAGCACCCCAGGGTGCTAGCCGTTCCTATTTGCAGTGTCTTCCTAGTGCCAGCATTATGTGGGGAAGCAGGTGGGTAGGTAACAAGCTCTTTGCTTGCCCTCTTTTGGCACTGAAGAGGCAATCTGTGTTTTGCTGAGGAGCATCGTACAGCTGGGATTTCTTTGATGCTGCACAGTCAGCCGGTATGGAATTAAGTTAATATTTTACAGTGCTTTTGTTCTGTGACTGTGTCCAGCCCCTTCAATCTTCCCAGCTCCTAATGAGTTGAGTCCCCCGACTTTTGCTGGTCTGTGCATGTGGCTCTGCCAGCGCCAGCAGATCAATCCGTGTTCGTATTCCTGGCCTTGAGCTGTGCTCTGAGATGGCAACAACCCTGAGTGTGGAGACTTCTGCTGCCATTTCAGCTCAGCGTTGAGTAAGTGATCGTGCCTTGCTGAGGCTCTGAGTAACCTGAGATGGTGTGCAAGGCAACGTGAGCAGCAGAGCAGGGTGAAAAGTACAGGACTGCATGCGCAGGAAGCAACCTCAGATTTGTTTGGAGCCTGGCTGTGATCAGTGAAGTTTCTAACAGTGTTTTGGAGCATGAAGAATCTGATTCTGCAGGGTCGGGGGTAATGCAAAGCACTGATGAGATTTAGTAGCTCAGTTCAGCTGAGAACATTTCCTGAATCACGGTGGTCATCTTTGCAAGCAAATGTTCTCAGGATCCAGGCTATCACTTTTGCAAGTCTCCTGCTGCAGCTTTCAGGAGGCCGCAGAAAGGGCAGAGAAGGAAGAGGAACGTGCTGGGCTATAGGGAGGACGAGGAGCATTTTACAGTGAAACCTTAATTCGAGGAATTGGCTTTCTCTGTCATGTAGTAAATTCATTAGTCGTGTAGCGTGAGGAAGTTGATTTATGGCTATTAACTATATTGAATTGACAAAAGTAGCTTCTTGAAATTTAGTAGCCAAAATTAAGGCCTCTCAGGCATTAACAGATTAAACTGCTTAAAACAATTTAATTATTTATCCTGTGCAAATGGGATAGGATATTTCTAGAGTGATGCCTGTACTGCTTTAGACATATTTTAGTGTACTTGTGATTAAAGGTCTGTTTGTAAATCCTGTTAATTGACTATTGGCACAGAGTGGTGGAGGAAAGGAAGGACTTTGGCTGAAACTTAATAATTTTTAATTTTGGGGATTTAATGGAAGAAAAAAAAAGAGAAAAAAAAATAGTTTGAGCTAATGGTCCCTTCTTTTGTCTTCTTCTGCTTTCCACGAACTCTGTCAGCATCTGTTCCTACAGGAGTTAAAGGAGCAAAAAGGGAGGCTATTAACAGTGCAATACGTCTGTGTTAAACACGGTATTATGCATATATACTGCTATTTTTATTGCTGTAGTATACAGATCAGGTGAGGTCCATCATGATAGCATCTGCATATACATCATTCCCCACCTGGAGACCTTAAAATATCAGTGTACTCTTTTTTTTGGTGAGTGATCATAGCACGCAGTCATATCATCTCCAAAGGAAATGACTGTGCTGTAGTGGTTCGTCCTTAAGTGCTATCCTACCCAGAAAGAGAAGGAAATAATTAAGATGACATGAATTATGTAGAACAGACTTGAATAAAGAGTGACAGAAGGGCTGGCTTTGACAGCTGGATGTTAAATGAAATTTGTTTCTGTTGTTATAGATGCATAGCCTGGTTTTAAATGTATAATTTATTTAGATTTATTTAAGGGGTAGAGTAAAGAAACAAGAAATCCCTGATGCGGAGAATTGAAATAATGAGTTGTTATACAAACATAAATAGTCATTACAAAATATTTTATTGGTCTATTTTTGCTGTATTTATAAGGGGATTTTAAGACTCCTTGAGTCTGCATTTTACATGCATGCAAATACATGCTACATTTTACCCAGCAATCCTTCCTGCGTGCTTAATTGAGTTGATAGCAAAAAGACATGAATACTCCTGACTGCTTCAGCTTGGCTCTGGGGAGAGAATGAATTTTTCATCTTTTCCAAAAGAGAATTTATCCTGAATGGCTGTTTCTCAGATTGTGTTTTATTACTCATACCTCTAAGAAGGCTGAAGCCGTAGGTGTGGGAAGGCTTTCTGTCGAACTCTCCTGCACCGGCAGACTCGACTCTAAGCTACAGGAACTTTATCTGTGAAGTTGGAACATCTACAAAGAAGTACTTAATTGTGTTATAATTGGGGGTGTGAGTGTGAGTGGATATAAGGGTAGGGGAAAAGGGCTGTTTCCCCCACTAGAAAAGCTTTCAGATGGTTGGCTGGGGTAGAACTGATCCTCTGATCAGGATGGTATAATGTTTTATTAATGTGTCCAGCAACACTGCTGACCAAGGATTTACAGAGGGATGGGAGAAATTATTTCTTCTGGATTTCTTAGACCAGGTTGCATAGGAACTCATTTGCTGTTTGCTTGTGACTTTTCTAGTTATGCTATATGCAAATATATGCTATTACTATAAATTTTAATTTTTATCAAGACCCTTTTTTTTCAAAATTCAGAGTATTCAGCAGGCTATATTTATTTTATGGAGATTAAGCTGAAGGAGTGCTTAGGACTCAATAGTCCTGAAGCAGGCAATTACAGTAAAACCTGCCTTCAGAGGAAATTCTTACCTCCTCTCCTCTGATTATTGCTGTCCTGTTTCTCCTGTTTCACCATATATAGAATTATACATGTTTCTCTCTCTCTCTTTTTTTTTTTTTTTTTTTTGTCATCCTGATATTGTCGTCAGAGTTTTTGGGCACCCTTGGGGAAAGTAGCAGAGGTTTGTTTTCTCCTAACCAGCAGCCTTGCTAGCTCTGTGCTTTTGCTTTTCTCAGTGTGAACACCACCTGGGGTTTTTAAGGTTTATATATCTGCTAAGTGTAGAAAGAGGTATTTTTCTGCCTGTCCATGGCATTTGCTTTTCCTGTAGGTTGTTTGGAATCAATTGATGTCGCTGATCTTTCTGCTTCTGCTGCTCCTGCTTGTTGCAGATGTATTTGATGCCTTTGATTGCTGCTGACAGCAGGATTCTCTGATAATTTGTATCTCTGGATGATTGCTTAATTGCCCCTATGACACCCCCAGTAATATGGTCAGGAATTTGTCACTTTGGTCTTGAAAATCATACAATGTGCAGTTTGCTCGCAGGTGTTTTGTGGCACTTAGGGAGAGCTCAAAACTAAGCCGCTTTCTTTTCTATTTTTTTTTCTATAGACTCCCAAAATTGCTTCTGAAGTTGCTCTTGCATGGTGAAGTGGAGCTAGTTTGAAGTTTGGGAGGCACACAGGCAGCAGTTCTGAGGGATGGTGGCATGGCCAAAAGCTTTGATTCCCTCTCCCATGCCATTTGCAGATTCAACAGAGGAGGAAGGGCAGCCTCCCACACCCTCTGCTCCTCATCCAAGTTCCACCTAGAAACATGCAATGCATGGGTCATAGAATAATTCTCATTCCTTGTTGCCCTAAAATGAAAACTAGAGACCTATTCAGGTCAAGAATTAAGTTGCAGTAAAAGTAATTCATTGTTACGTACTTGGGTACCTCGGTTGCCTGCACTGGGTGACAGAACAAATGAGAATTTCAGCAGGGCAGCAGGAGCAGAGTTGTATGGTCAAAGCCTCTGGCATTTCTCATGTTCCTACAATATTTTCTTGTGTGCTTTCTCAGAAACAACCTGAAGAAAACAGATTTTCTCTCAGTTGAGGTGTGCAGTGGATTTTGTTTTCTGAAACAAGAAGCAATGCCATTCAGAAAGTGGTTCCTATGATTAAAAAGTTGATTACCTCTTTGTATGTCTGGATCTATACCTTGGTTTAGAGGATTGATTGACGTGTGAATACAGTGTGAGAATTCTTTAATCATTGTTTTCCTGATTATGTTATTCTTCGATGAGAACTGTTCTTTCAGCTTGTCAGGAGATAAATGCCACCTTGAGATCACAGCCCTGTGGGCAATTCCCACAGGGCTCAAGGGAAGACTGGGTTTCTAGTCATGAAATGAGACTGTTGGCAGAGATTTTGTCCCCCAGTGCCCTCTTTCCACAAGTCGGTGAGTTCATTTGGGAGAATCATGGATCCTTCCCATGCCAGGAGTGATGACTTTGTAGTAAGTGATCACAAAGTGGGGCATCAGTGGCAGTGACAGCAGCTTGCACAAGTAGCACAGTGCAAGGCAGCAGGACAGTTGGGCATCCTCCTGCAAGGAGGGTTACTGAGACCACACTGGACAGGAATGCTGGGTGTGACAGGAATCTGCTGCATTGTGTATGAAGTTGTAACTTGTCCCTTTTCTCCGTCACTTCAAAGCACAACGTTTTTGCCCTTATGGGATGGCAAGTATTGAATAAAGTAAGGACAGAGCAATCCCTCCTCTCTGCAAGCCATTTTAATGTGTGCTTTGGATCAATAGAAAGAATGAAATGCTTGTCAGTGCAGAAATTCTGGGAAGACTGTGCTGGGGGGACCACAGATACTAGAGGAATAAATTTGCTTCTTGGCTCTCCAGAAGCCAAAAACCACTGTGACTCAATGAACATAATAATAAAAAAATGGACTAGCAGGTTCTGTTCAGATTACTAAAAATGCCTTTTGTGTGCTGAATCAGTGTTTAGATAAGTGTTTTGAGCAGGGAGAAGTCCCCTGGATAGCTGTTTGAAACTATTACTGCCAATAACGTCTTTTTCTGCTCTATTTTCTGCTTAGATGTTGCTTGATGTGGAAATGGGTGCTATAGATTTATTTTAGCATTAATTTATATGGGAGAGGTTACTTGTGAACAGTAAATAAAATTCTATTTCCAAAGAAATACTACAAAATTGGATGTTTGTGACATTCTTGTGTATTAAAATGGATGGTTACGTCAATAGATGCCAGAGAAACATATTGGATAATCTGTAAAGTTCACATGGTATCCTTTTTACCACATTTAGAAGGTAATGGGGAAGAATGACAGTGTCTGTATTAGCAGAGTCTTAATTTTAATTAATTGTTGTGATTTTTCTGCACATAAAGGTTTGCATCTGTGTTACACAGCAGCTCTTTGGTCTGACAAGTGCTTTTGCCTCTTAGAGAAATTTTGATTCAAGGAAGATACTGTAAGCACCTTTGAGAGAGAAGAAATGTGTGTGAAAGCCTGATGAACAACTGGATCATCTTGTACAGTGGTGCATAGTTTGGTTTTGTTGTTTTGCAAGGTTTTTTTGTAGGTGAGGGAATTGCTGCAGGTGCTACCTGCTACGTGTTGTGTACTAGCAAACTGAATTTAGAGAACAATGAGAGAGCCAAGGCATGTAGCAGGCACAGCTTGGAAGCAGACAGGTTTGGTCACTATAAAAATAGGGGATAGCAAGGATGGAAGGTTACAGCGTGGCTGAGAGAGATTTTAGGGAAGTATTTTAGAAAGGAGCTTGCAGAAGTGATCTGAGGAAGAAGAGGAAATCTTGTGGGTGAAGGCAGAAGCGCCCACTGGTAAGGATGCAAACCTTGATGTGGATCATCAGGCATCTAAGTCAGTGGTACTCTGTGTCCTCTGGGGCATGGAAGAAAATGGAGGCCGCCCCTTACTTCCATCACATCCCAAATTAGATTGTGCCCATGAGGGAGATGTAATTTAATTAACTCCGAGAACCTCAGCATTGCCGAGACACTGGAGTGGCTTCACAAGCATCCCTATGACTTCACTGTGCATTCATTATCCCAGCCTGCTCTCCTGTCACGCCTCCCGCTTTCCAGTTGATAAGAGCCTCTGCCTTTCCATTTGGTCGATTAAATGCTGTAAATTCTGCAACGAGGGGCAAAGCTTTAAATTTCTCAAGCGTGTCTGTGCGTCTTATCGTGGAGCCGATTCCATGTTGCTAACAGTATTTGATTCATACGGAAGGAAAATTGATGACCTGAATCCTCCTCACATAAGAGCTTCATTGTTAACATCTCTTGTTCTCAGCCACCTCCCCATTTTTTTTTTTATGCCTTCCCATTCAATTTATCAAGCATGCTTTCAGCAATCAAAGGCTAGAAAACCACTTTCATTCTCAAGCAACATATTCTGTGTCATTTTATCAAGATGCAGAGCTCCTAATTCTCTGAAGAAAAGCTAAAGAAGTGGGAGCTGTAGCTTATCACTGTCTCCCATGTCATGTTAACAGAGGATTGCAGCCAAGGTGACAACAGAGCATTCCCATTAAAAGAAAACTCCCTCACGTGCTCAAGGAGCCGTGGGTAAAATAACCTTTCTCATTGCATCAGTGTTCACTGCCGAAACGCACAGCCTCAGCTCTGGCACGTGGTAAACTGCTTGGGGAGGAGGCTTTGAAATACCTGACCTGGGAGATGTAAAAGGACTGTGTGTGGATTTAAAAGAATAAGGAATATCAAGGGAGTTGATAGATGAAAGAAAACAGGCAATTAAAACTGGTCAGGCAGCATCAACACGAGTTCAAATAACCTCCTGCTTTCCAGAGGGCAGAATCTCAGGTGGATTTTGAAGCCTGAGTTGTCTGGCTCTTTGTGGTCAGGCTGCTCTCACCATTACTACTTACTGTATTTTGTTAGTGCTTTTAAGATTAATTCTAACTCTTTTCTATTGCATAATATACCTGGTATTAGTCCCCTGTTTATGGATACTCAGAAACGGGTTAAGCAGGAGTAGTTAAGGATGCCAGTTAGCTGTGGAATGGACCCGCACATAATTTTACTGTGAGTTCAAGAAGTGTCTCTAAGGCTTTTTTGATATTGTTCTTTCTTAAATGAGGCTGAAAGATGAATAACCCAACTAAACCCAACCTTTTTTTGCTGTGTGCTTATAGTGACAAAACCTGTGACTCTCTAGTGTTTTGAGGGATTTGGCAATCACAGTTGGTACAACCTCCACTCTAGATGAAGAATGGTAGCATTGGTTTGAGTTCTGTTTTGACAACTGAAGAGAAGGTGGCATGTCATTTTCAAAAGCAGTTTTTTTGGGGAATAGCAGTGAGACTTGATTATTTTGCCAGACCCTTTAAAAATGGGCTGGTTCACCTAACAGCTCTGAACAGGAGCTGAGCCCTTTGGAAAATTTGGCCCAGGAAACGGAACAGTCAATATTTATAACCTGGTGCTGGATATTTCAGATTTACACAAGCAATATGCACGCAATTGCTGTTTATTGGGAAGAGGACTGGGGGGAAAAAAGCATATAAACTTAATTGAAAGCGTCTGTCTGCTGGTCACCCTTTTTGTTTCAGTGCAGCTGGCAGGTCTGCCTGCTGTATGGCCACTGTAGTGCACAGTGAGAAAGGGTGAGATGGTAACTGATGTCAACAGTTACGGTAGTAAAAGAGGGGAAAAGTAAGAAGGATGAAAAAAAAATAAGTTTTTCACTGTCTAATTTAAATATGTTTGGTTACCCCTTGCTTGCCTTGCTTCCACTCTGTGGAAGCTGTCTTTGGAATCCCAGTAACAGTCAAGATCTGTCTCTCAACTTGTTTCCCTCATCCTGTGCACTTGATACTGTAGCCCTCCCAGAAAAGCAGGAGAAACTCCTTGTAATAAATTACCCATCACCCTATATGATTGACTCTATTTTTGTCCTACTGTTTTTCTTTTTTCTCTCTTAAATGCACTGGGTAGTTCAGCCCTTTAAAATGAACTCCTGTGACACTAATCACTTCCCATCCATGTGGACATTTCATCTGATAGCTTGAGGATGTATGGCATGGAAATTTTTGGGAAATGGTCAGAAATCACATTTGGTGGTTTGCCAGCTGGGATTTTTGCTTCAGTCTATTTGGATTTGTCATGGTGATTTTGGAGCATTTGATTTCCTTCTTGTTAGCGAGTTTTGGTTTATTCAAAAGTATTTCTGAAGTTGTTTTGAGATACTAATTGCATTCAAGCTGGTGGCAGGGAAGCCTAGGTATCTTGCAATAGTCTTCCAGATGACTTAATATGACAGCAATCCTAAACTAGCAGTCTTTTCATTTCTGTAATGTTTTAAATTAAATTAACAGATACTGATGCTTTTTCAGTTAGTGCTTTTACCATGTTTTGTTTTCTGATGGTCATAACAGGCAGCATGTACATTCTGCATTAAAGCTTCTCTATTTGTGTCACAGTTTCTAGCTATTTCTTGCTAATTGTTGTTTAAGTTGCAGTAGTGCTTTCTTCAGAATATCCTGGCATCCAGACTCTGATACAGCCCACAGTGCTGGTTTTTAATCCCTTCACACAGCTAATTTCTTTCTCACTGTTTGCAAGATATCAGAGCTAATTACCCAGAGGCATGGACATAATTGTGCTAGAATGCTGGAGAGAGGGGTGGTTTTGGTGTGCACTAGAGAGCACTTAAGATGGAATTGAAATAAATTCTCTCATAGGTCTCTTACTTTGAAGTATTCTTGCAAACTTCAAGTCGGGACCACAGTATGCCCCATTTTCTGTGTGTGTGTCCACGTGTTGTATATACATGTGTCTTTTCTTCTGACGTAGGTCATCAAGCTGAGCTGTCAGGTATGTCTTGTTATGAGAGAGTCACTTATTGGAGCAATGAATTGTCTTCACTGAATTAATTCTCACTCCAACAGGGTTTTCAATGAAAGTTTACAGACACTATAGTTTAGGCAAGCAGCCAACGCAGAAGGGATTTCTGTTTGTATTTCTTTATTTCAGTGCCAAAGGAGGATTAGCTTGTGCTGAAAGGGTTAGAGAGGTGAGCCAGAAATGCTTGACCTAGTCTTTACTAGACATTTGCTCATTATTTTCTTTTGAGCATTCTGAAAGGCCTTCTTCACACGTGTGGGCAAGAACAGGTTAAAAACCATGTAGACCTGCCAAAGCTTTACAAATCTCTTTACTAGCTTTATTAAACCAAGCTAAAAGAAAACCTCTGTATCTTTTTTCCCCTTTTATTCCCTTAACACCACCCTCCATCCCCCAGCCCTCCTCCCCCTTGCCCCATAGGATTTTGGTTTTTCTTCCCAGCCCACACATCTGTAAGTGCCTGCTAGGTACAGGAGACACATTTTCATGGTTCGTTAGCTTGGCTTTCCAGCCCTGGCTTGTCAGTGCCCCCGACTCTGCAAAGTGTTCAGAGCTTTGTTGGGTTGCCTGTGACGGTGTTAGGATGAGTGCTGCGAATTTTCTGTAATATATCTGGTAATTTACTTGAATGTAGCACGAGCTGGAAGATGGGAATGAGCTTTTGATCTCTGACATTGTGATATCAGCAGGGGAGAAAATAAAAAACACCTCAGAGTCAAGATGTATTAAATTAGTTGGAAAGTAAATTGACAGAGAGTTGGCAACAAATACATGATCACTAACCCTTTGAGTAAAGTGTGGGTGTGTTCCAGCAGTGGAAAGTAGTTTGCCCTCAAGCTTTTATCTAAGAAAACTGCCTAGTCCTAGTAAGAGCAAAGGCTTAGCACTTCCATATCCAAGAACTTCTTGGGGGACATCACAGCATTGTCTTAAGAAAATGTAAGTTGCTAATGCAGTGAGGAAGTCTTCACATCTTATTTGGAATTCTACACTATTTATTCAAGGCTCCATCCTCAAGTGATAGCCTATCAGGTTGCCATTTGAGAAAAAAACTGTGTCCCTTTTTTTTGTAAGTCAGCTTGTTTTCCTATTTCCCTGAGCTCTGTAGTAAATGTAATGTAGTTAATTTCACAACCACATTGCAGACTGCCTACACTGTCAAATAGACGAGCACAGGAAGCTTATGAAATCTCCACAGTATTTTGATGATGACATACCAAGTATAATCATCAAGCTACACTGATCCTAAAAAATCCACCAGCTCTCAAACCCAAGCAAAAATGCAAAATTTCCATTATCACCTGTCAGTGTGCTGGGAATCCCCCTGCTTCACCCTTTGGAGCAATGTGCACTCCCAAGATGGTAAATGCATCCTGTAGCATAAGTGACTAACCAAATTTCTGTATCTAGTGGCTTTTGTTGAAGTTTCTGAAGTAGCTATTCAACAAGCATGCATTGAAATCCTTCTGAATCACTTCCTAGAAGTTCTTCCTAGAATCCCTTCCCAAAAGGCTGCTCTCAGGGCAGATCTGAGATGTGGTCTAAATAACTTGTGTGCAGATTACTTCTGCACAAAATCTGACAGCGTCTTTTTGGGAGCCGTAGCGGGACAGTAAATCCTGAATGCATTGCGACAAGGAAATGTGGAGCAAAATGGTATAACTTAAATTTAGGCCAGGAAGCCAGAGCACATCAAGGAGCAGCTCTGTGTTAAGGCAGATGTGCTGGGCACAGAGGGGAGCAAACAGGGATGGGAGGCAGAAGGAAGATCAGCAGTTACACCACTTAGTCAAGTTGTTGTTCCGCGGAGGAGTGCATAGGATATGTCCACTCTTTGTAAGCAGTTCATGTGCTTGGTTCCCTCTCAAATCTGCATGTGTTTGTTTTCTTCCCAAGGATTCCTCTCTATCTAATAAGAACAAACTCAATTATTGAACTATGGACTTCCTTCCTTAAAACTGCATGTGCCCAGATTTCCCAGTAGTCTGCCTGGAACACAAATACCTGAGTAATTTAAACAGGTGGCCATTTGCAGCGTAATTACTGCAGTTGTTACTGATAAATAACAGCCTCAGCTTGCAAACCCCAAGAATATCTAATTTGTTTGCCTGCCTGCAATGGATTGTCTTCTGTGCAGAATATAGATGATCCTGCGGTCACAAGGCAGGAAAAAAGTAAGTTATTTCAATTCATCCACTCTAGTCCTGGAAGCACTCACAAGCTATTTGCAGGATCAGGGCCATCATTTGCTTCTGTGAGGGCACCTGTACCAGCTTTAATGATATCCTAGTTTTTGCAGAGAGGAGAGGAACCCTGGAGCAGCTTTCTGAAGCTTCCAGTTGGTGATTTTGTTTCCACCTTTATCAAACTGGCCATTTTCTTCTCCATAATCTCTAGCTAATGAAGGCATGTAGTATTTGACCATTTTGATTTTTACAATAATATTTTTACACTGTCTATTTAAAAAACTTGGATTTTAATGCAGAGTTTGTTTCTGGTTTTTTTTTTTGTAAAACCCTCCTTTAACGTATGACAGATTTGGGGAAAAATTATTCCTAACTTTCAGTGATAATTAATTTGAGTTTCTGCATCATCATAGTACTAATCTTAGTAGGTGTATGCTCAACACAGCCGGGATGGGGCATCCACAGCTTCTCTGAGCAAACTGTGCCAGTGCCTCAGCACTTTCACACTGATGAATTTTTTCCTAATATCTAATCTAAATCTAATAATCTTCATCTTAAAGCCATTCCCCCTTCTCCAATCCCTACATGCCATTGTAAAAAGTCCCTCTTCAGGTCTCTTGCAGCCCCCTTTAGGTACTGGAAGTTTGCTAAGTGGTCTCGCTGGACCCTTTTCCAGGATGAACAGCCCCAACTCTCTCAGCCTGTGGAAAAGTTACACCAAACAGTTGCTCAAGAAATGTAGTAAAAGACTTTGCCTGAATTTGTATGCATCCTTTACACAGTTAAAGTTTATTATCTGAATTTCTGGATGGCAAGTTGATAGAGGGAGAGAGGAATTTGGTTACAACTGCACTTTTTAAGTATGCCAGCCAAAAAACAAGAGAGATAATTCAGTTGAACATTAATATTTTTGGGTTATGGGATAGGAATTTTCTTTTCTTTGATCTTTGAAAAGCTGTCTCCCAATACTTATTCTCAGATGCCTTCTGGGGAGCTTGGAGTTGTAAACCTTTTGTCTGCCTAGAGACATCTTTAAAAAATCATAAAGCAAATAACCACCAAAAATGCAACATAGCCTTGCATGCAAAAGCTGAACATTCATGCTAGACCTCTATATATATCACAGGAAATGAGTCTTGAAGGAAATTAAATCTAAAAATTTTGAAACAGTTAAATTGCAAGCATTTTTTGATACATTTGATGTATTGCCGAAACCAGTGTTAGTGAATACAGTCTTTATTTTGAAGCCTTCCAACCATTTGGTGGTGATATTAATTCATATTTGTTAGAAAACTGCTTTGTCTAGTTAGTTTGAGCTGCTGAACACTGAGAGCTTGTCAGTAGAGCTAGTAACCAGACTTTGAGTGATTCCAATTGTCAATACATCGTGCAAGACAGCAGTGTGTGGATGCCTTTGTGGAGAGCTCTACTTTGTTAAATATTTCAGCTGTATTTTGTGTTTCTTGACTAAGCTCCCGTTGGGCGAGAACTGCATATTGAAACTCACCTTGTGGTTTGAACCTGATCTCATTCTATTTCTTGTTGCTCTGCTCACAGCTTCTAGTTTTCTCTTCACTATGAGTCCGAGTCAAGCATACTAATGATCTGGCACTCACTGGAGTTGGAAAGCTTTGTAGGAAGTTATACTGTTATTAAATCCAGCTCTTCGGGGTTTTTTCCATCTGAAGAACATGATATTCTCCACTTCCTTTTGTGACAGTGATGCCACTGCTCCATATAGCTCCACTGTTTACCAGTCTCTGTTTCAGTGTCTTTTGCATATTACTGGCCACACACTCATTTTTAATATTTCACAGAGTAGATCCATGTTCTGTATCTTTTGGATGAAGCCACTTTTGGTTGTGTGCAAGCAAGCTGCCATTATAAGCTGCCAGAACTTGGACTCCTTTTTTGTTGGACATGTTTTGTAATGGCATAAGAATTTTGGCATGCCGTGTTGTAGAGGCTGATGTCAGTCACTGCTGTCTAAACACACTAGATTTCCTATCAATTACACCACTAAATCTTTGACAGATTCTGCCAATCTTTGGGTAAATGCTTCCCAGTTCTTCATTTTGACAGCCAAAAGAGGAGAGGGAATTGAGAGCTACTTTGCAAAGAATGTACAGTATGAGGAGTGTGTTGAAGTTTTTTTAGCTGACTTTTTCCACTGTTAAGAAATCTATGGTAGGTTTTGGTTGGGGTGCACTCTCTTCAGATGTCTAGCATCAGAAATGTCCTAGTATTGTGTTTGATTTTAATTTAACTTAGTATAGCTGTTGTTTTGTTTTTTAAATTTTTTTTTGAGTGGATGGTGTATTGAGTTTTGTTTCCACTTTTTAGCCAAAGAGCTATTTATGTGTTTGAATAAAAAAGAAGACAAGTGTCAGTCTCTGTAGCACTGACAATTTCCTTGCCTTGAATAATAAGCATCTCTGTCCAAGACATCTTTGAAGCAGCGTTTCAATGAGAGTGTAGGGAGCTTCCAGCTTCATGTCCATGACTGTCTGCTCATTTTTTTCCTGCTCAGAAAATAAGCTGGATGCTCTGTCAAAGGGAGTTGCCTCATTGCCTGCGCCTTAAACCCACCTTAAATCTGTGTGAATTACTGGATCCTTTGTGCCTGCACTGTGCAGTTTCACCTGTGTGTTTCTGTGTTATCTGTGTGTTTGTGTGTGTATTTTTAAAATGTTTTTTTAAAAAAGATGTCTGGATTTATAGACATACGCCCATATGATAAGTAAAGTTATTCTTGAAACTAGGAACTTAGTATTTGCATATCCCTGTACATATTGCTTAGTAAAATTAAATTCTGTTATTAGGACTGTGATTTTATACAGATGTGATCAACATTTGAACAACAGTGGTTGAAATCTTTTTCCCGTTAAAATCATTAACTGTCTACCTGTAGGTACCCAGCAATGGTATTTAAATAAGCACAGGTAAGCCATCTGAGGAAAGGCAAAAAATAATTAGGGAATATAAATCTGATTTACTTTATCAAGGCTATTCTTTATTAATCCTTAAAATGAACGTTTTTAATTGGCTCACTGCAGGGTTGGGTGACTGCTAAAGAGAGGAGTCAAAAGTCATTTAAAATAGCCATTCATTGTGGCTTTCAGTGCTGCTTTTACCTGCTTTTACATGCACACAACAATTAAACATAGGCAAATTAATGGAACTAGAGTTGTTTTGGAATGGCTATGCCAAGGGGAAGGAGATGGCTTGTTTTCTGGACTTGTATGAACAGAAGTTTTTTTCTCTTTTTGTGTGGAAACATAGACCTAATGAAGTGCACCTTAATGTGGGCTTGTGGTTCAGGACGTTCCTTTCCATTTTTCAAACCCCTGAGACATACTGACCCAACTGCAAAAGGTGTAGTGCCAGCTTGTGCAAAATGAAAGGTTAAGGCAACCTTCGTGCCTCTCTCCTAGCTGTTTGCAGCAGCCTTTGAGGCCCCCCTCACTGTCATTTTGCTGAATTTTGCCCTTTGGGGGTGTTGGGGAGCCCAAAGTAGGCAGCCTGAGCAAGCCTGATGTGGGGTCATCTCTCCAGGCTATGCCATTAGATTCCTGAGACCCTTTGCAGCTCTTGGAAAAATAGGCTAAAGTTTAAATGCTTGTTCTCTCCTGTAAATTAATAAAATGTTATTACTTCACTTTCAACAGCTGAATGGCTTTAACATTCCTTTTTGACAGAGATTTTCAGTGTCTCCACCTCCCATCCATCCTTTCTTTTTAAAGCAATGTTTTCTTTGGGTTTACTTCAGATTGAGGAATTTGTATTGTGTGGCTGTCGCTTACAGTGAGGCAATTCTGTTTTAATCCCTTAACCATAATTGAACAGGGAAGGAGTTTGTTCCTTCAAGTTGATGCAGGAAAGCACTAGTGGTGATAAAAGGATATATTGTTTTAAACAGCTGAGAAGATCCACTGTCTTTATTGCTCTTTCTACCTTCCTTATCCATGATGGGCTTAGGAGGAGCCTTCACTCACTCTTAGACCATGGAGGTCTTCATTGTGGCTGCCTTGTGTGGGGCAAAGGAAGAGAGCTGCTATCATCAGTTTGGAGCCTGGTTAATGGCTTGGGAATCCTGTGATGTACAAAGAGATTAATTAATGATCTGTACACATGGAGCTGAAGCACTAAAATAGGATTTTCTGTTCTTGATTTTCCAGTCTTTTTTTTTTTTTAATTATTAGAGGATAGCACTTCTTGCTCAGTTCCTGCAAGTTTTGATCATTACATTAATACAGTTTTCTAAAATATGTGAGAAAGCAGCCACAGTCAGTGATTTAACCATGCAGACGCACATTCATGACTACACTGAGCGTCACCAAAAGCCTGATTTTGGTAAATACAACAAAGTACAAGTCACAGTGCATCTTCAAATCTGAAGCTTTCAGCTTTTGAATCAGACGTAATGTAAGCAGATTCTTCACCTCTTTGGATAAGTTCTGGGAAGAGAGGTTTTAACAAATGGGACTGAAGGCTGGGGCACGATTCACCATCCACTGTTTATGTGTGGATACTAAAGGAAGCTGACTTTGAATGTGGTCTGAAAATAGAGTAAAGCCACTTAAAGGGCTGTTACAGTTACCCCTGGTGATGATATAGCACCAAGCCAGGGATGTCTAGAAATGAGTTCTCATGCCCTGTGGGTTGCTGGTCGGCAGAGGAGTAAAAGATTAAATGGAAATTACAATCCATCTGGAAAGGATTTGTTATCACCCAGGATGGACTGGAGTCAACAAGGGATTTTATTAATTCAATTAATAAAATCTTTTTACTCTTCCTGCTAAAAAATAAATTGAAAAAAAAAATAGATGAAGTGGCTGAAAAATAAGGTGTCAGTAAGGGGATTAGAGAGGTTCCTGCAATTTTGCAGTCATTTGCTTTGAATTAAACATAAATTGAGTGTTCCTCGGGGCACTAATGCTTCCCCCTCCCCCCTTAGTTTCAGGCTATATTTGTAGGCTTTTTTTTTTTTTTCCTTTATCTAGTCAAGCCCGGCCTGTGCCCCTAATTGTGACTATGTAGAGGCTACTTCTTGTAGGTTCTGTGTCTGATAGTGTGTTTGGGTGTTTGCCTCCGTGTGCCCCTGCCAGCTACTTCCCTGGAATTAGAGCTTTGCTCCTCTCAGGATCTGATCAGCCTCTCCTGCCTCCTAAACACCAGTGGGCTTGGCTGTGGCTGGCTGTAGTCACATGAGCCTTCCCAGCAGGATAAGACCCACAAACTGCTGGTTTTAGGTACTCAGAGATTTCTGCTCTTCTTTTATTTTTAAACTAGCTCCTTATCAGCAGGGCACACACTGAACTATCTGGGAGATGCATTAAGAAGTAGATTTTAGGTGAAAGCTTTATTTGTTCCATCTGTTATTAAGTGATTTGTTCCAAAGTCATAAATCTCTCCTGGCTCTTTCTTTTGCCACTAACTAACTCATCCTTCCAGCTCGTGTCAGGCACTCTACTCCCTGCTCCCTTTCTAGATCAGGTTTCCTTCATTGCCTCCTTTCTTCTTGCACCTTATGGTGGATTAGATTTTTTCTTTTCCCCCTAAAAAAATGCTCCTTTTGTTCTTCCTAGCAGCCTCCATTTCCACGGACTTTTTGTGAAGAAACTGGGTTGTCTTTTCTCTTTGCCGAGCATCTTCCTGTCAAGTCAAAGCTCCTAATTTTTGTCTGGCTCCTGACCCTAGCACGATTTTGGCTGTGCTTAGCTGCTCGTGGCTAAATTAGCTGGTTCTTCCTTCTCCTCGCAGTTCCTTTCCTTTATGCATCTCGCATGTCCCCCATCCATCACCGTGTGCCAGCCTCGGAGTCTGGCAGGAGCAGCTGGCACCTCCCGCTTCCCCCCTGCAGCCGGGGCTCCCACTTGCGGCCCATTATCCCTGCCGGAAGGACTCCTGGCTTGTCCCTGTGTGCTTTGTGCTCCGCAGAGCTGGCCCCGCTCCCTCGCACACCTTGTCCTGCCCTCGCAGCGCGGCCGTGCCCGGCAGCTGAGATGTTCCTGCCCCTGAGCTCTGCCTAGGTGCTCCTCAGCTTCTCTGCTGCTCAGCGCCTGGCCCTTTGTGGTGCCTGACCCTGTTGTTTCCTGCTCGAGTTCTCCATTAAATCACCGCTGTGCCCCCACTTCTTATGAATCTTGTTCTGATTCAGAGATGGTTGGGAAAATACTTTTAAGCTTAAGGGGTCACCCCTGAATTTGGACTGCCCAAAAGAGAAGACATTATGAGGAGAAACATTTGGCGGGGAGAGGGTGGCAGTGCTGGTGGGAGCGGTGAGGTTAAAATTGCCGTGGAAATCTAAGCTAGCTCTCTGGGATCAGACACAGCAGTGCCACTCCTGAAGGTCTCTGTTGCCCTTTTGATCATAAGAAATATTTAACTCTCATGCTGCCAGTCCAGGATTGTGGAAGAGCTCCATCCATTGAAGAGTCCTGGCATTGCCATCCCCAATACATCTGCCTTCAATCCTTAGCCAAGCGTGAGCTCTGCTTAGTGATATTTTCCAATCAGGGCTGAGCCTTAGGTGAGCTCTCATGACTCTGTGTGCTGTTTTTGAACATTGTCGTTTGGACATGAGTGAAGGAAAGATGTGTAGGCTGATACAGGCAGTAAGACATAAATGTTTTAATTAGGAAGTGCTGTTTGGATCCTTGGTGATATGCTGCAAGTCCACCATGTCATAAGCCAGTGTTAATGTGCTCTTTTTGCCCTCTGATCCATGAATCACTGGAGTAAGTAGTGTCCAGGTTTGTTTGCTTTTTACTCAGTCAGGGCCCACACCCTGTGTGTGTCCTGTAGAGTCAGCCTTGACTCTGAAGCAGCTTGCTAGCACCATCAGTAGCTAATTAGAAATCTGCTCTTGTGGTCAGACTTTCTTTCAGCATGTTAATTAATTTTCCAAACCTCTGTTATTTGGAGGAATGGGACCACCGTGGTGAGATAAGGAAGACTTGGCTTCCTTTCCAGCTCTGTTACACTTCTGGATTCCCATCCTCCTGCATGCCAATCAGGCCAGTGATAGCTGGAGTGAGAATGTGAGCTAGCCCTAGGAGAACGTGCTCCTGCCTTTCTACTCTCCATTTGATATTCTGTATGTGTCCCCCACCTTTATTTTGCATTCTCTTGCAATATCTAATTGATTCTTTATGAGACCTCTGTGCTCCATTTCTGTTCTGTGTAAAAATGTCAGTGCTGTTCATTGTTGCTCTGTGGCAGGAGTCCTTGGGGTCAGGAGGCAGGTTCTGGGTTCGTGTCCTCTCTCTCTCAGTGCCTAAACTCCCCCAGGGCAGTCTGTGACCCCTTTTTCTCACGCAACTGGGCTGCTCTGTGGGGTTTTGGGGTGTGCACTTAGAGCCATGAGCTGGAGGAGGAAATGACTGTAGCTTCTAAATTCTGCAGCATGTCATGTTGTTTCTCTCCTTCCACCTGCAAAACAAAGATAACTGCTCTTAACCCATCTGTACCAGAACAGTGTTGATTTAATTAGCTGCTGTCCACAGGGTTTTGAAAGGTGTAAGATATATCTGGAGTATTATTAAAGGTCTTACTAAGATAAGCCTCGCTGAGTTCTGCTCCTTCCCATACAATTACCAGGCAGATGTACACAGTGTGTGTGCAGATATGAAATATTCAAGAGTTTTTGCATGTCTTTAGAAAAGACATCCCATTAAAACAAAACAACACATCAAAGTGAATCAAGTCCTTTTGAAATAATCTTTCTTACTGTATGTGGTTTAGGACCAGCTGAACCATCTGAAAAGCCAAAGCAGGGAGTGAGAGAGGGAGAGGGGGAGAGAGAAAGACACTTATTTATGTGAGGTCTGTACCTCTGTTCGACTTTGTACAGCCAGAAACTGAAAGAAAGGCTTCCCCAGTGTGTCCAAGTTTCTGGTGAATGGCTCCTTTGGGTGCGGAAGTGAGTGCTGCAGATCCTTTCAGCCGAAAGGAACAGTTAATGAGTGTTTCTCTGTTCTGCCCTGCTGGAATGAGACACATCCCTCTTTCTAGGTCACTAAGTTAATCAAGTCAAGGATTTCTGTCCATTGTCCTTCTTATCAGTCACAGCTGCATTTGCATTAGGAAGCTTTCTGTTTCTTTAAGCCTCATTCATGTACTGATTAAATTCCTTCCCAAGTCTGCAAAAGCAAATGTCTAATGTATTATATAGCCATCTCCTGACCCAAGTAAAAACAACCTACAGTAGAATATGCTTAAAAGCAGAAGAAAGGAAAAAAAAAATCACTGCTTTGATTTATCTGATCTGCAGTGATAAAGCACAAGGGTAAAACAGGTGGAAGCTTATGTTTCTAATGTGTGATTTTTAACTTGATGCCTGCTAGCATCAATATCAGTGTGTACCTGAACAAACAATCTAAGGTGGGAAGTGAAATTGCTCTTATTGAATGTTTGAATAAACACTGCTGTAGCATCTCCTAATGAACAGCAGTAGCTGTTGCAACGTGTTAGATAATAAATTGGTCCTGGCAGCACATTTCCATTTCACAAGAATGACTGAAGGATAAACTTCAAACAAAAAACCTTAAAATTACTACCTTTGTAACCAAACAGTTGTAACCCTTATTCTTAAAATGTCTGCAGTCTGTCTATACTTATGCTTGGGTTTCACCACCAATTCACAGTGTTGATGTTCAGAGGCATAAGCTAAAATGTCTGTTCTATTGATTATGAGTGCAGTTTTGGGCAAATTAATAAAGATCTCCTTGTCATCTTGTGCCTGCTGCATCCCTCCCAACATCCCTAAGAGGGCACCCCATTGATTTGGTTTTTTGGTCCCTCTGGATCTCCTGAGTTACTGGGAGGTGTAGACTTTAATTTTCTGCCAGTACAATTCTTGCTTTTAACACTGTAGGAAAAATGGCCTTGATAATTTTCTCACCTTTCCAGTGGCCACTTCTCCATTTTCCAAAGCTTCTTTGGCAGGCTTGGGAAGTGCCTCTTGGGTGGGTAACTACACTTAGACTTTAATTTTTTTTGTAGTAGCATCATCTCGCGTTTCATGCTCAGCAACTCTATTTTACCCTTACTCATAAATTTTCCTGCAGGTTCCTTCACAAGGGGCCTCTCTTACACCATAAACAATGCCCTGAAACTTGAACCTCTCTATCCTCCCTCATCCTGGTAAGCATGTATAGGTTCAAGTTCTTTACAGAGTAGGAAGGAGCTCCTTTGGCTCACAGTTTTTTTTTTTTTTTCTCTTCCCCCTCTGCTGTCAGACAAATATTTAATTCCCCTCAGCTGTGTGGAATTCAAGTGCTGCGTCCTAATCATGAGGCTTCCCTCCAAAAGCAGCCAAATGGAGGTCAGCAACACCAGCAGGCAGCAGCAGGAGCAGGGTATGCCTCAGAAGCAGTGTGCAAACTGCTGCTCTTAGAAGGCATTACAATGCAATTGGACCAACCTGAAATCATCTTTTCTCATGAGCCTGATGCCTGCAAAAGGCTTGGATTGTCTGGCTTTTTTCCCTAGGTTGCGGTTTGATGTCTCGTGCATTTGTTTTTGCATTTTAATGCCCAGGAATTTACTCAGCCAGTCTTCTGAAATTCTGTAAGTGTCCAGAATTAAAGACTGGCCAGTGAGTCGGTGAGGATCAGTGGCTGCATAGTAACTCTCAAAAACATGCAGACACATATTCTGAAGGACCATATAGTATCTCACATCAATTTGAGATAGCCTGGAAGATAGTGAAATAAGGCTGTATTACTTGGCTTTTGCTAAGAGCACTCTCAACTGCTGCAGGAATTTCTGCCATTGCAGTGACAGTGTAAAACAATTCTGAATCAACACAAGATCAAACATTTGTAAATTGTCCAGAAGACTGACTTTCCGCTGAAAGAAATGTTTGTTGAATCAGAATATTTTGCTTTTCAAAGCTATGTAATTAATTTTAATAAGAGCACATGAAACGCATTTTAAACTGGAAAGTTTTTTCCTAAATGGCAATGTGAATCAACATATACCCACACAGCATTTTGATTCGACAGTTCATCATTTTCCAAGGGAAAACAGTGCTCAGAAATATTTGGCTGTGACAACCCTTTGTATTTAACCGTATTGATAAGAAACAATACTGAGGTTGTTCCTGTGGATGCATGTGTGTCTGAAGAAACATGGAGACTGGATCAGCTCAGCCTTCAGAGGTAATAGCTCTGCATTCATCAGGGATCAGCAATAGTTCCATGGGATCTTTATTTACTGAGTCCTGCTAAGGATCTGGCTCACTAAATATGCAAGATAAAAGTATCTCAAACCTCCAGTGTACATAGGAGCTGATGACAGACGAGCTACGGATTGAGTGCTTTAATTATTCTTATCGTTTGTCCACATTAACCTGTGGTTTCTGGAGCTGCAGTTTGATTAAAATTGTTTGATTAAACAGACGAGTTGACAAGACAAATGTTCCTTGCGGCCCTCTGAATCATGGTTTGAAATTAGGAACCTTTTCCTTGTTCAGCTTTTGTTCATGTTTTCCACCCACAGCCAGGTGATTTAGGATCACTCAGTAGGGCCCCAAACATATATTGGAGCAGAACCACTTATGCAAGGAAGCATTGTAGCAATATCTGTAAAAGGGAAAGAGTGGAGTTTCTTAGTATCTTGTGCACTGTAATTTCTTTTTTAATTGGTGAAATGGTTACAAACTTTCTAGTTCCTCCTTTAACATAAAAAAATAAATAAGTCAAGCAGAGGCATTGATGAATACAAATGCTCAGTCTGTTCAGGCTGCATCTGAACAAAGTTGTCCAATTCTCTTTGTGTTGCTGTAATCAGGATTTGCCTGAAATGGAGGGAAATATGGGAAGAGGCAGGCAGTGTGAGAGAGGATTTGGAGTGGATGGTGAGGGATGCTCCAGCTTTGTGCCTTTGTAATTATGCTGTGAAGTAATGCGGAGGGATAGTCTTAGGAGCAGATGTTTAAGGATATATTGGCACCACAGGAATCTAAGTCTGAATAGGATTTTCCTGACATGAGGCAGAATCCTTTGAAAACACCAGTGGACACGGATCTGCAGGCTGGTCTGCACTAGATGTTTTGCCAATGCTGTTGGTTAACAGCACAGGAAGAAGTTGTGCCTCACCACTAGGACTGCTAATTTCAGCACAGACCTGTTGGTAAATAATTTGTTTTGCCTGGGTAACTGGCTTTACAGAGAGGATGAAGAAAGCTCTGCCAACAACAAGCCCTCTCTTACCAGCCTCATTTACTTTGTGAGCTTGTTGCATAGGTTTAGTTTGAATATGGCTATGCCAAAAAGAGGTTTTCATGAAGGAAGAATTGTTTTTATTAAACACAAGTATTAAACAGGATTCATCATCATTTGTGATACTTCTGACAGACAGTTAAAGTGATTTGCTGGCATTGCTCCCTCTGCAGACCTTGGACAGAGGCTGACTCATTCAGACAAGGTCCTCACTCTCAGATGGCACAAAGGTCTTGGATGCTTCCCCGATGTCAGAGCATCATTTTGAGCATCAAGGCTATTGCAGGGTCGGCAAGCTAGACAGCAAACTCGTCAGGGATGGTGTTTTAAAACCAAGGGGGAAGTTTGGTCTCCCAGTGGGATCACTGGACTGATTTAGTAAAAATAATTGTCCTTGTTGGAAAAGGTTATGTAATGAGAAATCTGATCAGATTTGATCACTATACAGCTCTATTTCAGTGACACAGTGATGTCAGGCCACCAGTGCTGCTGAGCAAATGTGCCATGTGGCCTGTTTTTTACTTATTCCTCCTAAAATTTATAGATAAAGGTTCCCCAAAAGAAACAAAGAGCTTTCATTTTGCTCTGTTTGTCTGCTAATTCACTTGATGTAACAAGTTCCAGGTGAGCAGGCAAAATGACTACCACTCCAATGTTTTTCTTAGGTGCAACCATGTTTTATCACTTACATCATCACTAGAAAGTGCTGACCATTTATCACATCCAAGAGAAATGGGAATAAAAATCTAAAGCAGCCTATGACCCAGTTTCTTAGCACTGGGCATCCCAATACCCCTTAGCACGAAGGTGATCACAGGGGCAAAACCACACAGGGAGTTTGATTCACTTCAGTGTTCCTGCACTGGGGGACTGCAGTAACTGCTGAAATCGATATTGCTATTTCACTGTACAAACAGAGCCTTACCAGGATGAAATTCTGTCCTTGGAAACAAAGTGAGCATGGATTTACTCACCTAGTCTGTAGTACTCTTAATTTTACTCATGTGAGTAGCTGTTCTTGGCAGGGGCATAATAGAGTCTACGCTCGTGGCCTGGAAAAATTATTATGCTTGTCCTGTAGAGCTATCTGCCTTCCCCCGCCCCCAATTTCCACTGGAAACTGCCTTGTTTGTCACAGGTCATCCCACATTGCTGTGGCTCACCAGGGAACTGACAATAATTCAAGTGCTCGGGTATGGATGTCGAGCTTTTCTCTGCCCGTTGTTTCGTGGCATGACTGATGTTACTTTGCCTTGCTTGAAGGCAGTGGTTAAGAGGGCAGGATGAGCAAAGCTGGGATTGCACGAGATGTAAATATACTTTGGCTAGTTCATTGTTAATCCCTTTCCACAAGCAGTGTAAGACTGCTTCAAAGTGGAACAAAGGGAAAGTGGGGATGAACGAGGAGCAGGAAAGGCAGAAGAGAGCAAGGTCAAAACACCAGCAGCTGCCCCTGGCGGTGTTTGACAGCTTCATCAAAAGCAAAGGACTAAACTGATCTTGAAAATACTACGCCTAGATGGTAGAAGATGCTGAGAATTGCTGCAGCAACAGCAGGATGTTTGCATCCTTGTTGTCATTTCCATTTTATTTTTGCTGATGAAGAGAAGACATCTATTGTCTCCTCTACAAATGGGCGTTATTCATATGCTGTACTGGAGCCTTGGGAGTCTCTGAACTGTCTTGCCAAAGCCTTTACGGGCACTAAATCATCTTTGAGAATATATACAATCAAGAAGAGAAGAGGATGAGGCTGGACATGGTTTGTTAGAGACACCAAGGAGAAAGGCTCAAGATGTGATCCCCTCTGCACTACGGAGTTGAGAGCAGGTATCACTGAAGTTAATGCAAGTTAGCAGTATGGTGTTCAAAGAGGAGAGAGGCCCAGGGGTTTGCTGTGGTAGGCAAAGCAGGTCCTCTAAAGGACAGTGCTGTGGTGGTGTATCCATGCTCCAGCTGAGTTACAAATGGCCCCAAGGGCCACTCCTCCAAACTCCCCACACACCATCTGGGACAAATGCAGACTGCAGCTTGAGGGGAAGGAGAGGGGAGAAAAATGATAACATCCTATAGTGAAAACCATCCTATGGTTGCCCTGGAATGTTTTAGTCCACTTCCTTTTTTTTTATTTCTTTTTCTCTTCCATCCCTAGCATCCCTTGGAATTAACTGAAGTTGTGGGTTTAAATTTGTGTAATTTACTCTTGCTTGGAGACACTCGTTGGTGTTTTAATGTACCTTACTCACTTTGATCATAAGTCAATTAGGAGCAGGTAGAAACTAAACTGATTCTGTTGCTCTTAACCAGGGTTTGTATCAGCTTAACTAAATTAGTTTAATTAAATCAAACACTACTGCATTCCTCAGCGCTCAAAAACAGTGTCTGTGCTTGTGCATGTGTAACACTGAAGGTGCACGTGTGCTGAATATGTATGACATCACGTGCAAGCAAATTTCTGAATAACAACCTGCATATCTGTCTGGGATTTATAGATTGTCAATTACTCTGATGTTGTGTCTAATGGGGAGATGAAAATCCCCCTATAAATTCAGCTCACTGCTTTGGCGGCTTTGCTGACAGACTAGTAAACAATTTCTATGCAGAGTGTGATTTTCTAGTTTAGGAATGGAGCCACTTAGATTAGAACTCAGTGTTTTAGTGAGAAATGTCTAAAACGTTTACATAACCTATTTACATATGAATACAAACATTACAGGCTTTATATTAACAGCCCTTGTTGTTGCTCATTACTATGCATAGAAAAAGACATCAGCATTTCTAGTAGCATCTACAAAATTATAAATATGTGATAGAGTAATTACTGATTTGGAAATCCAAATTATATTAAAATGATTGTAGCATCTGTGTCTCCAAAAACCTCTCCATTTGTCAATTCTAATCTTCTATTGCTTAGGCTATAAACATGAGTCTGATGCCTATTTACAGAGTTTTGTATGAATCCCACCCGCCTCGTGAAATTTAAAAAGAAGGTGGACGAAGGAGTTTGATATCAAGGTTCCTGAAATTGGTCTGTAGCTGTTTCTGTCACCTTTTCTTTACCCCACACCCACAAAAAGATGAGAATTGGTGATAGATGTTGCAGATTTATCTGAAGCAACCAGGAGCTGCCAGGAATACCATTCTGGAGCTGATTAGATTCTGCTCGCACAGTAAAAACTGCCAAGGAAGTTCCTGCCAGAAGACAAAGGGATTAGTTCAGGGCTGATCCTTTACTCTTTTTACTGCAGCCCTACTTGTGTCACATGGTTAGGAAGGACCTCCTGTAAGCCAGGGAAGCATTTGGTGTGCTCCATGGCACAAGTGAACCCAAGTCAAGCCTTACTGTGGTGACTGTGACGCAAAGTAGAAACCAGGTGGAGGTTCTGATGCCCTTCACTGTAACAGAGCTTTACTTCCAGAGGAGACTTCGTAGATCTCAGCAGGTTTGGGCAGCAGATTTCCCAGGCTAGTACACAGTTATAAAAGTAGTATGTATATATGTGGAAGTTTTTCTTCTGTGGCTCTTAAATGACTTTGCAGGGAGGTCAGTGTCATGCTTCCCGTGGTGCGGAAGAGCAGAGATGTCCCCCATAAGGTCGCTGTGCCTCACAACAGAAATCTCAGTAGGGGCTCCTTCGCCACTTCCTGGCTGGGCTTTTGGCCACTAGAAGACACCACCCAAGGGAATTTATTCATGGCTGATAATTGGTTATTTGTAGGAGAGTCTCCTTCCAGGTTTTTGGGTCCTGGACCAGAATTCTGGCAGGGGGAGTCAATGGGAGATGATTTGCTTGGAGATAATGTGCTCCCTAGGCAGAGTAGTGGCTGATGTCATGGGTGCTCAGATGAGCTGGGCATGTATAGACATTGCTACACTGACCTTTAAGAAGGTCTTTGGGAGCCGATCCATGTTTTTCCCCTTGCCTGATGATGGAAAGTGAATGCTTCACCTGAAGTGGTATGTTTTCCCTGGCACACATGTCCCAGTTTTGGCTGAGCCATCCATGATTCCCCCTGTGGCTTTAATTACGGCACTTCCTCTAGTTGTCATCTGTCTTTACACCTTCTACTTACACCACACAGGGACTTAGAGGCTTGTATATGCATAGTAACAGTTCCACGAGATGAAATGCTGCTGTATACATAAAGCATTCATCACACCTGCAAGGGAGGTTGGAATAAAATCCCACATAGTTTTACTGCATGAGCAATGAAAGATCAGAAATGACAAATGGGTTGACAAATGGTGTGCAGTGCATAAATAGCATTATTTATTTGCTCAGTCATGTCGGAGTGAGTGAGATGAGGCTCGCTGGTGTTTTGAGAGTGTTGTCAGAGCATTTGTAAAGGCAGAGGCTGCAGGATCAAGCCTCAGCCCCTGGCAGTAGCAGGTGAGTAGCCATTAAGTGGAAAATCAAAGCTTCTTTTTTCCAGGCTGCGTGGTTGCAGGGAGTGACACATAGGATGAGACTGGTTGGGGCAGAGGAAGTTTCCTGGCTGGTCAATATTTTAAGGTTTGTTGGTCAGTCTGTTCACACTGAAATTTCTTAGCCCTGTCCGTGTGTCTGTGCTGGATAATTCAGTGCTATGAGGGGCACTGGCTATTTATACATGACACTTCAAAAAGCCTGGAGTTAGATAAAGTCTGCCAAAAGCACAGATGAGGAAAAGCCTCATCTTCTCATAATTTCCCATCATCTTCTCAATACTTGGAAGAGAATTAACTTTTGATAAATGCACTGAGAAAAAGAAGGAAGAATTTGCATGCCACCTGTGTCTTAACAAGAAATTCTTGTTTACACTAACAAAGATAATTAAATGGGGTCACTCACCTATTATTTTACTGCAGTCAGGGTTAGCAGTAGTGAATATATGGACAGTTCTGTTGACCCCAAAGGTGACTTGAGATGTCCTCACCCCTGACTGCATAGTCTCCAGCACGTGACATCTGTTCCCTGCTGCCCCTTGTTACAGCCAGGCTGCAATTTGGACTACCTAAGTACTGCAGGATTTTAGGTCACCATTCAGAAAAAGTAAGAGCCCCTTGCAAGGAGAAAAGGGTTGGGCTTCACCAACATAAAGGTGCTCTGCTACAGGCTGGGAACTACGTCTTTACAGCCATCCATGGAATTAAATCCAGTCCTTTCAGATCCACAGAACAGAATCTGTGGCAGTGAATTCCTTCAGAGAGCAGAGACAAAGTAGCTGCAAGCAGCATCAGACCAGTGTGCTTGGCGCTAACAGTCCTGACGGTGTGCAGACTTGAGAGCTTCTTGTGATTTTAAAGTCTGGGAAGTGTCATGGCATTATTAACAGCTGCTTGCTGTGAGTTGTTGAGCTGATGCAGGGGCCCCAGTGTCACGTGGCCGGGGGAATTGCTTCTTGGTGCGTGGCTGTCACCTCTGTACCCGTGCCTTTGTCTCCTGGAAAGAAAAGGGAGCATTATAAATATAAATGTCAATAGGGCACATGTGGAATTGGATGTGTCAGAACATCCAGTAGCGACTTCAGAGTCACAAGCACCCAGCACAGAGTTCAGTAGGGCCAAAAGCCAGTTGGCAAGTTAACCTTGGCTGGGAAACACAGCGTGAGTCGATGTGTTCAGAAGTCATTTTTTGGTCATGGTGCCAGTGCTGAAAAGCTGCTCGAGCCATGGCCTCTGCTCAGCAAGGGAGACTTTTTGGGTTTTCTCCCTCACTATGGAGAAATTTTCCCATTACCTCACCAAAGTTTGTCTGAGCATCCACAGTCAGTTCAGTGAAAGTCCAGAGAGTCTAGGCAGCTGGTAAGTGTTTTTGTCTGGCTCTTTGCAGTTCAAGTGCTTGCTTTCATTACTTGTACAAAGCTGGGGACAGATTTTTTTTCCTCAAAACTGGATCTTTTGGTGAGTCAGATCAGAGGAGCTGTTTGTGTGAGGGCAGGAGGAGGGCAAGACAAGTATTTTAGGGAGAGGGTGGTTAGGATGTAGCATGTGGTTGATAATCCTATAGAGAAGTTGGGCAGAGCTACAGCCAATGAGTGTGGGTCACATGTATGGCATGGTCCTTTTTATAAATCTCTTGCGATCTTGTAGAACCTTAATATTCCAGGCAGACTTTGGGTGGATGGTTTGAGGGAGTCTTGCTGGGGACATGAGCTGGTGACATTCTTCATGTATTTTCTTAGTACAGGAGCACCCTTGATTGTGCACTCCTGCTGCCTATCTCAAACCCTGTTAATGGTATGTGATGCCTGTAAAGGACTGTACACCCTCTGAATTTCCTAGGATGTGGATCATGCCTGTGGGCAACTATAAGGCCAGCAGCATGTTTGGATTGGTTTGTTTGTTTTTTTCCAGGAACAGGTTGGTTTTTTCCTTGTTGCAGTAAAGTGAATAGTTGATGCCTTCCTCCTGGCAATGCTGAAGCACTCATGACCCAGGCCATGATGTGGGTGGGAACGGACCGTGTTGCTCAAGTGTCCAGTAAGTCTCCTGAGATAACAAGGCAGGTATCAGAGGCTGTGGTCCTCTCCACCCTGGTGACAGCTGTCAGAGAGAGCTAGAGCACCTCAAGGTACATTAATGCAGGAAAATATCTTCCATCTTTTTATTCTTCAAATGCAGGCAGGAGGAATGTGATAGTGGGAGCTGTGCTCTCTTGGGAAGCCCCATTGACAAATCTGAGGGCTTTGCATGGCAGAAACAGTGCAGCTCCCTGTCATAAAATGGAGAATTTTATTTGCTTTTATTAAGTAACAGAAGCTTAATTAAGTTTCTCCTGAATGTAATAAAACAATACAGCTGAATGTAGATCAGTCCCAAGTAATTGTTTCACTGCTTTAGCAGCTGTTTAACTAATGCTCCAGTGTTAAATAGGAATGCTGATATTTTATTTCTTTTTTTTTTTTTCCCTGTTTTAGAAGGGGCTAAGTGGTCTCTTTCTCAGGGGACTGTGAAGTTAGCCTTGGCCCTTTGAACCTAATTAATCAGTGGCGAGGCTCTTCCAGGGCTGGCTGTGGAATGCTCTTTAATTGCTCACTTGTGCAGTCATTTGTTTTGTTTAACCTGCGACGGATTAAACTCTGTTATAAAGGTCCTTGCTTCTGTTGTAGAACAACTCCAGCCATGCCACAGCAGGCTCTGTGCTCGATTCCCGACCCCCCCGAGGATGGAGCAGGGAGACTTGGAGGGACATCACTCCCTGCTCCCCCTCTCCACACCGCCATGACACACTGGCATTTTTGTGGGTCCTCCCCATCACTGCCAGCGAGTTTCCCAGGGTGTGCTCTTGGCAAAGTGAGGATCGTTAGCTGTTAATATAACCCAAGAATTCTCCAGATATCTCCCTCGATTTCTTTCATTAAATGTGAAACTTTAGAGACAGAAACTTTAATGATTTTCTGTGCGTGTGTGTGTATGTAATCCTGTATGCTCTGCTGGGATCCCTCTGGCATCCCATGTCTCTGAACAGCTGTCAGGCAGCTCAGATTCTTTTCCAAACTGCCAGTCTCCAAAAATATTTCCTTCTCTTCTCAAGTATGGAATTTCGCCCTTGAGTCAGAGAGTCTGTGCAAAGCAATAGCAGGTTTCAGTGACAAAGCTGCCCAAAACATTAGGTCCAGAAATAAAATCTTTTAAACCAGTTGGGGTGGTGACCAGGACTGTGAATTTCCAGGCTACAGTGAGATTCTGCTTTCTCTTCCAGCCCAAGTGAATTGTTTTGAGACATTGTGTTTCTTGTAATGCCTGCCATTAACATTCAAAAGAAAGCTAGATCATTTTAACATGTTTCAAAAAGGGATGTTAAAATTTATCTTCCTTTTTATTAGATCCACTGCAGCAAGGCACCCAGTGGCTTTAGAAATGTAAGTAATGAAAAGCAGAGAACAAATGTTAACTATAGAAATGATTTATGGAGACATCTGATGAATTTATCCTGCATCTTTACCCTTTCATCCATCTCCCTGGACTTCAGCTAGTATGTCTGAGCAGCATCAGTCACATATTTTAAAGCTGACTTGCCAGAGACATGCTCCACGCTCTGGAATGTGGATTTCCCAGTTTTCGCTCCACCTAAGGCTCCCATACAATCCTGTGCAGGATTATTTTATTTTTTTTTTCTTCTATGGAACTCTCTGGGCTGGATTACCAAAGTAGGCACTCTGTGGCACAGCCTGCTGCCTGAAAAATGCTTAATAGCTGTCAGCTTCATCTGCTCCCCATGAGAATTGAGGAGTCCCAGGCCATACTTGAACAGCTGTGCCTTTTTGTAGCTACTCCAGGAAGAACTGAGCTCTTTGGAAGAATCCAGCCCTAGTGGGAGGCAGAGGCTTTCTGGAAAACTTGGCCTTTGAGTTTAACTTCCCCAAAGGAAGCTGTCTTATGTACAGCAAGTCAATTCTTTAATTCTCAGGCGGCCTCTGTATTATGAAATAGTGAATCCTCTACTAACAAAGTATTTTCCACATCGTCACAAAGACGACTTGAGGTTTTGCAGAAGTCCTCTTCCTCTGCTCCTACCAGCTGTTGTCCTGCAGATGTTCAGAGGCCCTTTTCCTATCAGACTTTTTCTCAAAGGAGTCTTTTTAGCCAAATCTCTTTTTTGAACATGTGTTCTAAAGCTGGATGAGGTGTGTAATAAACAAGTAGTGTCCCTTTCAGGATGGTGACCAGAGAGTGAGGAAGGAGAAGAGCTGGTAGATGTATGTAGCTGATAAGAGATAGACAGATAGATAAATAGATAGATGTGCTGAAAACTGCCCTGGGGAAGGACAAGTGTGGAAGGACTGGGGGGCTGAGGGGGTAGAGGTGTGGTGATCAGACTTTGCCCAGCCTAGTGCTGAGCACAGTGTAAGAAACCCTCTCTGGAGCTAGCTGCTGGACATATGTTTTTAAAAATCCTTCCTTCCGTCCCTTCCTATGTTGCTTCATACAGCCACAAAATGTTCAGTGCTATGTTTAGACATTTTGAGCAACTTCACAACGGCGGTTTCAATACATTTGATGTTTGGCTTTTTTTTTTTTTCTTCCTTACTGTTTGCTTCTGAATATGCTTTGGTTGGGCAATGCAGAGCTGGGAAGCGTATGAAGGTTTTGTGACACTCTGATTTCTCTGGAGCTTAGAATCAAAGTGCAGGCTGCCTTTATTCAAGCTTTGGGCTGAAGATCAAAGAGGCAGCATTGGTTGTGTTGGAATAAAATAAAAAAAGAAATCACTTTTGAATATTGAATAACATACTTAGTTCATTTCAGGATTATTTTTTGAGAAAATTTGTTTTGTTTCTGATTATTATTTTTCTTGCTTTAATGCCTGAAGCACAGAGAGGGCCAAGTCTCCTTTGCACGAGGTGCTGTACAAAATCAGGGACCATGAACAGATTCTGTATTAATAGCACACAATGTGGCAGGCTGTTGGAGGCTGTTTCATTACTCACTAATATTATCTTTTTGTCTGAACTGCTTTAGCCATGGTGCTAAAGTCACAACTTGTCACATGTTGATCCTGTGTTTCATTTGGTCAGGAAGCTTACTGTACCCTGCTGCCTCCCTCCCCCTGCCCCCACCAAGAGACTGAGGGCCAACTGCCACCTTAACTAAAATCTATGGACCTTTTCTTAAAAACCACCTCAGTGTCATGCTGTTGGCAAAGAGCTACGAAGAGATGTTGCTCTGGATTACAGAAGCAGAACTGCCTTGTGTGCCTTTGGTTCACTCTTTAGTTCATCAGGGAGTTGCCCAGCCTTGACCTTCTGTGCTGTTTGGACGTGTTCATTTTTGTTTCATTAAGTTATTATGTCAAATTTGAGATGGAGTGCAGTACAAATTATTTTGGCCCCAAACCTTTCTTTAACCCTATTTGCAGAGGTGAAAGGCTAATATGTTAAACCTACCAGCCCATGCATACAGATTACTTCAGCCCCTTTAGAGACAATATTCTCTGATTCCAATTTTATCTTTTGCAGGAACTATTGAGTGGCTGGGATAGGGGCACTGGGTGGTGGCAGTAAATGGCAGCAGTGACGTGGAAATTAGCAAAGAGGGATGCGGTGAAAGTAATACCGGATTTTCCTTTGAAAAGAGGGTGGAATATTTATTTACAATTTTTTGTTACCCTATTTAAAATGTTTCTAAATGTTCATGTTCAGATTTGCTTTCTGCTCAGCCAGTGCTGAGCAGCAGGTTTGTACCTCACAGTGCTACAGGGCTGCAGCACCTTGGTGTCAGGCAGAGCATCTCTCCTTGTGCTGCAGGTTCAGTAGACAGGCAGGTAATGGTAGGCTGGGGATCTGAACACACTTCAGAGCTGTTGTTAAGAAAATAACCCATTTCAACTTGCTCTGGCTATCCCAGCTCTGGGTAGCTGCACTAAAGAAGAAAAAATGGGCTTTAATTCACATTGACTTGTGTTAAAATGGCAATGAAGACAAAGTAATGTGGAGTGCCAGCTGAAATTCAGCCCAGATCTCCCTTAGCCTTTAATTTGACCTCCTAGCCCAAATTAAAAACCAGATTGTTTTCTGTTCACAGTTGTTTTAACTAGTGTTAAGTCTGGCTAAACTGATGAGCCTTTTATTGGTTGGTTTATTTTAGGTGTTTGCTCTCCTCTCCAAATACCCTGACAGTGTTTTGTAAAGTGGTTTTTTATTAGGCTACTACAGAAGTTTATGGAGTTGGAAAAACTAGAGTACCTGTAAAAGGGGAGATGTAGTTCTTTAAAAGATGAGCTTTACAGTCTTAAGGCCTGGCTGGTGTGGTGTTTAGCCTTGAGGACCATCCAGTAATGTTAGCCTGCATTGCAAACCTGGGCTTGCTTGTGTCCTCATCTCCCTGCAGCTGGAGCAACACTGTGACTGCTTGAGATGTGCTCAGATCTGCTTTCCATGCTGACCCAAACTTTTGGTCCAAATACACCCAATGGCTTGGGCAGATTGTTGTTTTGTCATTCTTGCTTTAAGGATGAGAGTCTCTTTCACCGGGCTGGCGTTCAGGTTTCCTGTAGCTGCAGGGGTGCTGCAGCCTGGCACATCGGCACGGGGTACGCGGCAGGCTCGCCTGTTGCCCTACGCATTCATTGCCTTTGGGGATTCCACCTCCTCTCCTCACTGTGCTAATTTGCAAGGAGATGGGGCAAAAGAGATCCGAGGAAACTGTAAAATGTAAGAGATATTACATGATGAAGCACAGAGGAAAAAGCTTTTGTTGCTTGGGGGAGCTCTCTTTTGCAGGTCGATAATGAATCACATCATCCCCACTGGCAGGTCCTGCCCTAGACGTCAGATTACTGGCCTGGGGAGTCTCTGGCAGCTGAGCAGATATGCCATGTTCAGGGGTACCCCAAATTTTTATTGAAAACTCTTAAATCTTGTGAATTTGCTATTAAATGCCTCTTGTTAAATTTTAAGGGCCTTATCACTGAGTTGAAACAGTGCAATTAACTTTTTTGTTTTTTACTGTGTAAAACTGGTATTTAATATATTTCCAGGACCAGTTTTCCTTCTTGCTCCCAGGCTCTCCATAACATATTAAGGTAGTCCCTTTGGTGACCTTTGCAGCCCATATTTGGTTTGGCTCTGCAAGATTTTTCTGGCTTGGGTTTTGGGGTGGTTTTGGAGACCTGTTTTCCTTCAATTTTCCTTTGTTGAGTATAAAATAATAACAAGGGGAACGAAATAGGTTGGAGCTGTAGAAAGGAGACTCCCTTTCCCATCAAACTTCGTAAGATTTTACAATAATCATAGCAGTTTAAATGTATCTCGTTGGCATATCTGCACAGAGACACTCGGTGAGGCTGAGATTAGAGTGCTCTGCCTCATCCTGTATTAGTTTGATCACATAAGAAGCAGCCTATCTGACAGCTCTAGCACCTGGATAATTAAAACCCGTCAATAAAACAACAAAATGCACTGTGTAGTGGGACTCGTCTGTGCTAGCATTAAACACCGCAGATAATTATATCGCAGCAGAGGTTGGAAAGCCAGCCGCTCAGTGCTCTGAAAGATCAATAAAAAGGCCCATTCATAATGAAAAAAATGCTAGAGAAACTGGATTTTCATCTCCCTGTCATTAGATGCTTTGCTTTTAAGGTTTTGCAGAGGCAGAAAAAGATTCTGTTGAGGAATTCTTTGTTTCTGGAAGCTAAACAGATGGAGGATTTAGCTTTGCTTTTGTGCAGTGCATTACTGAAAGCAAATGTGCTGAACCCAAGTCTTTTCTCAGGGCTTACAGTTCTGTTCTCCACTCTCCACTGCCTCCCATCTCTGCTTGCCTTTTTTTTTTTTCTTTCTTTCCCCCTTATTTCCAGCCCATCACGTGAGCTCTACTTTTTAGTGATATTTCTCATTGCTTTCTGTTTACTTTCTCTAGGGCATTTTTTTTTTTTTTCCTCTTGGCTCTTCCTAAAGGGCTGATTTGGAAATATCATATATTGACAGGGGAGAACGCACTCCTGGCTGACGTATTTGCTGTGACAGCCTCTTTCTTAAAGCACTCATCCAGAGAGGAGATTTTTGTGTTCCAGGGAAGGAAAAGGATGTCTTGCAGCATTGCTATGAAGGATAATGAATTAAGTCTGTCTGTAACTGTAAAACCATTAGAAAAGCATAATAGACCTTGAGAAAGAGGCTTAGATATTGATGTCTTGGCTATATTAGCGTGCCTGGGCACATGATGGCTGCCTTGTCTTTGCAGAAAAAAATGAAGTCTGTGTAAAGTAGGTGTTTCAGCTGAGGGCAGAGAGAAAGAGTGCCTTGTTTTTTTGGCAGCCAGTGCTCATGAAACACAGGCGAGTGGTTTGGTTGGCACACGTGGGCATTAAGGATCCCTTGTTAGAAGCTGCTGTAGGTGGAGGGTAGCAGTAGCTATGAGCAGGATGTGTTAGCAGAGTATGGGCTGGATATGGCAGCTCAGTACGTGTTGTACAAATCTAAGTTCATGGATATGAAGTTTTCCCATCTTCAGGGTATTTAACACCCTAGTTTGGACTCTGACAATCTGTGGATTCAGAGGAGGTAGGTGGCTTCCCCATTTGCAGTAGTTTCCACTGTGCCATGTTCACAGGAGCTTCTGGTGTTGCAGAAATTGTTGCCTCATCTCTGAAGGGCTTGTCCCTGGAGGATAAGGTGAAGGACTGTGTTGGGATGAAATCGATGTTTGAGCCTCTAGGCTTGTGGAGCTGTGCATGGATTCTGGTTGCTCTTCTCCTGATGTCCCTGGCACAACAGGTGCCTGCCTCTGTGGTTTAGGCACTTGTTTCTATTGTCTGGTCCCCTCCTAGATGAGAAGTTGGAGGACTTGCTGGTATTGCACCTGCGATGATTAATGGGGAAAGGCTTTTGTTTGGGATTGATCTTTTATTTTATGCTGCCTTTGCATTTTTGTTCTGGCAAACGTATTGCCCCAGACATATCTAGCCTGATGTTATTGACATGCCTATGCTTTAAAAGTTTCTGGAAAGACCAAAAATAAACTGCCAAACTATTATTTTTTTTTCCTTTCTTTATCTCTTGCTAAATATATTAACAATGTCAGCTTTGAAAAAAAAAATAGATATCACAGCAGGAATAAGCAGCTGTTTATGTATAAAGTGTTTCTGCTTTGCTATCACAAGATGACCTTGTCACTTAAAAATCATAAAAAATATTTCCAAGGAGAAGAAATGGAAGTTTGCTGAAGGGGAATGAAGTTTTGGTGTTGATTTTAGTTAAAGTCTGAACAGAGAGTTGTAAGCAGAGTTGAGCCCTGCAGCTGGTCCTGAACTCAAATGTTTCCTTCAGTCCAAATGCTATAAATGCAAAACAAATGACATCTGAAATACTATTCCTGTTTCACATTAAAACTCCTGAAAGTCGTTTTCCACTGGAACTAGAAGTTCTGGAAAAATAGTCCATGTTTTCTGTTACAGTATATTTGTTACACTGGATTGACACCTTGTGTCTAGGTCAAACACTTTTCCACATATCCAGGTAGAAACTCAAAATGAGGGTCTTAAACAAGTAGGAATAAATGCAGCTGGAAAGAATGCATAGGGAACTCCCCCTTTTTCTTTCTTTCTTTCTGTTTTTTTATCTTTTTTTTTTTTTTTTTATCTTGCAACTGCAACAATTTACACTTTTCCCAGTAGGGTGATTTTTCCTTTCCAAAACATAGATGTGAATAACATGAACTTATGTTATGAGAGGATGGATGCTTAAAGGCTGCCAGGTGCCTTAGATTGACTTTTAGGAGGGTTTGGAGTATTCTCTTTTCCTGAACAGACAGGAATCGGTGTCTCAAGTAGGGCTGAAAATGCTGATCTTGGGTTTTGCATTGGTTTCTGGTCTCTTGGTTGGTCTTGCTGAGCTGTATGGACACTCTTGGTTCAGGGGAAGTGTCCACAAATCCCAGCAGCAATTATGAAGGTGGCTCAAGACATGGAGAGGATGTTTGAGAAGCAGTGTCTTTACTCATGTGCCCACCTTGCACTTCAGGGCATAACAGGGAAAGGTGAGTGATGGCAGGTAGAAATAAGGACCGCAAAATAAAACAAACCAACACACACACAAAAAGATGGCTATAAGTTTCTTGTCAGATTTCATAATAAACAACAACAAAGTAAACTAAAACCACTTGAGGGGCTGCTTGAATTCTCCTGTGTCTCCCAAACATTTGCCTTTAAAATTTTGGATAAACTAATAAAATGGAAGCTGGTTTTTTTAATAGCATAAAATTGTCTATCTGGTCCCCTAAATTCCCAGAGTCTTCTCACAGTTCTTTTATTTACTTGGCATCAGAACATATGGAGAATGAGGAAATAGCCCAAGAGGCCAGAGATTGCTTGGAAAAGTTGTAGCATGAGGGCAGTGATGGAGAAAGAAAAGTGGTGTTCTTTGAAGGAGCTGATGAATCTGTGCTAGAAATAAGAGGTGCTTGTGTAAAGTCAGTAATGAGAGATATAGATGGGTGTGAAAAAGGTGACCGTAGTTTTCTGGACTACAGTTATGCTAAAGCCAGCAATGCAATCAGTTCCTGCACTATTGGAGAGGAATCTAGCGTGATGCAGAGCTGCTGTTCCTACTGTAGAGCTAAGGGAGCTGGGTGGTGTTTCTGTGATTGCCCAGTAGAGGAGACAGATTCATACTCTCCAGCTTCCTGCTGGCTGGTGCAGTGCTAGTTCTCACTGCAAACTGTAGCTCCAGTAGCTGGCAAAGATCTTCCTCCAAGATAGGAGAGAAAAAATAAAAGAAGAAAGAAGGGGGGAGCGGAGTGGGATGGGCAGTGGCAGACAGGACATGGCAGAAAAAAATCAAGAATGAAAAAAAAAAAAACCTTTGCTGCATTTACTGGAAAGGTCAATACCCAGCACTGAGCCTCACTGCTTGCAGGAGTTTGAAACAAGTATTGCCAAGACCCAGGTGCCAAGAAATCCCAAGATTCCATGTAAAATCCTGTGATTTACAAGGAAGAACTCATGGCCTGGTTTGCTGGAAATAGAGTATGGCATGAATACATTATGGTTTTTCTCCCTGTCATTTTCAAGGCTACAGATTCATCATCTTTTACACATCTCCTTTCCTGTGTCACTTTTGCATGTCACTTAGTGTCACCTGGGCCTTTAATCTGTCTGGAAAGAAATATGACAAAGCTGAAGGGACCAAGGAGCTGTTGTAAAAGGGATAAAATGCATGAGCAAAAGCAGAGCAACCAGAGCTTTAATGATGAGTGTTTTTTACCTCTTTCTCCCCTTAAAATTTCCATAGCCTGATGTCTGACAGTAATAGTTCATTGAACATAGGTTTTTTCCTATGGTTTTTAGTGTAAATTGCCGTCATCCCTTAAGTGTGCTGGAATGAGAAACCTGCCTGTTTCATCCTGGGATGATAAAAGGAAGCTCAAAATGCCAAGTGCCAGATGCAGTTTTGCTGCCCATAGGAAAGGAATGTGAAAAAGAGAGGAGGTTGAGTTCTTGTTTTCATGATGGGTTTTTTTGGGTTTGTGTTTTTGTGGGGGTTTTTTTATATGAACCCTTTTTAAGTTAATTTTGTGAGGTACTGGCACCACGTATTTGAGGCTTTATCTGAGAGCTTTCCATTTGGTTTTCCATGTTTCCTCCCCAAGGTGGCAGTGATAATTTGATCTCACCTTCTTTGAAAGTTTCTGTGCTTGGTAGGCTTTGCCATCCCCCCATTCCAGGAATGCGTAGGGCGGCTTCAGGATGTCCTCAAATTGGGGGGAAAAGCTTTTGCATTTTTGTGTATCCTGCATTCCCTATTCAACCCCTTGTATCATGAAGCTTTTGGTCTCTTTGGTGATATTGCAGAGGGTAGCTTGCTTTTGAGGAGATTAAAACCCTGGTGTTCACAGACAGCTTTCTGTGTTGTGTGTTTTTGTTTCTGTTTTATGTGTCCAAGTTCTTGCATTAAAAAAAAAAAAAAGGGCCACAAGGAAATGCTTGACAATTCAAAGTAAATGCTTCCTTGCAAACAGAAAGAAAACACAACACAGATGAACCCTAAATGTGTTTGTTCCTCCCCCCACATCCAATTCCTCATAATTCTGGATCTTTACTCATGATTTTGAAAGGTATCTTTGATCCATTGCTGTTATTCTGTGTAATGTGGCCAGTGCTGTCCCTTCAGCCAGGAAGACTATTGATTAGACCAGTGAAATTGCTTTTTGAAAGGCACATTGAGCCCAATAAAGGATTTTTGTTGAAAGTGAAATTTTGGATGATGTTCAAAGCCTCTCCTGGAAAACTGCCCACTTGCATGGTCCGAGCTACCTGTGATATCCCAGCATGGGTGAGGACAGTTATCTTTTTTGTTAAGAAAATTGTTTTTCTGTCTATATAATCAAACTAGTCACTTGCTGTGATAACTGTTGTCTTTCAGCTAGAAAACACAAGAATGTCCCAGCCCCCTGGATTATCTGGTATCCAGCAAAACAGCCTGATGAGCAAGCGTATCAGCTCTTATTATTCTTTCCATAAAATTAAAGAAATTATGGAGCTTAAGGCAGTCGCTAATGAATCAATTTTAATTTATAGGCTCAAATAAAATCCACATTAAGGCTGACAAACTGTAGCCTCAGGTAAACACAAAGCATTTCCATTGCAGACCTGAATGAGTTCTGTGCTGGATGTCACAGCTTCTGCCAGAAGAGCAAGACGGTCAGGGGTCCCATTTCACGTCAGACGAGGCAGAATCCTAAAGAAAATAAATGCAGTGGTCTAGCCCTTGGGACCAGGGCTCTCTTTCTGGCATGCAAAAGCAGAAAAATCAAAGACTAATAGTATTTCTCTCTCTTTCTTTTTTTTTTTTTTTTCCTTTAAACAAAGAAGTAGAAGATTTTTCTCTATAGAATCACTGTTTGCTAAATATTTTTGCATCACCAGTTGTAGATGAGGTGCTTGTCCCATGAAATCAGAGGCAGATGTGTGTTTCTATGCATGCACAATTCAGTCACCCATGGACCTGTATATGCCTCAGGAAGAGCATCTTGCAGAACCCAACCTCTGTGTGTGTGTTCTTAAGCTGAAAAATGCTCACTGCAGCAGGCAGGGTCACTTCCTTCTGTGTGTCTTCTTCATAGAGAACAGGCATTTTGGGAAAAGTACCTCATTTCAGGAGATGCATCCATGCTGGGCAAAATGATGAATTAAACCTAGCCACTTGTGCCTAATGGAGGGGTGTTGTCTTGTGAATGATCAGACTGGCAAGTTTCCCTAACAGGCCTTGTATGAAAAACATTATTTTGGTTTTTAGACAGCTTGTTTGGTGGGGTTTTTTTCTCCCACTCAAGTGTTGCTGGTTTTAGTCTTTACTTTGGCATAAGCCATAGATAAATACAAGATAACTGATTTTGTGGGAACATTTTATAAGAATGTTGCAAAACCTCGTTTTGTCTGCTATAAAACATGCAGTGATTATTTTTTGCCACCTTTGTTGGTTTAGTCCTTGCATTTTGTTTGGTGAGGATGCTGGAATTAAAGAAGTATCTCCTGGAGGGGAAGGGTTGTGCCACCATGCCTCTTCTCTTTTGGTAATAAGCTGATGAAAATGTTGGTATTTACCATCAGCCCCTGCGTGCTCACTGCTGAGCTTCCCCAGCTAATGCTGAAGTCCTGGCTCCTGCATCTTTATGGCACCAGAGGGGCCACTCAGCCTCTTGACCTGTCCTTCTGTCTGGGCTGTGTTCTGACTCTCATCTTTGTTGCTTTCCAGATGCAGTAATCGGACCCAGTGTGCGGTTGTTGCCGGCCCTGATGTGTTTCCAGACCCGTGCCCCGGAACGTACAAGTACCTGGAAGTGCAGTACGAGTGTGTCCCTTACAGTATGTATCTTGATATGCTTGCACTTGTTTGTTCAGTAGAGATTTATTGGGGAGATTGGGCCAGCCTTGAGCTTGTCTCTTGTTGCTCAAGGGCAAGTGAAGCAGACCACAAGCATCATATGAGACTGAGCTGATAAGAGATGAAAAATGGTTCTCTGTGTCAGGTTTGTGCTTAGGTTAAAAATATCCTAATAATGTCCTGTGTTGTACAGAATAACAGTGACATATCATCTTTTGGAAAACACTTGGGAAGCCCCATTAGAGAAAGCAGACCAGAGGAGTGAAGCACTATTGCTAGCTTACAGCTTCTCTTTACAGAGGTTTATGCTTGTAATCATACAGCAGTGTGCTTCGACTGACCTATGTTCATGTAATTGGTGGCATTTGATAGGTGCCTTAAATACAGTATTGTATCACCAAGGAGGTGGGAAGCAATTGTTTTGGGTAATTTGATGTTTGATCGTAGAAAAATACTACTTTATAAGTTTCCAAAGTTATGAAGGCAAATTACAGGCAAGCCATTTAGACTGAATTTTTGAGGGTAGAAAGCCAGTCACCTGAGATGACAGCAATATGTGCCAGAGCTACAGGAAGTTGTGTACCTCAGAATTTGCTTTCCGTAGAAACCAAATTTGTTACACACAGTTAAGGCCCTACTGCCAAAAAGGGCATACCTGAGAAAGGAAACAGCAATGATAATACGAGAAGTGCACTTTTTATTAGCAGTTGTAGGGAGCTGAGAGGTGAGTAACAGCGCCACATCCAGGTTTTCAGTTTGAGCAGGCCAAAGCTTATTATGGCACACCTCTCAAAGCAATAAAGCAGGTATGGGAATGTATGCTTTCAACCCATGGTGTTGTATTGGGAGAGCAGCAGGAGGCACCAATTTGCTGAAACCCAGAGTTTGGCTCAAGGGCTAAGATCATCTTTGTTGCCTCAAGCATGGGCTGCAGGAGAGCAGACGTGGCTGAGCAATGACAGGCACCCTGTCCACAGGGAAGCAAGAGCTTAACAGCCCCTGGGGTGGTCCCCATCCCTCAGACAGGAGGTGGCCACCTGCCTGCTGCCACAGCCTGGAAAGACTGTGTGGTGTTTGGCTCCTGTGAAATTCCAAGACCACCTCTCTGAGTAAAGGGGACCTCTCTGTTGAGGGACTTGGATACTCTGCTGGCAGGGGGCTCAGTGTGTCTATATTTGATTTTTTTAAACAAAACTGTGAAGCTTCTAAATGCAGCAATGGAATACATTTTATAGGGTGAGCTATTAAACCCACGGAAATATTGACATCAGGGCTTAGGGTCTGCCCTATCAAGCAGAATATACTCCAAATTATGGTTTGGAGTTTTTCCACTCTAAATGAGGCTTTTCATTTCAGAAGCAACACTGTGCACGGAAAGGGTTAGGGAAGATTGGTTTCAACTTATCACAGCAGGTTGTATTTCCTTGTGATTTATGATTTGCATGGGGGTATGCTGTTCCCTCCAGAGACTGGGCTGGTAAAGCAATAGCCATTACCTGGTACCCCTCCACTGCCTTTGTTGCACATAAAACAAAGAGGAATAGTGGTGCCTTGTGAGAAAGGCAATATGTCAGTATTACACCCTGAGGTGTTAATTGGCCCTGTGTACAAGATGTAAAATAACTCTTGTGAGAGGTTTCTCAGTAGCAAATGTACAGTAGGGATTGAGTATTTTTTAATGATCTGAACGTAGGGAGGAAAAGGATGACAACTGACACGCTGCCTTTGCAATTAAGGTAGGAGCTTTGATGGCTGTTTCCTCCACTTCTTTATGAATCAAATATAGTGCCTCTTCAAGTACAGTTAGGGGGAAAGACAAAGGGTGAGCATATGATGAAATAGGATCCAGTCTTCTGAGGTTATTGTTGTGTGTTGCCTAGGAAATTTTGGGTCAAATCTTCATATGTTGTTTCTCAGTGTAGCACCAGGGAAATAGGTTGTGTTTAGGCAAACTGTGTCCCTCATGTGCCGACATGGAATGGGAAACCATTTTATTCTTCTCCTGCCTCAGTCTCTGCCTGGCTTTTTTTCTGCCCCTATTTTTTCCCTCAGAATGGTCAGGTCTTGTTGGTGTTGCCCACCTGGAAGCCACGAGTGTCCCGTAAGTGAAAGCCATCCAAGTGATGGGGAAGGTGTCAGCTCTGGGCAAGTAGGTCAGCAAAGTTATGACTGGACCAAAGCCATGCCTGATGAGTGAAATCTGTTCCTCCTTTTATGCTTTGTTATTGTCAGAGGTCAGTTCTTGTCACTGAACCCACATGCCTCAGCCTCTGTGCAGCCAGCTTTGGTGAGTGGTGGGGTCTGCCATATGGCCATCTCCTAAAGGAACACCTCAGTTGCATAATAAAGGAATTAATATTTCAGCAGGCAGCTGTACTTGTGTGCAATTCCAGCTTGCCTTTGTCTGGTTGGATGGGTTACTCCTCACAGTTTCAAATTATTCTTTATGGACAGAGAGCGGGTTTACCCAAGTGTTGGCTGAGCAGCAGAAGGGAGGGTGTGTGCATCTCAAGAGAAGAGGGTTTGAGAGTCATCTTTAACAGATGTTACTAGGACTGACTTTAGGCCCTTGTGCTCAGTATAGTGCTAGCATATATGCTCCCACAAAGAAAAAATACGGAGGATTTAAAATTCCATTTGTTAGTCTGCTTCTCTTGAGATTTTATTATTTATTTATAAACTCTTCCACCACTAGCTCATACTGTTTTCTAGAGGAAAGCATCCCCCTTTCCTCTCAGATGAGGGAAATTCAAAAGTCCTCCAACTTCAGTAGCTCATATATTGTAAAATGTCCTTTACATTACCCCACACACCGCATTCCTGTGTGTTCACTAGAGATACCCCTGACAAGGGGAGTTTTATGAGGCTACAGTTACTCTCAACATGTGGACAAGATGAGAGATGATTATGCAGATAGCCCAGTCCTGATCCTGTAGTTGCTTTATCTGGTAGCATCAGCCTTCTACTAGAATGGGCAGTCATTCCAGGACATCTGGACTTTTTAGGTTGCCCTCTGACAATGAAAAGCAAGTAAAAAGCAGGTGATATCAGCAGGTAAAAAGATAGCAGGCATAATTTGTCAGGCTTCAGTGGCATCACTTGTCCTATTTTTCTGGTTTGAAAAAAATCGTCAAAGTAATTTTGTCTTTCTCAAAGCAGGCCTTAGCATGTATTTCTCTAATGCCTGCTTTTTGTGCTGCCCCTGTCCTTCTGAAATGCTTAAATTACTACTCCAGTTTTCTTAAATTGAATTTCCTTTTAATAATTACTGACCAAGAGAGTTTTTCCATGGTTTTCAATTGAATATGTACCACTGCAAACCTGCAGTCTGCCATTGCCTGAGCTGTGGACGTTTCATTGTGGAGAGGTGACTGAAACCGCATTTTAAGCGGTTTTGTGCTGTGTATTAGTCTGAGAAATCTGACATGGTGAGGGTCCCCTTGATCCAGTACCCTGTTGTTTCCTACTGCATTCCTTCCCTCTCCCTTCTCCCTTTACAGAGCAGAGTTAAAATGGGTACTGGGAACAGCGATGGTGGAGGTGGTTTTGTAAAGCTAGGTCAACACTCTCATTGCAGAAACGCTTCACTATCATCTTCCGGTGCTTGTACAATCCTGTTGTCATGGTGCCAGTACACCTAAGGAGTGCAATTTTTCTTATTTCACCTTTGTAATGTGCTAAGGGCCTTCCAATTTACTCATGAGCCAGCGCAGAAAGCAGACGAGTGATTTATCCAAAGCTGTGCATGAGACCAGTGGCTAGCAAGAGAGCCCAGTTTTGCAGGAGCAGTGGTGTTGGGAGAGCAGCCGAGCTAGTTGTCATTGTAATCAGACAGATTTTCTATCAGTAACATGATAAACCAAAACCCACCCTTTGGTTTTGATAATACTGCCTCTGTATGTACGTGACTCTTCACAGCTCAAACCATCCATCTTTTAGCAGTTCTGCAGGTGTTTCTGAGGAGGAACAGAGTGAACAACCCAGCTGAGGCTCCCACATGTGCTCTGTGGGATATGGGTGGCACTCCAGATCAGAAGAGGGGGAAATTCCAACATGTGAGCCAGCCCAGTGGCTTAGACTGAAATTTAGGGATTGTCTGCAGTTTTTATCTGGGTTTTAGAAATGGCTTGAGTTGAAAGCACCAGAGGTATTCTATTCTTCTGTTCGTTTTGCTGTAGAGACAACCTTACAGGCTCCCAAGGATCCAGCGCAGTATTGAAAAAGGGATTTCACTGTCTGAGTCAGATTTACCTTCAGTTTTTCCTGAGCTCCCAGTTCCCTTAGGTTCTAGGTTTTGGAGGTTGCAGAATAACTGGCGCAGTGTTGTCCTTCAGAAGCAGTCTGTTTTTTAAACAGAGAATTGGAAAATTTAAGCTGTGGGATAGGGCAAAGTGGCAAAAGGGAGGGTGGTGACTTAATGAGAACAAGCCCATTGCTGCATTGATGGAAAGGATGGCAGCAGCAGGAGGGTGCCTCGGGCATGGTGTATCCCACTGTGATGATAATCTGCCTCACACCCAGGCCACAAGTCTTCCATCAGCTTTTAATATTAGGGAGATCTGTTCAAGGGGATGTTTCTTGCAAGGGAAAAATGCTCATGGCTTCCAGGGAAGGATGAATTGCTCCTTCTTTTTGTCCTGGGTAAATGGACTAATGTGAAGGCACCACACATCTCTGATGCTTAGAGAGACCTTCCTTCTTCTTTAATACTAACAAGAGGAAGTGGAAAAAAAAAACTCAACACGTGAGCATATTTCATCCTTTCTTTTCGTAGCACTTTTTTTTTCTTTTTAAACATGGAACCTGAAATCACACTTCCCAGTTTCTGTAGTGATGGAAGAAAAGGTCATAGCCTTGCTAGAAATATTCCTTTTATTGCTGATAGAAGAGTAGATGGGCTCACATATCAATAAAAGTGAGGGATAGTAAGTGTGATGTGGGAACAGAATTCAATAAAGTTTTATTGTATCACAAGTGGACTGAAGTGCATTTAAAAACATTAAATGAAGGTGCACAATATCTGCTCTGCTGGACCTTAGGGCCAGTGAATAGACAGATAATTGAATAATGACATTTTTAAGAGAATACAAGCACTAGAAAGCAAACTGATATTTTCGTTGCTATAAGATTGCTGGTAGAAAGGGAAAGAGAAGGGAGAAGATGGGACAAAATTGCAATCTGAAAACAGTTTAATGAGACCACTTTTCCCAAGAATACAGTTCTTAATTATTTCTGGAGTGCTGTAAGGCCATTATGTGGCCTCTAGGCTTTCCCTCTGTGTTTTCTCACTGCCTTCTCCATTGGTTGAGAAGCTGTGTTTGCCCACTGAGAGCAGTGTTGTGTTTTGTTAAACAAATGGACTTGCGGCTTTCCTTCTTTTCTTTTGCCCTGGGTTTTTATGTTTGCTTTGTTTTTGTTTTCTCCCAAGAGAATTTGGTCCCTAAAGGCCCAGCAGGGAAAATGGCAAACGTTCCCAAGGGATTAAACCTGACTGTTGGCATTTTGGCCAGTAATGAGTGAATTCCCTCCTGAAGCCAGGCCTCCTTTGTTTTATTTTTAAAATATATTATTTTTGTGCATGGGCTGGGAAGAATAAGTAAAACCAAAGAGAAAACAAACAAAAAATCCCCGAATCAAAAACCCAACAGCAGACCTAACTATCCATTATGCTTATTTCTGAGCAAAGAATCTTTGTCTCCTGCTGACAAATTGCCTTTCTTCCAATGCATACAATTTCCTGGCATTGCAGTCAAAAAAGCCTCCTTTTTGTATTCACTGACATTCCCAGCTTTGCTTGCTAGTTGGTTTTTTTTGGTTTTGTTTTTTTTTTTAATCCACAAAGGCAGAAATAAAGAATGTATTGCTTCCCTTATCACTCTTCTTTTACTGTGAGTTTGTGGGGAGAGTGCACCTACACAACAGCCCATTGGAAAGCACTCTTAGTTAAAATAACCTGATATTATGGGCCTTTGCAAACCTGCAGGCTGACCTATCTGCATAGCAGTGTGCATAATGAAGAAGGGGAGGAAAGCTAAGAGCTAGGGAAATAAAGGTATTTGGAAACTTGAAGTAGCCTGATATAAAGGAAATGAATATTTATGTAAGGCCCAGTGAAATACATGACAACATGGTTAATTTTTGAATATGAGATGAGTTTGGCTTAAAATAAGAAAGTTAAGTTGGTTTCCAGTGTGTCTGTAATGCATACTGGTTTGAAGGTTGGCTGTCAGCAGGAGCAGCATGAATTTTCTTGTGGGGAGAAGTTAGAGACATGTTAAGCCATCTCCATTGTAGGAAGGCCATCCCTACCTGCTGCATCTCTAATTTCCAGCATGCTTCTATGAAAAGCCAGCTCCTGCTGGCTGCTGTCATCCCTGTCCTTTCCTCTAGGTTGTGGGACACTTCTTCGAGTCTTCCATTCATGCCAATATGAGCTTTTGTGTGAAAAGTAATTTCTTTTCTTGTTCTCAGTGTTTAGCGGATTACCTCCTAAACCAGCTCGCCGCTCCCTAGTCCCAGGCTTAAAGTATTGAAATGCCTCCATGCACTGATGCATTCTGTCTTTAAAACAGGCATTGGTTCTGGAAATCTGCATGAACAACAGGTTTTGCTCCCATATGTCTTGGAGTTGCACAAGCTCTCTTTATCAGAAAAGTCACCACAGTGCTGTGCTCAACTCCATTAGGTCTGAGATGCTGCAGTGGATGAGAGTTGGAGTGTGTTACAGCCTGGGCAACCTATGAACTTCTCAGAAGATCATGGGATGCTTGATTGCACATTTGTTGATATTTTTAAGCTTGTACAGCTGGGAGAAATTGTTTAGGTTTTTTTTTTAAGAATATAAGAAGGTTTCTGTGGTAGAGCACAAGAGGCAAAATTCACATCTCTCCCCACCATCACCTCACTCTCAGAAAATTTGCAGTGTGGAGACCCAGACTTTAAATAAGTCAAAGAATTTAGTGTAGGTCTGTTATGTGTTTCTCACATAGGCTGTTTTTCTTGATATAGAGCCCTGTCAGTTCTCCTGAGGGCCTCTATAATTGGTTTATTATGGAAGCTGAAGGTGGAAAACTGTGATGCGTAGTGTAAGTTATTTTATGAAGATTATTAATATGAGGGGGTAACTTAATTCCTTGTGTGACTTCTATGCACTATTTATTCCCTTCCATTCCTGACCCATAACTGCTGAAGTTTTAGTGAGAAAGTGTGTATGGGTTTGGTTTGAGTCTACTCATTTAAACTAAAAGGTGCTTAAAACCTTTCAATCTGTTGCCTGCCTGCCTTTGGCCTTTGAGTCTGAATCAAAGGTCATTAAATTGCAGGGAAAGTTTCTTTCAGTGTCAGCAAACTTTGGGTCAGGTTCCTGGTAACCTGAGGCTGTCTGAATTCATTAGCTTTTTTCAAAAAACTCATCTTAGTCACATCCATTTCTAGCATAGTAAATAACTGATATTGTCTCAGCCAAAAAGGGAATTGTAACCAATACTGCATAGAAAGAAGAATGAAAATACGTGATATTCTTAAATAAAGTAATAGGCTGCAGTCCTCCCACCTTGGCAGCTGATGGTTCCACATCTAAATAGTGAGACATCTTTGTAGTATCTGAAATAGATTTGTGCTACCTTAATAAAGATGCTGAACAAAACATAGCAGCCTGGCCCCTGCAAACGCTTTCCTGGAGCGCCAGCAGGAAGCACCCCACTGGCTTTAGGTCATCTGTACCAAGCCATGTTTTTCAACTCTCTCTGACATGACACTTCTAGATATTTGCCACCAATTTGCTATCTAAACGTGACCCCACACTTCACAATTGTCTCTGAACAATTCTGCCATCCTTAAGGGAAATATATATCTCTTTCCATCTTTTATAACCTATTGCCTAAATTGTGCTATTATGCCCAACACCCTCTGGAGACACTGATATGGATTTCATATGTTTTATAACAGATCTTCATGAAAATAATATTTATATTTCCAAGTTTTATTCCTATTTTCCTTTAATTTCTCTTACAAGAAATATTGCAAAGATTTCTTTCATTGGTGCAAGCAGCGTAAGGAGATTAAGACCATCCTTGCCAGGTGCTATTATAAATCCATGAAAGAAATGAAATACATTTATTGGGTTTTATTCTGGCCAATAGGGAGAACAGAATATGTGTATCCAGTGGCTAAGTTGAGGATTGAAGTTCATTTCTTCTAGCACATGAAGGAGGAGGAGGGAGGGGGGAAATCTGAGTATATTAAGGCAAATCCCTTTAGTGTGTGAAATACGAAAACGCATCTTTCCAGATCTAAAAATACAACTTTGTTGAATTTCTTTATATTAAAAGGGCTCCCAGGAAGAGAGCCAAATACATCTGAATGTATTACTTCTTTCCCTCATTTCCTCCACTTTTCTTCCTAACAACATTTCCAGTCAACTTTTAACAATATAGGCCTGCATGAAACCACAGTAGTTGTATGCACCTCAAGCTCTGGCAAAGGAGAGAAACACAGACTGCATAGTATTTGATTTTTGTTAGCTTCTGTTTCCAAGAGGAGTAAAATGGGAGGAATTGTGGGGGACTAAGGCAAAGGGGCCTTCCCCAGGGCATCCTTTTGAGAAACAAACAAAACACCAAACAAAATCCTGCAACTTATTTCTAGAGGTTTCTTATCTAAAAATAGTCATGGCATGTCATTTACGTGGGCTGATTGCCAGACTACACAGAAATGTTCTCAAGGGTTTTTTGAGGTGTGTCTGCCTCTTTTTTTGGGGGGGTGGGGGGTAGGGAGCGGAATGACGACCAGTTCAGATTAGAAAAGATTTATTCCAGTTGATTTCACAGATGAATGTATTGCTGAGGGTCTAATCTCCTCCTCCAAAGTCCTTTTTCCCTCCATGGGTAACTTAAAAATGTCTAATGTAGTTTTAAAAAATGCCTTAATCTCATTTATCTTTAATTTCTCTGTTCCGCTCTACAGGCCCACATAAAAAGATTTACAGTGGGTATTTATCCCTTCCAATATCAAAAGCAAATTCCCTTCCAGATCTCAATTTTCACTGATAATCCTCAGAGATGTATAATTTTAATTTACCTTGCAGATGACGTCTACCTGGTTTCTCTCTCTGCTTTTATGAAGGTATTATTCAGCTGCACCTCATTAACTCTGGTTTGTTTTTTTGATTTTTTTTCTTCTTCTTCTCCTCTCTTGTGTGTGTTGAATGGTGTCTTTGAGTGAAACTATTGTCTTTTCCTTTGCTGGAGTGCACATGCTGGGGCAGCAGGGGATGGGGCTGGCATGTCACCATGTAATCCAGCTGAGTCCTTTCTTTTTATCCCAGGAGAGGCAGCGTTGGGGGTTTGTCCTTTTTTTTTGCTTTAAAAATTAATAATCTCACATTTTTCCATTTCATCCCTTACAATGGCTTACAGGACCACACAGATGCACACTCATGCACCTGAAAGCTTCCAAAACTTCAGATGTTCAGATCTGCAAAATAATGGTTCTACTAAACAGAATAGGAACTATTGTGCTCTTGGGATTTTGAAAATGAGTCTATTATATTTAGGTACCCTAATGAAAGCTGAGCTTCCCTGGAAATCTACCTTTAATGTCTCTATAGGAAACACTCTGGCATCATTCCACCTATGTTACTATTTAAAGCAGTAAATAGTGCATTTAAGTGCTATTTTGAATGCAACCCTAAAAGATGGTTCCACGTTTCTGCAGCAAAACTGAAGGGTTGGCAGTAATGTAAAGTCCGTGGAGTAAACTGCAGACTTGAGTTTGAATATTTGACTTTAAGGAAAAGAATCAGGAAACAATGTATAGATGGTGTTGGAGATATTTTTTTATTACTAAGACATGCCTCAAAACATTGAAATGGTAAGATAAATGAGTTTCATAGTCTGGCCTCGTGTGGGAGAGCAGAATGGAGTGGCTGGTGACTCTCTGTGGTATGAAATTACACTGTATCTCTACCGGTGGTCTTTTCCTTATCACAGGCTGAAATTAGTCCTGCTTCGATATAATCGCATTTGTATCCTGCTGCTGCTTTGGGTATTTACCCTCAGGTTTGGCAGTGCCTGAAACAGGAAAGACTGTTTCAGTCAGTCATCAGTACAGAGCTGCAGGTATGGAGGCACCAGCTACTAAAACGTAGTAGGGGAAAAAATGGTCCTATCCCACAGGCACACCTGAGCCAGCTCTGATGTGGAGCAGGACATGAAATGCAGAGGCACAAGCTGTAAAGCAGGGATAAATTTACCATGTGGATGTTGGTACAAGGCACAGTTTTACCCCTGGTTTCACTCAGGCCGTTCCCATTGGCACCACTGGGACACTCCCAGCCAGGCATGTGCTTAAGGGTTTGATGGATGTCAGCTTGCATGTTTGCATCTTATATATGGTGTATGCAACTAACAGAAGCCTATTTGGGGGGTCCTTTATGTGCTCAGGCTGGGGTTTCAGAGAAGAAACAAATAGGCCTTTGTCCATTTAAAGACTTACTCAGAAGAGTGAGCATGTGCCATGTACATTTCCAATGAAGTCAATAATTAATATGTTCCAGATGACTCTGGTGGGGGGAGGATATTAGTAATTACCATAAAGTGACAAATCTACATTCTGTGGCTGGTACTTTGAAAACAAAAAGTCAGTGTTTCTAATAGAATCCATTAAAAATATGACCTGATTCAATTGTCATGTGTAAGTTAAAGTAATGCCTTAAGTTTTGGACTTTTTTCTGATTTTTTGTTTTTTTTTAAACAGTCTTAATAGAGGTATAGTAATTGTCTTTCAGCACATGCCTTTGATGAGAGCCCACTGAAACTCTTGGGAGTTTTCTTGTTGAGTTGGCGGGAATTTGGATGCAGAGAGTGAAAATGGACAGTATTTAAATCAGTGCAGCCTTGCTTATTAAACAGCATGAGTCTGAGCCTTCACATATAGGAGAAATTTGTGGTGCAGTGATGATAATATGGAGAGATTTTCAGTGAAAAGGAAAAGCATTTCTTTCTCAAAGAGGACTGGTCCATTCTGCCATCTCGTCTCAGAAACAAAATTAACTGACTAACAAAGTCTCAAACCAGTTCTAGAGTACACAGAAACAATCATTCACATTTTGCCTTGGTAAAAGGAAGGTCACAGAGCTGTGGTTTGGGTATGCAGGGAGAAGACAGGAAAGGCCAAATCTCAACTAGAGTTGAAACTGGCCAGTGTTGTGGCAGATAACAACACAAAGCTTTTTAAAAAGTACTTTAATAGCAAGAGGAGGTCTAAAGAAAACACTGGGAGTGATACTTGTTGAAGGTGATCACCCCTCTAATGGAGGTAAAGTGGAGGCATTCAATGTTACTTGTTTTTTGTTTCCTAAGTCTTTATTAAGCCTGGTAGGCCTTGGGCTGCTTGGTCCTTTCAGTTGGAGCAGTGACTTTCCTTTTGTGAAACTATAAGGGACCAGCTGCATCAGCTGAATGTTGACAAGTTCATGGTCCCTGGTGGTGGAATTCATCCCAGAGTACTGATGGAACTGGCAGATGTTATGGCAAGACCCCTCTTGATAATCTACCAAATATCTTGGGAAACTGAGGAGGTCCCTGCTGACATGAAGGTAGCCAGTGTTATTTCAATTTATAAGAAGGACTGTTAGTCTAACCTCAGTTCCTGGAAAATTATAAAGACCATCATAGTGGGGGTACTCCTGACAGGCATTTAAAGAATAATCCAGTTGTCAGATGCTGTCACCCTGGGTTCACATAGGCAGATCTCTGTTTAAATAATTTTGTATTCTTCTATGGCAGAGTTACTTGCGTAGTGGATCAAAGATCTGGATACAGGATGTGAATGCACTATTAGCAAGTTTGCTGATGATCCCAGACTAGGAGTTGCTTTTAACTCTCTCGAGGGATGAGAGGCATTGCAGAGGGAGTACAGATAGATTGGAGCATCAGGCAATGAGTAATGCAACAAAATTTAACAAGAACAATTGCTGGATTCTTTTCCTGGTCTGGGGGTGGCAGCCCTGCAGAAGGGGATCTAGGGATGATGGTTGACAACAGCTCAGTGTGAGCCAGCAGAGAGTGCCCTGGCAGCCCAGAGGACAATCCTCATCCTGGTGCATCAAACACAGCATAACCAGCCAAACAAAAAGAGTGATTATCCCGCCGTACTAAACGTTGATGCAGCCTCCACCTTGTGTCCTGTGTGCAGTTCTGGACCCCACAATACAAAAAGGATGTTAAGGTGCTCTAATGCATCCAAAGCAGGGCAACAAAGCCAGTGAAAGGGATGGAAGACGCATCCTGTGAGGAGCAGCTGAGAACTTTGGATTTGTCAAGTTTGGAGAAAACAAGTTCAAGGAATAGCCTCGTTGCTCTCCAGAGATTCCTGAGGAATGGATGTCTTAGAGGGAGGTGCTGAGCTCTGTTCTCTGGGATCCAGTGATAGGACACATTGGAATGGTTCAAATTGTGCCTGAGGAAGCTTAGTATTGACATTAGGAAGCATTTCTTTACTGAGAAGGTCTAGCACTGGAGGAGGCTTCCTGGAGGGGTGTTTGATAACCCCAAGCCTGTCAATCTTTAAGAAGCATTTGGACCATGCCCTTAATTCTATACTTCAGTCTTCGGTCAGCCCTGAAGTGGTTGAACAGTTGGACTCTAGATGATCGTTCCAACTGAAAATAAACCATTTTTGCCACGGGAAGATGCTGATCCTTCCCAGTGAAATGATAAATGGGGTTTCCAGAGCCCTGTGTGAGTGCCCAGAGACAGTTGGACATTGTTGCTGTAATGTGTGGTAAGAAAGCTCAAACAAATTGCTTTGCAACACTTCCTCATCTGAACATCTACACTCATGTTGAAATGGGTTTTTGCAGTCAAACCCAGCCCAAATCTTATCAATTATGAATGGCTGCAACAGATGGTATATATTATTGTTTTTAGGAATAAGTGATACGTTTCAAACAAGAAACACATGCTGCTCAGCAGCTTTAGCTGCCACTTCTGAGATGGGAACCAAGCCCTGACCTTGCCTTCCCCTCCACTTGTTGGATAACATCCTATTTTAATAACCAAAAAATGAAGACCATGAAATATTGCACGACGGAAAACTGTGCAAACATCAATTCCAGTGTAAGAGGATCCTGCTCTTTCTCAGCTTGCTGGGAGCTGCACCTGTCTGGGCAAGGGTGAAATTTGTGTTTGCAGCACAACTATTGATCAATCTTTCTCAAGAGTCCTTGGGACAGGGAATTTCTGCAAAACTTCTTACTTGAAATTTCAAGAAGTTTGTTCAATGTTGCTGCAAGGAACTGGCTGTAACCTGAGGTCAAGGTTTATCACAATGATGTCGATGAGTGCTTTGTCAGATACCTGGCTTTGCAGAAAATACTGTGTATTCCTTCAGCTTTTCTTTCAATCCCTATTTGTTGCATTGCTTTCTTTTAAAAACTGAAATAATTGCTGTAAATACAGCAGGTGAAAGGTTTTTGGGGCTAAAAGCATAGCTCTTGAAGAGCAATCCAGATGAACTGTAGCAGTCCTCAGAAACTGAACCAAAAGTCTTGGAGACTGTATTCCCTTAAGCTTGTGCTTATTTTTGCTATAGATATAAAATCCTATGTACGTGCCTTATCTGGAAACAAATAAACTGTGTAAGCATCTGCAGGAATGGTGCCTAATTTGGTGGAGAAAAGTCCATTTAAAAATCTTCATTGCTCTTACAAAATTTGTTACAAAAACGTTTGCTGTTTATGATGCAGAATACATCTAGATGCATTGCCAGAACAAATGAGCCAGAAGTATTTTGTGATAGTAGCCATTCAAAAATAGAATCACAATAATTTGTTTATTTTCTGATTTATAAAATTGCTACAGCATCTTGGCTGAAACTGTGGGTAGAAAGCATGTATTTTCTTCCTCTGGTGTTTTAAAATTCTCGCTTAACATTCCTAACACAGCAAAACACTCATTTCTGTGTCTTTAAAACCAATCATATTAGTTATTCCCCTGCTGAATTTAGTGCTTATTCAAATGCACTCTCTGCTCTCCTTGAAAAGGAATTTTGGCTCAATTTCTTTAGTGCAAAGCCCTTCCTTAGTGCCTTGATAACAGTGTTATCTTATTCTGTAATACTTCACCATACAAAGCAATCTCAAACTCAAGGAAGCACGCCAAGAGACACTGGGCAAAAAGCCCTTATGTAAAGTTTGAACTTCTTTCCCTTAACAGTGCAGCATTTGCACAACCTTCTCTTCAGGCAAAGAAAACAAATAAATCAAAACAAAGCTCTAAAGTTAACCAGGAAGGTTTTTTAAGCAGTACTCTTGATATTTATTTTAATGGGAAGAAATCAACTTTATGTCGCTTTTATCAGACTAAACTGGAGGAATTCTTCAGTGCTCTTTGCTGACAGTGGGACAAACCCCTTGTATTGTGCCCAGATCTGTATGTAAAAAGTTTCCAGTGTGAATTTGATGCTTTATGGGTCCTATGTGGGAGTGTGGTGACAAGGAGTGTGGTTATGCAAGGCCTAAGCGATTTTTTGGGTTTTTTTGCTGTGGAGCTCAGGATAAGAAAAGGCAGAGTTAGGTACTGATGGCCACCTTGGCAAGAGTTGCACCTCCTGCTACCCAAATCACACTGCTTGAAGATGCACAAGAGATGCACCCTTCTCCTTTGCTCCAACTTGTGATCATCCTTCCTGTGATCCTTTTGGCCCAGCGCTGAGTTACTGCATTTAATGTGGCATTGGCTCTCTTTGCCATGCAGTTTGTGGGCTGCATAAATCTGAGCAGCATGACAGTCTCATTGGAGCTCAGGATGTGTGGCAAGGAACCCCAGGTACTCAAGGTTTGCAGTCTTTCTCATGATATCACAGTCCATGGAAATTAGGTGTATGGATACCATTAAGTAGTGTCAAGATGAGTGCTACCTCCAGTGAGATTATTTATCACTTTCCTTTCCCTCTGCCTGAATTCAGGGAGGTTTTATTGAAAATTCACCTCTCATCTCCCCTTTTATTCTTTCCACTTCATTTCTCACATTCCCGCTTACTCTATCATAAATATACCTGCACAGCTGTGACTGTAGCTTTACAAGCTTCAGCCTCTTAAACCCAAATGCTCTTCTTTGCAGGCAACCTCACCTTTCAGGAGCAGAGGCTGTCTTGGAACATAGAGGAGGATATTGGCTTGTAGAGCATTGGATTTACTATTAATCAGTCAAGTTGAACTTCTTTTTTTTTTAATTTTATTTTTTATTTTATACCTTTTTCTCATCATGCCAGTAGAGAGTCCCAAAATGTGACTGCTCTCAGGAATGCAGAATTAGCCTTAGTGCTCACATGGCTTTTGTGGGTACCAGTGGTGTGTCTGTCTTTGGTCAATCAATAGGGTCAAGAGGCGAGAGTTTGTCTGGTTTATGTCAGAGTTTGCCTGAAGTCAAATAGGTAGCCAATTAAAATTTTCCAATATTGAATGAGAAGAGAGTGGTAGTGTCAGCTCTTCTACAAATGCATATTAAATTACATGATGCAAAAGTGGCTTAAGATGATTCACAGCAATAATTTGACCCAGTTATATGTTTATTGCATTTAAAAGACAACTGGGGGCTTGATTTCATTGCCAGCTGTGTGGTAGTTAATGATCAGTAAGAAAGCATCAAACTGAGAACAACTTCTGTTTCTAAATACAGCCTGCCGCGCTGAATTTCAGACATTCCCAGAATGAGTTGTGTGTGTGTAATGGATCTAAAAATAAGGAGAAATGTGCTTTTATTGGAGACTAACAGTATATATTCACTGCAAACAGTATATATTCACTGCAAAACTGTTCTTAACTAACAAAGAAAAATTATATGCAGAAATGATGGACTTGCTTCTAAATGCACATAATTGCTCTGACCTACAGCTGTATGACTCCTGATTAACGCTGGCCATAAATGAATGTCCTAACACAATTTTGAAACCCATGTAATTAGCAGGAGAAGACAAAATTGTTACTTCCTCTTCAGACTTACATTTTTACTGCAACCATTAGTTTTAAAAACAACAGGCAAGCTCTCTGCCTGAGTGGTCTGTCCAGTATCATTGTTTAAAAATTCATTTGTGGAAACAATTGCACATATGATAAACATCACTTTGAAAATTCAATTTACTGCGTAAAGAATTTGGGGACACAGTTTTTCATAAAACAAAATAAGTGAATTAGAGCCTTCTTTTCACAGCCTACAGGTTTTCTTTCAAGCAAAATTGCAGTGATTTGGTTTGGTCTATAAAAGTGTAGGCATTAAAGCTCCAAAGACAATGTGCTACAATAATGTTGAATCGAAGGTGCCTAAGAGAAAATGAATGTTGCAGGGGTTTGGTTTTTTTCCTTTGATTTTAGGTTTTATTATGTGTGTGCCTTGTTAGTTCCATTTAAAGGAATGAAAAATGAAAATATCTCTTGCTCTAAAACATATTTTATTTGAAAAAAACCAAATTATTTCATGAACTAATTAAAATGTAGCAGCAGCCTGATGTCTCTCTTCACCCCGTGCTGCAGTGGAGATGGTTCTGTGGTGATGTGTGGCAGCTCTAAAAAGCATGGCAAACTGGGTGATGCTCTGGACATCACACAGAAAAACCTCTGGCCTTGCCCGCTTGTCTCTCTAGTTAAGAAAGAATCCATTATGTGGGCCTGAATTTTGGACCAGTGGATGCTCCCATTGGGCCATTTGGGCAGGTTTTTGAAGTGGGGATTGAGCAGAAAACAGAATTTCAACACTGCTTGTAGCCATACTTTTAGGTTAAATCCAAACAGAATTTGGTTTAGTTTCTCAAGGAGTTTCCCAATCAGATTGTTTAGAGATGAAATTTTCTTAGCAGCCCAGTACCTATTGGCAGAGCTTTTCTGACATCATGCTCTGCCAGGCTGCAAACCTAACTGACCTGGACTTAAAAATTGATACCAAGGAATTGCTGGAAATACACATACTCTGTTGTGTGTCCCTGCAACATGCAATTGATCTAAAAGCTGGGAATGTTTGGGGCTAGGCACACAGGAGGAGGAGTTCTCTGTTTTTAAAACCCCAGTCATGTCTCTGTAAGGCTTAGTCTGCAGGAGTTGATTAATGCAGCCATGTTTGATGCTTATCCTGCTAGAGGTGCTTTGCAGTGGACATTGCCTACTGCCTGCAGTATTCCTGGCTGCTCAGCCAACTGCATAATTGCAAAAAGATGAGTGAGAAAACTAGCAAGCTTGGCATGTAAGCCTTGCCAGAGAACTAACACTAAAAAAAAAAAAAAAAAAAAAAAGGGAAAATCTTCAGTTTAGGGTTCAATTATAATTATTTTGAATTTTTGAACACACTTTTTATCCAGAAGAGTTAATCCTTGACCCTAATCCTCACTGCAAAAAATGGAACGTGTTGATACTGATGAGGAATACTTGAAGGGATGTTGTTACTTGCCAAATATCATTCTAAGGAAAGGCAAGCTCTCCATGATTCTGTGGGTCATATGGTCAAGCTACATGTAGATGTTTCATTCTTAGTTTGGGAATGTTGCAATACAAGGTGTGGGGAGGGCAAGACTTGCAGGGTTCTTCATCAGTCCTGTTTTCCTCTTGCTGATGACCTGACTCCCTTGTGTTGGATTTTGGAAGGAAACATTGTCTTGGCTTTACGGTGGGATGTTGGTGCTCCAGACTGCATTTCTATTCCCCAGGTATGAGATCTCACTCTACATTCCTCTATCTGCTGGATATTACTCTTAGAAAAGCTAATAAATAGACTCCACATTATTCCTGTTTAATTAGTTTGGTCATAATGTATCTCTTTCCTCCTGTCTTCCCCTGCTGTCTTTAAAACATCCAGTAGAAGACTTTGCCTGACATGAACTAATTTTTGGTTTGCATCTTTCCTATCTCCAGTTCTAATCTTGGACCAGTTGAAAACTTTCTGTTCCTTCTTTGTCTGCCTTAAAACTGCAATGCAATACCCTATGGTGCTATAGATGACTTTAATTTTGGCTTACAGATCCTGAGTGTGTGTGAAGCTAGGAGATACTTTTTACTCTTAAAAAAACTTCATTTGTACATGTGTTTGCTTAAATGCACTTGTGAAAAAAAAACAACTTGTTTTTAAACAGTTTCCAAGCACTTCAAAATTATTTTTTATCTATAAATATGATTTTTCTCTTTCTATTTTTGTTTGAAATGTGCAGTGAAAACTGCTGAATAGTGATTCTCACATTTTCTGTATGGATACCGTTCTGTACAAGAGACCTCATGTGTAACAGTGTTGAAAATCTAATCAGGAATGCTTCATGGAGCTGCAAAATCATTGTGGGATAAGACATTTTAACAGGGAAGCAAAGCTGTAATTTCCAGAGAAGGTCATGATTGCAAACTCTGTGTTGACTGGGTGTAACCCGGATGAATCCTGACGGTCCAGGAGGAAGCCCAGTATGCCCTAACCTGATGGCCTCTCTTTTCCATCTCAGTTTTCCTTTTGTGAAGCATAGCTGTTTTGTGGCTAAAGGTTGGAAAACAAAGCAGAAATTGCGATTACAGTCAACAAGCTCAGCATTCTCCACGCTCAGGTCCCAGGCGTGATGATATTGTGTGCGGCGGTGCCATTTTCCACTATCGACTTTGTGAGCAGGAGCTTTCCCTGACCTGCTCTACAAAGCCCATGTTGCACACAAAGCCCAAAGTCCCCTTTAGATTTATTAACAAAGAAAGCAACAAAAACTGGCATGCTGAGCCACTCCTGGGGCTCCTCCCCAAGGACTGCACTGCTGAGAGCTGGAGTCCTCTCTGCACACCAAGTACAAGCAGGGGAGGCAAAATGTGCTTTGCAGAGCTGTTTAACCTTTTCCTGGGAGGAACTGCATCTCACTGTCTCTTGAGAGAAGGGGGGACAGTGAGGAGAATGGGGAGGCAGGTTTGGGTTTTTTTAATCTCAGTCCCCACAGCATGCTTACACAACATGACTTTTTGTATAATCTAATGGGTAGATTCCTGCTGTTATAAGTAGGAAAATTCAGAGTGGAGGTTCTTGTGACTCTGAAGCCATTGTGTGAATGTCACACGCCTCACAGCATTAGGCTATCCTTGCCATCCTGGTCAGGGAAAACTGAGAACATAACAAAGGGCCTCACTGGCTGTGCCCCACTGGTGCCTGTCTATCTTGGCATTTATTTTCCTTAAGCAGCTAAACATCTCATTTTGCTCTTCCTCACAGTGAATGTGGTCTCTCAGTGATCCTGAACTCTAGCTCTTGCCGTTGTGTTTTCCACTTTCTTGTGCTTCTAGTCTGTGCGTTTTTAAAGTGGCATCTTTGACATCCTTGGCCTCTGCTGGCATTGCTAGGAAAGGAAACAGCAAGGCCTTTACTCAGAGCCACTGCAAGCTAGTGCAGCTCTGGTGGTGGATATGGGGCATGTTTCCTCTCCCAGTATGGCATCTGCCAGTCTAGTGTAGCTCTATAGCAAATGTGTACATGCAAATCTGCTTCCAGTTGTTTTACTTTGCAACTTAAGAGTCTTCTGCTGTGCATACATCAGAAATGGGGGAGAGAGATTATCAGGAAGAACACCAAATGGCTTGGTGCTCTGTTGTTAGAGACAGAAAGGATGGTGACAGCTGTGGACCGTTTGTAGGGGGACTGTGGCTCCAACTCCCTACTGTTTCCCTGTATTTGGTGCCCATCGAACAGCATTGCTGTTTCCATGCCCAGCTGCCTCAGACCCCATTGACAATGGTTCACTAGTGGTAACAGTGCTGGTGGAGATGAAGCTGTCAGCTCCTTGGCTGTCCCTGCTCGTGGGATGGGCACCACCAGCAGGTTCATGCAAAGGCAGCTGCCCTGACCACAGGGTGCTGGGGTGAGCAGCTTCTGAGCTTTTGCCAGCATCATGGGGGCTTGAAGTGTGACCAGAAGGCAATGGCCCCTTAGGCCATGGTCTCTGCTGTAGACATTCCTTTTGAGACCTGACTTGTTCAAAAGAGGAGCAGCTTTGTTGTGCACCAGCTTTAAAAAGATGGCTTTCCAAAGTACAGCCTGTTCTGGGAGTTTAACCTTGGAAAGACGGAGGCCAGGCACAGCTTTCAAAGAAAGAGAAACAGCTTTTGATGTTGCTTCCTCTGAGGGACACAGAGGAACATTTCTTACACACTTTTCTCCCTCCTGCTGGTTGATGAATTCAGGCATAGAGTCAGATCCATGGGGAGGCTGTCACCAGGAAGGGCTTGGCCAGTTTGTAAGCCAACACCTGAAAACAATGCTGTAAAGTAACAAACCTTCTCAGTTCCTAAGAGCAGATCTTGTGATCAGCCATTCTCCAGCAGACTCTGCTGATGGCAGACAGACACCCAGACAGGTAGCACAGCTGAAAAGATAGCTCAGAGTTCATTGACAAGACATCAGTGTCCAAATCCTGAATCCTCTCTCCTGAGAGGTTTGATCCACAAAAGTTCGCAACATTGAACCTGTGGGACTAGAGGAGAAGAAAAATTCTCTCTTTATACCTGTCTACTGTCTGCCTAAAGGGAGGCCACCATCCTGTATCCTGCCAACATCCTTAAAAAGACCCGGGCAAGGTGACCTTGCCAGGCTGCACACAGCACACTGGAAGGATGCTGACAGCTGCATTTGCAGTGATCATCCCTTGAGGAAAGCATCCGTGCTTGTTCCTTATGCTTGCAGGTTTTCACACTTGATTTTGGACTATGGTTAAAGCACAGGAAGCCAGTTTTGGCATGATTTCCCAGCTCTGCCACAGCTTCCTTGGACAAAGTAGGTAATATTTTCCTGCCACTGTTCTCAAATGGAAATATTAATCTTTATGTAACCTTGACTATGTTGTTTGTTTAGCTTGCAAGCTATTGAGACAACAGTCTTATCTCACGTAGTAGTGGACTTCTGCCTATTTCTGCTCTGGCCCTGGGTTATTGCTACAGGATAAGTACCATCAAAAACAACAGGACATTGCCTCATCTGATATCTTTGCCATCGTGGTAGTGTCGCCCACCGTGGAAATATTATCACTGGCCTGTTGATCCACAATTTTGACTAAATTATGAATCCCAGCATGCAAAACAGAAGTGTTCAGATAAGCAGTTTGGCAAAAATCTGTGTTACTTATGTTTAAAACAGGATTAAGAGGAACATAACACAAGGTTTATCCACGAAAAACCCAGCTTTCTTCCCCAATGTTTTAGGAATTTTTTACATTACATTTAGTCTTTTCAATAATTTTCTAACTTTAGGCAAGTATGAGCAAAATACTTTTTATTTCTCAAGGCCTTCACTTAAGGAAATCAGCATGACAAGCTGAGAATATGTATGGAGTTTTTAAATTAGCCAGTTTTTTCCTGTGAATGTAAGTAATGAAGTGATTGTTTCATGCCTTTCTTTAGGAAGATGAGGCCTGTTCCTTTTGGCTGTTATTTTCCCTCTATATTTGGTTGTGATGCAGTCAGAGATGACCAGAATTGTAAGCAGTGACATAAGTTTTCTGAGACAGAATTACAGTTCTGATCCAAAGGGGCATGTGGCTTTGGATGGAAATACTGGGTGATTTTAAAACACCTATTTAGGTAGTGTTTTATGGTGTTTTGTTTGGTGGTTTGTTTTTTGTGTTTTTTTTTTTTTTTAAATTTACACTTAATTTTCTTACCACTATCCCTGCCCTCTCCCCAAAACATAAAGAGAAGAGATTTTAATGTGCTCTTGCTGTTCAGACTGTGGCTGTTTTCTTCTGGCTCCACTTGTGCTTCAGGAAGAAATGAGACATGTTTAGCAAATGGAGGTTTAGTGTGGGACATGCAGATCTCTGAAGAGCTCTGATGTACCAGACTTGTCATCTTAGTTTTTCATTGAACATATTTCTCCTGTCCTTGTGTTCACGCACAGCTGTGCATATGACAAACAGAGTTTCGTTTCACTTAATTCACTACAAATTGTGCCACAAGCGCCTGGTCTACTTTTCCTCTGGCTTTGTGGCATGACTTGGAGAAAACCACAAAAATCCCTGTTTTTCCCCTTTTTGTCATCCTGAAAACTGCAGTGATAATATTCCTAGAGAGTTTGTGAACTAAGAATTTCTGTAAGCAAATGGACAGTGAATTAAAATCCTGGCCAGCTATCCCAGGCCGCTGCTCCTTGCTCTGTCAGAGTTTCAAGGTATTGGCATTTGTGTTGGCTTCCTTATCTGTAAAATGGAAATCTGTAAAATGAAAGCCTCACTACTTGCTCGAGTGAGGCTTGAAGGGAGGAGCTGCGTAACACCTACTCTTTGCATTGAACAGAGAGTCCAGGAACCATCAGTCAAAGGTGTATTTTTCAAACTGGCAGGTCCACTAAAAGATCCAGGGGCCAGCTTAGCTGGCTACTTCCTGCTTGCATTTCTTGCCTGCTGGCCACGACAAGACCAGCTCTGTAGCCTTGCCCAGAAGGTTCCCTATGGCTTGAAAAACACATGCAGCACCAGAGCTGTCCCATCCATCTTTTTTCCTTTCTCTGTTGGAATGTAGCACCAGAATAGACAGCTGCCAAGAGCCCCCAGCAACTCCCTCTTCAGCTTTCAGAGAAGGGCAGTCTCTCAAAGTAACATGTACACTACACACAATCTGCTATTATCACAAACATCAATGTTGAACCAAGATATGGGCCACGATTCTTATGAAACTGCTGTTTGAGTACCTGCTTCTTTAAATCAGAGTCCTTTCTAAAAAATGGGTTGGTCTTCTAATTTAGACGAATGTGTGTGGAGCTAAAGATTAGGTCTTCTACCTCAGTCAACCCAGGTAGAGCTGTCATGGGGACTTTCTTCTTATTTCTTCTGTTTTGTGCATTTGCTCAAAGAGAACATAGTAATGCACTGAAAGTTTAAATTTTTATAGAAGTATGCATTTGTGAAAGATTTCACATGAGCTTCTGGCAATGGGGTAGGCTACCCCAGAGCTCCTCACCGAAGGCACTGCTCTTGCCCTCACTTTGTGACAGAGATGCACAACATCCCAGCCTTTCACAAGCCTGCTGAGGCAAAACAGTTGATTAAACCTTTGTTGGGTTGTGCCTGAGTACAGTCTGAATTTGTGATGTGCTGTCACTGCCAGGAGCATGGGTTGTCACGCTGGTGTCCTCTGTTTGGGAGGTGAACATGGAAAAAGCAGACCAGGTTAGCAACAAGCTGTGGTGGCTGATGCTTGAGATGGGTGTCGACAGATGCTCTCTAGGTTATGTTTCCATACTGGTCCTAATAGTGATGCTCCTTAAGCTGATTTGCTTCAAATTTTAGCCCCTTTTCACCAGCCTTTCTGTATGTCTGTATGGTCCAACTCTTCTCAAAAGCCCTTCCCTCTCACCCCCAAAGTTACTTAGGAATTTGATGGGAAGCTGAATCTCTTCTCCCAGGAGATGCTGTAAGCTGTGCTTGTGTTATTTGTGGGTTCAGGCCATGGCACAATCCCATCAGATCTTTTAGATGAGTCCTCCTGAATGCAGAAGAGAACAGGATGCAGTGAAAGAAAAGGGCCAAGTCCTGTTCACCATATCAGCATGGCCCCATTGATGCCCCTCTGGGAAGTTCTGGCAATGTGATAATTTGATTTTTGAGGTTTTGCGTCATCTAAATTATCCAAAAGAGATTAAGACAGAAAGGGCATTTTTATGTGAAGCAGGCATAGCCTTGGCATCTGGCTCTGTCCCCTAGATTTCTTAAGGGTCCCTTTTAACACTGTTTCCTATTTTCAGATTACTAAAAGCTGGACTGAAAACTGAACCTCACCCTTAATTCTTTTTCCATTTTGAATCTAGCAAGATAAGTAAGTGTTGTTTTACATAAAAACTTAAGTCATAGCAAAGTAGACAGATTTATTGAATTATCTCATACCAACGTGAGTGTGTTTCATTGTCACTTCTTTTTTTTCATTTAGCAAGATTTTTTTTTACTTTTTTTTTTTTATATCTACTGATGCCATGGAGAAATAGCTGCATTGGCTATGAAATAGAGAGGGCACCACACATTGACCACTCCAATAATCTGCACAGTAAATAATGTGCAAGAGCCTCAAGGATTCTAACTTTTGAATATGTAATACATTAGAAGTTAAGCTGTTGCAAAAGCACACAAAAGACTTCCCTCAACCTTCATAAATTCTTATGCTTTAAATTAGAAATAAAGTGGTCTCTTTTTTTGTGAAATGATAGGTCTTAGCAGTGCCTAATATTCAGTTCATTGCAAATAGTACAAAATTTCTACATATTCACTGCATATATTTTATTGCTGTAATTTGTGGTTCTCCCAAGCAGAATAATATTTTTACTTCACTGAATATACCTGTGCAAGTTAAAGGTCTCAGATGTATTCCTTTAAAGTGACAGTTCATTCCTGCTTTATATCAGTACTTTATTCATTAAAAATAAGCATAAAATACAATGTCATCCTTCTTAGCTCTACATTTGAGCAGTGGGGAGCCAAATCCTGGAAGCCATAAAGGGTTCTCTATTCCCACTCGGGCTCAGAGCGCACATTAGCTGCAAGTACTCCCTTAATGGGTTTACCTGCGTGCTTCCTCGGGTAAATACCCCCCAGCGCCAGCCTGTCCCGCTCCGCTGTGCGGCAGCCCCAGCTGGTGGCAGGCTGGCTTGTCGCAGCCGTCCCCAGAGCACTGCAGGGACTCCCGGCATCGTTTGTGCTCCTCGGTCAGCTCCCCAAATACGTGAGGGTAGGCAGGGATTAAGGAGCGCTTGGTGCGGCGGGGAGATGAGGGGAGCAGGTGAGGAGGAGGATGCTTGTGCACAGCACAGAGGGGTGTTGAGGGGGACTCCCTGACATTCAGGGTTACCTTCTGCTCCGTACCTCTCGAGGAGGTGGCCGTGCCAGGCTGCCTTACACTGCAAAGGCGTGCTCTCAATCCCTCCCATCCCCCAGCACATCTGGAGCGTGAGCTGGGGAAAAGGCGTGGGAGCCTTTCCACAATTCATCAGTGCATGATCTCCTCTGAAACATCTGCCTCTCAGCTGAGGTTTGGTTGACTCTAAGTACTGGGGGCTGAAGCAAAAGAGAAGATGAAGTGAAGGCTCCCAAGCAGTTTTCTGCAATACATGCTTTAGCAATCTGTAGATCGGATGTGTCAGAATCATTTCTTTTAGAGTGTTTTAGGAATGTGCCTCGAAGTGTGAGCTGTACCAGTATCTTTGCATTGCACATGTGAGCGTATGTGCGTGTGACACACGCTTGGGTTAATTATTTAAATCCTAAAATGTTGGAAGCCACTCCTCTGCATATGTGCACATAGTGCGCGCACACACACATACAGAACACTTGTGTTAATTACTTTAGCTTAAAAAATGCTAGAAGGCACGCCTTGGTTCCTTTTTTCATCTTCTCTTTTTAAATAGCAGATGTTGTTAAAATTTACACCAGATTGTAAAATCTGTTCCAAAGGACCAGTCTGAAGTCTTAGCATCTCCTTCCCCTGCTCTTTGCTTGCTCTCCAAAGTGGTTGCAGTAAAATCCCACCTCTCCGGTTACTTTGTAGGTGTTTTGCCAATTCATAGCGGGGAAAACAAACGTGTCGCTTTGTTTGTCTTTGTGGAAATCCTTTTCTGATTTTGATGGGCATTTTACTACAGCATCCAGTTGGAGACACTTAAGAATAAGTACTATTGACAGAGGCAATTGATATGAAATCCTTCCTGACCGTTCTCTCAATAGCAAAAAAGAAGCGGTGTTTTACCTACCAAAGCGTTATTAAAGGAAACTCAGCCATAGCAGCTGCTGTCAGCAATATGCCTTGCAATCAAACGAGAAATATGGTAGATACTCCAAGACATGAGAGAACTGCCAAGGCTTATTGCAGAGCAAAGAGCTTTTCAATAAATGTTTTCTCTGAAGAGCATCAGATTTCACTCACTTCTCACAGCTCAGACATGCCTTGGCAATCATGATTAGCCTCATTTGGGCCTGTGGAATCTATTATTTTATAGCTAGTCTCATAGCTGGCAGGATGACAAACAGTTTATTCCTCTTTGGAGAGAGATCGGACTGAAAGACACGGAGCTTTAATTCACTGCTCCCCCACCTAAGATATTTTTCCTTTCCCACCTATTGCTTAAGGCAACACATCTAATGTTTGCCTCGATGGCTCTGTCAGGCTTTTGACATCCCAGATTTAGATCTTTCCTGGGTGAGGACAAATCTTTTAAGAGACTTCAGGATTTCTTTCATTTTGAAGTCAGGTAAGGAGGCAAGAAATATATTTTAAAAAAATTCCATGCAAATAATAATTATTCCTAGTTAGCCACATTTGCCTAGATATGCCATGTGATATTCCTGTGCACTTGAAACCTCAAAGGAGGAACAGGTGGGGTGGTTATCCACGTCTATTTGCCTGACCCAGTTACAATGGCTGAATGGGCAAAGGGAGTAAGACCTTGACTCAAACTTGATTTCAAAAGCTTTCTGGGGTTAGATTTTACCAGACGATGTTACTTGTTTCCCAAACTGCTGTTTTGTTGTGGATCTTTACCTATTCTGTCAGTCTGTCTCTCCACACCCTGTCTCTAAGCACTCCTGGGCTGGGCTGGCAGCCCTGGGAATTAAATGTATGTTCCTGCTCTCAAAAATCACGCTTAGCAGCCCTGGAGCATCAAACCCTGCTGCTAGCACCTCTTGGTCCACCTCTATGTGCATAGAAGCCCTTCTTGAAGGTGGAGAGCAGCACCTTGGTACTCAGTTTGCCCTTTTCAGAAGGGCATTGTTAAATAAATGTTCTTTTTTTTTTTTTACTTGTTTAGGCTTGAAGCTGTAAGTAATGCACAGATGTACAGTAATGCCTCTCTCCCATTTTATAAAGAAGCTTACAGCCTGGGTGAGGTTTAATTCATGCCTCTGTTGGGGAGGCAGGATCTCCACATCTCATTTGTCCTTCGCTGTAGGTCTGTGTTGCAAAAGGCTGATGGGTGCTCAGCGCCAGGCTCTTCATTGGCAGCAGGAGCCAGCCACAGAACAAGTGCTGCAGAGGGTCAGCCCTGCAGTGCTCACCTCCCTTTCTGGAGCTGTGCTTTCACTTCTTTTACAAATTTTTTTTTTTTTTTTTTTTTTTTTTTTTTAAATGGGAGAATGATGTCCAGGTGGCTGATTCTGCTGTAATTTAATGGCAGCTCACTCATCTGCTGTTGTGCTGGAAACAATATGAGGCCAACTGCCAGGGAAAGTTTGGCTGAATGACCTGCAGCCTTAATTGAATTTTGCACAGTTCTCGTACACTTCTTTTTTTTTTTTTTTTTTTTTTTTTCCCCTCTCGTGCTCACTTATCTTGCTGCTTCTTTTTTAATTGGCAAATTTAAAAGGAAAATTCTGGTGCACAGCAAGTTGAGAGCAACTTTTCTATTTGTGAGGGTGGTGAGTGGTGGCCAGGGCTCTGACAAACAGTTTGACTAGCATAAACAACTTTTTTGTTTCCCATATTCAGGGATGAATTCATTTTTGTGGTTACTTTATCTTTGAAATGGTGCTCTAAACATAAAATCTCATTTACAAAAGAGATTTATACACATTAAAAATCAGATATTCCTTCTGAAGATGAACTTTGAATATAACAATTCCTGCTGCTTCTCTTCTTTCCAGTGCAGTATATTTCAGGACTCATTATATCTTAAGTGAATTATCTTTACTTGAGAAAAAAATATTTATCTCTTGGAATAATACATTTAGAAGTGCAGCACAATCACATTCAGTATCTGCTGAAGCTGATTAAGTGTCTGCTTCTTCAGAGAAGCCAGTCACTGTGACTGCCACCTGGAATAATAATGAGAGGAGAGAGGCAAAGAAAGAATAGAAATTATTCACAGAATATAGGGAAATCCAAATGTTTGCAAAATTGTTGAGAACCAGCTCATTGTTTGCTCCTCTTGCAGGGCCAGTCACACAGCGTGGATCTGTTTTATCCCAAAACTCAGAATCCCCGAGTTTCATTTGCTTTCTGCAGGAAAAATTTTTGGTTTTCCCTTCACAAAATATTTAAAGGCATATATTTTTTTGTGTGCGTTCATACCTAAATTTAGGAAATGAGGTAATAACATTTAAGCTCATAGAAAATTTGCCTCAAGGGGACAGTGCCATAGAAAAGCATTTGTTATTACTTGGGTTTTGTGGGAGAGTCCATGTGAGAGCTTGGGCCTCTGATGCCTGTCATCCATTATATGAATGTCTTAACAAAATGATGGCTTTCTCCCAAAATAGCCTGAAGTTTGATCTATAATACACAAGGCAATTTTCTAGGAAGCCATAACTTTTTTCATCTCACAGAAACCTCTAGTGGACAAGACTTAATGTATATTAGTGGTTTCCTGGGTCCTGATGACTTTTAAGTTATACTGACAGGTTTTTTAACATTAATAATCCTTAGTTTTATTTTAGTGAACATCTATTAAATTTAGTTATTATGTATTAAAAAGCAGACTGAAAGCACTGACATTTTAAGGAAGCCCAAATTAATGGTTTGAAAGGTTTCACAAATTTATCAGATGAATGGAAATCTAAGGAGGAAAAAAAATCCACTTATGAGAAACGACAGCTTTGATTTCTGCAGATCTATAGATACCATATTTAAGGATCTAATTTAGGTTGTGGTTCATGAAAGCATGGATTATTGACATTTTCAGTCTCTGTAGTTCACAGCAGAATTAATTAGAAGGTGATAATTTTGGGAATGTGTTACATGAAGCCATTGTAGCGCAAAGCACTTTTAGAGCACCTTTGTTTATTGGTGCTTGGATATTACATGAAAAATGTAGTATGGAATTTAAGTAAGGGAGATTATTCCTCCCTTTCATTAAATAAAGGATTAACTCTTCATTTGCTGTAAAAGGCAGGCATGGGTCCTGTGCAATAAATCCAAACAATTTTTTCCCAGCATTATAGGAGAAAATCTAATGTGCACACATAGTTACATACAGCCAAGAAGAAGGAAGCACTGTGTTTACTGAAACCTAAAAAAAATGTTACAAACTAACTCCCATCACTGTAATAGTTTAAACCTAAATAAACTTTAAAGCTTAGCTTGCAGAACAATTTTTGTCTGGTGGAGAACTCCACCAGAGAGGCTTGAGGTTGAATGTTCTTTCATAAGAGAAATTGTCAGCCACAGGAAAGATAATTCATGGTGATACACTTGATAAGAATAATTTCTTCATTCCTCTGGCTGGAGAATGAAAGTCTGAGTGCTTTACATTCAAGTGTCAGGTTGCTCTTGGATTGCAAATTCCGGTAATGTTAATGGGGTCTGTTCTTCATTTAAACATGTTCTAGAAAACCCGTCGTGTTGAGGAAAAAAAGAAAAATCAAAGTAAAGGAAGACTTGGCGGCAAAAAATGGAAAAATAGCAATAGTAGTATGTATTTGTTAAGTAGTCTTAGAAAACCTAATTCTTCCATTCTTTGTGTTTGCTCCTGAGCCAAAAGTCAAGAGGTTTTCTCCTGTTGCAAAATCAAACTTTTCACATTAAAAGCTCCGAAAATGAGTGTTCCACTGGGGCTGACAGGACTGGAGTTTAGTTGTGACTTGGGGACAGCTTGATGTGGAGGCTGGGGACAAAGGCTGGTGTCATGTCTCTTCTGTAGAGAGGATAGTTGCAGTGGAGGGAGTGAACCCAAAGACCATTGTATTGCTGTTTGGTTTCCTTTGCCTAGAGGCAAAATATCATCTGGCCTTCTGCTGGCTACAGCTTGCTGCAGTGGATGTGGCTGTGTTCCCATTATCAAGGCATTTGGAGTCTGGTGACTGCCCACCTGCACTGCAATGGGACCCCAGGCTTTCCTAGAAGGAGTGGGTGGATGAGAGAAACGGTTCCATGTACTTTGTTTTGTGTCTGTGCTGCACAGAGTGAGCGCTGAACTTGTCTGTGTAGTCTCTTTTGTCACTTTAATTATGTGTGGGGAGAAGAAAAAGAAGCAGAGATGGGTACTTCTGCAGCGTGTTGAACTTCAGGTTGCCAGAACATGTCGTATAAATGCCGAGCTAGATCTCTTAGCTTTTCTTCTGGTGAACCATATATGGGGGATGAGTGGGTTTGAAATGCAAATTATTTTTTTTAAAGTATTTTCGTATTTTAATGAGGCTTTGAGCAACCTGGCATAGCAGAATGTGTCCCTGCCCATTGCTGGGTGGTTAGAATGGGATGATCTTTAAGGTCCCTTCCAACTAAAACCGTTTGGTGAATCTGTGATTTTCATTGCCTGGGTTTAGGTATTGTTATCTCAGATGTGCTGCTGCCCTTTGAATTTTGCCTGCTGAATTTTGAATGTATCTCTCGGTTTGTTGTTGTTTTTGTTTTTGTTTTTTACTGTGACTCCAGGACTCAACCATGCCTTCAAAAAAGAAGCACACCTTCATCTGTGAGCAGGCTCTACATGAGCGTGCTTTGGGGTGCCTTGGTAGATTTGCAGCTTCTCAAACATCTCCTTCTTCAATCCAGGACCCACAGATGGGGCTGTGCGTTAGGGAGAAACACATAAACTGCTTTTCAGCTTCACCTGCCTATGCATGTGGTCAAGCTGGTTGTGGGTAAAAGATGCAGCAGCCACGTCTGGCATGAAAAACACTCTCAGGATGGCTGAGAAGCTGCAGTTTGTGCTACTAAGGTCAGCCTCAAAAGCCTGGGCTTTTTAGTCCTTCTGTTTTGTCATTAACTGTGTGTTTAGCACTGAGTGTATTAATTATTAGTCTGAGTATATTAACTCAATTGGATCTGTGAATGACAGAAACAGGAAGTGGATGTCACTTATTCTACTATTAAACATCTGCCCTGAAAAAAAAAAAGTGAACCAAACAGCTAGCAAAGTACAGGGCACAGATTTTTGCACTACAATTGCCTTTTAACATTCCCCTGCTCACTTTTCTTTTTTTCCCCAGGAGTTTTATGCTGCTGTTGTGTGGGTTTGAAGCAGTGCCAGGGAGACAGCTCTCTATATGGCTCTGCCACTGTGTGCTTATGCCTTAAATAGTTGAGTGCAATTCAATGTGGCAGTAAGAAAATGAGCAGTTAATGTTGTTCAAGTGTTAATTGTGCCAGAGTGTGTTTTCAGAGCCTCGACACAGCACTACTAAGAACATTTAATTAATGCTTTTGTGCAATTTCTCTGAACGGGTGGCAAGACTCTGCTTGGGGACAGGCTGTAGGGCCTCATGATTGCACACTGTCCTCAGTCTTCCTTCCATCTCAAGAATCATGAGAAAGTCAGTGTAGGTGGAAAGTCTTGTTTGAAACTCCCCTCAGACATAGGAAGTGGTCCTTGATTTCTTTTTGGCCTCTGGCACTGTTAAAGTCAATAGCACTGGCAACCACTGTAGGGAATCATGGTGAAATATCCTTGTTCTCCTCCCATGCAGTGACAGGAGGAATGGAAGACCTCACTGTAAGAATAAAAGCTATGTATGCCTGGGGTTTTTTTCTGTAGATCCATGTAGGAAAGTAAAGTCCACCCTGTGCTGTCATCAGTACTTAAATTCTATAGACTGGCACAGGCATTACAGAGATGTAAAATTGTCTGTAACTGCGCAAAATTTTAAAAATTCTACCTGTACTTTATGAAAACAATTTTGCAGTGGTATGTTGTGTAACTGAAGGGGTAATCAGGCTCTAATTAGACCCTTTCTTTTAATATTGTTCAATGAGCTAAATCCTGCAAGCTTCTCATGGAACCTGTCTGAAGAATATGGCACCCCAATATAAGCTGAGTAATTATTGAAATTCAGAAGCACTAAATATTAAATTAGCAGAGGGAAAATATGTATTTGCGATACATACAATGGAAGCACCATTCAGAAGGTCACCAAAACACATCTGTATTGGGAATTATAAGAGAGCTGGATATGGCACTGAGTGTTAATAACACATATGAGTTATTCAGGGTAAGGGTAATCAACGCTTCAGGTCACTCAGATCAGCTGGTCACATATATATTATCTCCTCTAGAAGCTTCTCTCTCCCTGCTTTACAATATCACGCTGTTGTTTGAATGCATTACAAAAGCTTTTGCGCATTTGGAAATGTAAATTACTACCTTCTATGCTGCCAGAGGTACTGTATACCATCAGCCAGAGGAATCAGTGTGAAGCCATACATTTGGGGATCTGTCATGTTGCCTTCTTGCTTTTGCCAGGGACATTTAGTGCTTTTCTGAATACCTTACTTAACTGTGACCAGCCGCAGCCCAGGATGGGGATAACAAGTGGTGTGTGGGTTTCTCCGATTGCTGAGTCTGGAGCTTTTTAATCTTGCTGGCTCCTTTCCCTTCAAAACCAGATTGCACTCAAATGCATTGTCTCTAGTCCCTAGAGCCCTGACAGCCACATGTTGAAAACATTTGCCTTTAACCTTAACCTGTTAAGAGGTAGAAAGGCGCCTGAATCAAAGCCCAGGTAAAAAAGGCTGTTGGAGTTTGGAAACAGTCTTTCTGGGAGCTGCAGTTGGCTCCAGCTGTATGCCTCTCTGGACAGGGATGTGTAGATCCACATGTCTAGCCAGAGCATTTGCAGCCCTACCCTGAAATTGTTCTTTCTGTGAGCGTGCAATTTCCCATACAAATGAACGAGAATGCAAGGACTTTTGCAATGCCAGCACAAGAGACGCTTGGCAAGTGTCTCGGTCTGGAAGGGGCTGGAGTGAACTCTGGGCAACAAAACCAAAGCACACATGCACACCTTCACATTCCTGTATCGCTTCTCTGAACAGAGATCTCTCAGCTGTCAAAGCCATCCTGGTTTGCTGGCATGTTCTCACTTCTCCCTCTGGTATTTCATGGGGCCTGTCTTCTCTTACACCTTCGGGGAAGAGGCCCCATGGAACCAGCAAACCGCAGGGCTGGGGGTGCAGAGGCTGTTGGGTTCCCACCATGCTGGAAGGTGCCACAACTGCAGGAGGCTTCTGGATGAGGACCCCCCCAAACTTTCTTGCAGGAAGGTTGTTAGGTATAGAAACTAGTACTGAGTATTTAGGAATTAATAAGTGCACTTCATTTATATTTTCTACCTGAAAGAGGCTTTGTCCAAAGGGACAGTCTCTTCAGCAGCATCGTGATGCATGGTGAATAATTCACATTAAAATATCCAGCAGGTTCTGGGGTTGGGCTTTTAAAGTAGTGCTTACATATTTTTGTCTGGTTAACACTGTGAATCTTTGGAATCTTATTTGTAAGTGCTACAATGTTTCCAGTGCTTTCTTCCAACTCTTACTAAAGTGTGTTTCTCCAAGACAAAGGACAGGACTCTACGAACGTCCACGGACATGCTTCATTTGACTCTCCTAAGTTTTCTTTTCACATCATAAGTTAATATCCTCCTGTTTTAGGTAGGGATCTCTGTTTTACAGGATTTTGGCAAAAACATATGAAGATGTATATAATATAAAGTTTCTCCCTGGATTTTTTATTCTATACATAAAGCCGTATCAGCCATATTTCACTTTATGGGTATTTCATTTTGCTCTATGAAACTAGTCCAAGGTTGCTGCTGACAAGGTAGAGTCCTGGGGGCTCATTACATCCAAGTGTTGGGTGTTTTTTTTTTCTTCTGCCAGATTTTTCTAAAGTTAAAATTTATCTGTATTTTGTTCAGCTTGTCTGCTATTATCCAGTGTATATATCAGAGGAAAGCTTTTTATATATATAAATGTTCACATACCAAAGTAAATTAATAAATCTTCCTTTTCTTATGAAAGAGGTAAAGAAAAGTACCTGGCCAATACAGTACCATTAATCTATTCTCTTTTCTCCTTTCTCTCTTTACCTCTCTCTCTACAATAGAAGTGGAACAAAAAGGTAATTAAATACCTTTCAAATTATATATATATATTACTTATGTATAGGCTAAGTTATTTAACAGTTTTAACGTTTTAGTTGAAATACTTTGTCATTAATTCTCACTACCTTTTTGTTAAAGTTTATTTAGTATCTCTGCTGCTCAACTTCACCAGATTACTCATATTTGCTGAAAAGTTTTTACCAGTGCCACCTTTTTTTTATTTTCATTAAATTTCTATTCAAAGGCCTAGATAACTCATTTTCCTGCCCCAATGAATTTGGAAGGTGTGCATACTTATGTATGTGCATAAGTATGTCTTATTATGGCATAAAAGCCTCCTGGAAAAGGCACCCCTTTTTCAGCAACTCTGCGTGGTTACTTAGACTCCAATGGATCTATATAATTTTATACTGGTTATTAAATCTGATTTTCCTCCTGTCTTGCTCTCCAGACAGCATTACCAATTTCTGCATTTACAAAAATAACCAATTATGCTCTGAGCAGGAAGTGTGAATGTGGGATCCCATCTTGCCAGCCCTGCGCTGCCAGAAGCGCGCGGTGGGATACTTCTTCATGCCTCCCTGCCGCCCATCCCATCGTCACGGTTACTGTGCCTCTCGCGGATCGTGGGGATCAGCATTCCAAATAACCAGCCAATATTCTCCCCCCGACGCATGTACAGCACCTCCAGGCCAGGAGGGTGCTGATGGGGATGGCGAGTGCCAGAGTTGCTCGGCAGCATCCCTCCTCTTGCCTCCCCATTTGTCCTTTCGTCCATCCATCCATCCAGCCGGCCCCTCGGTGATGGTGTTCCCGTGGGGCCGAGGTCAGCCGGGCAACGGCTGAGCCTCTTCCCGGGTTTTTGGGCATGCCCTGGCCCCTGTCAGCCCTCCCCGAAGTCTGAGCAGCAAAGCATCCCAGTTAGTCCAACTGCTCCTCTGTGCTCCTCTCATGTAACAATAGAAGGTATATGTTTTTAAGTTTGAGTTACTACTATATTTAACAGGACATTTTTTAACTGATTAAAATCTAGACATTGGGTTCCTCTCCAGCAAACTTTATTCTTTTCCTTCCTTCTTTCCTTTCTTCCTTTCTTCCTTGTCTTTTCCTTTCAGCATCCATATGTCATTCGTTTTTAATTGTGTGGACTGCATGTTTCATGTGTCCTGTAGCAGCTTGGAAAGTCTCATTTCTAGTTATACTCCAGATGGGTGTTCCCCCCACACTCCCTTCGCTTTAAACGCTCTTCTGAGTTGCTAAGGGATTCGCCTCTGCTTTGCTGTTGGTATCCTTTAAATATTTAATATCACTTGGGCTGTAAGGATGGGAATTTCTTTCTCTTATTTCCATTTCTAGGCTGGGCTGTTCAAATAAATATGTGGATCAATTCCCTCGGAGTTTAGCCCTTCACCTAGTAGGTACAGATTCACTGCAGAATATAATTTGGAAATACAAACCCAGAAATCCTTTGGGGGCACATATTCATTTCAGAGTTTACAAAACCGAGTGGTCCAAGTAAGTATACCTGTAAAAGTAGATTTGAAAAGCAATAAGAAAACAAGCCACAGCTGATAGAAAAAATGGGGGGCGGTGGGTGGAACCCAGTTTGGTGGAGCAGATCTTGTTCCAGAGATATGGTGGGCTGGAAGGATAGTCTCCAGCTACGAGGCATTGCTCTTGGGTTTCCTCTCATCTCAAGTGTCCTCTGCTCCAGGACTAGAAGCTGTTGAGATGCTTGGGCCAGCCACCCCTGAACTGCCATTAACTTTTGTTTTTCTTTTAAATTCTTTTCCCCTATGACAGTTTTTCTTTGCCCTGGACTGCTGAAAGGAGTTTACCAGAGCGAACACTTATTCGAGTCTGACCACCAGTCGGGCGCCTGGTGCAAGGACCCTCTGCAGGCCTCTGACAAGATCTACTACATGCCCTGGACGCCGTACCGGACGGACACGCTGACGGAATACTCCTCCAAGGACGACTTCATCGCCGGGAGGCCGACCACCACCTACAAACTGCCGCACCGGGTGGACGGCACGGGCTTCGTGGTGTACGACGGGGCTTTGTTCTTCAACAAGGAGCGCACCAGGAACATCGTCAAGTTTGACTTGCGGACAAGGATAAAGAGCGGGGAGGCAATCATAGCTAACGCCAACTACCACGACACCTCTCCCTACCGCTGGGGAGGCAAGTCCGACATAGACCTGGCCGTGGATGAGAACGGGCTCTGGGTAATCTATGCAACAGAACAAAACAATGGCAAAATAGTCATTAGCCAGTTGAACCCTTACACGTTAAGGATTGAAGGGACGTGGGATACTGCCTACGACAAGAGGTCAGCTTCTAATGCCTTCATGATCTGTGGGATTTTATACGTGGTGAAGTCTGTGTACGAAGATGACGACAATGAAGCCACAGGGAATAAAATAGACTACATATATAACACTGACCAAAGCAAGGATAGCATGGTGGATGTGCCCTTTCCAAACTCCTACCAGTACATTGCTGCTGTGGATTATAATCCCCGGGACAACCTCCTGTATGTATGGAACAACTATCACGTTGTAAAATACTCCTTGGATTTTGGCCCACTGGACAGCAGAGCAGGTAAGGGGTTTAATACCAAACCAAAAATCTTTCTAGTTTTTTTCTAATTTTTTTTTTTTTTTTTGTGTAAACCTGAAGTACACTCCTGTCTTACTGATCTGGCTGAGTTTCTGCAAATAAAGCCCCACCACAGACCTATAATGGTTATAAAGCCATTAATATGTGCAGAATTTTTTTTTTTTTTTTGGTCTTAGTTGAAATGGAGTGGACAAAGGAGTATCTACACATAAGTAGCTTGAAACAGTTTCCAAATGCTCATGCTTTTATTCACAGGGGTAACACTCTTTCCTCCTGAATTGAATTTCTTTAGTACATCGTCAGATCATTTTCCCTTCTGCAGGAATTTTGACAAAACAAAGCGTGGAAGATGTTGTTGCAAACAGCTGGAGGAAAACTGCCTGCCAGTTTAAATTACTTTGTTTCATTAAGCTGGGGGAGTTTTGTCTTTTTAGAGAAGCTGAGACTAATTGAATATGTGATCATGCACCCACAAGTGTGTGTCTGGAGTCAGGAGGAGAATCAACAAAATCCTCTAAATTCTTGCTTTATTTTCTGTAAAGTTTCTTCTGTTTTAAAGCATTTAATGACTTACTGTACTTTATCTTAGAGGATCATCTGGCCCTCAGAGGTTTCCCAGCTTTTCCACTTTTTTCCTGTTAGTTACTTAGATATATTCCCTTACCTTTATCAACACCATTATCATTAGGCAATTATAAAGTTGCCACATTACTAACAAGACTTATCCTACACTGTGGTCAAGCTTGTCTGATGTTGCAAGAATTTCCAAACACAATTTGCTCAGTCATTTCAATGGTTGATACTGTACTGATGTAGTCATAGTATCAGGTAGTTCTTGTGTTGGGCTGTATACTTTGAAAGGCTGAAAAAATAAGAAAAAAGGCAGAATTAATATAATTTGGAAAGTGAAGTATTGAACTCATAACACAGCTTTTTCTGAAACATTCCTTTTGTAAGTAAGAAACTTGAAAGTGGATGAGTGGATTCAGGGCTTTAGATTGCAAAGGAGAAGTGAAAAGGTTTCTGTTGCTGAGATTTTCTTTTCCTGTGTGCTGCCTATTACCCATATATAATGAAAATGGATCAAGAGATGCTGAAAGAAATTGTGGGTATGAAAATCTGGAGAGTGCTGGAATTAAAGTAGTAAACTAGCAGTGAAATTGTGATTTTTTTGCAAAAATGTAAGAAAGGGGAGAAGAAAATCTTGAGGAAGCAGATGAAGAAGAACTGAGTGACTGCTAAGGAGCAGAGATATTTTCAATAATGTTGACCTCTGCAAGAACTCAGATGAGTAAAAAATGAAGTAATACTTCTCATTCTCCTAACTTAATAATGAACATATACTTTCTGGGTGGTGGAGTGAAGCAGAGTAATTTGTGAGCTATTGGCTATCCCCAAGGAGTGGAAATCAGTTGCATCCCTTCCATTTCACAGAGTTTCTCTCCTTTTAAGTGAATTATTTCCTGGTATTATAATGGACTCTTTGCTGGCACCTTGCATGTGGTGACCATTGTCAGCAATAGCATCTTTAATACTATATTAAAAAAAAAAAGCTTTTTTCAGTGAAAAATAACAAAAAAGGGGGAAAATCCTATTAAAAAAGGGAATTGTTCTCTGTTCTCTCTCTCTCTTTTTTTTTTTTTTTTTTTTTTTTTTTTTTTTTTTGCTGTGTAAGATGGTGAAATGGGAGAATAGGTGAAAACCTTGCAGGGGGTTGAAAGTCTGTGAGATGCAAGGATTTAATTTATCTTTGTGTCACTCTGGTTTGAAGCTCCTTTAGTTTCACTCTGGTTTCGATGAGAATTTGGAATCCCCCAGTGCATCAGATAGGAGGCTGAAGCTGTTCTTAGCTTTGAATGGTGGGCGTGAGAGAGTTAATCTGGTGTCAGGGAATCTGGTGAGCCTTCTCTGACATCCTCTGTGTGCAAATTTTGTACAAAGATTTGTAATATGGACAAAAGCCTGGATTTTACCTGTGGTTTTCTTCTCTGAAAATTGTCGAGATTTCCTTCCTGGCAAAACTGGATAAGGATCCTGTTACATGTTACAAGTTGAGAGGACTTTTGAGAGGTCTGCTCTGAGAGCAACCAAATTTTTTAATGCGAAAACTTGAATGGGCCTAAACATTTCAAAGAGAAGAAAAAAACCCTGCTAAGGGAGTTTACTCTGCTCCATTACCCACATAGCCTGATTAGTGGGAACAATTTTTGATGAATCAGTGAAACAGAAGCACTGATTTTGAGTTGAACAGGTGGGCAAATAGTTGCTTGACATCAGGCTTTTTTGCAGAGAGGAGCCAGGAGACCAGGTCTGCATGATGCTTTCTCTTCCAAGTTCAGTGCAACCCATTTTCAGGTTAGCACCAAATTTCATGCTGCATTGCTTCACATGTAACACTAAATATCTGGTTGGCTTAAACCCAGCTCCTCCACCAAAGAGCAGGAACAGAAGCTGATACAACCCTGGGAAAGCAGTGAAGAATCAGGATATTTTTATTTGCATTTTTTTTAAAGATTTCTTTTTTCCTTTTTTTTTTTTTTACAGAATGGATTGTGGATATGTGTTTCTCTTCTTCAAAAATCACCAATGTTTCTCTGTATTAGAGCCATGTTCAATGCAGGCATTTTCCATGGTGTTACAATTTGAGTAGCAAAATTTGTAAACAATATCAGCTTAATTAGAAAAGAAAAGAAGGACTGTAGAATTGATGGGTTGAACATATGGGTTGTTAAAAAACAATTAAGGGTGAAGTTTCAGAAGAGCTCTTAAAACCAAAAATTGATCATAACAAGAAAAGTGAAATATTTAACTACTTAAATAGCCAGTAACATATTTGAAATCACTTGCATCATACATTTCAGGGATATCTAAAATAAAATACAGGTTCTGGGGACTGCAGTTCACCTAGAATCAAGTATTTTTGGTCTTTTCCCAAACTGTCCAGAAATACTGGGAGTTGGCAGGAGTTGCTTAATTTATAGGAAAGGCAGTGCTCACATCCTCTTGCTGTTCACAATGTCTGAGTGTTTTCTGTGATTTTTAATTAAAGATCTGTGCATGTAGGTTTGGAACATATTTGAGATCTTTGCTGTTACAGAGCATATCTCACCTACTACTTTAAAAAATGGGCTTTTACTCCTTGGAGCGAGTGATTGTCAAATCCTGGAGTTTCTGTGCTTGGCTTCAACTTCAGCAGTTGAAGTTACCAGGGAAAACAAAATATTTTGAAGTGCTAAAAGCTGAGTTTAGCTGATCTAGAAGCAGTTCAAGGCTCTTGATGGAATTAAACCCAACTGTTCATTTTTCTCAGAAATGAGAAAAGCTGCATTTTAAGGTTTTACCCTGCTCTTTTTTTTTTTCCCCCTTTTGTCTGGGGTTGTTTTTCATTTATCCCAAAAGTGGTTTTAAAAGCAAACACTCCTCAGTGCCTGCAAGTCCCAAGAAACCTATCATTAATGTCTGCCCTCAAGAAGTGAACTTGAAGATACCAAAATCCTTTGAAATGTATTTTCTTTGAGCTGTTTGGCCTTAAAATGAGCTTTTTGGAGGATGCTTCTTCATAAATGCTCCTGAGTTTTTGGGTTATTTCTTTGTAGCTTCTGTTGAGTTTTTGAATTTCAAGTGTTAGTAAGGATAGCTCTGCATCTTTTCTCATTCTTCAAGGAGTTAAATGCAGAGCAGTATTCAGCTTTTTTTTTTTAATGTGTCCTACTAGACATATGCAGAAAGGTAAACAGAAGGCTGTAGTGACAGGATGAAAATTTTCTGCAGCCTAATCAATTGATATGCACCAGAGTTACCTGTTTTAATCATCACTCACTTATGATGCGTTCGGTGCAAATAAACACAAGAAAATATCAACAAGCCTTCCTCTCCAAAAGGTGAAGTGCTCCCATCCTGCTTCTCAGCACTGTGCTGCATGCAAACACAGATCTCCCAGTTCTGTGCCTCAGCACCTCCCTGGGCATGCACAGCTCCTGCCTGGACACCAGCCAGGGGTTCCCAGGCATCACAGAGACCACAAGTTCTGCCTTTTAAATGTATGAGGTGCCCCAGTTCCGGCAGCTCTTGCCAGGGCTCAGGATATGCTGACTGAGCGTTTGGGTGCTTAGGTGGGAACTGGAGCCTGTCCCATAGTAGAGAAGTCCAGGAAGAACTTGAACCAAGTTAAGGATCCCTTTGTGGATACTTCGGCCTTGGATGTCCCAGCAGCCATTCCCAGTTACGTGGGAAACAGAGACTTATTTCTGAGAAGGTGTTTTAAATTGTGTCCAGGAGACCCAAGCATTACCATATGGGCTGTTCCATGGATGCGTGAAGTTAATAAATAAATGTGCCCAGTACACAGGGAAGATGCTGATACGATATGTAGGACTTCTAATACAGCCTGAACGTACTTAAGTGGCTTCTACACATTTCATATAAACACTGTGGTCAGCCATTCTGGTAATCAAATGTGATACAGAAATTATATGGATATCTGTGATACTTTGAGAACCTCAGAAGGGTGCATGTCAAACTTTTATCTTCCACAGTTTGTCAAGTATTGTGGGATGCTCTCTTGACGTGTGATTGCAAGTATTTTATTCAGTCAGAATGTTTGGGTTGTTTTGTTTTTTTCTTCCTGAAGCAGTTTCACAATGCAGATAAGGTGAACCGTCTGTCCTTATGCTAATTAAGTGCGTTTGTGTCTTGGGTAAAAGATATGGCAGTATGGTGATGAATAAGGACTTTAAACACATATGACACCTCGTTAAAATGTAATTTTCACATCATAAATCTGAGGCCTTTCCTTTGACAGCTGAGTAATGTGGGTAGTGGGCAGAGGAACTGGAAGGTTTCAGAGCTGTCACGTGCTCACATGTAGCTGGGAGCTGCTTCCTGCGCTGCTCGCCTCCGACGCCCAACTTCCATGCCCAGGAACGCATCAAAAGGGCTGCGGAATCTTAAATCCCACTTGTGCACAGGATATGAATTGCTATCGCTTCAAGAACCCGTGGTGATAAGCCACGTTGGCTATCTCTGAAGTTGAATCTGGGCTGCATTTTAAAAGGCCGTCTGAGCCTTTCTGATGAGCAGCTTCTCCTGTGTTTTAGGGAGCAGCTGAGTGTTTCATTGCTGCTTCTCCTGTGTTTTTACTTTCCAGTTGCTCTCTTCCCACCTAGGAGCATCCCTGACTCTCTCACTCCTGATCCTCCTCATTGCTTACAGTGACAGCTGCTGGTTGCACAGTGTTGCTGGAGGCTTTCAGAGAGATGGGCTCTTGCTTTTGAGAGCTTCTCCTCAACATGTAGTGTGACTGGAGCCCTGGGTTTTATCCACCAATATTTGCCCATGTATTCATGTTCCATTCAGTCAATGAATGTTTCAGTCCCTTTTTGCTATCTAAAAGAAAAAGGGATGTCTAAGTTTGGAGATGAAAAAAAGAAGAAGGTCATTCACAGCAAAGCAGGTCTTTCGAGCCTACATTTGTTGGGCAGACAGTACCTTAAGCTCAGAGGGGCAGGAGGACAGTATTGCATTCGTACTCCATTTTTAGGTCTGGTCTGTCTCTTAATTTTTATCCTGTTTTAAATCTGCCCTCTGTGTAAAGCAGTGTTTGAGTAATAAATGATCAAAAAGCATCATACCACACTAGACTTCTGAAATTAGGGGTTTCTGCTTTCTGTCTGGAAAGCTGGAGTTTAAGCTCTTTTGTCTACCTTCTCACAAAAAAAAAAAACCTTAAAAAGTGCAGTATTCCTCAGCTCCAAAATTATCCCTTTGCAGAGCATGTCACAAATATTAATACTGCTTGGTTAGCACAGTGGGAGGAACTTCAGTGTCTCTCCAGTATGAATAAATGTGTGGTTGCTCCTTTTTCCTAAATAAAACCACCGTGGAACAGCAGATAACTTTACGAGAGTTGGAGCAGCCTTCCTCTTCCTCAGTTCACTGCTCCTGCTCTGTGGCACCTATTTAAACCACTCTGAGAAACTGATACAGCAGACTTAAACCATCCATGAGCTAAACTGGGATACTGCTCTATCCTCGTAGGAGGTCAGTTGTTGCCATTTCCTGGGGTCCTGTTCCCATGGGAGTGCTTGGGGACTGGGCTGGTGGGCAGCCAGGATGGTTGAAGCAGAGGAAGGGCAGGAAGAGACAAAATGATTAAGCTAAAACTTCACTTTCAAGCTTCAAAACAAAAGGAGGCCTGAGGCTTCGGCACTTCATAATCCTGTCAAACACCGTGAGGGGGAAAGAACCTTGCCAAGAACGTGTCTGAAAAGCTGAGACAGCTGTTCGTGGCAGCAAGCATGGGATGCAGATAGGGGGGTGATTGCATTGGGAAAAAAGCATTAACTGCCAGTGAAGGATAGTGGCTTTTCCTCTTCTGCAGCGAGCTCCTCAACGTGAGGAATCAGCCTGAGTAGTGATTAATTGTTATTTCATTGAATTTGAGACTACCGAGTCGTGCTGACATTAACCATGGCTTATCAGTCCAGTGCAAGTACTTTGCACCAAACCCAGCTGTGAATGTGCCAGCACTTTGGGTTAGAGCTGTTTGCCAGCAGCAGGGAGCAAGAGGTGACATGTAGCAAATGTCCAAGGCTGCTTTTTGCAGGAGAAAGGGGCTGCATACTGTACTAAACACAGCCTTTGAGTGTTGGGGTTTTAAACATGATTCTGGTGATAAGCCCATCATTTATGTCTTGGCCAGCAGATTTAGCTGGCTTGTGTGCAGTGATGGGGGTCTGCATGGGATTGGGGGTTTAGCCCAAGAGGAGACTCCTGGATGTTCCATTTTTGAGCTGTTGCCTCTGCCAGCTCCTCTCCTCCCAGCCCAAACCAAGATTATAATCTGCCAGGCTTTTTCTCAAGACATTACCCTCACAATGTAGGTTATATTTGTGCACTTCAAGGCCCTGTATGGTGCAAACACCTGCTGCTCCTTGAGGTTCTGCTGTGGCCTGGCTGCAGAGCCACCAACTGGCCTGGATTGGGACAAGGTTATCCTGGATTTGTTTCTTTACTACTGCATTTTTGAATTGAGCAGCCCTTATTCCTGTTCTCCCCTGAAAATACCTTCACCACGGTAGCTCACGGGTCTGGATTGCTCTTCTCCCTAGTCTGCCACTGATTGTGTTTGTTCTGGAAATGACTAGTGTAATATTTTTAGCAACACTTATTAAGACTTTGCTCCTAAAGTCTAGTTCAATGTTTCTATAATTATCTTCTTCGATGCCACCAGCACTCTGCAGTGCTGCTATGCCAGGGATTTTTTTTGGTTTTTTTTTTTGGGGGGGGGGGGTGTTGTTTTTTTCTTGAACTGAGAAAGCAGATATGGGTGCCCTGCCAGATGCTGCTTTAGAGTCAAAGCAAGGAGGGGGGAGGTGTTGGATGCCCTTCTTTCTGCCTTCATAGTCAGGTTAAAGAAGAGTAAGGACCTCTTTAGGAGTCAGGTACAAAATCACTGAACCTTCAAGGGGAGGCTCTAAAGAGCATCCTTCAGATGCGGCAGCAAGTCAACTTTCCAGAGGAATATCAGGAACTGATAAAAAGTACCCCAAGGCATGTATGAGGAACGGAAGGGTCAGCATTATCCTCTTAAATCCAGCTGAACTCTCATGGTAGGGTTGGATTGGGTCGATTACTGATAGGAAGGGAATGAAGGTTGAAGGGGCAAAAAAATCTTGGTAGCTAGTTTGAAGATCTCCATGTTCAGGGAGAAATGGGACCAGCCATGAAGGGCTGTAAAATGCCCCTGAAAGGGGAACACAGATTTCAGACAGAAAGAAGTAGTAAGCACTTCAAAGCACTCCTTCTCGAAGTGCATTTTGTTGTTAGTAACTACACTAAATCAAGAGAGTCGAGTTGTGAAAAAATCAAGAATAGAAGTGTTAATTTCTTTCAGGTGAGTCCACCAGGTATGTAAAAGCAAAGGTTGATAAAATGAAAAACTTTCTGGGACAAAATCCCAGAAGAGTTTCAGCTTAGCTTCTACTCAGATAAATCCTTTAAAGCTGGTGGGAGTTTGGGCTAGAGGCTTCAGGAGTCAGTCTGCAGTGGATTGATTGATGTTTGCCCTGGAAGGAATTACGTTTTGCCAGTCACAGTCTTTTTGACCTCTTGATTTGTGTCTGAAGCTTCCAACAAGAATATATAAATTGTAAGCTGGGATAAATGGTGAATATCCATATGAATTTGGCTTGCAATATCTGCCTTACATTTTTATGTTGAGAAGGTTGTTTTTAAGGATATGCTCATGACTGGAGGGCAAAACAGACAATAAAGGCTTAGGTGAACGAGATGTGTCCAAGAAAACAATGTTATGATTGTTCACTGTAACGGGATTTCTTCACTGTAAATAGGATTTTTGCTTGATTAAAATGTGCTGAGAGGAAACAGGACTTAAGGCAAGTTTCACTGAAATACGGGATTCAGTTTGAAAAGACTGGCACTGAAGAGGCAAACCGGCTGTTTCATGTTACGTAGCTCCTCGGGTCTGTTTTCACAAAGTACCACCTGCTTGAGACTCAAAAGGGAGGGGGGGAAAAAAAGGTAAAGAAACATCAGAGCTGAAAAGTATAGAAGTTATACACTGGTCATGACAGAAGATGGGAAAATCAGCTGCCTTTATACCAGTTTGAGCTGGCTTACTGGGGTGCCATTCATGCTTCCCTCAAATAGCTGGAATAAATTAACACAACCACTGGAGAGATGAGGCATTAGGCAGCTCTGCAGTTCTTTTTCATCTGTTGATGTTTGGGACAGAGACAGGAGAAGGGCTGTCTAAGCTGCAGGCAGAGAGAAAAAGTAAAGGCAACATCAAGTATAGACATGCCAGCAGAGATGAAGTCCCTACCCCACTCCTAAGATCTTTCCAACCTACCATGTGAAGAAAAGCTTTTGTGAGCCCCCATGTACTAGCCTTCAGTTGTTCTTCTGTGTTAAATTATTCCCTCTGTCCAAGGCGTGTGTGGAGGATGCTGTGGCTCACTTAGGTCGATCAGCCTGGATTCATGTGATGCTTTGCACTCTTGTACTGCCAAATTAAGCAAGTGACTGGTGATGTTCATGTGAACACTGAGGCTCCAGGAGGAGGGAAATACTGAGGGAAAACTGCACAAAGAAGAAAAAAAAGGGAAATGTTCTTTATTTTTATTATTATTATTATTATTTAGAAGGAGAGATAATAAAATATATCTGCTTGATAGGAGCATATTGAGTACCTTGGTGGCATTAACAGCAGTGAATATTTCTGGCCTTCTCCTCCTAAGTGCTTGCTTTTCTCACTGGTCAGTAACTGCCAAGTATTTTCTTGGTGCAATATTGAGTGTGTCAGAAGTTACTCACGAGAAATATCCCTGGAATGACTGGAACAGATTTTATTGATGAAAGCGTGCTCTTCTCCATGGCAAGTATCAGGCTGAGTACAGGATGCCATCACCCGAAAAACCAAGCCAAGGTGGAGAGTGCTCTGGCAAGTTTCTGGTTGATTTGTACAGTTTAAGGTGAACACTCATCCAGCATTCTGTTGGGAGAGGTGCCTATAGCTGTGCCTTGCTTGGAAATGGAAGCTCTCCTTATGGGTAAACCAAGCCTCCTCCTGAGCTCGGTGGGGAGTAAATGAAGCTTTTGGGTAGCCTAAAACTGCATGGTCAGAACACAGTGTTGTGTAAGGCTGCTGTAATGTGTTTTCTTCATATAAATGAGTTCAAATTGACTCTGGTATGAGGAGTAGAACAGAGAATTAAATTAGATTAATAGATTTTTTAAGACCAGAAGGGACCATTAGCTCATTTAGTCTGACCTCTGTAATGCATTCGATTGGATTTCATCCGCTTCCTCTTCTGCTGAGCCTAATGACTTGACTTTAACTGAAGTGTACCTTCCAGAAAGGCACCCAGACAATCAGTGCCTCACTTCACTGAGTGCTTTTCTTGGTTGGATATTCTCTCTCTCAGATAAGCGGTAAAATAACACTCGCATTATAAATGTTTTGATTGTGCCTATTTGCATCATACATAAAAAGGTAAAAATGTGTTTCTTGAGTCGTACTCTTTGGACCTTGCTCAGACAGTTCTCTGGAAGTTGCCTTCTGTGGGAGTTAATGGTAGGTCTGATTTTTTATTTTATTTTTTTTTAAGATCTTAGAAACTTGTTACTGCAGTAGGAAATTCCTGAATAGACCAAGAAAGCAAATAATTCACTAGCAATGAGAAAATAGCTTTCTAGGCACTAAAATCAAGAAAGCCTTTACTTTCAGATGTGTACTTTATGATAAGTGCCACTAAATGTCTGTGTAAACTCTGTTTTCTAAGTAAAAGAAATTACCAGTCTGCAGAGCTTGCATACTGTTCTCTTAATGCCACTTCCATTTTTATTTGAACCAGAGTGCTAGGGAGTGACATTTAAACCTTGGAGTTTGTCATCAAGTTCTAATTTTCTTCTTGATGAGAACATCTGTCCATGGGAAAGGGCAAAAACTTCCTCCAGAAGTTTTTGCATAAGGTATTGAATGATTTAATTCCAAATGGGTGTTCTGGTTGTGGTTTTGTGGGTTTTTTCCCCCTTTTGCTTCCCATACTCTTTTTAAAGGAGTATACTAGGTAAAAAAAGATGATGTTGGTGATGCAAGGAAATGAACTATAGAGGATACAAGAAGTAATTGGGTAATTAATTAATTGTGTTACGAGTCTTGTTAGCACTAGTTTTTTCATGGCAAAAATATACTGGCAAATTCTGTTGGAAAGAGGTGGTGATTTTCTTAATACACAAACATGAATTTCCTGCACTCGTAAGTGCCTTAATTCAAATTGAAACATGTGTTTTCCTCCAAACACCATGTTTTGCGATACTTTGGATAAACTTCACCTTCAGGCATTTCTTTATGGTTAGTGACCACCTGAGAGAGGCTTTATCAAGGCTGTGGCTCTATTAGATTGAGCGGTGTGAGGGTAGGCGTGTGTCCCCCTCTTTACACTGGAGAGGAACCCTTACAATGGGCATATATCAAGGAAGGCTGGGGAAGTCCTCCCTCCCCCTTTACAGTAGAATGTGGGATTGAAATTGTCCTGTGCATGTTTGGAAGTCATTGCCACAATGTTCTTTGCAGAGTAAACATCAGCTGTTACCAAAGAAAAATGATTTGAATTAGCCAAAATTACTCCAAAATCTCCTCGGGGCTAGCTGGTATAAGGCAGTGCCAGAGGGAGTTTTGGGCTGTGGGTTTCTAGGCAACCCTGATTTGTACATTGAACGTGGCAAGCATCACCTTGCTGAACCATGGCCCCTACGTGTTTCATTAAATCTCCTCCTTGTGCTGTCCTCTAGGGTAAGGGGAAGTGATGTGAAAAGTTTCCTTCTACAGTTGGTTAACACTTAGCGGTGAGGAATGTCTTGTCTTTAGTGAGTAAAGCCAGAGCTGTAAAAGCAGGTCCTCTCCAGATGAAGCTCTTGTTAGAGTGACCTGGCTGTCCTCTTCCTACTCCAATTTGAAAGCTGATTTTAATATGCCAAAGGAATAATCATAAAAATTATGACATGCATCAGTGCATTTCTCTAATTCATCTTCCCTGGAAACCTTTGGACCCTTTTCTGATAGGTAATATGTAAGGAAAGATGGCATCAAAGGAAGAGGAGGGCTAAGGCAGCCTTTCTTTCCACTTGGAATCCACAGAAAACAAACTAATATTTTTGCCTGAAATTACAAGAAAGGAGAGGTAGTCAAGTTTTAGGAAATCCTTAAACTTGTGAGGGTAGAGACTCTGACCAGTCACTAAAGGTGATACTTCCCATAGCTGGCATGACTGATTGAAGTGACATCTTTGAGGTATTTAGTAAAAGATTTTGCTTGTTCAGAAGCCTGTAACAAAGTCCTTAGGATGTTTCCTGACATGGTGTCGATGCTGTCTTGTCCCCTCAGTATCTTTGCAAACTTCAGTTGTTGATTATAGAAATCTGTTTTACCTGTGCTGGGCTTGTCACTCTATTACTGCAAGAGATTGATTATTGATTTTTAATTACTATTTTTTCTTATTATTGCATATTTAACAATAAAGCTATGTAATTTTCTATTCCCAGCTGAGTCTCCAAGGAATGCAACTGTTTCTCATTATAAAGGGGGGAAAAGTAATTAAATTTTGATTATTTTTCCCTTTTGCCCAAATATCTTCACAGAGTGCAAATTAAATAAAATTATTTAACCATGACAAGCACTTCTGCCAATTAATCCCTGAGAAGTGAAGCTGGAAAATGTATGCCACATGCAAGCAGGCAGTCACACACGGATGCCTGGAAAAAAGAAACCCAGAGGAGTCTAAGACAAGCATGAGTTAATCAGCCCAACAGAGCCATGAATGGGAGTTTGAGCAATGGTGACGTCCCTACCAAAGCTGATATGAGCTCTTTGCAGCTTTTTTTTCCTTTTTTTTTTCTTCCCCTCTTCCTGATACTCTGAAGAATCTTTTTCCCTTCTGGCTTAATTGCTAGAGATTAATTGAAGTTCAAGAGCTCAGTATTTCTAGTAGCCTTTATACTGAAATTTAAGATGGGTAATTTAACTTTGAATTGATTTTTTTTTTCTCTTCAATTTGAGCTTTTAGTATGTGCATATTTTTATCTTGGCTACACTTGGGTTTCCTGAATTACAGGCAAGCTTACCAAGAGATATTCATTAGACAAATGTGTTTATTAACAGCATAAAAATTGTTGTACTGAATGCCTGCAAACTGGATCCCATTATTAAAAAAGAAAATATTTTAGGCAATTCCAGAGCATTAAAGAAAAAAGTTGTCTTGTCTACCTGGACTTTTATATACCTGGTTTCATTATCCATGGAAAAACACTGGTGCTTTTTGTGTGGGCTTCAAGGTCGAGGTTAGCCCTGTTTCTGAATTTTAGCAGATTAAAAGCCCCACTTGAAGTCAGTGGCCATGTCCCTAGGAAGCAACTCTTCCCCAGAAAAACCTTGCCTCACTTTTACGGGGAGGTTCTCGGGCATCTGGAGGGCCTGGCTGACAGTGAGGTGAGGTGCTGACTTGGTAAAAGCCATGCCTGTGTCTCTGAGAAGTTTATTTAGGCCTATTTGCTGTTCATCTTCTTGTATCTGAAATCAAACATTGAGTGCAGACTTGTCTGAAGCTACTGCTGCAGAGAGCGCTATTGACAGTAGTGCTGTGCACACTTCAGATGTATAGATAGGTAGATACTTGTGTGTTGATGAGATATATTTGAAAAAGGAGGATTTTCATGCTAAATACACATTTGTTCTCACGGAAGACAGGGACAGAGGAGGGTGTTTTTTCTCCTTGGATGAAGCTGTCCCAAGCAATTCACATGTTCTGATAGATACAAACATTTCTGATAGGCTTCCCTGACTCAAGACATCAAGATACTATGCAGGCCTAATTAATTTGATTTTGCACATCACTCCAAATGCAATATAGAGAATTGATATATTTCTATCCCCTTATCTATTTGCTGTCTGATAGAATCTTCTTTTCTAGGCAAGACTGCTTGGGCTTTGGCAGAGCAGTGAAGGTCCTTGGCTCTGTCAGGCAGCATCAGCTGGCCAATACCAAGCTTAGCAGGAGAAGAAAAAGGCCTAGACTGGACCAAAGTGAGGCAGCAAGATTGTGAAGGAATGGAGAGGCTCCAGAATTGGGCAAAATTCCTATAGCTTTTAGTGAAGCAAGGACTCAGTTCTAGCTCTGACACAGTTAGACTGTCTGGATCTGTTAGGCAGTAGTTTGCAGCCTCTGGTGTTTCCAAGTACAGACATGGCTTTGAAGAGAAAAGAGCATCAGCCTGATGGAAATTCAGAGACAGATTTTCGCAGGCTGGAGAGGAGTCGGCCAGGTGGCAAATAGTTGGGGCATTGCTGCTCTCAGCCTCCTTCTTCTCTATTAAGGTTGAAGGTTTTTTATGCCAGCCTGGGGATTAGATGTAGAAAACTGTACATTTAAACATAGAACATTTTAGTATTACCCAAGGGGAAATAAAAAAAAAAAGCAGTTCTATGGAAATGAAAGGTTTGATGGCCTTTGAGTCAATATTGTTTGAAAGTCACAATCCTTTATAAATTTCAGTCTTTTCTTCCAGCTCATAATAAAAATAGATCTTTGCACATCATAATTTTCTTCGGTGAACAGGTTTTTCTGACCTGTTTTTTTCTGGAATGGACTGACATTATGATCCCTCAGCCTTTCCAGAAGAAAGTGCTGTTGTTTTGAGCGTTATATCCTCGACTCATTACGTTTTTAGACAGAGCAGAGAAACCGTGGATTATCTGCCTAGAGGGGATGTAACAAGGAATATTCCTTGCTTTGCTAGCTATCCCTATAGCTATATCATGTCTGTTTCATACTCTGCCCTTTCCCATAGCTCATAACTTTCATCTGCAAGTGGGAAATTTTGGGAGGACTGAGAAGTGCTTGCTGAAGTGCCCAAGAAGGAGTCTTAGGTTTGCTGACCACTGGGTAATAAGATGAATCACACATCCTGCATTTTGCCTTGGGAGAAAAAGGAGCAAGCGTGCCAAGCAAATTACTGGGTGATTTACTTATTTGCAATTCTGGGAGGGAATCTTTATCTTCATAAATCGCACGTTAGGATACGTTTTGTAACTGTGCCCAGTGGTGATATATTTGTCTATATAAAAATCACGCCTTAGCTGTGCATAGGGAGCAGACCTCTGTGCTTCACCTCGGCTGCGTTTGATATCCAGAGTTAACTAGGATTGCCCAGTGTTTATTTATATGCTGAGATGGAGCTCTGTGTTTCATCTGTGTTGCTAGATGCATGGGCTGAGATTCAGCTCCTGGCTGGGATGGAGGGGTTGGCATTTAGCAGGGAGTGCCTCATGTGCCAGGTTTTCTGATGGTCGGGTGCATCGCGCGAAGAGCAAACCAGCGGAGGGAGCTGAAACACACAGGAAAATGTCACATGCCAGGAGTAGATGGGTGAGAGAGGTGACCAGTGGAGTTAACTGTCAGTATGGCCTTTTTTGTGAGAGCTAAGCCTTTCCAGAGTGGCTCTCTGAATAAGAGACAGGAATGGATCCAGCCCCTGCATCTCCTTAAGCTCGGCTGAATTTCTTTCTGAATTTTCTGCCGTTCTAAGAGCTTACTTTTCCACTTCATATTGTGGGGTCCTCCTTGTCCAGCTGCAGTCTCACCTGAGTGCTTGGATGCTCGCTGTTATCCAGTCATCTAAGTCATCTTCAGACAGTCATGATATTTTCTCATTTCATTGCACCCCACAGTAAGGTTATCACCTGCTTTTCTCTGTGCATGTTAGTGCTGCATTCATCGTATTTTAAATTGAATTCTGGACCTTTGGTCTGAAACTAGTTGCGGACCAGAGCACAAAGGTTTTGCTGATATCAAAGTTTGTCTACACAATCACTGTCAGCAGCCTATCCTTTGGTTAAACATACTGATCAGTTCTGATGTTTCCAATGCATTAATTTCTCTCTGCAATCTTCTTAGCTAAAATTTGAGCAGCAGGACTGCTGACCTAAAATGACACAAAGTTCTTCATCTTGGAGACGTCGTATTCAGTGAAATTTTGGTAGCTGGTCATTGACTTGGGGAGATTATAACAGAATTGCTAAGTTCTCCTTTGTCCTGTGCCCATTGAAAATGTAAGATGCATCAGTTCACTGAAAAGTATTATATTAGTTCAGAAAAGCTTCTGATCACAAATGGGCTGAACTTTATAAACAGGCTTGAAGAACCTTGCCAGCTTCTGGTGGGCAGAGGGTAGCACCAGGTTGGTAGCTTGGCTACCTTTTTGCCCAGCTGCCCCTAGTAAAAGAGTCCACCAACAGCTTGAGAGAGGAAGCCAGCATAGAAGATGGGTGCTGCTGGTGGCCCATTGCTGTGTTGCAAATCCCTGTAAAGCGTCAGTTTTTGCCTCCCTGCACCATGGCTTCTTCCCAGCTGAATGCAGTTCACTGCTATTTGTATCACAGTCCTGTCTCAGGCTGGAGAGGGCTGGCTCCACAGCTCACATGGAAAAGGGCAGCCCTGCTAAAGGCAGCAAACTTGCACCACCAAAGGAATTGGTCTTTTGTCTTGTCATCTCTGCAGCCGCAGGGTGTGCTGCTCCTTGCTTGCTTAATTGCCAGTTTAATCAAAACCTGACTCGCTGTTGCAAATATGATTTCTCCCTCTGAACACCTCAAGCTGTCTCAGCAGCTCTGTGTGTGTCCTGTGCACACCACAAGGAGCTAAAATGCACACCTCAGGCTCACACTGCAGCTGCCCAGGTGCTGTGGCTGTGCAGTGATGTTCCCATGCCCAGCTCATCACTATCTTCCTTGAGAGGTTATCCCAGCAGAGCTGGTAGGACAGCACACGAGTGCTCATCTGCTCCCGTGCCAAGTCCAGCAGCCTGACTTGGTTACCAGATCACCAGTTTGGGCTACTGAGACTGTGTTCTGCTTTCATTTTCTAGATGCCCCCTTGAATATACAGATTTTCCCAAAGACAGCTCTACTGTATAACTTCAGGGCTAGTGGCTGAAATGTTGAGCTCAGGAATGGATTTTCCAGAGTCTCTGTGTTGACAGGATTTTCAGTTCCATTGAAAAGTATAAAAGTCATCTTACATTTTTAAGTGGATAGAGAAGTTCTACAGTATAGGTCCTGAAGACTTGGAGGCATAGCAAAGAAAATCCTAAATCTGTAATATTTATTATTTCTTGTGGGTTTTATTTTCCTTTGGTTTAGAAGTCCTAGGATGTAATCTCATAATTTAGGGGTGCCACTCCTGACTTGCACGTGCTTGAGATTGAATGTTAAGTGTCTTCCCAGCACTGATTTTTGAGGAATGTCATTCCAAACACCTGAAAAATGAGGCTTTTTCACAGGTGTTTTTTTCTTAGCTGCCCTGGGTGCTCTTTAGATTGTTCCAGTCATTTGTAACCTTTGTAATCAGCTTGACTGGGGTACCTGGGGACAACCTGCAGCCCTGCTCATCCATCTTATAAAGCAGAAAGTGTAGGTATTTGCCCTCAATCCACAGCACAGATACTTTGTTGTCCTCCACTTTTTCTTTCTTGTTTTGTTCCCACACCTTAATGAAAATCTTTCAGTGTTTTCTAAACCTCTGCTTATCCTGAGCAGAAAACCACCTTTGTGTCAAATAACAGGCAGCTTCCAATCTGGCTTCTCATCTTTATGAAACTAATTGGAGATTTTTGTCTGGTGTCTTGCAAAGGAAAAGCTTTCAGAGGACTTGCTCCCTGATCATAGGGATGCAGGATTGCATGCCAAAGTCTCCAACCTGCTGTGAAGGTGTTCTTGTCCTTTTTGTGGTTGCATTAGGATATGGCTCCCTTCCCCCTCCCCCTGCCACCAGGGACCTTTTTCCTGCCTCTATTCCTCCCCTCTGTCCATCTTTGCTCCTGTTTGATTTGCCTGGAAATAACAACAGCGTGATTTCTCAAATGCAGTAACTTGAGAAGGAAAGCCCGAATCTCTAATTAGGACATTCCTGGAGGGAAAGCACAATGAAAGCTTGAACTCCTGCACAAAGAAGTCACCTGTGCCAAGGAGCTTTAACACACTTTGAAATGGCAGACTGGCATAGGGAGCAGCACAGCCACCTTCCTCAGTGCTGCTCCCCTCCATCCACAGGGGCTGTGGAAGGGAGGTGAACTTTTGGCTGAGGCTTAACCAGTATTCAGCTGGCTTGCTTGAGGACTTATGGCTAGATTTAGAAAGCTGAATTTGTGCTGTTCTGAAGGTGTCACTGCCATGGTGGGGTCACAAGTACTTCCACACTGGAAAATTTGTCTTTATTTCTTTTCTTTAAGCAGATTATGCTGCATAAGAATCCCTCTGCAGCAAGAGGGCTTGTTTGTAATGCAAGTTACTGAAAGCAAAATATTCTTTTATCAGATGCGTGTGTACACACAATTCTCTCTGTAGTGGTCACCGAGCTGTTTGACCAAAGTTACTTGAAACTATCACTTGAAACTATCATGCCAATCACAGGTGGAATGGCTGATATTACTGCGACTGCATTCAATCCCAAGGTGCCAACCCAGAAATCATACCTCCCTCTGAGTGACCCCAAAGCCACTGAATGCTATTAGATACAATCCTACAAAAGAAGGATTGAACAGGGTTGCTCTATCCTTTCTCTGATCTAGGTAAAAACAAAACAAAACAAAACCAAACCATGTATTCATCCTGGGCTCCTAAACAATGCGGTGGTCATTACTGGGGCTCAGTGTGAAGCTAATTCTGTAGAAGTTAGAATCCCACATAAGTCAAATACCTAATCAGAAATACAGGTGTTCTTCCTTTCTTGCTTAGGTCACAAGAGGGTGAAGAAAGAACTTCATGTCCCTGGTAGAGGCTTGGTTGTCCACATAATTGAAGCCTGAATTTGTCAGCTCTTCAGTCAAGAGGTCATTTGAAAAACCTAAATGCAAAGTTAAAGGCTAGCCAGTTAGAGGAAATTTAGCTTGAAGTGGTGGTCAGGGCTAGTGTATATGAATATGTAAGTCTGTACGTTCATTAAAGCAACTAAAGGGTTGTATAAGGGGAAGAAAATACTTCTCTTGCATTGACATATTGGGTGATTGTGTCTCAGAGGTGATGGAATGTATGACTAAGGACAATTTGAATATTGTCTGTTGTAAAGGAAAATACGCTTAACAAAAGCTGTCTGTTAAGTTTATAGCAGTGTATTTTACTGCAAAGAACAGAAGCCTGAAGCAGAACAAGCTGAAAGAGTTTTCAGCTGGGATGAAACACACAATCTTTTGGCTGTACTTTTCAGACTCTGTGGTCTCATTTTCAGTCATGCTGTATGTTTCCTGTAGTCTTTTCGGGGGGTCTGACAGGCACAACAGAAGCCATGTAGTGTAGCAGCCTCTTCCCCTGCACGTATGCAGCTGGATCCTTGGGATCAGGAAATTTGGCAGTGCCTCGGGACCCTTGCCCCAGTGCTGGCAGGCAGAGCAGTGCCCCAGCAGACCTGTCTGCTGCCCTTGCGGAGGGCAGACATCCAGCATGATTCATACAGGGCAAAGGAGGCTCAGGCGAGAATTAATTTGTGTTATTCAAGGAGTACCAATCAGGGTCTTATTGTTCAAGGCAGTGTGCAAACTTATAATCAAAACTGTCATCCAAAGGCCTACAGTAACATCATGGGAACTAAGAGAAGAATAATCCTGAGGCATCTTGAAGGGCCTTAAGGAATATAGGTCCCAAATACAGAATATCTAATGCTAAAAAATTATATTGGACCTTGTAGGAAACATCTGGTCTGTAGATGTTTGCTGTATGAACCTGCGTTCTGTGCACAGTTATTCAGAAGTCTGTGAGCTGGAGCAGTTTTGGACCCATTGCAAACTTCTCATTCCCTGGCCATGAGCAAATAAATAAGTATAGAATGACAGCATGAAGGGAACAGACAGTAAAATCGTCTGTGTCATTCCTGATTTTTTTAAGCAATGAAAAGGGACACAATGAAGTTTATAAAGTCCATAATTGACTTCACCAGAAGTAAAATTCATAAGCTACAGACTTCAAATCTCTTTGAATCTAAAAACTAGCAATTCTGCTTCACAGGTCTTCAAAAAAAAAAAAAAAAAAAGCCACATAGAGCATGGGTTTCCTCAGGTGGGTAAAGAGGAAAAATAAACATCAGAATGTTTTGATACTTAGCCCAAAAAACTAGAGAAAGATCCTTGTTAGCACAACAGCAGTCACCAAGATATAAAATTGTGTTATAGGCAATGGTGAAAAGAGTGCAAAAACAACAAAGCACCAAATTGTCTTTGCAAAGCACTTTTGGGCTGCTTGGCATTGCTTCACTTTAGAGGACTGGAGATTTCTGGAGTTCCCGACCAAGGTGATGGAAAGAGATGCTCTTTTACTGACTGTGGCAGGAGCATGCTTAATCTTTGCTATAAAGTGGTAGCAAGAGTGCTCCCAGGATTTGGCCATCAAAAATTGTATTCCGAATTGTCACTGATGCAGAAAGGTTACAGATATATTCACAGCTAGGGACGAGGTTTAAAAATGCTTTGCTTTTATTTTCTTTGGGCTGAGGAAGGGGAAGATGATTCCTAATGATTGAAGGGGAAGATGATTCCTAATGATTATTTAAAAAAAAATCCAGTAAGGCTTTCTTTGGATGGCTGATCCAGCAGTTTGCCTGTTATTGGCATTGGAGATAACGTCAGGCCTATAAGCTCAGCTTCCTATGCTGTTTGTGTCTGCACTCAAACTGTACTGACTGTCCTCAGTGGCAGTCAGAAAGTCCATATGCAGTTACTATATATGAATCAGAGAAACTGTTGTGTTCAGATCCTGTATCTGTGTGCAATGAGGAGATGCAAGAGGCTTCTGAGACCTTCCTCTTCCTCTCACAGGTTTCTCCATCCAGCTAGGTTAATGATGAACAGTGCAGCAAAAGCAGACAGCTCTCCCCTCTTCTCCCCCTTTCTCTGACATTGAACTGAAAACATGGATTCTTTAGGAAGCTTTTGATTGAGAGAGAAAACATGAAAACAGAGAGGAAGTCTGTCAGAGTTGGATCAATTTGCCCAAACAGCTCAGTTTTTCAGCTGACAGCATTTTAGCACTCAGAGGGGAGTTGTCAAAATCTCTCTACAGGCAGTCATGTCCTTCATGCTGAGAAATACCTTATATTATCTCAAAAGAGAAGAAAGAAGAAGAGGAAAAAAAAAAAATACAAGATGGCTTAGATTCCTGTTCTTTTAGGTCATGGAGAAAATACCCATTCTTGTTTCATTTCTTCATCAAATCATGTCATGTTAATCTCGTTTGCTGCTTGATCACTCACTTTGAGATGGAGCCTGTCCCCTCTTGCAGTGTCCCCTGCACCGCAGCTGAGGCTTGGCAGCAGGCAGGAATGCAGAGCCAGGCAGGCAGCACTGCCGGTCTCAGGGCTCCTGATGCAGATCAGAAGAAGTGATTAATGCAGTTAGGGTGCACTGACCCACTCAGAAAACAGATTACTCGTCTCTTTGCACTTCCTTAATGAAAGCAGTTGATAAAAATACCTGTAATGGGGAAGATGCTTTAATGCAATATTGTCTGACCGCTCTTTCTGGGCTGCAGTCGAAGTCAGGAATAGCCACAGAAACCCACGGGAGATAAGGTTTAAGGTTTATGTGGTGTGTTGGCCAGATAGCAATGGAAGATGGAGTTGATTAAGCTGGACAGGAGGATGCAGGCTGGGAGGCAGGGCATTAGGCCTGTGATGAAATGGGGGCTCACAGCAGAAGTACAGGCAGTACCGGGGAGGTACAATGTGGGAATGGAGATCGTGCTACACATGCAGAGATATAAAGGTTGGAAAATAAAGACAAAATTGGAGGGGACATCTGCTGTAGGCTATCACAAATAGAGGCAGGCGAGAGTGACAAATTCTTGGACCACATCACACAGTATCTGAAACCACGAGACACTTCAATTACCGTCTCCAGGCTGGTGACTCACAGATCTACCTGTCTGCTCTGGACGTGTCTCCTACCTCATAATCCAGCATCTCAGCTGATTGCTCTGACAACCCCCCTGGATGCTTTACCACTGAAATTTAAACTCAGCATGGCAAGAGCTACTGCCTGATTTCTTGTTCTCCCCCACTGCTCCCCTTTCTGCATGAACAAGAGTGGCATAAGTAAGAGAATGACAAGGCTATGTCTCGAGCTCTGCCTGCGAGGAGTTGTGTGCTGTAACGCATTTGGCTTTCATTAAACCCCTTGACCTGGAGTTGCTCTCTAAATTACGCTGGCAGGTGAATTTAAAGCTGTCTGAAAGGCAGAGAAGAAAGGTTGCAATTGGTGGGAGTCTCCCTGGGGCAAGGAGAGAGTCTGGTGTGGGGGTGGAGGGGTCGTCCAGATACAATGCCACTACTGTTCCCAGGTGTGGCTTTATGTTGCAGTTAAACTGATAGCTGTCCCCATCCCACCCCAGCTCTTCTATTCTTGCCCTTTGCTTCAGATCTGGCACTGCTGCCACAGCAGCCTGAATTGGTTCTGCTCATTGAGCCAGTGGAAAACTAGTAATTACTGTTTTCAGTGGGGCATTTTTCATCAGACCAGCTCTACCTCGCTCTGTGCTTGCATTAATTGCCAGATCTGCTCCAAGGGAGGGGATGGGAATGCCTGGCCATGTCACAGGGGAGAGGAGACTGCTGTGAAATGGTTCAGCTCTAACAGCCTTGGTTAAGAGCTGCACCCAGCTAAAAGAGATGGGGGAGAAATGAAATAGCAATATTCCTTCCCCCCAGAGAAAGGGAAAACTAAACAAAAATCTCCTGATGATATCTGCTGCTCAGCATCTGACAGTGTGAGGTGGACAGCCCCAAGGAGATACCTGTCAAAGCAGTATAAGGAATGATTTTGCCTTTGCAGGAGAGAGACTGAATAGCTTTTGCTGGGTTTTCACTAAACTTCTCCATCCCAAGTGTTTTCAGGCATACCTGAGGCAGAACAGACTGGGCTCGACCCACTAAGGAGGTTGGAAACATCCTGTTTGACTTTTGGGACAAGAGCAGAGTAAGGACAGCAGGAGCTGGCACAGAGCTCTTTGTATCAGATTCAATCTCTGAGAGGTGGCCAAAAAAATCTTGCTGGGTTTTGCTGTATTCGCCATTGCTAAACCCGCTCTGGGTGGTTTGTGACCAATATTTGTTATCTGCTCCAGGGCTCTGAGGACTGCATTGCTCCAAATCCCTCTGTTTCCTCTGCACCAAAATCCTTTTCCTCCCCTCCCATCTTTTTCAGTAGAGGTGACTGATAAATCGTATTTCATAGCACAGCAAGCACATCTGGGGCGGGGGGGGAATTCAATGTGTCGTGTTTCTTTAGCCTGCTGGGCAAGCCTTTGGGGAGACAAGCTCAAAAAATGTGCAGCCCTGGAGGTCAGGTCCCTGCTTTGGGCTCTGGGGAAAGCAGCCTGGATGCAGCCTTCCTGCATGTGCTGCCATAAGGCTGGGGGCAGGGAAGACAGGAGGTCTTTAACACAGTTTAATTATCATGGCACGTGTGAAATATTTCCCGGGACTTTTAGTTCTTCTTTTTTCCCAGCCTTTATACCAGGCTCTTCTACCACAGTGCAGATTTTGGGATATGCACTGCAGGATGCAGAGCATCATTGGAGCCAAGGTGCTGCTAAGTCAAATGTTCTAAGTCCTTAACAGAGGGATGAGGTTCATCTAAAAACACAAATTATTATGATCACACATCAAAATGAGGAATCTTGGTGTGACTTGGAGAAGCTCATTCACCTCTGACTTCAGCTGGAACATGAGTGTCTGAGTGCTGAATGCTCCTTGGAAAATACATGTCTGCCACTAGTGAAAAGCTTCCAGTTGTTTTACCTGCTCAGTTTTAAATCCATTCCCTTGGCATTATTTTTGTCCTTATTTTCTCCTGTAGCTCAAACCTAGCCTTGGTCCTCTCAGGTAATGGCTGTCACATGAGGAACAGCTTGGTCATCAAAAAGGGTCATTTTGATTTCCTTCCTCTCATGGTTAGGGCTGTTTGTTATGACAAATTAAAAACAGGAATAGTACTACCTCAGAAAGTCTAGGCTAACCTCTGCTCACACAGGCATGCTCCCAGATGCTGCTTTTGGGTTTGCATTTACTCTAAAACATGACATGCATGTGTGACAGGGACTTAGCCAAACACCTTCCCAGTTCCCCCACATTCTTCCCTGAACTTCCTTCCTCACGTCCAAGGTCTTCTTTGCATTTGGCAGCTGCCTTGAAGTTCCTGGGAAACTCAGCCATAGCCCATTGAGGCTGCTGCTGTTGGTACCCTCTGTTTTCAGCAGGCAGATGTGACCAGGAGCCAGCTATTCCTCATGGAAGCCACACTGCAGATACCCTACTTTTTCCTGCTGCAGTGGCTTTAAGCTTGCTGTAGTTCCTGGTATGAAATGCAAGAGAGCAGAGATAATGTAGTCAGAGGGTTCCTCCTGGAAAAGAGGGTTTTCTTGTATTCAGAAACATCCACGGCTTCGAGGGAAGGACAGGGAAATGACCGTGGGAGCGAGAGAAGAAGAGGGAGCGCGTGAGTTGCTGCTACCCTAAGGAGTTAAAAGGGCATTGAGAGATGAAAGAGAGATGTACAGATGAAAGAGAGAGACTCCATAAAAGGCCATGAATAAATGAGGCAGTGGACAGAATCCGTGCTAACTCTGACGTGTCTGAGGAAGAGAATGGCTTTATAAAAGCTTTATTTAAAAAGAAAGCTTTTAATGCAAAATGGAAAAGGGTGGGCAGTGAGGGAATGGTGTTTTGTAAAGATAGTCATTGATGAAAGGCAGGAAAAAAGGCTGCCGGGAGAAGTCTGAATATATGCAGAGTAATAGGTCTGAATTAAATTTGTTTAATGGCATGTCAAAAGAGTTTGTTAACAAGCCCACCAGCTTTTTAATTTCTCTTTTCATATGTTTTTTTATATACCTACATATTATGGGATTCAAAAAGACTCATGAGGGGAGAGAAAAGGACAAGGAAAAATATTAACTAATTTTGAAAATTAAAGAGGATGAGCATGATGATCCTAGAAGCTGCCCTTCAACAAAGTGAATGTAGTCTTTTGCTAGATAATAAATTGGATTTTTTAGAAAATCCTGTTAACATTTATGGAATTGCATAAATGTGCCCAAAAAGTAATGTTGTATTTTATAGATCAGATCATCACAGACAAACTGGACTGCTTTTAAAAATTACTTTTTTCAGTTACATGGGGAAAAAAAAGCCACAGCATGTAAAGAGTATTTTATCTGTAAAGATATTAGTAAAATTATCATTTTTTCAATTGTCAAAACATGTCAATTGTCATGTTTTCAAAGACCTTCCTCAGAATATGTATTTTGCATACCTAGTATGTGTCCATCCTATTGTTATTTAAAAAAAAAAAGTGAAGAACTGAAATCAAAGGCTCAGGAATGGATGTGTGGTTTCATGGGTATTAAGTAATTAATGATCCAAGCAAATGGACTAACAGATGAGGGGTTAAATCTGTGGAGGTGCCTGCATTCAGAGTGCAGACAAGAAGGGGTGTAGGAGAGGCAGTACCTGGGAACATGGGTCATCAGAGATACCAGCAAGAAATTAAATTAAATCCTCTGCGTGAAATGCTGACTAGGTTGTCTAAAAAGGGTCTTGGGAACTGGTGAACTTGTGGAAGACAAAAGAATGCTAAAAGAGGCTGGGAAATGGGTGGAAATCTGAGTAATCTGACATGACAGAAAAAAAATGTGTTGCAGCGATCACCTCTGGATAAGGACAGCAAAGAAAGGGGACTCTCATCCCTTGAGAACAAAGAATTTGAAGCATGATTGTTTAAAAAAATATATCTTCTGGCAGCTTTTCACTGCTGCTGCTGGATCTGAGTCAGGCATGGGGCAGAACTGCAATTGAGGTGCTTGACTGTCCGTACCCACCAAGGGCACTGAGCAAAGGAGCAGCAGGGAAAAGGGAGAGCCAGCCATTCAGGTGACTGTGGTTATCTTCATGGTGTCACCAGAGCTTTAGGAGACAAGTCATTAAATGTTTTAAAAAGCCCTTCTTTTTTAGCCTGGTAAATGTTGGTGGGTTTTTTTTTCCTTTGCTTTTGGGGATTTGAATCTTTCAGTCTTACGTTTTCTATTCAGGTTTTCTCTTTGACAGTGCACTGGAAAATCTCAGATAGAAAATGAGCAGGGGCGAGACAGAAAAGTTTCCCATGTGCATACGTGACAATAGGCATTGCACTCTAGAAAAATTAAATGTCACCAGCACTGGAAATTTGGCCCAGGATCAGGAGGAAGGCCAGCCCTCTCAGGTGCTGCAAACAGTGGGTATGCTTCCAAAAAGGATCAGGAGGAAGTGGTTTTAATAGATACGCAGATGAGACTTCTTTGTTGCTATTTTTCTTGGTTATTCCATGCATTTACAGACTTTTTCTGTAGTTTTATATCATTTCATCTGTAGATCACTAAATCACTTGGGGGTAGATTTTTGAAGATGTGTGGATGTTTATTTTCTGTCTATGAGCATCCAGATCCCTTTTTAAAAAAACAGTTTAAAAAAAAATCCCTTAGGCCAAGCTATTATGTTTCCTTCAGTCTTCACAAAATATTATCTTTGTTCTTCTAAGTTATTGGCTTTTTAAAATGCGTTGTCTCTCTCATGTGGCAGACCTGAAAATAATGGCCAGTCAAGCACTTTTTCTAATTCACAAACATCTTTCTCATTTCCTCTACCTAAGGAAAGCACGTCAGCTGATAGACTTTCAAGGTCATATCCGTATTGTTGCTCCAAAAATTGTTTCTACCAAACATGGGGGGTTTTTTTTCACATTGTCACAGGGCGTGCAGGTGGCCTGGCTGTTACGCAGACTGCTGGTTTGTGGCTACCTGTGCCACACCTGCTGTTTGCCCTGTCTCACCTGAGATGGTGTTGATATTTAGGCAGTGTTGGCCAGACCTGCATCCCTGTGTTGTGATGCAAGAAGAGCGGGTCAGGGGTGATCCACAGCTGTCTTCTAGCCCTGTCAGGGAGCCATGGGCACAGGCCTCTCCAGGCAAGTGGGATAAAGGAAATGGAACACAACCTGAGCTGGTAGGTACAAAACTGGCAACTTCATCAAACATTACTTTGGTGATTACATTTGATTGCTGTTTAATTTTTTTACCTGGGAGCCGGCTGCAGAAAGAGCAGATGGTTATAGGCAGGATGGGACTGGGAGAAGGACAAGCAAGCTGTTCCGATATGAGGCACGCTCAGCTTCCCATCAGCAACAGAGACATCTTGACCTTTGGTATTTTGTCAGAAGTCTTTTCCTGCACCACTGTCAGCTCAGACTCAGTGTCCAGAGAAAACAACTGAAGGATTGGAGAGACAGGTGTGGACTGTTGGAGTGTTCCTGCCTTTTTTTTTTTTTTAAGGCTCTCACATCCATCTTTTAAAGTGCTTTTTCTACAGCAACTGGAACTGAGAAGAGGGAGATAGGAGTCCCTCATTCCTGGGGCTGGGGCTTGCAGTAAGCATCTGAAACTGCAAAACTCACTTCACAGGGACTGGGAGTTAGCATCACTTGGGAAAGCTCATTCTGTCAGTCTTTAAGATCAACTTGAGCTGTACCAGTCAGATCAGTCTCAAAACCTTTCAAAGGTCCATTGGGTAAAATTTTGGTTTTTAACTGAGTGAGTGGCAGCATTTTTAATGCCATTAAAGCCAAGAAGACCATGTGCTTGTGTACCAGTCCCATTGCCAGGCCTTGGTTCAGACACATTCCCTTGCCTCAGCTGTCTCAAAGGTCACCTCTGGCACTAATAGTAAAACCAAAACAAAAATGTGATTCTATTGATTAAAAAGGTAACAGTGGAGACCCTTTGTTTCTCCAGTGTGAACACTCTGAAGAAGAAGTGAGCTGGCATTCATGCCCAGAAAATGAATCATAACAATTGTTTGTGTTGCTTTTTTTGGAGAAGGAATATTAAAACCCAAAGTTTGATTTATTAGCATTGTGAAAAGTGTGCAGTCTAACATAAGTCTGGATTTTTAGTAGTAGTAGTAGTAATAGTAACAGAAGTTTGATTTTTTAAGTACTGTGTTTTGCATCAGCAGCAAATAGATAAAAGTTTTCTGCAACTTGTTTCATTTATCACTAGAGAACATTTGATGCTACTGCTTCCTCCATATAAAGTAAAAGCCTTAATAAAGCAATAATAAACTTCCATAGTTATTACTAAATTGTAATGAATGTCTAAACAAACTCACAGATGTTTTTTAGTCTTTCATATAATGTGGGTGTATCTTCTTTACTCCAGCTTAGCCCTTTAAGCCTCCAGAATTTTTTTTTTTTTTTTTTTTTTTTTTATTTTGCTCCCAGGAAGACCAGGTGATTAAAAAAACCAACCAAACAAAATAAGTCAAAAACCATGTGTCAGCAGTGTGCCCAGAGCAAGTCCAGCAAAGGACCATAATGATGATAAAGGGATTGAAGCATCTCTTTGTGGGGATGGGCTGAGAGGCTGTGAGTATCCTGCCTGGACCAGATCATCCAAGAGATCTTACTGATGGGTACAAGTACATGATGACAGGGAATAAAGAAGATGGAGCTAGGCTATTCTTACAGGCAGATAGTGGAAAAGCTTTACTATTTCTTTTTTTTTCCTATGAGGGTGGCAAAGCACTGGTACAGATTGCCCAGAGAGATTGTGGAGTCTCCATCCTTAGAGATATTGGAAATCAGATTGGACACTTGCTATGGGCTCTTGCTGCCCTTGAGCTGGGCTAGGTGATTTCCAGAGTTTCCTGCCAAGCTCAGCTATTTTACATTTCAGTGGTATCTTTGATGCAGCAAATGGGGAGACTCTTCTGTGGTTATAAGGGCACTGATCATCCTGCACATTGAGCAGCTCAGAGTGAGAGCAGACCGTGTGCTTGTTTCTGCTGCAGAACCGAGCAGCTATTAAATGATGACTTTTGTTCACTGATGACATCAAATGGGTTTTTAACATGTACACAAAACAGGAAAGCAGAGGAACATGTTACTTGCTATGGGTTTGCCTGAAGCAGATTTCCCACGTTAAAGCACTTAAAAGCAAATACAGAATTTATGATGTGTTGGTAGATTTTAAACCTGAATTATGTCCAGTTGTTGTAACGGCTAATAATGCAAATTATCTGAGTCATCCTCAGTGTAAAGCAGTAAATATAACCTGCACATTCAGACACACTTCTTTTTTTTTTTTTTTCTCTCCCCTTTTCCCATTAATATTTTATCTCCCTAAAGAGATGTTTTCAACATATTATGTGCACCAGCATACTGTGCTTGTGGTATTCCTGGATGTCATTACAAAGAAGCCTGAAGACTGTACTGCTGCTCCTCTGCCTGTGACGCTAGGTTGGAAATTGCTTGGAGCAACAACAGCAAGTGTCAACAGGGAGCTGTATTAATTATTTGGAATGTGTCTCTTAAGAGGAATCAACTGCTTTTATTGCAGAACGAATATTACTTGAAATGGGAAGGTTACTCTAACTGTTATCATAATCTATGTGTCATTAACTTTCCATGTTTAGAAGAAGAGATTAACAACCCTGTAAATTGGTACAGTAAATAGATGAATTATAAGAAAATGTTTTTATTATAAATAGAAGTTTCTCGATATAGTTACCTCCAAATTGCTGGGGAAGGATTTAGTTTTCAGCAACTGAGAAACTGCATGATGGTGTTGGGAATCAAAAAATCTTCTAATCATGTGAAAACAGTGCTGAGCTCTGAAAAATCGTGTGTGTCTCCTGCAGGTGGAACAAACAGGTGGGATTGTGCTTCATACCATGCTTCAAAAATGGCTGTGACATAGGAATGCTTGTTTCCCTCTTAAAATGACATTAACAGATTGAATGGGCTTGTGTGAAATTGGGTTGTCTTCCATAGCATATATATATAGAGAGAGAGAGAGAACAGGTTCCAAGAGAACATGGTGTAAAGTAGACGTAGTAGTGGTAAAGCAGATGTAACTAAAGTTCACCAGAGTACCCATGTCTGCAAGGAAAAAGTGAGAGATGGAAGTGGTTTCAGCTTGTCACCAGGTGCCTCCACAAAATGGAAGTTCATTGTGAAAAACACACAGAACAAAATACTTGCAAACGTGTTTCTAATCCAAATGCTGTGTATTTGACTATAGCCCTGATAGATCTCTGTAGGAAACAGCGGAACTAAACCACTTATTTGTCCACAGGGCAGGCTCACCATGGGCAGGTTTCCTACATTGCCCCACCGATCCACCTGGATTCGGATCTGGAGAGACCGCCATCCAAGGGTGAGTCAGTGGGACAGTCTCCATTCACTCGCATTCCAAACCAGCCACAGGCGTGGCTGGATATCACTCACTTGTTCACTGAGCCTCCGTGGCCAAGCTGTCACCCTCCATCTGAGGACACTCTGGGGAGAAATTAATTCCTGCAGGAGAGATATACATGAGATGACCGTGTCCCACGTGTCCCATTACATAGCTTTGAACATCCCATCACTTCACAGGGTGGTTTGCTCTCCACACTAGTTTACTCCTGCAGGGACAGGTACACCTTAGGTCCTGCCCTCTGTCTTGCACCTTTCCTTCCTAATGGCAGCACAAAGGCACAGGGAGCTGATGGCAAAATGCAAAAGGGCACATTTCAGCTGCCCCTCAGGTGAGTAAAGGGTACAGAAAGGGCTGTACAGTGGTTCAAACCTGGATTCAGTCTACATTGCTGTTGCTTGAAGGATTTTTTCCTAGACTTGATCAGGAGAGGTTCATTATAGAGGATGACTCAAATTTTAGGTGGGATGATTGCCCTGGGGAGCGATGCTAGTAGCCAGTATGTACAGAGTAAGCCCAGAACAGCCCTGCTAAGACAGGTGCCTGTCTCAAATGGTGCAAATTAAGCAATATGAATGCAAGTTCTTGTCTTCATTTCCCTGCCCCATTTGGAGGATCAGTCCCTAGTGCTGAGCTCCCAGTGCTGCCCCTGAGGCCTGGGGAAATGAGCTTGTTCTTTGAAGTCCAAATATGTGGAAGCATATGTGGTGGTGCAGACCCTTTGCTCCTTTTGGTTAGGCTGGTCATTGTTCAGGTATGATATCGAAGTAAATAGCTTGTTCTTCTTGGAATAGATAATAGCAAATTGAAAATTGTAGAGGAATATGAAGGGATTTCTTTGTCAACTCTGCAAGTGTGTATGAACATCAAACCCAGGGAATTTTGTGGAAGAAAAGAGGAAGAAGAGAACAGCCAAAGTGTAATAGCATGGAGATATTCTCTACCTTAGGTTTGGGTGTTTTCCCTTTTTCCCACTCTTCAAAGGCTGCTACAGTGGCAGAAAGAGTACCAAATTGACCTGTGTGGTGATTGTAAGGCTGTTGATAGGTGTTTGTGCCTGCACATTTTTCTCTAACTGCTCTCAACTGAAAAATGCAAGGTGGGGTCATGTGCTGGGTGGTGTGAGGATGCCAGATTGACAGCCCTCTCTCCAAATCTGGTCTTGCAATAAATCAGGCTGGTTGTGTACAATCTCCTGGCAGTCCACAACCTCCATTCAGCTTTAAGTGAACTACCCTGGGACTTGACATGTGCATTTGAGATCGTCAGCTTCTTCTAAGTCATTTGAAAACTTCCAGCTCTGTGGTAAAATTTACTACCTTGCTTTTATAGCAGAGTACTCTAGTGAGGCAGAGACAGTTATGACTTGCAGGACCTTCTTGCTCTAGCCTGTCATTGAGGTGATGAATCAGAGCTTACTTAGAATAGGTCAATGTAAATCCTTGCCTTGGCATCTGAACAGACTATAGAAGATTGAAGGATGCTGGAGCAGCAGCAGACAGAGAACCTGTGTCTTGCTTTCTCCAAGCTGAAAGAGCTAAAGAATAACAAAACTCTTCAGTGATCTGCCATTTGTGAGGGCAGAGCTACCTCAGCAAGATAAATGGCAATGCCACCAGGAGCAGGGCAAAGTGGGTCAGGCAGAACAGTTGCAGTGCTTGCAGAGAGGGTAAAATAGGGTTTATCCAACATGAACTGCTACACTGACAGCTTTCACCAGGGCCTCCACCCCCCCTAGCTGAGAGATCTTAAAAGAAGGAGCTGCTCATGGTGGAAGGACTGGTATTACCGCTGCTGTGTGTTGGTAAAAGGACTTGAATACTCTTGTGTCACTTAATAGGAGAGGGCCAGAGAAAGATTTAGCTCTGGAGGCATCAGTCTATTAGCTGATGACTAGGGGCTGTTAAAAACGTAGTAATTTGTACTGTCTCCTGGGGGAAGAGCAAGGCTTTCCTCTGGCCCTGGGATGTGAAGCTCTGCTGCCTTATTTCTAGCCTCAGCATCCAAAATCCATTAGAGTATTGTAATAATTTTTTTTTTCCCTAAGTATATTAGGCTTATGATTCCATTTTGTTTTTCTGCATTTTCTGACACCTTAGGACAGGCTTGGGTCATGTTCCAAGCTTCATCCCATAACCACAAGAGCTGTTTTAAACAAAGGAGTCAAAAACAGCTGTCCTTAAGCTTGTGTTCCTCCACATTTCCTGTAGCTGGATCTCTGAAACCAGAGCACCATTATGACAGTCAGCATAAACCACTAATGCTTCTGGCTACTCCTTTGATGCTCTTCATTTCCCTTCCATGCTTCCCCTTGCACTAAGCTGAACACCAGGTGCAGGCCAACCTTGCACTTAGAGTGGCAAAAAGAAGCAGCCACCATACAGTTTTAATTGTAATAAATTGAAATAGAACCTGGATAGGATGCTTTAAGAGAAGCATCTTTCCTTCCTGTATTATCAAAAAAAGGTACAGCTTTAGTGCTCCTGTGGGTCTATGCAGTTGCAATTCTCAGCTGACAGATTTATTTGTAACTGCCTCTTCCTTCTCCTTTTTAAAGATTTTATCACTGGTGACATTTACACACATTGTTTATGCATGCAGGGGATTTTTACCTGCCTTTCAGAGTCCTGACGCTGGTGGTGAATAGAGTATAAACTGCAGTAGTTTACTAGTACATTAGTGTCACTGTGCATTACAGGGTAATTACTCTGAGCCACTGCTCTGTGCAGCCACCCAGTAATGACACCGTACATCACTGAATAGAAATGAAGCCTTGAATCAGCATTTTTCATCAAGACACTTCTTAGTCCCTTCCCGCTTTTTAATTTGAGGCTATTGTAAAATTAGTTCCATATATGAGGCACTGTTAACTACTATTTTTACACCTTCTTTCAATCCAACAATTTGGATGTGACAACATGATTTTTATGCAAGTGTTTACACCTTCTTTGTACAGAATAATTCCAGGCATAGCTGAGACCTTAGGTTGTGGTATCATAGACTGGAGACTAAAGCTGTGTTTAAAAATGGATCACTGGTTACTGACAATAGCAAGGAGTTTCATAGATGAGAGTGACACTGATACTCTGGCTTAGAAAGGGATTTTATAGAATTATCATATATAGCAATAAATTAAATGTTTATACTCAAATTCTGCCAGGTACTAAAACACAGTAAAGAAGTGAATTAAACACACCAAATATGTGCACTAAAACTATTTATAAAGCTGTGTAGAAGCAGATTTTAACGTATATGTGGAATCATATTAAACTTGAAATGTATGCCTGGCATTTAAAGCTAGGCAGGCTGAGAAACTCTGTTGAGCTGATGTTTTGAAAAGGTTTCCTTCTAACCTGAAGTCCAAAGAGTAGTTATCTTGGAGATTGATATGCTTGAGTTCAGTACAGTTTCTAAACATTAACTGATAAGCAAAACTCTGTACTGGTCCCCAGTTCCAGAAATAAATAGCAAATAAAGGAGGCACAGGAAGTTCTTAAGCTTCTGTGCAGATTTCTCTAGCCAGGGAGGTTGTTGAGGCACCATGTAAAGGCAGTGTGGGAGGTTTTCCTGTAAACCTCAGTTATCAGGTTCACATTCCATAAACACAGAATCTGGTCCTAGTCCTGACAGCACGTCAGGAAGCCAGAGGTTTTGCTGCGTTTGCACCTTTCTTTTCCATCTTAGTGGAAGATGTCCCTTTGTGTTTTCTTTCTTCAAAACCTGGATCCATTCTGCCATTTTTCCTCCCTTTGCACTTGCAGTCTCTGAGGGAGAACCTTTCCTGAACAGCAGAAGCACAGTGAAATCTTATAACCAGAAATAGAGTAGGCTTTCTGTAAGTATGCATTCTGGGTCTTATTTATTTTTTCCCTCCCAAAGGTCTCGAGAGGGTCGATGGCTTTGCAGATGATGTAGGAGGATCTGACAGCTGGGCTTATTGCACAGCCCCAGTCCTCCTTCCCAGGTCCAGGGAAAGGGGAGAGCTGGGCAGCGAGGCCCAGTGGCACTCCTTGCCTTAATTCAAGCTGACACGTGGGGTCACGTATCCCGTGCTCACCAGGCCCTGAGACACCAGCTTGCCTGCCTCTCCCTCCCCAGGTCCAGCACCATGAGAGAGGTGCTGTTCAGGACTCCCTGCTGTGAGCTAAGGCTGGCCAGGCACCTTTGGTTTCCAGGCTTTTTCATTTTCTGCTGGAGTGCTGCTGAGGAAGGCATTCTCTCAGCTCAGGAGTCCTTTACAGTGTCCCTCTGCTGCTCCTGCTTTTACTCATCCTGCTCCTTCTGAGTTAGCTATATGTTTCCAGCTTCTTAAGGCAATATTATTTTCCTCACATCATTCAGGTGCAGGAGTCCAGGGGAGAGGCTAATTTGATGCCTTTAAGCCTAGAAAGGATCATGGCAGTGAATGCTATTTGGGGTCTCCTATGCTCAGGACCCTCATTCCCTTTTTCCTGTGCAATTCTGGGATGCCATATTGTGTCCTGCTCTTTCTTGGTAGTTTACTTTGGTTTTGTTAATCCTTTTTTTCAAGAATGACATCTCTTAGGCCGTCCCTGCCCTGAGCCCACCAGAGCATCACCCTCACTCCAACGTGGGGTGTGTGAATGCTCATTGCAGCAAGCTAACACCATTCTGTTCTCTCATGTGGCTTTTAGGAAAGCAGCGTGTAAGAGGCATGCAGGTAACTGGTGTTGCACCAGCTGGGTGGAAGGGAGGTGACTGTCACCACACCTGCACCATCAGTGGAAAAGTTTTGCAATGACTGCAAGCCTCATGTGTACTGTGAATTTGCAGCTGCCTTGTTTCAAAGTCTGTTCTTGAATCTGTCTACAGAGATTTGTTTGTTGTGTTCCTTTGTTGTTTGTTTGCTTTTCATTTGAGTTCTGTTTTGTTGGGTTTTTTTTTCTGTGATTGGCAGCCTCATTCAAGGCTGGATATCCGCGTTCAAACAGATCGACGTTGCAATGGGGTGGGTTTGGGGCAGGGTGGCAGATGTGGATGCAGGAATCTATTGCCAGATATGGAGCTTGTTTGGGTCCTGAGAATGGTGAAGGGATGGATGAGCTCTGATCCAATGCTTTTCTCAGTTTTATGCAGAGCTCTTAAAATCTCCCATTGTGGCTCAGGTCTGTACTGACACATCCACCTTTCTGGACTACACTGTTGTTCCTAGGGCAGGCAGCTGCCTTGAACATGGGCCATGCTCCGTATTTATTAATCTCTCATTAGGTATCATGGGTGGGGCTAACGAGTATCTCAACCAGAGCAGCCAGAGCTCCTGGAAATCTTGCAGCCAGCCTGGAGTTCTCCTGTTTGCTTGTTGCCATCAGTGAGGTCTTGCCTTGTATCCTGTAACTCTCCATAGTTGGAAAGAGTTAATTGCAGACCACTCACCATTTTGGTTTTCACTGTGGTGCTGAACTGTTGCTCTGATTTCTCTGGAATGTGTGTTTTCACTGCAGAGGAGCACCTTGGGGCATTGCTGTTTATTTATAAGGTAACAGCGTTTGCTCTAGCAGAAAGCTGGAGCTAACAAAGTCTCTCAAGGAGGAGTGCTAACTCCTGTGTGCTGGTGGAAACTGCTCAAAGTATTTACACTTGAAAATATTTAAGGATTTTGGGGAAGGGGGAAGAAAAGTCTGAGTGATATTTAACACCTTTTCCATTATTCTTAGTCATCTGAACAAAAAATTTAAGGGGCACTTTTTAAGAAGCTTTTTTTAACCAGCTAGCTACTGCCTTGTAAAGGAGTTTTGCTATGGAGATCAGCCTGAACTGTGATTTAAAGATGCCTTGAAATGTTGCTCTTTGTAGGCCTTTTGAAGCCACCGTATGACCTGATAAGCTCAAAATGGACATGGACATGCACCCAGGAGATTCTTTTGACAGTGGCTTTCGTTTTCCACTGCACTAAGTTTTGCCACTCGCCATCAGTGGTGGAAGTTTTCCCCCACCTGACAGTGGCAGCAGCTGGAAAGTAGAGTCAGCTATGGTGGTGCACCCTCAAGCATCACTAATCTAAAGTGAATGTCCTATTACCAGCTTGAAAAAAAGCTGTTGAACCAGTGCAATGTGAAAAAAAGAGTGTAGTGCTGCATACAGCATCAGACCCTTTCTCAAACTTTTTTTTTTTTTTTTCCTTTTCTGCCAGACTAATTTTTGGCTACACTTCTCTTCCTGAAATATTTATAGGGCAAATAGCTGTTTTAAATGAGCAGATGGGGGAGACATAAGACAAGCTGTTAAATTAATAAACATGTGTGGTGCTTTATCAGTAAGGGAGCCCATTTTGGCATTTCTTCTGGATGATTTGTATGGCCTATCACCATTGCACCTGGTGCAGGGACAAGAAATGGGCACTTAATAACCAAACAATGTGCAAACTCCTTCCATTATAACTTCATTATGTCAGATATAATCGTCTATAACTAGATGTCAAATACATAATTTATGTCCGGCTCCCCTGTGGAATAGTGGGCATATGAATGAATGGCCCCATTAATGGGAAGGAGCTTTTACTGTAACTTTTCCCCTCCTGGTACATGGTCCATTTTGTCATCTGGTATTAATTCTGAATCATTTCAGGGCTGCAGAAAAATGCCTGTTATATTTATATTTGTGTAATGGGAGAAGATGGCAAATAAATCATATGAGAGATCAAATTTCAGGTTCACTGATTTCCTAAGCCATATGCCTGTGCGAAAGAGACTAGGATTGGTCTGCAGTGCTTTGACTGAGAGGCATAACTGGCATTCATTTTACACATCCAGAGATGTTAAAAAGGCTCATGATGTGAGGTAGCACTTCCTGTGGGAGCCCTCTGCCACAAGGAGCTTAGCCCCTGGAAAGCCAGGATTTGCCACTGCAGCCGTGCTGCTGGCATCCTTTGCTGTGTGTTGTGTCGTCTCTCATTCAGTATCACGTGGGGCCTACCTAGAGAAGGGCTCTGGGACATAACTGCAGTGTGCCATCATCACCTGGAACGGACGGAGGGTATGAAAACCCTGTTACCTATAGGATTCCTCTGGAAACATATGGGTGTGTTGGAGTGGGACATCCCAGTTGTTCAGTGGAGGGCTTGTGTACATTCACAAAGGTACAAATTCAAAGGGTCGGGTTGGCAAGATTGCCTTTTATACATTTCTATTATTAATGCTATAATATGTAATACTGTTATAATGTGTTATAGTGTAGAATGATCAGGGGTCTGAAGCACCTCTCCTATGAAAGCAGGCCTGAGACTTGGCAATGTTCAGCATGGAGAAGAGAAGGCCCCAGGAGATCTTCCAGCTTCTTCAAGGGGCCTACAGAAAGATGGGGACAAACATTGTAGCAGGGCTTGTTGCAATAGGACAAGGGATAATGGCTTCAAACGGAAACAAATTCTTTACTTGGGAGTGTGGTGAGGCTCTGGCATAGGTTGCTCAGAGCAGCTGTGGATGTCCCATCCCTGGTTGGATGAGGCTCTGAGCAGCCTGGTCTAGTGGAAGGTGTCCCTGCCCATGGCAGGAGGGTTGGAACCAGATGGTCCTTAAGGTCCCTTCCAACCCAAACTATTCTATGAGTCTGTGATTTTCTGTTGCTGTTATTTTTCACTATGTGTATGATCCATTCACAGAAAGCAAATCACCCATACAACGTTAAAACGTGAAAAATGTTCTAGTTAATGACAAGTTAGGAACAGCAAATTCTAAAGACCCAAGCTATCCAGTGATGTAGTCTGTCTGCCTTTCAGTAAAATGCAGAAATATAGTTTACCATGTTCTTGTAGAAGTTTATCAGCAATGGTGTAGAAAGGCAGGCAGATGATTTCCCATACAAGCAAATCATGTTAGGCTCAGACATACTAGTCTTGACAGCACTGAGTCAAAGAGTTCTGTGTTTATTTGATGGCTCTTCAGCTGTGCAGTGGGATTTTCTGTAGGTAAGCAGGTTTTTTTAAAAGCACTTGGCTCTTGGAATCATCTTTGGCTGAATAAGATTGTTGGAAATGAGAGATTTCTACCAGAGACAGTGATCTGATGCTTTACAAAATGTCTGGATTTCAAGCCTGTTCTGGCCCCTGGATTTCCTCGAAGTGGATTGTTGAATTTTGATTCTTTTCTTTGTGTCTTGTTTGTTGCAGGGAATCCTAGTGATGCGATATAATCCATTCAGAGGGAAAGTCATACCTGTGAATTGTGTAGCTCCCTCTTAAAAAAAGTGCTTTTGGAAATCCCGGCCTTAATAAATGCATACTAAACACTGATTTACTGATTATGGAACACCATGCTAAGATTGTAACTTGGCTCCCTCATAAGAGTCCTCATTTTATGACTTTCAGCCAAGTAAATTTGGCTTGAAAACCTCAGTGTTTGCTCAGAAGAGGACTGCTATCCTCTAGCTCCAAATGGTTTGTTGCTGCCTTCAAACGGGCTTGATGTAGTTTGTTCTCCTTGAAAACTCACAAGAAGCAGTATTTGAAAGATCTCACTGCCTGTAAGAACAGATACTAAGGTTGGTTAGCTGTAATTATAAGGTTTAGAGGGCCAGCATGCATGGGGGTGCAGCAGCCATGGGGCTGTTGGCCAAGGAGCTTTCAGGGATGGAGAGAAACAGCTGAACTTGGGGCAAGAAGAAGGCTTTGCCTTTATCCAGTCAGAGATTCTGGGGCTTTTGCAGATAGGTACAGGGAAAGGCTTACAGATGAATCATGCTAATTAGTAGTAATTCACTGCAGCTGGGTTTTTGTTGTTGTTTTTTTTTTTTTTCCCATAAAATTGCTTGGGCTTTCTTCATTAGAAAATGACCACAACTATGGATGCTCTCATGGCAGTCTCCCCTTTAAATGATCTCAAAGTCCTGGTTTTGTGTTTATCTCATTATGAGCACTGCTTTCCACAGATGAGTGTGTGTGTGACTGTATTATGCCCACAAATTTAGTAGTAGACATGCAGCAAAATAACGCTGTTACTGAGTAAACAATTACATTTCATTTTCAGGAATAAAAGGGAATGTGTGCCCATAAATCTTCTTCTAAATAATCTGTGTTGGAGAGTAAAAAGAAGATGAGGTTTCTAAATTCATGAAGGCCCTTCACAGTGGAATCCTGTTTGCCACTGAAGTGTAACAAGCTTATTTATATTTTATTGTGCTTCTAGATCAAGCTGTATTATTATGGGCTGTATTCCCCTGACACTATAGCTGTTGCTAAGGAAGAGGTACATTATGTTAATATTTTGTGACCATAACTATGCAGGCTGGGTTATGTACATTGAAGAAGTTGGGATGGGGGGAGACGTTAATGCACCATTTTGATTAAAGCCTCCTCAGGTTGTTACATTTAGAAGCAAAAACTAAGCTTGAATTTGAAAATAATTCACACAGAAAATGGGAGAAAACCAAACAATTGAAACAATTTGTTCACTGAACTTTAAAATTGCTCAGCAGTTGGAATCTGGAACTAGTACTGCTAAGAGGGAATCTGGCAGAAGCAAGCTGAATGCTTTTACCAAGCACGTACAGTGAAGAATTTCACAGCTTCCTCACGCCTTAATGTGTTTGAATCATGTAAACAGGGCATTCATCCTTAATTCCTATTTCCTGACCATTTCCAGTGCTGGTGTCTATTATGTGATTTTGGTACTTTCTCATTCATTTAGCTTGATTTACTAAGAGCCTGCAATGTGGCCAGCACCATACACAAAGTAAAATGGCAAATGATGCATTAGGTCCAGTGTATGGAGTTAGAGAAAAGGCCAGAGTCCTGAGCAAGATACCAATGTCCATGCTGGTTATTTTAACAAATACACTCTACAGACTGTATTGATAAGCATTATGAAAATGTTTACACAACAAGTAAAATAAACAAGGAAAGATCTTGGCATTTCTCCTAAAGGAACGTTCTGAACTGAGTTTCCCCTTTCAAAAATGTTTTCTCATTAATACTGCTGCCAAGGCATGAAGCAGCCACAGAGGAGGACTGGATGGGTAGGAGCTCGCCTCAATTCTGCTGTGCCTTGCACCTCACTGATTCAGCCAGGACAATGTCCTCGGGAGTATTCTCAGGGTTGTCACGGTTATGGCACCTGACAATAGGTAATAATAGTTGCCTGGTACCACTGTCTCACTCTTTCAAACATTCAGTGCAACAGAGCTGGGTTTGCACCTGGGTCGAGCAGGTGAGGCTTATCCCTGCTTATCTCATCTCCTAAATCAAGGGGTGCTGTGCAAGCAGGTCCACCCAGCTGAGATCAGTCCTGTTTGCCAGAGCTACAGCAAGCATCGGTCCTCAAGTAGGGCTGGGAAACCCATCAGAGGCTTGCCAGCATTCCTAACTCTGTTAGTGCTTTTTAACATCAGCTTCAGCCTCTGACCCTGCCATGATGAGCACAGCAACCTTTCCTCCCTTATCTTCTGCCTTCCCTCCTCACTGTCCTTTTTGCTCAAACCTTGTGCAGTGGGTTCTTGTGACCCTTAACAAGGCTTTAGGAAAGTTAATATTGCCTTTCTCTAGCAAAGACTGTAATAATTTATGTTAGACCTTGTTGCATACACCTGATCTTAAAATCCTTCTGGAAGCTAAGGTGCCTGGCCTGGGAAGTGTCTCTTCCTTGGGGAAATTAAACATAGTCTGAGACAAGAGCAGGATGGAGGGGTGAGAGGGAAAGGAGTACTCAGTCCTGAGAGTCAGTGCATGCTTCATGCTGAAGGTGTGTGTTGTAAAGAAGAAAATGGGAGAATAAAGAGTAGCAGAGGGTAGAAACAGGCAGCAGGGTCTGTGCAGAGAGGATGGACATTGAGAGCTTGTTGGGCAAGCTGCATGGATTAGAGTAGAGGAATAGAGGAAGGCAAGATGGGGTGGAAAAAATGGGGGGGGGGGGGGGTTTAAGAAGGTTTTTATGTAATATGTAGAGAAATTAAAATCCTTTAGCTTTAGACAATTGAGACTTTCACTGCCTCCAGCAACTATGCACAGACTAATCACATAACATTTATATTCCTGCTTTCCTACTCCAGGCACCTATTTCTATCTGCGTGCTTCTTTCCAGCTTTTGCTCTGAGCTGCTGCAATTTAACAGCAAAAAATCCAGATATTTCTTTCATTTTCATTAACTACTCCTACCCTGTCCTCCTAGCAGTAATATAGAGCTCAGCCTAAATGTCAAGAGCAGCTCAGTGTGCTCATCCATTTTTGGAATGTGTTGAAGTCTCCTCATCCTGGTCACCCAGATCTTCAGCTCCTGTCCCTTTCAGATTGGTGTGGCTGTGCCTGCTGGCTCCTGAGGCTATGGGCTGGGATAGGCAAAGTCTGCTGTCCCCCCATAATCCACCCGTGGTTTTAAAATTGTCCCCTTACAGCCTAAGGTTTGTGCTTATCTTCAAAGGACATTGCTCCTCGCATTGTGTTTGGGTAAATAACCACGGCTTGGTGTAGATACTTAGCATATAAGCTGACAGGGTTGACATTGTGAGTATTTTGCAATCATTTGTTTAATTAGCTGAAGCTCTCTGGGGAGAAGTATATGAAATGGCATACTCCCAAAGTCTAATTTAAATCTGTTTTGCTTTTTTATTATTTTTTTGATGGAGGGCTTGTAATGCAAAGCATCAAAAAAGGTACAAGTGAATGGAAAGCAAGAAAACCCCTCCTGTTAATGGGCAGTGCCTCAGCAACAAAATCGTGCAAATATATAAAGGAAATTACATTGACTAAAATTACCTACAAGAGGAAAAAATGGAATTAAGTCTGTGCAGCTGTCTTGTCTTTCCTTTTTTCTTTTTTTTTTTTAACCTGTACTTCCCCTCTGTTTTCTTTTAGTGCAGTGCTTAATTAAGCTTCTCCTTTGTTTGGAAGTTAATTCCTTTTCTAATCTACAGCTATTTGTACAAAGGTGTTCATTACTGGAGCGAACAAAGGCTAAAGACAGGAGAGTGGCAGGTGCTGAGCCTCGTTTAGGGGGAAGAGATTTTATTTTTTGCTCACAGTGAAATCTTGAGGTCCTGCTTTCAGATGCAGGGCTTCTGTGTCAATTCTGCTCCGCTAGCTCCTTGCAGTGAAATGGTTCCTGGGGGGAGCTGAAGGTTCTGCAGCTCATTTAATGTACTTAATTAGAGATCTTTGTGCTGAGGCAGACCCTCAGACTCTTACCTGACTTATATATAATGACCACTGGTTTCTTTTTGATGCTTACCTGCCCATTGAAATCACTAAAAATTAAGATGCTGAACATTTAATGAGAACTGATGCCATCTTCTTGTGTCCCCATGGAGCAGTGAGTTCCTGCACGCACAGTCACAACCTGTCCTCATTGCTCAGGATAGGCTGGCATCGCAGTGGTCAGAGTACCTGAAGCCTCTGGTTTTGCTGTAGTGTTTGTAGAACATGTATAGCGCATGTTAATCATATAAAAGTGTTTATATTGCAAGAAACTAGAGGTGGGATGGTAAATTGTGCTGCTGGGCTGAAGGGCTGGGGAGGAGGCAACAGTAGTAGAGTAGGGGCCAGCCCACCACAGGGCTGTCAGTCTGTCTCTCTTGCTTGTCATGCTTGCCCAAGTGAACACAAGAGCAAGAGCTAAAACAGCTTTTACAGGAGAAAAGTCTGTGATTCCTAAAGGAATGGCAGAATGCCCCAATAGTTAAAGCAGGATGCCTCTCACTTGGATAGTCCTGTTAGGAGCAATGTGGCCAGCCCCATCTCCAGGCATTGCTCTGCCCACACAGTCCTTCACCTTCCTGTGGCATGGTTTTAATAAAGAGTTGCTCCTTCCAAACAGTGGGGAAAGCTGGGCATGGCCTAGGAGCCATTGCTTGCTGTCAGGAGACCAGATTTTATTTTTACGTTTCCTTGTGCTGGTTGTGTGATTAGTCATTTCATGCACTCACACATATATCTTGTTTCTGTAGAAAGTGATTTTTTAACTGTGGCACTCTAACCTTGTGGCTGTTTATTTCATGTACTATTCTGAGTAATGGGAAATGGTCTTTTTGGTTCTGTAGAAACTCTAGGTTTGAAGGAAAAGAGAAAAGGCAATTGCAGAACTGGTCAATTATGGCTGGCACAGTGTAATTAATTAGTAGCTAATGACAGAAATACATGTCCTGTCCTTTTCATGCAGAAAAGAAATGGGTTTATACTTTAAAATGCTTTTTGTTTGTTGTACTCTTTAGGCACCATTGTTGATAATCTGCACACATGGGTAAAATATTTTGCACTTTTTGACATTTTGTTCTATCCAGAAGAATTGTCAAGATGAGAAATGGCACAAATGGCTCAAGGAGTATTGACTTTTGCAATCAGTATCTAGTGAAATTAACATCTTCCTTCTGTTCTCTGTGCAGACAATTATAAATTAGATCCAGAAAACGTATGCCCAGAGGTGTGGGTTTGGATTTTAAGAGAACACTGGGAGGGGAAGGAGGGAAAACATTTTAGCACAGAGCAGTTTACCCCCATTTGTAGGTGGCTCAAAGCTACAAGCCTTAAACAAAAAATTTTAAAAAATTAATAGAAGAAGGAAAGAATAAAAATGTGGGTGGAAAAGCAACACAGGACAAAACAAGGGGCTGTGTGAACAGCTTAATTAGTACAGATTGCATTCATTTGTGCAAGAGGTGCTGGGAAAATACAGAGCACGGTATATGAGCAGTGAGGATGGAGGAACAGAGGTGCATGCTGAGCAAGGCAGGTTCTCCCATCCACCAAAATTGTGCCTTTGAGCATTTCCAAACACAGAGGTAGTAAAAGCAGAGCAGAAGGGGCTCCTAGTGAAGAACCCAAGCCACACTTAGAGTCCTGGGGTTTTTCCTTAGCCATATCCCATCGGGGATGTGGTGGTATTTCTAGGGTGTTTTCTTGACCCACACTTCCACCCTAATCTCCAACATATTGTCTATGTACAGCCTCTTCCCAGAGGCACTGAGTGTCCCGGGAGCGCTGCAGCACATGGAGAGAGTGCACTGTGGGCACCTCAGAGTTGTTAGCTGGATCTTTAGCAAACCCAGTGTCTGCCCCAAAATCCTCACCCCCCGCCCCCCAAATGCTCCAGAGGGCCTCAAGTATATAAACCTGCATCTCTTGGCCTCGGATGCCAAAGAAATGTAACTAACAACTTTTATTGACCGTAATTGCACTTGAATTAACTAGATGCCTGTGTAGTTGATGGCTCCTGCCGCCTGACATCCCTCCTGCAGCACTGGAAATCTCATTGCTTTGCCTCACAACACTTCCTGTGCCAGAAAGCTTCAGAGGGCACAGCTCTCTTGGCATAACTCTAAAATAACTTGGCAAGTAAGCTCCGGAGGCTTAAACTCTTGTCCCAGCTGGGATACATAATGATCTAGCTACCTGCTTCTTTGATCTTCCCTTTGTTCTCTGATTTTCACAGAGCTATCATTTGTTCACACCACCCCCCCCCCCCCCCCCCCCCCCCAAAAAAAAAAAAAAAAAAAGGGAGGGAAGCAGAAATAGAAGGGAAAAGCAAAAAAAGGAATAGGATTGGACACACTCCCTGCAATCTGCAGGCAGGGCTGAGATGCAGCCTTGGCTCTGCTCTTTGTGTCCTCAGGGTGGTAGTGCAGCTACTGCTTCTCCATGCACTGCCTTGCCCGGCTGGCAGGGAGGAGGAAGCACATCCTAACATTTAATTTGCTGTTAAGAGGTTTGTTGTACCTACATCCCTGTATTTAAATGACAGGGACGCATCTGCTCGTGAGCTTTTGTTTCTTTAAGCTCTGTCAGGGCCGCCAGGATGAATAGCAAAGGGGGAGGGTTTGATACTGTGCTAGATGAGAGGGTTTGGAGTTGGGGACTGCAAGTCACTGTCAGATCAGCAAGGATTTAGCAAAAATTTCTTCTGCCGCTCTATTGCAACCTCAGGGGATGGGGTGTGACTTCTGTGGGCAACTACATGGGTGAGGAATAAAGAAACAAATATATAGGCAACTTTTATTAGATCCAAAGATAGTAAGATTTTTTTTTTCTCTGAATCCAATTGAAGACCAATGCAGTTTATCAGAAATCTATAAAGAAGCTGCTATTACTGAGTGGATAACTGAGAGTTTTTCATGCAGCACTTTTCAAAAGGCAAAGGTACTCCACACAGTTACAGCAACAGCCGCAAGCAAGAATGAACCACAGCGTAGTTATTGAGGCTGCATCCCTCAATGCTTCTTTTGTCCTCAAATTTCTTTTGTTGGGGTTTATTCACAATGCTGGTGTGCCGCTATTCTGAAAAGTGTGGTATGACAGGAAAAGATAATCACTTGATGGGATTTAAGCTGTTGCAGAAGGGAGTGTAGAGTACATGATCCACTTAAAATGAGGCGCGTAGCTAAAAAGTCCCAGAATTTTACGGTGCACAGACCATAATATACTGCAGGACATCCGTCTTTAGCAGGAGGGGTTCAAATCTGTGGAGCTTTTCAGCATTCATCTACGAAATCACTTTAGTGTTTGGGTTTTTCATTTGGCTCCCTACTCTATTTGATTGTGGCCATGTTTAAATAATGTCAGAGCGGAAATTGGTTTTATTGGACTTAATTTTGTCCACAGCAAGATGTACATTGCCTTGAAATATGATGTAATTCTGAAGCAGAATGACATGGGCTTCTCTTCAAGTCAGACTTCTGCTCTGGTGTCGTAGTTTTTAATACACCAGGCTGCAAAGTAGCAGGAAATGGTGGAAATTGCAAGGTGGAAGTGGGTTTAAATGGCAGTAATCTCTACCCTTGCTTCAGGCAGAGAGCTGTAAATTGCTACTTTCTCTTGGCTCTTGCCCTAATGCAGGTTGTTGTTTGGCTTTTGTTTGATGGTATTTCACCTTTAAGTGGACAAAGGTAAAAAAAAAATATTGGGAAAAGAAAGTTATATAGCACTAGGGAAATAATAAAAAAAAAGGGCTGTCCAAACACCTCATAGTGCTGGATGTGACTGTTTCTCAGATAGAAAAAACTTCCAAAGGTGAATGCACACAGATGGATATACTGGCTGTGAGTGAGGAATAGCTGCAGTCTTTGATTAAATGAAGCTGAGTGAAAAAAACCAAAGAAACATGGTGCAAAATCTCCCAAAGCCCTGAAATTATTAATGGCTCATCCAGCAGCCACGTTCCAGGTTGCAGCCTCCGAGGCACTGCACTGTTATCTTAAAAAACAATGCAGGAATTTCAGCAGTGTGAAGAACTATTTTAAAAAATGGGAAAAAAAAGAATAAAAAATTGCTCACATTTTCAGGTTGCCATGGTTTTTGGAGACAGTGGTATTCACTGCATTCTAGATATCAAATATAGACATAGCTAATTTCACCTGGAAGACTGGTGGGATTTTCTCTTCTTTTTAAAGGGAAGATTCTGTCTGTTTGTTCTTAACCTACAGTTTCTGTGGGGCTGCTTGTTTGTCTGTGGATTTTGTGTGTGTGCGTGCAGAAATGTCACCGAGTAAGATCGATAGCGAGTCTGTTGGGCTCTGCTTAATAATGCTGAGGTTTAGCTGGCATAGGTGTGTAGTAACTCAGCGCACTGAGTGCCCGTATCGGAGATAAAGGGTGGCAGGCCAATTTTTGGCTGAGAGTCACTGCTTTCTCAGCAGGCAGATTCAGCAGTTGGACCCATCTGACAGTGATGCAAGCCCCAGAGCCTGAGTTTTTGGCACAGGGGCTGAAACAGTACCAGTTGGTTCCCACAGAGGTCAGAGCAGATGATTCCCGATGCCCTCTTGCTTGAAAAGTCTGAGAACCAGTGCAAGGAGTTTCTGTGTATATTTTTTGAAGTGGGATAGTTTATTCAACTGTGCATACTGTAATGGCTTTGTGCTGGGCTGCATTATCCTCTCTGGCTTGGCGGGAAGTGACATTTCCCCTTTCCTCTTCCTAGCAGTACTTGGGATTTGGTGTGTATATTCAGCTTCAAAGGGATTTTGCATTTGCACATGGGAATATTTGTCTTGTCATAATAACCGTGGCCTCAGAATTTGCTGTTAACTGAAAAAAGAAGATTGTCTCATAGCTGCACACACGCCTTATGAAGATGTTTCTCTTACCCTACACAGTGTTTTTTTGGTTAAAAAATTTATAACTGGAATCCAGGAGAGGCTGTGCAAGTCAGAACATGGTTTGTTCACTCTGTGCTCAATCCCCCCTTGAGCCCAGTGCAGTTCGTCACTAATCCAGCTGGATTTGAGCTGCAGGCTGTAATGTAGGAAGAGAAATGCACAGCAGGGTGCATGTCCTACCAGGTGAGAAACGTGAAAGAGGCTGTTGCAACACAGGATTGCAGCTGGGACTGATGCTCCCCCTGCCTTTCTCTTAATAGGTCCTGGTGGTTGCATGCCACTTTAAATGTGAAAAATTTGAGGAAGAGGAGGAGAGGTAAATACAATTTTCTGTAGACAAAGCAGCACATACCCACACATATTATCTGGAAACAGCAGTGGGGATAGCAAATTAATTTCATTTTTTGTTCTTCTGAGTATTCCTTTTCTCTCCTAAAAGGCACGTTTTCCTTTGCCTTTGACACCTGTAGCCATTTGCCGTACCAGTGGAAATGGAGGGTAAAAATATCCCTATGATAATTTGGTAGTACTTTTCACCAACTGTGCCATCACTTTGCACAGGCATGAAAATGACTAGATGAGGTACAGAAAATCAGTCTGTAAATCCATAAAAATTGTGGAGTTTTTGCATCTACTGATTTTCCATTGTCTGTATTCATTAACAGAAAGCAAAATGGATGAATTAGTGCTCAGTTCCAGGCAGCTGTTCATCTAACTTCCCCAGGCTGCACATGCTGAGGATGTTTAGGATATTTTCACTTACAAAGAAATAAAAAAAAAAATCACCAGCTTCTGTTATCTCTTCTGCTTTCTGTGGAGCCATCTGAGGCCAGGGAGCCCACTGCTGTGTTTTGTGCTTCCCCGAAGCATGGCTCTGATGGTGTGGCCACCTTCTAACAAAGATTTCATACCAAAGAGTGGCTTTTGCAGGGATCCTTCTACTTCTCTGAATGCTTCCCAGACCTCAGCCACCAACCTCTGTTTTGGGGCTTACGTTTTCCATTAAGAACAGCCTGGGAGGTGCTGAACTCTGCTTGCTATGTTAGTCCTGCTGGAGTGCATAAAGAAATAGCTCTAGGTTGGCGACAGGGGATTTTTGAACTTGGAAGAGCAGTGGGAAAGCTTTGAGCCTACTGTGGCAGCATAGTAAAAGAACTGTATCTTGCATGTGTCACTTACCAAGCGGGAGAAAGGCTTGATTTATTTTATGAGAAACTGTCGTGCTGTCCTGCATGTTTACAAGGATGGGGAAGGCTGTGGATTAGGCACACTTTGGCTGGAGATCTGTAAATTCACAGCCCACGGGGAGAAGGGATTTGGAGCAGTGTTGGGGGTGTCCCACTGCTCCAGGCACAGCTGGAGGGAGAGACCAAGAAACAAGGCAAAATCCAGCTTGCAATCAAGGACCTGGTGTGTGCTGTAAGGAGGGTGAAAGGAAGCTGTCTGGGATTTCAAAAGGAAATATTAGCCCTGTTCCTTTGGTCTGGCACACACTGAAGAGCAGAGAGACAAAAGCCCCGCTAGCTAACAGAGCCAGGCATGAGAGCCCATCTTGGGCAGGAGGCTGAAGAGAGGTAGCCAGGAGAGGGGCAGATGCTTGGACCTGCCTGGAAAACATGACTGAGTAATTTGGAATACAGATGGCATGTCAGAGAGAAAGACTGCATAGGTTATTAATACTGGAAGTGGCTTTCTTGGGGAGGGCACTTCCTAAGCTGTTATTTTTCTCCCTCTCTGTGGCTCCGTGCTGCTGATAACAAGAGGAGAAGAAGGTTATTATAGATATTAGCTATTTAGACACTAGAGATAACTCACAATGGTGAACACTGAACTTACCTCTGATTAAAATTTAATTGCTCCCAAGCTTCCACTAGTTACTTGCATTAAGTTTCACACCATTGGAAAGTGCTCATCAACCAGTGTTGGATTTAACAGGAATTTGGCAGATGTTAGTGAAGTGCTGGAGGAAGTCCAAACCACAAGATCTGTGGCATATCATATGTTTGAAAATTTGTTGGCAGCTGAAAGAAAAATCACAAAACTGGAAATAGCAAGAACTGGACACGGATCTCATCTCATCAAACAGCCAAAAAGTTGGATCATCACCTCCAGCACCTGGAAGACAAGCATAGGTCATGAAGTTCCGTCTGCCAGGTGTCTCAGTGAGGTGTAAAAGCAGCAGATACTATATTATTGGCTTTTGGAGTGCTTTATGTGAGGAACCGTGGAAATATTCATGGAAAAAAACCACCAGTCTGTTCTGAGGCAATTTAGCAAATTAGCTATGTTTTATAAAACTTGTGTTTTCATTGCAGATTTTCCTTCCTCTTGAGGACATTTATTCAGAAACAGGGTCCTTGTTCATTAAGAGACTAATTTATTTCTGTTACATATTTCCTTCCTTATTGCTCTTTGTCTGTAGTATTGTACCTTCAGCTCTGCTTAGTTTTTTTGTGACCAGGATGTGCTCCTGATGCAAGGAGAGGACAAACACTAACAAGGTTTGAGAAAGCTTGATCTGTTTTTCGTAAGTATATAAAAACATCAACTTGTCTGTGTGTATTATTAGGAAAACCTCAGCAACAGTGAGATGGCAGAGGAACAAGATGCCTGTTTCAGACAAACAGGAGCTGAATTAAAATTTAGAATGATGCAAGTCTTCTTCAAAGAAACTAGTTAGTTGCATTTGAAAAGAAATATAACACACTTCATAATTTAGTGTCTGTCATGTTTTAGTGCATGCAGGAGTCTTGACAGTGGTTGTGGCAGGAACCTGTATGGAACAAAGTAAATCTCACCTTAAGCCTTTTTCAATTGAAACAATCTTCGGTGGTGTTTGTGTGAAAGATTAAGTCAGATTCAGCCCTTGTTGGGGCTGTGCTGATGGGGCACAGAGATAGACTGGGATCAGTCTTGTGTTATGGCAGCATTTGATCCCTAATACACTATTTCATTTGTTCTCTAGTGTATAGAAAAATGCTTTTCATATGCTCTTGTCCTCTCTAATGTGGCTTGAGGTTGACAGATCTCTGTTGTTAGGTAAGCACTGCTTGGGAGAGATGCTGGATCCCTCTCTTCGTCCTGCCTCATTTTTTGGTGTTCATATGGCTTTTTTGCTTCCCTCTCCTGGGGAGTTGAGCAAATGAGGATTTAAAAGTTTGTGTCTCTCATTGTGAAATGAGTTAAATCCATGCTAGGCTCTTAAGTGTAAGTGTAGATATAAAAGCTGTACTGAACTGGGGACTATGTACATACTCTGCACTACCAGGTTAACAAGTTTTGTATGTGGTAGTCCATGTCCCTAAATTATGTGTTGTATTATTGCTAATAATTAATACAGTTTTTATTGTAAAAAGGCAAAGCAAACTGCTTCAGAGTGTCAGTCTCAGTTCAGATTCCAAACCCACCAATGCTCCATTTCACATAGTATTTTTTTAAAGATTTATGGAGTACATCATCTATATTCAGAAATACATGTATAGAAATTCTTTTTCCAGCAGTGAAACTTGTTTAAAAGCTGATAAGAAAGGAGATGATTTTTTTTTTTTCCCGAGCACCAAAGACAGTCAATTTGGAACTCGAACAGTGACGTGGGAGGCAGAAGGTACACGTAGGCTGGTGCAGGGCTCTCTGCCAGAGAGTAGGGAGAAATAGGGCAGCACAGGCTCTCTTTGGGTGTTTCAAGGCAAATCTGGAGCAGATGTTCCTTAGCCCTGAGACACTGTTCTAACTATGAGCACTAATCTAACCTGACCATAATAAAGGCTATCCCTGCTTCTAATTCTGTCCAGCAAATGCAAGGAGATGTATACAGAGGTAGCAAGCCATGGGAGGGATTTAAGCCATCTTGATCTATTTAAAATTTGATGGGCTAAACCATCCACTGCACTCCCTCTGCCACCAGGGAAGAGGAACACCTTCAGAGAGAGATTAGGAAAAGCACCTTGCAAAATTGAGCATTCCTGTAGGTGTATGAAGAGGATGTTTGTGGTTTACTGGAAATTATAGATATTTGAGGTGTGATGTAAATACATCAGTCACTGCTTGCTAATGTGCATTCACGATTTCCCAGCTGGCTTGAGTGAATTGGGAGCCTTATTTTTTTAGGGTTCATCTTAGATCTGATCTCCCACGTGCAGCTTCATTAGATTGGATTCTTGAGTCAGTACTGAGCCTGTGATATGAGAAGATGAAACTTGATTTGAAAGTAAGGCTGAGACCCCTAAATAACCTGATACTCAAAAGGCCAGTGTTTGTTTAAGGCAGTGGGAGATACTGCTTTCTTAGTGTTTTTAAAAATCAGGTCACTTGTTCAGAGACTAGCATTGGGTTCTGTTTATGAAAGTCTTGACCTAAATGTCTTACCCACTGTGTTTGCACTGTTTTTTCCTAGGGGGAAAATAATGAAGTGCAAAAATTAAGAGAAAGGGAAGTCTGCAAAGTCCTGCCTGACCCACTCGTAATGGCACAGGCTGCACAGGACTCAATTTCTACTGAGCACAGCCCATTCCCCTTGCATTCCCCCTGCCGTTTTGCTCTCAGAGGGACAGTGGTTTCCTAAAGACGCAGTGCACAAGCAATTTTCTTTATTTGGTTACGATTGTAACACTTCAAAGGGACTAATTGCAAATAACAAAAGCAACTAAACTTGTGTCTGCTTCACAAGCTCCTTCACTGACCTATGGAGCAGGAGCTTCACAGGGAGCACACGCTTGACTTTCTCTCCCTTGGCACATCTCTGTCTCAACTTATTGATGTTCTCAGGACAGCTTTTGGGTAGCTGTCTCACTTTTCAAAGGTCAAATACTTCTTCAACTCACCATAGTTCTTTCCATCCTTGGCCTATAAACCTGGTGATAAGATGAGCCTTTGTTTACCTGAGAGCTCGTGGAGGATGCTGTGATATTGCCAGGTGTGTGCTGATGTTTTCTTCCCCAACACCTCATGCTACCTCCAGCACTGTAGGCGTGGAATAAATACCCAGCTGCTCCTGCTTCATCCTAAAGCTTCTGTGCATGAATGCAATAAGACTAATCATTATTTGTATCTCTGATTGGCTGCCCAAATGATGGGTCATGTTAGGTAGATCATTACCTATCATCATTCATGCCGTTTCCACGTGCCAGCTGCACGCCTGCTGCAGATGGTCTAACCTCAGCCACCAAGGACAGTGGGGACTGAACACATATTTCACTGAGAAAACTGAGGATGCCCTGCAACAAGGAAGGTTTAATCAGGGCTTTGTTGTGCTTCCATCTTGCTGCATGGCAGAGTGGCAAGGAGAGACAGGCAGTGTGGAAACTCTTGCTGACACAGCTCTTATATTGTCAGCAATTAATTAGAAAGTTTTGTTCAATAAAATGTATTCTGGCCTAGGAAGGATGCCCTTGACATCAAGTTGGGTTATTAGAGAACTGAGTGTGTCATAATATACTTCTTTTTTTTCTAGTATGCTTGCTTATCATTGGAAAAAACAGATCTTTGCCTGCAGTTCTGATTGAGCACATATTACTTGTAGAAGGTCAAATCACACATGCTTTTATGGGTATCAATTTTGGTTCAATTTGTCTATTTAAAAAAAACCAAAACCCTTTAAAAGAATACCAGTTATAATGAGATGGGTGGTTTGAGTGCAAACCTACTATCATGTCCTTTTTCATATGCTGTTTGATCAGATGCAGCTAACTCTAATAGTGACTTATTTTGTGGAGGAGGAAGAGTAGTATATACAAACATGTCCACCCAAACACAAATAGTTCATCTGGCAGTTCTGGGTGTGGGGAAATGAATGAAGTTTCCACCCTACGATCGGACTTTAATACTTCCCTGTCGGTTAGTGTTCTCCAAAGGGGGAGAAAGTGGTAATTCAGTAAATATTACCACTGGGATGTAGCACATCAGCCAGAAAGACACCACCCCACACTGCAAGTCGTGCCCACTGGGCTTGGAGGCTTCACCCATCTGACGGTGAAGTAGCGTCAGATGTCAAATAAAAGGGATATCCAAAATCGTTTACCTTGAGAGAATCCTTCATTTTGGAGTTAAGGGAACACAGAGCCAAGAGGCAGGCATGAGGCTGAGGAAAGCTCCATGTGAGGATGTGTTTCCTTTCCTTTTCTGGGAAAGGAAAGCAAATGGAAGACAATGGAGAAATAAAACTGGACGGAGCAGCTCGTTACCCTAGGGGCAGACGTAGAAGTGGTTTGTAGGCAATGACAAGTGAGACAGGCAGGGTTTAGTTTTGGAACTGACCTGGGGTGAGGAAGAGAACTAAAAATAGAGATTTAAGATCCCTTTTAGTGGAGGTGAGCCAGCACTGTGCCCAGAGAGCTGTAATGCAGGTTCCACATGAATGAGAATTTATTCTATGTGCAGGGAGAGAAATCTGGATAAGAGAGAGATTGGGGGTTTTCTGAATGTTAGCCTGAATTTCCAGCAGGGATCCTATCACCTGCAAGGGCTTGGCCTCACCAGTGCAATGTTTCTGTTGGCTGATGAAGGAAATGTAACACTGCATTCACCACTTGGAGAATCCCTGCAAAGAAATTGTCTCCAAAGGAAAAATGTTCGGTAACACTGACTTAACTCGTACTGCTTTCATCCAGTCAGGCTGCTTTTATGATTTAGATACTATCAAAAAGGAAAAAGCAACTTAGAAAGCCCCAACAGTTAATTGTAGGGAGAATGAATTTTTAAGTCAGCTTGGTCCCTGCATTTGGCTTGGTTTTGTTTTTCATTTAGGCAGACACCACAATGTGGACTTGCCTCAGGTTGACAGAAATGGACAGATAATACTCTTTTATGTTGCTAGTGGAGTCCTGCACACCTCAGCTGCCAAACAGATTTTTAAACATCTTTGAACAATGTTTGCTTTCCATGCAAGAGAGAAAAGAAATCTAATCTCTGCTTTTAGATTCAGTCCCTTCCTTATGTGTTTTATTTGATTTTCTTTGCACACACTTAAAATTTCCTTTCTCTTAGAACATACTCACCCTGTGTTGCTTAGTGAGATTTGAAATCCAATGACTGCTTGCTCTTGTTTAAAAGCTGGCTGGATCTAGAGCTGACTGTTCTTATTTCCACCCATTTCCCTCAAAGGTGGTCAATGGCAGTGGATAGTACCTCATCTTGGAGCTAAACATCCCTATCCTCACATAAATCAGCAGCTGCCAGTGGATGAAAGCCATCTGTGGCAAGTAAGTGTCAGGTCAGGGTGCCCTGGTAGGTAGCAGTGTCTATTGGCCGCTCTTGGAGATGCTTTTTGCTATTACTGAAGACAAAAGCTCAGCCAGGAAGCACGATTCACATTGCTGTCCCTGGACCTGAAATGATTCATGCTGCTAAAATAAAGTTGCATCTCCCTTAGTTACAACTCACTGGAGCCTGTTTGACCAGGCATCTCAGTCTCTATGAGATTTCTGTGTGCTCTGCTCCGAACAAGAGCTGCAGACAGCAAGGGTTTAACTGAATCAGTGATGCTGTTTTAGCTCAAATATGATGTTTAATAAGGGAAAATAACAGCTTAATTTGGAAAGGCATCTTGTAGGCCATGGGGACTGACCTTGCAGGAGTGACTGCTGCCAAGAGGATTAGGGAGTTGCACGTTGCGCTCAGAAATGTACCGTGGACACGCTAAGCTTGGCGCAGAAAATGTGAAGAGTGGTCCCTCAAGCCCAATACCTTGTCTGAGCTTCAGGCTTTGCAGAAAGACATTCCTCGTGGAATAACCTGGATGGAAAGAAGGGCTCATTCTTTTGCATTAGCGAATGATTCCCGCCTACAATAACACGGAAGGATCAAAGCCTTCCCTGTCCACCTCTTGTTTTACTGTAATCCTTGGAACGTCTCAGCACTTCCCAGGAGTGTGTTGTGGACTGTGATGAATGATGTCCTCTGCAGGAGGAGAAGGAAATAAGGACATCAGGTTGGCTGCTTGAGGTGGAGTTTTCCCCTGGCTCTCCACACTACTCTGTTCTTAGCATCTGTGCCGTAGTTCCGGATTTTCTGGTTATCCGTGGAAAGGCTTAAGCCTTCCTCAGCACCAACTAAACACCTCAAGGACAGGCGAGCAGATAGCTGAGATGCTTGCAGTTTCTTTTGTAGCCAGGAGATTTGCTACAACAGACACTGAGCTTTTCAGGACACAAAGTCAGAAGTTGCTTGCTGATGGATGGCACAGTTTTCAGCCAAGGCTCAGGCATGGAGATGTTGATACAGTGAAGGCAATGACATTGCACCGACCTGTAAGCTCCTGCACCTCCAAAAAGCACCTTGGGGTCTTGGACAAATTGAATGGCTTTTGATGCTACCTTTTATTGTTTATAAACTGGCTGACTCAGATTCCTAAATCAAATCTTTCCCTTTTTCTCTGAGCAAAACCACATTTCTCTCTGCCTTGGAACAATCTCTGTGGCAGCTAAACATAGTGGATGAGGTGCTTGCCACTGCAGTGCCTACATTTGGAATTTGTATTTTGCTGAGCCATCTTCAGGTTGAATGCCATGCCAATGAATGTCATGTCGTGTGGTTACCTAGGCTCTAGCCTCTTTGTAAAGAAGAAAAAGCAACAAAATGTGTCTAATATTTATTTGAAGGTTTAAGCATTTCTTGACTTGCTTTGTGCTGACCATGAAGGTCTATCACAGGTGACATTCTTCCCTTTTTGTCTTGAGCCTGACCACCACACTAGAAAGTCTGTTTTTTCCTTCAATTCCAAATGAGTTCAGGGTTATGCTCTATTTTTTTAGTATTACAGGCATGACAGATCTCCTCTCATTATAAATTATTCTGTCTGCTTCAGCTGCATGCTTTTTCTCATTTATATTTAAGATAATGGAAGAAGAGTTGCTTTTGATGAAATAAGTGAGCTAGATTTTTGGTTGGTATTATTATAAAATGAGAATTCTGGCTGGATAATGTAAAATATTAGGGCTTTTGAGTTTTTTAGTACCTGTGAGGCACTGCAATGACTAGAAAAACTAATATACTTCTTCTCTGCAAATTGATGAAACTTCTTGATGCATGCATGGAATGTGAAAGGCTCTGGGCTAATAACATTACAGGTCTCAACACATGTACTAAGTGGTCTGCTGTAAAAATTTCACAAAACAAAAACATTTGAACATATTTGATACCGAAGAGAGGGAAAACTAATAATCACTGTTGACTGGTGCATTTATTTTATGTTACCTGTGAGACCTGTAAAATGAGGTTTAGAGTGTGTGCTAGAAGCATATAGCAGCTTTTTAGCCATGCATTGTAGCAGCAGTTTTATCCTAGACTGAAAGTAAGAAAACATCTGTTAGTATAGATGCATCTCTGCTATATTTCAGAATTGGTTACATACTGCTTGACTATTTCTTTTTCCCTCCTGTTTTTCTGTTACACTTTTGAATCTTGCTGTCCTATGGAGATCCATTCACATTAGTTAAGTCTATATGTCTGTGTATAAAACAAATGTAGCTATTTAGCAGTTGGTTTTAAGACATGTGCATGGGACCAGGTCAGACTTTGTCTCTCCTCTTTCTCCTCTTTTTTTATATGTTGAATATGTGTATATTTTTTTTTCCCTCCTTATGAGAGACATGAATCTTTTGTTCAAAGTATCAAATTTATGCTTTGCAGTGACATCAGGTACTTCATTTTACGGATGTGTATATTATAAAAAAGTGAGATTACACAGCTTAAAAATCTCTAAAGGATACAATTTGTTTTTTTCATTTCTGTGTCATCCTACTTGATTTTTTTTTTCCTACCAGTTCCTAACTTCCTGAGATTCTGCTGTTGCTTGTGAGGATCTGCAATGCTTTTTTTGGTAGACCAAGTGGATCAGGTGCAGTTCAGGCTTCCAGGCCAAGAGTACATTATGGAAAATCCCTGGTTTGGCACAGCAGCACCTGGACATTCTTCTGTGCCTTTGCTGCCTCTGGACCACTAATTACCTGGACCACTAATTCCCCTGGGCATGTAAACTTTAGCACCTGACTGCATGTAAAACCACATGCCAAACCTGGGAAAGCAGGCATACAACTTTGATCTAAAATACTTGTTTTTTAGTACTCCTATTCACTTGCTTGTAAGTTTTTAATGTCTTTTCTCTTTTGTGGGCTCAATTCTGAGTCTTTAAAGGTCAGTGGGTATATTCTTCGGCTTCACACAAGGAAACATGCTCACCTTGCAATGTGCTGGTCTAAGCTATCCATTAATAAGAACAATCTGAAAGCTGATAGATGTAAAGCTACAAATCAATGTTGAAAGTTTTTCCACCCCGGGATTACGTATTGTCGTCTTGTCATTGACCCCCTCGGGTAAGAGTCTGAAACTACATCTTGGCCAAAGCTGACTTCATGAGAGCTGGTAGCCCTTAATGGTTCAGAAAAAATTAGGTAAAACCTCCTTTTCTGATGGTTTGGAGGCTGTTCCTTCCTGCCTGTCGGGTTTCTGCCGTGACTTCTCAACTGAGATGACTGGCCATGGCAATGCCTCCAGCTCTGGAGCCTTCAGGGTGGAGATCTGAATTGCTGAGCATATGAATGAATATTCACCATTGCTACCAGCACCCCAGTGGCCTCCCTAAAATGAAAAATAATCCTCTGGGACATGAGTGAGAGCTGCTTGCATGCCAGGCTTTTTAGGATATCAGCATGGACTTGATAGTGCACCAAGCTGCCTGTGTCCAGTAGTCTGTTAGGAAAACTGGAGATCCCTGAAAATGCTACCCAGTTCATTTCACCTTAAAATACCCTGTATATTGCACAGTTTGTTTATTTGTTATAAATCTGCTTTGCTGAAGTAGATGTGTTTTTCATAATATTAATGGTGTTCTCATTGTTGGAGCCCTCTGCAGAAGTCAGATATCTATAAAACAAATTTAGACACCAGTGCTGTAGTTAAGCATTGTTTAGGCAGATCCCTGAGCCAACATGAATACAGCTATTAGAATTGAGCTTTACAATATATTGATGTTTCTACATAAGTAATAGAGTTTAGAAAGGGAGCTGAGGAGCATCTTATGTTTTTTCAGGGAAACTGCTTTATTTCTGAAAGTAGCTAAATATTGATATTCTTACGAGTTTTGTCAGCTTCCTAGAATTGGTTTACGTGAAATACTTTTTTTAGCATGGGCTTGTTTCTTCTCTCCCTCCTTTCCATCTGTGTCTTCAGGGGTAGAAAGCAAACCACTGGTAAGTTTGGGGAGAGGATTGAACTAACCTGAGCTCCAAAACAAGATATGTCCAAAAGGCTGAAGCCATGCCTGCCCTCTGATTTTCAGGAGGGGTCTTGATAGCACATCCATACCAAGGTGCACCAGGACATGCTCAAAAGATGAGAAAAGGCAGCCTTTCTCACCATTTCTGTATTCCTGATGGTTTCAGTGGTCATTTCTCTCCACAGTTCAGGCTGGTTTCCTTACAGGAACAAGAGTAAATGGAACGAATAAGTAAAATAGAAGCCAGTGCAGTCAGAGGCTGAGTGGAGCAGCCTGCCCTGTAGGGAGGAATCACCTTTGGTGGCTTTGGAGAAGGATTCTGGATTTTAAAACAGGTTTGAAACAGCTAGTGGGAAGCAAGAGGGGAAAATAGATGGGTTTGGTGAAAGACAAAAGGTGAGGTTTTGCTGGCAGGTTTATAATTCCTGCTGCTCTAGACTATGGATGTAACATGTACTGTACAGACAGCAGGGCCTGCTGTCAGGGCTCCAGTTCATGTCTGGCAGTGCAATACGGTCTGAATGCTAATGAAGTCAGTCCTAACACGGGTTAGAAGAAGAAGGGTGTGAGCAACTGTAACTCCACCTTTGATATTTTATGGTTTATTCCTTTTCCTCTCTTTGATTCCAGCTGACCAGCCCACCCTTAGAGTGTGTTGACACTTAAAGCACTGGGCATCAGGGCTGATTTGGAAGCATCCAGGATTTGGAAGCCCCGTACATAATGCCAGATGCACCTCAAATCCCAAGCCTCAGAGAAGCTGGGATCAAGGGATAGTGGTGCAAAGGGAGGTGAATTGTAATGCAAAAAGCAGTCTTTGTTATTTTAATCTGCCAAGCTGGACAGGAGGAAGTGGGACCAGGCAAATTTTCATCCATCTCTCCCTGATACCCCTTGCACACATGTGTGCTGTGGGGCCAGGGAGCTGATGTCTTGTGGTTCCAGTGGATTGTCTCCTTGGGCTTGATTGTACTGCGCCCTCTTCCTCAAGATAACAGCATAACACAATCAGCTTTTAAATATTAATACGGAGATCACAGGAGTGTAGCTAGGAAGCACAGAATACTGAGAATTGAAAAGTCTAATCTGTCCTTTTTGAAAGCTGTCCAATTTCTTTTTTATTTACAGCATTTGAACCATTTCACAAATTGGAAAGCAACTAACCAGCCATTTCACAGGCAGATTATGATATGTTTAAGAAAGTCCAAGGCATTTATCTGAATGCAATTGGCCATCTTGCTGACTAACATCTAGATTGGAGATATTACACACACAGTTGAACAGAGACTATTTGAAGATGATGATTTTCTCTTATTAAGTTGTGTTTGTAGCTTGCAACTGAAGAAATGTTTCAGATAGCGGTATAAGCTGACTGCCTGTGGCTCTGCAAAGGACTCGTCACATTGATTGGGTAGATGAGAAAATGCTGGGGCGTGAACAGTCACTTTATGATTCCTGCACTCGATTCCATTCTTTGCAAATGCAGAGGTGGAGAACTGCTGGAGAGAGACTGGCTCCATCTGGCACTGCCTCTGCACAGTGCACGCAAGTTGTTCGATTAAGGATGCATAAGTGCAGGCAAAAAGGGGGAAACACATCAGATGAAGCTACATCCATTGCCATACAGATGGAAAAAATTGGATTTCCTTCTTACCAGCTACACATGTGCTTGTTCTGCCTAGAAACTAAAAGGTACGTTTCAGCTTGCGTGGATAGAGCACACATGGTTTAATTAATTAAAAGATAAAAAAAAAAAACCAACCCCAAAAAAGCTGGCAATCCCAGCCCCCAATAAATCTCTTAAAGCTGTAAGTGTGTAGTGCTCACGTGTCTGCACTCTAATGTGGTCTGAATGAAAAACTGACAGCACCTGTTACTGAAATCAAAAGTGATTTCTCTAACAATGGGATACTGGGGAATTCCTTCCAGGCTTCTCTTTAATAGAGTTTGAAGGATTCAGGTTGGAAGACAGTGTATAAGATCTGCACCACTGGCTCTGATGGATGTGAATCGTGCCAAGGGACAGTGATTGTTTAGGAGGTTAGAAGTTCACTCCATACATTCAGTAATAATACGCAGCTGGTATGTCCTTAAGAAAAAACTGTATGCTTCTTTTTTCCCCTGTGTGAAACCGCATGTGGATTGAAAAAAAAAAAAACATCAGATTTTATACATTCAAATCCAGAAATTCAAAGTAACTGCAACCACATCTGACAGTATTTTTGAGAACTAGAGTGAATTGAAGCTAGAGTGCCTAAAAATAGCCCTTGAACTGAACTCTAAAAACTCTTAGATTTGTCCATTTATAATAAATCTTGATCTACTGTCTATTAGATCATCTCTTCTGTAATCTTTTCCTATGGGCATAGTTCATCTGCATTTCTAAAAGCATTACAGCACGATGTTGAAAGAAATGCTTGATTTTTTTGTGTCTTGTGCACAATTGTCCAGTGAAATTTCTGCATTCTGCATTCAGAATCAGTTGCAAAGTCTGGAACAAGGAATAGGGCATTAATACCCTCAATGGGTGGTTGCCAAAGGGTACAAGAGGTTCACAAAGGTAGATTTGGCAGAGGTCCTGGGCAGGAAACCAGAGATAATACTTAAGGAACTGTCTTCTGATAGAGGAGGACCATGGTGAAGACAGTAGGTGATGCTCCTGTGCTGTACCCATTTATTTCCTGGTGTTGCTAGATATGTGCTGTAAAATAACAGTTAAAATTTTGTCTGATGTCTCTGAAGTTACATATTTTAAGCAGGATCCAGTCGTTTCTTGGAGAGGAATGGGTCAGAGAGAGAAAAAAAGAGGAAAATTAAGAGGTTTCTTTTTTTATTCAAATGACAACTAAATTGGGGACCTGACATTAAGAGCTGTTTGGAGACACAAAAAGTATTAAGTGCTGACACACGCACACCCCCACAAAAGTCCCACAGAAGCATTAAAGTTGATATTTCACGAAAATGCAGTCAGGCTGCTGTTTGGGTTCTTATTTTTTCAGGCAAAACCTAGATATTTGCAATAATAATGAGAATGTTTTTGACAGAACAACTTTTCTGTAGCAATCCAGCACGTGGAATGAACTGTTGATCATTGTCAGAAATGCAGAGTTTTGAGTCAAAAGGGCTCTGGTAGGCATACTTTTTTGCCTGTTGAAAATTGGTGCTTTCAGTGGGTCTTTGAATGTATTAACTGTCTTGCTGAGAGTGGTGCTGTGGTGGAAAGGATGAGCTGGGGCTGTTGGAGTGAACTTGAGCCTGTTGTGATGATTTCGCCCACTTTGGCTCTCATTCTTTGTTGTTTAATGTTAAATGCTGAGGCTGAGACTCAGAGGAAAGTCCCAGTGTGTTAAGTGATTCCAGCTTGAAGTGCCTTGGAACAGCTGAGTCTGCACCATGTCTAGGACTGCTGCTGTAGGTTTCCTCTTAGTACAGGAACTCAACATATGGCCCATATCCATTGCAGCATCTGCCCAAGCCCAGCAGAGCAGTCATATGTGGGCAGAGTAGCCTTGGGCACAAAAACTGATCCCCCTGCTAGAAGAGGCAGGAAAAAAGAAAATCCAGAAAGTGTTTTTCCATTTGTCAGCTGTGCACAAGGGAATGGTTCTTCCTTCTCTTAGATGCAGCATCCTCCTCCTCTGCTTTTCCTCATTACCCTGTGTTAGTTAAGAGGGAGGAAAAGGAAGAGCTGTGTATCATACTTCATGTGCCTTTTTCAGAGCACAGGGCTGTGTGCAGTTGTGTTGTTGAAGACAATGTGCCACGTTGAGCACTGTGGGGCTACTGCATATGTAATCCTCCATCAACGGGTTTTGCAAGCCTTTTATCAGTGTCAGTAAATAAAGCTCCACAATCCCAACTGCCCCAAAAGCAGCGTGTGAACTTATGTTCACACACAGGATTCTGGCTCAGCTTCCCAAAATAATGGCATGTGTGAGCAGAGGGGAGAACTGTTCAGATGTTTGATGTGAGGCCGACTTGGCCTTCGCCTGCAGTAAAAATAAATCATAGCTGCTCTCAAACACGTGGAAGGAGCTGTACATAATTTAGGGGCTAATCTCACCTTGTCGATTCCCTGGCCTGCAGCTCTTGAGTAGCACCGGCATGTGGCTTTTGGTCTTCCAGCAGACATTTACCATGAGAAGGTTTTGCAGGGTGATGTGTAACTCAGTGTAACTTTGCAATCCAATTGTGTGGTAATGAGCTGGTGCTGTCTGTGTGGGTACTTCTTTTCATCATCCTTTCCTGTCACCTCACATGGAGTTCTTCAAAAAAAAAAAAAAAAAACCACACGAGAACAAGAAAAAAGGCAAAAAAAAGTGGGAATATATTTACTTTCAAATATTGCTGTTTTTCTAGGGAGTTTCAGAAGATGTTCTGAACTGCGTTTGAAAATGCCTGTAGAAAATTAATTCCCGTGAGATGCATTTATGTGACAGGGAAGAGAAAAACAGCTGTGATATAAATCCTCCAATTGTATTAGGTTTGTGGGGGTTTGTGCTGCTTCTTTCAAGGCATGCCTAGACCTTCTTATTTGCTATGTAAATACAACTTGCACCATCTTTCAGTAGAAGAAGAAATGATACAAGGGATGCTGTAACCAAAGGATGTGGTTGCCAAATATGAAAAGGGCAAAACTACAGGGAGGGAGGAAAGGGAGGGACCTTCAGGTTTTGTGCTTCTCACAGCCTTCCTGACTCCTGCAGTGCTCCATTTGCCTTCATGCAGCAGCAACGTGTGTAAATAATTGTGCATGGAGTCTGGATGTGCTCAGGAGGACACTGGGATTGCTGCTGTTGAGAGGCTGGACTAGTTGTACCTCCCTTGGTCCAGCCCTGCTGTAGGTGCAGCAGGCAGGGCCTCCTGGCTGCCGGCGCCCCATCCCATCTCCTTGAGCATCAGGCTCAGGAATGCAGAACTCGCCAGAGAGTGAAGTCATCATGGTTTGCTTGGACCTTGAGCGTGGAACTTGGAGTGCAGCCTCTCCTTCCAATTACGTGAGCAAGTGCTGGCTCGTTGCACACAGCCTGCAGGCTGAACCTTTGGACTGTGACCCCAGGGGGACAGCTTGATGGATGTCTCCTGTCATCCCTTACCTCTCCAAAGCCAGTGAGCCTCACCCAGGAAATCCTCTCTGCAATTTCTGCTCGAGGGGCACCTAGTTATCTTCATTCATGGGACAGAAAGTGCACGATGTCTCTTATAAAGTATTATTGAGTACACCGGGTCATTGGCTGGAGACTTAGGTGCCAAAATTTTTAAAAAATGAGAGACAAGGTAGCAAATAGCCTTTCTTGCAATCAAAGCTGCTTTTGTGATAGGAAAACACTAGTAAGAGTCATTTGGGAAAGCAGTCTCCTATGTCTGGGAGCAGCAGGAAGAGGTGAGCAGAGCATCTAGCCCACACTGGGGTTATATGATGTGGTGAATTTTACTCATGGCAAATACAAAGTGCTGGTCACTTGTCATGTCACTACTTCAGGAAAGGGGAACACAGAGAAATGGGGGAGAAGACAGTCCATTATTTATGTGAGATTTTTTCCCTATAAGCAAATCCCTACCATGATTTTCCTTCCACCAAGCAAAAATCTGCCTCCACAAGCCTGAGCTCTACGTGGAGGTTGGGAAATAAAAGAGAGAAGGGAAAGACCTAAACGTTTCTATTTTTTTACTAGTCAAATGTGCCCTGAGTAGAGAGACTCCTCTGGGAATTGCAATTGCTCCCTTGTGGACCCTGGAAATGTTTTGGGGTTTGTTTTTTTATGACTGCGGCTCTAATCTGAATGATGGCAAAACTTAGTCTTCTGCTATTACTGCCAGCTCTCTAGATAGAGCAGGAAAGAAAAAAGTGAAGTATCACTTTGGGGTGTTTCTGGGGAAGAAATGTTTCCACAGCCATAAATTGCTTTCTTGGGAGCACTGAAAATTCCTATCCCAGTGCTGTGCTTTGTGGAATACAAGTCAGCAGTCTTGGATTCGTAAGGAGTAAAAACTGAGTCTTACCCAAAAACTTTAAGGTCTTGATATGGCAATGCATGGTAAAAACAAACAGTAAAAATAAAATAATTAAGTTTATACATTTCTAGCTGTAGTAGTGTTGGTGTTTTTTAAAGGTGCTTGTCTTGGAACAAAGATTGTCTTGTGAAACATAATCTGAAGAATCCCTCTGTTGAAGCAGTCCTGCAGTGCTGCTTTCCCCCAAGTTAAAAATTCACAGTTTATTGGCAGCCTGAGTTAATCTGGAGGTTTGATCTCTGTTCTGTGCTGTAGGATTTAGGTGCTCTTGCACAGGTTGCAGTCTCTTCGTGGTTTTGCTTGGATTTGAGAATCATTTATATGTAAATGATCCTGATCCCCTGTTCTTTTCCTCCTTACCAATTAACTTGCTTTTTGAAGCACACAGTTGTGTGAGCAAAATTGGCAAGTGGTGCTTCCTGGTGAAAAACTGGGTGGTGTTAGCATGGTGATCATGATTGCTGGAGCTCATTACCAAATTGACTCTTTGAATAATCAAACCTCTGAACTCAGTTCAGTGGTATCCCATCCGTCTCACTCCGTTAGGCAACTTCGAGGCAGCTCTTTCATGTCGTCTTACAGCTTGTCCTGTGTAAATGGTGGATGTGTTTATTTTCAAAAGCAGCAAGAAAGCCCTGTGGAACAAGAAAAAAAGTTGGAAGAACAAGTCCTCAAAGAGATTTTGACACTGGTGCCAGGGGGTTTATGAAAGATAAAACAGCTCATTTTTTTATGGCTAAAGGAAAATGCCATTAAATCCCTTGTGCCTAACTGCTACAGTAAACTTGCCAGAGCTATTCCAAAAACAGCATGCCGTGGGATATTCAATGATTTTCAGTGAAAACTAGGCTTAAAAATGCAGATCTCCTGTGTGTGGATCAAGGGGAGCTCCAGGGTGCCCAGTGTATGTTTCTATATGCTCACACATGACTGTAAGAATTATTTTAAACAGGGTTTGCTAGCCTTGACTTTGGAACTGCATCCACTGTATCTACTCAGTTCCTTTGTGTGTGGCATAGGTAATTGTGCAGAAAGAAAATAACTTGTTACTGCAAGAGTAAATGGAGAAATTTTACAGGTTGCTATCTACCAGGCTAATCTATATTATGAAGAAATAAAACATGATTGTGGCAAGTCCTGCTGCAGTAAAAATGTAATATTTGCTGAGGTTCTTTATAAATTTTAGTCCTCCCTGTAACATCAGGGGGAAATCATTGCTTGGTGACCTAGTGCAGCTTTGAGCAGAAACTGGAAGAAATCTGTCAGGGTCTGCATGTTTTTGCATTGTATTTTTCAGAGTTCATTTAAACTCAGGGTTCATGGTGAAAGGGAGGTGGCAGGAGAAGGCTGGAAAAATCTCTTCACTGAGTGTTCAAGACCTGTTTTCAGATTAGTGTCCTGGTGCTCAGGTGAGTTAGTGTAGAAACTCCATTTCCTGTTGCTGGACATGGAGCAACAGTGACTGAAGGCTTTTTTGAGTGCTGGAAGAGGTGGGTTGATAATGAGGTGTTACAGCATGGAAATTAAAAGTAAGAATAGATCAGACAAGCCTTTTCATATTGCTTCCTTACCTGCATTTCACAGTCAGCCCCAACATTTTCTCAGGCAGGGATTGAGGGGGCAGTTGTGAATATCTGGCATTTAACTGCACTAAAAGTCTTACACTGAGAGAAGCTGGAAGGTGCTTATCTTTGAGTGAGGTAAAGGAGATGGGAGAAGCAAGCTTTTCCACGAGCTGTGTGTGACATGGCATGACAGGGGTGATGGGGCGGCAGCTGGGGGCAGCCTGCTTCAGTATCCCCACCCGATATTTTAGGTCAAGCCATAGACAAATCCCTGTGAAGCTCCAGTCTGTGCAAGCACCTTGATCTAAATAGGAGGTTAAATAAAGTAATTGTAAGCTGGGCATCCCTCAATACTCCCCACACATTCAGTACTTGGTGCAGCTATTGCAGGATGCCCAGTGGGTTAATGCACTTCTAAAGCACGTTCCCCACCTCTTGCTGCTTGACTGCTCATTGCAGGTTTTCAGTGGATTAGCCCACTGAGCATTATGGTCCCGAGGATCTGGCTGGGCTGGCGTGCACTTCTGCTGTGTCAAGGGGCCAGGCATTGCTCTGGGGATGGAGCAGTAAAGCACGAACCTCAGAGAAAATTGATGGCTTGCCCGAGAGTGCAGCCTTGTGTTCATCCCTCTGTGTACTTTTGATTTTGGGAATGGATTTGTGGTTTGGTTTTGGGTTTTGTTGGTTTGGGGTTTTTTTTTATTTCACCATGGAAAACGTTTTTCTGTCCAAACCAGCTGGGTCTTCAGCAACACTTAAAAGTTAAAAGCACTTCTGTGCTAGGTGTTCCCTAAAAGATGGAAAATAAGATTTTTACATTAAAATGCCAGGAAGAAAAATGGCGAGGGCATAAAGTGCTGCTTTATTTTCATCAGATGCTTTTGGAAAATCAGTTGTGCTCCAGTGGTCATTACCCCCCTGTGTGCTTCTCTCGCTGTTTGCTCCAGCTTCTCTCTGAAAGGCAGCTGTGCAGAAAGCCTTGCCTTAGTCGTAGCTCCAGTTACACCCTGCAGGCCATTGGGGTCGTCAGAGGGGACATCCTCAGGACCTAGAGGAGGGGAACAGGACTCAAGGCTCTCTAAGCAGCTCTGCCTTTGTTTCAGGAGTGTCAACGTCGGGGGCTCTGGGCCCGGGGAGCACCACTGCCAGCACCACGCCGCGGGCGGCCACCAGCACCACGGGCCGCAGCACCACCACGTCGGCCTCGGGCAGGAGGAACAGGAGCACCAGCACGCCGTCCCCCATGGCCGATGTCCCCGACGACATGACCACGCACCTGCCGCCCGCCTCCTCCCAGCTGCCGCCGGCCGGGGCCGAGAGCTGCGACCCCACGGAAGCCCGCGACATCATGTGGTCCCGGACCCGGCAGGGACAGGTGGCCAAGCAGCCCTGTCCCTTGGGCTCCATAGGTGAGTCAAGGGCCGGGAGAACGCAGCAGACTGTCTTCACTTCCTGTGACACTTTGCCAGTGTGCAACCAGTGCTAAAAACCTTGTGGGGTTATCCTTGATGTGCTGGAAGAACTTCTGCCTCCAGAAGTGGTGCACGATGCGCCTTTCCTGGCAAAAGCCTGTATTTGCAGCCCCTGGGCTCACTGATGTGTTGCTGGCTAATTCTTTGCTTGTTTTGCTAAGAGAGGGCGCAGGGAAGGAAATCAACAAAACTTGTACTTTGAAGCTCCTGAACCAGCGTGACTGATTTTTTAAACTGCAGCTAGCACCCAGTGTGATCAGCTGGGCAAGTGGGGGGAGGACCAAAGCCAAATCTTTCAAAATGGTTTATTGCTTATTGGATTTTGCTCCTTTTCCTCTGCTCTTCCCACAATTGTTTTCTTGAAAAATGTTGCTTTTGGAAATTTTCTTTTCTATTTGAAACATAATCGCATTAAGGATGGGTTTTGGCATATGGTTCGGTTTGCTGTGTTGTAACAAATGCAGTTTTCTAAAAATAGTTATTTTTCATGCTAGTCTTGGTGTCCAGCTCACTTTCAAAGAAGAAATCTTAAAAGTGGAAGAAATTGCCTGAAAATGAGGGTTAAAGGGATCTGACTTGCAGAGGAGAGACTCTGTTAATTCTCCACTCCTGGAGAGCCATTCACACCTGTGTATATGAGTACTGACTCACTCTGGAATTTGGTGAGGACAGACTGATAAAATAGATGTTAAAGTATGAGGAGCATGGAAAGGCATCAGGGGTGAGAATAGGTAAAGAACATTTTTACTGTCTTTCCCAGCCCTACTTGGTAAAATTAATGCAAAAGGTATGATGTGATTTCCAGAGATGAGAAAGGATATTCTGAACCAAAGCTGTAAAAAGGAAAAGAAGATGAAAAAGGAAAATAAGGCTGGATGCAGAGAGTCCTTTCCTAAGCACAAGAGCTAAGGACTGGATGAAAATAACTAAGGAAAATAGCCCAACTTACGGACAGGGGATGGGCATAAGCCTTTCCCATCTCTAATTTCAGTGATTCAGGCAGCTTGTTAAAAGCTGTGATATATTAGCAGTGATGCATTTTTCTTTGTCTGAAAGGGTCTGAGGCGTTTTGCTGTCTTTTCCAGCAGGGATTGGGCAGCTCTTCCCAAACAAAACTCTCCTCTAAAGTCCCTCTTGACAGCTGGGGGCTGACAGTAAACCCCAGCATTATATCTTGGTATTTGTAGCGTTCAAACTTTTGTGTGTTTCCACCCAAATGTTGTAATGATGATTCAGAACCATAAAATCTTCATAAAGCAGCAAGGAAGATGAGACACAGGGTCTGATCCCAAATCACCAGTGGTGGGGCAGAGCATTCAAGGTGCTGGCTCAGTGTTTGAGATCTACTTCTGATTTCTTAGTATCTGGCAGCTTTCCTGCAAGTCCTCTGTCTGTAATTGCTGTTTGCCAAATTTGAAATAATATTCCTGCACAACATCATGTGTCTTCTGTGTCTTAGGAGCCTTAAAGGACCAAGATGAAGGGAGGCTAGGCCACTGAGATGAGGACTCAGAAGTGTCCTACTCAAGACCTGAGCACTAATAAGCTCCCAGAAGCCTTTGACGTAAGGTGCTGGGGGCAAAATGCAACCAGTCACACTGAGCACAGCAACTTTCCTATTACAGGTGTTGCAACTTTCCGGTGTCTTGCGCCTGACGGTATCTGGGAACCCCAAGGACCCGATCTTAGCAACTGCTCTTCACCCTGGATCAACCACATCACTCAAAAGGTAAACCCCTTCCCATCTGTTGGCTGCTCAGCCACCCTGGTTTTCTCACACAAGGAACCCAAAAGGATCAACAGTCACACATAAAGCTTGAGCCGTGCATAGTAGCCAGGAATTGCAAGGAGAAAGCAGGTGTCTCATAGAAATTAAGGCAAAGAGGGTAAGGGAAGGCAAAGGAGAGGGACTGGAGAGTGGAATTAAACTAGAGTGAATGACATTTCTTGTTTGTGGGAAGAAGAGGAAGGAGGAGGGGGTGGACATATGGAAAGTACTGAGTTGTTGAAAAAGGAAACACCCTTTCATGCATCCTCAAGGATTTTTTCATGTCACGCAAGCACAGAATAAACCCCGTAGTTAAGAAATCTTTACCAAAGAAAGGCAGGCTCAATGTGAAATGTTTGGTTTGTGCCTCTGACTTTCTGTTTTTAACTTCTGCCCAAATTATAAAAGAACTGGTGGAATAGAAAACAATGCTGTAGTAATGCTTATCTTTTGACTCTTAAGTCTCTTGATGAATGTTTTCTAGCACTTCATCATTTATCAGTGTTAAAAGTGCATTAACATGTGACAATAGAAGTTCAAGAGAAGCAGAGCTTATTTGGTAGCAATATGTTGAGCATTTTTGTTATTAATGCACAATGGTGCTTTCGGCTGATTTCATTACAAACAGAGACCAGATGTGTGTTTACGCCATGGAGTCTGTGGGCTGAATCTTTATTATAGCAATTTGTGGGGATTTATTCACTCCTTTAGCCAGAGTGAGCAAGTCCTGGTGTTGCAAGTGAGCTGTGCTGCTGCACAGTAGTGACACAGAACTCCCAAAGAGCCACTGCTCACTGGTCAGTGGGATGGGGTCACCCCACAGACAAGACTCTTGGACAATCTCCTCTCTGCCCCCCATATAAACTGAAACCCAATAATCTGTGAATTGCTAGCACGGATCATCCCTGTCTTGCTTCATCTGTCCTTATCACCCATCCCTCCACAAAGGAAAACGTCAATTAACGAGGGGCTGTTGTGATATGGCACAGCCACTACAAAGCCTGTGTTCCTTCTGTCCCTCTCCTGCCATACACCCAGCAAGCTGATGAATACAGGCTGCCTTTGCTGGCATTAGCAGCTGTGTGCAGCTATAGCAGCTCTTTTTTTATGACCTACGTGCTTGCCCTGGAGGGGTTAATATTACTTACTCCAGCCATAATTCACCCAGGCAGCTGGGAGACCTCTTGCTGCTTGGTGAAGATGACTAGGCCGTTAGCCATTAGCAGAGGGAAATAATAGCCTGCACTGATGAAATCTCCATCAAGGTTAGGCTTATTTTATTTGAAACCCTAGCTATCATTTGCGTAACAAATGAACCCCATTTAATTTGTTACGTGCTTTCAAAGCGGGCTAAAACTGAACAGGCAAGTTTTCAGAAATGCCCAGCAGGTTACAACTGGGACTGGATTTTTTATTTTTTTTTCTGAAGGAATTTAGTTATGTTCAGCATTGAATACTTTTTACTAGACGGTAGAAGGACTTGGGGAATCTGTGAGATGACCCTGAATCGAAGCAATTTGCCTGAGAGGGAATTCATTGGGATCTTGAGATATGTGACCCAACCTCAATGACAGCTGTTACAAAACATCTGCTTTTTAGGAGTGACATTTTTGGGGAAAGCCTTGCAAGGCTTGCCTAGGGGTTTATGTTCAGGATTGCAATCATTGAAACATTTATATTGAAAAAGACCTCTAAGATCATTGGGTCCAACCACTCACCCAGTCCTACCAAGTCCACCACTAATCCATGTCCCTAAGTGCCATGTCTACGTGTCTTTTACATCCCTCCAGGAACAGGGAGTCAACTACTTCCCTGGGAAGTCTGTTCCAATGCTTGACCATTCTCTGTGAAGAAACTTTTCCTAATATCCAGTATAAACCTTCCCTAGTGCAACCTCAAGTGGTTTCTTCTTTTCCTATCATTTATTACTAAGAGAAGAGACTGATACCCACCTTGCTAGCACCTCCTTTCAAATAAAGAGGGATAAGGTCCCCCCAGCCTCCTTTTCTCCAGGCTAAATACCCTCAGCTGCCTGAGCAGCTCCTCATAAGCCTTGTGCTCCAGACCTTTCCCCAGCTCTGTTGCCCTTCTCTGGGCTCACTCCAGCACCTCAATGTCCTTCTTGTAGTGAGGGGCCCAGAGCTGAGCACAGGCCTCAGTGTGTGGCCCCACCAGTGCCCAGTACAGAGGGACAATCACTGCCCTGCTCCTGTTGGCCACACCATTGCTGATTCAGGCCAGGGTGCCATTGGCCTTCTTGGCCACCTGGGCACACGGTGGCTCATGTTTTATGCTGGGCAGCTTTCCAGTTACCCTTCCCCAGCCTGTAGTGCTGCATGGGGTTGTTGTGACCCAAGGGCAGGACCTGCACTTGGCCTTATTGAACCTCATACCATTGGCCTTGGCTCATTGACCCAGCCTGTCCAGATCCTGCACATGCCACGTGAGGGCACTCAGCATGATCTACTCCATGATATTTTCAACTTCGGGTCCACTAGGACACCCCCAGTTAGCCAGGACTGCTGATAAATGATGGAAAGTGGCTCAGTTAGCTCTTCTGCCAGTTCCCTCAGTACCCTTGGGTGGATCTCATCAAGCCCCATAGACCTGTGGATGTGTAAATGGTGTATCAGGTCACTGACCCTTTTTTTCTTGGATTGTGGAGATTTTCTTCTGCTCCCCGTCCCTGTCTTCCAGCTCAGGGTGCTGGGTACCTTGAGGACAGCTGGTCTTGCTGTTAAAGACTGAGCCAAAGAAGGAAGGCATTAACTACCACCTCAACTGCTGCCTCATTCTTTGTCACTATATTTCCCCCATATCCAATAGAGATTTCTCCGTGGCTCTCCTTTTGTCTTAAGTGTGTTTAGAGAAATGGTTTTTTGTTGTCTTTTATGGCAGCAGACAGGTGAAGTTCTAGCTGAGCTTTAGCCCTGCTGATTTTCTCCCTGTATAACCTCACAACATGCTTGTAGTCCTCCTTAGTTATCTGCCCTTTTTCCAGAGGCCGTAAGCTCTCCTTTTTTTTTTTTTTTTTTTTTTTTTTAATACCAGCCACAGCTCTCTGTTCAGCCAGGTCAGTCTTATTCCCCACCAGCTCATCTTTTGGCACATGGGTATGTCCTGCCTTTAAGATTCAGTAGGATCCTTACAGTAAATACATACTGGTTATGAAATAACCACTAGCCGTTTGGTTTCCCTGCCTAAGCAAGAGGCTTGAAAACCATCACTGCACTTAAAGATGGAGACTGATTCATCCATAAATCAAGCACTGGTTTCTAACATCCCTGCTGTGGATGGGATGCTTCCCAAAGCTTGCAGATCTGCTCCAGCAGCTCTCTGAAGATGAAAAAGGAGCCTTCCTCCTCTAAGTCAAGCCAGCTTTTCTTCTTGCTGCTGTGGGGACAGCTAGAGGGAGCAGTAAGCCAGCTGTGCTGTGAGGACAGGGCTGGTTACACCCTGCAGCTCAGATCTCCTGCATCCCCAGCTCTCCTGGTCTCTCAGCCCACTGCATCTGCATCTGCAGCACAGCTGACAAAATGGGTAAAAATATTCTTTGTCAGCCAGGGTTCATACCTGCTTAGCGTGTCTTCATTCCTAATCTGCTTTGTCTCCCAAAAATCTGTCATCTGCTGGATCCAAACTGCTCAGGAAGAATGGTGATGGGTCCCATGGAGGGATTTCAGCCAAGCCAGAAAGGATGGTAGGGAAATGCTGTGCTTGCTTTCCATATCTGTGTAGTGAAGTAAGAATGATTACTGACTTCTTCTCTTTCTCCTGCTGTGCTCAGACTGTAGATTGGGTGTTTGCCTGCTTGCATCATGGTATTAGGTTTTACAGCCGTTTCCTAGCTTCCATTAGAGTTATTGTGCTTGATGGAAGATCAGAACAAATGTTCTCCTCAGCAATTCATTGGCCTCCTGACATTTACTTTAACTTTATTGTTGGTGCCTACCATGCCCTCGTAACAGAGCAGGAGAATAAACTTGCCAGTGCAATTGAATTATGCACTGCTACCTGGGTTATTTCTAGAGTCAGGCAGTAACAGGAAGCAAAAAGGTCAGCTTTGGATACGTTGCATCATCCTGATCATGAGGTCACACGTTCAGTTTCAGCCTGTTTGTTTTGCCTCTTGCTTTCATCAGTGCCACATTTCAGGCGTGTGACTTGCCTGAAGACATCTCTTCCTTGCTGCAGCTTTCAGCTGTGGGTGCTGTTGGGGAGGACAGGCACTGCTATGCTCAGCTTCAAGCCTCTGGAAGAGAGGAGGACTCTTTTGCAGCAGAACAGAAAAACTTGTGCCCTTTACAAATGCACAAAAAGCCTCAATCTGTAAATCTAAAGCACGTGCCACCCTTGCCCTCCTGTGTGGCCTGGATCACGTACTCCCAAGGAGCAGGTGAACCTTAGGATTCATAGCACCTTCCCAAGATCTTGTAGATCTGCTTGGGTGTGTGTCACAGGGAGAGTGAGGTTTTGTGGGGGACATCCCCACATTGTCATGTCCAGGTCTGAGGGTGCAGTTGCAGTCCTGATGATGGCGCGATGAAATCCTCCATCCAAGTTGCTTTTGGCAGTCTGTTTTCAGAGCACCGTCATGAATTGGATGGAGCAGATGCCACAGAGGGTGGCTTATTCAAGAGTCATTAAATGCAGTTTAAGTTGGTTGAATACTATAGTTTCACAGCCACTTTTTCAGTGTTCTCCAGGTCTGCTGTACTCTGTGGAGAGCATTGTCTCTTCTCCCAGGCATCTGGCAAAAAGACAAGAGGACGCAAATTGTGCCAGGGGAGGTTTATGTTTTTGCATCAGGAGGCTTTTCTTCATAGAAAGGGTTATTGGGCACTGGACTGGGCTGCCCAGGGAGGTGGTGGAGTCACTGTGTCTGGAGGTGTTTAAGGAAAGGCTGGTTGTAGTACTCAATGCCATGATTTAGCTGACATTTTGGTGTTTGGATAGGTTGGATTTAGTAATCTTAGAGGTTTTTTCCAACCTAAATGATTCTGTGATTCAGAAAAAAAAAAAAGAGAGGATGGTAGATGTGCTCTGCTCTTTTCTGCGAATGCACACATGTATATTGAAATTCCTGCCAGGGAAGGAAGAATGCCATGAAGGCTTTGCAGTGTCAGAAGTTAGCCCACAGCCCCTCTACAGCCTTGCTACCTGACTGCTGGCAGCTAATGGTGCCTGGTGAAACCTGTCAGATGTTTCTTCCTCCAGAAAACAGCATAAACTTCATGGTCTTTGCAGTCCATCTGTACGTTACTGTTTTCAAAAATCCTAATTCAGTCTTTCATGCCATCTTTTTTTTTTATATATATCAGTTTGTCTCTTCAGAAGGCTGCAGGAAAATACTTTTGCCTTTATTACTGTGGTGTTTTAGTTCATTTGCTCCCTTCTCAGCATATTTCTTAATTCTTCTGAATTTTCCTCCCTAAATATATTTTTTAAATTTCTCTCATTTTTATTCTACTATCCTCTTCTGCAGTTGGGTTTACTCTGAGAAAGGTAGGGCTGAAACAGCGAGCACTGCTGCAGGATGGTCTTCCTCTTTCTGGACAAAACTCCCTGCTTCTGTTTGTTGGCAGGAGATTATGTCCTCTCTAAAAGCTATTATTTCACAGTCTTTTCACTCATAAGAAGGTGCAAGATAGTGGCACAAACTTGGAAAATGTTAGCAGAGTGTTACACAGAGGGATTTCAGGTGTGCCAATGATCATTTGTAAATCTGGCCTGAATCCTGTCTTCCCAAATGGAAGAGGGGAGGAATTTTTTTGGCAGACCTGTAAAGCTATGTTTTGTGTGTTGGCGTTGTTGGCAAGAAACATGTTTTAATTTCTTCAAATTAACATTCTGAGACTGGTTTTATTCCGTTTGTAAAAGGTAAAAAAAAAAAATAGGCTGAAAAACCACAGAAACCAAAAATTTGGTTTCAAATTTGGTTTAAACAGAATGTTTTCTTTTGTCCCAGAATTCTATTTTGTTTTTAAACTTTTTTTTTTCATAATTGGGGTAGAAAATGTTTAAAAAGTAGTCTCATATTAGGGAGAGAGATATTACTTTTAATTCCCTTTATTGTTCTCAAGCCTCCCAGTAGAAAGGTCACTTACTTACACACTTTTTTCCCTACTTCTTACTTGTCTCTCAATATCGGCTTGAGCCATGGAGAACCTCCAGGGGCTGTTGCTGTATTCCTATGTAACTATGACAGTGTTTGGGTTAAAGAGTATTACATGTTTTGGAAGAAATAACATAAAGAGCTCGTCTTTCATGCGGCAATAATGAAGAGAAAGATGTGGAGAGGTAATTTATAGAAAGGAAGTAAGTTAGTAAGGCATCCTCTTGGGTAGCAGTAAGCTTTGCTGAGCATTATGTAGAATTAACAAAAAAAAAAGGGTTCAGTCCTGTTGTTATAAGAGACCAGATAATTATCTCAGCCCTGGAATATTCAGCCAGCATTTGGGACTCATAAGAGAAGTTGAGCTTGACAGCACTGCATAGGAGACAGTTCAATTTCAGTGGAAAAGGCTTGAATGAGTGGGGGAAATCAGCATTAACACAGCCATCATTCTGGACACCCCTGTCATGCACACAGCCAGAGTGGAAAGTGCTGTAGTGACTTGTAGCTGCACATTCTGTGTGACCGTGTGTTGTCAGTGCTAGGATGTAGTTTCATCACCTGCCAGCCAAAAACATTTTCCCAGAAGAATGGCGCATCTGTGTTTTCAGGAAACCTGGGTGTGTGAGATAACTTTGGGTAAATACTTCTATGTCCCAGGAGTTCGCAGAGTCTGAGCGTTAGTCTGCCTTTTTCTTGGGCATTTCTTCCATTGCTGCCTATTTTTTGTGTTGTTTATTTGGCCACAGTATAATTCCTCAGATTTACAGGTTTTAAGGTCAGTCCAAGAGAAAAGGAAAAGGGTTAATTAGTGACCAGCCTGCACCACTTTTGCAGACAGATAGGAACAGCAGCAGCCTGCAGGGAGAGAAATCTCTTGTGTTTGCCTTTGTAGCAGCTGAGCAGTTTTCTCTGAGTGTGCCAGTTTGCATAGGTGTGTGGTCCAAGGGAAAATGTGAGCATCAGATATTGGGTAGCGGGGGTTTTGGTTTTTTTCTGATATATCTGTAAAAAATACCTTGAATTCCCGCAGTTCTCTGCAGAGCTTACACAAACACAATGTGTCATGATACATGCTAAGCTCCAGCAATGAACTGCAGGAAAATGTTGTAATTGATTTCTTTATGTAAAGGGATTTGATGCAGTCATTCTTTCAAGTTCTGAGAGCCAACAGCAGAGGTCAAAATTCAGCCTCTGTGTTTATGCGTGGCTTCCTTCAGCTGCTTAGGAGAGCAGGCAGATGTAAGAATAGGATCTGGTTTCTATGGCATTAGTCTTCTGTGTAACAAGAAAGAAATAATTCAGGTTTTGAATATGTCTTATCATTGTTCTAATGGGAAGAACAACATATTATCTCCTTTATTTATCTTTTCTGTATCATCATATGCGTTAATTCTCTGAAGACGAGCGTATGAACATCTTGAGTTAGATTTCATTAAATCAGATTGGCTTTTGCTGTCAAATTGATGGAAGTAAGTTATTCATTTATAACTCGGCTAATTGATTTACAGAGAGGTGGAAGCTCAGCCTATAATCTTTCCCTAGAATCTTGCTTTTATAATAAGCACCAGAAAGTGAGGGAAGAAGAGAAATATCTGATTTCTAGCTGTTGATAGAAAAGACAATTGAAAATTTATATGAAGAACCCAGCAGAGTTTGCCATTGAGCCTAACAGAGAAGTGGGAACTTCATCTATGTGTCATCCTGTATAATTTCTCCTTGTCCTAGGCATATTACACATGGATTTGCATTCCAGATCACAGACTGGTAGATAATGAATAAAAGACCAGCAACCTGTAGTGGTATTTTTGTAGTGGGCAGCTCACGAAAAGGAGATGGGGCCAGCTGCCCTGTCCCAAATCCCCATGGCACAGAAGAGGAAGGGAGCACCAGACTGGGAGAGCAGAACAGAGCAAGAAAGAGGGAAAAGCCACAGGGAACAAGTGAGAGTTTCCCAAATAATTACACAGTGAATTTCCCTGCAGGTTATTTGTGAGTTTTGTGAGTCAATTAGATGATACAAGTCTTTTAGTAGAAGATTCAGCCAACCAACCTGCTGGCTTTTTGCTTATAGTGGGCCTCTGCTTGAGCCTTTTGCTCTTGAGTTAGGATGCTTTTACATGTGCTCAGAGTCACTGGCCTCATTATCAGTGGCTAGTGTGGCAAGTGATGCTAAGTGATAAATTAGTTACCAGATTATTATATCAATAAGATGGAAATTGTGAACTTTTTGGTCTGGTTTTTCTGGGTTATGTCTATTTTTGTTCCTTTTGCAAGGAACTTGTCTGTGCAGAAGTTGTAACAAAAAACATCTCTTTGTTATCACATAAACTTCTGGAATCAGAAGCTGCTTTTTCTTGACAGGAGAGGCTACGTACATGGTTTGTTTTTTTCAAGGGGCACAGTAAGCCAATGGGACAAGCTAATTAAAGCCCTCCTTAGCATGGAAATCCCATGGAAAACAGTACCCAGTGAGAAGAAATTGTTCAAGCCACCACAGTTGACAGGAAAAGCAAAACGCAAAAAACTACTCATGATCAAACCAGGAAGACTCTTATTGTAGTTGACTTCTTGGGAAATGCTTCTATTCTTCCTTCCTTCTCCTCTTCTTCATCTCTTTTCCTCTTCTTCTTGAGGGGAGTTGACCTGGTTAACGCTGTGGGGTTGGAAGGCATGGAGTGACATCTCACTGGCATCCGGGGACAACCTTTCCCTGTGCTTTCCCCCCGCAGATGAGGTCGGGGGAGATGGCCGCCAACATCGCGCGGGAGCTGGCGGAGCACACCAGGAACCACCTGTACGCCGGTGACATCGCCTACTCCGTGTCCGCCATGGTCCAGCTGGTCAACCTGCTGGACGTGCAGCTCCGGAACCTGACTCCCGGCGGGAAGGACAGCGCCGCGCGCAGCTTGAACAAGGTGAGAGCCGCGGGGCCTTCTCAGTGAGAGAGCCTGTCGCTTAGCCCAGAAGCGTTACTGAGCTGCATTGCAACAGTTTGGTCTCTGTGCCCACGGTTTAAGAAGAATTATTAGCCCTTCTGTCATTTCCAGACCTAAGAGGAATTGCTACGTAGCACTAAAGGTGCTAGGAGTTGCCAGTTGTGGGAGAAAATATGAGCTGTGGACTCCGTAAGAATGCATTTAAAGCTGAAGGTTTCCTTAGTGAAGGGCCCTCTTCATCACTGAATCTCATGTAAACACATGGGATAGGACTTACCTAGGATTCTGACAGTGAATTGTGTGGGCCTGGTTATCAGGACAAAGAGCAGCTGAACCCTGGTGACTAATGAGCACATGGTTATATTGGCCACCCAGTTAAAATAAGACACAGAATTTTGTTCTCAGCTGCATATCAGGCTCTGACAGTTCTGGCATTCATGTAAGCATGAACAGAACTTGGTCCCAAGGCTATATGTGGAATAAGTGACCCCAGCTAAACCTGAAACTTCTTCGGTGTTTTATGAAGAGAAATGCTTTTCAGAGAAGTAACATGGTCTTTTTTCTTGTAAGTTATTGTTGTAGACTGATGCTGTTTTAAATGCAATGGGCTTCGGGATTGTTTGAGATTTCAGTGGCATGGGAGCTGAACTCTGCATCTCATGTGCTTTGCATGTGCTGTGAATTGGGTTATCCTGATGCTTTTAATTAGTGCTGCTTCCAGCCATTTTATAACAATGTAGGTAATAATTGTATTAACTGTTACATCAGCATAACATTATTTGTTACAATCATACCATGGTTCTTTGTTGAAATGATGGTGATGTCTGACAATATTAGGTAAAGCCAGCAATTAATGTCACCTACTAACGGGTTTCATGGTTGTAGTCTGCTTGCTCTTCTGAATGCGTCTCAGCCACACCCAACATTTTGTCAATTCAACTTTGCAAGCACATATTTTTCATCTTTGTTTTTATCTCACCTTATGATATTTGTTTCAATTATGTGAAATGGGGTTGTATCATGGGAGCAGGAACAAATTACTGAGGGGAGGGGAAGACTAAACAAGGCAGAGCTGCTTGGCTCAGCTGTCACTCCTGGGGTCCCCACTGCAGGTTTCTTTCCCCTGCCATCAGCTTTGCACAAGCAACTCATACAAATCAATTGCATTCCACATTAAAATTCTGGACCACGTGAAGTCCTGCAAAACAGCGATGCGAGTCAGTGATCCAAATGACAGGCTCAGTAATTTACTTGCTCTCATTCCCCACTTAATTCTTTAGAAGAGCAACTGCTCTGTGTTCATTTAAGAATGCATGAATTCAACTTGGAAGTAGTATTGGGCAAACAAAAGGCAGCAGAGTTACTGCTCCATTTTCCCCTTCACTGATCAAGAGTATTTAAAAAAAAAAAAAAAAAAGGAAAAAAGTAATCTGCAAAGAGTTTTGTTTAGTGCTGTTTAGTCAGAAAGAAGAAATAAAGTAAGCACTAGCCATTAAATATTCTTTTAATCATTAAAGGAAATGTGCTGGGGATCCGAAAGTAATCACCTGTGCTATTTTGTACTGGTGGGTTTTTTTTACAAGCTGATGTACAATGAATTGAAATAAACTGGCATAATCAGAATTTTTAAAAGCCGTCATCTTTCAGGAACCACTTTCCTGTCACTAAAAGCTTTATGCTTTCCACTGGATCAGGCTTAATTAAGGTGATAATTGTTCCATTTCAGGCCGGGAAGACCCCCAAGTGGATAGCTCTGTAATTTTCAGCAAGGCTTTCTTTGATCTCCATTTGTTTCTGTAAACTCTTCGTACTGGCTGGATTTACCCAGAAGAAGATTTCTACTGTTACAAATTGATGAATTAGAAATTGAAATTAGGCATTGCATGATACCTGGGTGTATTTTGTTTATTTCAGAGCCTCAAAACTCTCGAGGACAAATTTGGCTCTCAGCTGTACTAATGGGATTTTACTGCTGTGTGTTGAGAGCACAAGTTGCCCTGAATCTCTGTTGATGTGCAATTTCCAACCAGGCACATCAGCAAAAACAAACCCAGCCAAGCCAGTGGCTCTGAGCAGCCTAGTTTTGTGAGCTTTCATTGCAGTGATGCAGAGCTCACCAATTCCAGCTCACTGCTGCACACTGCCTGCCAAGCCCCAGGTCTGTCAGGATGGGTCCATACAGGTCCAGGCTGTGTCAGGATGCGGTCCTGCACACGTCTTGCTCCCTGGGGTTGGTGCTGCTCATCTGAAGCTTGGTTATATTTCACTGTGGCAACAGCACTGCCTGACAGCAGAGCTCACGTTCCTCTTATGCAAATAACCAGCAGCCTCATCTTTTTCAGCCTTGTTTGACGTGGAAATGTCATGTGTGATCTCCAAGCTGTAAGGAAAACATCATCTCTTGAGTATCTCTAGTAGGCTTCAGTGTCTTCTACCATCTAACAGCTGCTCTTGCAAAGTTGCCAGTCTGTGCTTCACTTCACTGAAAAAGGACTAACCCACATTTCTGGAGCCAGTCCTTCCAGTTTTCCACTGCTGCCTAACTCACGCTCACTCCTTTAGTTTGGTTGGTTTTTCAAGAGCTGTTTAAGAGAGAAATGAGGGTTTTTTCACAGACATTTTCTTCTTTTTTTTTTTTTTTTTTTGCCCTTGTTCTGTCACTAACTTGTTTTTTCTATTCCGTCTTTAATCTGCTCTCTTTATGGACTCAGCTTCAGAAAAGGGAGCGCTCTTGCAGGGCCTATGTCCAGGTATTTCTTGTGTTTTTAATACACATGTCCAGTTGTTTGACTGAATGACTGTGAAGTGGGTCTTGTCTCTGTGAATAATCTGATTATTACTGGCTTTGTGGCAGCAAGTTCTAAGGTTAAGGTTACAGGATAATACTGTCATTTTTTACCTCACCAACCTGCCCCATTTCTCTCAAATCTGACAAAAATTTGGGACAAAATCTCTGAACCAGAAAGTAGAAAAAAACACAAGACAGATCTGACACGATTCTTCCAGCCATCTGAATGAGCAGGACAGTATGGAGATGTGCAAGTAAAGAATGCAAAACTGCTGCTCACAGAGGTGTCTCCAGACGAACTGGATTTTGCTTATAGCATGTTGTTACTGCCACCTGCATTTCCTTAGTTTTCCTTCTTCCCCTTTTACACTTTTAAATTTAGAAACAATTCAAAATGGCAACACTCAGCATGAGGGAGGAGGTAGGATTGTAATGAAATGCAGAGCGCCTCACAGAGAGATGTTGGAAGGAGGTGAGTGCTGAAAACAATCCATAGGGTAATGAACATAACATCCCATGAAGTTCACCCAGGTCTGGCCTGACTTTCATAGGCTTACATTGTATTTGATGTGAACAAAGTCAAGCCTCCCAGCATTCTGGAAAGAGCACACTTGTGGGCTTCTCAGGAGGGGGACCTCGAGTTATCTTATTAATCCTGTCACCTTGCCTTATAGCATTTGCTCCAGTGTTTTTTTATATAAACCTGTTTGTATACTGTAGGTGAGTTAATGCTGCTTTAAGAAATGTGAATGTTTTACCTTCTTATCTCTGTCTTGTGCTCGTGAATGTTGATGTTGTTCTTATGGGTGGTGGATAGTGATTTATGTATACATGTGTAACACACATAAATGAACTCTATGTTTCTGGAGGGGGCTGTGTGTTTTCCTGCAAAATTCCATTTCCTACAGTCGGTACTGACTTTATTTTGTGAGCACATATTTAATTTAGCAAGTGGGATTAGATGATGTGGATTTCTAGGGTGTTAGAAATAAAACAGTACCCCTGTGGGCTGGTAGGCTGTCTTCCCTTTGGAAAATATCATGAGAGAAATTCACCTTTTCCCTTCCATATACATTAATGGATAAAGATGAGTTATGGAGTTACACATCCCTTTTCTAGGATCCCAGAGAAAGCAACTAGCAGGCATTTGAAGGAATTTAGGAAAGTTTGCAGTGCGGTGCTCACTCCCAAGCTAGCTACCTTGTGTACTGCTACCACTGGAAACGTGGTGAGACTGCTTTGACTCTGGGTTGCACAGTCTTGCTGGGGACATTGGGTGCTACTTGATCCACAGCTGTCCTTTCTGCTGGCTGCACAGGCATTCTCCACAGAGTTGATGCACACTCCTGCTCTTCTGTCTTTTTTCAAACAGTAGCGATTGGTGAGTTTAATACACCCTACAGAAAGCTTGGCCTTGATAGAATAAAGCCTGAATACTCTGCAAAAACTTCAGCTTACCCTTAATTTCAAGGACTCCTTTCCTTTCACTTGGAAAGGTTGCTTGCATGTTTAAACATTAATCATGCACCTACTTCTTCAGTAGATGAAAACTGATGAAAGCTCATTGCTTGAGCTGTTAAGTATGGATATGGACAAATCTGTTACATATATTGAAGAGGACAGTCCTGTAAAAGAGGGCTTGAAGAATGAATTAGATGACCTAATTGAACCTTTCCAGCGCTGCTTTGTACTATATGGAGGTAAAGTAATGTATCTGGACATATTTTCATACAGTATGCTTCCATTTAGAAAATTGTGTGGCTAAAGTCATCAAAAAATCTAGTGAGGGAGAGGTTGTCTGTAATAGCAATTAGATGTGACTGCAGATAGTCCTGGTACAGGCCACTCATCTTTTACCAACAAGTGAAATATCTGAGCTGGCTGAGGGAATTTAGCAGAGATTTTTCAACAGACCTTGAGTGGTGACACCCTGGGCTTTGTAAAGTCAATGGAACATGGGAAGTCACTGGGACATATGGCGCTGATGGCAGAGAAATAATCCCAGCTTTGCTGACATGATCTCCTCATGCTGATCCCATTATTGTGAAGAGCATCCCTGGCTGAATTTGGCTCAGAGGGCTGGGAGTGTACCTTCAATTCTGTGCTCCCTAGACAAGAAGGGTGCAGTATGAAGTTTATGCAAGAGATGTCACAATAGGAATTGTGACTATCAAAAGTGTTACTGGGGAAAGGTGGTTTTTTGGGAGGAGGAGGGTGACCTGAGAGGACAATAATTGCTAAAATCAGTCTTACTGTTTTCTTTGGGCTAACCAGTTTAATTAGCCATGACTGATAGAACCCGTGTAGCAATTGGTATATAAAGTCCTCTTAAGCCCAGAATAAATTACTGTAAATAAATACACAAAGTGGATTGAGAAATTTTGCAAGTTATTCAAACATAAAACTGGGAACGCATTATCAGATTATCACCTCATCTCTTTGGGTACCTTTAAAACAAACATGGATTTAATTTGTTCACTTTCACAGTATTTGTTGAGTTAAAAGCTCAGGGATTTTATTTACTGGAGACGGAGGTTACAAATGTGGTAAATTGTCCTTTTTTGTCTTAAAAATCCAGCAAGAACCAACCCGGCAGGTGGCATGATAAATACATATTAATATAGTGACTGGACAGTTTCTGGAAGATTTTTCAGTCATGGTGATAATTAAAAAACTGCTAAATGGGTTTTAATTTGTGATACTAATTAATAGTCAGCTGAGGCTGAGCTGACCAAGGTGTATATAAATGTGGCAGAGTGGCCTCAGAAAGGTGCTCCATTAGCAAAGAGGGTGGCCTTTTAGAGAGCAGAGATCTACATCTCCTATGCCCACCTTTCTGAAGTTCTTTCACTCTATTTCAGGAAAGGGATGGAAAAGTCATCATGTGGGAGAATGAGTCACAATGGGTGACACATTTGATTAGCATAGCTTGGTTTGGTGGCTGGTCTGTGATGTAAACTAGTATGAATTCTCTTTAATTTTTTCAGAATTTATGTTTGTTCATTTTCCAAAAGTTGTTGTCCTTAAACTGAAGCACTTGAGTTGTAGAAAACAGAAATCACTTGACTTTTGGGGACTGTGAAACTGGGTTTGGTGTCACAGATTTCTTCCGTGGCCCTCAGTGTCACGTGCTTGATATTTCTCAGCTCCCCAGCTTAAAATGCCATGAATGCAATTCTCCTGTCCTCTAGGAACAGAGGTGGGGGAATAAAAGGAAAAAAAAAAGGCGAAGTACTCATGTAATGTAGTAAGTGAAGCTGTATTAAGAGAAAAAACTTGAACATGGGGAAAAAAATTAAAGAATTTTGCTGATTTAGTAGCTGGAAACACAGTTTTTATTAAAGGTTCATACCACACCCATGCTTGCAGTCCTTTTATCATGTGCATGCATCTGATTTCAAAGTCTGAGCTCACCTGCTTGCACCTGCTTGCTTCATTTGGAATTGTGGCCTGCAGCTCTGGGGCATCAGAAGGCCAATGAATTTCCCTGCAGTGCCAAACGAGAGGCCTCTTCCCATGTGAAATTGCATGCTGCTTTTGTGATGAGGATCTTGGCAGACAAAAATTTCACAGGGTTCCCATTCTTTTGGTTTATTTTATCAAGTCAGTATGAGTGGTTATAAAGCTGGAGGCTGGTGAATACAAGAGATAGTGTGAATGGCAGCTTTGTGGAGAGGGTGGAAGGAGGCAGCAGAGGGCTGCTTTTGCAGCATCTTCCTTGTCTAATAGAGTTTGCTGCTTTTGGTTCCTGCCATCCTCTGAGCTGCCCTGTAAATCGGCTTGTTCTGTTTTGTAAGTCTGCCCTGGTCTGGATAGCAAAGATTATGGAGGTGCCACCTGCTCCTTGATAATTACAAGAGCTTCTGGGTGCAGGTGTCATCAGAGCCATGCATGAAGCCAGTGATGAGATGATGGCAGGCTCCTGATAGCAGACAATGACAGGTGGTTGCAGAGTTGTCCTTCTGGTTTTCCTGGAAGTTTTCTGAAGATGTCTTGTTTGAAACATGGGCTGTTTGAATTGCTGCACTAAGCAAAAAATTAAAGGCTTTCCTCAGAGGATTCAAGGCATTAAGTTGAGACCTGAGCAGAAGAGACTTTTTTTTTTCTTTGCTAACCTAGTAGTTCTCATCAGATAAAAGGTGCATCTGGGACTTAGCCAGTACTATTTAAAGTGGATTAATTCTGTTTGTCCTACTTCTCTCTTGCTTGCACGATTGGTCCTAACTTCCATGAAGACTAAACGAAAGAAACTTGCAACTCTGAGAGGGAGCACGAATTGAATTATGCCATGTTTGCTTGTGTTCTTCTTGCCCCTCTGACAAGAAAGACTCTAACTTCCATTTTTATTTTGCCATATAAAAAAGAGGCAAATTAATGAAAGTTTGCAAGTTCCTTGTTTGGTCACTTAATTGGCTGTATGACAAAGAGCTCTGCAGTGTGTGTCAAACAACTCTGAGAGTTCTCTGATGATTTGTGCATTGCTTGACTCCTGATGCTATTCTGCACAGCCTGTCAGGCGAGGTATCGTTGTTAAAGTGGCTGGAATAAATTGGCTAGCAGTGAGCATACAATGTTGTGTATTAACTATAGCTACAGGGAGTACTTTTAGCTGCTTTTTCAAGAGATCGAGATGTTTGCCCATCAGCATCAAAGTGCCTAAAACTTTCATTTAATATAATTAAAAGGACATCTGAAAGAAGTGTGACTCGCAGTGAGGTTCTGTGGTTTGGTAGTCCTTTGTTAAAACTCTGTGAACTTAATATACTTCACAGCTTGAGAAACCTGCACTTGATTTGTGTCAGCAAGAGATAAACTAGAAATCCTCACCCTGCATATTTCTGCTGTGGTGAGCCCGTTGTTAGGGGAGAGGAGGATCAAAGCAGCAGCCTTGGGTTTGTGACCAGACTCCAAAATTCATCGCATAAATGTTAAAAAGGAAGGTGACCCCATGTTCACCCACCTACAACTCAGCTATGGTTGGGTTCTCACATGGCAAAACTGAGGAAAAAAAAAAATCTAGTGTTTTCTGTGTTGCTCTCTGCTTACTCTCGGCTTGAATCTGAGTCAGTCCTGGTATCTGCTGTCACTGGTAAAAAGTCTGAATATAAATTGCTATAGGGGGCAGCAGGAGATGTCCCTTTGATTTGAGCCACTGGAGGAAAGGATGAGTCTCACAGACTCCCCTGGAGTTTCCTTGAAGGCTGTGGGTATTCTGTCAAAGAGGCATTTCTGATGTGTGGCCCATTTTCCTTTCATGCTACAGCCTTGCTCACTTCCCCAGTGTAATTACTCTAGCAGTTGCTTGTATGGTTTCAAATCCCAAACAGTAGGGCAGCAAATACGGATGATTCATAAATGCAGTTCTCAGCTTATTCTGCAGGGAAGATCTCATTAGATGAAATAGATCATATGTTATTTCCTTCTTCCCAATCAATTCCTTTTATTTCAGTCCTACAGATGCCTTCTGACCTTAAAATATTCTTCCTCGTATAGTAAGTAAAGCAAAACCATAACCTGTAATTTGTAACCTTGTTCTGTTTCTCATATCGCCTATTATTTTTTGCATGCTCCCATTAGGAGATTATTGGTAGTTCAAGGCCAAGATTGCAAACCTTGCATACCTAGTAAAAGACCATTAATTCCATAGTTAAGCATTTTGTAGATGGCCTAATTTTAATAAAGGTCAGTGCCTTTCTTCTCACTACAGTGAGTTCTTAGCACTGCTGGAATTCAGGCCGTTTCTGAGTCAGTACAGTTCCTGTAGCCACAGCATAAACATTTGCTGTATGGTTGAAGAGAGAGGGTTGCATCCTCTCTCTTGGGAGCCTTTGCTCTCAATCTGTGGAGCAATTTTAGAAATTCCTCTGCACGGCCATGGGAAGTTCTCTTCTTGCCTTTGCCATGAGTAGTAGGCTTTGTCTCAGTTCACCAAAACTGATACCATCTGTTGCCAATCACCACTCTGGTACCAGATGAAGAATAGTGCTTCTGGCTTAGTTTTGAAGGCAGAAGCAAAGATTGGCAGTAGATATTCTAATGATTTATTTATTTTCAAACACTCACTGTGGTTGAGCTCCTTTCAGTCTAAATATGTTTGTACATTCCACTGAATGTTACAACGGTTTTGTGATGACCGTGTTGCTTTTTAAAGAACATTAGACAGTGGCTGGGCTTCCCTGTAAGAAATTGTCTCCATTGTGCTTACTGATGCTTTGACCGGGGACAAATTTTGATTTTGAATTAAAAGAATAAATGGCAAGGAAAAAAAAATCATCCAAGAGTGAAGAGCCTTGTCAGACAGATTGGAAGGCACTTTTCAGCTAAGAAGTGGGATTTAATGCCATCATGTAGCCAAATGACATTTTCCTTGTTTAGGAAGCTGAAGAAATGACATGAGCATCTCTTTTTGTCCTGAAGTCCCACACAGTGGGTGAGTGTAACCATTTGATTGACGACCCCTGTGTAGTGGGATTGAGGTGCTGTTCATTTGCCATTCTAAAAAGACTTGTCATTTCCTGAGCTGCTCCCTTTCAATGCAAGCACTTGTGTGCCCACATCCATACTTTCATGCTGACCTTCTCCTCCAAAGGGCCCATTCTGACTGTGCCAGGTACATTCAGAGTTAATGGGAGTTTCTCTTGTACTGGTGCTTTTTCTGGCCAGAGGCAAGAATCAAACAACTTCCAGCAGAACTTGCCAGCAGAACTTGTTGTCAATGGCATTGATTGTGCCTTTAACTCAATTAGTTTGGAGGCTTGCAAATATTGATAGCTTGAGCAAAGGGTTTGTTTTAGCACTGAGTATTTAATAGGAATACTGAGCAAAACCAGCTCAAAAACTTGAGCAAGGAGGACAAGTAAGCTTTTTTCAAGTACTACTGCTTTCCAGTCGGAAAAAGGGAAAAAAGAGCATAACACTGTGATCATTGTACCATATCAACATTTCAGTGCATCTGCTCTCTGATGGGTTTTTCATCTGCACTGTGAAGTGTGGACATGAAAGAGGTTTTGTGCTTTTTTTTCTCTGCTGATTTGCCATAAAACCTCAAGCTGTTATAAAAAGTGGCTAGTTATATGTTTGTATTTTTCAAATAAAGGCATTTGTTCTGGAGCAGTACAGGGAGACCTCAGGCAGGACCAGAAGCTCAGGCCATAAGCAGGGCCTGAGGCTGTGCCTGTGTGCAGGCTGTCCTCAGAAAGGGTGAGCAAACCTCTTTGGATGAGTGTGCTGGCAAACAGCTTTGGCACAGGGCTACCAAAGCACTGCTTGCTTCATGCACCAGCCATGATTTTAGCTTATGCAAAGCCTCATGGCTGTAGCTCCTCATATCCTAATTTTTGAAAGTGCACTGTGTGAGATATTCCTGTGAGATCAAGGAAGTGTTAGCACTATGAGACAGGGCTTTAGAAGTTATAAAATTCAGATGTTTTAATTAGAGATGCCATTGCAAAAGTGGTGTTTTATTGCCTGGTGCCACTGTCCTCATTCTCCCAAAGTTGCTGTAGGAGGTAAGTTCTTGTTGTAAGTTTCATGCTAAGGAAAGTGTGCAGTGTGTTCAGTCTCTTCCTAACATGCTGCTTTGTAAGGAAGGGCAAACTGCATATTTGAAAATTACTCAACAGAAGGATTCAACTAACATTCCCTGTAGGACCTGCTGGTATTCACTAGCCATACAGCAGAATTTTCTCCAACTGTAGGTTTATTGAGGTTGTTGTCTTCCATCAACTGTTCAGCAAGAGGCCAAAATGAAAATAAAGGTTTAAAGAGATCCTAATTCTAGGAGAGCTGCTGGTTTTCTAAGGTTGTTGTGCTTAAGGTTGTTGTAGCACATTGCAGTCTGGTGCCAAATTTGTCAATGAGCTGAGTACCTCTGACATCTCCTAGTGATTTTCAGTGTTGAGTCTCAGTTAAAGAGAGCTTTTACATTGCAAAATCTGGTTTTATCGAAGATGGATAAAATGTCTTGGATGTTGGTACAGTGAGAGAAAATTAAATCTATATCGTATCACTGGATATATACAGAGTTCAAACCTCCTAGATTTAAACTGTGTGCCACATAGCCAGGTACTCTCACCAGACATTTCTAGAGGGGGAGAAGAGAAAAATAAATGAACAAGCAAAATTCAGTTTAATGAAATGTAGCAGCTGCCACAAAGGAAATCAATGGGATATGTACAACTGGCCCTTTAGTAATGCATAATTACTGTAAGGCTTCTAATTAGTTTCCTTTTTACAATGCATCTTTTAATACTAATTTGTAAGTGTCTGAGAAGGAAGGTTTACAATTTGTTTCTTTTTTGTAACCTCAGGATAAAACCAAGAAGCCATGAGTACGTGCCCTTATTTGGGAAAAACCTCCCTCTGCAGTTTATTAACATTTATTTGCATTGAACATACAATCTGTGGTTCTGTATAACCACATAATGAAAGGCATCACCATCATGGGGTTTGTCTTTTGTGCTCGGCAGGGTCTTGCTCTTCTCTCGATGTCCAATTGTAGTCACTGCTGGGGACATGAAAGGTCCACTGTGTCTAATATTCTGTGACCCAGGGTGGTTGCTCTTTACAGGCTGGTAATTAGAGGGTTTGGCTTTGCATGTATAGATACCCTGACATCACAGAGAGCATAAAGCTGTGCTATGTATTTCAGCACAGAAAAGTGGAAAGTCTGCCTTCTTGGCTCCCTTCTGCCATGCCCTTCTTCCCTCATTTGATCTTAGCCTACAAACAAGCAAGCTGTGCTTTATGAAAACTTTCTCTTGATCTAATTTGAGTTCCTTTTGTCCTTCTTGTGATGCATCTGTGTGCCTGTGCTGTCTAGTTATTAAGTCCAAGCAACCACATCATTGGTTTGGTGCCGTGCTGTGCATGATGGTGAGTTATATTTGGGCTCCAAGCCCCACATTTTTATTTTGCAAGAAGCTCAGCTGAGCTTCATTTGGAAGAAGGAACAGGCAGAGGAAGACAAGAAAACCACAGGAGAGGTAGTTCTTTAGCTTGGGAAGCAAGGACAGGATCTTCAAGGTCATACAGCATTCTTTAATAGATGTTCGGTTTTTCATGGATAGGTATAATCTCGTGATTTTGGGTGAAATGGGGATAATCCTTGGAGTAGTTTCTTCTACTTTCAGTGAGGAGAGAAACTAGAGAGTATCTGGGCATGCTTCTTGGCTGCATGTTAAATGCTGGAAGTGGGGTGGGATGAAACAATGTCAGAACTTTCTTGTCTCCCTCTGAAGGTCCCCACCTTTATCAGGATCCCCAAGCATCTCAGGTAAAAGCTATCAAGCCATCAGCTCACAAGCACACCTGTCCCATGCCTTCTACATTTTGAAGGTTCTCTCTCAGGGCTAGCCCTCCTCCAGCTGGTCACTGAGGGGCTTTCCTGGAAGTCTGGCGCAGCTGTTTATTCTATGCTGGAGCTTCATCAGACCACAAAGTCATTGGACCAGGTGCCAAACCCACATAAATCACAAAGGCTCAGCTTAAAGACACAGGCCTATCCTTGTCACATGTGCCTGCTTTCCCACAGCTCCCACTCCCCTGCCCAACTTTTCCCAGTTGGCATCTCTGTCTCACAAGGCACTGTTGCTATAACAGCTGTTTTGTTTCATTTAAACACCTACCTCAGCTCCTGCCCAAAACGCAAACATTTCATTAGCACCTCATCTCCTTGGCTTCAGCCCACAGCACTCGGCCATAATGAAGTGCTGCACTCCGAAATATAATGTGGGGAACACTTGATTAATGCACTGAGACAGGTGAGGGGAATGACCCTCTGGGAAAAGCTAGGGACTAAATTAATCTCGGATGTAATGCCAGCAAAGACAGTCTACCAGCTTTGTTCAGATACGTGATAAGGACGTGACCCAAAGTCCTTGGAAATCTTCCTGGAGCTTTTGTGTTTGACCCCAGACCCAAAGTGATGTGAAGTGGCTGGTTTCAGGTAGTCACTTCAAGAGGATGGATGCACAGCATTGGGTGGGGAGTGCACATGGTGCAGGAAGCAGTACATTAGGCTTAATTGGTGTTCTCTTTCAAACTTGCATGCACACGTATGTGCACATTTAAAACAAAAGAAAGAATGCATTAGATAATTTTTTTTTCTGGGGGAAAGTCTTTGCAACAGATGTTTCACTGTAACACAAATATTTCAGCATCTGTTTCATATTCTGATGAATAGACATTACCTTTCTGTCCGGAGCCAGGAGCTGGATCTGCTGCAAAGACATTTTCCACCATTCAGATATTGATAAAAGTATGCAGGATGCTGTTTTAGCAGAGAATTTAAGACACCAGTCGGAGCCGAGCTAAATGGAGGCAAGGCAAATTGTGTGATAACATTGAGAGGGAGAAAAATCTGCATTTTCTGCTTTCCAGGTGCAAGGAAACACCATGTTGCATAGAAGCTACACCACAAAAAAAATCAAGCTTTTTTGGTCACTGGAAAAGAATACCACCTATTTCTTTGCCTGTGAAGAGATAAGCTACCAAAATATACTAGACAATTTTATTAAGAGCTGCAGAGATCAGGCTTCCAAATTCTAAAACACAGAAAAATATCAGATTTAAATGCTGTGGATTTTTCAGTTTCTTCTTGACTACTAATTTCAACCAGCTTGTTGTACATACATAGCAAATGTGTTCAGAAAATTTTTAGGCTATTCAGGAAAATCAATTTAATAATCAGTTTTAAAAATTGATTTATGGTTATCAAGTTCCACTTTAAACTAAACGAGTGAGGCATTCTGTTTATGGTGTAGGAGAGGTTTGGCATAAGAACAAATGAGTTAATTGACCATGAATAAATGTAACTGTGAAGGTCGGATCTTTGTGCTGTCAGAGGAGCCCAATTATGGTGTAGCCTCCCAACAGGAAATGTGATGGTGTGCAAAACCTTCCAAACTCAAGGAAGGTATCTTTGCTGGGATTAAAAACACCAGCAGTGGCAGTTCTAGCTGTCTTTACTTCTCCTCGAACCTTGCTGTAATTGAAATGTTTGTTAAGGTCACGTGGATATAGCAGTGAAATCTAGTTCAACAAATCTAGTTCGATATGCTCATATCCTCCCATTGCTCATTTGCACCTGACCATGACTGGCAAGTGAATCAGGATGCTGCTCTGTGCATTCTGTGCCAAGTGTTGCCATTGTAACACTCCTCCTGAGGGCTCTTCTAGAGAATGAGCTGAGCCACAGCTTCTTTCCACCCTTGGGTTTAGCAACAGTATCAGGAGTAAATACTGAAGTATTCCCATGACAGTGAGCCCATGGGGCACACTTTAGGCTTGGAAAATGTTGGAAGTCCTGTGGGACTGTCATCAGCTTGCAGAGCAGAGGTGTGGGTTTGATGCCTACGTGCTCAGAATACAGAAAATTATTATGAACAGCAGTTTCATCTTGAAGGGGAGGTTGCTTTCTGCAGTCAGCATTAGCTGGCAGTAGAGGTGTTTCTCTGTGGGGTAGGCCTGCCTGGTGACTAGACCGTAACCAGCTGAAGAAAGCATGATCAAAGTAGCTTATTTTTTATCCTTTGCACTTCTAAGTTCTATCAACTAGTACAGCTGGTCCCATTAAAAAATGTTAGCTGAAAAGTGGTTGAGTCAGCTCTGGTTAGTAGCGAAGCGGAGGGTTTAGGTTGAGAAAAGCCTTCAGTTTGGGTAAATTCTACTGCAGTAATTTTGCAGTCATGAGACCAGTGGAGTTTTGTGTGATCCTGTGTGTGCATCCAGATTAACCTGTGGAAAGTTATCCATGGGAGAGCTCTTTGTGCGTGGCAGCCCAGGGCAGAAGGTGCACTGTAGGAGGGACTGAAGCAGTTTCCGCAGGACTGACTCCTTCCTGAATGCAGTGATTTGAAATGTAGTGTCTTATCTAAATCTCTATGGGCACCTGCTGCTGCTCTGGATGAAGTAGTGTAACTCAGCTATTTCTGTGTCTTCATGGCTGCCTGCCAGAGGTTATGTGGTGGGAAATGTTTTAGGGAGCACAGCCTTTGCAGATACTAAATACCTTCCATGAGTGCCCCAGCCCTGCTCTTGAGTTCTGGTGCTGCAGATGGGGTTTTCCTGCATGTTTCCTTAACCATCATCTTCCTCCTACCCCTCCTTCCTCACCTGCCCTAATTCCTTCTTTTTCCAAGCTCAGAGCTGATGATTATGGAAGCAGAAAAGCACCATTCCCACCTTGCATTTATAATAAAATCAGTATTTCCTCCCTGTCCCATCTGATGGTGTAAAAGCTGTCCTGCTCCATTGCAGGCTGCCCTAATGGGTGGGGGAAGGAGATGCTGTGGCCCCCTGTAAACTGATGTGTGTGGAGGATGGGTTGAAGCATATATCAGAGGTCTCTGGTGCTTTGGGTTTACTGGAGCCTTTTCTCACTCCGTCCCTCTGCCTTGCAGGCCATGGTGGAGACGGTGAACAACCTCCTGCAGCCTCAGGCTCTGAACGCGTGGCGGGACCTGAACGCCAGCGAGCAGCAGCGCGCGGCCACCAAGCTGCTGGACACGGTGGAGGACAGTGCCTTCGTGCTGGCTGACAACCTCCTGAAGACAGACATCGTCCGGGAGAACACTGACAACATCCGTAAGGGGCAAATCCCATAAGTACCGAGGGCAGCCCGTGGAAGAGTAAAGGCTGTGAAGCCCAGCTTTGGTCTTGGTCCCTAGATTAACTGGAGAGCGATTTGTTAGATATGTCTTGGGCCTTTGTCTGAAGGACTTCGAAGTCTTTCCAGAAGAGCCTAGAGGAATAAGGCAGCTCTCTACCCTTGAAATCCCATGGAAAATGAGCACCTGACCTGCCTTTATTACACTTGGCTTTGAGGGTATAATCTGTGCTGGAGCAGTGAGAGCAGAGCTTCACAGGGGGATTGTTCATCGTAAGGCAATTGTGTTTCATTTCATACAAATTTGTGTCTTTATTCAGCTGATTGTTGATTTTAATTAAAAAACAAGCATGATGGAAAGCACCAGCACTCCCACTGTGCATATGTAAAATGAGAACAACTCTTCTTTCTATTTCCATGAATACAGATCCTGAGCACTGATAACATTTACAGAAAGTACCAATCGCCAGTGGCAAAGAACTAGTATTCTCAGATTTTCATTTTAACCATTGTCCTTAATATCCTGAGGTTCTTGTTTACAAGAACTGGTTGTCTTTTGTCTTCCACAGAGAGGAGAATTTATTTGCACTTTTTTTTTAATTAAATTTAAAACTTCTTCAGGGCAAAGATTTAAAAACAAATAGGAGCCCAAACACATTCTAGCATGCAGCGTTGTAAGTTGATTCCCCTCCTCTCAGCTGGTCTGGAACACCATTTTGTAGCTTTGAAATACCGTGTTGAAGATGATTTCAGCAGAGATTTTTTTCTTAGTGTCTGTCTCTCTTGCACACAGAGCTGGAAGTTGCGAGACTAAGCACAGATGGGAATCTGGAAGATCTGAAGTTTCCCCAGAACTTGGGCCATGGGAGTGCCATTCAGCTGTCAGCAAATACCTTGAAGCAAAATGGTCGAAATGGTAGGTCTGGCACCTCAGGCCATGCCAGCCTCATGAGGCAGTCATGCCTTAGGCATTGTTTTGTGTTTAACCATTTTAAGAAAAGTATTAATTGCTGTGTTAATACTTAAATAAACGGGTAGCATCATTTGCTCGTGCCCTTGACTGCAAGCTACGTTGGCTGACTGGGAATGTATTATATTGCTAAGTGATTCACAGCCTTCAAAAATATTTTGTGATTGTAAAAATGCATCAGATCCTTAAATTATGGGGCTTCTGGGGCACAGTGCTGAATCCAGAGGAGTGCTTTTAACTGCTGATGTCTGCAGTAGGAGGCTTCAGATGGGATAAGAGGCTCATTTGAGTAAACTGCTTCACAGCAGGGCACCATACAAATATCTGAAAGAGTCAAGGGAGAAAACAATAGTAGCAAATATTAATAATGAGCCAACATGGCAGAAAAGGTTGATTAACTGTTATGAGTCTAAATCTTTAGTGCCTTTCTTATCTTACGAACCTCCTGATACAGCATAAATTTTAGATGATGTTATATGTGAATGATCTTCATCCTGCCAACCCATTTATTTCCAGATCAGGAGTTTGAGCAGACACATTTGTTGATCTCTACAGCCTCACTGTAGACCAACTTTAAACTCATAGGCTTCTGCTGATGGGCCCAATCTGCTCCTGTTTCTGAGCTCCTTTAAAATTTAATCTGTGTGCAGGGGACAACACTCATATATGGGCTTTGGTCACTGCAGGCAAAACACAGAATCACAGAATGACTTGGATTGGAAGAGACCTTTAAGATCATCTGGTTCCAACCCCCTTGCAATGAGCAAGGACACTTTCCACTAGATTAAGTTGCTCAAGCCCCATCCAGCCTGGCCCTGAACACTTCCAGGGATGGGGCATCCCCAGCTTCTCTGGGCAACCTGTGCCAGTGCTGCACCCTCCTCCACATAAACAATAAAGAACATGGAGTGATAAGGCAGCATTACAACCAGACCAGATGTGTTAAAATTTCCAAAAACTTTAAACAAAGTTTGGTCTGGTGGTTCAGCAAGAAAATCTTGTCATTGGCTTTCTTGCACATAGGATTTGAGGAGAAGTATTTCTTTTAGAGACAGTTTAAAACTCAAGCTGTGTAGCAAAATTCCAGCAGGGAAGGACTTTTACTGTGCTGTCTGTTGGCAGCAATAAAAGGGAAGTTTTGTTTTTCTAAACACAGTGCCACTACAGAGTTCTGTTCAAAACAGAACCCCATCAATTTGCACCAGCTTGACACATGCCCAGAGGTCACCAAAGAGCTACAAATAAAATTATCATAAAAGGATTTAGGTTGAGAGGAACCTTTGGAGTCATCAGTGCCTCACCTTCCTCAGATGCTGTGGTGATTCATATAGAAACAAAAACAGACCTCTCCACAACTAATACATATAAAGGCAAACTAATCACATTCCTTTCTTATTTATAGGCTGTGAAATAATGTGCAAAACAGAAGGCAAACTGGATGGTTTCAGTTAAAAACAGTTGGCTGGTACACTCAGTTTTCTGCAGGCTCTCCAATGGTGTTTTTCTGATTATCTGATTGGCAAATTAGGAGAATAAATGTATTTTTAAATGAAATTTTGTTTTAACTGTCATGTGAGATTGGAATTGTGTTGGAAAGGTTTTGATTTCTTCTCCCAGAGTTGTCCCTACACTTTTCTGAGATAGTCTTAATTTATTACCAGACTAAATTATAGCTTTATACGGCATCTGTGCAACATGTCAGCTTGAAACATGTTTCCCAGGTATATCCAGGAGAACAAAGTGATGTCAGGTGGGAAATGGACCACCTGGCCTCTTTTTTTATGAAGCCAGTTACACCTGCTGATGCCAAAAATAAGCCCACCTTCCCTGTCTGTCTTCTGCTCATCTTTCTGGTTATAAAAGTTTCTTTCGGAAGAAGCAGCTCTGCCCTTCTTATCAAAGGGCTGCTTATTGCACCTCTTGGTGTTCAGTGAAATTGGCAGGAGCTGGGTTTTCGTATGCCACATCCTGGTCCTTTCACATTTTCTCAGAGCAGTTTTGAAGTTGATTAAGAGAAAAGATTTGCAATCTAAAAAGCAAAAATGCCACCCCAGTGATTCAGCCTGGCCATCTAACCTCTTACCTCTCTTCTAGGTGAGATCAGGGTGGCTTTTGTGCTGTACAACAACCTGGGCACCTATCTCTCCACGGAGAATGCCAGCATGAAGTTGGGAACAGAAGCGATGTCCACCAATCACTCTGTCATTGTCAACTCCCCTGTCATCACGGCAGCAATAAATAAAGAGTTCAGCAATAAGGTTTACCTGGCTGATCCTGTGGTGTTTACTGTCAAGCACATCAAGGTGTGTGAGTTCAAAAAGCGCTTCTCTTTTTTTTTCGGTTTCTGAAATGAAATGATGCAAAAGTTGGCTGCTGTGAGGCCCCCAGCAGTCCTTGATTAGATTTTGAATTATACTTTTGTTCCTTTGCACTTTTTGTTATTTATGGGGAAGCTCTCTTTTACATTGCATTAATAGAAGTAAAGAAAGTGTCTCCTTTGAGCTGATGCCCATTGCTCGGTTGCTGACATGCATCATTGTGTAATTAAAAATTACCAATAAATTAGAATAGACCATAATATTATTTTATCATGGTGGCAGGGGATGTTAGAGGAAAGTGGAATTACAGCGAAATAGGACAGCTAGTCCTCCTGTTAGCCAAGCTCAGTCATTGCAAAAGTTGATTGCTTAAAGCAATTAATTTCTCCGCTCTGCAATGCAAATGAAGCAGTCTGGTTTTGAAGAGCTGGATTTAGTCAATGTCTAAAATTAATCAAGAACAAAGAACTGAGTTTGCATTAGCAAAGAGTGCAGCAACAATCTAACTTTCTCTGGTATTGGCAAGTAATACTTGACGTATAAACCACTGCTGATTATTTATCTAAAATTAAAGGGTGAGTGTTACAAAGAGCCTCAGTAGTGCATTTAGAAATCTCTGAGAGCCTATCATTGCTACTGCATTTATTAATTTCTTTCCTGCAGCAGTCAGAAGAAAATTTTAACCCAAACTGTTCATTCTGGAGCTACACGAAGCGTACAATGACAGGGTATTGGTCCACCCAGGGCTGTCGCCTCCTGACAACTAACAAGACACACACCACGTGCTCCTGCAACCACCTCACCAACTTTGCAGTGCTGATGGCTCATGTGGAAGTTAAGGTAGGCATTGCAGATTTCCAGGCTGCTAATGCACAGGGCAGGCAGGAGAAGTGGTCAATGTGTGGCACCATTTTGTTACTGCTAATGGAGCTGAGTAGGGAAGCTGCTGTGACAGTAACTCTGAAAGTAGAAACCATCTGGTGTAAGTCTTCCTTCTGCTCTGTGGTGAAACAGGAAATAGTCACACCAATGCAAAGCCTGTCTTAGGCTCTTACATGGACATTTCTGAGCTGGGGATGGTGAGTGAGCAGATTTAGCTGTTGCCATATCCCATCCTTTGCTAACTGGTGCAGAACATCTCCTGGCTGGGTTCTTTCTCACAGGGCCCTGTGCCACCAGGGAGTAGCAAGGTAGGGGGTCAGAAGCGTGCAGCCTGCCTCATGGGGAGCAGGTTGGATGTCCTGCTGGCAGCAGCTGCAGATACACTGCCACAGGTGTTTGTGTCAGGTGCGTGTGTGGAGCCAACAGTGTTTTTCTCCTTCCAGCTAGGGGGAAAAATACATTGTCTGCATCTGTGTGACAGAGAGATGCAGAGTGTGACACACGAGAGGGAAGCTTCTGATACCATCCTGTGCAGGCTGGGCATCTACTTGAGGCCAGTGCATGACCAGCTGGTTCCCTTGCCTGCTTTTATGTCCCTGATGTAAATCTGGCTTTCCACATGACTAACCCCACTGAAGCTAAAGAAGTTAATCCTGAAGGTAGATATTCCTCATGGTAGCAGTGGTTTTGGGAGCAAAGCACACGTTTAGGAGTTTACTCAAGAACAGGAGAATGGTTGAGATAGTCTTCCATTTCCTGAGCTGCCTTGGCCATCTTTGGTTGAGAACAGTCTAAACTGCTGGAGAAAGAAGGAAGCCCTGATGCCCAAAAGATTTTGGCCTAGTCATTTTCTTCATTGTGGTGTCTCCATTTCATGTGCCTGGCACAGCAGCAAAATCCACAGCTCTGAGCTAGATATGGAACTGGCATCTTCTATGCAGGCAGAACTTTTCAGAATCACTTCCATGACCAGCATAACCACAAAAGCTATTATGGTTTTAAAACTACTTCTTCTCAAGTAGTCTTCCAGTGTCACTGCTTTATGTATTTTTGTTCCACTTAAGAATCTGAAGAGGAATCTAAAGAGACGCAATAATATATATATTAAATAAGCATCATGCATGACAAAAGCTCTGCAAAAAAGAAATGGGAGCCCAGGAGCACATTTTGCCCAACAGCTGGGTCCAGCTGAAAAGGGCAGGATATATCTGTTGCTCCTGCAAGTTGTGGTAACCACTTTATTCTGCAGGAGTCAGTCCTAGTCCAGGAAACATGCCATTAAATGTTTGTGGCATTGTCCTGGGAGATGCCTGAAGAAAAGGCCTATTCAGAGCATGTATTTACAGCTTAGTGGCATTCTGCAGTCCAGGTCTGGTTTTGCCAGTTTCTTACAACTGCTTGAATTTTCATAAGAAATGTGTGTTTGGCTCATTATCACCCACCTGGAATTAACAGATATGCCTGAGTCACTGAAGTCAGAGGTTGCAGCTGGGAAATGCAGATAGTGATCCACTCCACTGGTGTGAATGGGGGCGATCCCTACTGCGTGGTGCAGATACAGCCTGGTGTTCAACAAGCTTCTTCTCAAACTGCAAATAGGTCAGCCTTGTCTGCACTTTGCATCCAAACCTTGTGAGACGAGTAGAGCTGCTATCTCATCTTGCAGGAAAAGTATGTAAGACCCTTCTTCGCCCATGTTCATCCAGCAGGTTGGAAAGAGCTGCAGCTGGAAGCTTCCTGAGTGCCAAGCCAGTGTGCTATTAGCTAGTGGCTGCTTCTGGGTGTTAACAAGTGCCCTCAAGACTTTCAGGTCATGTTTTATCATTTGGCTGCAGCCAAAGTACCATTGCTGTAAGAGCCAAATTGGCTCCACTTTGTTGACTCTGATACAACTAGACAGCTTCCTGGCATGTCCACTTCAGTGATCATCCTGGCCTGAGGGCAGAGGCAGGGCAGGGTTTCCTCCCACATAGCACAGACACATATTTTAGATATAAATATGCAAACATTTGCAACTTGCCCCACCAGCTGCTTGTCACCTTGCTCTTCCTGGTGGCGTTGTCTCGCTCCGTGGTAGAGCTGACCATGTGGCTCTTGGCACAGAAGGTGGCTTATATGACCTTCCTTATGCTGTTGTAATGAGTTGATTTTAAAGTCTTGGCAGGACAATATCTGCTGGTTTGGAAAAGCGGAGGTTTAAAAACAAATGGGGGTTGTTGTCATTCATTGACTCATGCTCACTGCTCATAGATATGCTTTTGAGCCATTTTTTAATCTTGTGGCTGGTTCAAAAAGGCATTCCTTAGTCATTCCGTGACCTGGTAGTGTTCTTAGAGGTGGAATGATCCTTGGGGAAATGATATTGTGTGCTTCTGCAAGACCTCTTAGACCAGTGTTCTGGCAATGACCAGGATCTCTAAAAAGGACTGTTGTACATACAATAATTAAAAATACTCTTCGAGTTTTGCAACAGAAACAATTTTCTCCCATGACTGAGATTTGTAGTTTCCTGACTTCAGTTGTTTGAATTTTTGGATCCATAGGGAACATCCTTTGGTGTAAGAAGTATCCACAGCACCCTGCCTAATGAGACTGAAAACTGGGCATCATAGGGAGCAGACATCATAGTCCTGCTCCTTAATCAAAAAACAGCACCAATTTGACAAGTGTCACATCTGCTCATGAATGATCTCTGTGCCTGGTAACATGGCACAAGAGCATGTTCTCCAGGGGGGATCTCGGTGGCCGCTCTGTGAGTTCCGGGCTACGGTTTAATTACTAGCAGAGTGTGTGTGGCAAGGTGGAGCTGGAAGGTAGCACTGCTGAGGAGAGGTGATTGATGGCCATCTGGCTCTCCAGCATGAAAATGCAATATGTCTTTGTCCAAAGGGACAGAAAATGCCACCAACTGACCATGGCTGTAGAGATTTATTTGTGTGCTCAAAGAGTAGAAGTTGCTGGGATCAATTCTGGTCTGACTAGGACAGTACCTGATTAAGAGGAGAATTCAATTTGAAGATGCTTTCTGTCTATTAAGATATGTTGGGTTTCTTATTCACCCACTGGGGTAAAATAACAATGTCCAAGACCAAGAGCTGGCTGTGCACACAAGCAGGATGCATAACTGTTGGGAAGAGCAGTGGACCCTCACCTGCAGGTCGCCCTCCTTAAAAATGTGGTGGCTTCCATGCTGTGGAACAAAGCCCGTTGTTAAATAAGCTGTTCTACCTATGTAATTGCTGTAGAATTATTCAAAATTTACAAGTTGTTTTTCGTAAGCTTGTGCTTTGCATCATACTAATTATAGCAGATGCATCTTAAATGTATCATGGGAAAATTATGCAGCCAGAAAACAAGTTCAGAGCTGGTGGGAAAATGCAATTAAAAAACGCACCCAAACCAGAAAAAGCAAAGGTACCCCCAGGGTAGATAAGTGTTGCTTATCAATTTGTAGTGAGTGCCAGATCTTAGTCTTCTTTTTTAAATACAAATAGAAAGAGGGGGAAAAAAAGAAAGGTGTTTTGACTGTTGTAATTATTAGGAAGGTTTGAGGTGTTTTCTTTACCACAAACGTGTTACACTGTGCTGATTATTTGGGGAGTGGAAGCATAAGGCAAGCTAAGGAGAGAAGGGAATTAAAATATATGAAGTCTAAGTGGAATGTAGCAGTCCATTGCCTAAAGCAGTAGAGGAGCAAGCTAGAGTTACTGCAGGCTGATCCTGTGTTCTAACCTTCACGTGCAAGTCATATAGCTCACACTGGCAAGAAACTTCTTCCAGAAGCTGACATTTCTAGCAGCTTGGATGGGTGGATGGTTACACTGAGTTTGGTACAACTGCTGTAGCTCATTTCTTGTGTTGGAGATGCCATGTGAGTAATCAGAGCTTCCAAAATCCAGCCATCATAGGAGAGCAGGATGATGGATGCAATTATTATTCTTAAGCCTCACTTCCTCTCCACAACCAAATCTCAACTCAGCTGCCTCGCAGTTGCAGTGGGGTTGGTGAGTACAGTGGAAATAGCAGGCTCTTGCCACATGCTGTATGGGCAGTAGTGTGTGTGACACATGGTGAGGTGAGGTCTGTACCCATTTCCCTGGGTACACCTGCCTCCATACAGCTTTGTTCTGGCCATGGCAGTTTCAAGGACTTGAAATGGCTGCTGCTTCCAGCAGTCGCTGGAAGGCTGTTGCATTTTGGGGAGAAGTTTGTGGGAGAGAGTTCTGCTAGGAGGCCTCTATCTTGCTGAGTAAGGCTGAAGAGGAGGAAGATGGTCTGTGTTGCCCATGCAGAATATGAAGGCAGCTTTGTGGACTAAAGCAAGGAGAGAAAAGGTGACTAAACCACCTTGTAGGAATGCTGAGGGATCTCAGCCCTGTTGTGAATGGGCAAAGTCAGAAGACAGTAATGTTGCACAGAGGCTTCAGGTGGGAATTTTGCTCTCTTTATTCCTGGGTTAGGACCTGATGGTGCCAATGATGGCATCACCTTTGCAGAGCCCAGAGGGAATGCCTACCAGGTCCATGCGTGCTGTATTCACTGTGGAGCACAGCTGCCTACCTCCCTTGGTGCATCCTTAGGGAAGATGGAGAGGATAGATGCTAAAGCAAAGGGATCCCCCAGCTCGTATTCCTCTTGGCCACAGAAGGGGAAAAGCTCCCTTAAGGCCTCTCATGCCTTCATAGCCACAGCAGGTGATGCCTTTTAGCCAGCTTGGATGCACATCAGGAATCCTTGGGGTTTCCTCCCAGTTCATGTACCCCAGCTGGTGCTTTTGACACATCTACAAGACCATCTGCCTCTTCAGTAGCCCTTTGCACATAGCCAGGAAGCATTACAGCCAGGTCATAGCAGTAAATCCTCTCTCACCACCAGAGGTGGGGGGAAAAGGGCAGAGAGACCCCGCACAGCCCCAGAGAGCTACAGATCCAAGAAGCAGCATAAGCAATGCACAGAAGTTCAAACCTGTCCCACTTGGGTCTCTGCCCAGCCCAGCACTCTGCCAGCTCCCACCAGGCACTGAGAGGTCATATTTGAGCTAGTTGATGACATTGTGTTTTTATTTACTGCTTGCTTATTCTTCCACCCCCAAAGATATTACTTCTTCCATTCCTAGAGGGACAGATTAGGCAAAGGAATGTGTCCTTTGCTGCTGGCAGCTTGGTTTGGCTGCTGTTTTCTTCTGCTGATGTTTTTAATAAGGGAGGAAATGGCTGTTCATCTCAGGGAGAGCCATTCTGTCATAAGCTGACATTCCCTGGGATTTGTTTTTATTAGCTCAGCTCTGGTGTACAGGCACTGCCAGAGCTGCTCATTGATTTTCCCAGCCTGGATAATATCGGGGCTGCCTGCTCACCCTGCTGTGGCTGCTACCAGTGCTCCTGTAACTCCTCCTGCACAAATCCCTATCATCACTCTCCTCCTACTGCTCTTGGCCCCACTGGAACAAAATCAGGTCTTTATTCCAAAGCCTCCTTTCACTGGGCTTTGGGTTGGATTCATACCTAAATCACAAATGTAAAACATACTTCTTATAGAAACCCTGTCACTGAAGTGTATTGAGTTTTGGGGGTTTCTTTCCAATTACTCAGTAAGTTGTTCCTGTGCTAAAAGTAATCTGTGTGTCAGCTTATTCTGCAAAGCAAGTGTAGCTTAGTGGTAACAAACCTCAGTGTCTTGCATGCTGTGCTGTGTAGCACCAGTCTGGAGAGCTGTGGTGCGTTTGGGCAAGGAGCTGTTTGGTTGATGCTGTTGGGAAATTGTCTCTTGGACTGACATCCGATATTTCTCATGGGCTCTTCTGGTTGCCCAAGTATTTGGGAAGATCACTGAGAAGCAAGAGGTGACTGCTCTGGTGGTCTCAGATGTATGTTGCATGCTTTAGAGACCCTAGAGCTTTTATTGTGCTGGAAAGATATCCCTAGGGATATTCTGGGAATGGCAGATCCCAGAGGGTCATGATCAATGGCACAGAGTCCAGTTGGACCTGAGCAGGGAGGTTGGAGCAGACGACCCCACTGGTGATCCCTTCCAACCTTCACCATGCTGTGATTCAGTGGTTAGCATGCACATCAAAGTTGTTTTATCCTTAGTCAAGGAGTTTTGAACAGTGCTAGACAGGGTAAAGAGAAGATTTGCTCTTCTTGCATTTTTCTGTGGTTAAGAGACCAAGCTTGAAGGGTGAGACCTACATACAAAATCTTGGTGTGCCCTGTATCATATTTAACCCTGGAACTCCATATACCAACTGTGTAAGCCAGGTTATGCTGCTCCTTTTTTGTCACACAGCGATCAAGTCATGGCAAGGAAGAGCTCATGGCTTTGGGAGAGGTTATGACTATTGTTCCTTTTCCCATATTAATCTGATTGCTGTAACAGTGCAGTAATTTACAAGTTTCAGTCTTGTAAATTCAGTTGCCTTTTGTTGTACTTGCTGGTGTACAAACTCTGGATGTGCCTGCCCTGAGGGAGCAGTTGGCACTGCCATGGGAAGGATGCCAGTGTTTATCAAGTCTTCTCTGATCCACTGGCTCTGCAGTAGCACCTGAAATTGGGCATCCCAAACAGGCTGGAGTATACTCAGCCTTTAAAATTCAGCTCACTTCTTCTCTTGGACTTTACTAGAAAAGCTACAAATTAATTTTTTTTTTCCCCTGAGGTTTTTAAAAATTGCTCTTATACCCAGTTTATTGTTATTATTCCTTTCTGTTTGGTTCTTCTGTGAGTTTGTTGAGTTTGGGGAGGGAGTTTGTAATTATGGAGAAGTTGTTTTTATGGTTTTTTCCCAGCACTCCAGGGATGAGTGTTATGTACATAAAATCAGTATTATCTTTACGATTAATATTAAAAAGAAAAGCAGTAAGAATGATGATAATAATAATATAGCATGTTTACTGCTAAGCATGGTGAGCTTCTTGGGCAAGCAGCCCTTCCCTGAAGAAGACAAAGAACCTAGGTGGTAGGATCCCTCTCCAGGAGGAAAATCACCTGTAATTCCTGCATCATGTCTTAAAATCAGCAGAGTTTGGGGTATTGTGATAAGAGGCGCAGGAGTTGGGACCTGTGAGATTTATCTCACCTAGGGGAAGAAGCCCTTGGAGAATTTTCCCTGCACCATGCTAAATTTGTCTTGGGATGAATGAATCTGGCCACGTCTGGGTGGGGTGCACGCATCTGGCCAAAATCTGCCTGGTTTCTTTCTCCCTGCATCCACCTGCATTAGCTGCCTTGTCCTGTTGCCCGGTCCAAGAGCTGTTGGTCCATTCAGCCTGGCAGGCCAATCTAATCAGACGAGGGCTTGTTCAGGGAGATGTTCTTCTGCCATTCCCCTGCAGCCTCAGACAAAAGAATGAATGATTTGGAAGGTGCAAGGTTTGCATTAACATTTTTCCGCAGAGTTAAGAGGGATGGATGAGCTGGAATGACACTGAGATAAAGCAATGCGCAGCTGCCAGGGAAATGATGTGCTTCATCTTGTCAGGTTTCTGGGCGCTGCTGGATGAGCTGGCTGGAATAGGCATTTCTGTCATGAGCCACAGAAAGCACACAATGATTTCTTGTCTCCCTGTTGGACTTGTGACCTTTAGTTCCTTAGGTATTGGAAATAGTTGGAAAGAGGTGCAAGGAGGTTTGGGCAAAGGAGCCCTCCATCTCTCTACCTCCATGTCTTTCTGGAGACAAAAATTCCAGCATGGAAGGGATGGAGCAGAGAATCACTCCCCACCTTTCATCATCATTTCATGCTGGTAAAACCAAAGAGCTGAAAGGTTTGAGATGCTTCTTGTGGGTGCCGACATAGCAGAGTGTATATCAGGAAAGGCCTGATGTTTGATGCAGCTTTATCACTGGCAAGCAGGCAAAGAAAATGGACAAATTAATCACCTTTTCCCTCCATCTGTCATAATCTATTATCCCATGGAGAGAAAAATGTTTCCACTTTGCCCTGGCCTTTTGAAGTGCGACACTCTTGTATTTGCCAGCCTACATAATGCCCAAGTCATCAAAATGCCGGAAATGGTGGAGAATGTGATTACCATGTGTAACACAACCTGGTGGACCACAGGGGCTTTGAGCTGCTCTGGGGTCTTTGTGAAATGTCCCCAGACATTTCCAGCCAGTATTTTCCCCAGCTCATTGACTCTAACCACTTATACCCAAGCAGTCATCCCGTGACTCAACATGTATTTCTCATGTTTTATTTACATTTTGCTAAGTAATGGTATCTATAATTTCACCGCATCTGGTGGAATCTTGGGGAGTTAGGGGAAAGTTTTATAGACTGGATAAGGAAGAAGTTGGTGGGATACACTCCCCAGGAAGATCTCATCGTATGCCTCCTCTTTCCATGAGGGGCATGCAGTGTAAGCTCAGGAGCAATGGCAGCAGTTTTTTGTCAGCAGAGCCAAGGCACACCTATCCTGCCTCTCACAAAACTTAGTTGCCTAGCTTTGCACTGGCTTTGTTTGCATGGCTTTGAAGTGCATCCACGTTAAAAGTTCATCACAGGGAATCAGTCACTTTCCAGGCTCTCTTAAAATCACTGTTCTGTTACAGCTTAAAAGCAAATTCGTGGTTTTTTTCTGGGTTGTGTTCTTAGGATCAATCTGACTTCCCAGGAGTTCTAAAATATAACTCCAGGGTTTGAAAAAGAAAAATCAAACTTCCTTTCTCCTTCCCCTGTGGAAAAAGAAAAAAAAATATGTAAGCAATCTCTTTCTTTCCAAAGCCTCCAAGTTCATACATCTCTGAACATTTAAGGAGAGTCTTTTTTCACTGTTGGCAAATGGTTGTAATGGACTTGCAGTTGTCAGACATGATGTTGTTAGCATGAAATGCTTTTTTACACTCGAATCACTCTGTTCAATGGTTCTTTATACTGTGTGTCCAGGCACTCCTTTGCCACGCTTGTGCAAGTTTGAGCCGCACGCAAGATTAGCCCTGATATCTTGGTATTGTCATCAACAGCATTATGTTTCTGCAAGGTTTTGGGGTCTGAGTCTGTTCAGGGCACCTGCAGCTTGCAAGGCGCTTTGGAGTCTGTGTTTCAGGTTGCGGCTTTCTTGGTGCAGGGTTCATTTAGGTTCATTTAATCTTTTTGGTACTGGTGCCTTATGCCACAGACAACCTTACTCTGTGGCTGGGATGCGTTGGAAGTCACCGATCATGGCAACTGACGAGTTTTTTTGTTTTACCTTCAGCACAGTGATGCAGTCCATGACCTGCTCCTAGACTTCATCACATGGGTTGGCATCCTGCTTTCACTGGTCTGCCTCCTGATCTGCATCTTCACCTTCTGCTTCTTCCGTGGGCTGCAGAGCGACCGCAACACGATTCACAAGAACTTGTGCATCAGCCTCTTTGTGGCAGAGCTCCTCTTCCTCATCGGCATCAACCGGACTGACCAGCCGGTAAGGGGCAAAGCACTTTCTGCTTCTGTCACAGGCTCTTGTCTCAGTGCACCTGCAATGTTTGACCAGTGAGGAGCATTCCAGCACTGTCTTCATTCCATGTACAAGTCCTCACAGGGCTGGGCCCCTGCCTGATAACTGGGACTCACATGCTGATGTCTGCTGTGATTTCAGGGGCTGTATGTGTGTTGCTTGTCAATAACGTGCGTGTTTGTTTAATAAGTAAGTTGTAAAAATGAGCTTATACCATGTACATCTTCATGTGTTTATTTGCCTGATTGTGTATGTGCCTACCTTTGTATCTTTTAATATCATTAATATATGCAAATAGGTGCCTATTTTAAAACAATTCACACACGTCTTCCAAGTGAAAAAAAGTTCTTCCTTTGGAGACGGAAGATAAGAACACCCTCATTTTTATTAAGCCTCCAAGTAAGAGTACTCCTGACTGTTGCATTAATTAATCATGGTACAAACTCCTTCCTTTGCTCTTTTCAATCCTCGTGCAGATTGCCTGTGCCGTCTTTGCTGCCCTCCTGCACTTCTTCTTCCTGGCAGCTTTCACCTGGATGTTCCTGGAGGGGGTGCAGCTCTACATCATGCTGGTGGAGGTTTTTGAGAGCGAGCACTCCCGGCGGAAGTATTTCTATTTGGTGGGGTACGGCATGCCTGCGCTCATTGTGGCCGTGTCGGCAGCGGTGGACTACCGGAGCTACGGCACGGACAAAGTGTGAGTGACCTTGGCATTGCTTGGACCTGCCCAGGAGAGATGGGAGTGGGGGCAACAAATGGATATGAGGAGCCCAGAGGGTTTGTTCAGATGCAGCTCAGCCAGGAGGCATGCCTTGCCTTATCTCTGTGTTTCTTGCAGGACACATTCCCCACTATGAAATTATTTGCAAAGGTATTTTCTAGGGAAGTCAGTCAAGGAAAATTTTGTCACATCATTGCATAACATCAGCAGAGGTGACTGTCTCGAGTCTCAGCTTGGTACTATTAGCAGTATCCTCCTTCTCTAACCAAAGAGTATTTCTTATTTGGATGAAGATACTGCTTTCTTCCTCTCTTTTTTTTTTAAACTGTTCTATCAAATTAACAGAGCCTGCAGGCAAAATAGGTGGAGACTGTGGAGTGCATCAGACTCTTTGCAAATCAGAACAGCTATATCATTTATCGTTAGGAGTATTCTTAAGTGTTTTCCACATTGCTGAAGCTGGTATGAAAGCACAAGTTAGATTATCATGGAACACCGTCTAATGGAAAACAAGGGGAAGATTGAGCCTTTGATTCTCTTTGCCATCTTTGCTACAATAGGATTAACAATGTGGTTTTTTTGGCCTTTTTTTTTTTTTTTTTCTTCCCTTGTCAGTCTGCTTTTTCAGTCTCACTTTAACCGAGTTAAAGGCTCAATATGAAGGCATATATAACAACGAGCTAATGGTGGTTCTGAAGCTCTTTTTTAGCATAGATTGGGTCAGGCCATGGCAGTATTTGATCTTCTGTTAGGTTCAGCTGCAGATTTTTTGCCTGAAACCTTATTAGGATATATGAACCTTTATTTCTTGGAAAAGCAGATCTCTAGAGCAGTGGAGCTGCTTATGATCCATTACCCTGCCAGCAGGCAGGCTTGTGTCCCAGATGGATATTTGTGTTGTGTTCCTCCCATGAGTAGGAGAGCAGCGACCTGAATTTGTATGAATGTCATGTGTTGTGGAAAGGAAAGGAAATGGCCCACACAGATAAAGGTAGGAGGGTGTAAGATTTAAGGATGTCTACCAATTTATTCAAAGTTTGACTGACTTTTACGGGGCTAGAGGGCAAAGAGTAAGTAACACAACAGCTGATAGCCATTTTTGAAGATTTTCCATCAGTTGCCACCTGCTTCCTGCCCCAACAAGCTCTTCTATTTACTTTCACTCTTGAACATTATATAAGCACCTATTGAATCAGGTATGGAAAAAGTTTGCCTTGTACCTTTAGACAAATTTATTCTAATTTATTTTTAACTGTGGTGTTTCTATGGAGGATACAGCTCTTCACAGTGGCCTACGTTGGGTACGTTGAGCCTCAAACATATTCCAGCTGTCTGGAAAGTCAGTTCCTGCATACCTGCCATTGCTGGAGCACTGTCCTAACCTGTCCAGTTCACAGTGTAGTATTTTGTGGCTACTTTCCACACTGTTCATCCTTTGGCTTTTGCAAATAGACCTTGGGTGTCCAAATGTTTCCATGGCATGGAACGTACAGGCAGAAAGTTTGGCTGTATATCTTCGCTATCTTGGCATTGAAGAGGCAGCAGTCCTGTGTGTGTGCCAATAAAATATGTCTCCCTCCCCACAGCACAAAGTGGTATTTTTAATGATTAAACATGTATATATAATATTTTGCAAATAAATATTTACAGAGATTTGCAAATCTAAAATATTTATTTATAATTTTTAATTCCAGAATGCACAATTTTATCACGTTCTCATAGAGGAAAATAAAAACCATACAATATGTTTTGTATAACTATCATGCTCCATCTGGTTGATGGATGATGATGTATTTTTCAGTATAATGTTATTAGAAGGGTAGAACTGATTAGAATTTGTAGTGAACTATATGCCAGGCATACATAATTTGATTGCAAGAAGTTACTTGGTTTTGCCAGGTTTTGTAAAACATCCTCTGGAATATATTACTTGCCTCCCTCCATTATTTACTGCATTTGTTTAAGCAGGACTTATGGAGCTGTTAGTGTTATTTGTTTTTTGCCTGGCATTTGGTGCCACCATTCATACATCTCAGAATGATTTGCTTAAATACGCAGTGTAGGGTTTTCTTGATTTTATTTTCCTTTCTAAGTCCAACCCTCCTGCAACACATGCCCAGATTACATAGCCAGGAACAGCCACTTGTTCCTCCCTCTGTTGCTTTACTCATCACTTGGTGCTTGTGATTTTCTGAAGTGTCTCGTGTCCTAGTATTCATATTGCTGTTTTGGAGTAATGACTCCATAAAGATACTCTTATACATAAAATTATTTCAAGGATAGGGATTGATCCTTTTCCTATTTTTTTTTGTTTATTTTTTTTTTAGAACAGTTCAAACGCCTTATATTAGGAGATTAATTTGCTTTTATGACTAAGCAGCAGCATAGTGATTCCTTTGAAAGATCATCCCATTGAGGCTAGCTCAACTGTATTTGGTCCTTTCCCCCAGATAAATCGGAAATGTTGTGTCTCACCTTATTCTGATTGTAACCTCTAAAGTAAAGATGAAAAGCAGGAGGCCCCACTGCTGACACTATGGTTCTCCCACATTGCCAAAGAGATTCTGGCAATGTTGCCATGAACTTCCAAGTGACCATTTCTTACAGGCCATATCTTCAGCTGCTGGGTCTTAAATGGCCACAGCTCAAGTTTTTCTGCAAAAGAGAAGATACTGGGACTGCACTAAAAAAAAAAAAAAGATATATCATTTGCCTTATCCTGTGTGTTAACCAAATCCATCCATCTCCTCACTGGATATGATGTCAAGGGTCATGGTGGGCAATGCTACAAAATGCAAAGAAAATAGTGTCTAAAACAGTATTTGCTTTTGTAGTTAGTGTTTGAAAATAACTTGCATCAAAAATTCAGTGAAAGCTCAATTATGTCTTTAGCAGCCTTTGAGAGGACATATGCTAGAAGCTGGCCATCCCAAATCAGCAGCAAGAAGCTATTCCATATTTCCATTCTTTACTGGGTTTCATATCAAAGCCTCTTACATATTGCAGAGGAAAGCAGCTACGCTTTGAGTGGTTCAATATATTTTAGAAAACGCACTTGTAGGTATATTCATCCACTGGTGATCAAATCCATCATGGCAGGGATCTCTCTTTTGTTTCTCCCCCCCCCTTCTTCCCCTGTTTTGGAATGCTATAAAGCAGGATATACATGGTAAGCAATCCAGCTGTCAGAAAGCAAAATGAAAGCCCTGTGTATGTACACAGCCTCCGAGTCCATCAGCCAGGCGCCGACATTTCATGCATGTAAATGCTGCTCAGAAAATAGCTTCTAACAATGTGGTCTGTCTTGGGTGGCTCCACTGAACTTGTTTTATTTGCAGTGCTGCTGCCAGTGTTTGGAGGAGGAGGTGTGAGCTATGTGGATGCTGAACTCCATTAAGCAGAACCTATATTGCACCCTTGAAAGGCATGTCTGGTGCATACATATCCCATTACTGCACCCTGACAAGGAGGCTGTACAGCCACATGAAACAAACCACTGAGCTCCCATGAACAACATGATATGTTTAGGGCTCTTCAAATTTTATGGTCCAATGGCAGCTAATGATTGTTTATTGGTTATATTTAATGCACACCAGGGATAGTTTAGTATTTGATTTCTCTTCATGCAGAAAATAGAGTAAACTCTTTGTAGTCTTTATTATTTGGGCAAAGCTTTAGGTGAATATTGCGAGTTGCCACTGTGGAAGAGGAGAAAATTAAGAAGTAAAGGAGAGCAGTGCCGTGGAACTTGTCACAAGAACTGAATGCATTGGGGTGACTCCTAGAAGAAGCAGTGGGGTTTTGAGCAGTGTTGCCTACATACACACATTTCCTGATAATCCTTTGCCTTGCACTGAGCTCTGAGGGAGCTTGTTTGCTTAATGGCAGCACAGCCTAAACTGGTAATGTGGCGAGTCCGTGCTTACAGCACAGCTGCGCGTGGAGGGTCACAAGTAACTCAGCAGCCCAAGATTAGCAACTCTGGGAAGTGAGTTGCCTGATTGCTTCCTTGTTTTGAGGAGCTCATTTATGCAGCTCATTGTGCGTGTGGGTTTTTGTCTTCTAAGGCAAGAAAAGCTCAGTGTGGTACTTGTCTGATTAGCAATTTACAGCTCCACAACGCAATTGGCGGGATGCCTGTGTTTTGATGTTTTGGTCTTAATTTGCATTTTTAATGAGGTATGACTTAAACAGGTTCGAAGTTTCATCTCTTCCCGATGACCACCAGAAACCCCAGCTTTTTTTTTGAGTCCCTCAAGACTGAGTATCATACACGGTTTCATAGAAAGGCAGATTTTCTGTTCAAACAAATAAAAAATTACATTGCATTCTTAGAAGTGTGCAGAGAGGCCTAAAAAAAGCCTTCTCTGTTTTTCACAAGCTGTGCTCCGGCTTAGGTGAAGCCATCTCTCCTAGGGCTCCTTTTGTTCCATGCCTGGCTCCCACTTATCCTGATGGCAGGACCTGGTTCCTCTGCTGTTTCTCATCCACAGCATCCTTCTCTTGTCACTCAGTTGTTTTCTACAACTGAAGAGACAGATAATTTAGGGGATTGGAGTGGAAAATTTCATTCTTTTTGCTGTCTGGAAAAGGAACCAGTTGCTTTGCTCTTCTTTGCTGAGCCTGGCACAGCGTTTTGCTCATTCTATATTTCAGATTTTTCTGGTTTTCCCCATATCCTAATCTACATGCATTCAAAACCAGCTGCACCAGATGTGACTATAGGGTGGTCACCATACTTCAACAAGTAAAGAGAGGGTTTATGTGTTTCCTCTTCCCTAGACTTTCCAAGAGCCCCAGGTCACTCTTTATGCTGAAGGCAAACCAAGTTGATGGCAACTAAAATACAGTGTTCCCAACTCCTGGGCAGTAGGGGCTGGGGGTTGTTTTGAATGTTAAACTGTCAAAAAAAAAAAGTTCAAAATATTTTCATTAAAAAAAAAATAAAACCCCCACAACCCTCTGAGTCCTCTCCCACACACCAGCACTCATTATCAGTAGAAAGAAGTGGTGGGGCTGCGCATTCTGTGATTTATATGCAGCAGCTGAGGCATAAGCACTAGTTACTCATTTTTCCTGAGGGGGATGGGGTAGGTATAAAGTCTGAAACGCCATGTAAATATGTGAGCTGCTGCTATGCGGACATCCTTGTTTAGGAATGGGGGGGCACTTTTTACAGGGACTTCATTATCCTTGAAACCTCTATTCCTTTGTCAAATCCAGTTGCAATTGGGCGACATTTCAGATGTTATTATGGGTGATACACAGATGTCATGATCACATAAACCTTTTCCTATAGGGAATCAGTCTCAAGTAGTTTCGACTCGCTCATGTTGTTCCATTACCAGCTGCATCTAAATCACCTTGAACTTCAGCAGCCAGGGAGGAAACAAGATTTCCCAGCAATCGCTCTGAAAGCCTCTGTTTGCCTCCTGCATTAAGATTTTGATGCTATCACATGAAGATTCTGGATGAGCAGCTGCAGAGGCAGTTCAGGAATGACAGTCACGGAAGTGACAGTATTTTAATTTGTGACAAATAGCGTTATGAGTGTGTGTATATATATCAATACATCTCCAGCACTGATGAGACCTGAAATTTATATGGTCAGGGAGGGAAGTGAGAAGTTTTCTCTGCATATTTGAATTTATTCATATTTTGGCTTCTCCGAGTCACAGAGGTTCAGGGCATGCTTTATTCTCTCGTCAGGCATCTCCTGCTGATCATCTCCTGTGGGGCTGCTGGCACAGACCTTTCTGCCTGTTGCAAAGTCCATTGGAAGGGAAAAAACATTAGGCACACACACTAGAGCTGTCATTTGTGAGAACTGCTATCTCCACCACCATGATAAATTAATATATACAGTTCCTGTCACTTGCCTAATCATGAAATTGCATCGGATGTTTAGTGTAAGAGTGGTTTTATGCTTTCTCAGTCCTTTGTGTATAAACGGAACTGTGATTTGCAGCATTGCAAAGACGACAAGATATTATTATTTTAAACATCGTGTGAAACTTTCTTGGAATTTACATTCGTCTGTCTTGTACCAAGTCACTTCCATTTTATCTTCCTGTCGCCTGGAATGAACTAGGAATGGAAATGTAATTTCCCAGGGGCCTTAAAAAATGTGGGGAGTATTAAATGCGGTTGAAATTAAGCGATTAATAATTTAGTTTTAGGCCATGAATCAACTTCTTGTGATAGCGCAGACCATATGCAACCCTGGAAACATTAGTGGAAACAAAACACTCGGGAGGTTCAGGGAAATAAAACACTTTAAAGGAAGTTGCTGAACCTAATTAAACCTCAGCCTTCTGTTATCCAATTCATGCTTCCTATTTGCACCAAAGTTTCTCTGATGTACTTGCTGGAGAAATGTCATCTCACTTGACAGCTGACAGACAGCCTGCATTGCATCAGAGCTGGAGAGCAAAGAGGAGCACAAAGCAAAGAAGAAGCTCTGTGGAAGTTCATCAGACCCCTTCCTTAAAAAGCCACAGTCTAAGGAGTTTTTCCGACAGATGCAGAAAGCCTTAGCAAATAGGCCTTGTGCCATTTTCTCCCCGTTTCCTCTAGAGGTAATTATCTTACTCCATCAATAGCGCTGTCAGAAATTGGGCACATAATTCAGCATTTAAATGAACAAGCAATGTAATATTTCCTGTCTCCCACCGGCGTGTTTTGCAGCTCACATTCTTCTCTGTCACTCGCTCACTCTTGATGTATGTCCTGGGTGCAGTCCTTGAATGCCTTCTTTCCCCTGTGTTTCATTACAGATGTTGGCTCCGACTTGACACCTACTTCATTTGGAGCTTTATAGGACCGGCGACCTTGATAATTATGGTAAGAACTCCTAATTAACTACTCCATCTCTCAGGTCAAGAAATAAAAGTTTTGCTGTCCCTTTTCTCTTTATCTTTAATTTACACAGATTAATTTGAGGAAGGCATGTTCTTCTTTGACCCCACCTGGCATAGCAATTAGACCCTCATTATGAGAGGCTCTTGGCATTGCAAAATACTTGATCAAAATGGACCAGGGAGCTTCAGAACAGGCATGTGCAGAGTTTGGTTTCTACCACTGGACATTTAGAAATGCCAAACTTTTTTCATGCCCACACCCTTTTTGAATTCCAGAGTGAAGTTTTGCATTGATAATGGGAAAAAAAAAAAAAGGGAAATCTGGAAGCGGGGGAGGGGGGATGAAAGAAAGTCCAAACTGGAAAAGAAGTTTGATGAGGGTTTTTCCTAACCAGCAGAAGTTGAAACTTGTGTGACTTCATGTTTAGCACATTGCCAGCATATCAGCTAACACAGCAACAAGGTAGGGAACCCAACTTTGAGGACAGCTGGAGTTTTCTTATACTTTAATCGCTACAATATGGCTTAAATAAACCATCCTTTGTTTTGACTAGACTACAGTTTGGCTAGCACAGAAAACCAGGCACTCTCACTTCAATGCAGACATTGTCTCTGCTTCTTCTGCTTCTCTTGCAACTTGGGACCCATTTCAGCAGTCTTCGACATCAGGAAAGGGGCCATGCCACAAACTACAACACTTGGGGTTTTTTTTGCCTTGAGCAATTCATTCATAAAAAGATATCTTCCCTTTTTGATTATGTCTCAAATCCTAGACTGGGCTTTTGGGAAACTTCTTTCCAAGAATTGTCCGCCTTGTGAACACTGAGGCATGGGAACACCATCCCATCTTTTACAGAACAAAAACCCTTTATTCTTTTTGTTTTTCAACTTTGCATTGTGCTAAGCATCAGTTGTGATTTCCCTGCCCATCTGCCCCGTTACAATGTGTTTAAAAGGTGTATTCAAAGAAAAAGATGCTTTTATGCTTCATTTCAATGGGCCTGGCTAAGTAAGATGCTTGGAGTGACTTTTCACGGCTGTACACCTCTCAGACACAGGAAAGCCCTTACAGCAAGTATTTTTAATTTTCCATAATGCTGTTTGAAGCACTACAGTTGAGGTCAGAACTAGCCTTGTATCAGCAGTGCCACAGCTCTGGTAAGGCTGTGGCATCACCAGTCCTGTAATCTACAGGCCAGGTCACCTTATAAAATGCTTAGAAATTTTCTGTTATTCAGTTACTATAAAGCTGTACTGTGAGCTAATTTCCTACAGAAACCCATCTGTTACAGTGAAGGAGCTGACTTTCTCCCCATCATGTTGTGCTGTGTCACATAATCCCTTTTTTTTTTTCCTTCCCCCTCCGTTGCAGCTTAATGTCATCTTCCTTGGGATTGCTCTCTATAAAATGTTTCATCATACTGCCATACTGAAACCCGAATCTGGATGTCTTGACAATATCAAGTAAGTGGTTTTTATCTGCCTGTTTCTGTCTTTTGGTGTTTATTCCCTCATTCCTCTGAGGAGCAAAACAGGGGAACCAGCTCTGCCAGCAGCAGTGCTAACCAGGGATAATACCTTGGGCTGTGGCACTGCAGAGTGGTTTCTAGTGGTTTCTAAAGATACCAAGTGGCTGATGATGAGACACTATACTGGGATTTGGCTGCCATTGTTGGCATTTTCCATTCAATGTTGCATGAAGGAGGCAAAGCTACATTTTCTGCCCTTGAAGCAGGTAACCTTCTAGTCTATGTAAAGGAAATTGTGCCCAATAATTACCAGCTAATTATTGCAGTCTCTACAGGGAAGGTGTTGAAACTGTTGATTATTACTACTTCTGAGGGCAGCTGCCTTACTTATTTGCTGTTTGTTTTGGCCCCTGACAGATACCATGACCCAAATTCTCCCCCAGAGTCTGATTGCTTTCAGCAAAGTTATCGAGGATTTACCTGGGGGTGCCCACATCAGCGGGTGGATGTGCTTGCCAGCCAAAGCATGCTTTGTTTGCCCTTGTACTGGGTTAACATCTGAGCCTGGGCATCTTACTGTCTGGCAAGCTGCTTCATTACATTGCTAGAGTATTAGTCTCTGTCAGTGCCTGTTTATTCAACTACCTCTGGCTTTAATTACTCTCTTCAACAACACAAGTGAGATTTCAGGTGCAGCGCATGATAAGATTAGGAGCCTGCTAATTAATAAAACCATCTAATGAGCTTCAGGAGGAGGAAATAGTTGGGAGTCAGCGCTTTACTGCTCACCCAGGAAAGGAGAGCGTGGCGCAACGCGGCTTGAAGTGGGTTCTCCTCTCTCTTTCATGGTAGGAGAGGGAGAAGAGATGTAAGGGGAGCTCGTTAGAAGATGTCTGAATTGCACAGTTGCATGGCAGCTCTCAGCAAGGCTGTTGTTCTTACTGCTGAGCCGCTCTTGCAGATACAGCTATAATTTAAACCAGGTCAGGGCTCCCCCGAAAACTTTCTCAGCAAGTGCAGCTTGCAGTGCCACTGGTGTGCCATGACCTGGCATGGTCCTTTGGGTGAAGATTTATTTTCTTAGGTGCAGCTTCTCCCTCGAGGGTTGGGAGGAAAGGCAACTGGAGTCTGCAAAAAAGCAGGAGACCCAGTGAGCTCAGAAACCCTCAGAGCCCTAGTTCGCCTGGGTTGTGGGGAGTCTGCTCTGCAGGGAGCCTCAATTTCTCCTGCCATCGCTCTGCTATAAAAAGAAACTGGAGGAGCAATCCCTCCTGGATGTTCAGGATTGATCCCAGAAAGATAGTCTGTCATTTGGTCTTGGATGAGGCATTAAAGGCATGGTACTTTTAATAACATTTATTAATATGGCTACTTGCCGTGCATTAGTGCTATGGGTTTGCTCACTGAGAACAGTCTCTCTAAGGTTACCCACACAAAATCATCTTACAGTCTGACATTTAAATTAAAAACAACAACAAAACCCTTATAATTAAGGCAGAAATAATAAATGCCTACTGAATAATTTTCTTGAGCTAATCTCTAGTATCTTTGTTTAAAATGCCAGGAATTTATACAACCAGTTGCATCAATTATAATGTCATTGTAAAATATTTTATAGGTTCTTTGGCAGATGAGTGTCTATTCCTGATTTGACTTCATTAAAACGTTTTGAAAACACAAGCAATTAAAATACTTTTAAGTATGTTGCTGATACACTTCCAAATGTGTTGCTTCATTACAAATTACTTTTTATGCTTGAGAAAATAAGAGCAACATAACATAAACTCGGGAAGACGCCAGGCTCACCCTAGGAAGTCAAGTTTATCAAACCAAGCATTTCAGAACAGACTTGATTGTAATCTGAATACCTAAGCAGGACATCATTAAGTCTCCAAATTCAAGACATGTGTTGTCTCAGTGTTGGATGTGCTTGAGTTAGGAGGAAGCGCAGATTTGTACGAGAGAGGGGAATTCACCTTGGAGGGAGGTTTCGTAGGGAAGCAAGGGGCTTGCAATCTCTAGAAAATTTTTCGGTAAGATCATAGTTGTCTTCTAGATACAATCATAGTATTATTGCAGGTAAGATCATGGTCTTCCTGCACAGTCATTGGCTCTAAGTTAGATGCAAAACATGGATGTGTTACAGCAGCTCTGGAATAAAAAGCCACAGAACACGTTATTTCACAAGGGACCACAAAGATCCTTTTTGAGTTCCCCTCCGTGGGTCTACAGGGTTAGTAAAAAGGCACCCAGGTCCCAGAGCCTTGCATCTTGTTGTATCAGTTAAAATTCAATAAAACAAACCCAACCAAGGGCCTGCATTGGAGGGCCCCTTGCTGCCATCTGCATGTGACAGCTTTACAGCACATGGAGAGCTGAATGAGAGTTTGTTCTCCCTGCTCATTTCCTAGCATTGCTCTGTGTTAGGCTGCGGTGAAGCTCTCGCAACATAAATCCTGAGCCTGTTTAACAACAGCAAAATACTTGATTCCCTATGGCAACGTAAAAATAAAGGCCATAAAATATTTTAATAGGCTGTTAATAAGCGTCCCTGCAATCTGGTCCTTGCCTATGTCACTTTAAAGGTTAGAAATACATTATGAAGTATAGAAAATAGAGAGCCAAATAACTCCACTTAAATTAATGAACTTGATAAGGGATCAGGTGTCACCTGGGATACCTTTAATTACTGCACCAACAGAAAAGCCATTCAAAGGGCAGTGCCTGAACCAGATGTTGTGTGGCTGATAGATTTGTAGGCACTGTGCAAAGTTGTAAAAATAAACTTCCCTAACCTTCAAGAACAGTCCCTGGATTATTGTGCCAGCATGGGAGATTCTGACATTCCTGCGGTGCGGCACTGGTTACCCAGGGGTTACCCTGCAAGAGATTTGATGAGTACAGAGCTGGTTTATTTTTGTCCTTGTTAACTTTTCTGGCTTAGCCCAGCACTTTCAGCAGGGAAGTAGGGTAACCACATATCTGGGTTCTTCCCTCTGTGCCAGTGGCATCCTCCCTGTGGCAGGTTGGTACTGAGCTGATTCAGTGGGTTGTGCCCAGTCAGACAGCAAGATTTGTGCTCTCGTCCTGCTTTTGAGGCATGTAGCCAGGAAAAGATGTGAGCCTGTGCATGTGGGATATGTTGTTCAGAACTGCAGGAGTTTCTGTGCCTGCCTCTGAGCCCAGGAAGATGTTGGCTTCCATTTCATGAGAGGTACCATCCCCAAAAGTAGCCTGCTTTTACCTAGGCCCTTATGAAAAAGTTCTATTTGATGTCTTCCTTCAGTATATTTACACAGAAATTTTAAGGATTCATCCAGAGTGGAGATCTCCTCTGCCCTTTAAAGATCTCTTTAGTTTGAAGTGGCACAGACAAGAATGCCTGCCTCTTGGGTGGTGTATGTAGCTTCTCAGCATGCCTCCCCAAACACAGGCTGGGAGGGGATTTTCCTTCCCAGCCTTTTACAATGGCATTTTCTGGGTGCTTAAAGTCCACCCTGGCCATTGCTCTTTCATCTGTGTGTGGCTCGTTGGCAAACACAGGTGAGCAGAGATGGGCGGAGAGGAGCGTTGTTTAGTCTTACCTCTGCCCACATCACACCTATCTCACTCCTGGCCCATCTGAGGCTAAAAGTGGAATGCAAAGGGTGCACAAAAAGGCTCTTGAGCACAAACTAATTTACTGTCAACAAATGTACACAGGAAGGCATTGTTTTGAAAGATTGATTCCCCCAGCCCTTATGAGCTTGCAGGGAAGGCACATCTTTCAAAGCCAGGGACTACATAAGCTTTTTGGATGGCGAAAGCCTGCTGTGCTGCTTGCACCTGTAGCCTGTGAGGTGGAGACTGTAGGCATATCAGCACAGTATTTGATGCACTCTTGCTGGCAGATGGCTCCTCATGAGGATGTGTTACCAGCTGGAATTCTTTAGAGCAGCTGTGAGGCTGTTTTACCGGAGGTTGCTGCTGTGTGGAGTGATTTCTGGAGCCGAGCAGCTCAGAGTCTCTCCTTCGTGCTTTTCCATTGTGCCGGGAAGATGTTAGGTGTGCAAAATGTCTCAGACTGTCGCAGACAAGACTACAGTGAATCTTTTTCATATTCACATTCCTGTAGGAAGCCTTACATGACTAGGGAAAATGCATTATATCTGAATAGTCCAGCACGGATCTTTCGTTTTCCATCTATCAGTTCCTTTCCAGGTGGTCAGGCGTGTACTGTGGCAGCTTGCACACCAGGTTTCCATCCAACCCATGCCAGATGCTGCAGCACAACAAAGCATCCATGTTTCCAGGTGCTTAACCACCACTCTCTGTGCAATACAGGGTTTCAGATGAAGCCCCTCCTCAAGTGCCTTTGCACTGCGTGGTAGTGCAGTGCTTGCTCTGCAGCCATTTAAATGCTGCTCATTCAAATCCCTCGTGAAGGGAAAAAGAGAGGAGCTACACTGATGGTAATCCAGATGTGCTCTTGAGGATTTCTAGTGAAATCTGAGCCCTTGTCTTTGCTGCAAGCTCTCATTGTGCCCTGTGTGGAGCTCATTAGTTAACAACATGGAAAACTGCTGGAAAGTTGGGAGGGGAGAGCAGTCATTTAGCTAACAAAAGGCAAGTCCTACAGGCAGATTAAGAGGGTTCATCAATGGGGCCAAGCAGCTGCTGCACCTGAAGTCGCAGTGGACTTTTCCAAATGGCTGAAGGGGAGAGGATCTCTCTCATCAGAGACCATAATTTTCCTTACAGACATAACCTTTCCTTTGAAGTTCCTGCAGGCATCCATCCCTTCTCTCTCTGGTGCTGCCCGGCTGTGGTTGAGTCTGTTAGTGTTTTCCCCAGGCCAGACCAGACTTCCTGACATTCTTCTGTGCGGTAGTATGTGGCAACAAGGTTTTATTTTGTTTACTTTGGAAGAGGAACACGTCAGCTGTAACTGCCAAGAGCAGTTACAGACCCATGAGAAAGAAGGCAAGAGGCAAAAGGCTTTGCCAGTTTGTTTCCTTTTTTGTCCCATTTTATTGTGTTATTGTTTTAGTCAGGGTATAGCTTGGGTTGTGCCATAGGCCACCTGGATGCTCTTTAGAAAGCACAACGTGGGGAGACCCCTTCAGAGAGGAGCATGTGAGGCTGTAGTCCTGGGTTTGTTGGAAAAACTCATTTAGTCCAGTAGAAACTCACCTGAAAGTCATCCTGGAAATTTAATTTTCTTTCCTTCAGACAGGGAGGCCCAGGGTCTTAGCTGGGAGCATCTTTTGTTGCTAAAGAGGCACTATTAATTAGGGACCTTGAGATAGTTTAATCCTGGCATTAATCACTCTAGTTCTGCTGCAGTTTTCTTCGTCTTGTGGAAACCTGCTCCCATCCCATCTTCCTCAATGAAAGAATAAGTACTATATCAAAAACATTCCCTAGAAAAACATGTATTTATTCTGAGCACACAGGAGATAATGTTTTTAGGCATTGTGACTGGATTCACAAGAACACATGCTGAAATCCCATTAACAGGGATGAAGCAGAAATGTCCTGCATTGCAGCCTTCAGAAATCAATCCTCAAATGACCAAAAGGAGCCCTTCTCAGCTTGCTGGCTGCCATGGAAGTTTCAAATGGTCCATGGCTAAAAGCACACAGCCCTGATGTAATGACTAAACAAAAATGTGTATTTTCTCTCAAGTTTCTGAGTGGAAACAAAACTCACACCATACTCCTCTATTTAGTATTTTTTTCCATAGAAGTCTCTTGCTCAAAGACTTGCAAGAAGTAAATCTAAGAATGCACAACTTAACAGCCAAAAGTAGGAGCCAAATGTAAAGATTTAACCTTGATCATTACTATATAAAACCTTGCAAAGCCCAGTCTGGGCTCTTACAGAGAGTCTGGCCCAGGTTGTGGGAGGTGAAGGATGGGGAGCACCAGGCATAAAACTGAGAAGCCCCTTTTGAAGATATGCATCTTTTAAAACTGTTGCCATAGCCCGCTCTCCCCATATGTTGTATGGGTGTAAGTGATTATCTGCTCATTTTCGTGCTTCAACATATGTATTTTATTTAAAGAGACATGACTAATCCCAGCGCCCAGATTAGCTTGTTGTTTCAGTCCTGTGGGTTTGCTTAAGTCATAAAAAAAATCCTGAGTTAGGTAGAAAATTGAAAACAAAGGTTAAATAGAACTTCCAAAAATCATCTGCAGAAATGTTTAAATTAAATCCTTGATTCAACACAGCGGTATTGTGCTGGCAGGAGCAGAGGTTTACCAGTCTCATTTTATTTACTCAGCTGATTGAAATGCAGAAAAAAGTAAACATCCTGGGTTTGGTGCAGTGGGGAATGAGTTAGACTTTTGAAAATGCAAGATTTTTTTTTTTCTCCTTTGATATGAAGAGCTTATATTACCACTGAAGAACAATAATTTGTAGCAGGTATGCTTTTACTAATGGAGGATTAATTTGTGCTTTGTTCTAGCCATTTTAGATACAAAACAATGTAGGAGACAATAAGGATTATTCCAGCTATGTCTATGGAGATTTAAGATCCTCTATTGGTTTCCATATCTTCCTTGTTTAATCATAAAATGCTACAACTTGGAAAGTGTGATGACAAAGGGTCTGGAACTGAATATTGCATTGGGTTCACCCGGGGGATTGGACTTGCAGAACTGCAAGACTTTAATCCTTCACATTACCTTTGGGTTTGTTTGGGAGTGCAGAGGGAGGACACGGTACAACAAGTGTGTCCAGCTCTTGGGAGCTTGCCCAGCACAGCAACTAGGTGCAAAAGGTCCATTCCTTTATCCTCAGAGTTCTCAGATTTGTGGAGTAAGGGCTGAGACTCTGGCAACATGAACACTCCCTATTAGGAACAGCAAGCATGGAGAGGAAGTTTTCATTCACCCATGTCCTGACTGGACATTACCTAAAACTTAAATAAAACTACAGTGCCTGTACAGAGTGAGCTTTCTTTAAAGATTTTCATATAGCCCTACTAACAAAATAGAAAGATTAACTGAGTGGGCTGTTCAGGAAGAGGGCATTGAAAATCTCTCCTTCCCACCCAGCTGTGCTACATGCAGCATGTTTGGACTCCTCTGATTTTTGAGGACAGCAGGCTCAGAGCACAGCAGCTCCAGGGATGGCTTCTGGAAAGGAATCATCCATGGATTCCTGTTCCAGGAGAGGATAATCTGATGCTAATGAACCAAAAGGGCTCCCGAGCCAGTGTTTAGGTCTGGATAAACTTGGATGAGAAGTAAGCGTGTTTAAACAGTGCTTGGGACATGCAGACAGCACATTCTCTGTCACCAAAAGTCTTAACAGGAGTGTTTTGCAAGCATAACCAAATTATCTGGGCACTTTGGAAAATGAGGAATAGCTTTTTACTCCTTTGGAAAATCTCCCCCTCTGCAAAGTTTAGACATTAGCCATGGAGTACTGAGCTCGGCATTAGAAACTTCTTCCCTCATTTTCATTGTCCCAAAGCTCTGGCCATGATCTATGTGTTTCATATGGCCTTTAGAGAGAGTACCATGTCTTCACAGCCTGATGGTCATAGAATCATAGTGTATCTTGAAGATCATTGAAGTCCAGCTCCTGGTTCTACACAGGAGAACACCCAAAAGGCATTTTCCAAAGGCTTCTTGAGTTCTGTCAGGGTTGGTGCTGTGACCACTTCCCCTGGGGAGCCTGTTCCAATGCCCAAACACCCTCTGGATAAAGAACCTTTTTCTGATATCCAATCTAAACCTACCCTGACACAACTTATGGCCATTCCCTTGGGTCCTGCCACTGGTCACCACAGAGAAGAGATCAGTGCCTGCCTCTCCTCTTCCTATCCTGAGGAAGCTGCAACTGCAGTTATGAGGTCTCCCCTCAGGCTGAACAAGCCAAGAGTTGTCTTGGATCTCCCTGGATCCTGTGTAAGAAATCACCACACTTTTTAGTCCCCTGGTTAACTCAGTGCTACTCCTATATAGCCTTCATCTGCATCTCTGCATGAGCAAACTTGAACAGGCAGCCTAAAATAAACCCAGAAAAACCACTCAGAGTTGGCACCAAATGAATTATTTACAAGCTTCCTACCAAGAAAAGGTATGGCACATTTATATTTTGCCCGAGGGCCAAGTTTGTGAGCACCTCAGAGGCAGAAGCCCTGCCAGTGCTGGAAAAACATCTGAGACTGCACTTTTGTCTGCATGCCTTTTTCCCCCAGAGATGTTGATGGCAGCATCTGATTTCATTTGTTGCAATCTGCTGCTGTTTGAGTTTTTCATAGGAGGGTTTGGTTGATATTTGATTGTTTTAGTTTGGAGTTTTGGTTGTTTACCTATGTTTTTGTGACGGTTGTGTTAATCTAGAATGGTGATTGTAAAGCACTACTCTTCCCACTGACAGATGTCGTCCTTTCTGAATCTGAAAAAAAAAAAAAATCAATCAGTGGTTATTGATTTGAGAGAGTGTCCTGGAAGATATTAAATACCTACAATCTTTCTGTGAACCCATAAATCATGATTATTGTTTTAAAAGGCCATACATTTTAAGTACTTTGTCAGCAAGCCCTGCTGGTGCTATTTGGATAATACAAATGTGTCTAAAGGCTTTGCTGAATCCATACAGTGTGGAAACAATTAGATATGTGGTTACACATCAGTGTGGCTTGAATAATTGTGCCATGCCTTTGCAAAGTTAGGAGGAAGGAAATAAACAGGGTAAGCAATTCTGAGGGTAATTAATTACTTACGGAAAATGAGATGAACTTAACAGAATTGCTCTTTCCAATTGCAATAATTAAGGACAAGTCTGAGAAAGCAGGACATGACTTCCCTGGGTGAGTTGAGCAGAAAGGGATGATTTGCTTTGCCTTTGGCAGAAAAGTCCAGCCACTGGTTGCCCCAAATCGTAGGTTTAGGCATCACATAGGGCCAGGGAAGGTTTGGCCTCGTTTGTCTGAATATTTGCATATCTGCTGGTGGAAACCAAAAGTGGCTGTGGCTTTCAGTATATATAAAATTACCCTTAAGCCAGGTGGTAGATCCCCAACCTTTACAGATCTCCAAGGCATGTAAAGGCAGGAGTTTCTCCTGCAAATGAAGCTGTTGCAGGCTCACTGACCCCCAAGATGGTTACAGGTATGTTGAGGGCACTGGCCACCTACTGTCAAAGACAGTGCGGGCGCCAGAAGATGGGACTGGTAAATGATGACTTGGAAGGCTGTGTGATGAACACCAGCAGCCTGAGGAAGGAGATTAGGAAGCCATTTGGCTTCATGCCATCAAGGTGGTAACTTTGTCACGAAATGCAAAGGCAAAATCCTTTAAGCACTCTTTTATTGCTTGCTATTGATTTTTCTTGCCATGAAGATGCTCCTTCACTAATTAACGATGAACCCGTTTGCTTTATGAGGGGAGTGCTGGACTTTCCAGCTCCTTCAATAAATCAATTTTTTCTAATCCTTGAAATTTAAAAAAAATAAGAAAAAGAAAGCAAAACATCCCTACTACTTCATATTGGCAGGCAGTGGGGAGACACAATAGCACACTTTGTGTTTCCCTCCTGCTTGCCTGCAGGAAACATCTGCCTCTCTGCTTTATTTGCACCATGTTAAAATTAATTCCATGGGTTTTTCTGAATGCTTTTGAGGGGGCACATCATCCATCTGTTTTTATTTGGGTTTCATCGCCCCTAACAGCTACTAAAGGTCCTGTATACTCACTTTGGTGTTTTTCCTTGCTTTTTAAACAGTTATTCTGGGGCCCAAGGCATCAGTCCATGTGCTTACTGAGCCTTCTCCTGCTATCATAGAGATGAGGAAATACTTGGAATTGTCAAAAGAGTGATAAATTCAAGTTAAGTAAAGTTAAACCGTAAAGAGTTGTATAAAATTATAATGTGTAAAGTCAATTAGTTATGTAGGGTTTTATTAAAGGCCTAGGTTTACTCTAAATGTGACTCAAAACTGCACTTCCTTAAATTTTAAAAAAAGCTCTTTGCAAAGAATAAGAAGACCAGCTATTATTCTCTTTAAATGAGAGCCGAATAGCTGCTTTCTTATAGCAGACTTTCTCTGTTCAGTAGCATTTTAGAACCAATCTTCATGTGAAGGTAAATTCTTGACTTACTTTTCCTGCTGCAAAAAAAGTAAAAGCTTTACATTTCACAGTATTACTAATCTAAGTACATGAAAGTCATTTGCTTCATGTAATATAAATTGCAGATTATCTGTAACTGTTTTGGTTTGTCCATGTGTATCCCAGCAATTCTGTCTCCTCATGACAAAAAGGCATTTCTTGGGGTTTTAAAAGGATAGACAGTGCAAAAAGGACTCCTGAGTTTAGGATGAATTGGTTTTGAAATTCCTTAAGCATCTAAACAAGGCTATAAGTAGCTAATTTTAGCAACTTTTTTTAAAAAGTATTGGTCTGGAAATACCACAGGAATATAGAAGGTAATGTGAACAATCCTTTCTCATCACGAAAGGAGAAGGTACTCTGGGAAATTGAAAGACATCTAACTTAAATAAGGTTTTGAAAGAGTTTTACATGATGTGTAATTAACCTTAAGAAGTCTTTGCCCCAAGGTAAAGTCAGGGCTTTTTTAAGATTAGAAAATGAATTAGGTATTTATAAAGATTGGTAGACCATCCGCTATCCATCATCTGGGCTGCAAAGAAACACAAGGGAGGTGAGGTAAGATTTCACAGGTTCAATGAATAATGCAGCTACTAAAGATCAGCTTTTTACCTTCAGGTATTTGAAAGTGAAGCCTCCACCTAAGCATCGTTCAGGTTTCCTCTGCAGTCAGTAGAGAAATGCATTTCTTCAGGGAATGGTGAAGCTCCGCCTACCTTAAATACCTGTTCTTTTAAGGGGTAAATTCCTCTTTGAGGGTACCAGTCTGACATTAACTGTGGGAGGAGCAGCGTTTCATAATTTAAATGCAATGGGCTATATCCCTTACTGCCAGGTATTGGATGAATTTAACCAAATCTGGAGATAGCACTTTAGATCACAGACTAGGCTAGATTTTCCAACGATTTCTGCTTCAGCTATTACTGAAGCTATTTTACTACTAGTGAATATAATCTCAGTTTTCCAGTCAGCATCTCCATTTTTCAGGGATCTGAGGCTCTTCCAAGGCTTTTCTCTTGTCTAAGTGATGGGGTTTATGTATTGCAGATAATGACACAGTATTACTGCAGCACTGATAGGTTTCACAGACTTCACCAGGGGTAAAAAAAAAACCAAAACATGCTGAAGTAATTTTTGTTAGAAATTGTTGCAAACACAAGAGTTAAGCTTCTTACAACACTTGAGATGGTAAAATGAAAAGGATTGTATTTCATGAGGGATATAAGAGACTAAATTCTATGGCCCTTGTGTGTAGAGAATAAACTGGGAGTTAGGCATCTTTGAAAAATGTCCCTTCTTTAGGCACATGTTTGCTTTGGGCAGTGGGTCCTAGACACATCCATGTTGGAAATAGGGTAAAAACTGCTAAGGTCTTTTTGGTGGTTTTCTCTTGAGCTGCTTTGAAGTGCTAGCCTCAAGCTCAAAGGGAATCAGAGTGTACCAGTTTTGTATTTTGTCTGTACAAAGATGAAATAGAACCTTCAGCTGCCGTAAAGAAATGCCATTATGGGTTGCTGAAACACTTTGTGAGGGTCTGGATAGTAACAGCAACATAAAAAAAATTCTAATTCTGTACTTTTATAATCTAGTGCTGGTTGCTTTTCAGTGTAAAGTCTTTACCATAAAACCTGCGTGCTTGTGAACACAGCAACAGAAATCCAGGCCCTGCTCCTGCCCACATTGCTGGGCTGACAGCTCCAGATTGTCTCATATCTTCATTTCATTTAATTGCATTGTAGGGGAGCTGCAGGTTGCCAGTACTGACCAAAGGAGGTCTCAGCAGGATGGACTGGCCCTGGTTGACAGGGGTAATGAGATGAACATATTGAGCCATCCTCCATCTCTGGCACCCATGGGGTTTCTGTGAGGGATCACGGGTTCAGAAGCTCTGAGGCCTGGGAGTTGTTGCACACTGCCTGCCACACAGGCAGGGCTAGGCACACAGCCTGTCCCAGGTCAGGGAGACTCCCCTAGGAAAATGGCTGGGCTAATCCTGTGTCCCCACAGTGCCAGGAGCTGAATGATCCAGCTTGGTTTCTTCATCACTGCAGTGAGCTGCTTTTCACCCTTGCCTGGCAGAGACCTTTCTTTCCCTTCCCCATGAAATGGTAGTAATTAGGTCCATGCCTTGTCACCCAGGGCTTTAGAAGATCCTGATGCCATTACCTCAAGAATTCTGCAGTCTGAGTCATGATGTGGAAACTTGGGAGTTCCACTTTGGAGAAGTAAATGGCAATAAAGATACTCCTGTAACACACTCCAGCCCCACAGGCAGAGAGTGCTGGAGGCATGGTGAAGTTTTGCTGCTTAACACATGAAAGCTGCCTGTGGTGGCTGTGCTGGGGTTTCAAAACTTGTCTTCTCCAGGGACAGCCATGGCATTTGAAAGATATTTCAGTCCATTGACAGCTGTGGGATGGTAGCCAGGAGGGGTAGCTGCAGCACGCAGCTAGCGATGCCTGCTTCTGTGCATTAAGCCAGCATTCCCAGTCATGTTTCAACTCCCTGGGGCAGTAAGCCAGGCTGGCTGGTGTGTTCCAGGCACACCTGATGCCCGTCCACCTTTGGTTTTAGTGATGGCTGGTGGGAGAAGGGAGGGGAACTAGCAGTAAACTCTATTCTCTATGTCATTATATTTCTAATGTTGGTGTTCTTGTCTTTATGTCTACGCATTCTTTAGCTATGAGGATAACAGACCCTTCATCAAGTAAGAATGACCTGAATGGCTGATAAATTTCATTTATCAGTGTGGTCTCATGAACCAGCTGTCAGATCAATATTGAAAAATCATTAAAGCTTCTGTCATTCGCTTTTGAGGCAGAAGAGCAAACTGTGCAGGAAAATGGTTAGGCATACAGCTAAGGTGCAGAGTAAATGTGCTGCATGTGTATTGCCAACCAATTGTCACCTTATTTGCTTTATATTCTTTAATTGGATGTTACTTGAATTCAAGGTGAAAGTTCTCAAGTTAATCCTGCGTAGTACAGACTTGTTCTATCAACAGCAGCCTCTGGTCCACTGTGCTCTGTGACTGGGATTGCTTTATGGTAGTATAAATACTGAAGCAAATTTTCAGAAAGGTCCATGGCTGCTATTCCCCATCATTCCCTTTCTAGTTAATGGGAATAGTGCAAGTAAATCTGTATGCATTGGTGCACTGGAGACTCCTTACTCATTGGAGTACCTCCTAATTGTAAACCACTTATTTTCAAATGCACCAAAAACCAGGTATTTTTCTTTATTGCAATACAATTCCACTACAAGAAAGAAAAGCCATGAAAAAGCAGCAGCAAGTCTGTACAACAAACAAGAGAAAAACCTCAAGCTGCACCAAAAAAAAAACCCAAAACCTGAACCTGCGAAGAAGGCCAAAAATGCCTAGAAATTACATACCTGAGGGCATCTGTGCTCTATCTCCTGCAACCAAAAAAGTAATGTGCAGTAGCACAAAATAGAAGCAAATTAACTTTGCAGTAGACTTTCAGTTTGTTCTTCTGGTGAAGAGTCCTTTGTGTTCGTTCTTTCAGCACCATTCCCATGTTCTCTTTCATTGCTTGGTTCTGGTTTTTTCTGCGGATGCGGGATGGAGCTATTCATAGCAATCTCCACGTCCTCTTTAGCGCCGGGTCTTGTTTTCTGAGGCACAACACTGCTAATGCGTGCAGTTTGCACGGCTGGGGGTCTTCTAACCCACAGATTCCTTTCCATCACTGAAGGTAGCATATCTTCACTAAATAACTGTATCATTCCTGCACACCTCTGCAGGCAAAGGCTTTTTAATCAGATTCAAGGGTGGGCTGTGCTTCAGAGCAGAATACTTTTCTGATATCCAGTGAATAATTTTTAAAATACTCTGGAAGTGCAGGAAGCTTTTATCTGGGGATGAGAAAAGAAGAAAGAGAAAAAATATAAAAAGGAGGGTTTCCACTTACTTTCTTCTTCTTTTCTTCCGTAAAAAAAGAAAAGTATTTGTATTTTATTAATTGGTACACAACTAGGACAATAGCATGCTCTCACTGATGGTGGAATCTTGGGGAGGAAAATATTCCAAGTGACTAAAGCTGTAAACTTTATCTAGTGGCTACCTTTCTGAAGGATTGTGAGAGTGTATTTTCAATTTGCATCACACTAAATATTTATTAGTAGGATTGACTGGAAATGCTTCAAAGGAGCTGTTCTGGTCTGCTAGGTACATAATAGTGATTTTTAAAGAACTGTCTTAATAAGCGGTTACCTTAGGGAGCTCTTCTGGTCATGTAGTTAAATAATACATATTTTATAAACTTCAGTGGAAGACTTAATGCTGCATTTTCATTCTAATATCTAAAGAAAAAAAAAACACAAACAACAAAAGACTTGAATACAACATTGGTATGCTTTTGTTTGTGACAAGCCCAGCTAAAATGAAAGGGATTCAAGGCTGTAGCTGCCATGACATCTCTGTAGCAGAGATTATCTGTCTGACCTCTGCAGGACTGCTTTGTCCCCCCAAGTTGCTGCTGCTTTATCTTTCTCCCCCTTGCCCCATGCTCTGCTTAGCAGATGGAAGCCCAAACATGCCCAAATCCAGGCCACATTCCCACAAGGCTGAAGGAGCTTGGAAACGTAGGCAGCTCTTTGTCCCTGCGAGCCCTTCTGCAGTACCTTGGGGGGCCTTGAGGCAGACAGGGAAGCAGAGGTGCTGGCTCACTGCAGTCTTGTCTGATTTGGAATATAGAAGGGTTAAACAGTGAGGAAAGGGTGCAAAGATGGGATATCAATGCATTCATTTTTACAGTGTTATACCTAATAACAGGGGACGGCAGAAGAAAACCAAAGCCTTCAGGTAAAGGGCAAACAGATATTCAAGGTGCTGCATGCTTCCCAGTTAGAAGTTTACTCCCTTCCCTGTGCACCAGCAATTCCTTTAAAGTTGTAGGTAATACATCATGTGAAGAGTAGGCTAGGAGCAGGACAGAGTTCCTGTACTGCTTCTCACACTTTATCTCTTGTCCTGGTATTTGAAGATCAGTCTTGGAGACGGTAATTTAGGAGATGATTAAATGTTATTTAGCAGGGTAACGTAGATTACTCCTCCTGCCATCCCAGCAGAGCTTCCAGCCCTCCTGAAAACACTCAAGAAACCTAACATGCAGCAGTCATCCCATCCGGCCGACTCTGTTGTCCAGGCAGAAAGTCAGTGGGAGAAAGCAGGCAAAAACCTCCTGCTCCCCCTATTTGTTGGAGCAACATTTGTAGCCAAGCAGTGGCTACACCTCTAATCCCACTGCCCTTCTGAGGTGAAGCAAGTGATAATCTTAGTTTTGCAGCCCGTGTGAAGAAGGATTGCCCCTCCTTTTCTCTGGGCAGAAGTGTGGCAGCAGCTACCGCGTTAGCAAATGTGTGTGAGTGCCTGTACAAGTGTACACACTTCCCCTCATCGCAGGGAGGAAGAGGTGTGAAGCAGCATTGCAAAGAACATCCTTGTGTGGAGGGGAACTGGCAAGCAAGGAAGGCTTGCCCACCTGCCTGTAGCTGTTTGTCTGGCTTACAGGCATATGGGAGACTAGCTAAAATGCAGCAATACATGTGTCTTGGTGTTAGGAGTAAATAAAGAAGTTAATCCAGCTGGCAGTCCTGTGAAACCAGTGGACACTAAAAAAAGTGAGAGTTGTCATTTCATTTGGTTTATTTTCTCTTCCTCCATTTGCAGAAATAACATCTACATGTCATTTACATGCACACTGCTTTTACATATTTAAAAAAGAAAAAAGACATTGTGGTTACAAATGTGCTTTGGTTATGATAAATTTCTATGCTCATAACACTTCCATTTCCTTGTATTTCCTCAAGCTTGAAGATTTGTAAACTGTATTCAGCTTGAAGACAAAAGCTCCCTATGATTTATTTTGATACGCTATTTTCTTTTTGCTAAAACCAGGGGCAAAATCTTCCTGCCTGTAGACACATGCCTTCTTTTGTGTGGATGAAAAACCAATCCCATTCTTTTTTTCTTTTTTTTTTTTTTTTTTTTGTTTCTCCTAACAGGTCCTGGGTTATAGGTGCAATAGCCCTACTCTGCCTATTAGGACTGACCTGGGCATTCGGACTCATGTATATTAATGAAAGCACAGTCATCATGGCGTATCTCTTCACCATATTCAATTCTCTGCAGGGAATGTTTATATTCATTTTCCATTGTGTCCTCCAGAAAAAGGTAAGACGGACGGTTCCCAGCAGCAAGAGAGGTGGTAACGAGGTGTTTTGTTGCCTAACAACCACAGCGTAGCATCCTCTGTGTGCCCTGAATTTGTATCACACAGATTTATCTCTGTGCACCTAATAAGGGGGGGTATTTAAGCTGGAAACCAGCAAGATGTTGGAGAACAACATGAGGTTCTAACAAGGACATGTGGCAGTGGCATTTCAGCAGTCTGGCAGATGTGTCAGAGCAAGGGAAAAGGCAGCTGTCAGTTTGCAGGGCCCTGTAACAGGGCTTTGCCTGCTGTCAGCCAGATTCTCCTTCCTTCTATGCCAGTGTGAGAGGGGAGAGAATCCACAAGCATCCAGAAAGTGCTCACGTGGCTGAGTGCTCACAGCAAAGTAGAGCTTTACATCCTCATTTGCAGTCCCTGCAGGAAATTACCCCTTTCTGTGGCAGCATATGTGGGTTGATGGGATGTAATAGGGGCTGCTTCCCCTGCTTTTTTAAGAAGTGAAGAACCTGTGCTCTGCAGCGGTTCATTAGCCTTTGTATTGCTTGGGTTTGATACAGTGTTTTGGAAATCTTCCTCAAAGCAAGCACAGCAAGTGCTTCTTGGTGAAAATTGAAGTATGCCCCAATTAACATTTGCAAGTTAACAGTGGAGTAACTTAGATAAACTCTGGAGGGAAAAAAACCCAACCCCAAAAGAATAAAAATTCTGTGTTTATGTAGATCAAATTTACAGCCTCTGACAATCAGTAATAAGTATTTTTAAGAACCTTTTTGTTTTCTACTTAAATTCAGTAGTACAGAGCTCACCAATTCTGTGCATGTCTGCTGATAATTTGCTGAGTACATCTTAGTTTTAAAGGGCAGTTACTGAACTAATAAACATAGGGAAGAGTTTATGTTTACCCCAGTTTCTCAAGGTAACCAGAACCTTCTGGTGAAAAATGGCTTATTGAGTAAAGTCAGGTCCACATTGAGATCTGTCCTCCATCTGAGAGCCACAGGCTTGCTCCTCTGTTACTCACATTTTCCTATACAGGCAAGGGAGATCTGACCCATGAAAACATAATCAAAATTCATCACAAAAACTGAGCTCTGCAAGTGATGCTTCTGGAAGGATCTGCAGAGCTGTGTGTAAATGTCATTCTTGAAACCAAAGGAAGATTTTGGGGTTAAGAGTTTTGTCCTTGTTGTTGCATCTCAAACTTGTCCATCTTAAGAAGCTTAAAAGCTTTATATAGATGCAACTTCCTGCTGATGATCCCAAGCTTTTGAGAAAGAGAGTTTCCAGGCAAGATGATAGTAAGAGTGTAGGAGGCATCACGGTTGTTTACTAAATCTGCAGGTGCCTCGCTGTGAGGAGTTTGAATTTCTGCACCATTCTGACTGGTACATCTGCTCACCTCCAGTGCACCCCACAAAGGGTCAGTCCCTAACCCAACATCCCAGTACGCTCCACAGCCTCCTTGGCTCATGGGGTTCTCAGTCAGCATGACAGAACCATTCTCTGTTCTGTCTTAAACCAATTTACACCATCAAACCACCGCTGATGACTGTGGAATTGTTCCTGATTTACGGCTGCACAGAGGGAAGGAGAATGTAGCTGGTACCTTGCTGTGGGGTGGATGCATCTCTCTGACCTAAGAGCTGAGGGAGGTATTCTTCAAGAGGAGAAAAAAAAAAGTCTTTCCTTTCCTATCTATCATGGCCTAGAAAATCGGCAAAACGCTGCAGAGAGGCAAGCAGTGGGTGGCTAATTAAAGCAATTGAATTATTTTCTCTCAGCAAAGGATTGATTAGGCACTCGAGCATATTGGGCACTTGTGGTATGTGTTTGTCTCAAGCGCTTAAGGAAGAGCCTAATGAAAAAGCTGTAATTTGCTATTTAAACAGTTGTTTCACAGAGTTGTGAAATGCTCATGGAGAGTTTGGCAAAATTTTACGGCTAACAGTGTGGTTCAAGGAATTTCAATTGGTGTTTTGGACGTGCATGATGGTTTGGGGGCTTTTTTGTGTCAACGGGTAACATGACCCTCTTTTGGCTCTTCAGTACAGTCTGCTCACCTTCAGCCATGTCTGGTTTCTGGGTATTGTTGCCCATAAAAAGTCACACCTGAAGCTTGGTGGAAGGTTAGATCCTGTCCTGGCACAAGTCAGTGTAGTTCCTCTGAAGCAAAGGAGGTGGCATGGGTTTGACTGCAATGCCCCTTTAAAATATGACTGGCTTGCACAGTGCTTTGGAAAAGCAGGCTCCAGCCATCCCTGAGCATTGGGAATATAATCTCTAATGCTGCTGGTTCTACAGTTTCCTCAAATTTCAATTTGACTGCAAGAAACATTTTTTGTATAAAAAATCAATACCTTTCATATGTTTCTCTTGGAATTCTTTTTTCTTAGTCCCCTGCCAGAAGCAATAACTTTTAGTACCTTGATGAGCCAATATGCTAGTTTATATCAAATCTACAACCATATTAATTTTCAGTCTCGAATAGTGTACCTGCACTTTCTCCCATGCTCCTTTGATGTGCCTCAGAGGATGCTGTAACCAGCTGGTGCCCATGAGCAGCGTTGCTGCATGGCAGCAGTCTCTTGTGACATCCTAAGCTGCAGCTCAGCTGCAAGGGGTACTAGACTGCTTTCCCACACACTGCAGCAGATTTTGTTTTAACAAAACACTGAGGAAAAACCAGGGGCTGTGTTGAAAATCAGAAGGCAGTGGGCTGGAGGAGGAACTGCCTGCTAACCACCACCACTCTTTCCTTGGCTAGGTACGTAAAGAGTACGGGAAATGCCTGCGCACACATTGCTGTAGTGGGAAAAGTACAGAGAGTTCTATCGGCTCAGGAAAAACCTCGGGGTCAAGGACACCTGGAAGATATTCCACAGGCTCACAGGTAATCCACGCTTTTTGTTTGTGTCCCAATGCCATGCCAAGACCTTTCTCAGCTCTTCTGGGAGGAGAGCTCCTCTCGACACCAAAGGAGCTGCCTTAGGCCTCTCCCCAGTGCACCTGCAGAGATTTCCCTCACTTCCAGACCTGAACTCAGCACAGTGGCTTCCCCTGAGATGTGATGGCAATTAAATGCCTCTCCAAGAACCTTCTAAATAGTTCTGTTGGGAATAAAAAGTCCAAACTTGCCTTCCAGAGGCAGACGGGTGGTTATCACCTGCAGTGTCCTGCATGCTCTCCATGGGAAACAGGAAGTGCGAGCATTTTGTCAGCTGTGGTACATTCCAGTACATCCTTTAATCATGAGATGAAGGTTGTCATTATTAACTATTAACATGTACAAGAATGATGCTGTGTTTTTTCTTGTAAAAAAATTAAAAGCTACAAGTGTCTTGTAGCAGACTTCCCAGTGAAAGAGCTGACTTTCTGACATTCAGTGGCTTTGTGTGTTCTGTGCCTCACACAATTTGTCTTAGCTTATAGATCTTTTAAGGCAAGCCATTGGGGTCAGACTATCTCACTAAGCTACTAGATTTGTTGCCTTTGGTCACCTGAAAATTCAGGTTTTGTGTAGTTTGTGCACTTAGCAGTTTTGAAGCTAACTTGTGTGGAGAGATGCAAATTTATGGATGAAGAGTTCATATAAAATGAAGAAGCTTATTTCTTAATCAATAGAAACCAAACACAAATTTATTCAGTATTAGTAATGGAAGTAATTATACATGACAGTTCCACTATTAAATTATAAAAGACATGCAGCGAGTAACAGCTTATAACTTTCCAGGAAAACCTAATTTGCAATTTATGTCTTGGAGCAAATCATTATTTATTTGCAGTAGTTTCCAAGATGTCATCCAAAAGCTCCACTTTGGTGTTTTCATAGGTCTGGTGGCTATGCAGAGCAAATAAAAGCAATAGAATACAGAACCTCTCTCCAGTAAGCCATCAAATTCCAATAACATCCAAAACTCACAATATCCAGCAACATTTAGGTGGCTGATTTGAAAGCCTCTGGTGTTATATAACTAAGCTGCTGTGCCGGTGCCCTCCTCTCCAGGTAGAGTTGACTCTAATGGTCTCCCCCTCCCAGCAGTGCCCTTGTGGCAGGTGAGGTCTGAGGCACCAAGGAAAATTATTTTGCCTGCAGAATTGTGCCCCTGGAAGAATGGAAGTTCCTAAGGCCTATTGTAGCCAGGAGAAACCTCATACAGGTGATGGAGAGTAGATGCAGATCAGTCTGAGTTGTTGAAAACATCTGGCTCCTAACTTTAAATAGAGAAGGCCATGAGGAGGAAAGCTTCTAAGATCCCTTTGTTCTCTGAGAAGCACATAGAAAAGAGAATAATTAATCTACAGTGGATCATGTCATAGAAATATAATAACTTAAATGTCCAGGTGAAAAATAATTATTGTAAAAGGACATGGGTCTCATGTCACATGGTACTTCCATTTATAGAGGGCTAATGCATGATTAGGAGATACTATTATTCCATGGTTAATGAGTAATCTAGGACTTTTCAGCCTGGGACCATATGATTAAGCCTTGGTAGATGTCTCATGGCTAAAATCTCACTATGGATACCACTGGATTATTGGCAGTTAAGAAAAACGTGGTCTGTCACAGTGGGGAAAAGGCTTCCCAGTCCCCTAGACCACCTAGCATCACTTTCACACAGCCAGGGAAATTGTCCATCAGAGTCACAGATGTGAGGTGAGGGTGAGTTTCCTGGAACACCTGGGTTCTCCAGTCATCTTCATGCAGGGATTGGGATTGAGCTGTTCACAAGATGCATTTGCCTGATTTTTTGATATTTTGCAAGGTCTAGTTGGGGAGGAGTGAGACAGTGATGTAAATGCCACAGAGGCAGATACTTCACAGCATATTTGAGGAACAAAACAGAAGGCCAACATATTCAGGACACTTTTGCCAGTAGCAGAAGCTATACCACAGATGGCAAAACCATCACAGATTTTTCAGTATGGGAACAGAAGTCATTCATTTGTGGGGAATTTTTTTGCCTGCCCCCCTAAAATCCCCAAGACAGAAAATAGCTATAGAAAACTTCTGTTCATTCAGGGACACCAAGATACAAATCAAGTCTTCTGTCACACTTCACAAAAAATAAGAAACAAATTGTCCAAATATAAGAAGCACATGTGCTTCTGTGTGGAGGTTATTTTTCCATTATTTGGTGCTATATTGGTAAACCTGTAGCTGTGGTGGGGTCTGGGTTTCTCTCATGCATATTTGGGGTTTTTTTAAATTAAGATGTAAGCAATTCAATTATACACTTTTTCTTTGAGCTAGGCATTTGTGTTACAAAGTAAGTCTGGCAGGGTCTGGCATGCATGAGGCAGGTTACAACAAAACAGCAACAGCTTGCTTACAGCTGGCTAGAAGCAAGTCTCATCCTGAGCTAGACATGCCAGCAGCCATCTTTAGTGAGGCAGAAAGAAACCTCTCTACAGCTGCTAAAAATTCATTGCCTGCTGTGCTTCAATCCCTCTTCAGAGCCGGATTCGTAGGATGTGGAATGACACAGTTCGAAAGCAGTCCGAGTCTTCCTTTATTACCGGAGATATAAACAGTTCAGCTTCACTCAACAGAGGTAATTATAAACTATTTTTCATATCTCTAACTCTTCTGATGGCTTTAAGGAGTCTGAAATGTATTGCCTCTTTGCCCCCTGCCTTTTCCTCCTCAACTCAAACATCACTGGACCCTGTTCTACCACCCAAGAAATGTTACAGTGATAAATGGGAGGAGGTTTTATGGTGGTTGTTGCCTTCTTTTTCTTTTCTTTCTTTATTTCTATACAAGCATTTTCAAGATTTGTCATTTCTGGAAGGAAGTTAGGAAAAGTGAAAGAGAGAAATGAAATTAAGTTGAAATCTCCCCTTTCCCTCAGAAAACTACTAGTGCCAGAAACTGCTGACGTGTCAGGCCTCGTTGCTGACAGTGGAAATGGGCCACTGCAGAACTGTACAGCCTGTGTTAAGCATCACAGGAGTCCTGACTGTCCTGCATATGTAGCAATACTGTCATCTTTACAGAAGCAAAAGTGAACAGCAGAACATAGATGTAAGGAAAAACTGTGCTTGGAACGAAATTGTCTGTGTTGGTGTTGATATACCTAGTTTGAAGAACTGACTGATGTGAACTTTATAGACATCTGTGGAAGAAAGGCTATCAGGAATGTATATGCCAAACAAAATGTGGTGTCTGGCACAAAAGGAAATATGAACAGCTTTTTTAAACCGAGTGTTTTTCAGGGAGTTGTAGGAAAGCGGCGGTAACAGAGTACCAGAAAAAGAGCCTCAGAGATTGTTTCCTTTATCTTCCAGTACAGCTACTTTATGAATTAACCTTGAGCAACCAGATGCCAAACTCTGTTTTGTGTTATCTGTCCAGTTGATGCTGAAATTAAGAGAGGGTAGAATTAAGATTACTGGGCCTAGCTGTTCTCTCATAGTGATGAAAATCAAACATATTTCCAGTCCTGGTGGTTGGTCTGCAAAGCTCAGCTGAGAATTGAGTTGGGACTTTGGTTCCTATTCCATCTTTATTCTCACAGAATTCACACTGGTTTTAGGGTGAGTTTTGCCAGAGGAGAGGCTTGGAGGATTTTGACTGTGCTGAGTAATATTGACTGCTAAGTGCTGGGGGAACTAGGGGTACATGATTCTGTTCTCTGAACATTATACACACTGCCCAAATCAGTGCAAAGAGGAAAGGCAGTGTAACATGGAGCTGTACTGTTCTTCAACTCACTGGTCTTTTTTGTGCCAGGATATTTTCCCTTTGCACTGAAGATTCTTTAATAAAGTTGACTATGAGATTCCATTACTGCAAATGCCTGCAGATTTATCCACATACACTGCCCTCACATCTCTCTCTGTCTCTGCATTAAAGACTGCAGAGCAGCAACCAGGGTCTAATGTGGGGGGGAATTGGTTGTCACACAAAGGTTCCAGCAAGAGCCACTGTTTCCCTCAGCCATCCCACTGCTCCATCTCAATGGCAAACCAAAATGTGTTATGCATGAAATGTTTGCTTCTTTAGTTAGCACAGAAGTTGAACTTGCTCTCTGATGCTGCTGAAGTTACCAAGGGATGTATTTTAGCAAACAGGATCTTCTGGGCTTGCTAGCAAAAGAAAAGTATCTCTCCTTTTTTGGTTGTGAATTTTTTTCTGTGCAAAGAGGGAAGTATGACTGTCAATTGGGATAAGTGAAGAGGTTTCAAGTGGACAATCTTCATACCAGTGTGGTGAGAGCCTGTTACTAGATGTGCCTGTTATTTAAAGGTCAGTTGGGAAATGAATTGCCAGGGGAAGCATCTTCAAAGCAGGTTTCATCCAGCTATTTTCCTTGTGTAACACTGGATGAAGTGAATCACCTGAAGGGCCTGAATCTCTCTACTGACTACAGAAGCAGCCTGATAAGTGTCCTAAAAGGAAGCCTTTTAGGCGGAACACTGAAGTGACTTGAGTAAGTTTTACAATTCTACAGTCATCCTCCCTTTTTTTCACACAAGCAGGCACAATATTTGTTGTTGTTCTGTTTTGGGAGTTTTTTTCTGGTAAACAGAAGTATTTGCAAAGTGGAGGTTGAAAACATTTCTATGGGAGATGGCATCTCCAAAGGCAGCAGGTGGTCAGTTCCATCTGGAAATACACCTGACATCAACAGTAATCCCAGCTGCACGGGACTCCAGGTATTTCTCCCTTTATCCTGTTTATTTCAGCTGAAAAGCAACATTCGTGGTCTTAGAGCTTTCCCCAGAGAAAACTCTCCAGAGAACTACAGCCTGAACAGAACAGAGGAGCAATGTGTTTTTCACAGTTCCTATCTTACTCTTAGTATTTATATATATATTCATCTTTAAAGGAGCTGTTTCATTAATGTTTTATTTACAAGCATGCTAGTGAGGCTCAGAGGATTCAAATGTGAGCCTTGAACTGTATGGTCAGTAGCTTTTCCTGTCTGAGGTTGATACAACTGGGTCCCGTTCCTGTTCAAAACTCCCACTTCAGCCCTCCCAGCCTAGACACGTTTTGCACAAAATTACCTGTACCATCGCAAGTTAAACATTCTAGGTGTGCTGGCATTTTCCCCAGAGCCTTCGGAGAGCAGTCTGTGTTCTAAAACAGGAAGAAAATGATCCTTTGTCCCCAGAATTGTCCTAGCATCCAGGTCCTGGAGCTTAATTCCACTTCTCCATGTCCTGGGCCAGCACTGAGTTTTCATGTTTCTGCTGGGGGAGCAGAAAGCAGTGAGACATCTTCTAACTGGGGTACTGTCTCATTGAAACCTGTTTTTTTTTCCCTGATACCATTCATCATATTCACAGCCTCCTGCCACATGATAACATCCCAGGCAAGACTTCTGTAGCTATCCTTATTTCCTGTATGATGACTGGCATTTCTGTATGACATCTCATCCCTTCTTCCTTCATGAACCTCCTGGGCATCAGTCTGGAATATGGTGTTGGTGTTAGTGCATCCCTCCTTTAGACATATGGCTCTGTCTTTTTCTGATTTAGCAGCTAACACACTGCTTATGGCTCTTCTCAGCTTCATATTCTTTTTTATCTACTATTCCCCCTGTCCCTGCCAAAGTAATTGACCATAATGTTGCTTTTCTTACTCTCATTTATCACACCAGGAATTTCAGGCATAACCCCAAACTTGCCTGATGTAATGTGTTCTGTAATGAAAACTTTACTCTGTCCTAAGGCACATAAGACTATTTCAGATATTTCCTGAAGGTAGCGTCTAATTACTGATTAATAAAAAGTATGTCTGGCTTTGTTTCCCCTTGCTGCTCATTGTGGCTTAGTAGTGATGTGGATTTGGGGTTGTTATACCACTGAAATCAGGAGGAAGGGAAGAGAGACTGGCTGTGGATTTCATTTTTTACTGTCGAATGAAGAGCATGCCTGTCCACCCCATGAACATAGTCTCAGTTTCAGGATCCAGGGGGATTCCTGCTCCTTGCACTCCCACTCTGCAACTCTGTCCAGTTTTTCACACTCTGGGTCTGGCTGCATACTTCTGCCATGTATTTCACATCCAGCCTGTGCTCTACATTTCCTTTCCTAGTGCTGAAAACTTCAGAGGTATAAAAGCTGAACCAAGCTGATTACCTCATAAGTAGGAAAAAGAAGTTTCCTTTTGCCTGCAGGGTGTTTGGTGTGTGACCTTCATGCAGTGCTGAAAAAATGGTACAAAAGGAATACATGTAGGATGGACTGTTTGCTGGAGGTTGGTACTTTTAAGGCTAAAAAGTGGAATGTATGAAGGAAAAGCAACAGAGCTTGCCTGAGTTTTGGGTACATCCAGCTGGCCACCTCAGAATCGTGAGGGACGGGTCTGTTTGCACCTTCAGAGTGTTAATGTCAAAAAACTCTCAGATAGCTCAGCCAGCCTTGCAAACAAGCAGTTGTAGTATGAAACAGCAATGTGACACCAGCCTATTTTTATCCATGTCTTAGGTGAGAGGCAATACAGTAATTACTGTCTCTCTTTGGATATGAGACAACTGGGAGGGAAAAAAAATCATCCTGAACTATGTGGTACTTTGTTACCCTTCAAGTTTTCAGGCTGAGGGAAGGGTGGTGGTGGTATGATGTGCGTGATTTTTTTTTTCAGAGGAAAAGTGGAAGTTATGTGTTAAAAAAAGGGCTGTTCCTTGTTTTGGTAAGGCTCAAGAGCAGCAGAGACAAAGGACTTTGTCACTGGTAGAAGGCAGTGCTTTGTTAAAGGAAAATGCTCAGATGAAGTTGTGTATAGCCATTCAAGTTAGCAAATAGTAGTTTTTCCCTCTTCAGGGAAATAATTGGGCTAGCAGTAAAGCCACCAAATTTCACAGAGAATAGAAACTGCTACAGAAATGTGTTGTTTTGGGTCAAGTGCTGTTCTCCTGCTGTAAGGCTCTGACTCTTAGCTTATAAACTAGACAGCAAATTTAATGGTTTATCCCCATAGCAGTCTTGCTCTAGAAACAGGAGTATGTACACCTCTTGTCTTTTGGCTATACATATATATATATGCACTTTATGTCCATCCACCCCCAAAATACTGCTCACCATCCCTACCACCCTCATCCATGGAGGTCTCCTGGAGGGACTTCTTGGTGGTCTGCATTGCTGCTCCACTTGTCTGCAAGAAAGGAAGCAGCAGGGAGTTGTAAAAGCAGAGATTTTTCATGAGGGAGAGCACCTGGGAGCTGAGGGGGAGTCAAGCACAATCCAAACCCTCAGTGATGGTTCATTGTGCCACAGGGGGTTAAGCCAGGAGGCAGAGCCCTGGAAAAGGTGGGGGGATGAACCTGCTCCAGAGTCCAGCCCAGACCGCCAGGAGATACTGGCAGAGACAGGGCTGGAAACTGAGCTACAACCCAGGTCCAAGATCCAGCCAGGAGACAGACACAAGGCAAGGACTGGGTGCCCAGAGCCAGGCAGGGCTGTGTCTTCCTGGTGGGTCTCATTGAGATCATTGGAGCCCTCCTGGGCAGCTCTTACTGAGGGATGGTCAGTCTTAAATACAGATTCAGGGTCCATTCAGGAGGGAGCAGGCCCTTGACAGCAAACCCCATCAGAGTCATCACAAAGCCCTCAGATCCCCAGTATTGGCACAAGAGATATTATCCCTGACTAGGAAGGCCATGTTCACTCCCTGTTTGCTCCCGTGCAAATGGGCTGAAATGGGAAATGGAAGTGTGGGTATTGTTTGTCCCTCCCCTTTGCTTTTTCTTCCCAAATGCATAAGTGCCATTGCATGTTTCCTCTTCTGAGTAGCATTCCAGAATAAATACTTGATTTCCCTTTGCTTTATTATTTCTCCTCTGTGTTTTTATATCAACCACAAAGACTTAATCTGAAACACACACAGGAAAAAGGGAAATTATTGCTACTGTTTTCAGAGGTAATCAGTTTAATGTCAAATTCATGTGGATTTCTTCATAATGAACAGAACAAATTGAGCTCAAATTCAAACAGTGGGAATCTGAGTCAGAGAGGAAAATTAAAATGAAGAACATTAATATCCTGATTTCTAACCCAACCGAGACCTGATTGTTTCCTAAATGAAATCTCCCATCAAATTCCTTCCACCCACCCAAAAATATAATTAAGCTGTGATTTCCAGGCTGAAACCGTATCTGCACTGTGAATTCAGTGGGGACAACTGTGTGTGTTGCAGAATTATTTTCAGGTGGATACATTTTCCTGCATTTTTCAGAAGCAGTTATTTAGAAAACACCAGTAGAAGGTTAAATTCTTCCTTTGGTAGGAGACTGCCACTCTGGAAGACAGAAGGTGTAGGTTAGCACTGAGACAGTGCAATGAGTGAGGTTTTGGTCACCAAAACTGCCCTTTCTGCTCGGAGATGGGGTCTGCTGGATGTGTCTCAGTGTTTCAAGATCAAGAAGTTTCAGTTTAGCTGTCTGCAGGGGTGGTGGGTGCCATGGCGTGGACATCACTGGCCAATACAGCAGTGAAAACAGGGTGGAATTTGGTGGGTAAAAAGCACAGGCAAGCAGGGGAGGAGGGAAAAAGAAAAAAAAAAAGAAAGGAGCAGAACAAGATTCCCCAGGGACCTCAAACCCCATCCCTGGTACACTTCAAAGTGCAGTTGCTGCTCATTATAACCCATTTGCCAATGCTGACACCTTGCTGCCTAGATAAAGCAGAGAGAAGGTGGAAATTTGGACAGTGGAAGTGCTACTGTTGTCATGCATCAGCCTTTCTCAAGATGCTTGTTTGCTCCTTGATGGATTAATGTGACCGGCGCGTCAGAGACGTTTCTGCTAAATTTATGTTGCATATAAAACAAATAGCAAGCAGCCAAGTTCTAGGAGAGGTGGAAGTGCCTCTGCTCATCTTGATAGGATATTCAGAGGACACCACCAAATGATCTATCACAGTCTGTCTACACACTTCTTACCTACTCTGAGTAACACCTATGGCTTTTCTTGTGGCTTGAAGATATTAGAGAATAAGTATTTCCTCTGTTTTCTTTCCATTTGTCTTTTTACAGTTGGCAGCAAATAGTACCCCAGTTCCTCCTGTTAAGTCAGTCAGCTTTCATGTCATGTCTTTCAGAGAGGTCATTTTGGGGTGTGGGGACTTAATCATTTTAAGTTAGTGAGTTGTGGCTATATGAACATGCGTGTTGGCAGCAGTGTTAATGGTCACTTTTTTCCCCAGTATTTCTTGTTCCTGTTGTGGTTCTGGGCTAAGAAGGTTCAGTGCAGAGGACTCACAGGATGTCCAAGGTGCCTACAGTTGTTCTCCCTCTTCATAAATGCATCTGTAGGTGCCTAAAGAGAACTCACCAAAATATTCATGGATATAAAAATACACATTGTCCTTGGTTTCTGAGCACTTAACAGCTCAAAGACAATTGGACTAAAGGAAAGTATCTAACTTCTGCAGACAGTTTGGTCTTGTGAGTACCATCACTGCATAGCTGGATATGTGGTGGGGAGCAAGAGCTGCGTCTGTTTAACACTGAACACCTCTTGGAGATCTTTAAAAGCTTTGGGTTCTGTTTTCAGTCATGCTCAAGGTTTGAGGGATGTAAATGCAGAGGAATTATCAAAGCTAAACCTGTGATAGCCCTTGGCAGGGACAGCAGCCTCAGTGACCATTGAGACACCATCATCTGTCAACATGCAAATCTCACTTCTTCATTGTCATTGTTTCAAATCTAGAACACAGCACTCTCTCCCTAAAACTGCCCCTTTGTGCAGAGTGGTGCCAGTGCCTAATGTTGTCTGTGCTGACCATTGCTGACATGGCAGGGGCAAGGTGCTGCATGAACCTGAGGGATGCACCAGTCCTTGCCCTTGAGCATCATCCTTCACATTGCAAACCCCTTAGTCCTGGGAAATTTTTTCTGTGTTTCAAGAGATCCATCAGTCCTGGAGCCTGGAGGTCTCTGGTTTTGCCACAAACAGTGGCAGCAGTGGCAGTCTCTTCCCCCTCTGGAATATGATTAGATACTGAGTTTCTATTATTTTTAATTTAAGGCTACTACTTGAGAAGAGGGTTTTTGGAGGTGATTAATGTCCCCTGGTTGTTTGGTGGAATTCAAGGGGTAAGAAGCAGGGTAGAATCCCTGGCAGCTCTTGGCTGCTAATCCTGGGGCAGCCTGTGGCCTGTTTTCTAGCATCTCATCCAACCACAGCTGCTCGAATGCTGCATCTCCTGCTCTTCAGTGGGCAGATTGGTGTTCAAGCATGCTCACTGTCCCAGCACCCTGGGTGCTTGTATTAGTGCTCACAACTCCAGGGACAGCCTGCAAAAGAAATAGCGTAGTCAGTTTATATCAGGACTTCAAAACTTCCATTTTACTCACTGCAGGAAGCTGTTCATTTACCTCCCCATCTCACCAGCACTGGCATTTTCCTCATGAAGCTCTTTGGTTTCATCCTCCCTGCCCTTCTGCTTCTTCTGTTCCCTCTTATAACTCTTACAGACACACTTACTCTCCCCTGACCCCATGGATACTCCTTCCTGGGGCCCATTGCCCAGGTGGAGGGTGTGTTTGGAGGGAGTAATCCACGTGCCATTGCACCAGTTCTGTCACGAGGGATTGCTGTTACTAAGCCAAAAATCTCTGCAACCCTGTTAAGCAACTGTTGGTTTGGCTAAATGTCAGCAGCTGGCCTCAAAATGACCCATCCTAATAATCACATATTAGGTAAAGAGAAGTTCGAGGTAGGTGACAGCAGAAGAATATTTTCTCTTTGTAAGGGAAGGTCTTCAGCCTTTTGGACTAGCAAATTGCTTCTGGTGTTTTTTATCTTTTTTTTTTCCTCTTTTTCAATCAGCTGTACATTTTATGCTAGAAAAATTATGATTTTCTGCATCAAGGATCAAAACTTAGGGAGTTTAACTCTTATTTCTGCCTATGTGCAAAATTAATCCCACTGTTGGTATTCTCCTGGTTTATTTTGCCTCTCTGCTGCCTGGGACTGAGTTAGCTGAGATTTGTTGCAGTGATTTCAGTGAGTGACATGACATTCTTCCTTTGGGAGATATTATGAACTGGCTTTGATTTTAGGATTGACAGCCATATAATTGGAAGTTCAGTCATTAGGTGGATCAGCTTTAAAGAGGAAAAAGTAAGGGCAAGGCAATTTCTGAAATCAGAGCAGGCTTTGGGGAGTATTAGATCTGGCAGAGTATTGCTGCAGAGCAGTCTTAATATGATGACTGTGAAGGAGGAAGGAAGGAAGCATAGCTGCTTTTATAGATTCCTGTAAGCATGGTCCAATTTTCACCACAGGCAGGGCTCTCTGCGCATCTTGGGTAAGGCCTCAGGTTTAGTGAGAAATAATCATAGTCAGGAACAATTAGGGATAATGCATATTTGTACAGTCAAGATACAGTGTGGATAAACCCTTGTAAGGGGTAGTGGTGGTATAAAGAAATGTCCCATCCTGGGACAATGTTTCTGCTCCAGGCAGTGAAAAAGTAACTAGCGAGTGAGCAAGTACTAACAAATCGATGTGGACTAGCTGTGTGTTTTGAACATGGCCTGCAGATTATAATCCAGCAGAGGTTTGTCATTTGAAATCATTGCTGAAGACAGGAAGGGAAAAGAAAAAAAGGAGCAAAGGAATACTTTTGCCCCCCTGTCTCTGCATAAAAGCACAGGATGTTTCATGTGGCAGAAGATGGCCCAGAGCTTAACAACCTCATTTGCTGAAACTCCATTTCACTGCAGTCAGTATTAATAGCTTCACAATGAATAGATTAGATGCTGCAAGTGACAACAAACCTATTTGAGAGAAATTTAATAGGGAAGTTTATTGAAGTTTATTAACTGAATCCTGTTGGCTATTATAAGAACAGAGCTCGATAAATCTAAATGTCAGAGCATTCGTTGGAAAGAACTTGGAAAAAAGCTGAAAATACCTGCTGTCCTCCAGCAAATATGTGTGATTTTGCTTGTCATAATTGCATTTATTGTTAGAACAAATTGTGAACACATGGAAGACCAGAATTCATTAAATACCTGAAAGCTCTACCTGTATAAAAAGACACTGTGGAATGCTGGTAAGGAAAGTCTCAAAGTAAACTAGAACTTTGACTTCTACAAACATACTTTTGTTTTCCTGGGAGCAACATAGATTAAGTTAATACTGAGTGAAGTATAAAACCAGCCAGAATTTACAAACTGAAATCAGTGCAGAGAGGCTATTCCAGTGACATTCAGATCCGAGCTACTTACTACATTTAGGGTCAGGCAGCTTGTGTTATGGGGTTGTTTTAATGGACACTTAGAGGAACACTGAGTTCTTACCACATCATTTGTGTCTAAGCTAAAACTTATCCCCTGATAGCTCAGGAACTGTTCTACCTTCAGGTAATGGTCCATGTTCTTCCTGGCTGTCACCTGTCCCTGCAGGGTAGTCTGACGTCAAGGATATGGCGTGCAGGAAGCTGAGGGACCTGTTTCATGGTGGATGTGAACCACAAGATAAGCTGGGTGCTTCAGGAATCAGAGCAGGCAGGAGTACAGCACTGTGCCCTTACCTTGCGGAAAGGCGGCTGCATTGCTGGCAAAATAGGGAGGAAACAGGATTGAGATTGATTGAAAACACAGCATACATATATTTTCTTCTGAAACAAACAAAAAAAGCCCAAGAAAATCTACATTTTGGAATTGTTGGGTCAGAGGCAATGAAACATTTTGTTATGACTCAGATGTGCTTTTTCTAAACTATTTCTGTTTCTACTCTAATAAAAATTGGAAATAATACTAAAAAGTCAAAGTCAGCTTTCATACCAGCCACTCTTCTGGAACAAAAAGTGAAAACATTTAATTTGGACAATACTGATTTTGTATGGACATTTTTAAAGCATTGAATAGTTAATCCAAATAAATTTTTAAGCTGGTCCATTCTCCTTTCTCAGCAAAATTGCTCTTCTGTCAGATTTGGTGGGCCGTGGGGGAATCTCTCCAATCCCCTGCTAAAAGGCACATACCAAAACCATTTTGATATGCAATTGAAAAGACCAGAAGTCAAAGAAGATACATGGTGGTGGTGTTGCTTGTGCAGACAGATGATCCCAGTTAAAGCAATGCTGCTCAAACCCCTTCAGCCTTGCAGAGCCATGGTGAGTGACAGTATTATTCAGAAAATCTGGAGGAGCAGTTGAATCCATTTTCCTTCCAGCTGGGTAGACCATGCAGATGATTCAGGGTAACCTGTGTGGCTTTGTCATCCAGCTTCCCACAAGAAATGTTTTTGAATTTTATTCCTGAGTGATGCAGTCTAGAGTCTGGCAACATGTGCTTGTCATCATAATTTTCATCTGTTGCTTTCAGTGAGTGAATAAACCATACTTGTGGTTAACAAGGTACAGTTTTCCCATACAGTCATTACACAAATCTCTTCCAAAAAATCATCGCTACATTCAATGTTGTCCTGCATCAAGGACATCAATTTCTACCTTAGAAAGGAAAGAAAAAGGTTTTGTTTGGTTGCATACTGTCATTAAAATAATACCTACTTTCATAGACACAGAAATCAGCTAAGTGTAGTTATCTGAATCCTTTGTATTTGGTTATGGTGATGTTAAAATTTGTGGGATTTTCGTCTTGTTTTCATTGGTTGTCCTAACAGTTTTTCTCAGTTTGCAAGTCAAAAGTGCACCCTTCCAGATCTCCCCCTACATCCTGAGCACAGGCCGTGGGTTCTCCTGGCCTTTTAAATCCAGTATGGCTGGATCTGTGGTGCTTGAATCACGGGGATCACTGATGCTGTGAGAGGGGCAGCAGCACCTGCGTGTTACCCAGCAAATACTTGCCTTCTGAAAGACCATCATCTCCTTCTCCTTGTAATCACAGCCTGAAAATTCTTCACTTGAGGAAATCTAGTGTCAGGAAGCCTCGAACTGAGCACTGGCCTTTCCAGAAACCCAAATTTGAATGTAATTTTGGCTATTAGAGCTGACCTGGTAGCTGTGTTTTGCTCTGAACTTTGGTTGAAAACCAGTGGAAACAAGGAGACTTGGGACTGTAGTTGCACCAGTGTGGTAGCAGGGAATATTTTTGTAGAGGTGTGAGTTCTGCTGTTAAATGTTCGCTGGTTGTGATGATATCATCATGCTGTAAAAGGTGAACCTGTGGGTTTGAACCCATCTTTTTTCCAACCCCAAATTCATGCTCCCACATGAATCACAGCATGATAGGGGTTTGGAAACAGAATGCTTTTGCTTTCAGTGGGGTGCCTTTGACTAGCAGAACTGAAGGTGATTCAGCACAGCTGGATAGAAAGCAGTTCCCCCAGCTAAATAAAGAATTGAGGCTGTGTGCTGGGCTTAGGTGGTTCAGCAGATGGCAAAGGAAGGATTTGTGTAGGGGCTGCTATTGCTGGAATGTAGGAAAGCAAGGATGACACAGGGCTGTGGGGTTTGCTGGGAGAGATCTGTGTTGCACCACAGACGCTGAGAGCCGAGGATCCCGCAGTAAGTGAATAAATAAAAGTAAGTGATGATAACTGCTGCCTGCTGAGGATATTAGGCACATCGCCAACACCGGGCCAGACAGCTGCCAAGGGTCCCATCCCAAGAGTGCTCTGAGATGGAGGAGATTCCAGGTGGTTGGCAGGCACTTGCAGCCCTGATCTTTCTGGTTTTTGGGCCCCTGGACATGCACTGACCCTCATAGTTGCAGCCCCAGTGATGCACACCCGCACACAGGACTGCAGAATAACCCTCTTTGCTTTTAACCTCCCTTTTTGGGAGAGCATTCTGCCATGATCCCATGCTTACTTTATTGGGGTTTTGTTGGCTTTCTATTACCAAGGCCATTTTCATGCAAGTGAGGTCATAGATCCGTAGTCTACCTGTTCCTTCTGCTCCTGCCTCATCTGCAGCCTAATCCGCTCTTATTGATAGTCCCATTGGTTGCTATAGCAATGATAAAGTGGTATAAAAAAGTCAGGATGATACTTAAATGTATGACTGGTATTACATTTTTCTTTCTTTCTCCTGGGAAAGAGAAACCAAATTATGAGGAGTTTGTTGGGTTTGGGGGGCTTTCTGGTTTTGGGGGGTTTTTTTTTTTGGGGGGGGGGTGTTTTGTGGGGTTTTTTTGGTGGGGAGGTTTTGGTGTATTACTGTTTTATGAAAAGGTTTAACTGGGCTTTTTGGACCCTGGATGCAGTCCTCTCTCAGCACCCTTTTAAGGCTGGGAATTTTGCAACTCAAGAGCGGTTAGTAAGAAACAAGAGGCCAAATTTATGAATACAGGGTACATATCATTTTGTATTTAAGATGCCAAAGTTACATTTATTGTGTTGTGCAGAGTATGAAGTTTGCCAGCTCACCATGATGGGAACCTGCTGCAGAGTGCTTAGGGCCCAGTTGGGTCTCTAAAAGTGTTGAAAGATACCTGAATATGTTAGCAGAGGGTTTGTTTTGGATTTGCACCAGGAGACTTACTCAGCACTGCCATTGAAAGTGGCATTTTGAACAGTAAATCAGAAGATCTTAATGAAGTCAAGTGAGAGGAAAGCAGAAGATGGAGTATTTTTGCTCAGTTGATACATAGAGGAATGGGTGGCTGTAGTACCAAGCCCTGTCTTTTACACACCCAGGAGCAAAAATTACTTATTCTGTATTTTCAAATTTTTTTGCTAAGTCTGTAGTCAAAATCCTGGATCTGTATTAAAAGTTGGCTGAAAGGGCCATATTTTTGTGAATTCAGCTCATTCCAGAGCCCAGCAAACTGGCAAATGTAGGCAAGCAGAACCAACATTTAAGGGTTCACACAGGTTGATCCCTTCTTTCTTGTCACAATCTGAGAGCATCCCTCATGCAAAACAGCTTCTCCTGCCCAGCCATGGTGGGATCAGCTTGTTCCTGCCTCCTGGGGTTCCTAGACAAGATCAGGCCATGGATATATTGAGATGCTCTTTCTGGCAGCTGGCATTTAAAGGCACCTCAAGCAAAAGTGTTCAAAAGCCCACCGTGGGTATATTTTTCATATCAGTTCTCAAAGGGACTGAGTTGGAGATTGAGTTAAATCTCAGATGGGAGGATTATATCACTTCTGAGTTTATGGCTGGCATTAACTCTGGACATTCTCATTACTTGTATAAAAGTGAGCCCCTTTTTGAATCTTTTATGGCCTGGCTTGATTAAAAGTGGGATGAAAGCAGAAACAATTTTAATGGCCTTAGTGCTCACTGGTATTAAACTAGCACAAGAAGAGAAATGGTTCCTACAGTCACTCATCCCAGTTGTATGTGAGATTTAAAGAAAACACATTACCAGAAAGAAAGAATTGACTCATTTACCTATTAGTTACATTCAAGGTTACTTAGTGAAGCGTTCATATAATGTTTTCTTACAGGAGACAGCTTTGTTTCCTTATTTTCAAACACAGCAGCTCATCTTGCTTTCCATCAGCATAGACAAAAATATCAGGTGAGAGAAAACAAGTCTTTTTTTTCCAGCTGCATGTGTTGAGGAGCCTCCCTGGCATGCAGCCCCCATACAACGCTGCCTTCTACTTTGTCCTGTGCTCAAAAGACCGATTAAGTGATCCGCTAATGCCATACGCCTGGGGCTGGGAAGTGCTGGGGGATGATGGGGGAGAGGCAAGAAACAATCTGCTCTCTCTTCTACCTGCAAGGATACAGGGAAATGCCATCCCAGGCCTGCATACAAGCACGGCAGGAGGCAGCCTCCAACTAGCCTGAGGTTTGAGTTTTTGCCTTTCTGTAAATAATTAAAGCTTTCAGAGAACTCCCAGCTAAAGGGATTTGTACCAGCCAGAGGCCCTCAGGGCTTATATATCCTCATCAGCTCCATCCAAAGAGATTGTACCCAGTGGCCTACATACCTTGCAAAGGCAGCCTCCACCTCCGCACGGGGCCACCTCCACACCTAAAAGAGGCAAACAGGGTCTCCATCCCTCAGACACTGGTAAAATCATTCCTGAAAGGGTTACTGGTTTTGAGGATTGGCTTTTCAGTTATTTCTTTGGGTTGAGGCTATCGGATGTTGGTGACAGCCAGGTCACCTTAGCCCTCTGACAGTCCTGTCCTAACTAGCTCTAGTTGCTCCACCAATGACTTACTTTCCTGGTGGAAAGGTTTTGTCTTCACAGTTTAGTCCTGGAAGTTAAAAACCATGATCATCCTTCCTGCTCTAGAACTCAGTGAGAATAGCCCTGAAGGACAAGTTTTCTTACTCAGTCATGTCTCTGGAGATTAGAAGAGGTTCAGAGCAAGGGCTTAATGGTTTTTCATCCTGTAGGTCAGCTAAAAGGTAGGAGGAGACTCTGCTTCCTGGGTTGATGCCTGCAATAGGAATTGAGGTAGGTCTTGGCAGCCACCTGCCGAGCCATGATGATCCCAAAAAGCACAGGTCCAGAGGCTGCATCTCCAAGGGATAAACCAAAGAGTAAAGGACAACTCTGGGCAGCAAAGAGGTGCGGGAGTGCGGAAACAAGGTGTTTGTGGGGCACACAGAGAGCCTTGAGACATGCACTTCGTGGCCACTCTCATTCCTGATAGAAATGCCAGACGGAGCTGTCATGCTCTCACCTTCCAGGATGGATTCAGGTGGTTGTGGATGTTCTTGATGGTGGTATCGGAGAAGCAGCTGAAGTGAAACTTGCCCTTTTAGACATGAGAAACAGCTGCTGTCTGAGAAATGCTGAGAGCCTTTGGAGAGGCTGCATTCTCCATCCTTTCTCTTTAATTCTTCTTTTTTGATTTAGAAGTGTTGTGAAGGACTGGTAAAAGAGATCCTAGCACATAGTGGGAGTTGAATGTGCTGTTGTCTGTTAGTCATTATATATATATATATATTTTTTTTTTTTTAATTCATTTGGCACTTTCCGGAGAGTTTTTCCCCCCACATTGTGTAGGCTGCCATCTTCCTTTCTTTCTTTGTAGCAAGCATGTGGGCGCAGCCTTGCTTACACTCCGAGCAACTGGGGAACCACCATAAATGTAGCTTATCCGCTTTCTGATACATTTTCTTTTGCGTTGGTTTGGATTTGTGCATCGTCAGTAACATCTGTTCTGCTTTAGTGGCATACAGTTTTCCGAGTCTAATTAGCTGGCTGCTTGTAATCAGGACTATTTCAACTGTTGTCATTCTGAATGTTCTTTTTCCCTTTTTTTTAATACCACATTTGCCTGATTGACCTTTTTTGTTGTTTTTTTTCTCTGTCTTTCTATCGGGCTGCTCCAGGAGCCATGGCTAATCATCTTATAACCAATGCTCTGCTTCGTCCTCATGGCACTAACAACCCTTATAATACATTGCTCGGGGAATCGGCGGTCTATAACAACCCTTCTGTCAGCATGTACAACGCACAAGGTGTGCTGGAGTTTCTCTCTAATTTTTCTAGTGAGAATTCCATTTTCTTTGGCTTATTTTGGCCCATTTCTTTCTTTTTTTCTTCCTTTTTCTTTTTCTCTCCCCACACACACACACTTTTTTTTTTGGAACTGGGCACAAAAAAAAGATCCCCTTCCCTTCCTTTCATTTCAATGCATCTTTCCATCTTCCAGATGCTATTTTTCCATGAGCAATTCAATTCACTTTGAAAGACTCTTGTCGGTTTTACTCAAAGCATTCATAGTGTTTTGATTTTGATTTTTTTTTATTCAGTCTCCTTGCTTATGTATTGTTTTGGACTTGTGTGTGTGTGTGTTTTGTCAGACACATCCATTTCTCTCTTTGTTGTCAGTGCATTTTCTTGTTAAACCATTCATTTCAGAAACAGGAACACCGCTGAAGGTAAGTGAAGCTAAACTGGCCTTTGCCACCAAAGCTGCTCTCATTTGAAATGGCCTAGAGAAATGTGGTCAGCAGTACACTGGTTTGCACAGGGAGTAAAATGCAAAATAAAACAAAACTGCCCTTGATCTCTAAGAAAAATGACAGTTGAAGCAAGAAGTGTAAGCCAGCTCCAAAGAGCAGAGCTGAGATAAGAAATGTTTTGCCGTTTGCATTTATACGCTTTATCTGTGCAACTACGGGATAAAAATAATGGAAAAAAGGTGTAGTGAATCTAGATAATCTTTGATATCCTCCTTTTGGCAACAGAAAAGAGACAGGCATAATCAGTTGTACCTAATGGAGGTTTCTGCTATGGAAATCACTCTCTTGTCACCTACATGCTTGTCTCTGCTCTCGCTTCTGTGGGAAGGGACAGTGTTTATAAGCTCATGTCCTGGTGCTTCTGTGAGGGAGAGGCAGATGTGTGTAAGTAGGGCCTGAGGAGGAGATGGGGACTGTGAAGCTCTGACAGCTCCTGTCTCTTGCTGGCTCCATCCTGCTCTGCCCCTTCCATGGGATTTTATTTTTTTTTTTGTTCTTACTTGTAAGGCGGCTGAATGACCGCAGAGTAGCACTGCATTCCAGTGCAAGTGTGCCAGCACTCTGTCAGCTCTCAATAAAGGCATCACTTCCCAGTAAAGGATATTCAAGAAAGGGAAAATAATGATGGCTATAATGCAAGCAGGAAAGCCACCTTTGTACTCTATGGCAGCATGTTGTTTATGACAGAACTAGATGTTGAACTGTATCAGTAGGGTATTTGCATTCAAGGCACAAGGAAAGCACACGTGTTTGACCTTTTTGCTGTTTATTAATTTCCTAAACTGTGCTAACTTAGTGCGATAAATTTGCTTCCAAGAATGCTTTTTTTAAAAAGGGATACTGTTAAACATTAAATGCTCTGAAGTTTAAGAATTTCAGTGTACTGCAAATGTTGAAATGAGCTTTGATGTTCTGACTAGCTTCTTGCGTGATAACCTTGAGGTGTGGGAGTCTTTTGAATCAAATGGCAACAGGTAATGCTGGGTCAGCATTTGCCTTAAGAGGAGTCCTGATGTTCAGGTCTGGGTACTTCAACTGAACCCAGGCGATTTGGGCAGAAACGTGCATTACATGTATTTTAATAATTTTGTGTTCTTCAAAATTTTAATACTAGAATCTGATACAGTTACCTGAGCTAACAGAATGTTATTCCACAAAAATAGCATAATTTTTTTGCAAGTGCTATTCCGTTCAACACAGTTAGAAGTAACAGAGTAACCTTTCCAGGCTACATCCATGGGATGTGAAGAAAGAGAATGGGACCAATACTGGTCTCCTGGAGCTTTGCCATTGACTTCAGAGGGAGCAGAACCCAAGCCATTCTTTTCAGGAGGCTGCAAGTTAATTAATGACCACAGAACTGGTATAGCTATTAGTTTTCAAACTGGTTAGGTCCCTGGACAATTACAAACTGTGAATATTAGGAGATCCCGTGGCCGCAGTGAAGGGTAGCAAAACTAACCAGGCCTAGTGGTCTTGGTGGCCCTTTGGGGTTTACAGATGCTGCACCAGCAGGAATGCTAAAGCCAGGAGAGTGCATTGTAAAAGTTGATGCTGTCATCATCTCTGGGTGTGCCTTGGCTGTGGTTGGCGTGCAGTGAGGCATTGCTAGCTAACACCATCTAGCTAACTCATTCCACATCACTAAAGCTGTGGGTTTTTTTGTACCTTCATGTACCACTTCTGATGCTGGCTGTGGATGGGGTAGGACACCCTAAGGAACAAGGGACTGATCTGGTCCACCTGTTTCTTTCCCCTTTCCCAGCTGTGTCTTTTAAAATGCCGTCTCTGCTTAAGCCAAAGCTGCCGCATCTGTGGTAGACAATCACCAGGGGCAGGAAGTCCTAAAAATGCCCCTTGAAAAGAGGCAGGGAATCAGACCCGAAAAGGCCAAATTCCCATGTCCCAGTGGCATAAGCGAGGACACAGAGAATGGAGGAAGGAAGAGGTGGTAGGTGAGGGGTCGACTGGTCACTGTCATTGGAAGCTGAGGGACATACACTGGCTCAGTCTCTCCAAAGCAGGAAAACATCCCAACACCTTTTGTCAGAACTAATTTCGAGAGAAGGTGTTCACAAGCATTAATTACCGTTAACAAGCTCTACTTAAACTCCAGCGTACCACAGACCACTGAAGAGTGGGAAGCTGAATGTTATCACTGCCTCTTCATCATATTTCTAACTTTTCTTGTTTTAAGCCTTTCTTAATAGTTTCATTTAGCAATGCCATTATGCAAACTACTATTCCTCCTTTTTTTGTTTCTTTTTTTGCCAAGTCCATGCAGTTTGCCATATGTTTGGTTAAAGTAAAAATCTGACTTACCAAAGTTTGTAAAATGTCAGCAGCCCCATGATGAGCAAAGTCATACTCTTACAAAGCACTGTTGCAAAAGATGGACGGCAAAACATTTTTAGCAAGGAAGCAGATTTCAGTTTCAACTGCCAGGGGTTATTATACCTAACAGTAAGTAAAGCCATTCATTTTAAGACTTTGGAAGTGACAATGACAGTGCCTGTCTTTTCAAGCATGACCGTTACCAGCTTTAGACTTCTCTTAAATTTCCTGGCATTATTTCTTCATTTGTGTTGCACGCTGAACATTTTATAATGGCATTGGAAAACAATTTAAATGTGGTAATTTTTAAAATAAAAATGTAGACTATTGAATATTGTGCACAAAATATTTTTTCTGTCTAAAATGTCAATATTTTTAACCTGAAATAAACCTTGTAACAAATTCCTGTATTCTGGGCAGTGGAAATTATTTCCGTTAACTCTCTTCTGCATATCATCAATTTGCTTTTTACTCATGTTTCTCCTACTGTCGCTGTAAGCTTACTTGTTGTTTTTTCTTTCCTTTTCTTCATGCTGTCGTTTAGAGCCCTACAGAGAGACAAGTATGGGAGTAAAGCTAAACATTGCATATCAAATGTAATTTTTTTTAGTTCACTTTTATTGCATCACATATAGATGATGTAGTTAATGAAGGAAATTAATCTCAACGTTTTGAAATCAAGACTATGAATAGACATATGTATATATATGTGTATGCGTGTGTATGTATGTATATATATATGTATGTGAACATATATATATAGATGAGATTAGATGATGCTTTCTTTGTTTATTTCTCATTTTTTGTGGTATTGTTTACCCAGCATAGTTTCTCATTTAGTTGTGTATGCTTTTTTTTTTTTTTTTTTTCCAACTTCATGTTTTTATTTGCGAGGTCATGGCATTTTTATACGGCGCGTTTCATTGCAGCCCCCACTCTGTTCTCACTTGCAATGCCTCCCATTTTATTTCTGCACCAAACCCCAGATCTATGCATTGGCAGCAGGAGTGCAGTGCTCAGTGCCTCAATGCATACGTTACTCAACGTAACCATCAAACAGATGCTGTTGTTCCTGTCACCCATTACATACAGCCCTCCCCCAAAAATGCTCACTTTTCATTTCTCCCCAAGCATCATGACTCGGTTGGAGAGCTTTCACCGTGAAAATCAACGGCTTTGCTCTATGTCTGTGATGGCTAGTTGATTTTTTGGCATAGCTCCCTCATTTGCTGGGGAACCCAGGATACAGCAGCATCCTCTAAGCTTCAGAAACCTAAAAGGTGACCGACACATTTGGGGCATTTCACTCAAAAGCAAGAAGAAGCCTTCAGTAGCGCTTTCCAGCCCTTGACAGTACAGCAACTACTCCATCGCAGATATAGACTGAATCCTGTATTTTCAGAAGGTACACATGCCATGTACTAAGCATGGTATGAGCAACTGTTCATCTGAAATTGTCAGTTTAATGGCTTCTCTGATCCACTGTGCCTTGCTGGGAGTTGCTTGCCAGTTTTTGGCAATGCCTGAAACCCTTAGCTGAGAGGTCAATAAGTTATTTCATGCATCCCCACGCCTGCTCTCCTTCCAAGGAGACCAGTGATCCCAAAAAAGAAAGCGGTGGTGGCTTAGCTGCTGGGCCTAATTTTCTTCTCCCTTGCCCCCTCATGCTGGCATTGCTCTCAAAGCACTTCCCTGCCATCTCCTACAGTGCTTTGGGAAAGAGCTGAGCCCCAGCCCTACATTGTCAGCATTGAGACACCTATGGAGATGCAATAGGCAGTTAGAGCAGGGACACCCAGGGAGACCCTGCTACTCCTCTCAGGTTCCCATGAGCCCACCATACCATGGCAGTGATGGTATTTTCTATACCCTCCACTGAACCCACTGCTTTAACTTTGCAGCTGGAATAGGAGCTATTTTTAAATAGCTCTGGCTTCACAAGACCCCAGAACAGCTGCCTCCAATGTCAATTGTATTAGAAAAATCCCACCTGGCCAGTGTGGAGTAAATAATTTTGGTTATGCCCTTTAGTAAGAATAGGTAGGGCATTTAGCCTTGTTCCAGAAAACCCTGGGCCAGGAAGCACTTTGTGCCTCCCCCTTGCTACTCCCTGAATCCTGCCGTTCAGTCCTTACGTCTTTATTTATCCTGAGAGCCTGCCCAGCGAAAGGGAGAACAGACTTTTTTTCCCTCTAGGAAGGATACACTCCCAAACAAAGTTTTGGTAGTGATTACCCTGGGCTGCAAATACTTTCCCCTCAGCTGAGAGGAATTGCTCCCTACCTCCAAAGCTCCTAGAGCCAGGGCAGTTGAGACCAGCCCAGGGTCATGAATTTTTCAGCTCCCCCAGGAATACATAGAGCGCAAGAGCTGTAGGAGAGTGCTGGCCAGGAGAGGTTATCCTTCCGGCTGGATGTTGCCACATCAAGTCACACACTTGACAGTGCTTTCCATTTTTTTGGTGGCAAGCCCTTGACCACCAGCTGGTTAGATGGAGCTGCGCCCTCTCATTTTGGCCGTGACGCTCTCCTTGCTGCCCAGACTCAGCAGCCGCGGCAGCCTAGGAAGGGGGTTTGAGTGTGCACATCCCGCATGAGTGTCCTGTTTGTACAAGTCACCCTCTCTTGTGTGATGTTTTTCAGAGGGGCTTCTGAACAATGCCAGGGATACAAGTGTCACGGATACTCTACCACTGAATGGTAATCACGGCAACAGCTACAGCATCGCCAGCGGCGAGTACCTCAGCAACTGCGTGCAAATCCTTGACCGCGGGTACAACCACACGGAGAACGCCCTCGAGAAAAAGATCCTGAAGGAACTCACCTCCAACTACATCCCTTCCTACCTGAACAACCATGAGCGCTCCAGCGAGCAGAGCCGCAACTTGATGAACAAACTCGTCAACAGCGTGGGCGGCGGGAGCGAGGACGATGCCATCGTGCTGGATGACGCCACCTCCTTCACCCATGAGGAGAGCCTGGGCCTGGAGCTCATCCACGAGGAGTCGGATGCCCCACTGCTGCCTCCCCGGGTGTACTCGGCGGACAACCACCAGCCCCACCTCTACAGTCGGCGTCGCATCCCGCAAGACAACAGCGAGAGCTTTTTCCCTTTGCTGACCAATGAGCACACGGACGACCTGCAGTCGCCCAACAGGGATTCTCTCTACACCAGTATGCCCGCGCTGGCTGGCATGCCCATGACGGAAAGCGTCACCGCCAGCACCCAGACCGATCCTCCACCAGCGAAAAGCAGCGGTGGCGATGCCGACGATGTTTACTACAAAAGCATGCCCAATCTCGGCTCCAGGAACCACGTCCATCAGCTACACACTTACTACCAGCTAGGTCGAGGCAGCAGCGACGGTTTTATAGTCCCGCCAAACAAAGAGGGAACCTCCCCGGACGGCAATGCAAAAGGACCCGCTCACTTGGTCACTAGTCTATAGAAGATTCAGCAAAAATTAAACAAAGAGACAACTAAAAGCCTCTCCGTAATGCTCGGTTTACTATTCTGAGTTAATCCAAACAGTGGTAATATTGTGTGTACTCCTAAATCTTCATGCTGTTCAAAAGGAAATTCTCAGACTTTTTTTACTGGAATTTTTAGGCCGGCCCGGAGAGGACAGTAACTGCTGTGCCCCCCTTATCTTCCCAACCTTCTTCCCTCCAGACAGACTTCATTATGTTAATGAAAGAGATAGATAACGGCACACTTTGTGGCCTTCTCAAGTTATGCCGTGTTTGTTTAAACAATCCTTGATGCTGTGTTGCTCTTAATACCGAGGACCTGATTTAAGAGGGAAAAAAAAAAATTAAAGGCCAAAAATGTGCATTTGAAACTAGTAGCGATGACGCATCTAGGTGGGAGCGCTGCATAAAACAAGCTAGCAAAACTCTTTCTTACCAATCCAAATCACATCATGGGTTATGGTCACTCACAACTTGGTTTCACTGCAGCGCCCTTTGCTGTGGGAGCAAACAAAACATAAACAAATTTAATGAGACGGAAGGGAATCCTAGAATCCTGTGCTAAAGGCATATTTTACATTTTGCTGTATTAACGGATGATAAAAACTAATGGCAGAAAAAGAGAAGCGAACAATTTCTATGTAATGTACAGATACTAGCATTGCACATATAGTCTGCTTTCTGTTCCTCCAGAACTTGCGTCCCTGTTAATGTAGTGGAAAAAAAAATAAGAACTTTTTTCTGTTGTGCTGGTCTTGTAAGTTTGTCTACCAGTAGGAGCAAGGTTTTTCATAACTCTTTTTTTTTATTATTATTTTGTTTTGCCTCTTCCACTGCTCCTTCCCTCTGTCCCTTTCCCATCCCAGTAAAAAGACTCACTGGGGAAAAAAAAAAAAAAACCCCAAACATCACTTTCTAAGGACCATTTTTAATAACACCGTCACCATTTCTTTTCAGCCAAGGCAGTCTTTTAATTTCCTCGCTGTATAACCTTTTTCAGCCGGCATGTTGCCAGCAGACCTTTTGGCAGACTAGAGCAGGGCAAACTTCCTCATTGTCAGTGCACAACCGATCGTGACGATAATCCTGTGAAGCATCTCTGGCGAACAGCCCCTCAGCCAGGCCCTCGGGTCACATCCAGGGACTGAGAGGGGGTTCTGTAGTCGTGGTGGGGGTTCTACAGGAGACGGCCATTTCCCTGGAGGAGCAAAGGGCCTTCTCGGCTCAGTCTGGTCCCTGGTTTAGGCACTTGTACTGCAGTGGTTAAGAAGAAAATAGATTGACACGTAGTGAGCTAAAAAGTACTTTGCAGTGATTTTTAATTAAAAAAAAAAAAAAAAGTCCTCTGTTCATTATTTTTCCTAACAGGAAATTTATTTATTTGACCGGATTTTTAAGTAACATAGGCTTTCTGGAGGTAAATTAGCAGCACGGAGTATGAATTCTTCTTCTTTTTCTCTTCTCTTTTTTTTTTTTTTTAATTTATGATCCATTTTGTACGGTCTCAACAGTTGAATGACCTCATTACTAATATTTGTTGTAAAAGTGAAGCTTGTTTGCCAACCAATAAACAACTGATCACGATTTAGAAGATACTGTATGTATGTACTGTACAATTAATCTCTTTTTTTGTCGTTGTTGTTCCTCTCTCCATTAATGTCTTCAGTATGAGTCTCCACTCCTTTACGGCATGGGTGAGCAATGCCAAAGAAAGGAGGCCTAAGCTGAGAAATTTAAGCACAAAGGTTATGCAGCCATGGCTGACTAGAAGTATCAGGCTGGTGGTACTTGTTTAGGGGCAGAAACAACACTGGTTGACATTTGTTGCAGGTGATTCTAGGTCTGTTTTGTGCCTACTGTATAAAGTAGCCAACGACACGTGGATGATTTGAGTATAGTGTTTTACGTGTCGTACCTTTTAATCATTGTAATTTTTTTCTTTTCTTAATTTGTTTCTTCTTTTTTTTTTTTTTTTTTTTAATTTGGGTTTTCTGAGATTAAAAACTGCTGGTAGCATGTCAAAAGAGTAAAACAAGTCCCCGTTAGGCCTTCTTGGTCGTTGTTTGCTGTCTCTTTATTTTCTTGCTCCGGGCATATGCCAAGCGCCCTCACCATCCTTGGCCACATCGTCCTTCCAGCCCCACCTCTGCCAATGACCCACTGGCACTTCGCTGCTCTCCTCCCGGCTCCCCCTTCAAATCCTTTGAGTGCAATGTACAGGAATACAGAAAGCCACAAAATAGGTTGGAAAGGTTGACAGGGAAAATAACCGCCTCTGGATATGATCGGTAATGAATTTTCAGTGATTTTTTTGCAAAGCTCTCCCGTGGCCTGGGTATAGGGGCTTGGTGCTGCCTCCATCTAAACTGTTGCCTGTCCAAGTCCTATCACGCTGGGTAAAAGCCAGAAGACTTGGAGCAGGTGGGTGAAGCACGTTAAACAAGATATTCCCAGTGCTGGAGGATAAATGCAGCAGCAGCAGATCAGTTGAGGAGTTCTGCTCCATCCTGGGGTTGTCCTCGCATTGGGGCAGTGCTGCTTGCTGCTTCTCAGCAGAGTCTTGTTGGGTAAGAGAACCAGGGGTGGTGGTATTTGGTGGTATTCGTGGCCTACAAAAGAGTCTGGTCCGAGTCACCTGAGTCCTTCCTGCAGCCACTCTAGCCAAAACATCTTGGGGAAGAAACTCCATGTGGGACCAAGCACTGATCACAGCAGTGCCTCCTGCTGAGACTAGGTTTCAGCAAGGGAGCATTTCCTATTGGAATATTGGGGAATCACCTGACTTCATAGCAGAGCAGCCACTGGCCAGCCAGGTTGTGCTCTTGCTCTTGATGCTGCCTCCCTGTTTTCATTTTATTTTCCATACCAGCAGTGATGGAAGTGGATAGTGCATGGTGGATCCCCTCATTCAGGTACAGCAGGTGATTCACACTCACGTGGTCGCAGCAATCCATTTAGCAGCCCACGAAAAGGCTGCTGAGGCTTTAAATAACTGAGGTAACTCTTACTTTGGGGAAAGTAAAAACTCTTTTACTGTATTAGACTCAAAAAATAGTTTTTCAGGGATATGGTGGAATTGAGTTCATGCAGAGGGTGAGATATGCCCTAGCAAATATCATCGTGGTAAAGTGTGAGGCAGGTGATGAACACAGAATTTACCGGTGTTTCTGAAACTCTGCATGAACAAGCCAGTGGTGGATTTACGATGGGATGGTTTTTCCTACTGAAAAATCTTTAACTTTTACTACAAATGGTCATTCTTCACCAGCCCTTTTATGTATTTCAGGTTTATCAGTGTGCAGGCTGGTTTTCCCCTTTTCTCTATCCCTTCTCTTTGCCAGCCTACCCATGCCTATTAGCACTTTGATTGCAAAAAAATGCTGTTTATTTTCAAGCTGATTATTTCTGTCCCCAGGCTGTTCTGACATCACAGGATTCACTGTTGGTGCTTCTTACGGCTTAGGCAGCAGCTGAATCACAAAATAGAGGGAAAATATATTTTATTAATTTTATTAAGCCAAAAATGGTTGAAGACTAATATCGTGGGAGTGTTTTATGAAGGGGAGCACGACACAGATTATTTATGGCACTTTCTTCCCCCTGAGAACAGATTTTCTTGTGTCAGTTGATTATGGGCATGGTGAAGGTTAGTGCTTGTTGATGCGTACCTCACTTACATACAGTTCTTATGTGACTGGCAACAGTGTCTTCTGTGCAGACTGCAGCTTGTGAAAATCAACTCTCTGTTAAGTCCTTGGTGCCTACAATGCTCCTGGGGTATAAGGGAGAGCTGCAAAACTTCTAAGGCATTTTTTAGTGCTGAGCCAAGGCAAGAATGTGAGAAAAAAAGCTTGATGAAAATGTAGTAGTGATTATGGTGTTAAATCCATACTCATGCTTGGGGCACATAACTATGTAGGCTGGGTTGAAGGGGATGATCAGGCCTGTACTTGAGGGATCTTTTCTAGAGGTCCATTAAACAAAGCAAAGCAAACCAAAACAGATTTGCCTTATAGGGAGAAGATAAAAGCTTCATCATTCAACTGCAACAAGCATCCCACTTTCAGCTGAAAACAGACAAAATAGAGGCAAACAGGTAGTGCTTGATCTGATGAGAACATCAGTTGATACACAGACCATTTTCTGAAACACAGGGCCACCTTTGGGAAGCACGAGCTGCCAGGCATATTTGAAGTGAGGATTGTTAATATTGATCCACTAATTGAGTTGTCCCTTCAGAAAGCCTTTCTTGCAGGTGGGAAGAGGGGGATGGAGAAGTGCAAGGCTCCATGCTTTGCATTTTCCTGAAATCATCTTAGGGTGCTTTACAAGTTATGAATCCCTTTTTACACTCGCTCCTAATTTGTGCAGTACTGGGTTATTTTTCCTGTTTATTAATCCCATTGCAGACCACCCCATAAAGAGCTGACACATCAGCTTACTGCTCTAAGGACACTTTCACTACACCAGGCAATTCCCACCCATGTTCTGCAAGAGCCAGAAGAGACTGTCAGATCTCCCTGAAATGTGAAGGAGAAATACAAGACAAAAGACAACTAAGAAACACCATGTAGGCTGGAGGGTTGCTGGGAATGGGGGGTATTCATCACAGCTTTGGAGGCACTGTGTAGGTGATACTGCTTACCATGGTCCTCTTAATTTCTGCCTGTTGATAGCATTTAATTCCTTGGCATCTGTAGTTGTTTACCAATCTTCTTCCTTCCTCCCTTGCCCCAGGCAATAAGCAGTGAGATACCTCAGAGGGCCAGGGGAAACAGTGGTGATGGGGGGCACTAAGCTCCTGGGGGTCCTTTTGTGTCTCTGTGTGTCTCCCTATTGCCTGCATTGCCCTTCCCTGACCAGCTGGCCTCTCTGTCACATCCCCGTGTGCCCTTGATCTCACTAGGATATGAAGAATGTAATACCCTGCAGAACTGCCTAGTCAACAGGGATAGAAAGACAGCTCATCTTATTAAAAACCTGTCTCAGAAAAGCCTAAGAGCACAGGCTTGGTCATCTGTCACACCCTCATCTCCTTACCTTTAGAAAGAAAAGTACTTTATTTTTAGCTATCTGCTGCATTCAGCTACACTCTATGCAAATTTTATTTAATGAATATTTTACATTTTAAATAGTCTGGGCTCATGAACATTATATAAATGTCATGTTGTTGCAGGCTCTCTGGTAATGGCATGGAGGACATCCTGCTGAAGCCAGATGAAATCTGTGATGAGTGCTCCCAGGGGAGGCAGCCATGGATTGTTCAGTGGCTGTCCTCGGTGGGGGCATTAGCAGTGCAGTCAGGGGAGGGCACTGCAGTACCCCTGGGAGGCAGCAGCGCTCCCCTTCCTGGACTGAGGGACATTTCGTTCAGCATGGGTAGCACGGGCGGCTTAGGGCCAGTTTGGCTCTTCCAAAGGCTTTGGCAAGCCCTGGGGATGCATGGATCATACACCAGATCATTTATCATCCCAGTTCAGAAGAGGCAGTCTGTTTAAAGCTGAAATATTGAGACTAGCCAGGATAGCTTGGAAATCTTCCTTTTTCACATCAAAATAGCTTTTTACAGGTGCTTACTGTTTATTGTATTCGGTACGCCAGACAGATGGTGATAGTCTTCATCAGAAAAGTGCCAAAAACAAAAAAAAAATCATCCTAAGTATTTTCTGTCTTTTCATTTCTTTACTCTCCACATAGTTTCTTTTCTTATCTTTCTACTCCTTAAATACACTGTACACATGTAAAAACCCAAGCTAAAACCTCAGTAAATAAACAAAAAATATTGGTATACAGAGCAATTATTATGTGTTGAAAGCAAATGCTTGGTATCTTAGCGGTGCTGCTTAAAACCCCACCAAGAAGACACAAACATAGCTCCTGCACAACCTCCTCAGCTGATGTAATGGCAGTATTTGTACAGATGACCAAATATCTCAGACTGCCACGTACAGTGGGCTGCATCTTATGTTACAGCTTTGGAAAGGTTATTTCCAGCTGAAGGGTGCTTGATGGGTAAATTACGGCAATAATAAAACTGTTTTCAGCCTGTCTTCTCCTACTTCTCTTGGAGGCATCTCAGGCAGAGTTAAATTTGTGTCCCTGTGGCAGAAAACCTCACTCCAGACATGAGCCCTGCAGCCTTTGTGTCCCACCAGCAGCAAAAGCTTCGCCTTTCAGTGGGCACAAGTCTGCGGCAATATCCACTGAAAAATGGATTTGGAGGATGAATGTTGAAAACCAAGCAGTCAACAAACTGGGTGGATGATGTCTGGGTATTCCACTTGGGAAGCAGAAGTACTGTGCCCCAAGCATCTCTGAGGACTTGATTGCACAAAAGCTGCGAAGGGGGCATGGGAAAATGGACTTTGGCTCGGGGGCAATTAAAAGAAAAAGCCTCTAATTCTAGCAAGGCTTTGTCCTCTGGCTGAAATATGCCAAAAAGAGTTTCTCAGGTGCTTTCTGTAGGCACCTGAGAAGTGCAAGGTCATGGGGAATTAGAACTGTGTGTGACGGGAGTCATATTTAAGGCAAGCAAAAGCTTTGCTGTGGCTATTGGGTGCCTGCTCTGGCCAGCCCCTGGTTTCCTCACATTAAAAAGAAAAAAAGATAGGTTTTAATGGTTTGCCACAAAGCAGCCTTTTGGTTTGGGTTTGGGGGTTTTTTTTGAGAGGGTCCCTTCCTGATAAATAGAAGAGGATTTTTTTTTTCAGTGCAAGCACCTCAGCTCTGCCCTTTGGTCACCTTCCCCTCTCTCACTTCCTTGCTTGCTTATTCAAACTTAGAGATAAAAGGCCTCATTGCTTAAGCTGCTGTTGATATCAGCCAGGAAGAGTGCTACATATTAAATAGGTGGGATTTTTGGTTTTCTTTATTCTTTACACACTGTGCACCCAGGCATTTTCCACTGCTGGCAGTTTGCAGTGCAATGCAAAGCAGCCCACTGAGCTAACAGCAGTGGAAATGAAAGGAGAAGATGCATCCCACTACTCAGGAAAATTGAAAAAAAGAGAGATGATCAACAAGGAAAGGATGAAAGTCCCTCCTCCTCAGAAAAACCCCAAAAGATCAGCCAAAATGACCAGGCTGGGAGATATCTGAAAAGTTGCTGGTTCTGCCCCCACCACTTTCCCTTTGATGCCATAGAGGGCAACATCTATTTGGGAGTGTGAGAAACAGATTGAAATGATTTATGCTTAGAAAATAGCTCCAGAATAACTCTTAATTCTTCTTGAATGTGATTAGCCTATCTTAAGATCTCCCTGAAATATTATTTATAAAAAAGTCTGCATGTGGTCACCCCAAAGTCTGTTATGGCTGTGTCCTCCCAGCATGAGCCTGTGAAAGGAGGCGCTTTCCTCCCTGGGGCTGCAATGATTATAAAGGCAGCTGTAAAAAGCAGAGCTCTCAGGATGTAAAGCGCCCTTCAGATAATGTCTGATATCAAAACAAATCTGCTTACTCTGCAGTCATTTATACTGAATATTTATTATTAAGGGGCAGGGGGGACACAACAGAACGCGCAGTTTGCTCACACAAGCCCTGTTGTGTTGATACAAACTGGTGGCTGCTAAACACAGAGGAGCAAAGAGGCAGTGTCACGCTTCTTCTGCAGAGCAGTGGGCAGCAGTGGCTGATGCCGCTGTACAACAAACTACTAGCTCACGTAAGGCCAAAGCCAGGCAAAAATGTAGCACCAAATTCAGCAAAAAGGGTGTGAGGAGATTTCCAATGGGATGCTCACCCATAAACACATTCACCTTCCCTGAGCAAGCCTTCATTTTCAAGGCAAGTCCAGGCATCTCCTGCTTTGTTTGGGGATGGAAATGGTCTCGAAAATAGCTGGTGGCGGTTGCAGGGTCCTGCTCCGGGGATTTACCTGCTCTCCTCTTGTTTTTCACAGAAGGCGGAAGGACGCCCAAGCAGGAGCCGGTCTTCAGGCGAGTCACCATGGAGGACAGTGTCATCTAGCGCCTGGGGACCCCATGAGCCTGCCCCGGCCAGCCCGTGCCAGTGCACCACCTCAGCTCCTCTGTGCCTCAGCTCACCCGTCCCTCCCTTGGGGTCGCACAACAGGAGAGGCCGGAGAAGCTGGCCTTGACCAAGCCCTCAGCAAACCCCGGCATCCCCAAGGAGAGAACAGCCCGGCTGAGACTCCCTCTGCCCCGGGAAGTGCCCTCGCCGTCTGGTCACTCGTCTCTTTTTTGAGGATGGGCAGAACGGGTGAAAATGGTCTTTTGTAATAAGAAATTAGTTTCACCTGCTCCAAACATTGACTTTGTGACTTGATAACACTTAAAAGATGGCTGAGTGTCCTTAATCCACCATCCCAAGCCTCTCTCCATGCTCTCAAGCTGGGCTGTATTAAGGGGAACCTGCCAGATCCGGGTTGCTGTTGTAAATACAGACCTGTCAGTGCAAAGAGCCAACAAGGGAAGGACCAGAGGGACAGAGAAGTAGTCCTTAGACCAGAAGAAGCTGAATGTGCCAGCAGAGTACTGTCAAGCGAAGCTGTTGCTTGTAAATAGGGACCGGCGCATGTGTCCAGCAGCAGCTCCACTTGGCCAAAGCTTCTCGGGGAAAAGCTGCTCAGATTTTATTGTCTTGTGTAAATAGAAATATTTTTTTGAGGAAAAAAATGAGCCTTAGTATCTTGAAGATAGCGTTTCTCAATCAGCTCAGCTGGGGATGGATATATGGGAACCCACAGGATCTGCCTGCTGGAGGCTGGCATGGGCTCTCGCAGCCAAGCTGTGCCGTCGCTGCAGGTGCAGAAGGCACCTGAAGGAGGATGGACCTTCCAGCAGAGGACTTGGCAGACATTTCTCCCTAGTCCCTGTAAACAGGGTGAAGTCACTGGTCCCATGGTCCCATGGTCTCCGCTGGTGTAAATACTCAGCTGCAGCCCACAGAGGACTTGGACTGCTTGGTGCAGTTATGTGATGGGGGAGGGTGGAATGGGCAGAAATCATCAGGGGGATGCAAACCCCATCAGTGTGGTGTCCCCAGGCTTTCAGCATTAGTTAAAAAAAGAAAAAAAAAAAGGAAAAAAAAGAAAAAAACCAAACCCTGAAGGCTCATTAATGGTGTTGGGCCAACTGTTCGGCTGGGTCAATGAAGGCATGCGTAGACATGTTCTGTGTTCATGTCAGCCAGTGCCTGTCTGTGCAGTTTTCTGTCTGTGCAAACACGTGTGCAAGGCTGTGTCTGGTTCAGGGGGCTGCCAGCCAGTGCAGGTCCCTGTGTCCCTGTAGCTGTGTCCATGAGAGAGGAGAGAAAATGGATGTGTGTGTTGTACTGCCCTTTATATGCCCAAACACATCCGAGGAGTCACATGTAATGCTGCTAGGTCCAGCTTTAGTAGCATGAGTGTGGAGTAGTGTCCACACCTCTCCAGGGAATGAGGCTTGGCAGGCAGGGGGATGGCATCAGCTGAGTGAGAGCTGATAAATCTCTGCTCTGCATTGAGTTGTCATCCAGTGTCTCCTGGCGTGGCACAACGGTGCTCATCTGCAAACACCACCAGCAGAGCAGGGCTGCACTCGAGCATGGGTGCTGGCAGGATGGTACCTCCTGGAAGTTGGACAGGGGCTTTGGGGTTTCCCTTTCATCATTCACTACCCAAAGCTTACTTACGCCCTATGTACTCTGAGTTCAACTGTTCAGACCCATGCAGTGCAGGGAAATTAGAAAAAGAGAATGAAATTAGAAATTGAACTCAGAAAAAAGCCGATACATAGGAAAACAGATATTTTTGAAAATTACCTCCAGTAACTTTCTCTGGACATCAAACACTCTCTTCAGCTTAACATTTTGCAGGAAAGCAGTGCCAAGATGAAGTGTCTTCCCTATGAAGAAGCCAGATTGCATGAAACAACTGTTGCACTATTTAACACAGCACTGGGGCCAAAGCCCCTTTACCTTTGCAAGAAATAGGCAGCGGGCAATCAACAGAAATTGGAAGCTGCCTCAGATTCCTGAGGAGTGTGGGCATCTAGAGTGATAATTTGCTTGCAGTGGTCCAAGGTGAGCTGCAGGGATAGTCTTTTCCACTTGAATACTTGAATACCTCCTGTCATCCAGCTGTGTGTGTTACCATGAACACCTAACAACTGCCAGTGCCAAGTAATTTATATATTTATCAGACCATTTATTTATGTATCAAACCAGTGCATGGGGGGCACTATGCTTTCATCTGCCACATGTAGACACCTCTTCCTTTGCCCACTTCTCTGGCCTTGTACAGTGTCCCCAGGCAAGGTGACCATCATCCTGGGGAGGATGTGGTTTCCTCCCCAGTGAAGGCTGTTAGTCTTTTTTCCAGGGAGAAAAATAGTGAAAGATAAGAGCAACACACCCTAACTTTGTGCTGGAAATGTGCTGAAAGTCAGCCAGTGTATTAAGCAAAAAAAAAAACCTCCAAAATGTTTGAAAGTTCACGATCTTTCACAGACATGAGTGGACTATTCTTTCAGTTTCTAGGGCCCCAAAGGGCAATGCTATATCCTGAACCCAAGGCTTCCTGACCCCAGGGGGGTTTGAGGTGCAGCATGGGGAAAACGTAGGGGCAGCAATTACAGGAAAGAAGATATTCCCTGGTTTTCCTAGATTGCAGGAAAGCAGAACTCCCTTGGGTTGAGTTGAGTGGTGGATTTTTTTTCATTGGAGCGCTCACTATTAGTTCCTCTCCCCAGACAATCCCGTCATCCTGTACCTTAAACCCTTGCCTTTATGTCTAGATGGGTTATTCTTGGAGGCATTTACAACAACCATCAATGTTTCTCCCTCTCTCCAACCCGAAAGAGGCTGACACCCCACAAGTGACAGTTGTAAAGATGAGCCAGACCAACCGCAAGGCCTAATAAAAATGATGAATCTCATCCACTGCATCCATATTGATGGCACACAGGTCACACGTGGAGATGAGCAGTGAGGAGGGGGAGGCAGATAATCACTGAAAATTGTGTGTGGGAGGTGCTGTTACCAAACCCACCCAGCAGAGTTTTGATTTAATCCAGCCCTGAGTCAATACTGATTGACATTTCACTTGCTTTCCATATCGTAACTGGACTTCCTTACTCTTCAGGCATGGAATGAATCTTAATACATTGTAATTACTGTACTCCTGGTGGTGAACCGGTATGAAAAGCTATCACAGAAAGCATTAATAAAATGTACATTATGAAAAAGAACTCGGCATTGTCTGAAATTAATAATGCACCAGATTTTTCTCATCCATGCCTGCTCATTACAGGCCTGCCCTTGAGTTTTCTATTAAAATGACTTATTCAAACTACTTGTATAGCTATGTTCAGCGTGAAGTTATCTGCTGTAGGTTTGCATCCCAGTTAGATGTACCGCATGAGGACTTATTAATCTGTTATATCTTTCAGGCATTGATTTTGGTGACATTTATATAACGCTGGTATGACTAAAATGAACTGATTGATTCATGCGTATGGATTAGTTTGCCTAAGACTTTGAGGCTAGGTAGCTTTATCATGCACTGTAACGCCAGAATTCATCACTGTATTATTTACAAGAGACTGAACTGGCTGCATCTCAACAACTGAAGAGATCTTCACTGTTTTATTTATGTATAAATGTTTACTTAATCAGCCGCCAATTTTGTTTAGCAGAATTTGTTCGCAAACGGAAATTGTAAATGATAACGTGGTTTCTATTTTAAAATTTATAGGCTTTCATCTATAGCAAAATCCAAGATTTCCAAAGTGTCTTTGTCTACTGGCAATCAACAAGCTCTCTTGTATACGCTTTCTGGTAATTGCAATTAGCTGCTGCAATATTTCACATAAAAAACAATGCAACCCTAATACGGGAGATCTGAGTGGTAGTGTGTCAAAGTCAACATAAATATCCCAAAACTTGCAAACGTTCCTGGAGGTTTAACAAAGCAACAAGGAGCCAGCAGCCAGTGCAAAGGCAGGAGCTCATGGACATGTGTGGTGATTTCTTCTGCCTTATCTTACAAGAGAATCCCAGTTTCAGGTAAATTGTGTCTCAATCACATGGGCCATATCCCTTACAACAGCTTGAGGAAAGCCTGGTCAAAGGGGGCAAGGAAAACATCTGCTCACTGTGCATTGCAGCTGGGAAAGTGGCTGGGCTACAGTGAGTGTTTAAGGGTATAACATTCCAAGGAGGCTTAATCCCAGGTTCCCAGCTGATGGCACGTGTTTTCTTTGGATCGCGCTGCTTCTCCCGGGGACCAAGGAATAAGGAGACATAAAGGATTTATTAAATGAAAGCAGAGACTTTCCTGTTAGGAGCCATTTGGAAATATTTTTAGTGCAAAGGCACAGAAGAAGTGACATGTTAGAGACCCATAAAATAATAAGTAGTGTCCAGAGAAGGTGAATTGAGTGCTGCAGTTCACCACAGGTAATACAGCAAGTGGCACTATGTGGGGCAATGAAGAGGTGAAGTCTTAAATGTAGTTATAAGTAATGTTTCATTACCCATCACAGGATTAACCCACGGGCTCCCTGACCCAATACACCAGTAAGGTGATGTACAATGAGCTTTAGTAAGATATTATGCTGTTTCACAGTTTAAAGAAAGAATGGGGGAAAGAAAAAAAGTAAAACCAAGAAAAGCCTGTCACCTCGTCTCTTGTTTCAGGGTCAGAAGGAATTGCTGGCTCCCTGAGGAGCTGCAGAAACACCCCTGCTGAGTCTCCAGCCATACTTCACACTTGCGGGTTTGGGGTTTTTTTTTCCAACCATATTTTTTAACATAAAAAATTACAGTAGTGTTAGGTAGGCCTGGAAAATAACTTGCTAGCTGGCAGTGCAAAAAGGGGAGTAAACTTTTATGTCAGCACCCTGGGCTGTAATTTCAAGAGCGTGGAATCACAAGAGAGTGTTGCTGCGGGGTAACTGTGCCTCACAACCCTTGATCCCATTGCTGCAGAGCTGGTGTCAGCAAATAGTCCCTCTCCACGTTTCTTTTTGGCTCCCTCAGGTACAAGAAGGCTGCTCTTACATCACTCCTAAGCTTTTCCCTTTACAAGCCAAACCAACCAAATTCTCTCAATCTACAGGTTTGTTCACTATTCTTTTAGGGCAATTAGAAGAAGCACCTGACAAAGGCTAGGGGGGGAAAAAAAGTAAACACAACGTAAGTATGGTGCATGAAGGCTAGGAGCTGCTTTAATCAGCTCTGTGCTCACCTGGATGTAACTCTGGTTCCTAATTGGAGAAGTAACAGCAACACAGGTGGATGTTGCTTAGAGGCCCCTTAACAAGCTCAAGGGCGTGTGCTGAGGAGGATTTCCTTCATGCATGCCAAAGTGATGGAGCTGCTACGATTTGCAGCAATTTTATAAATCCTGGGCTGAACTGGAGATTAAACTTTAGGAAGATGTTTCAAGAGTGACTGGAGTTCTGAAGAATGATGATTCTGTTGGACCCCTTGGTAAGATACCCCACATGCTAAGTGTTCCTGTTGACGTGCAAGTATGGCAGTTTGACTCGTGTCTCAGCAATTAAATTTTATTTCCTGTCTTACACCCTGTTTATCCATGCTAATAGCTCTCCTAGATCTTCTTGGATAACACCTGCTGTGTAGGAAGGTATAAAATTGTAGGAAGGGCTGAATATTTGTCACCGTAATGTCATCAAAATGGTCTCGACTAAAAGGTGTTGCTGCAGGAGTTGGATTTTTTTTCTCAAGTTTCCCTCCATGCATATGAGCTTTTAGCCATATTTCAAAATAAAATGAAGACATGCCTTTTTTTTTTTTTTTTCATCTGTAAAGCTAAAAATGAAGCTGTTATGTGCATGCTTCCTTCTGCTTGGATGCACTTGCCAGCATCTGCTGCTGTGAGAAGCTGAAGTCACTGATGGCAAGACTAAATTAAACCTCTCCAGTGTGTGTGTTGAGGGGGCATAAACCAACATCTGCAAGGTGGCTTTGGTGTAAGGGTAGCTGCCCCTCAAGCTGATGTGCCCTGCTTAGAGCTTTGCTGGGGACGCAGCAGCTGCACAAAAATGACTTAGAGACCCCTGTTTTCTTTGCAACATCCATTATTTACCCTTCCATATGTATTTTTGTATGGTGTGCTCCCCCTAAGCCCCACCCATGAGGACCAGTGGCTGCCTGCTGCTCTGCACCTCTGCTGAATATTAAGCAGCTTCCTAAAAGCAATGAGGCTGTTATGGCTGAACAGCTTCACCGTGTGCAGGCTGCACAGATATCCAGTAAAGAAATCAAAGGCATGATGTCACCAGTATTTCTTATCTAAAATTAAATATCTGTCTTAAGTCCCCAGACACACGGAGACTTTGTATTAGAAACATATACCGAGAGTTCAAACTCTGAGTCATCTCATATATATTTCACTCAAGCCAAGGGAATAGCAGTGAGAATAGACCTGCAAAAGAGCAATTCTCTATTCTAGCAAGATGAGGGAGAAAAACATATTCAGGGAAAATATTAATGGGTTCACAAGTGAAAAAATCTTGCCAATGAAATTGTGTCTCTAATATTCTGTACCTTTGCAGTAAATTCATGATTTGCTGTGGAAAATGCAGCAGCGAATAAGTGGGTCAACTTGTACTCATTAATGGCAGAGACAGAGTAAGTGGCATTTAAAATAAGTCCACTCAGAGGGAAAGTGAAAATTATTTATTCTGAAGGCATCAAATGTTTGTTGTCACAGTTGGATTTCAAGAGCATTGTCCAGGCAGGGTTAAGCCAAGCTCTGCATGTGCTGAGCATTTCTGCTGCTGCTCTCCACTGCATTGCAGGACATGCCAGGTGACCACTGCTGTGCCCTTTCTGGCACATGCCACAAGTGTTCCAGCACAGTCATCAGGGGCCAAAGTGGAAGGATTTCCAGATGATGCTGGAAATTACTTGACCCCATCTGTGCTGAGGGGTAAATTGTGCCAGGCTTTATATCAGCCCACTCACACATCAGCAGCCACACTTGGGTGCAGTGAATATCTGTGGATCAGGAGCACTTTTAATCTCTCTCTACCTTTTGTCTCCCTATTATCCCAGTAATGGGCCCTGTGTAGTCCCCAGTCCTGTGGTGGTTCATCTTCCCTCATCCATCTCAGGCTGTGCTGCTGATTTTCTTCCAACCTGGGTAGGTTCATGTGTTGTGGGTACACCTTAGCTCCTAAATAGTTTTCTCCAAAGTAGATAAAGATGTTCCCTACTCTACAAAAAGGGGACACCTTCTCCTGCGAGCATTCCACTCATGAAGGAGCTATGCACTGGGTTCTCTTGGATTCTGGTGATGCTGCCCATACAGGAAGGCATGGGGCAGGAGGAAGCATAGAGGCATTTCTGGAGTCACGGTGGAAAAAACCCTTCGCCAGGCTGTTCTCCAGCTTTTACTGGATTATAGCCCAGACCTGCGACCCAACAGATGCACTGTCAGGTATGAAGTATTGGCCCAAGATTCGTGCTGGCTCTGTAATGGGAACCAATTCCCCTCTCTATAATGCACAGTTGTTGCATTGCATAAAAATCATTATTGCACATTGTGAAATCTAATTACGTTATTGCACACTGTGTATACACTCTAATAAAGGCAGTGGAAGCAATAACATTGCTAGTAATACACCAGTCCACTGAAATTGCTATTGGTGTCAATTTTACATGCATTTTTTCTTGATTTACCCTGAAGAGCAAGGCTTGCAGCCTGCTTGCTTTGGCAGTGGATGAAGTTCAAGGCCTTACAAGGGCTGCAGAATCCCACAGCTCCTACTGCAGTAGGGACTACCATGTCCCAACTCTGATAGCCAGTGGTGAGACCAGTCCCTGCTGAGGGTTCCAATGCTGTACTGAGATGGGTCCAAAGCCAGCTGGACTCAATTTCCCTTCAAAGTGCCCCTTCTCCCCACTGACTGTAGGTCCTTGGGCACCTGTACTCTTAGATGTCTGAAACCAGATGGGCTCAAATATCTCCACCCCTCCGTTGTTCTGATGTGCATGAGGAAGAGGAGGCTAGATGGTCCTTTGTCATAATTCAGAGATATGTATTTGCCAGTGTTGAGCTGAGAGGGATTTAGCTCTCAGAGTATTTTCAGTTCTCTGCTTCCCCATCGTTAAAACTTCTCATTGTAAACCTTGTGTGATGAGTATGAACTGCAGTGCCAACCTGCTGGTTTCTTGCACTCTGCTCTCCTTCCAAGCTGTCACACAAGCTCTTTTTAGTAGTGGAAGAGATGAAAAGGGGCTCCTTAAGCACCTCAACATCTTCAAGGAGGTAGGTGCGGAGTTACCAGCCATTGTGGTACTGTTTGCAATGTGCCCTGAATCCATCAGCTGAAGAAGTCACATTGGGAGCTGAGGAGAGAGTTGTAGGGGTTGTGATGATTTTCTGAAGATCCCTTCTTTTCAAGTGTGGCAAATGAGCCCAGGGTTCAGCCTCTGAAGAAAAGAAAGGAAAAGGAAAGATGTCAAACCACAGATTGAGGAAAAGCATGACTTTGTGTTTCCTTTCCTGGATGGTTTCAGACACTGAAAGCTGCTGTTCCCATCACAACCTCTTCAGAAGAAGAGAGCTTGAGCCTGCAGTGTTTCAGTGTGTCTTTACTTCTAAATGAAATGGGATACCAGAAGCTGGTCCCCAAACAACAGCAAAGCATTTACAGGAGAAAAAACCTGGTACTGCTGGAGTCTCCTGTGATGTCTTCTTGCTAGGCCAAAGGCTGGCCAGGGTCCTGTGCTGGAAACCAAGTACAGCTGGGCCATCCCTTTTCCTAATGTGCCAAGGTTGGTCCCTGGCATGGGGCAGGCACAGTTTTGACTTTTTCACAGTGTGGGCCTGTTTTACGTGGGGTAGTACAGCACTCCAGGAACCCATAGCATCATCTCTCTCCTACTCTGGCATACAAAGCATCAAATGCACCATGTCAAGACCCAAGTGCTCTGCCAACCTGGCCCTCCCCCACCAAGGAGGTGTGTCCATCCACGTTTACCACTGGATCATCTTGTAAAACAAGTGATTCATTTAGTCTGCCTACAGAGTGCCTGAAAGTGTCCCATGTATTAGCTTTTGCCTGTCTTGTCTTTTCCCAAGAAAATCTGCATGGAGACACCTAAGTCTGAGGAGCACCTGTGGATCAAATGTGTCATTTCCATCACAATGTTCTGACTGCGGAGGACGCCCCTCTCTTTAATACTGCAAACTGTGTCTTATAGATGTGTTGGAGAAATATTCTTTGTGGTAGCCAGCAAACGTATGTATTTCATACGTTCTGGCTATAGATATTACTATTCTAGTTTTTCTGTGCTGCCAGAGTCTCCGCATGGTAAAAGCTTTAAAGGAGCAGAGGCAAGCAGAGAGAAGGTGCTGAGATGAAGGAAATTATGGGGGACTATCAAGGGAGAGGAAAACACTTATCTCTACTCTAGGTAGCCCACCAGTTATCAGACTGCATCAGGTAAAAGATGTGTGCGGGTAATTTAGTGGGGGTTTTTTTAATCACCATGAGATTGTAATAAGTTAATTCAAAATCTCAGTAAAATATTCAGCAGTCCTCCACTGGGAAGGTATGCCTGAACTTAGCTGTGTCCTCTTGGCCCCCTGAACTCCTGTTCTGCATGCACATTTCACGTTAAGGATGCCACCACTCTTTTCCTGTCTCGTGCCAGTCTCAGAAATCACAGATCTCTGTCTCTGGCAGGCTGTCTGGCAATCCTTCCTTTGGGAGGTGTTTTTTTTCTTCCTTCTCTTGGACAAAAGTCTAGAGAAAAGAGAAGTGCCAAAAGCTATATATGTAAAATCTAAGAGAACTTGGGAGGCAATGAGGAGGGCAGTGACAGATGAAGAATAGGAGGAAAACACCATAAGCAACCCTGTCTTCCTCTCCTGTGGGGTAAGAAGGTCAAGCTTCCTCGGCACACAGCTGAGTGCTAGTTATAACTGTCAAGTTTGTATCGAACCTACTACCTGATTTTTCCCTGTAGTAAATTACTGTGGAAGTCAACAGTATTTCTGCCTTTATTGCAGAATCATGGCTATCAGATACAGAAGAGACAAAAGGGTTGCCTTGATAAAGGTCTCTCCCTTGATGCAGTGATTTATGAGCAGTACTGGCTTTCCAGGCCCTGCTGTAGCAGATATTGCTGGAAGGAGTCTGGCCTCAGTCTCCTCTGGCCTGAAACAGAGGTGTGAATATTGTTGTGGCCAAACAGGGGCTTCCTGAGCCAGTTTAACTTCATAAATCATCTGTGCAACGTTGCAGTAGCCAACACTGGGCTGACCAAGTCCAAGCACAGAGGATGTTAAATTCCTGGAGACTGGGAATGGCCAGGAGACCTGGGGTGACAGCTTTGGCATATGACTGGTGTACAGTGGTAATACTTTACAGACAGGTGCCTTTCTTTTCTTTTTTTTTTTTTTTTTTTTGATCACTCGTTGATTAAATCTTGCTCCACACTAATGGGCAGTAATGCACCATTAGTGGAGATGAACTGCCTTGCTAATGAACTAGGCTGAAGGATTTGTTCAGACCATAACCTTGCCATATGCCTTGTGCCCTTTCCCTTCTTCACCACCACATCCTTTAGTGATTGTAACCTTTTTCATATTAGTTTCTAGCCTTTTTTTAATGGCTAACTCCAGTTAGTCTGTCATCCTGCAGGTGCAATTTAACACACATAAAAAACTCTATATCCTGCCAGTTCCAAAATTCAATGGAATCCTTCACTAGGGTTCTGATGCTGGGGAGCAGTGACGCACTAAAAGTTTGCAAAATGTTCTAGCTGCCAAGGAATTCTGCAATGTGGCATGAGTGGCAATCCCCCTCTGTTTATATCTGTCACAATGTTTGGAGAAAAACAAGAAAAATCTAGGCCCCAGGTAGAAACCTGAGCCTGTTGAGGAATTAATGAAATCATACTGTTTGGAGACTTGCAGATGCTGTTCTGTTGGGAGCATGCTGAGGCTGCCATTAAATCCCTTTGGATAAGACTCAGTAAACATCTGGTAGCTTTTTTAAAAAAAATAAAAACTGTAATTGTTCTAGGCCTTGTTGTCTGCCCACGCTGGTAATGTGCCTGCAAGGTCTAATTAGTTGACAAGTGACAAAAGAGGCCACTGTAGAGAAGGGGAGGCCGGGTGCCAGGATTGTTAGATAGGCTGGGCAAGAGCCATGAGAGCCAGCACGTGATGGATGCAGGAAAGGTGTATTATCCCCTGCTTTGTTACACATGCAGGCACATGAGGAAACGAGGCAAATTGATAAGACAAAGGCTCAGTGTTTTGCTATTCATCTGATGTAAAATTGGATCTGCAGACATCTGTAATAGTTGGTCAGTGCTAAAAGAGCCCCGACCTTCAGGCTCTACTGAGTACCTTTCAATGCTTGTGGAAATAAGATAGAGAGGACTTGCACTTGAGTCCAGCATGAGCAAGATCAGTAAAAACTGATGTACACCGATCTAGCTGTATTCCAGCTTGCTATCAGTGATGAAATCCCCACTCACTGTCAGCAAAAGCTGAATTCATTCAAGGCAGAAGAAACTCCCATCTGCTCTCATAAGTGAGCCTGTGGGACAGGACCATTTGCTGGGCACTGCAAAATCTGGCCACCTTCTTTGCTTGTGTCTTCACCTTGAATTGTTGCTAATTCCTAAATTGATACATTTATCATGTTTATGTGGATAAAATATATTGAAGGTGTCGCCTTTCAGGCAAAGCTTTCTGAGACACTCAGAAAGCTTTCCAGATATGGGGTGGGCTGTTTCAGCTGGTATCTAGCTCCTTATCAATGTGAGGACTACACTCTGACTATCTGCACCAGAGCTGGACTTGGCAGTGCAGGGATGCTCAGCGTGGGCTCAGGTGCCATATGCAATTACTTTTGAGTCTGCCAGTCCCAGTGTTTGGGCTTTTTCAGTACTACACCTATGCTCTGGCTGAACTCTGCTTGTTCCTCAGCTGGGTACGTATGGATCTGGAAAAGCATTTTTAAGTGTTTAAGCAGTGCTTAGCACATTAGTCTAGTTTTGTTTTGAGGAATTAGATCCTCTTCATTTGTCTTGGCTCCTCTTGAACAGTTCCCATCAAAGGGGTAACAAGATGAGTCATGGGGACAGAGTAGTGATGGGTTATGAGAATAGCTCTTGGTCTCTGTTTGCCAGCACTCATGCTGAGATTGCAATACTTTTTCCAGGTGTTCTGGTAGATTTGGGGGTCTCACCGCTGTTAGTGTCATACCTACACCAACATCTGGCCCAACACTGCTAAACTCTCCAGACCGTGCTGCTGGAAGTGATTTCATTTGTGCTGAAGTCACCTTGAATCACAATTGCCAATGGGAAGGAGTGGATGCATGTGAACAGTCACGGACAAAATTGTGTAAAGGAGATCATCAGAATACCTGCCAGCAAATTCAAAGTCATTAGCTACGTTTGTTTCCCCACACAGTCATAGTTCCCTTCCATCTCCCCACTGCTCCACAGAGAAGATGTGCCATGGACAGTAAGGAAAACCCCACCAGGGACACCCACCCTGGACATTCCACTACCTCCCTCTCTTTCTATAAATCAGGAATAACCCCACTAAAATCAAAAAGAATTCTCCAGGGTAGAATTTTGTAAATGAAAAAAGGAAAGGTTTCACACTAATTTTCTTCTGTCCAGGGCACCATGAAATTAAGATTTTTGGATTTAGATTGCTGCTAACCTTAAAACTGTGTTCAGTATTAGAAAATAAAATCAAGTTTATATTATATATTACAAATATTGTACTATATTACATATAATATGTAAAGATACCTATCATATATATTTACATATATGAAGACTTCCGAGTTCATGTTTTGGCAGCCAGAGGAGTGCCCTGGTTTGATTTTGGTCTGATAAATGGGTGCAAAAGAAGTGATTGAATCTCCACACCTGGAAACCCCATGTGTTGCTCCAGATCTTGGCTGAGTTTATCCAATCTGAAATGACATTTAGTGAAGCTCCCTCTGTGTAAGATATTGCTGTGAAATTTTAGGGCAGACAGAGGAACAAGAGAGTGGGAGATGGATGGAAGCAGGTAAAACACATTAAAATCTTTTAAAAGAAAGGCTTTGTTCTTTGAGAATAACAACAACAGCAATGCATGCTACCCAGCTGCCTTTAATGCTTCAGTCCCTTTATTCCTTTGGAAGCAGGGGAAATCCAAAAACTGAAACAAGGCAACAACACTATGCTCTTTTTCTTCTTGCAACACAACACAATTCAAGGGCAGAACATTTCAATTTTTATTTTAAGATCACAGGTAAACGAGTTGCGATCATCTTTACATTCCTGGCGTGATCTGCTTCTCAACTGAAAATTCGGGATAATGATTATTATTTATAAACAACAAGGATGACAAAGGCAAAGTAGGAAATGCTCTGTAAAGGCAGATAAAATTATCCAGGCACCACCTGCACATCTGTACATGTATATGTGTACATAAAAATAGGAAAGCCTACTGAGTTATTGAATAGAAATGAGACTGGCAAGGACTCTTTTTCCCCAAGCCGTTGCATATTCCACAATTCTGTCTCGAAAATGTCTTTCCTCCCACCTCTGACATTCTATTGTTGCTTTTCAACCAAAACAAAGTGAAAGGAGATGAAAAGATTGAGGAGGAAATGGTAAGTTATTTTCAAAGGTAATTTCTGTTGCATTTTTTTTTAATCGTGTGCTGGCATGGTGACAAAAGTTACCAGTGTGTGCTCAGAATGATGTTTGGTGATTTGTTCTGGCTTTTTTTTTTTTAGTTAAATAACATCAATGTTTGTAACACAATAATGTCTCTTTCCCAATTTCAGGAGCTCACAAACTGAAAAGCAAATAAAAAATAGAAGAAGAAAGAATAAAATGTCCACTTTGGATGTCCTAGCTGGTACAAAATGCCCCACCTCCTTGAGCAGCCCTTCATTCCTCAGAAATGAGGATGAGCAGCAAAGGGATGGATAACAATGGTACAGGCATGAGCGACCTCAAAATTGGTGTTCAGTCTAGTGGTGCTGGTGAGTGCATGTGGGATGCCCAGCTAAACCCCTGATCAGTGCAGGATTAATCCCTGCAACAGCGCTTTCTGTTTATTTTCTACTGACTTCTGCAAGCAGCACCTAGCAGAGCGAGCTGCTGGCACACACATCATTAGCGAGCACACTGTTTCAGTGCATATTTTATAAGATTATCTTATTTTGGAAAAGTTTGCCCTGAGTAGTGCTTTTTGTTTTCACACATGTTGCAGCTGCAAATGCAGGCAGAGTTGTGCTGCAGAAGAAACGTCTTGCTCAATATTTTTTTTATTTTTATATATGAGGAAGTACTTTCTCCCAGCTTTTTAATCTTTCACCCCATCTCTTCAAGCAAATACTTGCTTACCAAGAACTAGCACAGTCTGATACTTACATAGACAATTGTGACACAGAGAAGTACATTTATCCTTTCTTCTGCTTTCATGTATGGTTTTGCAAAGGAGGCGTATGGTCCTCCTTGGACTTGAGGGTTTAGACCGAATAGAGGTGTTAGTTGCCTCCCCCAAAGCCTAAAATCCCAGGGAAATCAGAAGAATGGAAGAACATCCGTGAAGTGAGATGTGCTAAAGCAATTACCTTAATGGCAGCTGCAGGTTCCAAGCCTCCTCAGCCATAAAGATCTGTCACTTCAGCCCTGGGACTTCACAGGTTTGGCCACTGTGGTTTGAAAACTCCCCCTGGAAAGCCATTATCTTCTGTACTGAGAGGGAAGATGCAGAAGACAAAGATGCTGATCTGGGATGTCGATGTGACCCCACTACAAACCTTTTAGCATTTGCTCCTGGCAGGGGAGGAGCTGCACTCACATGGAGTGAGCCCTCAGCTGTGATGGTCTCTGTAGCTCCACCACCCAGATCCAAATCTGTCTCTTGGCCTTCAGAGACTCACTGGCAGCAGGAACATCCCCTCCCTGACATAACATTCTGGCCCCTGGTTTCTAGATGCAGTGCTGAGGTATCCAAGCAGGAAATGTTCTCTTGGGATAGAGAAGCTGGTTTGTTAGCACACCAGCAAGCACATCAGTACAATTGGGATCACCCCAAAGTTACCCACACTGATGGAAGTGGACCTTGCAGGTTTGGAGTTGAGCTGTGGGAAAGGCTTGCTTTAAAGACCAGGTGATGGTGAATTGTTGTATTCCTCTGGGGAATGTTTTTTACCCCCCAGAGACCCCCTGAAGCCTGTACCATGTAGTTTAACCCTTCCTCCCTATCTTTCCTACCCCTGATCCTTATTGGCCCAGGCCAATTATCTTTCCTCAGCCAAAAACCAGATAAACCCCTGTTTCTTCCTTGTTCTCTCTCTCTCTCCCCTTGGAACCCCTTCAAGAATAAACCCTTGGACTGAAGCTGGGGGTGAGAGTCACTCTTTTGGAATCTTTTATTCTGTCCCCCTGAAATATTTTTCCCTGAAGCCCCTAAGGAACTGAGCTAGCCAGAGCCTGGGGGAGCAGGCAGAGGGAGAATATTTCAGTGAATCACTTGACTCTGAAATCAAGTCTCTTGTGAGGGTGGCGACGAGCCCACCTTTATAATGGGAAACCACCTTGTTTTCTGTGGGATCAGATCACGGGAACTCGTCTTTCTCTCAGCTTTTCTCAAAGAGATACAGCACATTCAATTAACAGCTTCTGTCCATCTGACTTTTACACATGTTCATGCCTTAAAGAAAGTATAACAGCATTTTATAACAATACCTAATAGAGATTAGGCCTAGAAAAGAACTCAGTATAATCCTGTTATGTAAGAGCAAGAATATTTTGCAGGCTATAAATCAAATGCTTCCCACAATAGAAAGCTCCTTCATTGCCTTTTAAGCCAGATAAACGCTCCAGAAAAGCTTAACTGTAAGGTATGTGCTGTGATAAATAATACAAAAATCAAAATTTAATTGCTAGTAGGCTTCCCATTTGCTCACAGTCAGGCAACCTTTTTCTTCCACGACAGAGCATGTGCAAAGCCCTTAGAAACTCCACGCATTAAAATTGCAATTATGGAAACAATTTATAATCAATACGTGCTTATTAGGGTAACCTGCATGTATGGGATATTTTATAGCAATTATAATCTTGACAGTCCTTTCTGAGAGCAAAATTTGAATCTTGGTTTTTCCCTTTCAGGTTTCAGTCCCCGCAGTGCCATCTACTGCTGAGAGAAGTCTGAATGCTGAATTTATTATTTCTATGGGGGAGAATTTTCAGGCACTGTTATCTGCAGGTGAAGCACAAACTCATAGGGAAAAAATAAATGGTTGTAAAAGCTCAGCAACCTATGACTAAAATCTTCCTACCCGTAACTGGCTGAGTCTGAAGCGGGGGAAAAATCCCAAACTAGGATCTGTCATTTGTAATCTTACATTACTGAAACCAAATGTTTCTTTGGCCACTCCTCATTCACTCATGACAATTCATTACTCAGCCACTGGGAATTGTCTCAGCTCCAGTGAAAACCATAGAGTTATACCAGCTGCTATCAGCTGAACTTCTGTCTCAGAACTGTTAAGAAAAGATAGGCAGATTTGCTTATTTGTTTTGGAAACAAGGATAAACTACTTCTGCCAACCAAACCTACAGCCTTGCTTATTTCTGAGTGATGAGAAGTCACTTCACTCTTCTAAGAATAATTAATTAATATGGCTAGTGAAGGACAGCTGAGGTAGGTTCTTGGCATCTCTAGTTTAAGTTCAAAGGATGATGAAGTTCTGGCATGACTTTACCAAACCACTGCTAGCAAGGGAAGAGGTGTCTAAGGTAGGTTTTAAGATTCCCAAAAATAAGGAAAAAATACCAAAATAGTGTGTGTCTGTTTGCTGGTTTTTAAATCAGATCATTTTTTCAGGTTAAAATACATCTTCCTCAGGTGGTACCTTGGGGGTGTTCATGTCTTATTCTCTAGTTACACATCTCTTTCCCATAAAAATAGCCTGTGGGTTGGACTACCTCCCCCACGAGGCCTGTTTTCAAGCCAAAAAGGACATCTGGCTCTGCTCTGCTCTGCCAAGGATCTTCAGCTATGGGGGAAAAGAGTACTAAACTCTGCACTGTACATGAGACTGAGGGTTCCTTCCAGCACGGCATTCATTACAGGGTAAGGAGTGAAAAAGAACAACCGTGGCTTGGCTAGTAGTTTTGCAAAGTATTTCACTGTTAAAATAAACTTTGAAAAAACACCACTCTGGAATTTATTTATATATTCATTGAGGTGAAGAGAGATGTTTCTCCAGAGTTGTCTTCACAGTATGCTGCAGGTGAGCTGAAGTCCCGTCCAACCTGGCAAATGCTCCTTGTTTAGTGGGTCAGGGTCACCTGAAAGGCTGGAGAAACAGAGATTTGGGTGAAGAGGTTCAACTGGGAGCTGACAGCAAATGCTGAGGAGTGGTCAGTATTTGGAAGGGCTGAAGAGAGAACAAACTGAGAAGAGATCAAGTGTAACTGTGGAAGCAGTGAGTAGAGGACAGATTGAAGATGAAGGCTGGAGAGAGGATGCTGTGGGTCACAGTGACAGGGCAAAAAATAAAGTAGGAGCAGGGATACCATCTTTCCTATAGGATCAACTTTTGGTAACATATTTATTGGGCTTTATGCAAATCTCTATGAATAATTCAGCATAACCATATATTTCTTGCCACCCACCTTAGCAAGCTCCCTCCATCACAAGTCAGAAACAATTTTATGAAGAGTAGCTAATGGCCATTTGTCTTACTGAATTACTTTGGTGTTAGTATGGCTTTATTTATTTATTTATTTTGTAGCTGGGCAGAGAAGGCTGAAGTGGAAGAGGAGACAGGAAGGGTTCTCACTATCACTGGAAGCACCCAGCTTAGGAGCCTGGGACAACACTGAGTGCACTGACCATCTTCAGAGTGTTCACCTCCTAGCAAGGACCACAAAGCCTGGAAGGGTGAGTCTTCTGTTTTACACAACTCAGAGAAACTTCCCATCTGCTGGGAAATTCATTGATGCTACAGAATGATGCCCCCTGACAGAAATTGGTGATGTGCACCCCAAAGATGCTTTTTCTTGACATTCTGAGCATCATCTAGACTGCTCATCTTTCAGCCAAACTAGTCCTTTTCCTTGCATTTCTCAAACGAAACCCTCAGTTTGCCAAATGAAAGGAGAAAAAAAAAAAAAAAAAAAGGATGATGAGGGAACTCTTCTCTGGGCTTCTTACAAGAGTGAAGCACCAAGTGAAAAAAAGTAAACTTTAAAGCAGAATTTGCCACTGTCCTGTCAAATCTGTTCATCTGGCCCTGGCTAAATATTTCAACCCAGAATAGCTCCAGCTGCTCACTTGCCTGTGAGAGAACTTGAATTTCAAAATACCCCCTTGATACACCCTGTGCCTCTGCTGGGAGCCCAGCTCGAGTCTGAGGAATTAAATCTGGATGTTATTAAATTCTGCTGATCAGTGACAGAAATGCCTTCAGAAAGCAGTGCTGAGCAGCTGTTTAATATTGTTTTCATGGTGGTAGAGAGGCAAATGTCTTTTGCACTGGCTAGAAAAAGCAGTTTGTCTCATTCCTAGAAGCATATATTGTAGAAACACAGCTCGGAGCCATACTTTACAGGCTGGCTGCCAAAACTTCAGCAGAAACAGAAGAGCTTCAAATAATTAGCTAGACAGTGCCTAGCAGGTGTCACTTTGGAACTCTTTGGTGATGATAATCCTCAAAGATTGCAGAGAGGTGATCTGACCAGAGAATACAGGTCCACAACTCACATATTCCTTCATGAGCAACCGCTCTCCTTGCTCATGCACCAGTTCTGATAGGAAGCAGCTTGACAAAAACATCTGCAATTTGATCTAAAAAGAAAGAAAAAATAAATTGCTCTTTTAAGTTGGCAGGGAAAAAAAAAAAAAAAAGAATCCCCCCTACCCCCAAACAAATCAATACAATGTCTTGAATTGGGAAAGGATGCTGTGTAATTGGAATACAGATCCTGCATGAAACCCTGATTCTAATCTGAGGTATTTAATGCTTTCTGCCACAATAAAAGAAGAGAATTAATGGACTCAGTGGGAAATCTAGATGGTATTTAGCTCTGAATCAGACTATTATTTTACACTTGGCATTGATAGGAGTCAAAATGAGGCCACAAGCCCAAGACTTTCTCAGCAACTTATGAGTGCCAATTCCCTTTATATTCCCATGATCCCTGCTTGGAGGCTTCCCTTTCTCCAGCTCTCAATCACAGCAGCAGCAAAGTGAAGTAATAAATAATGAAGCCACCTCAGGCTAAATGTGGGTAAAAAATGCATGCATTTTCTCTCTTTTTAAATGTGTGCCTATTGCACATACATGTAAGAGGTATCTGACAGATTATAAAATATATGGTAAAAAGGCAGACACTTGTAACAGAAAATTTGTTCTATGAATGTATGTTTCCTCTATAAAGAAGAGGGTTTTTTCTCAAGCTCTGATTTTTATATCATGTGTGTATATTTGGGATGAATTAAATAGGGAGAGGATCTCAACAAATTTTTTGCTCTTTCTAGTGACAAAAAAATGATAGATTTTTGCAATCTTTTTTTCCCCCCAATATTAAAAGAGCATGTAAGAAATGGGGCAGAGGAGGGAATGTCATGAATAAAACAAAAACAAGGGAAGCTCTCCAAATCCATCCTAGAGTCTCTTTCCAAGGACAGGATTTATCTGGAAGGCATTTTTGCAGTGGTCCTCAGGATCCATTGGATGTATCAGAAGGGCCATCTTGCCCTTTCCAAGCTCACTGTTGTGCTGACTGCAAACCAGATAATACTGTGTGTAGGAGCCATTATTTATAAACATAGATTTCTGATGAGTCCTCACGATACCCTCACAAGCGGATGTGTAAGGTTATGAATATCTTGCTCCAAGCCAAATGGCAAGCAGGGAGCAGAAATGAGGCTGGGATTCTAGAGCTCCCAGTTCCCATGCTTTTCTTACAAATCCTGTCACACAAAGATGAGGTGTGAGAGCAACAGCACAAAAAAAAAAAGATGCTGATGATCACCAGGTGCTGTATACTCATTCTGATGGTATTCTGGATGCTTCCCTTCAAGCAATCTGGCTTCCCTCTTGTCTGAAATACCTAAGGGTTGGCCTCAGGTGTTTGGAAACCAAGAGGTACAGGAAATCATCAGCAATGCACTTGCCAGATCCCACAGAGCAAGGATGCGTGGCTCAGCAGGGAAGAGGAGGGGCAGCGAGGAACCCTCTGGCAAAACCAGATGATGGACAGTAGGAAAACAAGGAGGAACCCTACTCCTGCAGCTCTTGCCAAAGGAAGGGCTGTGGGACTGCACTGGGGAACAGAGAACCATATGAGCAGCTCATTGGCTTTGGGCTCAGTGGCCAGTTTCATTGCAAGCATTATTTTTCCCTTTCACTTAGAAACAGATGTCTAGAAAGACAGATGAGAAAATCTGTTTGAAAAAGACTTAAGAGGGGTTTCTCTCTCCTTCCCCAGAGCAAATGCTCATAACAGGAGATTGCGTTGTGATACTGCTGGAGCCACCGAAACATTTTCAGGCAAAGGAAAGCCCATCTGAGTGCCGAGGGGAAGGGCTCAGCTGCAGGGCTCAGGTAACTCAAGGCTGACTGGCTCCTTTCAGACCTGCAGTGGGTTTTATTTCACAAGCCAGTCATGCTCTGCAGAGGCTTGAACGTAGCTTGACAGAACAACAGTGGGTTTGTCCTCCTTATCTTTTCTACAAAATGACCTTTGCCTTTGTAATCTGAAGGGCTCAAATGTTGGATAATCTCAGATTTGTTGGTAGTGGATATCATGTGTTGGCAATCCCCAAATTGTGCAGCCACATTTTAAAAATAATTGTGCTGAAGTGAAGATAAGCTATTGTCTCCAACTACAGGCTTTAATAAAGCCTGTGTATCAGAGGATGATGATCCAAGCCAATTTAACCTAATTGACCCTCCTAAGCCTTCTTTCTTATCTAAAAGCTCATTCTTTGCCAGTCAGGCTCAAGATACCTGTGGTTTGAAAAGTGTAATTTTTGATGACCCATTATCTACAGCAGTCCTGACTGAGATAAATAAATGCGGGTATCCACCTCCAGATGGACAATTGATTTAGTTACAGTGGTCAAGTTCAGTCATTTAGGGAGAAGCAGCCTGCTAAAGCCAGCAAAATGAAGATGAGATGGAGGAGGGCTGAGCATAGGATTTACCTTGACAGAGGAAGCAATTTCAACTAAGGGAAATCCAGTGTTGCCTATTTAATACTCCATGGAGTATGAAAAGGCCTTTCAGAAATAATTATTCTCTCTCTATAGTGTTGTAACAAGGAAAAATTTAGTTGCTGCATAACAAATTCAAATTTTTCCTGTAGGTTCTGATGGCTCATTTGGCATTAGCTTTTGGAAGTGGAGAAGGAAGGAGCATGCCATGCTGATTAGCTCAGGGCTGGGTGGCCTGGGAGCATGCTGGCTACATCAGGAAAAAAGGTCTCCAGCACCAGCTCAGCTCTTTGCTTTGGTTGTCTTGTGTCCTGCAGTCCTATGAGAGTGTGCAGACAAGAGAGGATGTGGGAACACAGCTCCTGTGGCATGATGAGGAATACCACATAGCTCAGGCAGAGAGGGAATTGGAGAGCGGTGCTGGGTAGATTAATCCATCTAAAGGGCACACAGTTGTTTGGCTGGATACCTGATGTGAATGCAGAAGAACAGATCTGCTTTTTGCTTCTGAGTGGGAATACAAATGAGAAAATCAACTCCGGCCACTTCTGCCTCTTAAAGACGGAAGCAGGACACAGTGTGCTGCTCCACCAAAAGCAGGGCAGACCTGGGACAGCAACAAGGTTTGCTGGGAGCCTTGGGAAGTCTACTCATTGGACATTTTTGCTAGTTTTCTGTTGTGGAGGTTTACTCTGCTCACTCCTATGGGCTCTGCTGGCAGTGGGCAGCTGTTTTGAATCGCTGACCCCAGCTGGCTGGAACAAACATCTGCCTTTCATCCAGACAGCTGCTTCTGGGGTCAGGACTGCATCATAAGGAGGAGGCCTGCCCTCAGTTAAACCTTATGTTGTTGCATTCATTGGGAGGAGTGGGAACGGAGCATTAGCCTGTATTTAGTCCCTGTATTCTCCGGTTCTGTTTGAAGCCTCCCTGTGGAGAGGTCTCCATTTTGCTGTTGACTGGAGAGGGCACCTGAGGAGATGGAAGGGGGTCTGTCCCCTGTGTCCCTCCCTAAGCACCTGCAGGGGGAACAGCTGTGTTCCTTGGGAGTGATGGCTCACAGGCTTGGTGTTTCTCATGCTGTTCACAGTAACACAAGAGGATCACGTGTGCACACACACACATGTGCATACACTCACCTACATGCATGCACATATACCTACAGGAAAACCTGCAGCCTTCATTCTGCCAGCTTTTGGATAGCATCCTGAGGGGCTGTGTCAGGTGGCACCTTCTCTTTCTTTTGTTGGCTTGGGAACCACAACCTTTGCTGTTCCTGCCTGGTTTCAACACCTGCATTTCCAAATGAGCCCTATTTCAGGCAAGCTATCCACATTGGGGTCAGTCAGGGAAACAATTTGGGACCAGTGCCTCCAATATTTAGCAGGACTCAGCTGCAACTTGCAATAAAAGGCATCTCTTTCTCCCATCTTATTCCCCTCAAAACACACCATTCCTGCAAAGTGTGTGGGAGAATTTGACTACACAGGGAGCAAAGAAGGAGGGGCTGGCAAGACTCACACCTTTGTAGCATCAAAAACGTCCTTGGCATATTTTTTTCCTTTTTACTATTCATATTCCATGTATGACTAATTTCTCGAGCTGCTGTTGCTCATCCTTACATGCTCTCTGTGTCTGGTGGAAATGGGCAAAAACAGGCAAAAACTCTCTGGCCATCAGCAAAAAACCAGAAGTAATGATTGTATTACACGGAAGAAGTATGGTTTTGACAGGAGGAGCCACACATATTGCCCTAGGTGCCAGTCTGTAGCCAGAAATTTGCTTTGGGACAATGGCAGGACCCACCCACCACCACAGCAAAAGTGGTCTCCTTGACCTCAGCTGCTATTTTTCCACTCCAGCCTGAAACTTTGGTTTCTGCAGCATCTCCTGCCATATTTAGGCTTTGAAATAAAATGTCCAAGCTATACCAAGCTGGTGCACCATGTGTAGCCAATTATCAGGGCACCATGGCATTAATAAACCCTAATTGCCTATTCCAGCTTCACCTGGGTCTCCACCTGCAGTGTCCACCCAAATCACCCACTTAAGCCCTGGCCCTGCAGGCCATGGCTGAGGGTGCTGGGGAATAACTTACGGGGCAAGATGAGTCTGTGGGAGTACATACTTGTCTCCTCCAGGAATTATGCAGGGTGAGTGAGCCTTTAATTGCAGTGAGGGGAGTTCAAGAGCAGCTGCATTTCCACATTGGTGGTGTGAGAGAGTGCAAGTCAATGCTGACAGTCCAGTGGCTGAGCCTTTGGTCTGCTGCCTGCAAAACAAGCAGAAGTTAAGGTAGGAACTTCTTTGTCCTGGGTTTGTAGGGAGCTGTTGTTCTGTTTATCAGCATGATGTGATGTATTGTGGTGTTTGTGACCCAAGAATAATTTGCAAGTGGTTGCTCCTTCTCTGGGATGCCTGCTGGGGAGAAATCTGAATCCCTTGGGGAAGCTGAAGTCTGCAATGCCATCTCAAGGGAGGGCAAGATGTTTTTTACTAGGAAGAGTCAGAGATGGGAGGAATTAACCGCGTTGGGCAGTGGAGTGAGATTAGGTGCTGTTATGAGACTAGGTTAGGAGGTAGAGCAAGGTGTTGCTGTCTAAATTATGGCATTTGGCTTTTTGTCCCTATAATGAATAGTCCAACTGAGTCTGATTCCAGCTGTGCCCATCCCACGCTTGTTTCACTGACTATCACCACCTCAAGAAGCTTCAAAGGAGCGTGCAGTCAGCAGCTGGTGTTAGTCAAGAGTAATCCTACCCTGCTGGAAAGGAAGTGGGGGAAATGTTTTTGACAATGAGTGAAACAGAGCAATTTCAGCAGGGGATTGTCCCAGACCAGATTCAGCAGAGAGGGAAACAGAGAGGCAGCCCAGAAACCAAAGTGCATGGAGGAGAATAAATGCCACTCTGTGTGTCAGGAGAGATGTGATGTTTCAAAAGTGTGCAGTGAACTAATGTAGATTTCCCCTGCGCATGTATGTATTTATTTAGCTACAAAAATAGAAAAGGCGACATTCTCTTTTTTCACAGTGCAGCCCACCTATAGAATTCAATATTGTAATATTAGAGAAAAGCATTAGTATGGTCTTTAATAAAATACTTGGACCTGACAGGTAGGTTATTGACTATTATAAAGCTGTTAGATTTAATATGAATCTTCTTGGCAAACCCTGGCATTCATCACATTTTCATGAGTAGGGATAGTTTGTAGATATTGCCAGATGTGGTCTCAGAGTGGAGAGCAACTCAGATAAAAATTGCAAAAGCAGCTAAATGATGCATGGGCTGAAATCCCACTTCCAATCAGACCCAGAGCATGCTGTGAAAAGATTTAGTGAGTTACCTCCCAGCAGTTTGAAAGTCTTCTGAACACTTTACCCAGTTGCCTTGGGAGAGAGTGGAGTGGGCAGAAACTGGTTAATCTGACCTTTATATTAATTTTATCATAGAGATTACTTTAAATCCTGAAGCAGAAGGTTATATAACCCTGTTAGTATTTGTTGTTGCAGCTTTGAAGTGCAGCACAAGTGTCTGATCCCTGATTTTGTTTTGATTTTTTGAACATCTTACTGTAGGCAACATCCTAACTCTTTTTGCTGTATGACATGCTGCTCTTTTTAGCACTGCCTTCAAGTTTACAATTTCTCAATAATATCTTGTGCAATTTTGAAAAAAAACAACTCCCTTCTACTTTCCCTGGCACACAATTTGGTCAGTCCTAATTGATCTCCCAGAGAGGCAAGGGAAGGGCTGCTGTGAACTTCCCTGTTTTCTCTTCTGTAACTCCACAGCTTCTATCTTCAGTGCTTAAATTTATTTTGAAGTCATGCCCAGAGATGTTTCCAGTGAAAATCTTGTGTTGTTCCTCCAGGTACTGTACAAACACAAATAATAAGCCCAATCCTGTCTTTGGGAACAGGAGCTGTGGGGTTCCTAAACAGAAGGGGCAGGTTTTCAGAGAGGGGCTTTGCTAAAACTGATCCAGCTGCTGCCTATGGGAGATGTGTACTCTTGCAATCACAAAGCATCATCTGATTTCCCTGTGCTGGGATCATCTTTCTTTGTATGGTTTGGGGGTTTTTTAAGATAAGATGCTATTGCAGAGCCTCCCTACTGAGCATTCCTGTTGTCCAGGCTTTTGCCTTTGCCTGTTTTCTCCTGCGCCTCATGTTTCCTTAAGTCTGGTGTGAGCTGTGGATGCTGTTGTGGCCTCTTCACGGGCTTCTGAATCAAATCAAAGGATTATTTGAGCAGTGAGGGAATTAACACATTTGGCATGAGAAATGATCAATAAATGGTGAGTAAAACAGACAAGGAATTTTTTGGTAAAATTGAAGGCATTGGCTGAAAAACTTTGGTAAAAAAGTTTTTGGAGACTAAGGTACTGTCTGACAAATATCATTGTCCTAAAGAAAGCACTCTGTGAGCAACATTAGGGCACGTTGAAAGAGTTAATATCTAATCAGAGATTTGGTTTCCTTGATTGACAGACAATTTTCAAAAAGAGTGTGGTTTGTCAAGAAGTCATTCCCTTCTTCTTCCAGAAATCTCTCTTTGAAACCAGGGCAGGCAATTTCCTGCCTGTGATGGCATTCAAGACATGAGATACCCTTGTGTTTGACAGCAAAGGACACTGGTTTCATTTGAGCTTTTTCCTTTATCACTGACAACAATAAAATTGTCAAGTGTGTGATTTGAAACATCAAATTCAGTATGAACTTTTGTGTAAGCAAGGGACATTGGACATAATAACTTTTTTCTCCCATCTGTACTGATATATGGGACATCCAAATTGACAAATGGTAAAGATTGGCTGATGTATGTGTATGGTAGCTTATGTACGAACTATCAACAGACCAGCAAGGTTATAATGAAGTCATCTTTTGAATTTAATAATAAATTTCCCTTTCTCGGCATTGGTCCAAGGTAATGAAGTGATGCTTCTTAGCAGTGAAGACAAAGAAAGACTTTGTAGCTGAGGAAGTGCCCATTTTGATTCCAGGTATGGAAATGGTGTCTGTCAAATCATGGTAGTACTATTTTATTTTTATAGAGAAGCTGGATGCATTTGTGCCTGACCCAAACCCCCAAAGCTATCTCTTTCCATTTGGAACATATCAATCATGTTAAACAACTGATGATTCTGAGTATTTTAGTTCTTGAGTGCCTAAACAGGAAGATTTGAAAGTCACCTGCATTTTAGATTTGCTAACTTCAAGTCTGTGTGTTATGTAGAGACAAATGAGATCTTTATATATCCTTGAGCTTCACTTTGTTGAACTGTAAGTGCTACAAGGTGTGGCTGAGCTGGTTCATGGAGAGGAGAGCAGGCTTTGCCTTGTGAGCCATGACTTTAGTGTGAAATGTCAAACCACTAATCTTTCTGTGGTGTGTATCACTGTATTGTAGCTCTGGCCAGGTGAACTGTAAATATTAGTTTTTAACTCTGCAGTTGAGAGAGTTAAAGCTTGCCATGGGTATGACATACTTTTCAAAGTTTTGTGGGCTTTTTTGTCTTTTAAAAATAAACTGGCAGTACCATGAAACTGCACCTCAATACCTTTCAAAGTGAGTCTTTCCAGTGAGAATTATCTCAAACTACAAGTATTGGTCTGTAGACTGAGAGCAGCCAAATCCTTAGCCAAAGCTGTTTGTAAGGAGCAGGGACAGAGCAAAAGGTTAACAGGGAACAGAGCTTACATCAGCTATGTAAAAGCTCAGAGGAAAACTAAATGGGCACGTTTAAAAGTGATATACCATGCACTGCTGTGAGTTAATGATAGAAGTCACTCTCCACGCTTGTGCTTTGTCCCTCCCCAGGCAAAATACCCTGCATTTTCCCTTTACCATTGGTGTTAAGTGCAGCTGTGGGCATGGCTGGTTATAGGGTTGGATGCTAGCATGGTGTGTTGCCATAACACACGTGCATTCAACATTGTGCCTATACCCAAAATTTGACCAAAAAGGAAAATTAGTGGCACTGGGCTGAGCTGATCAAAAACCTCTGGGGTCCCACTGAGGTGATCCAGAAGCATCACTCATTTTTATGTTAGTAGACAATGGCCTCCAGGCCAGAACAGTGTATTGGTTTTAACTCCCAGACCTCTTTCTACTCTTAAATTACTACTACCTTCAGCCCCCAAAGAGCAAAAATACATGATGCCACAACTCCTTTGTAAGAGCAATTTAGCTTTTGGTGCTGAGTGGCACTGTTACCAGCTGAGTTATGGGGAAAAGCCTGAGTCTAACAGGGTATTTATTTTACTTAGCAAAAATTATCCAACAGTAAAAGCATAGTTGCTGCCATTAGAAATATGACTGTTTGAATAAAAGTTATGGCAATAGTAAGATTCAGCTATGGTATGTTAATTTGAAAGTGCAGTAAATCTGTCGGGATTGCAAGTCAGTTTAAGAGCTAAAATATAATTGTTGTAAAACACTGAACTGCAATTTATATGTATTTTTCCCAACTGCTTGTGGCCTAGCAATATTTCAGTTCTATAATCACAATTTGAACCTTTTAAAAGGGTATTTTTTATACAAGTCAGCAGAAGTGGTATTTTATTACTTTTCTTTTTGTGGAGTTCTTTGAATGCACTTTTGGGAAGGAAAATGTTTGGGGATAAAAATCAGCAGAGACTACTTTACACTTGCTTCTCTTTTCTGAAAGATAGACATGTCTGAGTGTGCAATGAATAATTTGTCAATCAATTTGCAGCTCAGTGAAAACAACTGTCGAAGTGGGCTTTTGTTACTTAGATTTCAAATGCCATTTGACCCCGCTGATATGCTTTCTGCAATGATGTTCTGTGGTATCAGGTAGATATGTTTTTTAAAATAAAAACCCACTAATAACCTAATATCCTTTTTAAAAAATTACCTTGTTTGCATAATTGAGTAGGAAAAAATCCTATTAGCCACTTTCATTTTGATTAAAAAATTAAATCAATGCTCTGTCAGCTTTCAGTCTCAAGCATCTTCAGGAATGGTGTTTCGTGGCATTGCTTTGCCTGTTGGTTACTCAGGATCTGCTGCCCATCTCCTCAGATGGTCTCTGAGGAGGCAGAGGGGACATGAGCCAGGGTACCTGCATCATGCTTTGAACATCTGGTTAATATTAGTTATGTGATGATCTTCACACCCTCATTTGAGAGCAAGTAACACATCTGAAGAATGCTGTGTAAGCATCACTCCCCAGCAGAAACTCCAATGGATGGTGGAGAAGAGGGTTTAGAGCCAGCCCAGTCTTTAGCAGGAAAAGGGCTTAGTGCCTTCTGGGGTGCATTCCCATTAAACTCATCTTCACCTGCATTTTCAAGAGAAATGTGTTTTTATATTGCCTGACACCCTCAAAGGAAAAAAAAAAATAAAATTAGATGGTATCTTTTAAGTCCTGAATGTTGGTGCATATACTTTAATTAATTAAGGAGGTTTTCTAAGCTTTTAGAACAAAAACATCAGCTTTGGACAAAGAGATAAAAAAAATTGATATTGTCTATTCACAGGCAAGAGTTTTGGGTGAGAAGTCCCCAGGAGCCAAATGCCCTGGAAAGGAAATAAATAGGAAATAAATTCATGAAGCAAGGTTTGGGGGAATGGATGGCTTTGGGTCCTTATGGGTTAGTGGTGAGATCTGAAGCCCTGGGATCTCATGTGGTCTCTGCTCACCCTTGGGCTGTGTCAGGCTCCTGAGAGGGGTTATTGCACAGGGTGTGGTGGTGTGTTGAGCTCAGACCCACAGAAGCTCCTCTGGAGATAACCCTGGGAGCTGCCTGAGGAGAAAGAGAAGGCAGCCTGTTCATTTATCCTTATTAGGAATTACTTTTCAAAAGCTTGTAAAGCTTCACTGCTCCAGAGGAAAGTTATGTCTGCTGATTGAGGAGAGGAAGGGAAACAACAGAACAAGTTAGGCTAATGTAGCCTTTTGAGTTTTGCAGTCAGATGAGCTTGAGAGATTAAAAGGAAAGAGAAAAGGATGGTGCATATGCTTAAGAAAAGGATAAATCCTCCTTTGTACTCATTACTTTGCTGTGGTTTTGCATTTTACTTCCTTCATTTTGGAGGTTTTTAAAGCATTAAGGGAAAGGGGACTTGACAAATCTTTGGCAGATATGAGATGAGCCTGAATCAGTGCAGTGAGACCCATCTGCACAGCCTGGGCTGCTGTGACTTCCAAAGCCAACACACTTTACATGAGTACGGTGCGATGGTCAGAGTGCACAGAAAGGGAGAACCAGGGATGATTTTTAAAATTTTCTTGTTACTTATGTTGAAGCATGGCATTTCCTGCTTCCTGCCAGGAAGGGGCCGGGTGCTGCTTGCACTGAGGTGCACATTTTGCATTTAAATGACTCTCGATCAGCATCTCTGGGCAGAGAATACCCAGCCCCAGGGCATTCACAATCTACTTCAGAGGAAAAGGGAAGGAGAGGCAGTATACAGGGAGCAGAGTCCCAGTAGAAGTCACTACTGGCCTCGTATCCAAGTGAGGGAGTTCTGTGACTCCCAAGCAGGGATAATTGTCACCGTGCCTTTAATATCACACTGGGCATGAAAGGGAAGGACCAGTGTTGCAAGTTGCAACTTGTTGCAAGTCTAGCACCCTTAAGCTAGCAATTCACTCTCTGCAGACACACACAAGGCCCTGGCAGGGTACCAAGGGCATGCCAAGGTCATGTCCTGCATGTTCCCTCCACCAGCAGGAAGGGCAGGTGTCTGCAAGGGCACTGGCTGTAATTCAGCACCTGAACTTATGCTTGCTGACAACTGCCTCTCTGATTGCATGTGTTTTTCAAAGTCAAGAGATTGCTGCATATAATGGGAGAAAAAGGCCTTTCAAATACTGTTTGTGGTCTTTGGGTTTCAAAATCAAGACATCATCCATCTGTCAGCAAACACAGCACACAAAACTTGCAGGAGAATCCTCTCCAGTTGCTATTTCCCTGTAACAAGACAAAACAAGAAAGAAGAAAAGGCATTTTATTGTGAAGTCTCTCAGGCTTGCAAATGCACTCTGCCATCTCTATGCTTTCTTTTGTATACATTGTGCTTGACTTGGCAGGAACCTGCTCTGTTATCGTTCTCCATCCCTCCTGCTCCAAAGGAAAGCTGCAAACCCCGTTAAGAGTGAAGTGCAAGGGGTGCAGAGCTTTGGACAGGGGAAGGAAAACAAGCTGAGAGAGGCTGCAGGCATAAGTGCTCATACTCCATAGGTTAAGAGGGGGATGGAGAGTGGCAGGGCCCAAGAGCAGGATTTAAGGGAAAGGAAAAACCCTCCCAGGACAGAGGGGGAGATATGCAGGGACACCATGGGACAGTCCCAGCAGGTAGCTACTGTTGAGAGTGACTTTGAATGTGTGGAGCTGTGAAGAGCAGGTGGGATGGTCTGCTTGTTAGGCACTGAGGGCTGCAACAAGAGGCTGACCAGATGCCTCTTCCCCAGAACTCTCTGAAAAAGCACACAACAACCACTGCCCTTTCTTGCCATTTCCCCCCATTTTCTATCTACTTTTACATCAGGTAGCGTGCTGGTTTCCATCTCATGACTGCTCAGGCACTGGCAGGGCTGGAGGTCACAGAAGTGGAGCATGCCCAGCGTTAGGGCCAGCTCTGCTGTCCCTGTCTCATTGTGTAGGAGCAAAGCATCAAAACCCCCTGTTCCTGCCTGTTTGGCTGGACAGGGCTGAAGTAATTTCTCTCTAAATATAACTCTGCGCACATGGTGGAGCCGAGCTCTGCTGGCATAGCAAAGCACAAGGAAAGGGAAGGCCAGATGGCTAATTCATGCTGAAAGGCAGCATGAGGCAGAAGAGAAGACAGGCAATAACTTGGCACAGTTACTGGTTTCTTGGATGCTTTTGGAGAGGGCATTTTACTTTTCTGTGCCACTTAACCTTGGCTTTTCAAGGTTTCTTTCAAATGGTGATACATATCTGTCAGGGGCTGTACCTCCCAAAAGGGAATAATTATGGCACACAGACTTTAGGCATGTAATATATGAGATATTTAATCAAAAAAGGGAAGCAGGTGCATTCTCCTAGAAATCCAAGTCATCCATTTCTGTGACTACAGCAAGCCTTGGCAGGTAAGTATGGTGGTGACTTCACTCATTTGTACCAAACCTGTGTTCTGTAGGATCTCTTTGCCATACAGGAGGTTAGAGGTCACTTAAATCAGCTGGGGAGCATGATATCACTTTTATGTTCATTTTAGGAGGACAGACAGCATCTGATCCAGCAAATAGTCACTTGGGTTGGAGCTAACCTCTGTGGATTTGCAGGTTTTTTGGGGGCAAGGTTGTTTTGTTTCTGTGAGCATGGGCCAGTAAGTAGGCAGTTAATGACTTTGGGCTTAGTGCCATTTTTGACTGAGTCGTAAATAAGCTTTTCCTTCTTGTGGAGCTACAGGTCTGACACACAGGTATTTCCCAGAACAGAAGCTGATACAGATTTCCTGCTCCTAAACAGAGTAAGTGGGTGAACAGGGTCTCTGTTTGCTTAAGACTCAAAAAATTTATATGTGACATTATTCTGACCTTACTCGAGTCCTTCCTTTTTTGTACTCACTCTGCCTGGAGGCAAGTTCCCAGAGTCCCTTCAGTCTGCCTGCCAGAAAGGCTTTCTGTCCCCTGGTCCTCAAGCCAGGAACTCTCTCTATGTCCAAACGTGCAGGTTGTCCATCCTGCCTGTGGATGCAGCTTCATTTCTAGAGCTTGTCTTAGGTTACAATGTAAGATGTGCCCGAAGTATGTATTCTATCGCCATCTTTGTGAGCTGTTGAAGCCAGGTGGGGCAGTGTCTCCCTTATCATGGGCCCAACAATGCCTTGCCTATGACTCATAGATAACTCCCTCTGGGAGCTATCTCTGTTTAATGGGCCATCAAGGACCCACTGCATGACTCATAGAATGAGATCAGCCCATTGTGAGATGCTCCGCCCAGGGGGAGGAGCCAAGCATTCCCACCTGGATAAATCCAGGGTTTGGGACAGCACAGGCAGCTTTTACCCACTGGACTCCCAGAGGACAAGAGCTACCAGACCTTTCTACAGTAATCACTGCTTTGACAAGACCATCTCATCTGGACTGTCACTACCACCCTACCTAACGGGGTGTTAGGTTGTATTCTGACTCTGTCAGTGTTTTTTGTACTATTGCATTCATTTTATTTTACTTCATTTTACTTCTTTTCTTTTCCTCTTATTAAATTGTATTTCTGACTTGGAGTCTCTCACTGGTTTTGCTTTCAAACCAGTACAGAGCTGAAACTCTGAGGGCTTGCAGCCTGGTACTGTAGGTCTAATTGCTCATTCCTTGCACAGGAAGCTTGAGTGCTGATCTGTCCATGGCTGGCTTAGATGTGTAGGAATGGGGGACAAGGGAGCTGGAAGTGACTCCTCACTGGACGCTCATATGTTGGAAAGAGAATATGCCACTCAGACAAAGTCTCTGTCTCAACACCTGATATTTGCCCGGGCTGTTGTGTTGTTTGGGGCAGAGTTTTCTCACCTGCTTTGGCACATGTTGTTTTGCAGCTGCTGCAAGAAAAGGTTAAGGACCACCTATCTCCTACTCAGAGTGCACTTAGGCAAGTACACTGTGCCACCAAACAAAATGCTCACAGGTATTTCTTCCAGTGTATGTGTGGTTCGTAAGTGCCAAGAGTGGAGAAACTGATGCCATGCTGTGCCACAGGCTTCAGGTGACACAAACAATTACAGGTGATGAATTAAGTGCAAACACTGCAAATTATCACCTTCTTTGTTTGCAGCACAGAAGATACAAGCCAGCTGACCAAAGTGGGACTGTGATGAAACCAAAGCAAGACAAAAGGTATGCCTAAAATCTTATGCTAATAATCCCTGACAAACTGAAGCTGGGATTTCTCCTAGGCTGGGGAAAATGAATGCAGTTAGTTATTGGCTACTTGCTGAACACCCACATACACCATAAGTGGGATGTCAAAGTAACTCTGTCTTTGGGGCTGCAAGGTTTGCTGGGTTGCTATTGAGCCACAGCAGATGAGATGAACCCCCCAAAATTTAGGATAGATTAAAAGATATAAAACTTCAAGGCCTTCTAAGCATCTAAGAAGCTGACACAATGATCTGGAAACCTGATTTAGTAACAGCAGGAAAGGTGTACAGAAAAGTGTCACAAACCCAAAGCTTCCAGCAGTCAGTCAGTGTTACAGGGATTTAATCTGTAACAAGATCATGTCAAGGTGTTTGAGCCATGCCTAGTTAAATTCTTGTGGCCCCTCAGATCCTTCCCCATACATCTGGCATGGTAAGAGGGACTGTCCTGCAAAGGCCCACATCTTGCTCACAAAAATGTGGTGTTGGAAGAAGGTAGTATAGCAGTGAGTGTGTGTTTGCTTCTTAGCTGTGCATTCAGGAAATCATGAGGGCAGAAACAGGGAGATTCTGCAATGAAGCCTTAGAAAAACTCAAAGTCAAACAGGGACAGGACTGGCACAGAGGTAGTTGTGTAGATCTGCTCTGTGCTGTGAGTGAAGGCAGAAAACCTGTCTTCAAGTTCTCTGGAGTAGGGAGAAATGTTGCTATCTAATTGTGTGATTGTGTGAAACACTGCCTTTCTGCAGGAAAATGAAGCCTTTGAGTAGCTCCTGTGCTAGCTGCTGTGGCATTTACAGTATATTCAAGCAGAGTCCAGAAGTACAGTTTGCTGGCTTGTCTAGCTGTTGAAACCAGCTTTTCTGATGATCTCTGGGCATCTTGGATCTGCCCCTCCTTGCCCTTCTCACAGCAGTGGAAAGTCAATTATATCATAAAGTATCTCTGTCATTCTCCTTGGAGTCTAAAAGGAATATAAAAGATGTTAAAATCTCCTCTGAAGCTTGCATTCCCCTGCCACTGGGCACAAAAACATTAGTGGGATTTTAGACTCCTAGACTCCAGAAAGATTGAAACCTTGCTTCCCAGTGCAAAAGATTGACTTGGTTATTTGAAGAGTATCAGGCTGCCAACCTTTTGCAATCTCTGCAGAAGGAAATAGCTTCAGTATTGCTTGCTTTATTCATCTGCCATGCTGAGTTAGGAATGGCTGAGCAAAGGGCTTGCAAAACAGGATCCAGGCTGTGCTCACACATCCTGCTCCAGCTGCAGCTTTATGGATGAAGCCATTCACTCCCCCATCCTGGGCTCCCTCCCCTCTCTTCACCTCTTGCTGCCAGGCATTCATTCTTTTCATGCAGCCACAGCAACCACCAACCACGGTGTAATTGCACCCAGTCAGGCTTAGTAAAACACACAGATCAGGATAAACCTGTTTACCTGGTCAGTCTCTGATGGCCCAGCCCTGAAATGGTTTGGGGAATGATGATTTCAGACTGCTGGAAAAAGCAAAGGAGCTGGAGGCCAAGCTGCCTGTGGGGTTACCCAATGTCAGCCAGGTCTGGACAGGAGCAGAGCCTCCCTGCATTCTGAGGTGCCAAAGAGGAATTTCAAATGGGGAGCTACTGTGGAGTCACATACTCCAGCAATTCAGCGTGGGGAAGACACAGGAGGGCCATGACCCGTGAGATGTGCACGTTGTGGGTTAGAAAGCCATCACCTCGCTGAGCAGAGCACAGAAAGCTGCACATCTGGAACGTGTGAGAGCTGTGGAGGCTGTAATTACAGGTGTATGGCACACTGGGTCACTCTGCTGGCTGCTGAGCTGCTGGAGCTGTTTGAGCCTGGACTAACTTTGGTGTGATTCATGGTGTTAATTATGCACTTTCTTTGCAGTGAAGGAAGAAGCCTTTTGTCTTTCTTTGTTTCAGGATGGTTTTGCTTTACATCTGCCAAATATTATTATTTTGTTTCCAGTTTGTATTAATTTTTGCAAATTGGTCCCCACAGTGAGAGTCTGTACAAAGGTTTTGTGCTGCATCTTCTAAGCCTGCCTTAATGTCAGTGTTTATCTTTTGAAGCTAATAATTAAAAGGGAAAAAAATACTGTCTGTGGATTTCTGTCGTGATGCCAGTTGAGTCCACTTTCTCTTGTTGGTAGCTATCAGATCTGACTTGCACCCACAACAGACTGTGTTTGGGGGGGAAAAGTGTCACTGCTTTTATTTCATGTCTGGCCTGACAAGAATAGTAATGAGAGCAGCAAAGCACTTGCATCCCCTGTTAGCCAGCTACAAAACAGGCAGGCTGAGTCCTCGATGTACTGTCAGTTCTGTGTGTTGTGTAGGCAATTAACATTGATGCTGAATTAATTAATGATGAGAAAACATCAAAGGGTTGGGGTGCTTCAGTTCAGATGAGCACCAGAAGCTCAGACTGTTATCAGATTGTCTAGGAGTTGTCTAAGGGGATCTTATAACCAGTGTTTTGCATGCCAGAGAAAGGCTAGGGCTTCCACCCTGTATGTCATGTGTTCAGACCTCTAAAATGTTCTAGGAGACATTTCTTTTGTACCTATTATGACCTGTTTTGTAAATATCTCGTTAAAAGTCTTACATTTGTTCTGTTTTAGAGATACACTGCATGGGTGTTCTTACAATAGGTTATTAGCCTCAATTTGTGCATTTTTAAGACAATGAATGAATTCTTATAAACATGGTCTCTGGAACAGGCATAAATAAAAGGAGGGAGGTTGGCAGTGAGGCTACAGGTAGAATTTGCCATCTAAGGCAGCATTTTGAATCCCCTGTTTCTAGAGACAGAATTAGTCTATGCATTTTCTGGAATGATAGTTACTGAGCTTGCCTTGCTGGATGATTGAGAGAACTCACTGGATTAAGGTTGTGTGAAAATGTTTTGGTAGCAAAGGGGCTCCAGGAGTAGCTTCTCTGAGAAGCTGCTAGTAGTTCCCCCTGTGTTGAAACTAGATTATCTTTAAGGTCGCTTTCAATTCAAACCATTCTGCCAACTTCTGATATGTACAGCAGTGTTTTTGGTCCCATCCTACAACCATAAATGTCTATTCTTCCTATAGAGCAATGCAAGTCACCGTGTTAATGACTGAACTGTCAGCTGTAGGAAGGCATGAAAAACAACAGAGCAGCATGACAGTCATTGAAAGGAAATCCCACCACAGTGTGTGGACTGTGGCATAGAAGTGCTGCTGGTGGGCCACAATGCAGAATTTCTTCCTGCACTTCTGTCCTCAGAATATAATTAGGTGTGCGCTCCCACATGTGTGCCTGAGAAAGTTTCTTACTGACAAGAATAGCAAAGTTTTAAAATTAAAAAAATATGAGCCAAAGGGAATGAAAGTAGTCAATGTTTTATTATCCAAAGAGAACTTTGATGTAGAAAAGTTGCACACAACCCAAACCATCAATTAAATTCACCTCATCTGTGGCCTACCTGATTTCAAAGGTCTTTGACAAGACTTGTACAAGGAAAGTTTTAAAAGTTCTTGCATTGTAGTTAGTATTTTAAAAATCATGACTTTTTTTTTTTTTTTATGACTACATATACCCCATGCCTCTTCCTAAGGTAGCAAACCAAACATCTGCTTTTTAGGCTCAACGATGCTTGGATCACGATCAAAGGGAAAGGTTGCCAATTAACCCCCATGCTCTCCTCACCATGTGTTTGATGCCATATTTTTTCCATCTGATTTATTTCATCTAAGCTTGATATTAAATCCCTTACCAAATTCAGATTAGCCATGGTTTTCCCATTGCTCTGACAACACATCAAAGCTTCAGAGGGCCCAGAAGATTGAATTAGCCACTGTCTGAGTCTTCACTGAGCTGCTCTTAGAGACATGTATCTGTGTAAGGAACAAAGGGAATAAGTGATCTCTCTGCTCTGAAACTTTCAGAAAAGTTAAATGGGTATAAGGTAAGAACTAAGCTAAATTTAAACAAGAAGTACTGTGCAGAGTGAGCTATATACAATAAAACGGACTTGTATTCCTTATAGAAAAATTACTAGAAAATAAGCACCAACAAAGATCTTGAATTGGAATCATTTTAGTACATATTTCATCAAAATGGGATGCATTGTGTTACTAAAGGAAATATGTTTGCTATTTGTATTAAAATAACTTTAGAAATGGAGGGAGGAGCAACAAGGTACTGTAAAAACCACACTGTACTGTTGCTGCTTATTGCAATCATTAGTTACCTTCTCAGGGCTAAGAGACAAAAACTTTAAGTCTGTCTCAGAGAGCTAGGATACTGCCAGGAGCATGCAGCAGTAAAAAGACTGTGAATTTAGCCTTTAGGGCTCAAAGTTAAAAGACTTTGTGTACAAGACTGGCTTGACCTCATTGTCCAGATAGGAGAGCTGTACCTCATCCCCAAGGATGAGAGTCATTTATTTTTAGGAGGCTGCACATGTGCCTCAAACCTCAGTGAGCAGTCTAAATCAGACATAAATGAGCTGGATTTGGTCCCATATCACTGGCATTCCAACAGTGACAATGACCACTAGGCTGGGCAGGGCTTTGCTGTCACTTTCTGGGGCAACTCCCTGCACGTCCTCTGTGAGGGCACAAGTAATGTCAGATGCCATGATGTCTGTATAATTACATCTAGTCTATTTTGTGGGGAAAGGTGCAAAATCTTGGGCTTAGCAGTTGAAATTAGGATTCTGTCCCAAGGGTTTTTCAAAAGTCAAGGCAGACCACAAATCGTTGGACCTGTGCCATGCAATTTTTTTGGTTTCTCCTTCAAACACATCTGCCACTTCCTGACAAGCCAATTCAAAATTTCTCCATTTGGGAGACTGTGGGAAGTCATTTCAGAGATGAAACTCAGGCTCAAAATAAGAGGCAAAGAGTAAAGGAGGGAGCTGTGGTTTGCTGAAAGGACTAGTCAAGACGTGAGGATGAGGAAATCCTTTGGGACCTTGAGTAAGAGCTATGCAGCATGGGAAGAAATATCTGTAACAGCAGTGTGGGTTTTATTGACTGTTCCTTACAAAGGCAATTGTGTAAAATAGTAAAGCATGATACACTGGCACTGGAAGGGCATTGCTTAAAAAGAAAAAAAATCCTTGTTTGAAAAGAAAGGAGAAGATCAGAAGAGAATAATATAAAGTACAGAGTCGAATGTGGTCACTCACACAATGGTCTGATGGAGGAAGGCTCTCCATAGTAAGAAGTAGTGCTTGTGTTAGGTAATAGTTATGCTGCTTAAGGAGGTGACAGAGGTGAGAGTTTGGGCCCATGTTTTGTTCTCAAGCCTCGTCTTTAAGATGTGCTGTGTGGCCAGGTATGGAGGCTGTTGTGAAGAGTCAGGAGATGAGCTGCTCTGTGTGGTAAATGGGACAAGGAGAGACAGTTTTATATGGCAACAAGAGGAAATATTCCTGGCAGCTGGCTAGTACTGCCCTGAACTTAAGCCATCTGCAAGGGCTTTGGAATATGAAACCTGAGGTCTTGCTCCACTCAGGTATGTTTAAGTGCATGTGTTAAACTAAGTATGTATATTAAGCCATTTGTTTTCAGTGTGTAATGAATCTAAAAATGTTTATTATCTACAGCCTTTGAAGTCTTGGCATATACTGACATTCTGCTGTTAAACTTATGTTTGGGTGTGTGGGTGGAAGGACAAACGTTGAAACAGGAGAATATTGTTTTTCAACAGCTGATTGGCATTATGGGCCAGCAATGGCCAATATTATGCCAGTACTTAGTTAAAAAAAGAAAAAATTCCAAAATGCTCACAACTCCACAACTTCAAAAACAGACTTATGATACCCATCAGCATCCAAAATATGAGTCTGATGTAGGAATGTTCAGCAAAGATGCACAGGAATTTATGTACTCACATCTCTAGCACTTGGAATTTAGTTTTTCCCAAATGTGCCTATTCAATGCCAGCAAAACTGTTTTTATTCCTTTCCTTGAAAAAATTCAAAACAAAAAAGCTTTTTTTCTGTATTTGAAACCACGTTCAGCTGTACAGATGGTTTTGGTTTTGTTGTAGCACACTCTTACCTATACCACTATCTTCCTTTCTAAAATCTTCTTTCCTTTCCCCTGCTTTATTTATATTAGCTCTTGGGTAACATGAATCTCAAAATTTTCTCTTAATAATAAGTGTCTCCAGACAGTTTATCTTTGGACAAACCAACATTCATAGGCAGATCACAAAGTTTCTTCCAGAGAGGTGTTGGAAATCTTGTGCTGTTTAATGGTGAAATGGGCTTTGTTTATTTTTAAATATTTTTTGGGCCAGAAGAATTTTTTTTTTACAGTGGAGAGCTAAAATGAGCCAGAATAGAGCCAGTATCATCTGCTGACCCCCCTTCAAAACATAGGGCAGGAAACACTCTGCTATTCCTGTCAGTGAACCTGGCAAAGCTTCTTTACCTAAAACATAATTTCCATGTAGATCAATAGTCCTGATTATATGAATTCAAAAGGAGAAAGGTCACAGTGTTTTCTGGCATGTCTGCTGCTTACTGGTTCTTCCTATTAGAAATCTTGTACTTCACTCTTAGTTGACCTTCTCCAGCTTTGATTTTAACCATGAGTGTTCTAAATGCTTTGTCTTTGAAATAAGAAAAAAATAATTTGGTTGCTCAAATGACATTTGCACTCTTTCAACAAAAAGAGGCCGTTCAGAGCAGCTGAAAAGCAGCACTGAAATGGTAACTGAGGAATGAACCCCAGTTCTACCTGCTTCTCCCAAGTTTTCACATAGGCTGGGAAGGACAGGAATCCATGGGAAGACACTCAGAACCAGAAGTGATGAGAGTTTTAAGTTGCTTTTGGCTATTCCCTTTGCCATTTTCAACCCTGGATCTGAGCAGGCAGAAAGGGGAGGGCACCTGAGGAAAACGGGACGGGAAAGGCACAAAAATGAGGCTGAGCACTCAAAAAGTGTTGGAATTGGCCCTCATAGCCAGACTATTTTCCCAAAGGTGCATGTCTGAAGTTGGTAGTAGAGCTGGTAACAGAAATACAGATACTTAGAGCTCAGTTTTCAAAATCAGGTTTTTAATTCAGCAATTAAACACCTGCACACTGATTATTCAGAAAGCCTGTCAGCACTTACCTCTTACAGTGGGTGTCAAGTGCCAATTTTAGGTCTAAGTGCAGATGTAGGTGCATGAACAGAGGGTTTCAAGATTGGAAACTGGGCTCTTAACAACAACAGGTTCATCTGCCTGTGACTCTTCTGCACTGAGCAGCAAAATCAGCTGAGCTTAAAGGGGGAGAAGGCTGAGAATAAGGAGCACAATCCAGCTAATAGCTGCTGTTATGAAACTGTTGGAAGATGACTTGCTGCCTGGCGAGGAAAGGACTGTTCTGTGGAACAGGGCAGCAGGCTCTTCAGCTCCACATTTGTTTTCTTGCTTTTAGTTTCTGAACTGTTTTTCAGTGCCTTTCCCTATAGACCGAGCACATAATTTATTTAATTTATTTAATGGAGTACAGCACCTTCTGAACCCAGAGAGACTGGCTCCTGTTTGACATCCTTCTCCCATGGGGTAGTGTGCTAAGGGGCACCAATGTACCCTACCTGCCACAGGAGTGAACAAAAAGCCTGAGTGCTGGAATCTGAAGGAACAGAGGAAAAGAGTGTAATGAAAGACAGGGTGCAAAATGAGACATTGAAGGCAGCAGGGCAAACACAGCTCCTGTCATCAGGTTTCTCCCTGATCTGAGGACAGATGGCCTATCATTCCTAGCTTGTTCTTCAAGATCCCCTGGGAGCTGTGATCAAGTATTTTCTTTAAATCCAGGCTAACACATTAGTGTTAGTGTGAGCCACGTATATCACAGATTTGAGGTATGGATTTCAGCTTTGTTCAAAAGTAAACCCAGAAAGAAAGGCAGCCTTGTCAGCCTTGTGCTAATATCTGCTGGGATATTTCTTGTGAGAGGGAAAGGAATCAGCTTCAGGCTGTGAAAGAGGGAGCTCCATTTCTGCACATACCCAGCCAGAAGCTGACTGAGGAAAAGCAGCAATATTTCCAGTGTGTAAGGCTCGGGGCAGGGACAAAATGCCATGAATATATTTGTGCAGGACTTTCTAGAGGATACAAAAGAAAACTCCCCAAATGAAAGGGCTCAAGCTGGTATAAAGAGCCCTGCAAATGCTAGTAAATGGTGATGGAGCCTTGCCTTTAAAAGTTTAGCTCTTTGAAAATAAAAACCTCTTCTCAACCAGAGCAGGACTCATCATTGAGATGAACAAAAGGCTGAGGTGTGCAACCAAAAAGGCAGATTTACTGTGGTCTTGAAGGGGGTAGAGGAAGTGCTCTGTCAGTGCATTCTCAAACATAAAAGTGACAAGACCCCAACCTCTTGCTCCCTGTGGGTGGGAGAAGGATGGCAAGAGCTAATGTCCTTCCCACTATCAAAGGAAGGGATGCTGCCTCCTAGATAAGTGTAGCAGCCTGAAGTGGCATTTTAGAAAGCTGCCTGAGTTAGCCCTGGCCTCAGGAAACCTAGTTCAGTGGTGCTGTTTTAAGGAAGACAGGAACCTTATGAAGAAAATGCTGCTTGAGTGCCATGGGCAGCTGCAGCTCCTGCAGCATGGAGGCTGCCACCTCTCCTAAGGATGGCAGAGGTGAAGGGTCCTAGTAGCAATGGGGACCAAATCAACACAGACCCCCTTATGCATCCAGAGGAGATCACTTTATTGTAAAAATCACACCCTTTTTATACCTTTAATCTCTACCTGACATAACTGAAACAGAACCGAGACCAAACAGAACTGAACAGAAGGAAGGCACCCATTGGCTGGCCCGGCTGCAGTGCTGCTGCCACGACTTTGACCATCCAATCACCTTTCTGCTCATGTGCTGTCCATGCGTTCTACCATCCAATCACCTTTCTGCTCATGCACTGTCCATGCATTCTCCCATCCAATCACCTTTCTGCTCATGCACTGTCCATGCATTCTCCCATCCAATCACCTTTCTGCTCATGCACTGTCCATGTGTTCTACCATCCAATCACCTTTCTGCTCATGTGCTGTCCATGCCCCCCTCCGGCCAATCCCAATCTCACTCCCAGCTGTCACTCAGCTGAGTCTTCCCTCACTCCCATCCGCCTCTCCCCCCTGAGCCGACTGCCAACCGCCCGGCCTGCAGCTGTGCCTTTCCCGTAGGGCCTGCTGGGGGGAATAACCCTTAAACATTTTTATAATTAAAAACCAAACCCTACAGGTCCTGTAGGGTTTAAGATTTAGAGCATTAATAGCTGATATTCATCAGTCTGCCATCAACATTTATCAAAGTAATATCTAACCAGTCTAGACCAGAGTCAGCAGACCTTGGTTTTTGTTTGCTCCTTTTCTTTTGCAGTGTGGGGTAAATTAAAAAGGAGGACCTCTTCTCCTTTGCTGTTCATTTTTTACTCTTTTCTACCCACTTGTCTGTTCCTTGCCTCTGTTGTGAGTCTTAGCACTACCTGTTTGGAAGAAGAGTATATGAAATGGACAACAGCTGCCCAGAGCTGGTGGGGCCTCAAATCCTTTTCTCAGGAAATAAATGGGGAGCAACCACACCCAGCTGGATTGGTGGAAAGAAGTAACTGATTCTTATCAGTATCTTAAATATGTCAAATGATGTTGTCAATAGTAGAGCCTCAATGTGCCTGATGTTCCTGTGTATCTGTTGCGGGAACACTGCCTCTATTCAGAGAAAGCAGGAAAGAGTCAGAGAGAGGATGAATTATCTTACAGTGAATCACTGCAGGATTTGAATATTTGTTTCTATTTACACTTGGGTCTCCTTTCTCCAAATTGCATAACTTCCTCTAGCAAAAGCACCACCTCCCTGTCTTGTGTCATGCTGGTATTGCTGAACCTTCAGTAGATGCCCTCACATTTGAGGTTGCTGGTGCAACGAAGCTTTACTGATTTAGTTGTTGGGATTTTTTTTTTAAAGCCCCCAGTTATTAGACTGCTTGTTAAATCCCACCATAGCTAAATAACATCTGGCTTTCTATAAATACTGCAAGCCAGTCATTAACAGTGGGACTATTCACTGTTTACAGAGCTGCATTTGAAAAGAACCAAAATTCAAAGTATTTGTTGAAAACTGCACAGCATCTGTCTGCAATAGACTTTTGATAACCCCTGTCTTACATTCCAGTCATTTTCAAATTCCAGTATTTGGATATTTTGTGTATGACTAGCTGTCTTTTTTTTTTCCAGAGTCACAGAGATGTTGCTGCTACAAGCAACATGAGTGTTTCCAAAGTGTACAGAAACTTCTTGTGTTGGACCCCTGCTTCTATTTAGGTATGTGCAGGCAGTTCATCAGAACCAATCAGCATTTTATCCAGCCAAAGCCCTTTGCTAGATCAGGCAAAATAAACACAAGTTGTGCGTTACATTTGGGATTTCTTAGAAACATCTTAATTGTGATCACACTGCAAACCTGTGCCTCACAGCTGTGTGTTGAGAAAGCCAGAGGAGGCGTGCAGAATAAAAAGGATGTCCATCCACTGAGGCTGAGCATCTTTATAATCCACAGGATCTCTGATGCACAGTTAATCCACTGCCATTACAGTCCCTCCAGGATCAGGCTGCCCAGACAGACCACTGCAAATAGGTATATTAAGCCAGACTTCTTTGCACATGCTGGAAGTTATGAAGCCTGGTTTCCACTGCCTTTTTCCTGTGCAGATATACTGATGCTTAATAAAACTCATTAGACGTTTCCCCAGGGGCTAAGGAGAGAGGAATTTTTCCCTACCTACAAGCCAACTCTGTGACACATGTGTAGGAGCTAAGTGTGTGTGAGCGATCCATCTGTTGTGTGTAGATAAAAATTGCCAGAGAGGTTAAAAAGCAACCCTTGGGTGGACAGGCAAGGGGTACAGACAGGGTGTTCTTATAATGATTCCTTTCAGGGAAAAATCAGACTGGAAGGGGACGTTTGCAGTCAATGATGGAAGTGCCTGGCACCGAGGCACTGGCCCTGCGTGGTGAATCCACATTGGTTTTTCTCTCAGTGGGGCTGCTGCGTTAATGATATTTCCCATCAGGATGCTCCAGGGAGGTGACACAGAAGGGCTGAAGCAATCATTTTTTGCTGTGAGAAAGGCCTGATAGCTGGCAAGGCTCTCAGCTGCTTTTGCAAAGGTGCATTCACCCATGTCAGGATGCGCAGGCTCCAGCACGTGTTGTAATTATGTTCAGAGAAATCTGTTTCCTTTTCATTGTGAATAGACACAGGCATGGATGCTTGCACCTTTTCCTGCCTACTTCATGCTGCTCCTACCTGTGTGACCTCCTCTGCTATAGTACTGGTGGCAGGAGTCTCCTGGGGAGGAAGCCTTTCTGAAGGAGAATGAGTTGTTTTGCAATGCATCAGAAAATGGATGGGTCTGAGCTCTGCTGTGCCCATTTTGAGCTTGAATTTTATTTAAATTTTTTGGTATTATACTGCCATCCGTAGCTTCTGAGTGTCTTCCATGTGATAACAATTAGCAATTCTAATTAGTAATTGTATGGAGTCTGTTAGATAAATATCCTTCAGGACTGTGCTGTAGGGCTGTAGTTTTCAGTATCACAATGGTAGTGGAAGGCACAAAATGCCTGTTTTGTGGAAGCTGCTGGTGATGCATTTTCTGATGTTATGGACTGGACATTTGGGACAACTGGAAAGAATACGATCATGAAGTGTTTCCTGGATGGTACTGTGGCAGCATTCCCAGTCTATCCACATATGCACACCAATACATATAGCCTGGACATTTTTTAGGCTTTTAAGAACAGGATGCTTAGAAAAATCTCCTTAGCAGAAATACAAACAAACAGAAATTCTAAAGGAAAAATAGCATCAGTTATAGCCATTCACAAAACCTGCACAACAGAACTCCTGAGTGCAGAACATTCATGGGGGTGAGAGCTATAGGAAGATCCCATACATTGCTTTCTTTTCTGGGACACCTAGTGCAGTGATGTAAAGCAAGTGAGTACATCCTCCTGCTTTGTCAGCCCAACAAAAAAACAAGCAAACAAAAAAGTGGAACCGCTCCAAGTGACCCTGGTCAGAGATAGGTTAACTTATTTTTTAACCTGTGCTTACCCTTGGGTGTATGATGGATCATGAACCTGCTGAGAGCTGTGGTGGAAAATGTGACCACAACCCAAGATCCCATATGCTGTGGTCTCCTCTAGCACCGTGTTCAAGAAGGCAAATGTGGGGGGCTGAACACTTTGAAACTCAGCTTAGTAACAGCAAGTACTATAGAATATGCACTGTTTAAATATTGTTAGTAAACCAAGGAAAGCTGTCAGAAATTGATGTAACTTTTGATGTTCAAAATAGTAACGGTAGAGGTTATTGCAGTTTTATGCAATATGGAAGGAAGAGATATTTTAAATTAAACAGGAAATTGGCATATAGTGATAACAAACAGTAAGTGAAGATGTTTATGATGAGATACCTTCAGCCTTTGGGACTGTGTACATGCAACATGTGAGCAAAATTTCTTGTTGAAACATTCATGTCATGTGCCTAGCCCAGAGAGAAAGAGATATGAACTCACCAAATTAGAAAAGAGGTAAGGAAGAACAGTCTGGACTCGAGATCTACTCTGCCATTATCTTTAAGTAAGGGAAGAATATAAGCACAAGAGGAGTATTCAGGGCTCTAAGAGACCCTCACACCCATCCATAGTCTGATCTTCAACCTAACAGAGCTTGTGGAGACCTTGGTATTGAGTATATCTTATGGTTTTAGAAACCATTGAAGGATTTAAGCAGCTTGGGTCTCACCTGAAGAGAATGATAGCCTGAGGCTGAGATGTAAAAGTGCTCAGAGAGCCAAAGGCTCAGCCCCAGGGCTGTCACCTCCACTAAAGGCACAGTGTTAAAATCAAAGCAGCGGTGCAATGCGCTCCTCTCCATGGGCCGACACTCAATGCCAGACAGAGTGAGCTCCCCAAGGCACCTGCCTGCTTAATCCCCTGAAACCACAGCTGTGTTATTCCTTTCACAAAGATTGGTGGGACATTCTCAGCCCCAGCTCATTTAAACCTTTGGCCGAGGTATTAACACAGAGCAGGAGAGGAATGAAATAAAGTGTGCAGGGGACAGAAATGCACACTGGGTCTCCTGCTGGCTCCTAAGGTGAAATCTCAGCATTCACCAGTTTACTGTGGGGTGTAAAAGTTGCACATGCATGCAGGGCAAGACAAAAACTTCCCTCTTCTTTTCTGAGAGTTTTCTCTCCTCCATTAAGGTTGCTCCTGCTGTGTCACCCTGCAAAGAGACTTAGCCACTCCATGGGGACATGCATCTGCAAGCCCTTCTAGCTACGTAATTGTCTACATATAACTAATCTGGGATAAAACTGACTCAAAGCTGGACATTTTCCAGCTTAATAAATTCCTTTAAAGCAGGGAAGCCCAAAAACATAACCAGTATAGTAATATATTGCAGGAAATACTCTTCAGTTTTAATTTAAAATATTTTACTGCTGGCATAAGCTTTAGAATGGCTTTTAAATGTATTTTATCAGGTCCTTCTATGATATAAACTTTTAATTAGTCATAATCAATGGATATTGGGAGAAGTATGCACCACCATGTAAAATGAGAGTTGCATTCCTGACCTATGCCAGCCTCAGGGAGCCAATGACAGTAGATGGTAAGTGCAGGTCTTGTAATATGAAATAGCAAGTTAACTGATTAGTAATTATTGTTGGTAATAAAATGCACCCTGAAATTGGTGCTTTACTGTGTCAATAAATTTTTGAGTAGCTTTTCTCTGTAAATATTATAGCCTTACCATGTTGAGATGTTTTCCAGCCAGAAACAAGGAGGCTGGACATGACAGTGGTCCCACCCTAGAAGGAGGAGGATTCTGTTCCCCACAATAAGCTCCCCTATTAAAGCCCATCTCCAGTGCTTCATTCCTCACATAAACACTTGCTGTAATGCCAAGTTACTAAACTGATAGGACTGCACCACATTTATGGTGTGTGAGCCCAAACTGCCAGAGAAAATACTTCACTTAAATTCAGGAGCCCTTGGACCTGGCCAAAACAGTGGGAGCCGTCTAACTTAATGTCAGCCATCTGACAGTACTCTACCCCATGGGCATTTAGGCTCCTCACATGGCTGATGCACAGCTCAAGGCACCTCCAAGAGCAATTGGTGTATAGCCAAAGGTAGGGTGTGTATCCATAGAGGCACGATTTAGGCTTGGACATAGGTGACTTTGTTTGGGTGGGAACACCACCAAACTGTTACCCACAGTGCTACTGGGACTGGCCCATTTAAGTCCTTCTTTCCTTGTTTGCTGACATGTTCTTTATCTGAAACAACGCTCAGAGGTTGTCTATCATAGCAGTTTTCATACAATGGACAGACTCATTTTGGGCCAAGTACTGAGAAAAAACAATTAAAGCAGCATGAGAAGGTATTTATATATTTTTTTTCCTACAGATCTGTGCCTCATGAAAACCCCCTGATTGTCCTTCAGAAAACCAGGATCTTGGTAAGATATAGTTTAGCTTAAACCACAAGCTTTTAGAGTGTGTGAATATGTATTTAAAACAGATTTTTGGAGGAAAATGAGCTGTTATTCCATTTTCAATTCTTGTTGCCTTTGCAAAGAAAAAATATGGGACCTGTGTTACGCACTGCACAAACAAGGGGTGGAAGGCAAAGACTGAAATTGGGTGTGAAGGCCCCTGTCCAACACCGTGGAAGAAGACACAGCAGAGGCACAGGAAATATTCCACAGTGGGGGTGGAAGGGAGGAAAATAGACTTGAAGGAAACTCAGTGAAAAAATATACCCTCTCCTATTTTCTTTTTCTTTTCTTCTTAAATCTACCTGGCATAGTATTAAGCACTATTCCAAATGAGTGTTGTTATAAATAGTGCTCTGCAATGCAGCCTTCACATATGACTGTGTCAGCCTGCCGACAGCAAAGTGTGTCTCCATTTATAATCTCACTTTCTTACCTTGGTTCGTCACCTTAATTTGCCACTGTTACCTGGGAGCTGACAGCTTCCAATTACATTCACATTTGCAATTCTGACAGGAAGCATCAGGGTCTGGGTTTTAAAGGTTTGGTCTATTCTTTTCTGAACAAGTGTTCTCCCTGAAGTCCACTCAACAGCTTGTTTCTGAGATTGTCATCCTTTTCACAGAGGTGTTTTGAATTGTAGTGAAGTGTAACCTGTGTAGATTCAACGTAGTTCTCACTAGAAATGTTATACACCGTTAACTGAAGATTCCAGGTGCTACTTTGAAAATTTTCTGCATTTATACAAATAAAATGACCTTTAAATTTGGATCAAAGTTTTCTTTAGAGATTTCTGCAGGTGTAAGGTGCTGAATTGCTCATTTAGAGTGGCTCAGTGAGTAACACACTGATGTGAAGACAGATTTGGAAAGAAATCATAGAGAAATCAAGGCTGTTGGTGAGTGAAGTAAATTGGAGAGTGCATGGGAGCTTCTGCTGCTCAGGAACCAAGTTCAAAGCTTGACCTGCCCTTCTTCCCTTTGTCATTTCCTTTGATGCCCAGACACCGAAGGACTTGAGACCAGGAAGCCAAATCTTCCAGCTGCCTGTTCCCAAATTCAGTCTTTCTGCCCTTTTAACCAGCTTCTGGATAGGAATGAGTTATGGCAGAGGAATGTCTTTGACAGAGAGCAATTCCCGAAAGGGGCTGAGCACTGCAGACTCTAGGGAAGCTGGTGAAGTATCTTGGAAGTGCTCTGGAGAAAAAAGATGCCTCTGGGGAGGACATTTGTGGGACATCGAAGGTGATTTGGAAGGCTGAAGATGGATCTTAGACCTGATCCTCAGCTTTGCTGTTGTCTGATCACTGTGTCACCCTTTATGGCCCCAGGACTTCAACCAAGTAGGGAAGGTCCCACGGAGGAACTGCTGCATCTGAATGATTGATTTTTTCTTTTTCAAAGAGCTAAGTAGAAGATGAAGCTTAAGGAGAGACCAAGGAACTCCTAGATGCTGGCAAGGGACATGTCAAACAAGCAGTCTGAAACTTGTAGCCAGCTCAACAGAAATCCTGCTGGTAGTGGAGATGAGAGAAACAGACCAAATTTTCCTTTCAAATGTGTGACAGTGGGTAGAAGTGAAGTCTCTTCCATGCTACTTCTCCTCTCAGCTTCTGATGGTGCCTGCTGACAACAGATGCCAGTTAGAAGGACACAGTCCAGGAAGGGAAGCTGGTGCATCTGCCACCTCCTGGTTTGTCTCTTTTGTTCAAGCTGCATCCATCCCTCCTCTTTGTATTTAGTGGCCTCTAACAGAGAACTGCCTCTCTACTCTGTGCAGGCAGGAGACAAAAGCAGCTCTGAAATAAATGCCTTCTCCTCAGAGAAAGGCTACTTGGGAGTGCTGCTCTCATCCTGAAGTGAATGGAGAACCCTTGAACTGGGAGAAGTTGCAGTGGCCATGTCAGGGACAGCCTGGAGTTGCTGCTGAATCTTGCTTTTGTACCTTCATTTCTCCTCTTAGCAGCAGGATTGAAAAGTGACATCACCTTACATCCTTGTATCAGAGGCCTTGACCCACTATTTAGTACTTCTTTACAAGATTAAATAGAATCTCTTTGGGTACTTAAACAGGGACAAGGCACAGGAAACTATATAGCTTTCTATTCTGCTGGGATCTGAAAGTAAATAAGATCTGCTTTTTAATCACAGGATCATTTTAAAACACAGTATAAAGGGCAATTCTCTCCTCTTTCCAAAGGAATTAATTTTGTGGTGTAAGAAATTGAGAAGGAAGCAGGAAAGGACTGATGAGACTGTGTGGGCCAGAAGTCATATGCTCCAAGCAGCTCCCTAGTGCAGTTAATACAGTTTGATTAAAATTAGTTTGTTTTTTGTTACACTAGTTATCATAGAAGATTGCTCCCAGCTCTGAGAACCCATCCTTCTGGGTGCAGGAGGAACTCCAGAAACATTTCTCCAGTCCTGTGAGGAGAGTGATCTGTTATTCCCAAGGGAGGTGGGCCAAGGCAGCAGTCACAGTGTAACTGCAGGACGGATTTCAGCATGGGCAGGTTGCTGTAAGCTTGCCACAGGCCCACTGCCCTGCCGCAATCCCTGAAATGCCATGGACACATGCTAGAAAGGACCCTAGATACTGTTTTTCAATGTGCAGGAAAGATTACCCTGGTCTGATTTATCTTTGGATCCTTAAGAGAGAAGAAAAGGCTCTGCAGAGGGCGGGACCAACCCACCTCTGTGTGTTGCTCCTGAGAAGAGCATTTTCCTCCATGGTGATGCTGGGGCTGTTGCAGGCTGCACCACACACACACGTCTGCTGTTTCCCATCTAAATATCATGCAGCATGGGTGAATAACGAGCAGAGACACCTGTGCCTGCACTTCAGTTGATCATTTTCCTAATTATATGACATTTTTTCGTGGGTCAAAACATACTAAAACAACCACTTAGTGGAAAGCTGGTTAGAGGTGTGTGACTGACTCACTAATAAAATTGCTGTGCATTTAGTACCTGTCAGAAGAGCCCAAAACACCTACTAGATTTTGAGCCTGATTTTCTTTTCCCTTACACTGATGCAAATCAGTAATGACCCCTATCAGTCATTGCCTATGTACAGACACACACATAAAGGCTAAGAGGAGGAGGAAAGTCCTTAAAGATGGATGGGGAGATTAATTGTATGTGAAAAGAGCCCTAGACAACTTGGGTCACCCTACTTGCAGTTGCACAGAGCCACAGGCTGCAAAAAGCATGGAATAATGAGCGTACATCCTGGGACTTCCTAGGACATTGCTCCCCACTACTTGAATATGACTGCATGTATGAGCTGGAAAAGAATTTACCAGTTTGGTGATGGGATGAGGCACACAACACAATGAAAAAGCAAAGCAGTTTGAAAGCAAAATACCTTAAATAAAAATTCTACGTTATTTAGAAGGATGAGGTACTGGGCCTTCCTCTCTGAAGTTCTTGGAAGCTGCAAAATGCAACCAAATGTGCAGGACTGGGAGAGAGAAAACACCACAAGCCTGTGTGGAAGAACACTTTCCTGAGGCACCTTTGGTCTTGCACACACACAATGAATCACTGTCCTTTCCAAGAGAGGCAGTGGGGGAGAGAGTGCAAACAGGGAGGGAGGAGCACAGATCTTGCAGAAGGGGTTTATTATCCACTTTAGGGGTGGGTGCACACACAATTTTGGGAAGCTTTCATTATGTGCTTTTGTCATGATTTCTACATGTGCTTCCAACCATGTTGCTGAGCATCCCATTGCGCCAAGGTGTTTGTGTTGTCTTAAAGCCCTTTATGAATCATGTCTGTTCTATGCAGGTTTTATGTTTTGAAGAGCCGAGAGATCTAACGAGAATTTTTCCTGTCCCTGGCATAGTGCAATTATTTACTGGAAGAGAAGCAGTCAGGTATGAAATGAATGAATTTCATAAGCAACTTCTTTTTAACGTGTTCTTTCAGTTCTTTTTCCCTTGAGACTTCCCACCATCCTGTGCCTGCTTTCCCCACTTGATCCGTTGTGAGAGGATTGATTTCCAAAGAAAAAAATACCATTTTGAAAGACTTTTCTGAAATCATAACTGACTGGCAGGGAGACAATTTAATAGGGGGAGATGAAACTGGGACACTGGAGATAAGAAGTTAATAGGGGATTTAGTCATATACACAAAACAGCACTAGACAGGTGGATGTAAAACAGCTCTTTGATTTCCTGCAGAGCTTGCTGTAGTGAACAACAGGTTCTCTGAACGTCAGCAAGGATACCTCTGTGACCATCTCAAATGTGAGTGGCCACTCTCTTGCAGGTTATAAGATCTAGATGGCGGGAGCTGGAGAGAAATGATGCTTGTATATTCATGCCACACAATTGTAGAGAACCCCACTATGCTGAAGCCCACAAGATCAGTGTCAGATGAAGATAAAAGAGATAAAACATGTAATTATTTCACAGCAGAATTCTAGAATTATTACCCTGTTATCTTCTTTTTAAAGTACTGCTGGAAATAAACTTTTAGATGATGTTTTTTGAGGGCATCATCAGTTTTATTGCAAAGGTCTGCAAGCGTAAGTGTGCGTACTTAAAGCACAGCGTTGCATGTTTTAAACAACAGCATTAAGGAAGCAAAATATCCACAGAATTAACAAGTGAAATGGAGCACCTCTAAATCCCTTGTGTTTGCACAGAGAAAAAGTCTAGCATTTCCCTAGTCTGCAGTGATTTATTATGTTTCCTTCTTCTGGATGGCTTGGAAATGGTAGGAACTATTCCAGGGTATCCCAGAACTCCCATGGTCCCAGACAATTGCTCCAGGAGTTCAACATCATTAAAACACAGCAGTGCACTCTTTGTAGGCTCATTGCTGCAAGCAGCAGAGAGAAGTGGGGGTGCTGGCTGTGGGCTGAAGGACCCATAGTATGGCTCTTAGAACACAAGGCACTAACCAGGACTGCAGGATAAAAAAAAAAATAAAGTAGAGCAAGTGGGGAGGTAGGCCTTCAAATCTGTAAATTAGAAAGAATTACTGCCTGACAGTAGATGACTCTTTAAAGTCCAAATTTACCTAGTTATTTAGGCGTCTAACACCCATCAATTTAAAAATAGTTGATGGCCTACCCTTTTATCTCTTTTTTTGGGTTTGGTCTCTTTTTTTGCATGGATTTCTCACCTGCACAAGGAAGGAGTAATAGCTTTCCTTTACTTTACGGGGTGATGTGAGGATAAATATTAAAAGCTGTCAGGCTTGGTTAGGGCACTGGAAAGGACAGAGCAAGCTCACTGCACATCAACAAGTATGTGAGCTATCAAGCTGGCATTAGGGCAGAACTGTAAGGATCTAATCTGTGCAAGATGAGGAAAATAATTTGGATCAAGTTACTGTTCATCTGCTGCTCACAGCTCAACCCAAATATTAAAGTATGTAGTCAAGTGTGAGGTAGATGTTGTTAATTTTTTTAAATTTTTTTTTAATGTGGGTTTTTTTTTGGTGTTTAGTTGTTGTTGTTGTTGTTTGGGGGGGGGGTTGGTGGGGTTTTTTTTTGGTTTTTTTTTTTTTTTTTTTTTGTTTTTTTTTGGTGTTTTTTTTTTGGTTTTTTACCTTGGAGGTTAATACTTCCATAGTTTCTCTTTAAAGAACTGACCTTACTGGCTCAGTGCCATAACATGCCAGTGTACAGGTACCATCAAAATGTAAAACTCATGAAAATGTACATTGTAGCTGATTCTCACTTCTGACAGCCAAACCAAGCACCAAATCAGTGCAGATTTGCCCCATGTGTGTCATTGAAGTTCTTCTACAGGTGTCATTACCAACCTAATTAGGGAAACCTTCCAGTCTTCCTTTGCCTCCCTCATGGCCATATAGAGAAGAGGCACCAGCAGAAGCCTTCAGCTGTTACAGGCACTGCTTTGGCAACTCCAGTTGTTTTCAAAACCCATTGTTTAGAGCTTCCCTTCTGCTGAGGCCAGGCACTCACCCCTTTCTTCAGTGCACCCAGGGCTGGGCTCTGCAACAGCCCTCAGAGAACCTGGGTGAGTCAGTGAACGTTGGAGAGACTATGAGGGAATTTTCCTACATTGCAATATACTTTTGCAGGTATGTTCTTTCTCTTTTTCTCAGAAATTAGAGGTTGGTGGGGTTTTTTTGAATACTTTCACAGGTTCTAGGTGTTTCTGTTTTTTTCCAAAGCATGAGACATTGGCTTCTGTTAAGGCTGTTTTATTGGCATCACTGGACCTTTGAATCAGGTATGACAAATTCCCCATGATGCAAAACCAAGTTGCACTGGAATAGGGAATAAGATTATATTTACTACTCTAGGCTTTGTGTGTCTTTCTCCACTAGTTTTATTTCATTGACCTCTGCACAGCTGCTCTTGATGCCTTCCCCTGTAGAAAGAGAATTACTCCCTCCCTTGAGCTTTGCAATGCCTAAGAGATTCAGAAGCTAACTGGAAATTTTCAATATCAATTACACCTTTACTGCTGAAATACAGCTGCCTGTGGATAGTCATGGGTTTTTTACTGCTAATAGGAAAAGAATCTCTCACAGTTGTTAATTAACACTGCTCCAGATTTATCATTATTTCACCAGGATAGCCTGGGGATGGATTTAACCCCTTGCTCTTCTAGAAGTTTAAATGACTTAGTGTTATTCAAGAGCATAGGATGAATTGTTGGCTGGGATGTTTCAAAGAACAGGACTGTTGGTGGAGGCTGCTGCCCTGATGCCACTGCAATCCAGTAGTATTTTGATGTGGCTCATCCCACGATTTTGGTATGGCTCATCCCTGAGGTCAGACTCTGATTATTGCAGTAACGGGCAGCAATTACCAGGCTCACAGTAAGTTGCAGAGGTCTATCATCAGAGTCCTGATTGCCCAGAGCAAGAATGAATTGCACTTCTTGACCCACTAGTGATCTCTAATTTTATGTGAAGTATTGCTGTTTAATTCACTTATTGAGGTTAATATTGAAAAGCTTTGCTTACTTTGAATGCTCCTCCTCTTATCATCTGCAATTAACAACGGTGCAGTAGGGAGAAATGAAAGATCAATGAAGCCTCTTACCTTTTAGTATCCACCTTGTGAGGCGAATTTCTATTCTCTTAGGAGGCCACAGTGTTGGGTTCATTCTAAAGATGGATGTTTTTCAGACTGCTTGGCAACTTTCCACCACTTGTATGTCAGACTTGATCACTAATTCCTGCCTCTGTCAAAGGTTAATAGAGGACTGTTATGTGTGTAATCCTGCCTCACTGAGGAAAGGGGTCAAATAGGTTTACAGGGATGAATCTCTATTGATTGCCAGGAGTATTTAAAATAATTGGACTCAAGCAATCAGATTAGCCAATTATGATTATGAGATGGGTCTATATGGGATAATGTACATGGTTGATATAGATTGCGACTGATCCAGCTTCATTTGTCTTAACGTGCTGAATTTTCAGTCATTTCCTTATTAAAGCTAAGACTAATTAAAATAAGTTTTAGGTATCAGTACATAAAATTGACTAGAAATTAATCAAATAATATTTATCTCTAGAGAATACCTAGGGAAGTAGGGCTTCACTTATAAAAGAGGGAATAAATTGGGTGTTACAAGCATTAATGAGGTCAGCCTATGACAAAAAGAATGCAGGTGTCTCTCAGAGATACCCACAGAGTATGCGTCATTCTGTCCTTGTAACTATTTGCCAGAGGGTGAAAGAAAACCCAAAAAAACCACAAACAAAAACAAACCACGAGAATTATGAACCTAAGTCAATGGAACACAGTGCAAAAATAGCTTTACCACTCAGAGGGCAGAGACCTGCAGTCATATCCACCAGAAGCACCCTTTAAAAACCTACCTCGCCCTTAAGGATTCCCATATGTTTCTGCAGTCTTTTAGGAATGCTACAAGTGCAGACAGGAGGTCAGAAGACCCAAAGCTTAGGGGTCCTGCTAGCCAGGGAGCTGCTTTTACACTATAGGAAGGAAACTCAAATATATGATTCCAAAACGTTGATGTCAAAGACTTATAATTCAGACAACCTAAAATGTGTTATTTCTGAAACCTTGCCCTGTTTTCCTGATTCCAGGAGGACCAACTTGCTCTTTTAAACATGAGTTATTCATGACTTCAGATTTCAATATAAAACTGTGCTGTTGCTGCTGGGACAGGGTTACAGTGTCCATTCAGGGAATGAATGGGGAAGCAAGCAAAACCCTCTTGCCCAGCCTTCACAAACACAGAAATTCATCTTTCTAAAGCTTTGAGGCAAGCAGTCAAGTTTTTACAAATCTATTCCTTTTTAATTTGTCTTTAAGGATTTCAAGTTCCCTCTACTTTGCAGGTAACACTGGGAAGCATTTGCATTTGTACACTTCTGATAGGCTACAGGCACTGCCACGTAGTACAATGTGAACACATGCCTGTACCAAAACCCAAGACATCACAAGCTGGAAAATCTTCTTAGTTGGTCAACCTAAGGAAAAGATAAGGCAAACTTTGAGGCATTTGGAAAAATGTTTTAAGCCAAATCAAAAGTCTGGTGACTTTTGTCCTGTATGTCTTGAAAAGTGGAAGAATGGTCCTACAGAATGAGGCCCTAGGTCTACCTGACCCACTATCCCAATTGAAAAGGAAATGGGAGAAGGAGGTGAAGAACCAGGCTTGAATACAGTGGTATCTTCCCAGATAGTACTCTAGGAGTTAAGACCAAAAGTCAGAAGTTCTCCAGGTTAAATAGCCATAATTTGATGGTAGTCAGTGCCATATAATAAAAGCTGGGTCGTTTTCATGGGTATATCAAGGATCTACTTTAATTACTGAGTGGAGTTTACTTAAAAAAAAAAAATAGGAAAAGCTCACAAACCTGGCTGAGAGCCAGACTCCAAGTTCATTGCTATCAAAATAAAGACGCTGTGAAGCAAAGTGGACTTTTGAGTCAGGAAAGGGGAAGAACAAGCTTGCTGTTGTATTTTTAAATTGGCATTACCATAATCAGTCCCACTAGTATAATTTGGAGGTGAAGAGTTCACTTTTTCCTGCCATCCCAGCACTTTTTTCACAGTCCAGACCCACAGAGTTAATTGTAGCATGCCATCCTTTCAAATGCATGGCTCATCAAAGGCAACTGTGGCAACCACAGGCTGCCAGCACCGGGTGGGATATTCTGCATCAGGTAGTGAAAAGAGTAAGGCTGTTGACACTTTAACATTATTAATTAGGTTCTAAAAACCTTGTAGGTCATTATTCTGGAAGGCATGGGTGGAAAGTTTCTATATCTATTGTCGTGGTTATTTCAGGATTCAGAAAGTTATTTTCACAGGCAGAAACACTTTCTTTAAGTGAAAGTTTTCATGCTGTAATAACTGGGATATCTGTGAAAAGATGTCCAACGTCAACAATGTCCAGAATTTCTACAACCACAGTCCCAGTTATCATCAGCCCCATGCTTGTCCAAAGGAAAAAATTGTAAAATATACAATGGAATAGGGAAAATCACACTTCTAAAATTTTGATTCTCTCTCCTTTCTGTGGCTTGCAAAATGTTTTACTAACATTTGCAAACGACCCTCTTCACAAAGTGAAGTTTTTAGTGCTGTTTTTACAGGTGGGTGCATAAATTAGAGAGGGAGGGAGAGATCTTCCCATCCTCTGGCACATCCTCTTTATTCCTTTTCAACCCTACCTGTGTGGCTGGGAAGAGCTGAAAATCTTCACGGGTAATTTTTCAGTGAAAACAATTTTCTTGCACAAGATCTCAAGATGTTGTCTGGGAAACAATTGAGGTCACACTTGCAGGGGCAATTAGAAATTGATTTTCAAATCATCCACAAGCAGGGGCTTGCCAGCCCTTGTTAATGTGGCTTTTTGCAGCTCTGGGTTTCAGGGTGGATGGTTTGCCCCCATGGTCTGTCACCATCCTTGTATTGTCTTTGGAGCTAATGAGGGAGAGAGACTGGAGAGTTACAGGACTCAGGTTCACCAAGTCAGCCACATGCACCTTGCAGTGCCCTTTTTGGTCTGCAGTGCCTGTGCATAAAGGCAGACCTGGGGGAGAAGATGAGCTGTGCACAAACTGGTTCCTGGAGGACCCTCACTAAAGCGCCTGGGATGTGACCTGGAGCTGTGCTGAAGGGGACACCTGGCTGCGAGGCCAGGTGAGCTGAAGTTTTGCTGTAATGCTGTGGTTCTCTCTGTGCATGCAGAGATGCCTCTGGCATCACCTGTGGCTTGGGTTGGCAAGGCAGTAAGTGTTTTTTTGATTAAGCAAGACCCCTCTACTCCTTTCTCAGAGTGGCTCATCAGGGAAGCATAGGGCTAAATGGCCATTGAACTGAGTAGGACCATGACAGGTTTTCCTATGATTTGTGTTAAGAGAGTCGTGATTTAAAATCATGCCATGGCCACTTGTTTTATTACTACAGGGCTGGTCAAAGGTATATTCTCCAGCAGCCAATTTTCCTAGGAAAAGCTACTTTTGCCTGAGGACAATCTCAGCTGAAGTTATTATGTCACACATTTGAGGGAATTTTAAGCAAAAGAGTATGGAAAGCAGGGGAAGAGAGGGAACTTCTTGAATTTTTAAGAAAAAAAGAAAAATATCTCTTTTGTTTTTGTCTTTGAAAAAACTAAGGTTTAAAAAAGTAAAAAAAATGAAATTTATTCTGAAAGCTATCCCATCAAAAGGCCTTGGTTCCTCTGAAACACCCACAGTGCTTTAGTATGGGTGTGTGTTACACCTCATCCCTACTGCTGATTCTCGTAGCACCCATTGTAGGGCAGGACCTCTGCCTTCCCAGTGCTGCTCTAAATCAAAATAAAGCGATAGTTTCTGCTGCAAGGAGTTTAAATCCCATACTCTTACTCTTAATCTTTGTTGGTATTTTGAGTCCTGTGACAGATTTTGTGACACGGGTGCTGTCAGCGTGCTGCCGTTGAAAGGTCTCTGCAGCAGGCAGGCTTTCCTTCACAATGCTGTATTAATTGCTATTATGTTTTGCTTTCTGGTTGTGGCATGTCAGTAATCTGCTACTTACAAATGTCTGCTCCCTAGGGAGAAAATAAATCACATGTATTTTTTGGAACCAATCCTGCCTCAATACTTAGGAAATGCGTTTGGTAATAATATTGGCTGTAATCCTCCTGAGAGAAATTAATTATAAACATGTAGCAAGGTAATCAGGAAGCTGCTCTTGCTGTGACATTGAGCAAAGAACACCAAAGCAAGCGGAAAGGTTGGATTGAATTAAAATCGAAGCGTGTCGTTTTCCCATGGGTCAGATGGGATACAACTCTGTGCTTAGGAGCCCCCGGTGCAGGGAGAGGGGAGCTGGTTTGGACAAAATAAGGAATTATAGCATGATGTTGTTGTAACAGCTGGCGTGCCAGTCCAAAGGCAGAGAATGCTTCTGGTAAGGTGGTGGATGCTGGTTTAGGGTTGGGATGTAGATGTGTGCCTGAGTGCCTGTGCCTGCTCATGAGGGAAAATTCTTGTGTGGAATGAGTAAGAGCAAAACACCTCGAGGGTTAAAACTGCATCATAATCAATAACGTGTTATTGCACTGCCTCTTGTGTGTGGCTGCTGCCTTGCCCTCATCTTCCCTTTCATCCCTGGAACCTCACAAATCTCCATCCATTCCTACCATCTTCTCTTTGCCTCTCTCATCAAGCTTTCCCCCCCCAGGTTGCTGAAGGGCTGAGTTTTGTTTTGCCTCCTCTTTGGCCTTCTTCACTCAGCATTTCCCAGCACTGTAATAGCAATTTATTCACCAATAAAACACAAATGAATGTGGTTTTCTTGAAGCAATTTCACATGAGGGCAAAGAAAAAAGAAATCTGCTTTTATCCCTGTTTCTTTATTTTGTTTGGTTTTTTTATTAGCAGCAGGACCTGTTCAGGTGCCTGGAATATAAGAAGTCTGTCCGTATATATTAGTGGGCTAAGCATGAGGGAAGTGCTTAAAAGTACAGGAGAAAAGCGGCTTATCCCATGACACATATTCACCCTGCCCCCAACCACCCCAGCACAAGGTATAGATCTCAGTGTTAAACAGCACCACTGTTACTACAGGGGCACTTTATAGCCTGAGAAAGGGAGAGATACAAGAGTCATTTGAAAGTATAGGGGGGAAAATCAAGGCAGCAGCTCTGTGGTAGAGTTGTTTGTTCACCCTGGAAAGCCCCTGCTGCCCAGTGCTCCAGAAGGCTTTGGCTCTACCCCTACATAGCTGTAAATATTTTCTGAGCTTGCAAAACCTCTTTGAAATAGCTGTAATAGTCACCTTTAGGTAGTTATTGCAATTGACCTAAGTTGCTTTCTGCAACATATAAGCCCTCCAAAACTTCCAATTCTGTTTTTATCAGTGACCAGGTCATTTTTATAGAGGCCGTCCAGCCATTCTTGCCCTGAGTCTTTATACAGGTCTTCTTTGTCTCCTTTCTATCTTACCTCTTGGCAATTGCATCTGTTATTTTAAAATAACTTTTTTGAGATCTGAAGTATGTAGGAGAGAAAAGAACCGTTCAAATAGAAGCAAAGAATACCAAAATCAAGATATTGTCACTGTCTTTCAAGAAATGACAACATTGCCATTTTTTCTTTTTACTTCTGAGAGATTAAAACTGAAAGCACTGATGATGCAAAGACTTGACTGCAATTAGCTTTCTTAAGTAGTCACATCAACATAATTTGGATTGTTTCCACTCAAGTGTGTTTGTGTTGCTTTTAAATAGATCGTTGTCCTTTAGAAAAATCATTCCATCTTCCGTAGTTCCTTCCTCCAGCTATCTGTTTAGGAGATCCCACTTTTCCTTTGAAACATATTGTGAAATGAAAATTCAAGGCTGAAATCCTTCAAGAAATGCAATTTGCTATGGTTGAATGGCCAGCTTCTAATAAGATGACTCCTTTCATGTCTGAGGTCACTAACTTGGTAACAAACGTCATCCCTGATCTCCAGAAAGTGCCTAACGACTGCGCTCCTCAGAGGCTGGAAAAAAACCCCCAAGGTCCGTGTTGAAGGCACAAGAGCATAAAATTTGACACTGGTGTTGCAAGGTGCTAGTCTTCACCTTTTAAACTTGTGGGGTCCATGGATTGCCAGGTCTCCCTGAAGGTCTGACATTGCTCTTTCCTATTTAAAAAGGCCTGGGTTGCAAAGAAATCCTCTGCATGGCTGCACCCTCCTTTGCTTTAGATCCAAGTAATAGCAAAGGGCTGAAGGCCACCAGGCAGGCTGGGCTGACAGGCATCTGGCACACAAATGGGGAGGCCACGCCGCCAGAAGGGAGAAGCAGAACATGCCAGGATGCTGGTGGGTTCATTATTATTAGTTTTGTATCCCCATGAGCCTGCTTCCCATGAATACTTGATAAAGCCTGAGAAGGTCACTACAGCTTGTTTACTCTCCATATGGCACTTCTGCATGTCCCTGCTCTGTGTGTGTGTGCATGGGATTTTTATCCTTTAGCCCATGGCACCCATCCAGATCTCCCTTTTTCTTACCTGATTAATTCACGGGCAAGGGAATAAAAGGACAAACTCTTTATTATTCATCACAGGTGAAAAGCTGTATGTACTCTGAGCAAACCCGAGGGGAAGCTTTCCTGTGTTTTGTGTTTGTGTGTGTATGCGTCATTATGGAAGCCAATTACCCAGGAATGGATCTCTGAACACCCTGGATGGACTGTTTACACTTCAGTGGGTTTTGCCAGTTTAGGCACATGAGTTGAGTTAGTCTGGCAACCCCCTCAAGGAGAAGTAAGCTTATTCAGCAGGGAGTCACTAGCCAGTACAGATTAAAGAGGTTGCCTGGATGGTGTGCGTTAAGCTTGCAAAGGGAATTTTGAAGGGATAATTGCCTCTGTGTTTGCTTTTGGCTGGAAAAAACTGGCTGTGCTCAAGTTTCCTATTTCTCTGTGCCATGCAAACCAAGCCGAGATGGCTTTACTAAAGTGTGCCTGAGGCGAAACAGCTCTGGGCTGTGGTCTAGGGAGGACAAAAGCTGGGGACTTGGGATGTGGCAGCTCACAGAGGTTACTGGTCTTGGTGCAAAGTGGGCAGAAATAGCCATGCCCCTGCAGTGCCCCTGCTGCAGCCAAGGGTGTGGTTGAAGCAGTTATTGTCCCTGTGAGATGGATTTGTGTTGCCAGTACGACTGATGGCATAGCACAGCTCCTCCTCTGACAGCACTTGTGGGTTTGACAGGCTTAAGAGAAGGGGCCCTGGGCTTGGATTCTGCAGTCTTGCTCAGTCTTTGGCCATGGCTTGACAGCCCTTTATACACATTAAGTCATTTCTGTTACTGATAAGAAAAAAATGTTTTGGTATTCCTAATATAAGTGTGGAAACTGAGATAGTGTGATGATTCACACCAGAAAAGTGAATCACTCTTCTGTCATTAAAAATTCCCTGTCTTTTGATGCAGCTGCAACACAAACTTCATGGAAACCAATTCAGTATTTCCTTGTCCTGTCAGAGATGACCATCTTGAAGGCCTCTGGAATACAAAGTCCTGCCATATACCAAATGTTCCCTGGTTCCTCATGATGCCAGCCTTGTTCTTTGCCTCCCTTTGGTTACCTGCACAGAGTAATGCAGGCAAAATGTCCTTCTTGCTGTCTTGGGAGATGTGATCCAGAAGTGGCTGATGCCTACCTAGGCTGGCTGGTAAATCTGTCTGTGTTAAAAATTAGGAACAGGCTTATGTACTTTAGCTTAAAGGAGAGCAGGTGAGAACTTTCCTCTTCAAACCAGATGTAACCACATCTGCCTCTCTTCTAATAGTTTTGGCACATGGTTTCCGGAGTACGGAGTGCTTGGCACACTGCAGTGGGCATGCAAGAAATGCCACTGCAAGCAATGCCCTCTACTGCCATGAATAACACTGGGAGGTACAGAGATGAGAGAAACCATTTTGTGATTACAGCTGTTTTTCTCTCCCCTTCATCAGGTGTGTAAGGCAGAAGACACTGGGTATGGACTCTTAATAAACTGTGATAGTTTTAATAAATTTAAACATGCTCAGTAGATTTCCCATAAGGGAATTACTCACAAGGAATAAAGATGATTAATGTGAGAATTTAGCTGGACAAAACAGATGGTGCAGCAAAGTGTTTCATGTGTTTCAAAACTGCTCTTATTTGGTGCTAATGAAGAGCCTGCAGTCTCCTTGTGTGTTAACTCTCCACTGATTCTGCAGCATCTTTTTGATCCCTGTTCCCTCCCTTACTCCCTCTCACCAGGAAGAGTGCTGTCCCAAGTCCATGCTAGCTACTGTATGATACCCAGCCAAATGAAACAAGGTAGTGTGTAGCTTTTAATGATCACTGGGATCCACAGGTGTGCAGAAACTGTGACTCACCTTGTCTTTGCTAGCCTGGTTTTGGCACTGGGCCAAAATCCTTAAGCTGCCTTTCTCCTAAGAGCCCATTGGTAGAGGCATGTGCTGTCAGGGTTTTTCCAGTTAATAGAGTCTCACACATGTGACTGCCCTTCAGTCACCCTCACCTGGCAGGACATCACTGATGCAGGAACAGGGATGGGGACCAGCATGTCTGTGACAGATCTGTGTAAAATAGTTGCAAGGGGAGGATGGGGACAGCAGCTGCTCCATAAAATCAAGCTTCCCTGGATGGCTGAGATGGTCTTTGTCTTTTATCGCATGTATTAAGTCCTCTGTTCCTGGTGTCAATACAAGTCTTGTTACCACTTTCCAGCTGATCTGGTTTGTGCCTATGCCTGCTGTCTAAAAGAAATGCAAGCCCCCAAATGCCCTGCCAACTCCTGCAACTGACTCCCAGTTTGTCCCCAGGTAGCTCTGCCCAGCCCTGGCATGGAGGTTGGTGTTGCCCTATGCACTGTGACAGGCCAAAGAAATCCCACCACTCCTTTCTCCTGCCATGGGCAATCCTGGTTATCCTCTCCCATAACTGTCTAAATTGGAGCAAAGCTGAAAGGAAAAGGCAGCACCAGCAGGAATTCTCCTGCTTCCCCAAAAAAATGGCACCATGAGAAGAGCTGTGCCGTGGAGCTAAAGAGGCAACTTGAAAGGAGGAGTCCCCCCAGTGGATCTGGCTGGTCAAAATGACCTTTGGGTCTCCACATCATTGACCCAACACAATCTAGATGATATAAGCAAGCATTTATTGATTTTTGTGTATATGGGGTACTCAGATGTGCTTGGCATGCCCTGGTCTCTGGGTGAGGAGTAAAGAATTTTGCCAGTGGTTTCAATGGGAATCAAGAGAGCAGCAAGAATAAGTGCCTTCGAAAAATCCTACCTTCAGTTCACTTTTTAATGCTAACAGAGAAAAGATATACTTCCCGTGTCAGCTAGAGTTTTGTAAAGATGAGAGATGATACCAAGATCAGATCTTTGGCTTTAAAAGGATCTGGAGTTGTTTTCTTTCTTTCCACACAATTACTCATTGCCAGTTGTCCACACGGGAGAGCAATGAATTAATTTTTTCCTCAAAGTTCATGCTTTAATACTGAACTAAATAAAAACCCAATTAATTACCAGATGACTGTGACAAGGCTAGGGGTTTTTTTTCTGACCAATATTTGAACACTAGAAAAAATTATTGGAGAAAAGAGTTATTCAATTCCAAAGTGTCCCCGTTTCTAGTATTTAATTAAGTGATGTTCTAAGTGATAGCACATCTTTACAGCAAAATAGAGCAAGGGAAAAAGCTTTCTTCCACTCACTGCCATGAATATCTCTGCTAATTAGAAGAACAGTACTTTTATGCAGCAAGTATTATCTTGTTTTGTAGAAACTCTTCCTTCTCTTCTGTCTGGTGAGGGGAGAAAGAAATGTTTACCTAAACAGGCAGCAACACACTCTGAGTTTATTTTGATTCACAAGGTTTTGGTCTACCCTCAGCTCAACCCAGGTGCTTTTTTTCTGAGTATTTCATCATAGGCGCTGGGGTTTCCTAATGTGGTGATGTCCGAATGGTGTTGCTGTGTAGGAGGGTTTTTGGGGTTGTTTTTAGTTTCTTTGCTTGCTTTTTTAAAGATTTATTGGATGACAGTAGCACCAGGGAAAGGGAACTGAGGGTCACTCGTGACAGGCTGCTGGTAACAGGATCACCTCTTTAGACCTAAAATTGAACCTAGAGGCAATTCAGGCAGTTGCTGGAAAACCTGACAGAGGCCCATCTACCTGCTGTTTGGTTTAATCACTCGCGCAGAACTCCCCAACGTTGTCATGGAATTTTGTGTGACTTGATTACTTTAATGAATAACTCTTGCCTGCAGCTGTTAGTCAGCAAGAGGACACTCAGCCTCACATCACCCCCTTATGTGCTCTTGATATCATTTCCACAGATACTGCATGTTTCCTTTAATCAGCAAGACAATTTCCTCTAAATGTCACTTGGTCAAATGACATTACTCATGGTGAAGAACCAGGGAGGGCTGAGGTTGCCTGTGCAGGCAGGGAGGCAAAGGGGGGTGAGGATGCTTTCCCCAGCTCCCCTCCTGTGGGAAGAGTGCACAGGACTCTGAGAGCCCTCAGAAGCTGCTGGAAAAGGAAGAAAGGAGAGTTTTGGCCAGGCTTGGGGGGCTGGTGAAGGTGACAGTGATGCTGCATTTCGTGTGAAACACTGCACAAACGTGCCCATCTGAGCTTTCTGCAGAGGTTTTGCAGCTGAGTCACATCTAGCCAGGTTCATCTTCTCTTGGGATTTCTGGATAGCAGAGAAAAACGTAAACTTTTGCAGGCTATCCCCATCTCAAGACTGGGTTTAAAATGACTGGCAGGGGGAGGGAAAGACAATAGTCTCGTTTCTTTGATTTTCAGGGAGGGCTGATTCTCTCAGATGTTCTCTTAGGCTGTGATTCCTTCCTTTTTTTCCCCAAAAAATATTTGTCAAGGTCATCCAGGTTATAGTCAAACTGAAGTCTAAATGAATAATAATAATAAAAGGGATTATGCAGACAATAATCATTCTTCACTCATAGTTTACGAAAACTTTCTGCTCCACGGTAAAAGATTATTTTTGATTTATTTTTTTAAGTGCTAAGCAGATGCTCCACTGTAATGAGAGGAAACAGAAGTGGAAAACACAGAGGCTCATACTTAAACAAATGAACAGATGCACGGAGTGGAAAACAACAAGGTAAACAAATGAGTACTTTGAGTAAACAACCTAAAACAAATAGGAAAAAACCCACAAACAATCAGCCTGCACCAGTCTGGAGCTGGTATTAATCACCTCCCCAAAGTTTTCACAGATTTTTTTTTTTTAATGGAAGTTGAAAATGAACTTTCCTAGCAATTTTGCAGTACACCTTTGTGTGGAAATCCCTGCCACTGCCCCAGTGCTGGAGCTCATCTTTGAGTCCAGACAAAGTTGTTGTAATGCTCACTGCTCCCTTCTCACCCTACTGAGGCAAACTGAGAGCTGGGGGAGGCAGGAGACATGCTCAAGTAACCCAGAGTCTTTAGGAGAGCCAGAATAGGAACTCAGCATCTGTTGGGTGCTCTGGTGGCTCCTCCAAAATTGCAGCTTGGCTGCTGAGCTCCTGGACATGGAAACCCTCTGTAAACTCTCTCACCTTTCATCCTAGGAGACACAAACAATATACTTCTTACAGACCATAGTAAATAGCTCCCATACCTGTACAGTTTTCCTGGTGTCTAGCAGATGCAGGGACTTATGGTATACTCTACACAAATGCTGACATTGGTATCAGTGCTTCTGCTGGGGTGGGCAGAGGAGCAGGAGACAGAAATGCCACTTCAAACTGGACAGGAAAGTCTAGATAAAATCTGTCTCTTGCTAGATGTCAAAAGCCCTTCTTGGTTCAAAACACCAAGCTTGGGAGTTTACTGTTTCCAGGAATTGACATGGAAATTTGGATGTGACAGCCTTTCTCTCTACTCCCTACATCAGCTGATGAAAATTGCTTTTCCTCTCTCTCCAGCCTTTGCTTGGTCTTTCCTTTTGTCTCTGCTTAAACGTGCATCTGCAGAGAAAGGAGCTAGACCCAAGGCTCTTTTGGATCTGCTTTTCTGCAGAGCTGCTCTCCTGGCTAACAGACTCTGCCCTGTTCTCCTCTGTTAAAGGGCTTTGCATAACACACAGACAGCATTCGGGGAAAACAAGCCCCAAATACAGCTGCTGGTGCATCTGAAAAGGGAATCAGTGTTGAGCATCATGCTACCAACTCCACTGTTTTCTTCATCGGTGCTGAGGGAAGTTGCTGCTGCCTGGAATCTTTCTGTGCAGAACTGGGGGCCAGCCCAGTCTGGACAGACTGAGCCTGGCAGTGATGTGACCTTGTCCTCTGCCTTGGTGGTAGCTGCAGTAGTGGCAAGCAGAGACAAAGGGAATGGTGAGCTCCAGTCCACGCTGTGGCAGGAGATCAGCTGTTGCTTAACTCAGGGATGCAGAGCTTTTTCTGCTCAAAAATCCTTCAGTAAAGAGCACGTATTGTAAGTAGCTGATGAATTTCACTCCCTGACATTTCTGCGATAAGGAAAAGATGGGCAGCACCTAATTTCTGAAAAACATTTAGACATTTTTTGCAAGTGCTTACATAATTTTAACCCAGTGTCTCATTACCTGCTTTTGAACAAGGTTATTATTCATTCTTTATAAGATCTCCTCCTCTCTCCCTGTCATCATTTATCCTTCTTAATTAACAAATGGCATCAATTAAAATGTCAAATAGACTCTGCAGAGAACATGCCAAAGCCACACTCCGTTGTATGTTGAAACGAGAACATCCCCCTGTGGCTTGGCAGAGATGAGGATAGAAAATTTTGTCTGAAATGCAATTGCTTGCAAGCCCTGCCTGTAAGGAAGGATGGCACTTGTCTTGCACAGAGGAGCAGACCTGACAGCTGCAAACCTCTCTTCTGAAAATCTACTCCTTAATTTAGATGGTTGACTACTTGGGGTGGGAAAAAGCTTATTGCTTGGCACTTAAATTATTTCAGCCAACTGGCCCCGGGGCTGGTCAGTGCTGAACACCGGGCTCCCAGGAGAGTCATCAGGAGCTGAGGAGGAGAGAAGAGCATTACCAGAGCGTGATGCAAATCCCTGGTTTACATACCTATTTTAGGATAGGATGAATCACCCTCTCCTGTGGTGAGGCAGGTAGCTCTGAGGGAAATGAAGCCTGCCTGAGCCCTGGATCTCTCCTGAGCAGAGCCTACCCCAGTGACTGCTGTATCTAGGTAGTTAATTTTTTGACAGCTGAAATTAGCTGAGCTGTTCCACAGTGTTTAGTGTGGCATGAGGGCAGGCTGACTCTTCATCAGGAGATTCATCAGAATGCTTAATCAAAATGTATTACAGTAAAGGGCATTTAGAGGGCATGGCCATCATTTTCTAGGAACAAATACTACTTATCCAGTAGGGCCTAATGGCAAAAGCCATTCACTGTGAGCACTCTGCTTATTTCAGGTCCATTGTATGAGGCAAACTCTAATTTCTGCTCATGCAGATGGAGCAGAAATGCAATTTGTACAGCCCAGAGCAGGCAGGTAATGGTCTTCTCTCGAGCATTAGCTCATGATGTGACTCTAAGTGAGCCCCCTACTCCCACTTACCTGTGCCCCTGCTCTCCCAGGCAGGCTGCAGAAAAGCATTACCAGCTTGGCCGGGACCTGTTGGCTGCCCGTTAGGGCTTTGAATCACAGTTTTTACCTAAGAGCTGTGGTCAGGGGCTCAAACCCTGTTGTACTAGAGGCTATAAAAATACACAGTAAAAAAGGAGTTTGGAGGGGATTTTGGAAATAACAAATAACTGCAAAACTGGTAAAACAATTGATGCTTGTTCAAATATACAAATATGTAACCCAATGCAGGCTTCCAGCTGCCAGTCACAGCAACACCTTCCCCTTTGGTGAGACTTTTGTGTTTTCTGTTCCTGCTACCATTATACAGTGATGCCAGCACTCAGAAATCCTAGAGGAAGACCCTCTGTCCCTGCTCCAAGCTACAGGAGGTCCCAAAGCAGAGTACAGTTTTCCATGTCCTGGGCAGTACAGTAAGACCAGAAGGAATTACTTCCCTGGTAAAACACAAACTGACAGATTAAATGGCTCTTGCTTCTCCTAACCAAAGGGCAGGCAGAACTGCAGGCTTTATTACTGACTTATCAGAGGAAATCTTGAGCTTAATAATTACATTTTTTAAAACCCTAAGTACGATTCATGGGATGTGCACACCTCAAGGGACTCCTGTGGCAGGAGGCCAAGGTCAGAGAGGCATTCTCAAGAGAAATGATGATGATGTTTTATGTTGATTCAAATTTGGTAATGGCAATGTGTGTACCTGGTGGGCTGCTGCTACTGCCTTTCTCTTCCAGACCTTCCCTTGGTCTGCATCTCTTGCTCAGTGAAGCTTGACTCAGGTGAGGCACAAATAATACAATTCAATTCACACATAGGACAAACAAGGCAGTGCTTGTGTTTGCTGGCAGAAAATAATTCTGATGGACAACTCCCACATCTATTTATTTCTTAAGCTATGCACACACTCAACCCATTTCCAGTAGGTGAAAGCCTAGGATTTAGGAAATCTCCTTGGTTTGTTTGGTTAATTCATTTGATAAAAGCTTTTTTCAAGAATGCATCTCCACTCAGCAAAATGCCTAAGTTTATACTTAAATTCAGGCAAATGCAAAAATCCTGCTGAATAGAAAAGGATTTGTTAGGTGTGTAATGGTAGCTTTGTCCTTAAATATTTAGCTAACTAGAGTGGTATTAAACAGATGTTTGCGTGACTTTCTTGAATGGAAATCTGAGAGGGTACTGCAATAGGAAAATGTCCCAAATCTGGGTTGATAAGCTGTCTGGAGCACTGTGTGGGTGCAGCTGTCTGTGAATGGCTTCTGGTCTGTATTTGGGAGGGACTGATATGCTGCAGATGACAATTTGCCAGTTGGGGTGACTCACAGCCTTTTTTTCTGCAGGATGTGAAAAACACATTGGAAACAACAGCATGGGGTAAAAAAACCTTCAAAACTTTACACGTGTAGCTGTGGGCTCCAAAGTGACTGCTGCCAATAAGAAAGGAGGTTTTAGAGCTTCAACATCTGCTCAGTCCTCATTAGTAGTTATGCTAAAAATTATTAGGAAAAGTGAAGAGAAAATCCCCCCAGGCTGCTGTTTAAATACATGGTGTTTTTACATCTTGAGTGCTGCATGAAATTTGTTTGTCTAGCTCAAAAATGATATAGCAGATCTGGGCAACCTCCAAAGCAAGGCAAGAAGGATTATCGGTGGTATGGAACAGCTTTCTCTAAGGGGCAATTAAATGGTCCGAAGCTGCTTGGTGTGGGGAGAAAAAAAAAAGCGTCTGGGAGTAAGATACATGGGAAAATTATAGAAATAGGAGTTTGGTGGAGAGGGGGAAGTTGGTTGGTCTTACAACTCAGGAGTCCAGAACATCAAATGAGACTATAGAGTATCAGACTTGGTACAAACAAAGGAAGCCTTTGGATTTTTTCTGACAGTGGTAAATTATGTTGCCAAAGTCATTGCCAAATGGAATCAGATCTTGAATTGTCTTTCAAGCTAGGGAGCAAGAACTAAAGATTTCAGAGAGGAGGATCCTCTAACAGTAAAGGGCACAAAAATGTCCTGAACTACCTAGGAAAGATCTTTTTCAATTAGCAAATTAAGCCCTTGCTGTCACAGAAAGGGAGCCTTGTGATCTTACCCAAGGATTTAGGAATCCTCCTATTAAAATTGGTTAGCATTTTCCTAACTTACTCTTCTGGTTGGAAATCTGTTTTTGACAGGCACGAACCATCTTCTAAATTGACAGTCTTAATTTATTCATGACTTAAGTGAATGTATTTGCTCTTGTACCAACCTTAACCCTCAGCATGAGAGGCTTTTCTCTCTCTCCCCTGGTGTTTATTGCCCTCATATATTTTGTAAAATTGCAGAAAAACAGCGTTGCTTGAAAACATTCATGGTTAAGTAGTCCTTACCCTCACTTCAAAGCCAATCCAGTCATCCTGATAAAATTCCTGATTGATATTTGTGTAACCCATTTATGAAGATATTGAGCAGAGAAAACATCCAAACTGTACTTGGCAGGTGCATGCTGGTGTTTTGCTTCTCCACCTTCGCATTCAGGAACAGAAAATGTGCTGCTTCATTTTTAACTTCAAAGGGGAGAATTAAAAGAGAATGTGGAAGAATGAAAAAGCTTACTCTCTAGCCATCTAGGCAAGCCAGGCAGGAATAAATACATAAAAGGAACAGTCAAAAGGGTCAAATTCTTGGATTATGGCATAAATGCTTTAAGTAGAAGCTCAGAGTAACTGTGTGTTACCCATGAGGAAAAAAAATTAAAGGGATTACAGTCAAACAGTGCAGTAAAAAAAGCCACTAAGGAGAGCTAGAAATGATGTTTCAACACTCATGTACACACACAAAAAGACATGCCCAAATTCTGGAAAGTTAAATGCTAAACCCTAAGAAGAAGAGCCGTGGGGGAAAAAAAGAGGGGGAGAGGGGAGTGGGTGTGGAGCTGAGCCTGCTAAATGCACTTTCCACCTCCTACATACATCAGAAAAAGGGATGTTGCTGTCAGTACTGTAGAGATAATAAATGATTGAGGCACAGTCAGGGGCACCCAGAGAGGATCAGACTATGTAATAAAAAGGCATTAAAAAAATTCATTTTGAGTAAAGTGAGGGAGCTTTCTCATATTGCAACATCCCTTTCTGGGGTGCTTTTCTGGCACTCTAGCTCTAATTAAATTACTGATAGAAAAGGTTTCCAAGTAAATTAGCAGGAAGAATAGTAACCAATTGCAAAAGCTAACTAATATTCACACTAGACGTGTCAAGGAATGTAAGTATGAAAGTGTTGACCTACCAGCTCTGTTCTTTTCATGTACTCTTTAAATAGCTCTTGGTACCACAGGGATGGAAAGTGGTAAATATAACAAATATTTCTGAAGTAAAGTCTTGGAGCATCTGGTGTAAACTGTAATTAAGAATGGAATGAGTAGGCATTTGGATAAATTGATCCAGTAAGGAAAAAGCAACTATGCAGTTTTTATAAAAAGAAACCATTACCATACAAATCTATTGAAGCTGTCTGCAATGTTCGTATTAATAACAAGAATACAAATCAATACAAAGTACCAGATTTTTAAAATCTTTTGACAGAAATTCTCTGACCAGTCTTTTAAAGATATCAGGATGAGAGAAAAGGTTAGTTAATTTGTATATCTTGTTCCTATGTATTAAATGTTTGTAATTAATTTTTTCCAAATACTTTTTTTTTCTCTCCTAAAAGGTAAGTAATGAAGAGGTAATGGCAGTCTATACAATGCTCCTAGGGCCTAGTATGTTCTGTGTAGTCACAGGAGAAATGATTAGGAAGCAATAAAATTTCCTGGTACTTTCATGCTAGTTCAGAAACACAAATCTAAACCTGACATTGACATGTTGACAACATTAAGTGACTGGCTGATAAAACAGCAGACAGAATTCAGTGTCAATAAATGCAAAGTAATACGATGGAGAATGGTGCTAAGTATGTGTACATAATAAGGGCCTTAGGTAAAATATTTTCCAGGAAAAAGAGGTTGAAATTATGGTGAGATCAATGGAAACAATAGCCAAAACCTTTTTTTTACTTCCCCTCTCCCACTGAAAGAAATGTGATAATATCTTTTTAAGAAGGCTGTAGATCGCGCTATGTCTCAATCTCCTTCCTCCAATATCCTCCCTGTTATAAGAGTGCAGACCCATGGTATTGTAGTGCCTTTATGTCTAGGACAACTTTACATTTTCCTAATTCAAAATGCTGAGCTCTTCAATTTAGTTGACTACAACATCTTTTTTCCCTAGTTTATCAAAATTTACCACTCCAGATTTGGAAACAGAAAACTGTAGATGTCAAAGTGAAACACTCCATCTGGGCAGTGGAAATAATTAGCTGCAGGGAGAGATTGCCCAAAGGTGACAGCAAACCATGCTTCACATCAACTTTTTTGATCGAGATCGAACTTCTCTGCTCTGAGGTCAGTGCTGGTTCAGAAGCAGGACTTTGGGCTTGACACGGGCTAAACTCCTGGACTCCACACTCCCCACCTTTAGCTCTCCTGATGCCTCTTCCCTCACCATCATCTCTACTGTACATGCACTTCTCCCCAAGAAAACGCTGCTCAAACCGTATTGCATTTACTAATTAGGATAACGGTTACTAATTAAGTTTAAATTCCAATGTACCAATCAAATTTTATTTCCTAATTGTGCTACATTATCACTAATTAGAATAGCAGTTTTTACTTAATGGATTATATTTAAATTAAGATGTCTCCATCCAATGTTTTTTCCTACTTACATTTTAACTAATTGGTACTGCAATTATTTAGTTACGTTGAAATTGAAAATATATCAGGCTGGTAGGGAATCATATGATGGTTTGCTTACGTCTGTATGATACTAGCAGGAATGATTAAGATATAGTCCAGTTAATTAGTTCTGGAATCAAAATAATTTCCTAAGTGTTTGAATAAGAAGTGAGTGTATGCTAGTCCCTTGCCACAACATTAAGGAGGAGCTTATTATGGGCTCAGTAAAAATCTAACATAGTTATGGGTACTAATCAGCCCAGATTCTATCTGCAAATGTTTGGGCTTAGCTTCAGGAGTGTATTTAAACATATACCTATATTTAGGCATGTCCTTACTGGTTGTCCCACATTTCTGAATCAAAGTCTTTGGATTCTTACTTGTCAACACTTTACTGATTCTGACATCCTGTGATTTAAGGTTAGAAGGGGCCACTGGAGGTCATCTGGTCCAGCCTCCCTCCTCAGGCAGGTTTCCCTAGAGCACTTTGCTGTGGATTGTGTTCAGATTCTTCTTGAATATCTCCAGTGAGGAAGACTCCAGAACCTCTCTGGGCAGCCTGCTCCCATGCTCTGTAATCCACTCTTGTTCAGGTGAAACCTCCTGTGCATCAGTTTCTGCTCCTTGACTCTTGTCTTATTGCTGGCACCACTGAGAAGAGTCTGATTCCATCCTTTTGATATGGTCCCTTCAGTTAATCACATACATTGGTAAGGTCCCTCTCAAAATTCTCTGATCCAGGCTAAACTGGCTCAGCTGCATCAGTCTTTTCTCCTAAGAGAGGTTTTCCAGTCCCCTCATCCTCCTTGTCACCCTCCACTGGACTCACTCCAGGAGCTCCATGTCTCCCTTGCCCTGAGGAGCCCAGAACTGGACACAGCACTCCAGATGCACCTCACCAATGTTGAGTAGAGAGGCAGGATCAATCCCCCCTCAACCCATTGTCAATGCTCTTCCTAATTTACCCCAGGATACCATCAGCCCTCTTGGCCACCAGAGCACAGCTGGCTCATGGATGGCTTGTTGTCCACCAGGACCTCCAGGTCCTTTTATACAGAGCTGCTTTGCAGCAGCTCAGCACCAACTTGTGCTGGTGCCTGGGGTTATTCTTTACCAGGAGCAGGACCCTGCACTTTGCTGAATTTCAGACCATTCCTCTCTGCCCATCTCTCCATCCTGTCAAGATCCTGCTGAAGGGCTGCACATCTCTGTGGGGAATTGGCCACTCCTCCCAGCCTTGTGTCAGTGAACTTGCTGGGGAGGCCTCTGCCCCTTCATCTGAGTCATGGGTGAACAAGTCAAACAAAACTAGGCCAGTATTGACCCCTGTGGGACACCACTAGTGACAGGCCTCCAAGTGGACCCCGTGCCACTCATCACAGCCCTGAGATATGCCATTCAGGCAGTTCTCAATCTACCAGTGTTTTTGTGATGGCTAAGAGAAAAAGGGCTTTCAAGTGTTACTGACCATGCTGTACTCTATTCTGTAACACCATCCAGATGGATGTTGGTAATGCTGCACAAACACAGACCTATGCAAATGCTGTCAATTAGTAGAGAAGTAAACAGCAGCCTTAAATCACAGATAATGCATCACAACCCGGGACAGAGGCTTATTACCAAGCTAGCTAGAGCACAGAGAGGGAACCATCACTGGCTAAAGGAGTTGTGATTCTTGCTCTCTACTGACTGTGACCTTAAAGCAGCATGTGGGGGACTGCATTTCAGATTGCAGCAAATGCCATGACCTGGGGGTTTTAGTGCCACAGCCCTTCAGAGGAGCATGGCATGCAAACTGCAGGCCGCGCTTGTCCTTCCCAAGTGCCAGCTGACCCTCGCTGCTAACAACACCTCAGCTCAACAGGAGTAAGGGACTCTCTTCTTGTGAGCAGTGCACATGAGGGTGAAGAGCTACAGCCTTGGAAAATCCCTGTGTATTTTCCTTTTAGTGCCATTGTGAACCTAAAGAGGAATGGGGTGGAATTCCTATGGAAACTCTCTTTTGTGATCCAACGTATATATCTTGACTGCTTGAGAGCAGCCAGGCAATTCTGTAACAGCATCATGACAGAAGAAAATATTTGGGAAAAGAAGTCTAGAATGACTTACTACTAATTTCAGAGTTGCAATATTATTAAGAGAAGGTGAGGGTGGGTAAAATGACTCAACTGATCTATAACAGGTTAACAACCTTCCTCGTAATGAGTGATGTTAAAGAGAAACGAGCTACATAAAAGAAATAAATAAATACATGAGGTAAAATGAGGGTTAAATTAAAAGGAGAGGCTATGGGTGTTTCACAGGCAGAAGGTCCCACTAAAAATGTCATTAAATGCAAAGTTTTGTATCCCTGAGATTTTAAAAATATTTCAGCAATATCAGCTCACCTCACTTCCCCACCCTAAGAGAGGGTAAATTTCAAAAAAGGCTCGTACTCAGCAATACCTTCCTACTCCTCCTAACCTATGCTTTCTGGGCTTTACAGAAACAGACTGGAACTCTAGAGAAATCCATTAAGAGAAATCCAGTCCTTTCAAAAAACCTGCACCATGTAAGGATAAATGCAGAAGAAAAGATATCAGAAAGTCAGATTGTCCTCATATTAAAAAAGATGGAGTTTTGAAAGTCCTGTAGCAGCCAATGTCATCAAAAGCTCCTGGTGTATTGAAAAAGAACAGAAAATGTCAATGGAAAACTACTTAATAGAGGCAGAAGGATCAGTTTGAGAGGTAGGAGATGATAAGCCAAGCTAGCAATGTATGTTTGAGAGACTGATTGTGTCCTTCATTGTAATGCAGCTATAGACATGAAGGCAGATGCTGTATGATTATTCTTTAACAGTGAGCTATGAGGGGATTTTATCCATTTTCTTTCTAATTTACTCTGACTTTGTAAAACCAGGGTACTCCAAGCTCTGCTCCAGCATGCTAAGGACTCCTCTCTGTACAACGTGAACAAATGATGAAAGACTTGGGCTGTATTTTTCCATCTGTGTAAGTTATTTTAAGGCAGAACATGGAGTCTTTTTCCCAACAAACTTGGACGGCTTTTAGAGTATAGCTGCTTTTGACTGAAATGGGGAACCCAGCTGAGAGTCATGGCCAGGCAAATTTCTCAGAGTTGGGTCAGCTCCAAATGGAAACTACAAATCTGCCATTGGGAAAATACCCAAGGGATGCAAGCAAGCATTTTTGGGCTACTCATACTTAATATAGTATACACCTGCATTTCACCCTCTGGCTTAATAAGTGGCAGAAACAGTGGGACACCTTGAGTTAGATACACGACTGGTAAAATTGCATGAAGATATCCTGATTTGCTGCAGTGGCACCTGTGCTGTATCAAAGAAATGATTTCATGGCTTGCAATTCAATAAACCACCTTTGATGCTTACAGGAGGTGCCCTCAGCCAAACCATGTAGGGACCAGTAGGAACATTTCTGATTGAGTTAGTTGCTGTGAGAATATGATGTCATGCAATATCATAACTTTTCTGAGCTATGTATTGCTTTTAGTGATGTTTCCACATATTTGTTTTCTTAAACTTATGAGGTTTAGCACACCAGCTTTGCATGAAAAAAAGAAGCAAGTTCAGACACTTGCTCTCTAAGCTGCAGTCATCCAAAGAGAAAGATTGCCCAGATTCAGACTAAAGAATAAAAAGAAGACTTAGATGAATGCTGTAGGCATAAGGCTGCATGCAGGAAAAGCCTAAATTTTGTTTAGTATGAAGGTGAGGAAACCCAAAATGATGGGATTCCATTGTTACAAAAATTACACAGTGGGGTCTGGTCATGTTCCACACTATGGCTCAAGACCTTCAGACCTACCATGAAATGTTTACATGCTTCCTGTCTGCTCAGGTTTATATTCAAAGCATTATCTAAATCTAGTGTACAGTAGTACTCATGCTTTCTTGTATAAAAGCATGGAAGGTACAACTGAGCATAAATGGTATGAAATCAGTAGGGAAGCATTACTGTTAGAGGCTCTGATTGCAAAAGCTGAACTTCAATGTACTATTTTTGTTCTCAGTAATCTAGAAGGTTTAAAAAATTTTTACAAAGTACCGTGTGTGTGTATAACTGTGATAACTATGACAAACTAGTTAGCAAAACTGAGGAACTGGTGTTTGAGTTAGACAGACTGAGTTTACACCAAATTTTATTTACCTGTAATTCTGGTGGAGGAATATCTTCTGATCCTTCTATGAAATCTTCCAGCACAGCCCTCACCCCACACAGATGGGAATTCATTTGCTAAAAGGGCAGTTGGCAGCAAAGACCATCCTGAGCTCTGTGGGCTATGTCTCTTCGGGAGACATTATTATGGCAAACACTCCCTCTGTGCTAAGACATTTAAACAGTCTTCCCGGCAATGTTAAAAATGTAAGGTGTGCATGATTATGAAATATAACTATACAATGACTTTCATATTTAAAAAGCAGCAGAATGTTTTCCAGCTGTGGCCAGTAAAGTGTCAGAGTATGATATTACGCTCAGCATTCATTTCTGAAGGCAAAACTATTCCTGCTTCCCTCACTCCCTCTCTGAAGTTCTCCTCCACACCTGGTGGTCTCTTGTTTGAGGCAAGTCTTCATTATCCACTACTGAAACTGACTGAGAAATCCAGACTCAGAAAGCAGTGCAGCACTAGTGAAAATTCTCCGATTTCTTTCACAGGGACAAAATGTTCATAGGTATAATCCAGATAAAAATCTGCAATCCAGATAGAAATCTCCAGGCCAGTTTTGCTGAAGATAAGAGAAATATTCCTCATAGGAATGCAGCAAATATCTGCCAACTTTCTGACTGAGCAGAAGGTCATAAAGCAACTATAACTCAGAAAAGCAGAGGCATATATAAGCATCAGAATGAGAGGTGAGAATTAAAACCAGCTTTTGTACATATAGGAGTGGAAAACAGTTGAATAAAACAAACTCAACATTAATGCCAGCATGGTTTTCGCCTAACAAAATGCAAAGCCACATGGAGCAAAAGAAAATGGATGCTCTGATTTCCAGAGCTGGAAGAAAAGCCAGAAGGAAAAGGAAAGGAAGGTGAGTTGGGAGCAGCAACTTCTGGATGCTGCCAGGATCTCTGAGACCATGAAGAATGTAAGAAGATGTGGGACAAGAACAAGAGTGCATTGTGATATGTTTGCCTTCAGTGAACACTCAGAGTAACAGCAACACAATTCTGTGGATTGAAATTCAACCAGTGACACAGCCTAGTCACAGACAGGTCAATACTTTTGCTGTCATGGATAACAGATGTTCTGTCTGAAGGGGCCAGGAGCCATCTGCTTATGTCCTGATCTACAAAGCTCCATAACTTGAGAGAACAAAGAACCTGGAAGCCTAAAATGTTGCTTCTCTTGTCCATTAAAAGTCTGACAAAACTTGCGCTGGCAAGAGCAATTTCTCGGGGTTGCTCAAGCCACTACTTGGTTGTAGCTGCATTTCTGTACATCTGTCTTCATTCTTGCTTTCTGCTGCTGAAGGCTTGTTCTTCCTCATACCTGTTTTGTCTGTGTTATTTTGGACTCAGTTATATTATACTCTCCATGGTTTCTCTTTGCCAAGAGTTTGTGTTTGCCTTGCTCCTTGCTTGATGATCTTTGAAGGTCCCTGACCATTCCTGATCATTGGACAACCTTAGGCCATCCTTATTGCTCAGACTTCTGGCCTCAGCTGCACCTTGTTTAAGGTATTGGATTCTCCTCTGGGTTAGAAGGTCCTCACTCAGCTGCAATGTCTCCATCTACCCTAGTGATCCTTATCACAAAACTTCAGAAGCCATATCAACTTAAATGGGTCAAAAGAAGAGAGTAGATAAATGAGAGGCACCTGCAGTAGTTAGAAATTAGATGAAAAGCCCACAAGATCCAGGAAGATGCATCCCATCTTCTTTCTAGCTGTCAGTTCTGGCAAGTAGTTTGTGTAACTAAGTCTTAGCAGCAGCCAAAAAAAATGAGCATCTTCTTTTTGTGTCATCCAGTGCTTTTTAATGTGTGTGCCTTGAATGTTATGATTATTTATTATTAAACTAAGGGAAACATTGTGTGAGTCTGTCAGACTTTCAGGAATAGCTTGCACTCTTGCACATGCCTTTTCCTTATGTACAGTTTGGCACCTTTGAGAGCATTCTTTTTGTCTGTGCTTATTTTAAACTGAGAAGCTTCAAGAAATGCATTATCAGTCACAGGGGAAAAGGGGAACCAGTTATTTATAACATTGAGCAGTTAAGTTTTCAGGATGGTTATGAGCATGTTTAGTGGCAATCAGTGCCCTAATCCTGTAAGTGCTCAAAGACATCCTGCACTTGACACATTAGGCAAGGGCTGCCCTTGGCCCAGTCTCCCCCATGCCACAGGGCTGTCTTTGAAAGGATGTTTGTGCTCAGAACAGATGTGTGAGCTACGAGTCTGGGCTTGGGCATCCCTGGATCTACCTCGAGACCATTCAAGATGCATCTGGGTGTCTCAACACAGCTGGCAACTTCATGTGGTGTCAGGATGGCGAGCCCGTGGGGAGGAGTGCACCTTCTCCTCCATCTGGATAGACAAGATGGTCTGCAGAGTGCAGCAGGGCTTGCCTGAAGGTGTCTGTTGTAGGGATGGTTGCAGATATGAGACTTCTCTGAGAGGGTACAGGGCTGCATCATGCTAGGTAACTTCTGAGCTTTAGAAAGAGGATATTTGTTATGTGAAAGAATCTATGGAGATTTTGTAGCAAGTGCTCATTGATTCTGTCAGGTTAGTTAGGTTCTAGCCATCAGAAACATTTCCTATTTTTTCTGTCTTATTTCCCCTTCCAGCACAAATTTTTCTTTTTTTTTTTCCATGAGAAATGTTTTTCTTGGATGCTCCACACTTGTGCACTGAAGGGGAGTTAGTGTTCAACTGATCCCATTAGCAGCATGAAGAAATGCTGATCCTGATGGACACTTTGATGTGCTAAACTAAATCCCAGCGGGCACAGGTTCCAAGAGGAGCCCTGCAAAAACGTGACAAAAAGATCATCATAATTGGCCAGATTTTTTTTATTGTAGTACATCAATATTTGATTAGCAATTAGTATTTTCTCTGATCTCACTTTTGCTTCATCAGACCAAAAACAAAGGTAGGTTGGGATCTGTTCACTAGGCTAGTCTCAATCTCTTTTTGAACTCAAGGATATAAAGCCCTGTAGCATCAGTGGGAGGTAAGTTATGCCAATAGTAAACATGTTTTTTACAGTCTATCGCTTATAGGTACCAGAACAACATAGGACTTGGAGCTGTGTTTTACCAGAGGGTATCAATTGTGGCTTAATTTCACAGAACCATGAAGGTTTGGTCGATAAAATATTTGGGAGAAATGCCAAATCAGCATGTGAAAACTTTTAACAGCATAGTAGAGTAAAAGTTGGTTTTACCTTTTAAGACTTATTAACTCTACATCTGTCACATTATAGTCCACCCTAAGACATACAGGTGTTCATCATTACGTGAGGTATCAGTAGCAAAGTTTCTTGCCACATGAACATATCATGGGCCTGTCATCCATTGCACAATGGTCTCCTCTCTTAAGTGAGTCTTCCAGAACTGTAGGCTTAAAGGAACAGATCCCAAGCACATCTTGGGACTTTTATTTTCAGCATTTAGGCTTTGTTAGATGTGGATCTACAACTGTTGCACTTTAAAAGAGAAAATTCAATCAACAAAGTTTATAAAACCATTTCTGCCCTGTATAGGATGTTGTTACAGAGGGTTTTCTTTATGACCCTCAGCTTTTTGTTGCCTCTTCATTGCAAAAAGAACTGCAAAGTTCTTTTCTCTGTCTTCAAACATTATTTCTTTCTTTCAGTTACTTTAGTGTCTTCTGGACACTCCCTGCCACAGAGTGCCAATACATCTTTGCCCTGTGGTAGCAACCCCTCACTGATTATGCATAGCCCTTTTCAGAGGGAATGAGAGGCTTAGAGAACAGCAATTGCACCTCAGCAAAAGTGCTTCCCCACATAATATTTTGCAAGACTGAAGGTAATAAAAATTATTTTAACCCATGTTATCCACTGCAGACCTACTCATGGTGAGCAACAGGTTTAATCGCCTTAGCTACTGTTTGTTTGTCCATCAGTTATCTAGGAGAGATTATGTCTGCTCAAGAATAATAGTTGTCATATATATGTGACAGTATTTCAGTCTAACTTCTGCCTTATAACTAATGGTTCAAATATCCAATCCACAGCTAGTTGTTTTGTGGTTTCTTATAAGCTCAATGTTGCCTGTTTTTTCCCTTCTTGACAGATGCAATTTTTTGAGTTAAGGACATAAATAAATTCCACGTAAGCACACAATGATTCAGCCAAAAATATGTGTGGTTTCAGAAACATTCACGGCATTTTTATTTCTTCTTATGTGCTGCTGAACAACTTAGCTTTGCACTAATAAACGCTGGACACAAGAGTTTCGGAAGTAAATTCAGAGATTTAATCCAGAAAATATTAGCCTATTCTCAGGGGTTTTTTTGTTTTGTTTTCTCTTTCTCCCTCTCAAGTCCTAACTACAGCTCCTCAAGATGAAGCAGGCTATTTTAAAATAATTAAAAGTTTCTGCCTTAGCATGGCTTCCATTGACACCACATCTGCTTGAGCGTGGTAGGAAGCAGCTTCGAGCCAATTAAAAGGAGACGGGTGCATTGTACAGCTCCCTTCTCTCTTAGTGAACTTTTGACCAAGAGGGCACTGTATTGATGAATTTCATTTCTTCCTAATCTGCTTGTACTCTGCTTGATAGCTTGGGGCTTTGCTCTCTTCTGTTTCAGTACAGTGACCCTGCTCTTGAGAAAGCTGTGGGTTCGAGACAAAGATTTCAAGTTATTACAAGATGTTGAGCACACAGATGTGCACAGATCTCTCCTTGGCTGTCTGCAAGATGTTGCCTGAAAGTTGAGAAAGGCTCTCAACCCCAGACAAGAAGTAGCAAGGCATTATTTCACAGCTTTTAAGGCAGTAACAAAGAGATTCACTCAGCACTACACAGATAAATAGACCTAGTCCTTCAGGGTGAATATGTGAAAGGGACAAACTAAGTGAACCTGGGGGCTGCGTTAGTGAAAGACACGAGTTGTATGAGGCTTTTAAGGGCTGCTCTTCAGGCAGGTGCTCACGTGCTGGTCAGGCAAGTCAGAAGTCCCCTTACGAGTAACTCTACACATATGACAACTAAAGGACATTTCTATATGAATCTGTTTCTGGGATGGTGCCGTAGGTATTTTTGCAGAGATCTCAGGTTGCAATTTTGCCAGCCTTTCTGCCTGTTCTGTAATGGCCTGTCTTGAGCAAAGTCTAGTGAGCAGGGCCAAGGGTGCAGTGTTGCAGGATCTACGCTCCAGCCTGCTCGCTATTATGCAAGTCAAACAAAATGAGTCTGCTTTTTGGCCTTGAGCACTGGCCAACAAAGAGTGTTAGGCTCAAATAGCTGTTCCTTTAATAACCAGGAGAGGTTTTTTACTCATTTTTGCTAATATTTGGGTATTAGATGTTGATTGAGATACGCAACAGCAGAACAGGGGCACAGATCACTTCTTGTGAGCAGAGGATGGTGCTGAGAGGAAAGCAGTTTACATATCCTTCAGGAGAAAAGCAGAGCAAAAAAAAAAATTATCTTCTTAAACATAGCTACAAGGAAATACCTGACACCTACATCTTAATATTGGAAAAGTCCTTTGCTGTTCAGAGACCGTACATTCAGGATCTAAGTGACAGGTGGAAGTAACATTCTGAAACTAGTACACCATGAATTTCTATTTCCTTAGGAATTTAATATTTATAAAGTGGCTTAGCTTTGAATTGCTGTGACAGTATCACAGCATTAAAAGGCTTGCCTGTCCTGATAATATAAATGTAACTGCTCTCCCCAAGAGCATTTTTGACTAGTCCCTGCTCCAGACTATTTTATTTTTTCTTCAGTTATGACACTTTCCACACATACGGAATGTGTCTTTGTGGCATGGAGAGAAAGTAAGCATGACCTTTATCAAATAAAAACTATTCATTGCATCTGCAACAAAGTGTAGATGAAGTAGGGAGACTTGTATTTACTCAATATCTGGAAGACAAATACCGACCAAATCTTTTTATCACCTGTATACCACTCCAAGTTAATTGGAAAGACAGAATGACATCACCAAATCTCATCAAAGGGATTTAGAGACGTCAGTCTGAGTTCCTAAACTTACAGTGAATTTGGCACCTAATTTTTTTACCTAGTCTTTTGGACTTTCAGGATAATAGAAAAGAAATAATGGAATGGATAGGATAATTTAGGAAGAGATTGTGTTTGAAACCACATTATCAAATAAATCACCCTCTGTGGGAGAAAACAATAGAGTGAGACCTTGACTTTACCGGTTGGATAAAGATAAGTATTCAGACAGAGACAACCAAAGCTTAGGAGGATAATAGCTTGTCCATCGGGGCAATGTTGCCAATTAATGTAAATAGCAGCATATAGATCTCCTCAGTATTGCCACTGGGCATGCTGGGAATATTATTAACACCTCTGTGGCCATCTGTTATTAAGGAATTAGAGAGGCAAAAGGAAATAAGAAGAGAGGATCAACTTCTCATTGGAGATGCAAGGGTTTCCTCTTTCAGGCATGAAACAGTGCAAGAGTTTCTGCATTTATTTATTCTGGGACTCCTTCACAAACATGCCACATTTTGAAACCCAAGATCAGAAAAGATATTTTTCCAAGAGGAAAGCATCATTTATGCTCCTTACAACACATGCCTTGAATAGTTTGTTAATGTCACTACTTCTTCCTTTTAAGTCCATTAGTGTTTCAGATGAGGACAGTTGTCTATGCCTCACCTGGACAACCCCACAGAATATTAAAAAAGGATAATGTCCTGGAGGCTGTGATTTGGGGAAAATTTACCATTATCTTGGCTCAGCTCAGCTTATCTGTGTGAAACTGGGGAAAAAGAACTACCATAATATTGTTCATTCTAGGCAAAGGAAGATTGTGCCCAGAGCTAGTTATTAGGACTGATTATAAAAGTATTATGGGGTTTTTTTCAGCAGGATTATTTTTTTTTCCCTGTGGAAAACAGTGTATTAGAATGTTTTAGTGGGAAACAGAAATATTGTGGCTTAAATCCACAAAGAAATTAGTTCATAAATACTTCTCTTTTACCTTATGGAAACTGCAATTCTGGGCTAAACAGGAAAAGTCAGATACACAAATTACCTGGCTTGATCTGTGTCGCCACTCTTGACTCCTGAGCAGGGAGGGACGTCAGTGGTATCATGAACATCCTGACTATGGTGCATCATAAAAACTAGCTCAGAGCTTTTTGTGCAGAAAAGAATGACAACTCACAGCATTGGAACCATAGCGGGTCAAAAACCATACAAAAATCATTGCCAAATGCACACCTTTTCTGGTTTGATTAAAACACCTAGTTTTCACTGATTGGTTTCTCAGTGGGGAAAAAAAAAAGAAAGAAAGGGGAGCTAGGTGCTGTTTGTGATCAATAATACCTAGTTTAGTTCCTCACGTGATATACACAGGTGGTTTTGCATTTACTGTTATCTGATTGAAGTAGAAATACCAGGAGAAGACTAACAGAACACACCTTGTATCAAGACAGTAGCAGCTGCAACAGCATTGCAAAAGCAGTGGAGAATTTTAGAGTGCTGCCAATAAAGTCTTTTCATCTCAAGCTGGAGCTTACAGAATGTTCTGACTTGTACAACAATCTTTTCAAAAGACATCTCTGCAATAACACTCATGGTTAATGTATTCTGAAAGAATTTGTGTGACTCCTGGTTTCAGTCCACTCCCAGAATCAAGGTTAGCAACTGAAAAGAGTTGCAGCTAAGAAATTTTAAGCAGTCTAAATAGTCTTAGGAAAACAAACAACAACAACAAGAGAGCAGAGATATAACACCACAAATTCCAGGTAACAAAGATAAGTGCATTGGCCTGACTGACAGATTGATGGTGGGAAATGCTTCTGCCCTGCATGTGTCCATGAGCAGCTGGGGGCTCTGACTGCAAGTGAGGATTTTGCAGAGGTAGCAGTCAGTGTGTGTTTGTAAGGTTCCATGGCCTCAGCTTTCCACTACATGACCTAGTGATGAGCAGATTTGCCCAACTGCCAGCAAAAGGCAGGGTCTGCCAAAACAGCACTAGGGAGCTCTTATTGATAGATGTCCTTTTTACTAAGACAAAGAAATTATTTTTGTAGGGTGCTGGCCACAAGCCTGAGAAGATTGAGCTTGTCCCCTCACACCACTAATGAGAGCACACCAATCAACACCGTGGCTAATTGGCTCCTCAGCCCACTGCTTCACCTTCCTGGCAGGTAAGGCTCTCCTCCATCCTCTTGCTATTACCCTGTTCTGAATTTCATTTCTGGCCTCTGGTTTGTGAACAAGGATTGCATCATTGCATCATAACAGCAGTTAATTAAGAATGAAAACCCACCCAAATCGATTACAACAAATCAAATTACTCTTAGGACAAAAATGCAGCAATGACTATTGCAGTGAAATATATGAAAAAGCTGTCTTGATGGTTCAGTATTTATAGTGGCCAGCATCCACAGTAAATTCCCCAGTATAACAGGAAACAAACAGCATGTGTGAAATGATCTCATCTCATCAGGGTGCTGATTTTATGAGCACTTCTGTTGGTGCTTATCTTCAGACATGTAGATAGATCTACATGTGATCTGAGCATAACAGGTTTTGGAGACAGCAGGAGGAGAAGAGTCTTGGAATAAATGCAGAGGGAAAAAAGGAAAAAAAAAAAGTAAAGAGGAAACTGTTGAGGGGAAAAAAGGAAAAATAATTAAGGGGCAAAAAGATCCCTTTGTTCGGTGGGTTTTGTTAAGATTTTTTGTTTCATTTTTCTTTCCCCTTGTGAGTGAGATGAACCGTCCCCTAGTAGCATTGTTTTTGCAAGCAAACTGTGTTCTCATACCTGTGGTCTGACAGTGAGAGAGGTCCCAGCAACGCTTGTGATGTGAGAGGAAGGGACAAGCTCAGGTTTGAGACAGAAATGAATGTTTTGGAGAACCAAGATTTTTATGGAGGCAACATGTAGAGGTAATAGAGAAAGTGGGAGTGCAGCACTTCTTTAACCCATAGTCACAGGCACAAATAATAAGACAAAGGATGTAGTATAAGGCTTTAGAGTTGGCCTCTGCTCAAAGCAATGCATGGTATGAGGTGTGGCTGGTAGAGATGCCCACTGCTCAGGTCTCTTGTAGGCTTTCTTTCACATAGAAGTACAACCACCAGGAGGTAAATTAAAAGAAAAGATTTAACATACTTTACAGATCTTTGAGGGTGAAAAATCCCAGCAATGAACCATTTTCAAGTTCACCTGATTGCTGACTTCCCAAGGAAGAAGAAGTAAAGAAAGACAGAGGAGAGATGAGCAGGGCTCCCTTCAAGAGACAGGTGGGTTTGGGCAAAGACTACAGGGAAAAAGAACAAAAGAAAGAAAACTCTTGCAAAGGGACTAGGGGAGTACTGTGATGCCAGGGATGGCTGTGGGGTGCTGGTGCAGAAACAGTGGGATTTATACCTGCAGATAGGCTACCTGGATGAGAAATGGTCATGTTACCACAGGGAATTTCTGAAGCTTTTTACCAGGAGTGTGTTCTTAACAGCGCTGAAAATACGGCTGGATGGAGCAGATGACAGCCAGCATAAATCAACAGAGGGCAGCTAATTAACAACAGTGAGGAACACAGCCCAGTATTTCAGCTGTTGTAAGGGGCTGTGCTTTTTCTAGCAAGGGGTTAAGATGCAGTGATGAATTGACAATGTTTAAAAAGTTTCCTTGTTTTTCCTCATATGTCTGTTGGGATGAGCTGATCTGACCCCTCTGACTCATTCTCTGAAAAGTAAATGTGTTTGGAGGGCTCTGCCCTGTGTTGGGGGAAAATAATCTTTCCCTAATGAGAAAGACCCTGAAAATAACTTGGTTTTGTTTTGTTTTAGAAATCTGTGTGTTGAGGATATGAGGCTGCTATGACATCTCTTTCTGTGTCTGACTCCCTCCTGTCCTTCCCCAAGAACATATTTCCAAACTGGTCAGACTCACACACATGAAAGTGAGGTGGCAGATGTGTTAGGATATTGGTTTCATGGGACCTGGGATGCAAGCAGGGGCAGGAAACCATGCTGAGCTTTCTTTGGAGCATGTGGTTTGCTAGATACCAAAGAATCAAGTCGTAAGGTTGCTGCTTGTCTCTGCTTCCCAGAGTAGAAAAAGTTCCACATTTCTTAGGGAAAGAAAATAGGATTATAATGAGGATGCTGGGAAAGGTGTGGGCTGTCTTCTCCAGAGTTTCCTCCCATGGCTGAGGGAGGGTGAGAAAGGATGCATGACTTTCCTTGAACAGTAATGCCTAGGAGCCTCAGATAAAGCTCTCATTTAATTTTCTGTTTATACATCAGATGGCTGCAGGCTTCATAAGACTTTGATCATCCTTTAAGGAGAAGTGTTTATTGGGGGCAGGTTGTTTTATAAGGCTGGCGGTTTGTTTGGGTTTTTTATGAGATAAGGACGAGCAGTGTCCAGAGGATCAGAGATGCTGGGGATTTTAAAGAACAATTGGACTGAATGCCAGCAGTGCTCACAAGTGCAGCTCCTAAATGCACATAAATGTTTGTGGAAGAACTTCAGACTAATAAACACAAAGTGCTTGTTTGTTTCTTTTCTTATAAACAAAGAACACTAAAGGAAAATTAACATGATTGGAGAAAATAAGGAGATGAACTCGAACAGCTTGCTGCAGTAAATGGATTTTGTCAGCTTTAATGTATGTGCCAGTGACACTTCAGGTATAAATGAGGACTTGAGAAGCTCTTAAATCTGAAGATGGAAGCTGATGAAACGTGATATTCTTCCTGTATTTAAATTAGGCTTAGGAATTACTAGATGATCACTTAAACCCTGTCTGATTCATCATTCCCATGTCTTAATAGTCCTTAATTTCTCCAGCTATTTTGAAGGAATTTATTGCTATTGTCCTGTTAAGCAGCTTCACTGAATTAATTTTTGGGTTAGTGTTGTTAACTTTGGATAAAGGTAAAAATCAAGATCTCTGTGTGAAGATAAAAGATGGCCATATTTTGCAAACAACAAATAAAGAGAGAAAAACCTCACATGCAGTGTAAACAATTCAAAATAATTTGATAATAACTCCTTTTGCTGAAACAAACAAACGGGTTTTTTCATCAAGTATTGTGTTATATGTGTGTTACCTCTATATGGTATCTTCATGGAGAGCTGAAGATTTTCCAGGCCTGCTCTGTTAAGTTTATTTCAGCTTGGGCTCCACTGATTGTGAGACCTTTTATTTTTCACAGATATTTTCTTTGTGCTCATAACACTATTCATGTCTCTGAGAAGAGGCAGGAAGGGGGTAAATATCTGCTACAACCTAAATGACAGTGCGGTTTGTTGGTACAGAATAAAAGCCTGAAGTTTTTCAGCACACAGTGAATAGATCAATGTGTACTTAGAAGCAGAAAGAGCCTCCCTGGTTATCCAGGCTCATCCCTGCAGGCTGTAAGTTGTGAGTGATTCAGCTACCTGTCCTTCTGGTAGAACTTATTTCTCCCCTCCTGCAATTAAGTCAGGACAGGGGACTGTTTGAAAGCACGATGCTTTTTCACAGCTTTGTGGAGACAAATGCCTGTTGGCTGACTGAAAGTGTGTTTGGGTCAGCCCCTAGGGCTGCAGTGCTGCACACAGAGATGCCAGCCTACCCTATTTATTGCCTCTCCCACCTGGACATCACTGTACCTTCCACCCTGCTTCAGCCAAGGGCAGTGTGGTCAGAAAGAGTGGCTACTCACACTGTGCTTAGCTGCAGTATTACCCCAGAGGGGAGAAGGAGAGTAGGTGAAGGGCTCTAACCCCTACAGATGGCAGAACTGCTGCCAAGAACTGATGTGCTAATAGGTCCAGTTGCCATGGCCATGCTCTCCCTTCTTTTGAGGCAAACAGTGCACAGCCAACACAAAGGAATTTTTCATATAAGCATATATAAATCTACCAGCCAAGAGGATGAAGAGAAACTTTTTCTCTGAGATGCTTACCTAGCAGCAGGATCTGTCTAAGGCATTGGCATACTCCATCAGAGAAGCATGCCTCTTGCTTGGCTAAATAAAACACAGGAATAATTCCTAGTGCAGTGCTTGAGCCATTGTTCAGATCTGAAGCACTTTTTTTAGGACCTTTAATCTGGATTTAGAAACTACAAACTCCTTGGCTTTGAATGTCCATGTCTTAGAGGGGATTGCTTCCTCCCCCTCCCCTCTGATCTCTCTGATCCATGAATATCTGTCTTCCAGGAGAACTGGTTGAAATTTCAAGTTGCTGAAAATAAAGGATGGGATAGTTCTGCTGCTTGGCACAGGCTGTGGGTTGCCCAATCTATGCTTCATGCTCCCTAGGGAAGTGGCAGCAGGTATGTGCTGCCTGTGTGAAAGGGCTGGGAAAGATGAGATGCTCTTAGTCCTGAAGAATCCAAACAGGGAGCCAAAGATAACTGAGGATTTTCACCTTGCACTCTCTGTGTACACTCTACCAATGCTGTAGAGACAGCTTAAAGCAGGGCTAGATGAACTGGGCTTGCGGAGGGTCAAGATTTAATTCTGAGCCCAGCACAGGGTGCGTGAACCACGTTCTTTGCTCTGTAACCATTTCTAATTATTAGAGCCATTCACTCCTCTTAATCTACTTATTAAAATTATTAGCTTAGAGCTCCTCTGTTACAGAATGGTCCTAGTAGAAGTCTTTTATTTGCAGTTGCTTAACATTAACAAACAAATTACCTGTCCCTGCTCTTTGCAGTGATAACCTAGCAGCAAGGACAGCATCTGCCATAAACTATTTCTGTGCTGGTTGCTTTCAGTAAGGCTGTCATCAGATTAAAGGATGAAATGAGGTTCTGCTCTGTCAGCAGGAGGAGTAAAAGAAACTGGCTTGTAAACAATGAACAGTTATGCTGGGAATTAACTTTCAAGGAGAAGAAAAACTCCTTCAGAATATAACCAGGTGGAAATTAATGTTAGGCAAATGGATAAGGTTTCTCACAACCATGTCCAAGTCAACCAGAACACTTAATTTCCCTTGTCCATTTTGCAGCTGAAGTTTGTACTTCTCTTCTAGCAAAATTCCAACATGTCAAGCCCCTGCTCAGTAAAAGCACATGGATTTTATGGCCTTCACAGTATTGCCATTACTTTTTTCCCCCCTGTTTTAAGAGTAGAGGAAAAAGGAAAATTGTGAAGAAGGAGGCTAATTAGAGAAAATGGGCTTAATTTGGAAGCCACAGGTACCTCTTTTATAAGCTTTTGTTGAGCTTGTGCCCACAGTAAATTTAAACAAGTTTTAGAGAGATGGTAAATCTCTGTTTGCTATGGCCTGCTTTAAATGGGGAGCTTTCAGCACTACTTTGCTCATAGCTAAGGGCACAGATGAGGTAATAAAACCAACAAGTCCTGGGAAATACCCACTCAGCTGTGAGAAACATTTCCTTGAATCCCTTGTTTTTTTGGATCCATATAAAACAGCTTTTATTGTTTCAATAAGATGCATGGTAGCTACATCATTGTGGGTTTAACATGGGCTGTTGTGAGGTTTGATTCCTCAGTTCTCTGCTGCCTTCTGTCTTGCCAGTCAGGCATTTCAGGCCTCTTTCAAAAAGAATGTCATTTGTTATCACAATTTCATCTTGCAGATCCTGGCCAGCCTAATTGTGGAAGGTTTCATTGCAAGAATTGAATGCTGATAGAACTGAACCGCCCCAGTTGAATGAAGCGTGACCTGTGTACACCTCTCCATTGAACGGGAGTCACTTAGGTGAATTACTATTAAAACAGGAAAAATCAAAGCAATGCAATCACATTTATGAACTGTAGCTGTGTTTGATGGAGCATAGCAATGGGGAACAAAGCAACACCGACCCCCTTATGCATCCAGAGGAGATCGCTTTATTGCAAAAATCGCATCCTTTTTATACCTTTAATCTCTACCCGACATATCTGAAACCAAACCAAGGCCCAACAGAATAGAAGGAAGGCACCCATTGGCTGGCCCAGCTGCAGTGCTGCTGTCACACCTACTACCATCCAATCACCTTTCTGCTCATACGCTGCCCACGCGTTCTACCATCCAATCACCTTTCTGCTCATATGCTGTCCATGCATTCTCCCATCCAATCACCTTTCTGCTCATGTGCTGTCCATGCCCCCCTCCAGCCAATCCCAATCTCACTCCCAGCTGTCACTCAGCTGAGTCTCCCCTCACTCCCATCCACCTCTCCCCCCTGAGCCGACTGCCAACCGCCCGGCCTGCAGCTGTGCCTTTCCCGTAGGGCCTGCTGGGGGAATAACCCTTAAACACTTTTACAATTAAAAACCAAACCCTAGAAAGGAGGTATCTAATCAGACAACCAGAATGTAGTGTTGTGGCTTGCACAGTGCTGAGGCTGGGCAGGAGCAAACTCCGACAGGCCCATTTTTCAATGGGGCCAATTCACATTGAATATGATGAGTGTGTGGGTTCCTCCGTGGCACGAGCTCACCAAAGAGGGCAGCCAGGAGCAAGTCAGATTGTGATGTCCCACTACTGCTTGCTAGCAGCAGCAGCATGTGTGCTTTTACTCCAGTTAAGGACCGGAATAATGTGTCATGACCTGAGACCTCAAACCAAGGCTACACCTTTGTCACTCCCCTGTCCAAACTACACAGGAAGCACTTGATCTGGAGAGGTGAGAAACACCTGTCACTTGTAGGAGCTTCAGCTGGATGGTGAATGGCCCAGCATGATTCTGCCTGGATCTCATTGCTTAGGAAAAAGGCCTGCTAACAGTCTTAGCTGATACCAGTAACAGCCTAGCAGCTCTGGAATTAACATTTTGAGAGCCTCAGTTAGGTCTCTGTTGTCACCCTAATGACTAACACATTAGCAGCTCTGAAAATCCACGTGCAAAGGAAATACCTGCCTAAAGAGCACTGTGAAAATCTAGTGACATGTGTCTTGTGTTAGTATCCAAGAGCTGAGACACAATTACTCACTGTTTAGTGTCTTGTCATCTCTATACCACCAGCGTAAAAGTGGAGTAAATTACACTTGCAGGGTAAGAATGCATGGATTGATTGAAAAGGGTAAGAGGTCTTTGTGTGGCTTGTATTAAATTTGCTATGCCTCTCAGCAAGCTTGCTAGAGTTGTAGGGGAAGCAATCTTGGCATAGGATGGGTATGACCAATGGCACTTCATGGTCTTGTGCCACTGAAGAACTGGAAAGTTGTTTCTGTCTGTAGAAGAAAAAGCCACAAACCCCAAATCAAAATTCATATCCCTGCTAAATACTAAAATTCCCCCTCATTCATAGGATGGCAGTAGTACCAGCTCCCAGGTAAATCTGAATGCTGAAGAAAAGCTCTGCCACTGAACTTCAGCCCTCCACTGGTATGAAGGACTGAATTTCCTTTATGAACAACCAGAATGACTATGCTTCCCTGAGATAGGGAGGTGGTAGTCTTCCCCCATCCAAAAAAAGAGAGGTTTTAGCATGGCACTGATTTTATTAAAATATTTGGCTCTTTAAAAAAAGTTTACTGGTCAGGCTTGAGCCTAAAAAGCAGATGTGGTAGATATAAATGAAATAGAAATCGTAAAGAGCTCAACAGTGACAGATGGGTTGAACCCAGGCTCTGAAGGCAACTCAAAAAAATAATCAGATTGAAAAGTTGAAAGAATTAAGACTTCTTAGATATGCAGACAAAACTGGAGTCAATCAATATATTTATTTCTTCTTTAAAATAAAAAATTGGTTAAGATTTTGACTCCTTTAAATAAAAAATAGAAGCTGCTCTGGGAGGGTTGTTCTGGTTTGTTTTGTTTTTATTTATTTGGTTTTGGTTTTTATTGTCTTTTAAAATAAAACCTCCTCATCTAAGCACAGTATTAGTAACTGCTGTAATTCTGAAAAAACATTTGAGAAAATGTTTGTAAGGTCTCAAGGCAAGATTGATTTGGGGAAATGACAAATGGCCATTAATCCAGGAAACTCTGGCCCTTTAATGAAATGGCTTAAAGAGCAGCACGGGAAAAGATGATCAAAGGCAGATCCTTTCTTAGTAACTACAAATGTGGAGCAGAGATAAGAAGAGTGAACAAGTGTCTGATTGCCTTTTACAATGAGATTATTACTCTGTGTGATCATTAGATATGAATGAGGTCTTTTAATCACTGTAGCTAGGTCTGGTCATTGCCCATCGGCTGAATTCTAACAGAGGTGTGGTATAATTTATTTAATATTAATAAAGATGTTCCCTCCCTCACCAAATAACTCACTCTGTTTCGACTTGTAGACCTTGTAGAGCAATGGGATGGTGCTGTCTGCCAGCTTTTGGCCATTGCTTTTGGCTAGTGAGTGAATAATGACACCTTTACCACTTTGAAATTTCTGCAGAGCAGCAATTTGCAATTTCCTCACTGAGATACCTCTGTGCAAATCTCATCCTTTATCCCTCACTTCCATGAACTGTGCATTCGCTATGAGACACTCTGTGAAATTTTGAATTTTACTGTCATAAGCTGCTGTCCACAGCTGGGCTCTGTCACACTGGTAACTACTAGTGTATCAGGGACTGCTAGATTTCTAGGTGCTGTGGGGTCCTGCCCCATTCTCAGCTTTCCACTTTGCAGGTGCCCAGATTTTCCTCACAATTGGCTACTCCACCGTATCTTTACAGCATCCTGTGTCAGTGTGTATTTTTTGATCTGGACACATCTGATGCATATGACAAAGTGTCTTGTGCACCCCTCTCTTGGGTCTCTGATGGCAGACATCCTGATTACTAATCTTTTATCCAATTGCTATTCAAATTCATTCTCAAATGCCTCATTACATCATTTGCACAGCCACACTAATTAAACATGATACTTCTCATGGTTTCCGAGCATCAGTTTGGCATGTTCCGCTTCGCTGCAAAATCTCTCTCTCATCATGCCAGTCTCACTGCTGCCATCCCTGCACTACCTTCAGTATTTCCTGCACTTCCCAGTCCTGACTGAGCACCAAACTTGTTGAATCTACCTCTGTCCTATAGTGGAAGTGAGATAATGGACATTGTCTGCATTACTGGCATTTGACATTTTGTGATAACAGCTCCCTCTATTCTCTACCAGAAGGCACTAAATAATAATACTGGGAAAAGAGCCATCCCCTCTAAAAACCTGCAAAATTATCCTAATAAAATCAGTAATGAGATCTAGTTTTAAAATAACGCACATCCATCTCCTGCATACAGATAAAATGCAGACCTCCATTGACATCCAGTGGATGCCAAATTCATTCCACACTGTGGCTTGAAGATTGACCTTAAAGCATTATCTGTTGCTTTTCTTAGGGTAGTGGAGCACCTGACCAGAAAGTTAATATGTTGTGAAAGAAATGCAATATGTAAGGGTTCAGTTGATTTAAGGTACAGAATATAGAAATTGTTGTATTCTGGACACTACTAATTAAAAGAATAACTGTCAGCAGTGGTTTCCAAAGACGAATTTCCAATTTAAGTTGAAAAATCAAGTATGTTGGTGGAGAGAAGTGCTTTTTTTTATCACAAAAATTAATAGCAACTCCCTTGGTTTAGCTGACAGTTCGCCTTTACCTCCAAAGATAATTGTGTTATTTTGCATGGCTTTACAGAGATAGTTACGCTGCTAAGCACAAAGTTGCCGTATAGGTTTGCTAAGTGCTCACAATATAAAATAGCATATATGCTAGAGCCCTCTTTATCTTGTGCCATAGGTCAATTACTTTTCCCTCCAGATGAGAGTGGAAGATAATTATTTTTGGAAGGGCCAACTTGACCTCACAGACTGTAGTCACATTGCAGCATTTGGAGACAGATTTTCTATTACGGCTGTATTTTTCTCCCTGAAGTCAAAATCATTCAATCTTAAAATACAAGTAATAATTGTTCACCACCCCCCCACCCCCCCACCCCCCCCCAATGATGTTTTAACACATCATCTCTGAGCCATGTACATGTAAATAGAACTGGCAAATGCACATAGGTGTGATGCAAATTTTTGGTGTTAAAATCCACACTCTACCCAAAATGTTTGCCCTCGCATAACATGGGCTGCCTTAGAACTGCACTTCAGTCTCTGGATGGCTACTACTGAAACCATTCAGGAAAGCTGGAGATCTAAATCCATCAGAGAGTTTTGGAAGCCCCAAAGAATTTCAAAACTGTGAGGCTGACTTCAGACCAGGCACAGGGCTTTATGCTGTTCATCCACCCGTGGAGCAACTCAAGTTTAGACGCAACAAGATGGCTCTGTTGAATATTGACATCAGGAACTGAGACGGAGAGGGCTTAACCTGGGAGTTTCTGTGACATTAACCCATGGGGTGTCACGCTGATTGATGCAACAACGCCGTGTGCCGAGCCCACAGAAAACACTTCAATGCAGGCTCTGTAACAAGAGGGCAGGAGAAAACATTTATGTTGTGCTCTCTGCATACTGCAGGGTTCAAAGTGACAAAGGCAGTGGTACATATGTTTCTAATCCTGAGTTTCTGTTGTAGTCATTTTCGTGTGTATTGTTGGGACAGCTTGAAGGAAAAAAGAGGGTGATGTATTGTACGTGACTGTCATCTGCTACCAGGATGCCATTTTTATCCTCCCTTTCATCCCATGGTCACTCTCATTTTTTTTTCTTCCACATGGTTTACCTGCTCTTTTCACATTCTGCAATTTAGGCCTAGCTCAAGTATCAGGAAGAATTTCAGTTCTAGTTCTTCATCAAGAATTTCAGTTCTAGTTCTTCATCAAGAATTTTAGTCCAATTTAATTGCTCTCAGCAGCTGATATTATTTCTAGTAGCATTTACTGTTAAAACTGGACTTTTTCATATTTCTTAATAAACTGGAAATAAAAGTTTTTTCTGTTTCCTTGTAAAACCCTTTTGCAAAGCTTGAGTCTCTGCAAAATACATGAAATGAGAAAATAGTTAATCTCTGGATGCAGCAGCCAACATAGTGTGAAATTCACTATGTGATGGCAACAATATAATTCCGTAATATTACCACTCTTTATACAAATGAGCTTTTTAGCTACAGTTCTGTTCTACTTATACCAAAATCATGTTTTACTTCTTAATGGAATGGCCAATTTTTCAACTGAACAGTGTTTTCGTTAGTAAAAATACTTCTGCTTAGTTTTGAGCAGTAGACTCTGTGGATTGCAGATCAAATTTCCTTTTCCTGAAGAAATACTGCTAGTGCATAACTTCTGGAAGAAATTCTCCCAGTAAGGAGAGGCAAGAATGAAATGACTAAACAACATGAAACAAAATTAGTCAAAAAATCTTTATCTGTTAAAAGTAGGAGGTGGGAGTAAACAACTTCTTGTCTGAGTTTTGAGCATGTCTGAAACTTCTCCATGGAGCTGTGAGCAAAAGTGGGTGGGGATGGACATGAAGGCTGGGAACACTGCTTTTACAGGTGTGCTGAATTCCCAAAAGCTGCAGCTTATCCTGTTGTTTTGCCTGTAAGATATTCCCAAACCAACAGTATTTCCTCTTTGAATACAGAATTAAGTTTTTCAATAATGTAAAAAGGAAATTAATTTCAGGTCATTTCAACTCAAAAACCGACAAGGGGAGCCCTTAAGGATTTGGTTCCTTCTAACAGAGCTCTTTTGCCTAGAGTGATCCAGATAACAAGGCTCATCAGATCTTCCAGTGAAATTCTTATTTGTGGATGTGTAACTTGTGAGAAGCAGAACTGATGAAATCTTATTTCCTATGATTTTTTTTTTACCTCTTCTCAGGCTGCCCTGCATTATAAATAAGTTAAAACTAGGTCCCTTCTAGACCTCTCAAGCACTAGGATTCAGCAAGGGCATTGTCCCTGCAGATTGCTTTCACCTGAAGCTTGTTGGTGATCAGCTGGTGATCCCAACGGTAGAAGAAAACCCTGAACAGCTCTCACTCAAGTGCATGACAGAGTGCAGGTCAGTACTGATGCTGAGAACAAAGGACTCATAAAGTAAAAGTTCCTCGGTCTCTGCAATATGTAACTCTGCTTCCTAACTATCTTTGTGTTTCCTCGGGACTTCCAGAGGATTGGACTAATCTCTGCTCCTTGTCTGGCACCACCAGGTAAGGTGGTATATAATATATAATGCGGATATAGATTTCTACTTGATGCAAAGGAGGATATGTCTGAACTGACTAAATAAATCTGAATTTAGCATATGAATCAAGCTTGCTTCTAAAAGCCAATTAAGTATCAGTGCTCTTAGCTGTTAGTTTTGGTTGCTCATAGTAATCCTTTGGATTTTAATGTAACTTCTGCATCCTGAAGTGTGATTTTTTAGGTGTCTACAATAATTTCTTGTTCTTTGGTCTTCCTTAAACTCATCTCTTTGGCCTACACAAATAATTTGAAGATCTCAAGTGAATATATGTGTGCCAGAGTGCAATTGTAGCTGCATGCTCTTGCAAAGAGCTCCTGAAAGTTTGCTTTAACTTGTAGTTCCTTAGTATTAACTGCTCTGCTGTTTGCTGTTAGAGTGACTGCTTCTGCCTTCAAGGCAGAGGCCACTTCTTGCTGTGGCTGGAAATTGGAAAAGATAAGAGAAAGGTTTTGTGTTTGTTTTCCTTTGTCCCTAGACCTCTGTCTTCTCCTAAGTTATTCTTCATGTCTTTGCTTGTTTTTCACTGTATTTTGACCTCCCTATCAGCTTGCTTGAAAGCTGCAGGTATTGTGTGTCTGTTTTTCCAAAACTTCTCCCTGACCTCATTAAAGGAGATTTTCTCCCTTGCAGGGGACCATCACCGGCAGGGATGAGGGGAGGAGTGAATCTGTAGTTCAGCCCAACACACAGTAAATCAACTAGACAGCCAGAAAAATAATTTTGAGGTGTGCAATGGGTTTGAGATGGCTTCAACCCACCTTATCCTTCCTGGTGATCAGGGATGCCTGTTGTCATGCCAGCTGGCATATTACAGAGATTAGCAGTGGGAATCATGTTGGAATTGTGACTGGACTGTGTATTGCAATTGCTGTAATTTACTAAGTGTAAAATGTACATTTGTATTATACTTTCAGTACATTTTCTATTACTCCACTAAATCAGAAATCCCATGTGACACCAACAATATTCAAACAAGTACATTTGAAATGAAATATTTCATCTGCCATGTGTGAACTCTCTAAAAGAACCTTGTCTGACAGAAAAAAGTGGGGGGGAAAGATGGCAAGATCAAGATTTAACCTTATCAATGAATTCACACTGACCTTGCTCTGGAATGGTCTTGATCTCCAATGGTAATGGATCAAGGCAAAAATTTAGTCTCTAATTCCATGATTTCATATGGTACTGGATCAAAGCAAAAATTTAGTCTCTAAATCCATATAACATTAGGTACAGTATGCTTTTCTTTCTTGGCACTGGGGACAGGCTAAAAGAATCCCATATCACATGTGAAAAATGCCTAGTTAATTTAATGGGGAAAGCTAAGCAGGGCTGCACTTAGAACAAGAGGCTTGCACAGACAAGACTGGGAATGCACATACCTCAAGGTTAAAGATGGAGCACTCCTTTAAGGGCAGACATACAATGTTAATTTAAGTACTCAAAGTGATTTTGTATAAGTGGGAGGGCAAAGGGACACCAAGTTCTCTTACTTTGTCATTGGGTGATAGAATATAGTAGCTGGAAACCTACTAGAAACTTATAATTAAAGGTCTCTGCAGAATATATGAAGGTTCTGCTGAGCTTCCTACATAATTCTCAGTGAAAGGAGAGGAAAAATTCCTTTGAAAATACAGGAGGCAGTGAATCTGTCCTCTCTGTGTGAGAGAGCTCCAGCAGAGCTGCTGAGGCCTGATGTCACTGAAGGGATGTAATACTTGAAGTACAGCATGATCAAATAAAATATGCAGAAAGCAAGCACAGCCTTAGGCTCATTTCCTTTTAAGCAAACAAATAAAAAACTGTAAGGCTGTGGCAGGGGAAGACAACACAGGGAAGAAAGCAAAGCTTTCATTCAGGAATTTGAGGTACCCAGAAGTCACTTCTGTGGCCACAACAGGACATGGATATTATTTGACCCAAGTTATGGACCATGCTCTGTGGTAGCCTCTGTGTTTCTGAGGGTGCAGAACATGGTATCCAGAGCTGTCTGCTCAGGCCCTGCACTTTCAAATTGATTGGTATGGGTGGACCTGGTTGCCTGTAAAGAGTCTCTGTGCATCTGTTATAACGGGCTGTTTGCAGACGTGGTTTTACTGTGTGCCTATGTTCATCCCTTCTGGAGAAGGAAGGATAAATAAAGCTTCACAGAAGGATAAATTAGGCTCATTCAGCAGAACATCCCTAATTGTCACTGTGAACTGATCTCCCATCACTGGTGCCAAACCAGTGGATTCAGTCTCTCAGGCATTTTTGAGCTCAGATGTGCATCTTGTGGACCCCTTGGGGAGACCTCTGTGATCCCTTGTCACCTTCCTGTGCCTCCCCTTCCTGTGTGCTTGCCATCCAGACAGTAAATGCAGAAGGTACAGTTGGGTGGCCTGTGAGCAAAAAGTGCCAGCTTCACCAGATTGGTCTCATGTTTTGATCTGCTCCCCCAGCACTCTCCCCAAGTTTGTGGTTTAAAAGAATTGTTTCTGTCTTACAGTTCCTGTGCTCTGATAAGTCTTCTTGTCCACTAGTCTTTCTGGACCAGAATTTTGTCTTTGATCTTCGACAGAAACTGGATAGATGAATTAGCATATCAAAACAAATAGGCTTCTTTTATTACCTTTCCCCCAAGTCAGCTAACTTGGAGCTTTTCCAGGAGCAGGAGCTCCTCTATTTATTACATCTTTTTATGCTGATCAAGGTTTGCCATCTTTGTGTAATAGGACACAGAGCTGGAAACAGAAGATCGTTCCTACCAATTTCTGTTTGATCTTCTCTTCACCACACTGCCATTGAAAGATTTTCCCCACCTCTGCAGTTGGCTACAGTATATAAAATCACCTGCTGATAACAGTGCTCTGCTGCTCTTTCTCAAATTTTCTGCAAGGTGGTTTTTTTTTTTTTTTTTGGCACTCAGCAATGGATAGACTTGGTTCAGTGCAAGAAGTTGTTGGGCTAGAAAAGTAAAGACTTTATCCCCATAAAGACACAGAGGTTAAGGACATTTGTTTCCAGTCTTTTAATTTAGTTTGTCTCTACCAAAGATAAGGTAAAGGACAAAATATGTCACAATGTTCTCATACAGAGGTTTTTTTTTTTTTTTATTCCTGGAGCATAGAGTAGGGATTAGCTTAAAGAAGACTGAGAAAAAGAAGAGGACAAGTTGCTGTGAACTGTCAAAGTACCCTGTTATGGTTGCTGGCTTTCTGGATTTTATGATGTCTCAGTACTTGAAGGTCAGCTCAGTATTCCATCTCCTTAAGGCAGGTGTTTCAGTGAAGCTCTGAGCTTTCGTGTTTAAAGCAAGGCAGCCCTCCCAAATCCACATTTCCTAACCTGCTGGCTGTGTAAGAAGTGGTAAGACATGTTTTCCTGGTACCAAAGGCTTCAAAACTGCTGGGCATTCTTAAATCACATGCTGCTGATCCTCTTTCTCCAAGTGAAATAGTAGCACTTCCCACTTTGTAGACAATGGGAGTCTTATCACTGCTGTGTTAAAAGCAGGGTAATTCCAAAGCTGAGCTGAGCTGTTTTGAAAATCCCTCCTTGAGTTCCCAAGCTTTAATCTCCTGGTCCTGCAAGTAAAGCCTGTATATTCCCTCAGCCCCTCTCTGGCTTTAAAAGAAGTGCACCTTCTTAGTAAGCTTGTGCTTCAAATGTGAAGTGATATGGGGATGAATGAGAAGGGTTTACATGGACTTGGAAGTCACCCCTTAGTTTTTTCATTCTATTGTCATAGGAACAACAACCTTTGCTTTGTGTAGTAAAAGTTTATCAGTAAATGCTAGCTAAACTTTACAGAGGAGGATGTGACGTGGTTTATCTGGAAGGATGGCAAGGCATGAAAAATAATCGTGGTGACTTGAAAACCCAAAAGTGCAATTTTGTGCATGGTGCCATTTCTGATTTGCATTTCACTGTGTACCAATGGCAGGAAAAAAGACATAATTAATGCCATAAAGCATGGACTTCCAGTCCCCTTGAGAAACACAGCAACCCTGTCTAGAGTTTTAGTTGACATGGTGATATTTAAAAACAGCAATATAGGACCTTGGAAGCCATGGTAACCCTTTCTGTTCAGAGACACTAAAATGTAAAGCACCCTGTGGTGAGATAATGCAAAAGGTGTGTGTTGGCATTGGAGCTGCCCTGCTGGGAAGCACTTACAATGTGAAAGTTGCCTGGGGCAGATGGTGTTTGGTACCTGACTTCATGACTCTGTGCTCATGAGAATTACCTGTATTGCCCCATGCTGCTCTTCTGCAAAACTGCTGTTACAGGGGCCACTCTACTGACCCACCATGTGGGTGTTGTGAAGGAAGGTGGTCTGTCAGGCAGTGCATTAGAGTGCAAAATCTGGAGTCCTGTGCTCTATGTTAAGCTGCTCTAGAGTCTTACAGTGTTGTGTGGCTTTCTGCTCTCCGCTTGGGTCAGAGTTGTATCTTGGCTCCTCTAAAATGTGCCAGGCTTTCAGCCAGAGAGGCTTGCAGCAGGGATTCTGCCTGAGAATACTGTGCAAAAATTTACTGGGGCCCTGATCTTGCTCAGAGCTTCTAGATTGCTAAAGCAATATAAAGGTTAGCAAGAATAACTCATTACAGACAGCCTAGCCAAGCTATTCTCACAAAGAGTCCTAGAAGGGTGGTCTCTGAGGTGTATTTGACTGGCTCCACATATCTCTGCCTAATGCAGAGATGTACTTTCACACCGGTTTCTGGCAGGCTTGAGCAATCTGTAAATCACCTCAGGTCCTTAAAACCATGACTGCCAGATGTCCTCCTGTAGCCAGAGGGGAAACTGCACTCTGAGTTGTTGTGGTATTTCCCACCTTGGGGAAGGTGGCTTTTGTTTTTCCTACAGTATTAAAATGAAGCTAAGTGCCATTGGTATATTTTTTGTAATTTCTTCTGGCAGCAGGTGATGGTGAATAGATAAATGCTGTTATTCCAGACCTTAAGACTTATACCAGTCTAAAGCTATAATGACAATACCAAAAATGTCAATATATTTCCAAGTTTAGAGAGAAGTGATAGCTTAGTATTACTACGTGGATTTTTTCTGTTTACTGGTTTCTTTTAGACATACCAAAAAAGGTTCAGCAGTTCCCAACAATATTGAATGAGCCTCTAACATTTTTTCAAACATACAGTGGTGGTTGACTTCATACTGGTGATCCAACGGCTGAAGAGGCTCATGCTGCAAACCTTGTAGAGGATTTTATGCCTTCATCAGTCTCTTAAGGTTCATGTTTTACTGTGCAAATAATTGTATTTGTGTGCTGTTGTCATGGTTGCATAGGTATAGACTTTCCCATTCTGGAAGTCAGAGAGGAAATTTAACAGCATGTCACTGAGCAGGTAAAATCACACAGAGACACATGCCTGTTGAAGCAGCAGGATTCTGCTCTTCCTCTTATCTTTTCTCTTCTCCAGCCCCTCTTCCTCCAGTTCTGCACTCTCACTTTAATCTGTGTGGCACATTCCCTGCAAGAAGCTCCTAAGCTCTTTACCACTAACCTAAGGGTTGATATTGGTGAGGGCACTATCACAGAGATAAACAGAAGGGCAAGGCCAGTGCACAGAGCTTCTGACAGTCCACTTGGCATCTCCCAGCTGCATTCCAGTATAAGTCTGCATGGATTTCAAGTTTTCTTCCCTCTTTGCACCATTTCTTACCAATCTTGGTTTTTTCTGCAGTGTTTACATTCATGAATCTCTGGCCCTTAGACTGTCTTCTGCTGCTTCCCAGAGGTCTTTACTGATTTCTTTCTTTCATTGTGTTCATGTCTGCACTTACAGCACGGGTTGGGTCAGGAAGCACAGGCTGTGTCAGAAGAAAGGATTAGAGGAACTGTGAATGTCCTAGGCCAAAGTTAGATGTCTAGAGCTGTAGATACCAATTCTGTCCTCCTGATCCTGCGTGGGCTTGAGCAACAGCTGGAGGTCAGCAAATCAGCAACTCCTCTGTCACCATTTGTCATCATGTAATGACGCACTTGTTGTATGACAGGGCTGCCAATGATTTCTGTCTGGACCCTTTAGGCAATTTTGTTTTGGCTCTTTGTAACAAAATAAGTGTGATCACAGCAAGCCCAAGCAAATTTGTAGAGTACTGCGTTGACATAGATAAGGCAGCCACTGAAGATGCACCAGCAACATGCCCACAGCCAAGGTACAAATGCTTCCAGTGAGCTGGACATCTGCTTTGGTGACTAAGAAGGCTAGTCTGGTGTGAGCAGCCAGCAAGGCACTTACTGGTGTCTGAGACCACAAACTGGTTCTGCTCTGGAAGTGGAGGCAAAGGAGGTGGAGATTGAGCAAGTGCTGAAAGCTGGCCTGGTTTCCCTCAGAAATTCATACTTGGCTAATGTGCCAAAACTTACTCTGCTGCTATTATGTTCCTGTTGGACCTTTCAAGGCAGCACAAAGATGTTGGCATTTGCTGCCAAGGTGCCTCTGCCTTGTTGTGTAAACACAATCCTAATGTTTCTCGGGATGTATGACTTTAAGAGATGGGTTTTCTTTGGGTTAACAAAGCAAGTAATGGGAGTAGCTGCATCCTTCTGCCACTTTGAGGGGAATGGAAAGAGATAGAAAGCAATTATTCAAGTTGGAATGCATGCAGAGCATTTTTATTATTGTTATTTATTGTTTTATGGTCACACGAGTAGTGCTGCGCCTCGGAAGGCGCAAAGCGAGCCTTCGGCACAGCTCGAGTAAATCACCACGGCTCCATGACACTGTTGGATTTACACCAGCTTGCTTTCTCTACATCCTGGCCCCTGGTTTCAGCCTCCAAAAATTGCCTTGTACATTTTAAATGTGAAAAATTGGGACAGCAGGCATGATGAACAAAAGAGAGGGGATGGAGAGGAAGCAACCTAGCTTGCTGCCTGATATGAGATGCTGGGTGCATGGGCAGAGCATGACCTTCTCTCCTTTCTGAATTTTCATCTGAAAAGCTTTAGTAAATCTTTGTAGTATTTTGACTAATAGTTACACTGGAGAAGGAAATGCACTTGGGAGGCAGGGCATGTTATAAATCCTTGAGGTGAAAATAGCTAAAACAGCTAAATTCCTGTTTGCATTAAAATATGTTGGTTTGTCTGCTTCTCTGGATGTTTAGCTGGCAGAAGTATTTTTATTTTTTTTAAACATGTAGATGAGTATCCCCTTGTGCTGCTCTACACACATGGAAGCTGCTGCAATGCCTGAAGGCTCAATGTGAGTAACTCACCCATTGGTTTGGGATCAGCCATGATTTAGAGCCTTTTTTGGTTGTCGTGGTTTTCCCCATCTCAATGCTTAAGAGTTCTCAGGGTAGGGAAGTGCAGCTATCAAGGAGGTGGTTGTAGAGAGTTGATGAGAAGTTGTGTAAAAACAATGTTTTTAGAGGGCATGTGTGCAAGGATTTAGTTACTTATTTATTCTGTTTTGAGGGGGTGGGAATGAGACTTTCTGACTGCTGTCACTTTGGAAAACTTCCCAAGGCCCCCATGGCTGCTCTGCTCTGTGCACCTATCACCTTGGGAACCCTGGCTGAGCGGGCCACCAGCTGCCACTGTTCCTGTAGAGGCACAAATTGATGCTGGCACCTCTCCTCAGAAGAGGGGCAGGCACCACATGGGCTTGCCCTGTTTCCTCCAAGCAGGTGCCTCTGGAGTTGTTGCAGGAAAACCAAGGAAGAAGTGGGTTGTGTAGGCTGGCTGAAACCAGGGCACTGGCATGGTGATGATTGGGTTCCTGATCCTTGCAAAAGTCAAAGCAGTCAGTGCTATCAAGATGTGTAGGATAAGACAAGGTAGCTTACAAAATTAAATTCCTATTAATTTCTATGAGTTTAAAATTAGGTTAACCTTTATAATTAGTAAAATAAGGCTTTCAATAATCATCCCTAGGGAAAAAGGAACTCCTAAAAAAAAAGAACAACAACCCAACAACAAAAACAACCTTAATTTTGCTCCATCTATTCTATGCTGACTTCTTAGGCATATTGTACTGCTGTTTCTTCCAGGCAGCCCAGGTGAGGTGCCCTGCTCTACCATCAGGCAGTGCTCTCTGCAAAATGTCCCTCTGACCTCAGCAGCATTGCTGTAATTCACCTTGAGGGTGCTTATCAGTGTGTTCACTGCTAAAACAACTCCAGCAAGCTTTCTAACTAACCTTTTTAACTAGTTGTGATGTCTGTATTTTCCACTCTAGCTGTTAACATAACATTGTAAGTTTTTCATTTCAGCTCGATTATAGTAGCTCATGCATTCGGCTGTATCTCTATCCTTGCAGTCTCAGTACTGACAGTGACCTAACTCCAGTTAAAGTGAATCTAAGCCTGCTGAGGCTTCAGACCTAAAAATGTCCTGCTTGCATTTTTACAAAGCAGAAGTCATAACTTTTCCAAGCCTAATTTGCAGTTTAACTATGCAAAGTTGTGAAGAGCTGTACAGAACGAAACAGAAACTCTCACAGAATTGCAGATTTCTTTTCTCCTAAAGAAAAGCCTAAGCCGCTCATTGATCTGAATGGAGACGTTTTTATTCTTGCATTTTTTGTAAAGCAAGAAGTGCAGCCTTTATGCCTATCCAAACCTGGAAAAAGTATTAGGTGAAATATTGTTTCAGTCAGTGAAAGGTAAGGGAAAATTGTGCACTTTACCAAAACCAAAAAGAAAATACTTCTCAGAGGAGAGAGAAACATTTTGAAAGTGGGTTTTTTTTTTAACATTATCATTTCTACTTTTACCTGGACATACATGTTAGCTAAATTTAATTTAAATTTTCAGATATTCCTAGATAAATCAGAACAATATTTTAGACTTCTTTTTCTTGGTAGTTGATTTTATATTTGTATGAAGACTGTTGTCTAGCAACTGTTAGCATAACAGAGCTGGAGGTATGACCTCCAGAAATAATCTCTGAAACTGAAATTTGCTGTGCATTTGAGCTACCTGCATCACCAAAAGAGAAGTTGTTCCTCCCTAGTCCTGGCTTTTTCCCCAACCTCCTTATGGTGTTTCTGTCCCAGCATGAGTTGTGTTTGGGGATGTGTGAGGGATTGGTTATTGGTGCAATGGACAGACCCTTTCTTTTTGGCATTAGAGAATTACAAAAGTTTGGAAAGGACCTTGAAAGATCTGGTCCATCCCTTTGTGGGAAGAGAAGCCTCAATGAGACTATCTAGCATGGCTTGAAACTCCAGTGATGGACACACTACCACATCCCTGGGGAGGTTGTTCCAGTGACTGGCTGATTATTTCACTGTAAGAAATTTCTTGCATCAAGATGGAACCTCTCTTGGTGCAACCTCTTCCTGTTTGCCCTTGTTTTGTCCATGTGATCCTTCTGCTGAATAATTTCCCTGTTACGTGCATCTTTGCAGGAACACGGTGCTTACACCAACAAGCTTCAGGCAGTGAGGTGCTGGGAAGGGAAAACACCTCACAACTTTGCTAGGCAGAGAGAATATTGATAAACATTGCAGGCAGAATTTGTGGTGAGAGAGAGCTTGGATGAAGCTGTAGGAAGCCTAGAAAAAAAATGGAATAGCTCAGAGAGAAGCAGAGCTAACGAACTCTAATTTCCTATGTGCTTGTATTTTGAGGAGCAGCTCCACATAGGTTTGCTGGGGCTTGGTCAGATGGAACACTCATGGTACAGACTTCTCCCAGCCAGGGTCTTAAAGATTATTTTCCCTTGCTCTCCTGCTAATGCCTGCAGAACCCATGAATGTTTCTGAGGGTGCTTCCTCCCTGCCAAAGGCAACGGAAATTGGCTAATGAGCTCAGAGTCAGCAGAGGGAGGCAAAAAGGCACGTACAGAGCATTTAACTGGTTTGGAAGCCAAACCACAAACTTAATCCTTGGAGGACACAGTCATGTGATGTGAGGCGTTGAATTGCCAGCGGGTGTGGGAGGGAGGTGAGGGGGTTATTACCTGAGCATGCATGGGGATGCCTCAGTGGGTGGGAAACTCCTAAACTTCGGCTTTGAAAAAGACTGCTATTCTAAAACTGCTTTACTCCCTCCTGTGTCCCACGGTATGACTAAGGGGCCTTGTCAGTCAAGAGGAAAACAGAGAGCTGGACTCAGATAGTGAAAGCTCCCTGAGGCTGGCTGTCAGTGCTCCAGGGCCCTGATGCCAGCAGGACTTCCAAAGTGATTTAGAATGAAATTAAACAGTGGGGAGGGAGAGGAGGAAGCACAAATATTTTTCCCTTGTTAACTTATTTTCCCCTTTTGTGCATGAACTAATGCGACGGAAAGTGATACAGCTAAAATAAGTGCATTTATTGGGAGCTGCCTGCAGTGCTGTGAGTTATGGCTGGAAATCGCTCACTGGCCAGTCCATTCCTTTCCTGCACTGTATCACCATGTCCTCCCAGCAGTGCCCGAGGCAGAAGGCCCCTGGGAAGTGTAATGAATGTGACAGGGTGACAAATGCAAATCTGGTCAGAGCACAGAGCAAGGGCCAAGTTGTGCAGCTGCTTTCACCATCATGACTGTGGTTCAGCACCTGAGCCCATAAAAGTGAGGGATGTCACCAGCCCTGGGGGAAGAAACAGCAAAAGGGCAGACTTCCAGCAGGACAGGTCATGAGATATACCAGTTCCTTCAGGAAGCAAGAGAGCTGCTTAGGGTGTGTGCACTTCTGAATAAGGTTTCACTTCTTAATTCTCCTTTTGCCACCTATTTGATAGACTGTTGTATCTTTACCTGGTCTGCAGCATGTTATCACATACACTTTAACACAGTTCTAGCTGTGAAGTGCCTCATGTTTTCCCATGGAGCACATCTCCTGCGGAGACTTCTCCCTGGCCTGCATGTTCTAAATGAAACTCATTTTGATGCGTCTTCCATCTGCTTAAGTGTTGGCCATAAATAACAACATATTACAAAATTGCCTTCTTGTCAACACACAGATTGTTTATGTGTCATTTCCTCTATCCTTTGTGTTGCTGCAACTTCCTAGGGAAGGAGGATTTATTCGTGTAGCACCATTTGGGAATGAAACCAAATCCTATGGAGTACGAAATAAATACAGTCAATTTTTGGTACTACATTTTTATTTATTTTTTTATGAGACATCTTCTTTCCTTGACGGCTTTGCATCTCACCATGTGGCATCCACTAGCTTTGCCATATCATCTGTTGTTTAGGGTCTTATATTTCCAGAGTATGTTTGCAAGCTGAGTGTAGAACTGTGAACCACAGTCCCACGGTATTTTTGACTGAAAGCTAATCTGGAATTTCCACTTACTGTAAGCTAATCTTGAATCACCACAGCCTCATTTTCGTGTCAAATTGAAAGAAGGGCTCTATCAAATTTAAAATGCTGTTGGGAGATTGGTCAAGGGTCATATTAGGAAAGAAACAGAAGTTTCTGTTTTCTATGATCTCTAAATCAAATAGGCTATAAATAAGTACCCTTGACATAAGTATTGCATTCCTTGTGCCAATAAATTGTTAAAGCCCTTCCAGTCAGAAGGCAGTGGGCTTTCTTGTGTGAATGCTCCCTTCCCTAGTGACTGACTGGGCCTGGCTCTTTGGGGACCACCTGATACTGCTATTGCTCCGAATGCAGAGTTTTACAAGAGCTCTCACAGTTTTCATGTTGAGCACTGTTGGAACACTGCTCTGTCATTTGAAATACTGAAATATTGTTACTAAAGCTGTTAAAGGCCTGTATTTTCTCTGTGACAAGTGCTCTTGTCCCAGTGAGGTTTACTATAGATGCAGGGGATACAATGGGTCCTGGACTTAGACCATGGCTGTGGTAAAAGTGGAGAGCTGTGTGTCTGTCCCTTGTGGCCCTGGGCCAGCAGTAGCACAGCTGTCCTTGATGCTGGATTGTGCTACTCCACATTTGTTTTGTAAAAGCAGCTTTCTTGAAGTCTTGCTTATTGAGGATAATTATATATGTGCTATGTGTATAGCTCATCCTCACAAGCAAATGTATTTCCAAACAGAGTTACTTCAAGATGGAAATGCTTGCCTTTCCTTCTTGCTTTTGTACAAGGATACTTTTGTTCCATCTCCCAGAGGAATGGGGTCTGGCTAAATAAGCCAGGCATATGCTTTTGAGGGAAAAGAGCTCATCTAAGCAATGAATCCTCCTGGCCCTAGACCACTCACTTGGACCTGGAGAGTTTTGATGACGATTCAAGAACAAAAGCTCTGCCTAACTAGGCCTGTTGCCATTTCTGTGTAGACATAAGTCAAGTCTGAGACATGCTGCTAGCCTTTTTACAACATATGTGACAAAATTCCCAGAATCTGCTGCTCTAACTTTTCCAGAGGGACAGAATTTGGACTGCTTGTTTGCCTTGAGGTTTATTAGATCCTTTGGAGAACTGACAGCATGGATAGCTTTTCTTAAAAAATTGTTTCCTTTAATCTTCACTGAGCTTTCCTGGCTTTACTGGTGCTATGTTTTACAATTAACACTGGTGGATTTTGCGATGTAGAGATCACTGGCTTAACTCTGTTTCTGTTCAGATCTGCAGTAAGCCTCCTAGAAAATCCCCCTCTTCATTTCCCTTACCCAGAGCTTGCTTATAGAAATGTATACAGAAATTTACCTTTTCTTGCATGCATGAATTAGCCCCTTAAAAAGAGTTGACACTCATCTTCTTTGGAGAGAAAGCTAGAAGGCTTCAAGCTGCTGAGAAGAGGGAAGGTCACCACAAGGTCTGCAGAGTGCAGGGAGGAAATGCACTATTTGGCCTCCACTGTGATAGGTGGACACATTATAGGTACCCCAAGGCTCACACAGAATTTGCAGAGAGCCTTGGAAGTTTGGTTGAAACCCCTGGAGACATGCATTGAAAACAAAGTAAGCAGAGGGGTTATTTATGATCTGCTTCTCTCCATTTTTTTTCATGATTTTTTTTTTATTCCTTCAAATGAGAAAGCTGGCTTGTCCTGACTGTTTCCAATGAAAATTTGCCTTCTGAGATTCAAAGATCTCTTCAAATAGCTAAAGATGTTTGTTCTTTTTGGGGCATTTGTTGCTAAAAGCAGAACAAAAACTTCTAGCTGTATTATGTTTGTAACATGAAATGGCTCTGTTTTATTCTTAGTATAAATATATCTTTGTCTTATGGAAATAGATTTCATAACTGATCTTATGCTGACCAGAAAATAAGTGGCATTAATCATAAGAGGCAAAACCCTCATGTACAAATTTCTTTTTTAACAATAGTGAAAATATTGTATTTTTAAATAGGGTGAACATTCCTCAGAAATTATTATTTCATTACCTGCTTAATCTTACACTGGGATTCTAGGGAGATGTATTACAATTTCTGGGTATATTTCTCCACTTTAAGGATAGTGATGATTATCAGAATATCAACATATCTGAAATCATCTTCCTTTTAAAGAAAGGAGGAAACTTACCCACTATACCCCAGGTTTGTAGTGGATAACATGAGAATTTGTTTACATTTCTGGAAGAAAAGATGAAGAAAAAGCATTCCAACAGAAAAGGACAGGGGATTAGACTTTCTGCTCAGGATCTGAGGTATCTGTGGCTGGTCTTTAATTGCCAGTCAGGCAGAGACATTGATCAGGAATGACACGGGCAAAACTGAGCTTGCCTTGAGGTGGAAGTTTGCCCTGTAACTTCTAGAGGTCCCCTCCATCCCTGTGGGTACATGATAGTTCCATGCACTATGGACTTATCTTCCTGACAGCTGTTGCTTCTCATTGGATATGTGTGATTTTTTTGTCTCCCTGTACAGAGAATAAGCTTTATGCTTAACAAACTGAGGACATATTTTAGAAGGGAAAAAAAGGGAAAAGTGGATAGATTCCCAAATCAAATGCTAATTAATTATAAAACTCTCTGATTCTGCATGTATTTGTGTTGCTCTTTTGTCCTTTTCTATGTATATTTTCTCAGGGGCTTTAGCTGAATGACCTAGCTTTAGAGCTTTTCCTTTAGAACCCCTGTCTTAGCCTGAGCAGTGCTTGCAGAACTGGTAGGAGCTTAGTGTTGGCTGTTCTTCATGCTCAAAGTCAGTCCCTGCACATTGTCTACTTCACACTCTCTTGCTCTAAAAGCAAGGCATCTTTATTTTCCAAAAGATACTTCCAGTGTTGCTTCCTGCAGTAATACTGAATAATTGGTTAAGTGAATTATCAGTGAGTGCAACTCACTGTTATCATCTTCACCCTGCACCTGAGACACAGTCAGAGAGACAGACAAACTGAAATCAGTAAAAATGTAAATTTATTGTTTCAATTCAGCTATCTGATTGTGCAAATTCCTATTTTCTGCTGTGGTGTCAAACAATAGTCTCTAGGCAATGCAGACTTGAGTTACTTGCTGCTCTTTGACAAGGAGGTTCAATCTCAGTGTTCAGAAAATGAGGTTCACACTGTTAAACATCATGCAAAACTTTATGGTCGCCAAACATTACAAAAATAAAAATATAGTGTCCCAAGTCATGGACTTCATGCTCTTTTTCATGCCACTAAGGTCCTGCTGGACAAAAATGAAAGAGCCATGACATGGATGCTACTGTGCTTTATTTTTCTCCTAGTCCTGAAAAGCAGATCTGGGGAAAAGGGTGATATCACCATGAGTGCAATTTCTTGGGTGGATATTCATAGCCAACACTTGAAAGCAAAGTGACACACTGAAGCAAAACATGGGGAATACAATTGTTCTCCTATTTTTCAGTACAACTAATGTTAGACTTGCTAACAAGTCTCTGCCCAGAGTTCGCTGCATGGGCTTTTTTCATTGTTGGCTACCTTCTGTTAGGTGTTTGATGCTGTAGGAAGCAGTGGTGTTAGCACAGAGCCTTGTCCTCATGTGTAACTCATCAAAGAGTGCCCTTTCTGATGTAAGACTGCAGGTTCTCTTACTACTATGACTAGGGTCTACTCAGCTGTCTCATTGAGCAGAGCTTTTTCCCCTTGCTTCATTTCCTGTGTTCTGTTTATTGAGATTTCCCTGTATTTTTGTGGGTGGTCAGGGTTTGGCCTTCCTACTCCTGCAGTTAGAGTTCCTGTATGATAATGAAAAACAACTTCATAACACTTTTACTGCCTTGGGATGGAGGCAGAGACGCTGCTCTGAGGCCCATTTTGAGCATGTTTTATGTACAGTTATGAAACCTAGGCTGCTGAGAAGAGTGGAGCCATCCCCAGTGTAGCAGCCAACAATTTTTACTCAGCAATTTCTGTAAAACAGAGACTTATCAGACATTTTCACCTGGTTTTCTTTTTAGTGTTTTAAGATTGTTTCTGTCTTGGAGAAATGTGAACAAATGGGCCATCTCTTTCAGACTTATGCGCAGAGACAGCTCTTAATATGATACAGATCTCTCTGTTTCACCATGCAAAAATGTGTAGCATCCTTAGGCCAGCATATTCAATAAAGCTGTTGCTTTATGGGAGTCTGTTTAGACCTTTGCAGTCCATTGCTATCCTGCTTATGAGTGATAAGCTCACGGCTGAACCTCGTGCTTGCCAGCAGGTTCTCTGGTGTGTCTTGCTGTCTCCCCACAAAGTGAAGTTATATTTCTGTGTGATACAGAGGTGAGGATGCTTCATGAACGGTGCTTTTCATCTGTGTGTGGTGGGCTGCTGTACAAGAGAAGTCTCGAGTCCTTGGTCCCCTCTCTTGTAGGGCAACTTGAATTGTGGGGCTGTGAAATGCTTAGTACAAGGTCTGTCCTGCTCTGGCAAAACTTGAGCTTTAACAAGCTGCTTGCCAGACAATGCATCTGTGGAGTATTTTCCATGCAGTTCCTGACCTTTTAGCAGTCTTTGTATGCAAAGCCCAAAAAAGTTCCCTGCTCTCCTTAACATCTGGCAACTAAGGAAATCTATAGCTTTATTGCTGCTTTCTCCTATTATTCTGTACTGGATTGAAAGTTGCATCTTCTAGGAGTGCTGCTTTGTCTTTGACCTCACAAATAAAGCTGAGGGTAGAGGACCTGGAGCCAGGACTGGGTACCCTGAGAACAAGGAGAATGGGAGCAGAAGTAGGTTCCTCTGTTACATTCATTTCCAGACAGCCAAACAATTCAGGACTCCAGAAAACTATTGCTGTTGTCTTCTGACACTTCAGAAATGGCTCCACAAGAACCATTACCATTCGAGCGTTTGATAGAAGTGTGATCTTCACTTATGGGCTGCTGATGCGTACAATATGAAAGATGAATTTTCTGCTCAGACACTCCCCGGCTTATTGTAGTAGAAAATTGTGCTCGGCGCTACATTGTTTCTTTTGCTGTACATTCTGTGTTGTATTTCCAATGCTTGAATCAGGGTTACAGATTTCTAGAGTTATGCGATGACAGCATAACCTTGGAACTATTTTAAGACAGTGTGGCAGGTAATAGTGGCCCCAAATTTACATTTGGTAATAAAAAAATGGCTTCTATAAAATTTAATATGGACATAGAAATATTATTACGACTTTGCACGTCATTGCAATGGAAAAGCTCCCCAGCAAGGTTTTCTGTCCAAAGGCAGCATTTGGCAGTGGTGGTTTCCTCACTTAGGTTAAATGTGCCGTTGTAGTTTTCAGTCTTACAGGGTGATGGTAACAGAAGGAAGTGGTAGGAAAAAATAAATTTGATTTTTATTGTTGGCTTAGTTTCAATAATCTAGGAAGTTATTAATAACTTCAGCCACTTGAATAATTTATAAGATGCATCTCTGGTTTTTTTCTCATTAATTATTTGATAATTTCCCCTGATTATTGTTGTTTTGTAATTACAGCGCTGCCTAGAGGATCAAATTAAGCTGAGGGTCTCTTACTCTGTCTGCTAAGATGGAGTTCTTTCCTAAAGAAGCTGCAATCTAAGTTGCAGTGATAAAGAGAGGAGAAAGCAGATAAAACAGTTTGCTCAGGGTTATAGCAAAGTCTCTGGCAAGGCTGAGTTGTCATCTTGGAATCCTTAATGCCAAAATTACAGACTGAAGGTTTGAATTTAATACCCAAGATGGTGGCATTTAATAAAGCTGAGAAGTCTAGAAGGAGAAATAAAATCCATTTTGTGCCAATGGGAATGAATCCATGAAGGCTTGGATGTGAGGGCTATTTTAACAGGTCTTCCTGAAGCACCTGTTGTCTGTCATAGCTTGACCCCAAGGCATGGACCAGAGGTCTCTGATTCTATCACATGAAGTGGTTCTTAGGCTGAACTCAACAAAATTCAGTATAAATTTCAGATTCATCTGCATGCTTTCCATTGCCCTGACAAGAAAAACTGTTGAAACTGTCTAATTACATTTCTGTGGTTTTATATTGCTTACTCTAATTTTTTATCTTGATTTAACTTATGTGCAGTATTTGCCATTGTAGCTGAAGTTTGAGAATTCAATAAGTTATGAGATTGACTTATTCCCATTAAAAAAGTAATTTTGAAATAGGATTGCTCCTCTGTCATGCTATAATTGAAGACTGAAACATAATGGGAGAAAACAATTGTTCTGTGTATTTCAACAAGCCATTAAAAACAAGGAAAAAAAACTTTGAAAACCACAAACTCACTCTCTCTGTTTTAGTTTAACAACAAATTCAGAAATATAACTGCTCACTGAAATCGAGAAAAGTGACTTTGTTGTGTTTAAGACCAAAGAAAGAGAATTGAATTAAAATATTTTATGAATAAGATAATTTGCTTGAAGATGTATTGTTCTCTGCCTTTTAGTATTAAAGATCTTTTCCAGTTTCCTGTTGACTTAGTCAGACCAACAGAGATCCTTTGTGCTTGCAGTTAGATTTTGGTGTCAGCCAGTGAACAGGAGAGATCATTCCCAGAGGATGATTCAATCTTTGTGTCTTAGAAGGCCATGAATGAACTGAACTTTGGTGTAGCTTTTCTTTCTCTATTAGACCACCTTAGAGGAGAAAGTTAATCCTCAGGACATGAACGCTTAAGACTGAAATGTCTTATACTTGAGCTTTAGGAAAACAAGGAATAATTTCTGGGGGAAAAAAAATTGCACATCTAGGTTTTAATTTTTTTTTTTCTGGAAATTGCAAGGAATCCCAGAAAAATTGTTCAGGGGTGAATCTCAATGGCCAGGTACTCATTTCCTCCTATGTGAGAGAGGATATATTTGTGGGGGGTTTTTTGGTGCACATTTGTTTGAAAACTTAAAAACCTGCCAGCAGCCACAATTCCAAATACCACAGAATAATCCATTTCCCTATTTCAGTGGTCTCTGGCCCTTTGAAGTTCCAGTTACAATTAGGAAGATGGTCTTGAAACTAAAAAGCTAACTTGTGCTTTTTTTGTGTGCACTTGTGCCAAGTTTTGTAATTTGTAGAAGAATCTCCAGGCATCTATGCTGTAAGGAATTCCTGGAAGTGTTTTGCTATTGCAAAGAGATTTACTGTATGTACCAAGACAGAAGACTGTCTCATTCTTCATATGTCTCAGTGTTTGGAGGATTAAAATTCAGGTGTGTGGTGTGTTGTTGTGTGTATGTGTGTGGTGTTTCATTTTGGTTGCGTCTTAAATATATTATTTTGACATTTTCACATTCCTTGGCTCATGACCAAGGTTTCTTTGCTGCCTGTGGACAGATATTTGGATATGGAAGCATCAGCACTTTTGAGGGGAATAATTACCTCATTTTAGGCAGTAGTGGAGTCTCACATGCCTGTGTCCAAAATGGTATTACAGAGGTTGACCTGTGATAAGTAGGAATGCAAGAGATGCCTTGAGTCCTTTGAAACATATAATGTTGGAGCTGTGCCAGGGTAAAGATCAGTTTCTTACTGCAGGACCTGGAATCTGATCTTCAGCTCCTACAGCAAAATCACTCCAAGTGAGTCTAAACCTTTGTGGCACCTGGGTTCTAGGCCATTAGGTTTCATTGGTTTGTCGGTCACACCTTTTCAGTCTGCTTAGCTGGACAGGTATTCACTCCATCACCCAGAGGGAAAGTGGCTGGCTGGGGATATGCTAATGAGTGACGTAATTACAGAGGTCACCAGGCAGCCTGGCTCTAGATCAGGACACGTGTGACTTCTTGATTATTCCCAGGTAACCAATGTTTTAGGTCTGTTTATTTTCAGCAAAACATTATTGGTGCATGAAATTACTGCTGAGCTCTCAAGAGGTTCCAGAGGAGAATGTTAATATTGTTAGGATCTCGCACTTAGGAAAGGAAGCTGGCAAAAGGTGCACAAAGTTAGGGAGGCAGGGTCTAATTATAAGCCCAATTAAATTATCTGAAGGAATAAAAAGCATAGTCTAAGAGGTAACATAGACAAAACAGAAAACAAATCCATCTCTGCACTGTGATTTCTGTGACAGAAACCAGATTGTGCTCTGGTTTTACAAGAGCATTGAGATTCCTTAACAAGAATACTTGGGAAAAGAGAAGGATATAAAGTAAACCCATTATAGAAGTTTTTTTGTTTAGTAATCAGAGAGGTGGTGGTGGAATTGTGTGCACACAGCAAAAGGAAAAATATTGGTTTCTAGGCCCCCAGACTTCCCCCCAGCTCTACTTCCAAGGAGGAAGGAAGGGCTTTCCTGTGCTTATTCTTTCTTAGCAGAGATAGAGATAATTATATATGTGTAGGATCCTGAACACTGGCTCAGCCACTGGAGCTGAGTGATGCAACTGAAGACCAGAGTTAACAGCATTGAAGGTGTCAGACATGTTTTAAGTGGATTAAACAGAGTAGAAGCTGTCTGTTTATACATCTCAGCAGGTCAGGCTCAAGCTTAACAAAATGTTTAATGCATGTGCTTAAATCTATTCCTCTACCATGGAGCAATGGTAGTCCATCTGTAACATTCAGTGCGTTGAGGCTTCAGTGGAGGTGCTGTGCTGACTGACTTGCAGGCCCTAGGCTCACATGCTGTTTTTAGACATACATTTTCCTTTCTCCTTGCATAACTCCTTGCTATTTACCATGCTGATTTAGCTGAAGTGCTGGCATCAGCCAAAATATCAGGATGTTTCCTGAGACTGAAGTTAGTTGCCTCTGACAGTTTGTAGTTACAGATGGGTGTCACAGCTGAACCCGAATGGTAACTGAGTCCCTTTCTGTTTGGAAAAGTTGTTCAGCTAAGAAGTGCCCTGCAGCTAGATCCAGGGATTTGTTCTACTTACTTCTGTGGATGTCATAGAGGATCACCTATTCACAAGGATCCTTGTGTTTTCCTGACTTCTCAGGAGGGTTGCGTTTTAAACATTTATTTTGATATCAGTGTTAAAGGTGGCATTGCATTCTGTGCTTTCATTCATTCAAATGCATGGGATTATTTATTAATATTATTATTATTATTAGTTATTTCTTTAGCTATCTTTTCAGCTCTGTAGTGGAAAAGATTTCTGGACTAGAATGGAAGTTGTTTTCTACCTTGCTCTCACTAAGATAATTTTTTTCCCAGAGCTTTTATCTGTTGTTCTTTTCCCTAGCCTTAGCTACTTAGTAGCATATTCCACAGAGGAAAATAAATTGTGAAACACAGATTCTCTGCACAAAAAGTAAGATTACAGACTGGATAGGTAAATTTCTTCATGGAAGGCTGGAGTGTAGAAAAAGATGGAGGAGTTTCCTCAAGAAATGAAGGCAGTAAGTCAGGCTCTTCTCATGGGTCAGCAGTCCATAACCATCTCTTCTAGAGTTGCCAGCTGCATTTGGGAAGTGGCATGTCTCACTTAAGGGTCTCCTTGTCTTGGTGAACATTCAGTTCTTCAGGAGCATCCTGGTATTCTTTGGTCCTTGCCAGGTATGAGAGCTGAACATTCAGTTGCTCTGAGATTCAGGTGGAGAGTTAGCACATTGAACGCCTGTTTCATAAGCTCATTTCAAACACCCCTTTGCTGAAGTACAGTCACCATGGCCAGCACAGTCACATTCCAAGCTGTGTGACTCATGGCAAACTGGAATGGAAAGGCCAAGCACTGATGCTGTTTGTAGGATTCTGTGAGACACTTAATAGAGAAACCAAAGGAGAACCCTACCGCAGGGTATTGGGACACAGTATGGTTGACCAAAGACTTTGGTAGAATCTCTGATCCCAGACATTTTTTAATCCCTACTGGATGTTTTTCCATAAGATGTCTTCACTCAAGCGTACTTTAATTTAGGAGAATAGTTTTCCAAAGGTCAGGTACAGTAATTGTTGAGGTATTTCGTGTCTTTGTTTACATTTCTATGGGCACTTAAGTAAATAGTTTCAGGGAATGCCAAACACAAGAAAGACATAGAGGCAAGAGGAATTGTGCTGAATGAAGACCAAACTGAAAGCCACTGAAGCACAGTTCTCCACAATAACAGTTGTGTGTACCTGACACCATAAAGTGTTTGTGTCAACCGTATTGTCTCAGCTTTTCAGCTGTGAAAGAAAGCATAGATTTTTCAAGAGTTTGCAAATCAATAGTCAAGAGACATTTCCATTCAGAAACGCCAATAAAATAGCCTAACATCTACATTGTGTGCAAACTGATGACCTTGGCATAAAGCCTATAACATAATAAACTTTGAAATAGGTGGGAGGAAAGTGATTCAGAAATTACAAGCTATTTGGAAATTATATGAGTGTGTCTGTATATTTCAAGAAAAATCAAAAGCTTCATGATAACTATTTAGCATTTGTAACAGATCAGTATAAAATCAGAATCAGAGGTAATTTCTTGATTTGGCAGATTTTTTTTCTGTAAGCAAAACAAAAACAAAACCAAATTGTTGGTATCTGGTTTGTTATTTTTAACTGTGAAGTGACCATAGGAGACTAGGGCTAAGCTTGACACTCTTCTCTTTCCAGTCCTTCACACGCTGAGCTCTAGCAGCAGTTGTTGCTGGTAGGGTACCCAGAACTGCAGGCTTTGACACAAGAAATGTGTATTCTCCAAATTTTTCTGGAAAGGGAAATAACCATGCAGTGCTCCTGGTAGCAGTCAAAAAATAGCATCTTTGGCTCCTGTTGAACAAGAACATCACACAATGCTTTTTGAAAAATAAACCTCTCTGTTTCTGACCTCCTGTTTTAATGTGGCCAACCTGATCTGGCCACTGGTGCTTTTCTCAGTGCATTTCTTTGATTTGGAACCAAAGTGAGGCATCCAGCTGTGATGTTTGCTTTGATGGAGCCACTGAATAGAGCAACAGGCAACCAGTTAATTCTGCTGTCTCTAAAGGAGGGTTCTTTCACCAAGTGTTCAAGAGCCAATCTACAAAAGGAGTTGAGATTTGATTTAATTACCATTCTGCAGAATAGGGTGCCAGACATCTAATGCTGCCAGAACACCTTCTAGGAAGCAGGCAGCCTTTTATTCAAAAAGGGAATAAAGAGTGTAAAATACAGAAAGAGGTGTCTGGTCACTCACAATTATATAACAAAATTCTTTATGCGTGTGTGGTGGTCTTTGTTTGGTTCATTGAGTTACCATTTGCATATATAAATTTCCCTGGATGTGTTTTTTAGCATTACAATAATCTGGGGTAACTTGAGGTTATATTTTCATCCTATCAGCTAACACCAAGTTATTATTTAATCATATACTCAATTACAGTTTCTGCTTGAGTCTATTTGAACAATTAATTGTCAGTGAAATAAGGATTTATAATACTGTGTTCCTGGGGACTCTTCACTCTTCCATTGCTCTGGTACACTGTTGTCATGGTTTCAAAACCAACCCAGAGTTACTGTGAACTTCTTTGTGGATTTTTAACCTCAACTGACATCAAATTCTCCCCTTTGAGGCCTATGGACCTATCTACAGAGCATTACTTAGAAGTCACACCCTGTCTTTGAAAAAATCACAGTTAATTCTATAGCCAGAAAGAACACAATAAACATATAGTTTTTGATTTTCTGACAGATTTTGGTGCATCAGTATAGTCTTTAGGAGCCCTACAGCTGCCTATGTAACCACCAGAACAATGTAAGATCCTTTTCACTTTTTTTCCGTGGCTCATCTCTCCAAGTGTGAATATAAATTTTCCGTCTTGAAAGTTGTGTACTAGCCAGGGGCAAAGGTGCTCGCTGACTGAAGTAGCTATGTAAAGATGATAAAATGTGCAAAATAGACAGCAAATAACCTTTTATCATTCCTTCCCTTTAACATGTATTTGATTGCTTCAATTGCCCAATGTTTTAGCTGGATATGACTTCCCCTACAACACTTCAAAAGGACTCATTCTTTCTCTGACTCAGTGAGTCTCATCAAGGCAGTCAGCTAGACATCTACACATTTGATCTGAATTACCAGGCAAAATTTTGAAAAATTTTGTTGTTGTTTTTTTAAGTCATACTCTTCACCTTTTTGCTAGACTGGGGCCTACAGAGGATATGTAAATCCCGTTAAACTGCAGAAACCTTGATACTTCTTGGACGTCAGTTTCCACATTAATTTCTTCATGTAAGTTCTTGATAAGTATCTCATCACTTCAGCAGTTCTGAGAATGTGTTGATTTGAAGTTCACTATTCTTCTGACTTTTTTTTAAATTATTTTGTTGTTGTTGTTTCTTAACATGTGGTATTTCTGCCAATCCGTTTTTCTTCTTTCATCAACATATTCCAGCAAAAATTACATTGTTATTGTAACCTTACCATTCTTCCAGTGGCAATATGTTTTTGCTAATGTGTTACCAATCAGAGTAGAGCTGTTTTCAATTCATGAAGGGGCACAGTACAGCACAGCTGCACCTTTCTTCCAATTATGGGATTCTCTAGTTTGAAAGCAAAAATTGTTTTTCTTCGTTGTCTGATGACATTAAAAAAAAATCTTTAAAATCCAAACCCAGTAAAATAAGCATTTGTTTCTGGAATTGAGGCTATCAAGGTGCAAGGAGTAGTATGGTGGGGTATGTGTGCATGTATATATATTCATAGTTATTTGGTTTATGCCTCTTAACTCCTATGCCAGTCCATATTCCTGAGAATGAGGCTTCTTTACTGGTAAAACAGGAGTATTTAATTCAGACTCCCAGAGCAGTCCATAGTGCATGGCAGTATTTATCAAGGCCTCCGATCCTTTACACACTTCCAGTCTAATAGGGTATTGATTTACCCTCCCTGGTTGTGCTCCTGGCTGGAGCTCTACTTGAAGTGGAGTTCACATTCCCTGCTTTGCCTGGTTTCTCTGAAGCCCATCCCCCTGAAGGATTACCACATTCAGTACTGGACCTGGGATGTCAGTCTCAGGTTCATCCAAGGTCTGGTCCATTAGTAAACAGATTTAAGCCTTCTGTGCTGTTTCCTGTGGGAAGTATAACTTGTACAGACTTTTTTTAAAAAAGAGGTTTGAGCATTTAACTTGCATCTTGACAATGGAAAGGACATTCTAGCGCATACATATATATATATATATGCTCATGGGGCAGTTTAATACCTCCATTGCACATTTTGTAGGTTGCTAGATTGACTGCAAAGTTCTTTTTCCCATTGCTCCAAACATCAGTATTGTGACACTATTTACAGGCCCTTACAGCTCATTATTATTGAATGTGAGGCTCTGCTGTCTATTAAAAGCTCTATTGCTTTGTTTCCCAGCTTTATTGGAAGTACAGGATCTGCTGGGTATGCACTGATACTTTCCCCCAGTCCCCTTCACTCATCAGAATCCTCTAGCATCGTAATGTTGACATCCTCTAATTGACCCTTATTGCCTACAAAGAGCTTGTTGGTTCAGGCTCAAGGTGGGGGAGGCCTTTAGGACCCCAGAACCTCTGCCTATCCTTTTGCATTCTTTGATATCAACCTCTTTTCTTCTGCAATAAAAATGTGTTCAATGCAGTCTGCATATCCTCCCTCCATTTAAGGTTGTGAGTCAGTATAATAGCTATCAGTCTCTTGCTTCACCCAGAGGGTGATCTTGGTTCTGAGGAACAAAAGAGGGATTTTCAAGGAAATGATACTGGAAAGAAATGCAGGTCTCTTTGGCCCTTGCCCAGTTCTTGATATCAAATGCTGAGCATTTCAATACCAGGAGTGGGAATGACAGGCTTGTTTTGTTTCTTCATTCTCATCTCATTCATCATCAATATTTTGACATGGTGTGTTTTTTGACATGGTGTGTTTTTTGACATGGTGTGTTTTTTGACATGGTGTGTTTTTTGACATGGTGTGTTTTTTGACATGGTGTGTTTTTTGACATGTATTCTTTGGGAATGTATACTACTCAATCCATGCATCAGGCATGAGATATTAGAATCTAATCATATATCTTCAATAGCCATGTAAGTTTTTCAACATAAAATTTAATGTTTTGTTTATGCTGTGTGTTGTGTTTGGGGTTTTGTTGGTTGGTTGGGTTTTTTTTGGGGGGGGGAGTGTTTGTTTTTGGTTTTTGTGGGTTTTGGGGGTTTGTGATTTTTTTGTTGGGTTTTTTTTTTTTTTGGTTTTTGGTGTTTTTGGGGTTTTTTTTGGTTGTTGTCTTTTTTTTTTTTTTTAAACTGAGTTATGTGAATAGCAGATTTTTTTTCAGATCCTGTCCAAACTCTGGCAAGGAGGTTTCATTTTTAAGGGACCAAATGTATTTTCTATAGCAAATGTTCTGTATATTGACTTAGTGATGTCTTTCTTCTTCTGGCACAGAGATGAAGGGGATAATTTGTTATCAAGTGCTCTGTATGCCATATAACTTAGGAGCAATCAGTGATCAGGAATGATGGGTTACAAATCACTCTGATTGAGGACTTGTTGATGTTTAAGATTGCATTCCCTCAGGTAGGATGTACCCGTCCTCCCCCTGGGCCTCTCACCTACGCATACCTCTGTTCCTTCTCTGAGAACTGAAAAATGCTGCTTCTTTCGGTTATCACACTCCTGAAAACTTAAAGTTTGAAGAAAACATGCTAAACAAGGGCTGAAGTAGCTTGGATACAGATGCAACTTGCTGTATGCTACGCTCCTACCTTGGAGACTGCCACATGTATTAACTAGCAATAAAAAAATCCCTTCTGTTAGAAGACTTATGGTAAAAATGATTGACATGCTGCAACTGTTTTGATCTAAATAATTCAAGCATGTTGTGATGAAGCAGTGTTGAAATGTCTTAATTCTTCCAGATTATCATGTCCTGTTAATAGCAATGAACTGAGACTGGTGGTGCTGGATAGATGAAGGCATGCCTGTATTTTGGAGTCCTGTGTTAGCTGTAATTATCACTGTTGGTGATTATAACCTTATTACCCTGTGGTAATGCCTCAGGAAATCTTCTGTTGGATTTGTTGTGATGATAATTATCTTTCCCCTGGATAAGTTTCTCTTCTGCTTGGCAATGGTGTTGGACAGTGAATTTCTGTATTTGAAATACTTTCCATTCAGTCCCAATTCAGTTAAAAGCAAACCACAGCTGAAGCCATCTAAGAAATCATTCTTACCTAGATGCTTTTCAGTGGTGTAAAGGCTGTAAAATTAACTAGACTCTTGTTCCAATATCTGCTGATCTGAGACAGCATTGAAAACACCAACTTGCCTCCTTTTAGATCCCACAGTGGAAATTGTATCTGGCCCACATGGAGATGGATCTGCATATAGTCCATCTGACGCTGGGATGTTCTGCAGGAGGCTGTTTGATGCTTAGGCACCACCTCACACAAAGTGGGAGCATATGAATGATTTAGAAACAGAGCCATGGGGACTCTCATGTCTAGTCCTTCAGATCCAGTTCTCTGGCCTTTCTAGCAGTGCTGCTCATTACCAAGTTATAGACTGTGGAGTCTATATGTTGAACTTCATCATCATTTGCTCATCTCAAATGTCTAATCCACACCGAAATGGTCTTCCACCTGCTAGGGGTAGTATGAGCAGGCTGAAGTCCACAGTAAACTTTCCTAAAGTATTGGATATTATGGCTCTGTTCCCTGTTCTGCTCCTCTGGACAGATCAGCTGGATCCTCCACCTGAGTGGCCCCTGCTGTGTTAATAATGGGGTCCTACCTTTGTGATGCTTGAGACAAATTAACCTTTAAATGCTCTGCATTATAATAATGAGGAGTCAAAGTGCATTTTAGAGTTTCTTGCCTGACTTTTTTATTATATCTATGGTGGTTAGGAGGCCAGATTAAAATTCTGATTTTAATGATGAGCTGCTTAACTTTTGACATTAACAATCTTCAGTTAAAAAGGGGAAATGTGTCCAATCTGCTCTGCAGCTAACACCTCAAATTTAAGCCTCAGTTTACCTTTCCCTTCTGAGGAGTCTGCATAACATCTGAAGTCTGATTTTTCCAGTGCCATCAGTATAAATCAAGCCTCGTAACTATGAGCCTTTTATCTGTGAATTTTATTTGCAGTGAAAATAGGAGGCTTGAGGAGGTGAAACTGCTGTCATATGAGCTATATTCACCTGCCTGGAGCAGCACACAGACTATCCTGGTCAAGAGAGAGCTTTGTTCTTGGAACTGATCTACAAATAGACTTCCAAGCTAGGAAGCTTCCACATACTGTTGGCATACACTTGAGCTGCACTGAAAGATGGCAGCTTTCAGCTGCACTGAAAATGGCATGGTGCTTTATGGCCTTTCCTTGGGATATTGGCATTTGCCCTTGCTTTGGCACAGATTTCTTATGGATTTCAGGTGCTTTACTTGGACTTTGTGTGGGAAATTGCCACTGAGTGATGTGTGGGTAGCCAAGGAGTGAACAACTGTGTTAATTATCGTGCAGAAAAGCTACAGTCTGTGAGAATCTTTGCTTTTTATGTTCCTCATAGGCTTTTAAATGTACCAGTCATGGTATTAAGTTTCCATATCCTCTTGATTCTAACATGAGGGCAAGTTCTTTTTTGTGTGTCATTTGCCCCATATAAAAAAGGGATAGCAGTTCTCAGTTGTTTCACAGAAGTGTCACAAGGACAGAGGCTTGAAAAAGGAATTGAATGTTGTCTCTTCTCTGCTACAACAAATGAGAGTGGGCTTAGATGGGGGCGCTGCTCAGCCTCTCAGAATCCACGGCCACAGTTTGCTGTACAGTTGGGCTTCAGCTTTCTGTAGTGCTTCTGCTGTTGAGGTGGGAAGTTGCAAAGGTTATGACTGGGAAAAGGTCATCTTCTAGTGTCTAACACCTCCTGCTGCCAGAACATCCTGCCTTTTGAACTGCAGTAAAACTCAGAGCACTGTGGTCCCTGCTCTGAGGCAGCTCCAGTTGCTAAATTTTGAGTGGAGTAATTCAAGTTTGGACTGTAATTAGGGTAGGTTTTTTTTTCTGGGGTTTTTCACGTAGTTCTAAAGGGTGACAGGACAGAGCCCTTCACTACTGAATCTAGTTTGTCACTGAAAACTGATAACATTTCATTCAAATACTTGGATTATATGTCTTGTGTCTAAATGAAGAATGTGTATATTTCTGATATTTTGAAAAATCTCATTGTTTTTAAAAACCTAGATCAAATGACTAATGCATTCTTCAAAGTAAGGAGAAACTCCTGTGGACGATTTTTCAACACTTGACACCTTCCCAGCCAATTTACTTGTTCTCAGCAGAATAAATGGAAGTAGCTTTTCTCTAGCATGACTTCTGGCTATTTCACACAGCTACCTTGATGCTCTCTAAATGGAGCCCACAGAGAAATCATTGCAACAATAGAAAAAGGGACTGAAGTTGCAGGGAGCTAATTAGTTTGCAAACATGGAGGTTGTGAAGCCTTATTTTGATCTCAGACAGATAAGTGAACTGGGTTTAGAGAACATATTTTTCCTGACATCTGCTTGCATGCATTCTATGTGGACATATAGTAGATAAAAGAAATGTCCAAGTGAACTTACCTACTATCTCTGAATCTTGTCTGACAAGTATTAAGGAGTGCTCAGCTATGGGTTATTTTGAAAGAATTGTAACAGCACTCCTTGCTAAAAATTGCATTTAAGTACAGCTGCACCATCAATTTTTGCCATGCTTTTTCTGCATCTCCTCTGATAAACAAGCTCATTTTGCTTTTTGCCTTTGTAAATTGACGAGTGGTATGAAACAATTACCTGAAGCCACAGACAGGGTCTGAACTTAAAGGCATTCAGACATTTGTTTTCTGTTCAGACGTGTGATCCCTTGGAATCAAAACTGTTTGGGATATGGAGTGAGGAGAGAACCATCTCTTTGTTGTATTTGCATACACACTAGAGGCAACAAAGTGATGCCACTGCAGGAAATACAGTTGCTAATATTCTGGAATGTGTTAATAAGAGTGAATAATATCAGGCATGTGAGGTAGTTGTAGTTATTCTGCTCTACTTGACAAATGTGTGAATGTGGTTGTGTTACTGGTTTAGGTATTCCTGAGAGCATAGAGATTCATTTTAAGAGTCACATGGAGATTCTGTATCATTTTTACCAAGAATTATAAGCTGTAAATGTTACCTTTAGGAAAACTGCTGCTCAATCTAAAAAAAAAAAAAAAAAAAAATCACTTCCCATGCATAAAGAACTCACAAGAGAAGGGCAATGAACAATGAAAAATGAAACTCTCTTTGAGGTTAAGCCAAGAAGTAATTAATCTAATTGGAAGCAATAGAGATCTTAGCTTGATATTAGGAAAAACTTCTTCACCTGAAGCACTGAAAGTATGTTGCCCACATGCTCTGGCAGAAGAGCTGAATACACTGTACACAAAGAGGGACAGAGCCCACCCTATTTTATTGTGTCTCTAGGTTGGACATATCCTGCACTTCTCTGATTGGCTTTTTTTTAGAAAGGACATAAAAAGTGAAGACTTCTGCTCCTTATGGATTTGTTTTTCTAGGACAGAGCAGTGCACTGAGATCCTTACAGGACTTACCTGAAACTGTACTGCATGCCACAGTCAGACTTTCTCTCCTCTTGATTATTTGGTCTCTCATCATCTTTCTGCAGAGCATTCTCGGTCACCCTTAGGGAAGGAAGATTCCCTTCTTTTCTAAAAAGGTAAATTAGATCCAAGGGATAGTTCTGAAAATAGGAAAAGACTCTTTATTGTATTCACCTATGCAATAAAATGTAAGCAAGTGTATTAAGCGCTTGTACTGTTTGCCATGTAGGAGGTGGGAGCAGTGACTTGTTGAGCTCCCTTCAAGCTCTGTGATTCCCCTTATGGATGAGATGTGAGTTGTGAGTTGGACTGCTATACATCCTCTTTGGACACATAGGTGATCCCACTAGTCATTCGTACAGTGTTCATCAAAATGTTCCTATCTCAGAAAACACAGCACTTCCACTGCAGCCTGTACTCTGGCTGATAGATGTGTGAAACTGCACACTACATAGTTCTGGATAAATGGAGTGCTTGCTTCAAAGACAAAGTGCAGGGCTCATGAACCTGTGCCTGTACAGTGTAAATAGTATTCAGTTTCTAGTCTCTGTGAGACTCCAGTTCAAAATTTTGCTGTGGTGTCAGTGGATAAATGAGGAGTACCTTAAGGGTTCCCGCATTCTAGGGTTAAAGCGCTCGTATGGAGAGAAAAGAGCATTTCACACATCCACTTTAATTTTGATAGATGAAAAAAAAAAAAAGCCAGTCAGAACTTCTTATGTGGTTTTCTCAGGTATGGGCTAAAGTAGCTAACATTTATATCTTATGCTGGGGCGCTAGGTTCCAGAGAAGTTGACTGCAGATAACAATAGTTTTCTAATAAAGTGATCACAAATTGCACAACTTAGACAACTTAGATTATATCCATGCTCTGATTTATCTTCCTGGTTCAAACCCAGTCTATCTGTGCTTATCCATTACTTGAATTCAGTTCTGCTATGCAAAGGAAAGGCACATTTGTACTGTTGAGTCCATGTGTATACTGTCTTGTTTGTGCAGAGACAGCTCTGAAACAAGATTCTGTGTGAGATTCCATGTGCAAGTAGGTTCAAAGGAGATTTTTCAAGATGCTTCTTTTTTTCTTTTTAAAAATGCACATCTTGTTTTGCTTTTTTTCAGGAATTCACTCCCAGCCCTTTCCTCACTTGTAATGCAAAAGCCTTAACCAAGACACGTTTGTCCCAAAATGATAAGCCCAAGGTTCTTTACACTAGTTATGTATGGGAAGGGTTGGTGGAAAGAAAGATCATCAGTGATCACTAGGAATTGCACAGTGTGTTCCACAATTGAAGAATATTTCTTTTCCATCTGTGTACCATTTTGTTCTTCAGTAGGATGATGTAAATACAGAAGAACCACAGGAGAAAGGGGTGATGTGGGAAGTGTGTGCACCCACACTATTCTGGTCTCTTGACCAAGGAGGGTGGATTCCAGGATAAGGACACTGGAAGGAAAAAAACATCCTCATTTTAGGGAACTAGAAAAAGTGGCTTTCTAACCAACAATATTATGATATGGAGACAAAAAAGATCTAAGTAGCAGGAGTTAAATGCTGGGGAAAGAAATTAACCACTCAAGTCCTATGACAGCACCCGGTAGTGGGAGAAAAGCCCATACATGCCTAAAAATTTAGATAGATTGCATAAAATTCCATAGATTGGAAACTGGTAGAAATTTTGATATAGCAGAGGGAGGGAAGTGAGCCTCTAGAAGAATTCCCAGTGAGTATGTGTGTGTAAAGAGGACAACAGGGTTGCTAAACCACTTGTAAATGGAGCTAAATCACTTAATGCCACCATGTTTACAGTGGCAGAAGGCTGGATTTGATGAGCCAGCTGAGATGGTCAATGCAAACACTATTCTAGGTCCACACTAACATACAAACATGAAACTGATTTAATTATTAGATTTCTTCACTAGGCAGGAACACCTTAAGTGCTTTTTGCAACCCCATGCTGTGGTTTTAGGGCCTGACACCACTGAGGCTCTGCTAAAATTAACACAAATCATACAGTGCGTGGATGTTACCCAACCATCATGACTTGTGAACTGGTCTGTCCTGTGTTGAAACTGCTTCCATTTAACAAAAATTGCCACTGTCCAATTTATAAACCTGCCTGTGGAAGTGGGAATTGGGGTGGCTTCTTGGGCAGACTAACATCCCAGAGACTAAACAGCAGCTACCAGCATTATCTGTCTCTTCTCATGAGAACGAAATCCATCACAAAAAAAGCAAGCAATTTCTGATGCTTTTTTAATGAACTGTCTCAGAGAGAAAGTGAGAGAAGAAAAAATATTTGTTCCCAAGTTACATGGTAAAAAATTGACTATAGAAAGCTCTGGATTTCTTTTGTGCTTGCTTCATAGTTTGTAATACCACTAGGATTGCACTCTGAACCTTTCTAGCTAATACTACAGCCTCTTAAACACAAACATTGAATCTGGAAGCAGGCTTATTGCAAACACTCAGAGAGCAAAGAAGATAAACACAAGAAAATTGTTTCAGTATTTTGACAATCAAGTCTGAGAGCTTTTACACATTGACTCTTGACAGTTCAAGATGTCAGAATACTGGAAATGAAGGGTAGTGATAGGAGGAAGAAAACAAAGTAGGAACCTAACTCCCACAGCAAAATAATAATTAAAAGGCAGATCATAGAGGAAAGATGTGATTTTTCCAAGGTGCTGACACAAGAATACAAGATTTTGTGTGGTCAGGGTGCTCATGGGGCTTCATTAGGGCTTTTATGACTGTTGCTATTAACAAACCAATGGTGTGTCCACTAAAACTCAACATCAGCTGTTGAGTATCAGCACGGGAGCTATAAAAGCATAATGCTAATTTCTCCACATCTGCCTTTTCTTCTTTGTGTGCAGTCCCTAATTGCAATCTCTGGTTTTGGGTGGGTTTTTTGGATGGTGACCTTCACTTAGATTAAGGTCGATTTGTTCACAAGATTGACAAAGTGTGTTAAAGCTTGACAAGTTGCAGTTCCTAAGAACTCCAATGGTAACATCACAAAACGAAGTATTGGAGCAATAATAATCCTCAGTGGCTTTTTCATCTTTCATGCCAGTTTATATTTTTTTTCCCAGAGGACATTTCCATGTCTGTTCCTCTGCACCCAGTTCATATAAAAGAAAATTATATTTTCTTATTGAACAGTGTTCTGGTTACATTCCTCATATCGGTGTGTGATGCCTAATTTTTTTCATATCTCTGTGGTCATCTCTTAAATTATATGTACGTGCACATTGCTGCTTTGTGTTTTTGTGTTGTTTTGTTTCTTCTCTGGTAGAAGACAAATGGGATTTTCAGCTTGGGGCTGTACCTAAGTATTCTTGTATTTCATACCTTGCTGTCCATGGGATCAAATCCAGTCCAGCAGGAAAGCTGTTGAGGGATGCTGAGTTGACTTTGCCAGTACCTGCCAGATCTGTGTGACCTCCTGCCACATGGAACACAGGGAAACAGTGGAACTGAGTTATTGAGAGGCTTGTCTACCTTGGTCCTCATGCATGCCCAGCTTCAGTCAGCAAGGCGTCCTTGTATTCTCCTCTTCTGAAAATTCTTGGTACGTTAGTAGAAACAAGAACTTATACTAAATGTGCAACCTTTAGATGCCTTTAAACAAGAGGGGATTTAAGATATCTTTTTGAGCTTTCTAACAGATTTTCACATGCGTGACTTTGATATGCACTTTGCCCAATGTTAACATTGAGGTTACAGCACAGAGGGTGAACCTGTGCATCCGAACATCTGTGGTTCTCAAACGTGCATGCATGCACATGTGAACACAAATGTACATGCTTTTGTTTGCCAGCTTCTGTGCTCTTAAAACTCTGCATGACACAGGCTCACATTTGAATTCAGGAAGAATTCCTTCATGGAAAGGTTGCTAAGCGTTGGAACAGACTGCTCAGGGAGCTGCTGCTGGAGCTGGAGGTGTTCAAGAAATGGGTGGATGTAGCACTCAGTGCAATGGTGTGGTGATCGGTCAAAGGTTGGACTGGATGATCTTGGAGGTCTTTTCCAACCCAAATCCTTCTGTAACTCTGTGTCTAGGCAGGCTTTAGGTTTGGGCCTGGCAGCAGGCAGTAGTGTTTACTCAGAGCTGCTGATGGCACTATGTGAAATTGTGGGTCAGTTGAGGAAAATTGCTGAAGCTCAGATTACAGTAAAGGTTGTAGAATTGCTTCAGCCACTGCAGCTATTTTCCTTTTTGGATTATCAGGTGTTTACTCTTGCAGAGTAAAAAAAGGGAACACTAAGCACCTCCAGAAAATACCTTAGCCTGGATGTTGGATCAGACCATGTGGGTGCAGAAGGAAGGATTTCTAACTGAATGGTTTGTCCTGCTGCCAAATCCAGATTGCTTCTTTAAGGCAGTCTTCTTTTGGGGACTTTGCACGAAGGAAGAAATTAAACATCAACACAGCTGATGAATACAGTAGTATTCTTTCCTGTCAAATTTGACAGAATGTGGAGCTTGGTGGAAAAACATAGTTTTTCTCTTGGTGATGTAAAACTGTTACTTAAAGGTCTGTGTCTTTACAAGAGCTCAATAATGTTCATATGACAGTCCTCTTTGTAATAAGATTTCCTCTTCCACTTCTCATTGTGTGGGAAGAGGGCTCTGCATGCCATACTGATCATTAAATAAAGATTGTGAACATACTACTCAGAATGTTGCTGCTATTATAAGCAGTGACAAAACTAGGCATCAAGTGTGACGTCAACAGTTTCAATTAGTCACGCTGGTGAGTTGCTTTCTGGAAGATGCTGTTTAATGGCCTCTGTGGAAGTGATCTTGGACCATTTCCTTATAGGTGGGTGACTCATGCTCAGTATGAAGTGCTGTTGCACCGTGGGCTTGTATTTCAGGACTTGGAAATTGAGACAAATAAGGCAAGTTTAAATGACTGGTATTCCTGCTTGTATGGGCAAGGCCTTCAGCCCACGAATCACCTTGGAAACCACAGTACCTCAGGCCTACCAGCCAGCAATGAGTGTAACAGCACAGCAAGTAGTCTTGGAGATTGTAGGTGAGGCTTCCAATGCTCCTGAGCTGGAGAAGCTTAGCTCTAGAGAACAGACCTCTTATGGTGCTAGCATGATAACCTTCTTGTTGTGCGTTGATAACATAGTCCTGTGTTCTTTCAGTCTTCTGAATCTAGTCTAAGTTTTTAAGGTTTTCTAGGATAGATCTGAAGTACCAGACCAACCTCCTTCTGCCTCCCTCTTAGGGTCCTTTTGTCATGGTAACTAGTGGTACATGATATTTGTGTTACTTTTCTCTGTCGCTGGGCAACTAGACAGGGATGATGATTCCTAGAGTGTGGGAAGGGACATGGTGCTGCTATCATCTAGCAATAAGTGAGATAAATACACCACGTTGCTAATGTGTACAAAGCATCAGTAAGGCTCTTCTGTGTGATTGAAACCAAATTGTGTTGGGGCAAGAACTCTCACTTCTTGAGGTTACGCTGAAATTTCATGTACTGCTGCTTCAGAGAGCTGCAGTTTAAGGTAGCTCTATTTGCCTTGTTGCCTTGGGTTATGTGTTGTGTTTTGTTAGCAGATAGAAAAGCCCTTGGGAGGCAGCAGGGAGTAGCAACAGCAGCTGATGCTCAGAGGAGAACAGAGCAATTCCTTGTTCAGCTTTTACTCCTGGCATAGCTGAGAGAGGGCAAGGAGAGAATTCTGCAGGGTTTGGGAGGTGGCTTAGAGGAGGAGGAAACCTTCACACTTAGTAGATGCTGTTATTGTTGTCCTAGTGGTGGGGAACTTCTACCTATTCTCCTACTTGAGTAGTTACAGGGAAACATCTGTGCCTGATATTTCGGCCAGGGGGACCATAAAGCATGCGCTCACCCTGCAGTTATTTGGAGGGAAGGAGGCTGTGGTATGAGTCTCCACAGTTAACATGTGGTACTGTTATCTATAGAAGCCTACTGGGTGGATAAAACATGAGGTGAGGTCAGCAAGAAGGTAGTGGGACCTACAGTGCCTGCTGTAGGAAGGAAAACTGTGGGTGGGTAAAGGCCTAACTGTGTAAATGATCATCTGAGAATGCTGGAGAAGAATCCCAAAGACTTGGAGGGGGGGGCATTGTCATGGAATACTGCCTGCACATTTGTGTGTCCTGTCATTTGCATAGTGCAACAATTAGTTGGGGGTCCCAAGATGCATTAGCTGAAATTATGCCAAATGTTGATTTGGTTCTATAACACCTGTCACTTCACAAAGGTTATACTTTCTTTAAATTATTAATTCATCCTTTTGTTTGTTTCTATGTAGACTGCTAAAATGAGATCCTGTTGGGTAGTTATACTGAAGCAGTCTTCAGCTGGCTCCTACTCCACCTCTTCTGGCTTATCCATTTATAGTAATAGTGGAGGAGTTCTGTGCTTTTTATTGCAGCAAAAATCAAGCAAGCTTGTTGTTTTGAAATACAGCTGGGAAATACTACCTTAAATATGTGGCTACGTCCTTAGAATAGATAAGGAGTCTAATGTTTCTAATAATAATAAATTACTGAGACTGCATTTTCTGCTTGGTAACTGACTGGAAGGCAACAAGATTACTTTCAGTGTTTAGCTTCAAATATTAGTTTTCTCTTACTTAAATTGCATTAGTTATATCTAATTATAGGTACAGTTTGTGGTAATCAATTTGAAGCATAACGATGTGAGTTGCCTCTCTCTATAAAGAATATATTTTGACTTGGAACATTAGAGGTATTTTGAATGCTGTGTGATTTTCATTTATGATTTGATTACACAGGTAATTGAAATGTGACAGACTCTGATAACATTTTGTTGGAACAAATTGGTGAGTTGAACTTTTTTCTGAGATATATTTTTGCCTTCATAAAGGCAGAAGGAATGAGAGTTTTCAGCTGCTTGACATACAGATACTTATAAGAAATTTAATCTTTTTGCACTGGGTCTTAATTTTTCTTTTCACTGTGATGTCTATTGGAAGAAACAAACAAACAAATAAACCTCAATTTCCCCAGCTAATAAATCCAGCAACAGAGCTATTTCTGTCCAATGACAGTAAACCAGAATTAAGTGTACTTTAGCAACTTAGATGTAGATTATAAGGAACTTATGTCAGCTCAAAACTGTGCCATTGCAATTATGATATGGTAGTATTCACAAATAAGATATCTAGTAATTCTTGGCTGCGATGAATTGCAAACCTCTGCAGGCACCTAAAGACTCCAGAGTTGTACAATATTCAGTAAACAGCTGTAAATGCTGTTACAGCTTTTTCCGATGGAACAGAATGACCAAGTTTATGTGAAATGTCAGTTAAAATAAGCCTTTTTTACTTCCATCTTATATAATGTCTGAGGTCTGATTAAGCCACTACACACAAGTCAGCACACAAAACCTTTATTCAGAAATAAACTATTCAAAATAATTCAAGTGCTTTATATGCAGAAGATATTACAAGCAATTAGATTGTACCTAGCCAATTTTTTTGCCTTGAGTAACCTAATTTTAGACTCCAGGCATGTAAATGCACACACCTAGATTTACTTATGAGTATATTAACTGCAGCAGGTTGTTACTTAACAATGACCTAAAGTGTGTGCATAAATCCACTCACTGGGCTTTAAATATGTCGTGATAAGTTCATTTGTTGGAATGGGTAAAAACAAACAAAGCCAGGCTAACCAGAAACTGTTGTTTCCCTTTGGTGAAGAATCTGAGGAAGGATAGAGAGGGAGAGTAAAAGGAGAGCTGCTCTTTACCTGCTGATAAGAAAAACTTGACCCTGAAACTGCCCACAGAATACAAATATCCAATATATTAATTCAGGACTACCACCCATATAATTATGGGTAGTATTAAAGTGTTTCACTGGGAAAATGTCTACAACTGAATTTACATAATGTATTTATAGATTTGTGCATAGATATGTGTGAAAATACACTCTATAAGCATGAGTGTCATACCATATGTAATATTATGTCCTCTTCTAATATCATGATTTGCAGTTTTTTATTCTTTCTTCTGTTATTTGTAGATTGCTAGCATTTCTACATGGGAGATATGGATCTCCAAGTGTAGTAGATATAAGCTCTCTAAAAACAAGTCTCCTCTTCCTGGTGGTTCTTGGAATTGTCACAGATTTGCAGAGAGTCATAAAGTTGGTAGCAGCTTTGAATTACACGTGAACGTTTTGCTAGTGATTTTAATCTTTCAATTCATAATCAGCAGTGTTGAAAAACAGGAAAACAGTCCTGATAATATCTGGGGGGGTATTGTTCAGTGCGAGTAGGCTTAGTGTGATGAAGTTGTAGAACGAGGTGGTAAGGCTGCCTTCAGCTGCCTGTGGAGAGATGAACCGTGGGCTGTTCCTGAGGTTCTGTGCGTGCTGGCTGATTCTCACCACCCTTCCGTGGAGCAGAAGTTTGCCTGGCTCCTTCCATAAAGTGTCCTTCCAGTGCCACCTCTTGGTAGGTTCACATGGTGACTGTGCTGCCGAGTTAATTCCACGAGTGAGGAGGTCAGCACACTCCGCACACAGAAACAGCCTCTGTACCCTGCCTGAGCTGCCTGCTGTGCAAGCACTAACCTCGACTGGTACCAGGAGTTCACATTTATTAGTTGAAAATACTGCTGGTCTCATAAAAAGGAGCAGTTGGCTGAGATACTGCTGCTGAGTTTAAGGCATGTTGCTACAAAGGTTTGCATGCATTTGGGTTTAGCCCAGCAAATAAAAAGCTGTAAAGCAACATTTTCCAGCAGGTTTTTGTCAATTCAGTGTGTCTCGTTGCCTGGATTACAGTGCTGAGTGGTCAGCAGTTTTTACAGCTGGTGTGAAAGGTGCACCAGGGGTTGCATAACCTTATGTGCTCTGAGGAGTAAAATCAAGCAGCATTGTCCTTTCTGGACTTCCCTCTTCCTGCTTCTCCCAAGATATGCATAGTACTTCAGGTTCTAGGGAGGAATACTTTCAGGTGGATAATGGCAGTGCACATTCAGCTTCCTGAAACACTATCCAAGAAGGAAATAACAAAATGATGTGGGTACCTAGCACCAACACTCCAGATATTTTAGTTTATTCATTCTGCCTCCATTTTATCCCCTTCTCCTTTCTTAGGCTGCTGTCTGGGATTTTCTGTTGATTTCCATAGCAGCATAACTGGTAAATCTGCAGGTGAACACTGTGTGCCCTTTAGCCCTTGCATGTGTGGGCATGCTTTGGCATGGCAGAGCCCCTCCTATTGATTTTGACCTTTGGTCAGTTTGTTAACATCTCTTCTTTATGGAGATGGTGTCAGTGGTTATAGTGCTATAATCAATAGATCCCTTACCCTTTACTTTGTTATAAATTGTACTTAAAAAGGCTGAGAAAAGCCAGAGATGAAGAAACAGCTTTGGAGAACACTCCATAAAGATGCTCATCTAATCTAATAATATAGACTGAACAGAAGACATTGAAAAGTGCTATTCAAATATCAAACAGTGGCAAAGAAAGCATTCTGCAAAAGTGTTTTTGCAAGGATAATTAGGAAAGAAAACCACTTGTAACTGTACATAATCAAATGCGAAAGGGAGCATTTACATCAGCACAGAAGGTGAAAAGAAATTTTTTTTCAAGTTTATTCCTAATGAAGTTGTGGATTCCTGACTGACAACTGAGCCCAAAAGTCCTGTTGCAAATCTCTTACTCATTTTAATAGCTGGTACTTAATGTTTAATTGCTCCAGTATTTCCAGTTGTTCTCCCTCCATATGTTTTGAAAGCCCTTCAGAGTGATTTTTGTTTTGTGGCATACACAAGAATCCTCACTTTCTCTTTGTGCCACTGGCAGGGAGGATCCATTGGATTCTAGGTGCCTGGAAGGCACAGGACTCTAGGTACATAGAAAATTACTTTTCTCTGTAGTTTCTCTTAAAGATGTTTTTTGTTTCTCTTGAAAAATCAAGATTATGCTGTTTGACATTCTCAGCTGACTGTCCTATTAAAAAAAAAAAAAAAGACTAGGCTTTGGGTAAATGTTACTAGGCCAGAAAGAAAAGTTGAAACATTTGAGGCCCTAGGTTTATCAGTAGGACATTCACATGGGACACAAGAGATTGCACTACTTGGAATACGGTGTTTTAATAGAATTGAATTCTTCTTGGGATCAAAATGCAGGTAATTTCATTGTGGAGGGGTCACTGAGAAGATGTTTCTTGCAGGTCTCTGCATGATGGTTTTGTTTGAGTAGTTCAAAATTTGGAGTTTTGTTGGCTTACTTTATGGGTGAAGCAAGCTATGTGTTTTTCACTGTAAAACAGTGGGCAGCAAGCCAATCTTTCTAAACTGTTGCTTAAGCATGCCTGCTTTATATCGCTGCACTCTATAGTAGCTTTATAGTCATCCTGTATTTATTCCTACTAGTTTTAGATATTCTGAGTAGAGTGCTTCTGAAGTACCCAAACCTGAGTAATAGGTGTTTGTAACAAGGCTTGAATTCTGAGTGCAGCCCCTTCAATATCAGATGGATATCTTAGTCCAGCTGAAGCTGATGCAATTACTTCATCTCCTTTTCCCTTGAAACCAGCTTTTCCAGCCCTTCTGCTCTGTGCAAAGTGTCAGCATACTATCCTGTGTACAGTAGTTAATACTCTACTGTTAGGAATTATCTGCATTAAAACAACCAAAGGAGGGACTAAAATCACACTTTGATTCTGCTGTCACATTCAAATTTCTGGGAGAATTGACTTGATCCAGAAAAATTTCCATTAGAGTTTGAGGAGGATATTATTGTGTCTCAGTTCCATCTGTTTTGCCTTGTGTATAAGGCCTGCATTGTTGACATGGCCAGCTGCCTGTGCCCATTGTAAAATCAACCTGACAAGTTTAGAGTCCTTGATGCCCTTCTTTGTAATTACATGCTGTTCTCTGAAACACAGCACAGCTGATCTTGGTCAAATGTGGTGATTTGTCCCATAGCATATTGTTGGCGGTTAGGTTTGTTTCCTTATTTTTTTTTACCTATAGAATTTTTTCCCAAGAGTTGCTAGGAAACTAACTCCTGGGTACTTACAGATACTCAAGCAGGACAAAAGGGGCCAAAGGATAGGAACTGTAGCACCTGGCTACACTTTTTTGGGTCTCTGGGAGTTTCTCTCGGAGGGGGGAGATAACACGAGTTTTGGGGCAGGCAAAGGACAGGGCTGGGGGCAGCTTCTTCCTCTCAGCATCGGAGAGAGGACGCTCAGGCTGCTGGAGAAGTTTTCACTGTCACCACGGGGTCCGGTCCTGAGCAAATCTACCATCAATTCCTGGGCTCATGTGCCCAGGAATTCTGAGCTCGCCTCCTGCCCTGCCCTGTCCCGCCATCGCTTCCTTAACACTGCTTTGAGGCTTTTCTCTACACTGTATCCCTGCACTGCCCTGCTCTGCCGGGACATCCCTGCCCTTCCAGCGCTCACTGCGCAGTTTCTGAGCTCATCCACCAGCCCGGGATTTTCCACCATTCCAGCTTGGTGCCCTCGGAGTCCTGCAGGGGCACCGAGATCAGACTGCCCCGGGCTTTGTGAAGCAAAGCCCCTCGAGGTGCCTGGTTCTGTTTATCATTAATGCTGGAGTTGTTGTTGTTTGTTTGCCTTGTTGTGCATACTGGTGAAGAGCTGTTATTCCTATCCCCATACCTCTGCCTGAAATCCTCTTTAATTTTCTAAATTATAATAATAATTTGGAGAGAAGGATTTTGAATTCTCCATCCCAAGGGAGGTCCTGCCCTCCCTAGCAGACACCTGTCTTTCATACCAAGACAAATACTTTACAGGCAAGTGATTGCAATGCAAGTACTGTGTTACAACTTGAAATGGGCAATAATACTAAAAATCACTAGTGTGTAGTAATAACTCAGATATATGGAAACCTGCCTGAATAGCTTCTAAAATTTTGTGTCATATATGTGTTTGCCCTTTATACATTTTTTCCTTATAGGCCACAGAAGTTTAAATAGGATGTGGGAATCCCCCAAGGCCTCATTCCTCACAGGCATACTTATTGAAGTGTGTCTTTGTGTTTCAGGAGATGGTCTGTAAAGGTTCTCTTCTCTTAGTTTGATTAGTGGATGGGAGGAAAAGGGTGCATGGAGTGGTTAGAAGCATGCACCTTTACTGCCTTGCAGAGATGCACTCCGGGCTTGTGGCACAGGGAAAAACTACTGTGGAAGAGCTGAGTGTTCTGAAATGTGGCATGGTTTAGTGTTAGATTGCAAGTAAGATTAAGTCATTAGATTTGATGATGATATTCTGATGCATTGGAAAATTGGCATGGCACTGTAACAAGACTGAACTAAAGTGTAGCTCTTGATGTGAGATGATACTTCTACTGTGAAAGTACATTAAAAAACACATTATTAATGCAAGTGGTACACTGATTTTTAGATGCAGTCAAAGCAGTAGGGAGTTTTAACAACTTTCGGGATAAGTGAAGCACTGCAGAGGTAATTTTCTCCCTGTGTACACTACAGACTCACATTGAGGCATGTTGAAGAATAGCTGGAAAAAAGCTGTAATATGGAAAAAGACATGCTCCTTTCTTCCTTGCCCTAGGAACTGACCCATCAGTTTTCTGCTAATGGTGACAGCAGATGGTCCCAACTGATACTGCAAGAAGCAGGGAGCAGGTTCTGTCACCAAGAGTCAAACTGATCTCTCCCAGTATTGGTCACATCATCTAAGCTAACAGTCAGAGTTCTTTCTGTGGCTGATGGAGTTTTCTCTTAGTGCAAAACACATCCAAAGTGGATGAACTTAGCTGGCTTTTGGTGATACCTCCTCGGTTCTACTAATGGGAAGCTTTTAAATGTCCCAGACAGGATAGTTCTAAATGACAGCAATCAGGTGGTCCTCTGTCTGGAGGAGATGTGTATCAAAATTAACTGTTGGCTCCAGCAGTTGCTGGGAAGAGGTGAGGAAAATAGAGGGTGAATTAAATAGCAGATAACTGAATAATGCATTTGCTTAGCTTTGTAAGAGCTTGATCACTCTCTCCTTTTACATTTACATGTTATCTGAGAATTGAGCACTATTTACAGCTTTATTCCATGCTGACTTATTTCATCTGCTCGTTATTCCAAATAAGAACTTTCTGTAAGTCTCTATCACAGGTGAAGAAATCTAAATAAATTAAGCACATCTGCAAACAGAGTTGCTGCTGTATTTCTTATGAACAAACAGGCAAATGTTAGGAAAAATATTCTCAGCTCTCTGCTGTGTCAATGTGTCAAATCTCATCAGGATTAACTTCAACCCCCGGGTATTTGCGTATCTTTCTTCACAAACATTTATGATTTCCTGGCACTGGTTACCCTGTCCTTACCAACAGAGAGACTTTTATGCTGAGATGAGTTACACAGATTGAGCAAAACATTAGCACAGTAATTTGAAATGATTGATATGTGCAGTGCCTTGTCTGCAAAGCTAGTTAGTTTGCTACTTTTGACAAGGCAATTTAACAATAGAAAATTGTTGATAGTGATCAAATAGATTGCTTTGTCGAGATGGTGGGTTTTTCAAATGGAATCTAGGCTTTGTAAGCCTCCTAGTTCTGCCAAAAGCTATTTACCTTAAGTTACCCAAGTTCTTAAATTACTTAAATGCTTTGGAAATACTGCCTCTAAAAGGGGGCTCCAGAGAATCACAAAACCTAGATTTCATTTAATTGTCACCAGGTAAGATTCTAAAAATTGCCCAAGTAGGAATAGGATTTGTGCATTCATACATCTTTGAAGTCTGGCTCTAGAACTTCAAAGGCAGACTTTGGAAGTGAACTCCAAAGACACAGAGGTGTGCTTTGGTATTTCATCTTCAGATTTACTGTTTAAATTAATGGATTTGCTATACAAATAGAACATTGTGGTGTCTTCTAGACTGACAGTTTCCTTCTGTGAAGATCACTGTGCATTCCCTGTGTTAGTCCTGAGCTGCATGGAACCTCTGGTTGGCTTGTGCCATTCTGATGTGTAACAGTGGAGCTCTTCACCTCAGGTGCATTTCCTTCTGCCAGCCCTCAGTTGCTGCTTGTAGCTTTCTGTACTCTGGTTAATCCTTGCATCACAGAGTGGTGCTCACACATTCCAGCTGTGCTTAAGCTGCTTGTTGAGCTTGATGCTGAATGAGAGGTCTAAAGGGATAAAAGATAGGGACAGAGAGGCAGGAGCACTTGGAAGGACCTGCCCAGGAATATGGTTTCATCTCCTTTGTTCATCCTTATTTTAGTTTAACCAGAGATGTGAAGGTCATGTCCATTGGCCTGGGTGGTGCCTCTTTGGATTAGCTCCAGCTTCTGTCATCTGCTATGGGAAATGTGTAATGGCAGTAAAACAGCATGAAAAGGGGATAGCAGCCCTGGTACTTGGCACTTCTACACTTTTCTCAGCTATGTTGAGCTTCTGTCAACAAATGACTACACTTTTATCATTGTTGTTCAGCTTCAGGTCATTCCCATGATCTCATCTCATATTAAAAAGAAAAATCAAATTAGTTTCTCAAAAAAATTGAATTGATGAATTCCAGTTTATGACAGTAGTCTGGCTTCCTTAGAGCAACAGCTCTCTTATCAGGATCACAGCCTGAGGAGCTCCACAGTCCCTTTGTTTTTATGGTAATCAGATTCTTTCATCCCAGAATCCAAAATGCTGTTGGAAGATACTTAATATTCTAGCCATTCCATGTGTCAAACAAACATTCGGGCTGTATCTAAGGTGGAAAACAGAATTACATTTTTTTTTCCTCTTCTTCTGTATGGCTGCCTGTCTTTATACCTGTTGGTAAAAGGATTTCCCTGAGCCCAACTACTGTGGGGAAAGGTGAAGTTACATCTTGGCAGCCACAGGAAAACCTAAATTTGTTGGCCATGGCAGAGATGCTGCAGAACAAGTAAGGAGAGCAGCAGATTTTGGAAGCCACTTTTTGATTGATGAAGATATGGGTGGTGCTGGAGGAATTTTCCAAAGCATCTGGAATTGACTGTGAGCCTCTTGCCATACATTACCCTGGAAAATCCTTTTGCAAAGTGATTTTAAAAAACAGGCTGGATATAGAAGAGGAGCTCTGAATGTCAAGCATGATTTCTTGCCCAAAGCAAGATTGTCTCATGCAATATGGTGCAATCTATGTACCTGTCTTTTACAGACCTGATTATGAGGGTAACTGATATCTTCTTTTTTCTTTTTTTTTTTTTTTTGGAAATTCACCTAAAAACTGTCTTTAAAATCATAGCCTTCCTTACTCACATAGCAAGATAAGAGACAATGTGCAGACAATATGCCATAGATTATTCTGCTAGGTGAGAAGGAAAAGCAAGATGTTCAGAAGACATATTATTTAATTTTTAAAAAAGGTAGTTATATATATAAATCTTTCCTCATAAATTCTCCCTGAATGGTCCTAGTTGGAAATTTATCATGTAGAAGTACTTTAGTTTCACAATTCATTTTTTTCTACTTTACATCTTTAGGTTGAAGATTGATGCCTGATTAAAACATTTTTCCCATACCAGAGAAATTTCCAATTAAAAAAAATTCCTCAGCTAAAAGGAACATGTCAAGTGAGAAAAATCACAGCTACCTGCTCTGTGGGTTTTCTACCAGACACTGACACCTGAGCTCTTTGTAGACTACAAGAATAATTACAGTGCATTTGCATAGACTGGTGCTGAATTCCTGCAAAAGAAATCCAGGAAAGGATTAGCATGCTTATTCGCATACCTTGTGTATTATACAGTGGATTCTTGAACTAATTGTCTCCTCTCCACCCTCACCATGTCGCCCACTTCCAAATATTATTGTTAAATAATGTTTCCAGCTTGAAAACTTCAGATAGAAACTGACTATATTGGAATTTGTGGAGGGAAACAAGCAGAAACAAAAGCAGTTTCTTAAGTAAATATTGGCTCTGCCTGACTTTTTGTAAGTGCTCTGTGAGCTGGTTGAGACAGGTCATGATTCTCCAGCTAGGATGAAACACCAACCTACAGTTTGGGGTGGTTTTTTTTGCTAAAATGACATCTAGAAACACTAGGACAAGGGTCTTGTTCTACCTACTGCATCTTCTGCTATTTCATTTCATAGGTTCTTCTGTTTCACTGTGAAGAAGGAATATTCTATCATTGGTGAAGGGAAAGGATTTCCCTGCAAAGGGAAAATCAAGGAGAGCTGTAACTGTTTGCAAGTTTATAAAAGCCTGCTGCAGTGACAGGACAAGCAGTGATAAGGCTGAACTTCAGAAAGGATGATTTAGATAAGATGTGTTAGTCGAAATACCGTAACAATAAGACTGGTAAGAGCTTGTGCTGCCTGGGTATGATGCAGAGTCTCAAGTAGCAGAGATACTGTAGGAAAAGCCTGGACATGCTTTTGCAGAGGATAAAGATGACTCTAGGCATTCTTCTAAGGTGCTTTCCTGCCCTTTTGTGCCTTCAAGGAGATGATGCCCTCTCAGAATTATTGATTAATTAGTGGACAGAGCACTAATGGGTGCATACAAGGGCCTGTGTTTTCTTTCTAGTTGTATTGCTAGCCTGATGCATGACTTCTTGATCCTGCTGATCAGGGAGACTGCAATAATCTTCTCATGGGTCTTTGTTACAGGGACAGGGCACTGCACAATCCCTCAAATGTTAGAAATGCCCCTGTCGTTTTATGGTAATCACTTCTTTCAGTAAACAACTGCTAAACTTGAAGGAATTCTTCAAGCTTATGCACTGTATTTCAGAAAAAAAAAAAAGTTTTAAAATATTTTGTTAGTTATTGCTATTATTGTAGTGTCTACTGTATTAGTTTTATTTAGTACAATTTATTTGTGGGTACTAAAATTGTCTTGTTACTTTGCTTAAGAGGTAACACAAAATAAATAAACGAATAAATTATTTACCCAGCTTTGGTGTGAATTACACCCCTTTCACTGTAAAGTTATGCACTGCAGAAGTTATTTTTGATCCTGCAGATTGAAGGGGTTTTGAGATTATGGACTAATCTTTTGGAAGTGCTCGTATCTGCTCTTGCTCAGAACAAGGGAGAAGAGCTCCCCCATCGAGAACAAAGAGAGCTATGAGGTGCTGAGAAGTTTTGAAACTTCATCCATACAGCTTTAGACTGTGCATTTTGTTAAGGTTTCTCTCTGAAGGTTACAGTAGAAAGACTTGGTTTCAGCAGGCAATAACACCAAGGGATTTGAATTGATGCTTATTTTTCCTCAGTTGGGCAAAGTAGGGCATACTGGAAAGTATGACTCCAAGAATCCAGGACCTGAAGAGTAATTATGTTTCCAGCCTAAAAAATTACCACTGCTTCTTATAGGCCTGCTGCATTCACACCTGTTTTTAAGCCCCAGCCTTCCACATATTTGTATTTCTCCCTCAATATTTGCACTCTGACATGACAAGGTTTTTTTATCTGTCAACCCTACCGTCTGTTCTTTGGTCGCTCTTATTTCTAGAGTCTTTCTTTACAGAAACTCTTGGGGCTGAGTTTTCAGAAATACTGATCTCTTCACTCTGCTTTCCCACCAACAAAGTCTTGTGCTAAGGCAGTAAATGCTTTTCAACACTTACTTTCCTGTGAGAAAGTTTCATGGTCGCGGTTTAAAAGCAGGTATCTGCATTTCTTTGTTGCCTGTTAATGTCACAGTATCAAAGTGCTTCAGTACAGACTCTCAAATCTCTGAAAAGCAGAAAAGTATTTCTATATATCTAGTTTGCAGAAAAGATGTAGTACAGACATGGTATTGCATGACATTTTACTTAAGAAGCAGAAATAAGTACTATCAATATGGTCTATATTAAACAACTTATAATGAAAGTGTAAATCTAAGATCGTTGGGTAGGGGCTTGGATGAGTTAGTCCTTGGCTCTGCCTGTATGACATTTTCATCAAACAAAGCTAAAATCAATACTGATAATATCTACAGATGACATTAAGGCTAAAGGAATAGCAAATAAAAAAGAAATGGAAATCACAGCAGTCTGCATGCAGCTTATTCCAAATCTGCAAACATTCCAGCGTTCCAGCACGATCTTGTGAAAAGGTGCAGAATGCCCCCTGTACCTGCATGGGTGGGGGCTCTGCTCTTGGACATCAGGTGTCCAGAAAGTAGCTAGGGACTCTGAGGGGTGATGAATGGGATATTGAATGATAAATGCTCTACAGTGCTTATGAGTCAAGATACTTACATGAATTCCAAATGTATCAATTGTACAATAGGGGTACGAGGTTTATATTGTGCTCTGCTGCTGTTAGGACCGCTGCTGGAATGCATCTTTGATTTTCATGTTGATAGCTAAAAATCAGTGAGAAAATTGAGGAGAACTGTGAGGAACATAATTGAAGACCTGAAAACCAAGCTATTATTTAAGAGTATACTTGGTTGTGAATTATATTTCTTCAAAGTAAACCTGGATCAATCTGATCACAGTCTAGCAATGCGTCTTTGAGTGTTTGAGAAATATAGTAACAGGTGTCCAGCCTTCAAGTGAAGGAACAACATACAGTAATGAAAAGTTGAAAGCACTGCTTCATTTTGAATGATCAAGACAATTAATGACTGAAATATTCAAGCATAATTACAGATTCACTCCACACTGAAGATTAAACAAGGAAGCTTTGCTAGTGTGTGTTGTAGCAGAGTGGAAATTAGAAGGTAGAATTGGTTCTAGATGACTGTAACACCTGAGTCATGGGGGCAGTACTTAACAAGTAGCCCCTGAGGCTGGGGCTGCTCAATTTTATTTTCCTTCCTTATTTTTTGAGCCTCCTGGATTTAAAATGCAATGTGCTATTTCCAGCCCTACAAAACTGGACCTATCTCAGTACCCTCAAGACTAGAAGCTGCAGTGCTCTGCCATATCTGCTTCTTAAGAAACCAAGGTAACAGCTAGAAATATGGGGAACTCCAGTAGGAAACTAGGAGGCATCCCCTTTCTGCAGTGAAACCAAATTTACGTGTATACTGGATGTAGGTGATTGCTATGTGAGTAGCTCTGTACCATCCTCTTTCCTATTCATTCACACCTGCTTTTCTCAAAATTCATTCAAACCTGAAGAGTAAAATATCATTTCTAATGCTTATTTCATTACATCTAGGACTGAAGCCACCAATTTCAATAAAATATATCCAGAAGGGCACTGTGTCATTTTCCTGAGCATTGCAGGAGACATATTAAAATGTATATGCTAATTGAATGTAGGGAAGCAGGATTTGAAGGTTATGAGCTCTCTCTTGCTTTTCCTAGCTATTCAGTATTTCCCTTATTTTCATGTCAGTTCCCTGCCAACTTCTTTTCTGTATGAAGTAATCATATTCAGCATGAGATTGTAGGATAGCAATAATAATAATAATAAAATACTTTCTGAATATTTTAAACAGCATGGCATATATCCATGCTCAAAAAAATTCTTTGAGTATGACCATGATCTCATTTCCTTCCTGTTCTTTCACCATCACACATGCACTGAAGTGAGGGACAGTCACTGCCAAGTTCTGAATCGCATGAGATCCAAGGGGTATTTTCACTTCTTTCATCAGCCAGGCTGAAGTGTTCATTGCAACCACAGTAAGGTCCAATAATGTGCACATTGATGAGAAAACTGCAGAGCAAACAGAAGTACGGCAGCCCTTTGTGTTTGAGATTCAGCAGGCACACAAAGCTGAAAGCGTCTCTTCTGCTTTGACATTATCTACAGGTTCAATCTACAATATGCTGATTCTATCATAATACAGAAAATTGGTTAATTCCCTCTGGAAATTTACAATAAAAATAATTCTCCCCTTGAACTGCTCTTGCTTCTTCCTTTGATTGGATGATGCTATCGCCTTCATTCTTAAGTGGGGGACAAAGACAGCATTTATATAGCCAAGTATGTGCATTTATATAAAATCTGCACACTTTATGCACATACTTTACACTTTTCTAAAAATACTGGCAAGTGAAGATAATTAATCAAACTTGTTTCCAAGTCACTAGGACCTGTGCAAAAATTATATCACTTGCAGCTGTCATCAAATCACTTTAAATTTTTTTTTCCCTCCCCACACCTTGGCTGCTTCTTTTGAGTCTTGTCCTCATCCAGGATGTCCAATTCAGCACTGGAATTACAGGTCACCATGACAGCTGATACAGACATTTTACTATCCCAATAGGAGCCATTTTGCAAGTTTAAATGGATGCATTTTATTCCTTCACGTATGGAAGATAAGAAAGCTTGGCAACAACAAAAAGAACTAATTTGAAGTTTACATGTTTCTGCAGAACACAAACTAGCCAGAAACTAAAAATAAGGCAGACATTGTTTTGGCAGAGAATATAATTAAGCACCAGCACAACTTGACTGTAATGTGGATGAAATCTCTAAATTTCATAAAGTAGCTGCTAAGGATCTGACAGAAGTCATGAGCTTGTCTGGCATTTAGGAGGTGGGGGCTATGGTTGGTGGCATGAAGAAAGATCAGATGAAGGAGCTGGTGATCACCTTCTTCTGGCTTCCTAATCTCAGACACTGTGCATTTCCTGAATTTTTATGTGTTTATAGGTAATGTGCACTGGAAAGTCATGTGGCTCTCCTGTCAGTGCATAGTGACACAAGCCACACGTAATGGGATGGCAACTCCTATTTCCTATGCGAGCCGTTGTGAAGCTTTAAGGCATCTTTGTGTTCTCCTGAATTCTATTACGGGTGAAGTTCACATCTGATGAAAGGAGATCCCAAAGCAATGTCAACTGTTTGCCTTCTGACACAAGTTAGCATACACTGAGTCTTTGACTAGGAGTGAGCATAGATGGGTAGAAAAAGGCCCTCTGGGAGGTGATGTAGTAGGGCTGCCTTGCCAAGTCTGTATTTTCCCAAAAAGCATTCTCAAAAATGACAGGCTGGCTGTGTAGTGTGTAGGAAATACACACCTTGATAACAACCAGTTACAAGAATTGCAGAATAATAGTAGACTGGTGGTGATCTCATGTTTTTTGTCTATTCATAGTTCTCTTCTATTAGTACTGGCTGTGGTAGAAAACATGGATATAGAGAAGCACAATTTCGTAATATACCTCTGCAGACTTTGAGGCATGTTGGCAAATACTGAAATACCATACACATGCTGGTTCCTAAGCTTGGAAGGCTTTGTGAGAAACTCCCTGCCGTAAAGAGTTTCTTACTAAGCGTGATTTCTGCTTCCTGTTGAGATTTACTGACTTGCTCAGTTTCCCATAAAACACAGAAAGAAGGAATCCACTGTGTAAAATATTTTTTTCCTTTTTCTCTTTTAAAAATTTATTTATTTATTTGTAAGAAGCCATTTTATGAGCAATTAGGGTTTTTTATTTGCCCCAGAGTAGTATTTTTGTTTCTGATTTAGCATATCTTTATTAGGCTAAGTAAAAAAGCTCTGCTTAATTTCCAGAAGACTAAAACAAAATAACTTGTCTGCCAAAGACGTATCACGTTCATAGCCAGGCACTTAAGCTTGATATTGGTTCAAGTTCAGTAAAAGTGCAGGGGGGAAGGGCTGACTCTGGCCAGAGAATTGCCACAGCCTTTGCACTGCCTTCCTTGCTTATTCTAGGTTTTGGGAAAGTCATGCTGGCCTGTGACAAAGCCCAGATGGAGTGGAAGCAAACTGGGTCTGGTTTTGAGGGGGAGAAGAGAGCAGTTATAACCTCTGCAAACCAAGTTTCTGGTACCAGAAGCAGGAATAGCTGGCCTGGGCTTCCATTTTGTCTTACTCCCCTAAGAATGGAGCAGCCTCCTCCTGAGGCTGGAACAGGATGGCTTAAGCCATTCCATGGTCTCCTGAGAAACTGTGTGATGTATCTGCAGGAAAATGAGATAAAATATGCAAGTGCTCTGTCCCCAGGGAAAGGGAAATGAGACTGAGAATCTGGATGGTTTTTAGGGCTTTTCTCCTAGATCTTCTGTTTCTGAATGCAACAATCTAGTCTTTCTACTTCCCCAAAAGGGGAGGATATATTCTGAGCTAGCTAGAGAGCTAAGCTGATAGAAATAAAATGAAGGAAAGAGTTTAGAAATATCTTAGTTGCTTGCATTAATCAGGATTTTTTTTTCCATTTAAAAATTACCTCAATAGAACAGAGCTTTTAGAAGCAGTTAAAGAATAATAACAAAAGCAAGATTTAGTTTAGCATTGAACTTCTTATATATACAAATCAAAAAGACTATTTTTTTGATCTTTCATAAATATTAAAAACTAATTTTTTGAGAATTACTTTCATTTTATATTTTTTGGATTTTTTTTTTAATGAGGCGACTAAGCAACCACTCATCCATAGGGAAAACAATCTGTAAATGCTGCATAACACTTTTGTCTCTAAAGTGGCTTACCATCATTCGGTATAACATATTCCAGACAGCTTGCTGACAGCCGAATGAATTTATGATTCTTTGACTCATTACAGGTGAGTAAAAGAATCGTTGCTGTTTTTTAACTACTTCTGTAACTTAATAAAGGAATAGCGAGCTGGAACACTACCTGCTGTCAGAACAGACTCCCTAAATAACCTCATCCCTAATTCTGTTTATGTAAGAATGATGCACTTTCAGTTTTGCATTAGAATATTAACATGTCCTGATTTCAGGATTGATAGAGTTTTCTTTTTAGAGCAAGGGCTTACAAAAACAAGACTACTTTCTTGGACCTAACAGCTTTGTGTATCTATTAGGTAGAAAGCGCCACCAACTTAAATTTAGACAAGACAGAATAGGATATGTGAAGTTCTGTTCATGTATGCCTTTTGAAATGGATATGTATATTAGATCACTCTATTAAAACAAAAAAGACAATATCATAATGGTCTTGTTATAAACACTTTGAAAGTTCCAGGGCATGGAAGAAATTATTTTCTTATTTCAAGTCGCTACTTCCTGTTATGACAGAGGAAAAGGGATAAAGGTGGACTGTAGATTCCTGATGAATGATCCTCACTGCAAAGTATCATAGTAACCTCTTGCTTGCTAAGCAGTCCAAAATTTTGGTCTTGCTGAGACATTGCACATGTTGCTTTCAGCAGCTGTAATAATTTTCTGTTGCCTCTCCTGACAGAACAGTTTCTTGATCCTTTAATTAATCCAGATATGTCTAATAAGCAAGAGATCATAACTTTTACCAGTCAGTCCAAAAATTATATACTGGAGAGAAGATTGTATTGCTTTGGCTACTTTATGTGTGGAGTTTCTTAGAGAAGAACAGCTTGAAAAGCAAAATAGGAATAATAAAAGATTTTATTAATGATAGGGAATGAATTGGGAAAACAGTTCAGATACAATTTAAAAAATTAAAGGAGAGAGGGATGGTTTTGCTGATGGTTGGCAGCGGCATCTCAGCAACAAGGAGCCAAAATTTCTGTTGGCTCACAAAGCAGGGGGAAGTGAAAAATGTAAAAATAAAGAGATGAAAAAATCCCATATGTCTGTGTGATCCTGATGAACCTTGAAGACACAGTTTTGGTAATCTGGTGCCAATGCTGCCAGCAATAATTCAATAGGAGCCTCTTAGTGATTAAATATCCTTTTTAACATCAGTAATAATTACTGTGTACACTTAAGCAATAAACTAATTCTCGACTCCAATCCCTTATAATTAAGGTTAATGAATTGAGTTGTCTTTAGTACCAGATAGGCCTAAACATTTACGAAACTACAAGAGATAGAACAGCAAGCTTTTGCGGGATAGTGTAAAGATAATGTGACATGCTCTTTCTTTAAAACAGAAATATCTGAAATTGAACAAAACCATGTATTTATAAAATAAAAAATATCAACAGAATGGTCTAGATGCATTTTACCCTGTTGTCTTCCTCAATCTGGTTATAGAGGCTTGTTGAAAATTTTCAGAATTCTAACAGATATTTTGATTATCCATTCCTACTCTCTTTTTAGCTCACTTTTGCATGTTATTTCTGAAACTATTGTAATGGGAAAGCATTTTGATGATTCAAGAAGTTACTAGTGAGCTGGATTTCCAAAGCTCTCAGTAATGGATTAATTCTGTTTGCCTTTCAGCATGAGAAGAAGCAGGATTAGGGCCAGCAGAAAACTCCAAGGTAAGGAGTAGAAAACTTTTCTTTCATACAGTTTTGTGGACTTGTTAAAAATAATAATAATAATTAAGAAATAAAAAAAATATTCTAGACAGAATCTCATAGCAAGAAAAGTTACATTACTCCAAGTTTTTACTTCTCTTAACATTCCAAGAACTCAGCAGTATAAAGAGTCATTTCATTTGATCCTGACAGGTTCCTACATGTGTGTAGCACAAGCAGTAGCTGAAAGTGGTTGGGGGATGAAGAGGGATGCTTAATCCAGTAGATTCATCTTGTGGTATTAGTACCTGCTGTAAGGGGGAAGAAATACAATGAGACTGTGGTTCTGCCTCTATGCCTTTGCTAGCTGATCTCAGTGCAGAGTGATTTGGAATCTCATCTTTGTCTGGAATGCATGGTCTTTGGATCTGTTGCTCATGCAAATGTGAAAATGCACTGAGGCCTGTATCAGAATCTCAGCTGGGATAAACTGATGCCAGTGGACTTTGGAACAAATCGGTATAGCCCCAGAGGACTGATAAGTCTGAAAATACCTGGATTCTCTGCAGGTTTCATGTGCCTACATGCACTGTTTAATGGCTATTCAGTGTCTTTAAAATGTCTGATATTTGCTAGTATTGCCTTTTCTGAAAGTTCCTTTAGATGGCACTTGGGCTGCCTTTAAAAAAAAAAATCCGACTGAAGTCCCTTAAGCAATCCCCGTTAAATGAAAATGTTCAGCCATTTCAATCTCAATGGGAGATTTTTGTATGAGGCACAATTTAATGTGATGCTCATTCACATCTGTAGAAATATATTTAAAAATTCAGAATGACCCAATGTACTAAAATGAAGCACATAAATCATATTATGGCATTAATCAGATTGCCATATGCAGTTGCCAGCCTCTGCTTAATTTGACTGGGATATATAAAAACATAATGCATCAAGTAAAAGGTATTTTTAAATGGGCTGAAAGTAGCATATACTCCATTACCATTTCTATTTTTTTTATTAATGATCAAATGGAAAAAAGCTCATTTGTAGTGTTGGTGACTTGAAAACTTGGCAATCATGTTTTTGTGTTCTTCATGAAATAAAAATGTGAGAGAGTATGTGTGCCTCAGAAATGCCACAGGTTTGTGTGCATACATAAGAGTGTGTTCATATTCACATAATTTACATTATGCCATGTAAGGGCTTTTTTACAAATGGGGCAATGGAAAATGTCTTGAATGACACTTCTCTGGGTATCCCCTGTACTTTCAGTGAATTATGTAAAAGTCCAGTGAACCAAGTGCTTTATAAGGAAAAGTGCCTCTGATTTTTCCATTCTTGGTGCATATGGGATTGAGCATTTAGTTTTAATGACTCAAGACAGAAAACAACAGAATTGCAACTGGCTGTATGATTTTAAAGGTCTTTTAATAAGGCTTTCCCTTTTTCCATTCTGCATAACACTTTCTCCCATCAAGATCTGGCTTTTTTCACCATTCTCATCAGAATTTCTGTCTTTTATTTTTAAAGAATGTTTTCAAATGGAATCAACTCATTGTGGTTTTTAGTTCTCTCTGAGTCTGACATTCATAATGAAAATCTAAAAGCGTCAGTGTCACTACCATGCTGGAAATTGATATAATGCATGCTAATGAAGACTTCAAAGGAGGAACTGTTTTTATTATTTTAATTTAAAAATGACAGAAATGTTTTCTTGAGTCAAGCCTAAAAAGAACATTCAAGGTAGATCAGTTCAGGGAAGAAGCAGAAAGAGATAATAATTTGTGAAGTGAACAAAGCTGTTTCTTGCCATCTTCCTGAACTCTGGCAAATTTAGGTACCTTTTTGAAGAGCTTACATGGATTGATTGAAAGTTTCTGTATTGGTTGTACACTATATCTTTCTGTCTTCATATTTTGTGGAAATGGGATTGAAAGTGCCAGTATTGTAAACAAATCATAAGCATTGAGTAAAATGTAAAAATTAACTACTAAGTTTAGGTGACAATTGTCATAAAATCTCTGCCTGCAGGGAAAAAAGATAAAGTTAGTTACACATACACTTTGGTCTCTGCCTCACAATTGCTGATGTGATTTTTGAAGGGACGAAGTAAAAGGGAGGGGTTTTTTTTCTTTTCCTGAAATCCATGTTGTCACTGCCCTTGTTTAAGATAACATTTCTTTTTACTGCAGCTCATTGCTGCCAATGCTTTTGATATGACTACTTCAGAGGCCCATGTTCCTATTCCTTCTACATCTCTACTTCAAGCCATTTGCTTGTGTGATCTGCAAATTTTTAGTGGCCTGATGAATGGATGTTAGTACAGAATGGGAAAGAAAAGGCACGTAGGGTCTGCATTTGAACTTTTCACTTCACCTCAGGCTTCTGCAGCATCTTTTCGAAAGGCTGCTTCTGAAAGAAGATGGGTGACTGTGTGCAAGCCTGTAAATGGTTTTCCTCTTTCGTAAGGAAGTCAACTCTCATTCTGGTTCAGCTGCAGCTCTACTTGTAGAGCAGTAGGGCCAGTTTCTGACCCTGCTGTCCCTGCCCATCTGATCTCTGGAGCTTTCTTCCTGTGCTGCATCTGCTAAACACTATCTTGCTCTGTCTTGTGTCTGACGTATTGCTCAGCTGTGTCAGTGGGCTCATGACTAAAACCTCAATCTTTTTTATCCTTTGCGTTACAGGTTTTTCAGCATAGAGTTAATTGCTGCATGCCTTTTTCAGTGACGAAAGGTTAGGAGTTTATATTCTGTGTATTCTTTTCCCCCTCGTGATCTGTAGCTTGCTCCATATTGCATTTGCCCGGTTGTTGGGTTTCCACTGTTTTGCTGTGTTTTTCTAGTCCAAGGTGCTCCTGTAGGATGAGTTTTCTTCTCGATATTTTTGCATGCCTTTTACAAGTGCTGTGCAGGGGAGGTGATAGACTCCAGTTCCAGCCACAGTCTGAGCTTCTCCAACTTGAATTTCAGGACTGAAAACCAGCCTTGCATTGCTGATCATTTTATAGTTCTATTTCAGCAGCTGCAACAACAAAAAAAAAGTACTTTGTTTTGGATTTTTGGTGTCACATATTTAAGAACCCTGTCATCTGCCCTCTAGAAACTAGAGGGGAAAATATAGGAACCAGAAGTATGGACCTTTGTGGTGACTTTCAGGGATAAACAGCAGTTTAGTCTTGGAAATTGCTTTTCTTTTCCTCTGTGGAAAGAGCAGGTTACATTTCCCTCCTGCACTGTACAGTATTCTCTGCTTGTCAGTGGTACAGGTAACTTTCAGCTTGTCATTTGCTTGATGTTGCTTCCTAGTGCTGCAATAAGCTTCCATATGTGTGCATTCTTGCCAAGTATATGTCCCCTCGTCTGGCTCTATTCCTTGTAGTTTTTAAGAATATGTGCCACATTAAAAACATTGGTGGAATTATCTGCTGGGAGGTGACACTCCAAGCTGAAAAAGTAAATGATAAGTAATGAGAGAAGTGGGAAGCAATGTATAAATGCAGAAGTTTTATGCTCTGAAAATTACTGTAGCATCGAAGTCCCTAGATGAGTAAAAACAATGCACCAACATTTCATCACAGGCTCTCATCAAAACTTCAAATAGAATTTTTACATTCATACGCTATCATGAAGTATTTATAATTATTGTGCCAGGAAATCTAGCTGGTGATTCTCAGAAATCAAAGGATGAAAAATAAAAGATACATAAATGAATAAATAATTACCGACTCTCTCTGTGCATTCTCTAAACCTGGAGTGTCAAAGTTTTTCTGTAGTGGGGAATGACTGACATTTTCAATTGAGCTCCCTAGGAGAGAAATACAAAATGGGCCAGTGGAGGAGGGAAGGCGTCACTGTACAGAGCTCCTAGTGAAATCAGCAGGAATGCTAACTGTACAGCTTAGTATCTATGCCCTGACAGTTAGGGGTAGGCATCTTTTTGCAGATATTTAGGCACTTGATAAATAGGCAACGTTTGGTATCTAAATATCTGTCAGGATGTGGCCCTTGTACAAGTGAATTGTGATGTTTTTCTGCAGCACATAAACATTGTGACATCAGGCTGCATCAGGATTTCCATAATTCTGATTAAGGGCTTGCACTTTCTTCATTAAAATCATCGAATCTTAGAACAGTTTGGGGTTGGAAGGGACCTTAAAGATCATCTAGTTCATGGGCAGGGACAACTCTCACTAGACCAGGTTGTTTAGAGTTCTGTCCAACCTGATTTGAACTCTTCCAATGATGGGGCAAACACAACTCTGGGCAACCTGTTCCAGAGCCTCATCTAACCTAAACCTACTGTCTTTCACTTTGAAGCCATTATGTCTCTTTCTGTCACTACATGCTCTTGTGAAGTAGGGGAAAACAAAACTGTTTTTTGTTAAGCATTAAGGCACTGAGCTCCTAATACAATCAGGATGGAAAGATGGAAGAAGTTGGAGGCTTCTAGCTGAGTGGCTGGGCTGATGCTCCTTGTTCTTTCCATGGGGAACAAGCAGGAGTGTAGGGAGACACGGGTGGTGGAAGGCAACAAAAAATCTTCTTGACCAGCAAGGCAGTGAGGGAGATTGAAACCACTCATGTTGCCTGCTGATGTGGCATGAGAAAGGCATAACTGATTTCTGCTCAAGTTTTACCTGGAGCTGAGTAGAACCTGTGTGATTGCCAATTCTGTGTGCTGAGCCCAAGGTAAAGCATCATGCTGGGATACCTGTGTCCCTGCCTGGATGCCAGCCAGGCTGGGGCAGGGTGCAGGGTGAGACTGTACCCAAGTGATGTCCTTTCTGCACAGAGAGGGCTTCCTTTTCCTGAAGTGTCATGTAGGCATTGTCCTGGTGGAAGAGCATGGGTTTGATGACGTCTTTCCTGCCTCCAACTGCACAACTGAGATAGAGGTAGCTAAAGGTACTGGCATGACTTGCAGGAAGTACCAAATAAAAGGTATCCCAAAATGGACAGACTAGGAGGGGAGAGGAAGAAAGAAAACAGGAGCACGTCAAGATCCTGGCCATGGCTCATCATCTAGATCCAGTAAGTGGCTTCACCCTACTAGATCCTAGTCTTTTCCCATAGGGAAAAGATTCCATATTCTTTTAAGGTCTAGCATGGCAGCCTTGTATCTTAACTTACACATTTTTCAGCTCTTGCTTGTATTCAGTTGTTCTACTCCCACTGCAAAGCTGAATCAATCTTTGTGCCACAGTTAAATACTGGATGATTTAGTGTGCCATCAAAAACCACATAAACTGCCTATTAGAAATGTATTAAACATTCAGTAGGAAATTGACTGTTCACATATCTCCTTGCAGTAACAATACCCAAATAATACAACAGTCATTACCCAAATTATCTAAACTTGGTTAATTGCACAACAATGTGATCATGGTTTTGTGACTGATGATTTTGATTAATAGAGTGCAAGAACAAAGTATGACAACTACATTTGAACAGATGAGGCTGTGTTTTCATGAGTAAATGACAGGGAAATATTTGCAGTGGTGTTCCTTAATCCCCACAAGGATCTAGACTTCAGACCTGTGACCTTTCCTATAGTAGGCAGACCACTGTTCTAGTAATCACAATTCCAATTGTGGTAACAATAATGAAACAAATCCAGTGCACCTCATCTTATTAGCATGAATTTACTTTGCCAGATTTATTCCAAGGACAGAAACAATTTTTCAGATATGTTAAATTTTTGTACGGACCTGAAAGATCCCTTGAATCCCCAGATGATTATGTGTCCTGACAGTGGTAAACTTTATTGATGGACTAGGCTCATTGGTTTATTATTATTCACCCACAGTAGCAGAAAAATCCCACATATTAATCTGTATGTTACTCTCATTTTGTTACGAAATTCAGGATTGGAAGTCGGGTCTTATGGTATCAGAATGTGACGCAGTTTATCAGGGTGCTTAAAAATGTCTGACACCATTTTGAAATAGATACTGCTTTTCATATGGTTAAAATACTGAGAGAGCATGTACTTATCATCTAAAATGAGGGGATCAGTCCAAAGAGATGATGGGGCAAAAGAAGCCTGTTGATTGAAAGATACCATGAGAATACTCTTCACCATCACTCACACACTGGATGATGTGGATATGACGGCCAGAATTAACTGTTCTCATCATATCTGGCATTTGTAGGAAATTATGTGGAGTGCTGCCATGACTCATAACTTCCATCTAAGCCTCATTACTTCCATCATTACTCCTCTAAAAGTCTGTCTGCATTTTCAGAGTATTTCTGTGCTTTCATTTTGAAAGCACAGAACAGCTGGAAAAGAGAAGGAGTTGTTTGGAATAGGAAGCATGCCTTGAGTTAAAAAAAAATGCAGAGGATATTTGGAAGAATTTCTAACATCATAAGGGAATTAAACATTTGCCCCAAATTGCCAGTATGTGTGTGGAGAAAGGGAATCATTAAAAGGAATGATGGTCCTCTCACTTTCACTCAGACTGATTTATAGTTTTACAGTCTCTAAGCAGGGAGCTAACTGATCTGTCTCCAATATGTTTCAAGGGGTACATTTTCTTGTCCCATCTTCCCCAGGGTTTAATATTATGCCTTGCCCTCTTACTGTCTTGCAGATTTTCCTGAGACGGAAGGGTAAGTCCTTCTCATATGAGACCTGCAGGTTCTGAAGTAAATAAATTTTGTCCATAGTTGGGCTGCAGACCCAGAAGATATCAGAGCCTAGAGACAGGTTCCCTGTCCCTCTTTGGCGTCTATAAAATTGCTTCTCTTTGCCTAGACCCAAACTTTATTTTCAAGTAATAAGAATGAAAGGGAAAACAATGTGTGTCCATAAGGAAATGCATTGGAAATGGGTGAAAATCAGGTCTCCTGCTGATGCTGGCCGTCTCATTGGGATGCAAGGATGCTTTTTTACAAGATTTCTATCATAGTCCTACACTGTAGGAAAAAGACTTGAAATGCCTCCTTCTATTCCTGTCTCTGTACTGCTCAGGCTTTTGCACCATCAGAGGAATGAAAGTGTTTAACTTTTAAACATGTTGTTGAAATATTAAACAAAGTTTTTCCTGCTGATTGTTAATGCCGTATCAAAGCAGGTTTGAAAAGGCTTCATAATCTCTTACATAATGCTGTCATGCTGTTCATGTCACTGATACTATTTCATCCTGATAGCTGCCACCAGTAGGAGGCTCAGAAATGTGATTGTAACCATTCTTAAATGCATCTTAAATAAATTTCACAGATTGCTCTTGTGGAGAGGTGCTTTCTTATGATACAGTTTTTTAGGTGGAAACCAAATAGAATGTTTCATTACCTCAGTCTCCTTATCTGTGAACTACAATACAGATAATCCTCCTCTTCCTCCCAAAAGGTGGATTACGCTTAAAATAGTTGCATTTTGCTGGAGTAGGGTTAAGGAGCTAGAACAAAACTCTTCCCATGCATTGACTTCTTTCATACAGATGATTCGAGGGTTAGGTGCAATGGAAGATACCAAATGAATCCCATGTGGTATCTTCCATTGCACCTAACTCTGGTGCAAGATAATCCCCTTATACCCAGAGAGGAGTCTGTGAAAGAAATCAAGAAGTGTCTCTTGTCCCCCTCCCTGCAATCTCTGGTAGCTGATGAAGGGACTGATTCATGTGGGATTAGGAGATCCCGCTTCACCTGAGTTAGATCAATAACTCAAGTAATGTCTTTCCACTTGAGTAGCCAAATCAGTGTGCCTGGATAAAGGAAAGATGTGCATCTTTGGGGAAAAGAAAGAATTCTTCAGAAAGAATCCAGCTTAACCTGCTATGGATTGCAATACATACTGATATAGCAAATATTTTTTACCAGTTAGGAAAATTAGCTAGATATGGGCATGAGAATTTTTTTCAGGATTACATACTCAAACATCAGTGTAAGAAAGTTACTGAAGCATGTAATGATGTCTTTTGGTACAGGCACATTCTTGACTGCTTCCGAGACAGAATGCTTCTTTGGAGTTAGCCTTCAGGTAAATATATAATTTGGTGTGTTAATTTCTACCTGGAGCCTTCAGGAGCAAAGAGGTGTTGGCGGTCCTCACTTGGAGAATGGTATAGAGTAGTGTGTGTTAGGTGAGGGAAGGGAAAGAAAAAGGAAAGAGCAACAGAATAGGGACCCCTCGTCTTCCCATTTCCAATTTGGTAGAGTATTTTAAATCCAAAAGAGAATATAAACCCTGAGATACTTGTGCTGTGGTTTAATCAAAAAATAACAATTGCTGTGCCTCAGAACAAGGTTAACTTCTTTGAGAGAATGCTGTCATGTTTCTTGAAAATCAGACATGTTTCCAAAATCAAAATTTGTCCAGTCTGTTTTGAAGCAGCAGTGGTCATCTCGAAAGAGAAAGGTTCCACTTTGGGATGTCATTGGAAATTTTGATATAAGAAACAAATCAAAAATTCTGTGGTCTGAAGGTAGAACTTCCAGAAGGGAAATTCAGAGGAAGTCCATGAATGCAGCCACAGCCAGGGGGAAGGAGGACTGAGAGGCTGAGAACCTGTGTGTACACCTGGACTAATCAGGAAAGTCTCCCGGGATCACAATAAAGACATTTCCATCAGAGTCCCAAAGCTTTGGAAATTGGTCTGCATTTTTGCATTTCTATTGATACTTACTAGATTTCACAGATTGTTTTGATTTAGTGGCTCAAAGTACCCAACATCTCATGGAGTATGGAATAAGTATTCAACTAAGTGCTAAATCTAATCTGCTGTCCACTTAATTCAATAATCACTTAATTCAATAAGAACTTCCTTCTGAATTTGCAAGATAATGGAACAAATTCCAACCAGTCTAGCCTTTTGAGGGCTGTAGGTGTGTACACAGGTTGCTGAGCAAAGGTAGGAGCTGGTGTCTTGTTGCTTGGGTGTTTATCCTTTCTAGAAAGCATTTTTTCTCTTTTCTTCTGATATAGTGCTTTCCCTGCTTTGTTATAGCTGCATTGATGAAAGCACACTCGGTTTTTGCAGTTCAAAACTCCTACCAACCAGAATTTCAGTCATCTGAGAAGAAGAGTATTTTTACACTATAGGAATGTATTGAAATTACTGGATTACTGCTGTTTCTGCTGCACAGAGAAGCACTGTTTGTAAGCTTACCATCATGCATGTGAATACAACTATATAGGATCATGGCCTTAAGAACTGAAAAGTGTTTTGGAAGATTTTTGGAATGTGCTCATCACACCTAATTTTTAATGATAACAAAAGAAGTCTTTATCTAAACTAATGACAGGAAGCTGTCAATCCACGTATTTCTTAAGGAGAACAAAAACCCCAGGATCTTTAAAAAGAGCAATGAATTTTTAAATATTTTAAATACTGCACAGATTACCTGTCACTATCCTTCAGAGTGTGGTATTTATTATGATTTTTCCATCTTGAGTTTTCTTTTCACAGAGGAAATTCACAGCAGAGTATTGTTTATTCAGTGTTGGGGTAGGGTTTCCAGCTCCAGCAGAATAGTGCCTCACTGTTAGCCCACTGCTGATCACCAAGGACCAGTGCCAGCCTCACAGTTGGCTGCTTTCTGCACACACACTGGAAAAGCACAAAAGGTTCTCAGGCTCATTCCAGCTATGCTTTTAAATCTGTCTGGAAAAGATTCTTCCCCTTCAGCAGTCCTGGTGATTAATTAGCTAGCACGAGCCTCTGCAATAGCTCAATCACACCGAACAAGTGGTGTCACATTCCCTTTCTAAATGTGATTATTGCAAATGTCCATGACATAGCAGCAGGTTCTTTCAGTGAGATCTTTTACGGCTGCAGAGATTACAGAACATTTGCTGCTTTCATTTACTACCAGAACATCTCAAACAATTTCAGCTGTAAAGTCTGGGAATACATATAGAATCTTTGGATCTGTTGGAAAGTTATCTGCACCATTAAAAATTGAACACATGCAGGATCAAACTGGGCTTACAAGATACGTAATTTGGAGATTATGTTTTATGACTGACATTTCATTTTGAAAATGTAATTCTATTGCTTGTTCTTGTCTGCTACTGTTTGCTTGCAAACACCAACTTCTTCTCATGCAGGTAAATTGTTCATTGCCAATCACACAGGGCAGATATTCCCTGAAGATATTCCCCGTGGCTCCCCCACTTTTTGGCACAGGTGACCCCTGCCTCCCTTCTAATTGTCCAGATGCTCATATCTAGGGAAGACAGGCACCTTGTCCAAGAATCTCTGAAACCAGAAACTACTGGACAATACCATTAGCTCATAGTACTGTCCCTGGTATTTGTGCCTGAATTCCGAACTGGCTGCCATGTCCTCCTTATTGTAATTTCAGCATATCTCGGCAGTATCATCCTAACATCAGCATTTACAAAAGAAGCTTCCTTAAACTCTTAAAGCTATTATCATGGTGCTTATTAAAAGATAAAGAGGAAGGCCATACTAGAGAAACAAGAGACCAAGGGAAGTATTTAACACCAAGGCAAGCATTACGCTGGGACCAAAGCAGGGAGAGAACTGAGGTCCTGTGCATCCTAACCCAAAATTCTCCTGAGTAAACTGCATTGCATAAAATGCAGCTCTGAGCTCAGGATTAAAGGACAAAGAAAGAACCAATAGTGTTTGTTTTCCTGTGTTATAGTTAAAATCTTCCTGGATGTAATTGTTTCTTACTAATACTTCCCTATGGAAGATAGTGCAAGTTTTTTTACACTGTGGTGTGTAAAGATGCTCAGTTTTAGAATCTTCTCAGGCTTTTCTGACTTTTATTGTCCTATTTGTTGGCTCTGTAGAAAGTTTCAGATAAATTTTCTGGTAATGCTGTTTCTATTCTGGAATCTACCTGCTCTGGTGTCACTTTAATTAAATCTATTTACATCCTGATCCACAAATGTCACATGCTGATAGTTATTAAAACTAGAGATAGGGCCTGAGCTGCCCAGCAAAGGAACCAGTAGGAGATTAGCCTCTGTGAGTGCAGCTCCAGACTGGAATGCATAATTCAAGTGGAGATAAGGGACAAAAAATGAAAGGCAGATAAATCCAGTTTCAGTTCACAGGCAGTGCTTCTACTTCAGATGCCTCTAGGAGGGAATTTGTTGGTTAATCAAGAAAGGTGCAGAGCAAGACTTCTGTCAGCAACTGCTGTCATCTTGCCTAGACACAGTGAGGACAGGCATCTCTGGCGTGTTCCTCTTTGGCAACCACAGACCTCTGGGATTTGGTTGCTGCTCAGACAATGGGTTTCACTCACTAAATATTTAGGGAGAAAGAAGTACTTGTATGTCATGTAGATATTACCATCAGAATAACAAGGTCTCTGAGCACTACAGGGCAAGACACTGCTAGAGGAGGGGAATATACAGTCATTCCTGCCCTGCAGATGTTTGCAAAGCGTGGTGTGCTGGTGTAGAGATCATCACCTGAGAGTTATAGTCCCCTGATATATTGAGCTGCTCTTTAACCTCCAGGATGACATCTTCCTTTCCTCCTTCTCTCTCAAAACTTGCATGTGCACACAGCTGGGATTTGTCCCTGTTGCTAGGAGTGGAGTAGATGTTTTTCTTTTATCTGTTTGGTTTACACACCTGAGATGTCTTTAGAGCCAAGACAGAGGGACAAGAACTTGTGTGGAAGAAAGGAACTAAGCTTTCAGGCTGTACATATCTCCTTGTGTTGTCACTAGAGAGCCTCACCAACAGGAACCTCTACCAGATATCTAAACTCTGTGTGTCCAGGGCTGCCTGGCAAGGTGTCTTGCAAATCAGACAGAGGAAAAGTATGTTTTTTAAAAGCAAACCTGGTTTAATGTTTTAATGGGCAAACCAGGTCTCAAGGTCAGGTGTGTTGTTAAAGGTAACAGTGATGTTAATGGTGTACCTGGTAGTACTAGGCAGCTAAAGAAATTGCTACCTTTCAGATGACTCCCTGTATCTTGAGTGATTTCAGTCATCCTTACAGAAATTGGGTCATTAGGCTTTGTTTTCTAAAATTCTGTTTCAGAAGACATTTATTCTTGTAAGAGTAAACCGAAAATGAGGGGCATAGTGGTATTTAAGTGCATCCTTCTTTTGTAAATGCTGCCAGTAAACCCTTGGCCTCAGTTTCCACAGCTTAAAGAAGACTATGATATACTAATGTCTACCTTCTTCCTGTGAGTACTTGGCTCTGACGTGGCTAATTCATTCCAATGTTCAAAGCACAGTGAGTTGCAAAATTATGATTATTAAAGCCAGCTATTAGAGAGTGTTGTCTACTTTGAGAATATTGATTTAATCACATCTCTCTGTATTTTAAGTCTGAAGTGATATGATTTGGAAAGATCAATTTATTCTATGTCTGTATCTAGTGAATAATTGTGGAGTCTTCTCTGTTCTTTCTGTAATGAATAAAAATAAATTGACTTAGTCAGAAAACACAAGTGAGCATGCTTGACAAAGGAAGTCCACCAGGCCATGCTGCATCTAACTTCATTTTCTTTTTCCAGATGTATTTTTTCCTTCTTTTCTCCCCTCCCCCCGTCTCTGTTCTAGTCAGAGATGCAAGGAGAGTAGATGCATTGCCCTCTGTTCTGTTGACCTTGTACCATGTCTCCAGAGGAGCAGGGCAACTGGGGGACCATTACCCTGCCTTCTCTCCAAATGTAGGTTTGCTCATGGCCAGGTTATTGTCTTCCTCTCTGTCCTTGTGCTGTTTCTTGCTATGGAAAGAAACAATATACCACTGTTTCCATAGCTACATATGGATTAAATCTTTCATGTCACTGTTTTTGAGACTGTGTCCAAAAAGGAAAGAGATTTATAATAGAAGGGCATTTATCTCTTTGAGTACTCCCTTGTCTCTGGTAGTAAAAGCTCCAGCTGCAGTGAAACCTAGTCCCCATGAGAGTCTGGCTTGTCCTCCTGGGACAAACATTACCAAATTCATATGTATGGCCTCATTACTGGGGATGTAAAACCGGTATCACTAGGGCCTGACCTTTTTCTACAAAGCCACTTCAAAACTCGCTGAGATCGCAGACAAATGTTCTTGTTTGTTGTTACTGGCCATGCTGCCTTCTCTGTGTTTTATGGCTTGGGCTGAAAGTAGATGTAGAAAAGAAATTACCCTGATTCTCTTCAGCTGTTTAGTTGGTTGGTTTGTTTTTTTTTTCCCCCCCCAGGACTTTTGAGATCCCTGGGTGAAGGGCAAGCAGCTTTGAGAGATGGCAGCAGACCTTTGTAGAACTGATACAGTGGGGGCACAAATTCTCAGCCCTGCCTGCGTGTGTGCATGGAACTGGAGCTCATGTGGACATTTTATTTTTCTATGAGGGAGAAGGTTGTGTTCAACGCAGGTTTAAACCCAGTTTAAAAAGAAGTAGAAACCCACCAAGTATCTCTACTTTCCAACTCCAGCCCCTAACATTTCCTCAGCTGTCAACACTGTTTTGGCCAGCTCTCCTAACAGCAATTTTGATCTAGCCTTAAAGAGAAGATTTGAAGGACTGAAGTGCTCCTTTGGGGAATGAAAAATATTTTCAGGTCCAGTGAGAGCTGATTTGCTTTTATTAGATTCACTTCTCTGTTGTAATAAACTAGGGCATGATGTTGTGAAATGCATGTTACAGTATTACCACCAATAATGCCATCACTATTAATATAATGTCTGTAATTCACTGCATCGTGCCTCATTATTTCATCTCTATAGATCCTTGTTGTTGGAAGTATAATCATTTTTATGTTGTATTAAATTAACTCTCTAAGAGGTCCAGCACTCTTGTAATATTCCCCCAAAATAGAAGGTACTAAGATATGCACTGCCTCAAAGATGTTAATTTTTTGTAAAGTGATAGACTAGTATGAGAAAAATCTCCCCTTCAAAGTATTTCCTTGGGATCACAATGACTTCTGCATCTGCTGCTTTGTGCAGACCCTTTTTAGTAGGATACTGTAATTATCTTATTGTCAAAGAAGAAGTTTCTTTGTGTTTTACTGATTATCTGAAATCGTTTTAATTTCTGCAGTCCGCTGGGTTTGTGTTAGCAAACTTGCTTGCTTTATGTACATGCAAGGATGTGACATGAAAGATAGTTTTGGCTCCATTTCTTGACACTGAAATGATTACCTTTTGCCTACCTTGTATTGTATGAATATGTCCCACCCTTATTTAAAACTAATTTCTGACATTAGGCAGCTGAGGTGCATAGAGCATTGTTAATGTTAAAGTTGCTGTAGGGATGTTGTACTTTAGCTAAGGACACTACAGACTTCATTAGGGATATAAATCAGGTACTTTGGAAGCTTTGGAACTTGCTGGTCTGGATGTACCTAATGCTACATCCAGAATTGTACTATTTTTTGCCATTTATTTTATTTGAGCTATATTTGTATATGTGTAGTGGTGTTTGTCTTTATCACTGCCAAGGTGATGCAACTGGTGAGATGTTTTGGTTTTATTACAGATCAGGCCTATGGTCTTGAAAGTCCTCCCAGCATTCTGATTAAAATTCTTCAAAAGAACATGCATTTTCAGCCTTTCTCCCACACTCATTTGGACTACTCCCAACAGTTTTTCAGGAAACTTCCATGGGCCAAATTATAAAAAATGATATATACTATATAATAATACTGTGAAAATAGAAACATATCGTATGCCCTGTTGAAAAATGGGCATCTTGTAATATTGCATCTTAAACTGAACATGGAGTTTCAATGGGACATGGTTTCCTATGAGCTAGAGATGTCTTTGGTCTTAGTCTTGTTCCTAGACTTGAAACATAAGGAAATCTTTTCCCTTGAATACGTATGAGTGCAAAACCCTTGAGCTTGTAAGATTTGAAGATTATGATAGAGTGAACTGGAAAATGCACAATTCCTTAAAATATGTGGAAGATTACCCAAAATTCTGTGCTTATAGTAGGTTTCTGTGCACTATATGTACTCCTCCTCAAGTGCACTTTTTCTTTTAAAGACATAAAAGTCACTGTGGAAACCTACTGCAACAGCTTTTGAACCATCAGCAATGTATAAAAGTCTGTTCTGGGAAGGGCTAGTGACAAATGAGGTGAATTAATTTCTGAGAACAGCACAGCAGAGCTGGAAAATAGGAAAGAGTAACAATTAGTGTCTGTAATAAGAGCCTTTGGGTTCGAAGAGGTCAGTGGGTCCTTTTCTCTTCTACAGAAACTAGTAGCTGAAGTTTCATTTACCAACTTCATTTCATAATGAAACTTCCTGCAGTGTCCTTAACAAGAACAAAACTTGTGAGGTGGAGGAAAGAGATTTAGTATTCAACTGGCTAAAATTACTTTTTCTATGCAGTCAGGAAGAAATTTTTATTTACTGCTCATTATTGTTATGCATGCTACATCTCTATATGTAAAAACAAGCAAGCAATGATTTTTAGCCTTTTTCATCACTGAATGTTTGCAGGAGGAAGAGAGTTTCATTTATTTCACTTAAACAAATAGAGTTACTGTGGAATCCATCCTGAATACCTGAAATTCATTTTTAATAGCAAGCAGGACTGATCTGAAAAAATAAACAGCAAGGTAACGAGAACAGTTGTCAGTTAACTTCATCACCTCTTCTCATAGCTGATTTTTTTTCCTGTTTCAGTTTGACTGCAACTGAGGCAAGAACCAGAAATGCTAATGACTGCCTGTATATTGGGAATACGGCAAGTAGTCCTCATTTGCAGGCACCAATTACTCATAAAGAAAATGCCATGACACAAGGGATTCTTTCATTCTTTCATTTATGGTTTGATTCTGTCATCATTATTTGATAGTCATAGGCATAGCAGGATGCTGCTCAGGCTTTAAAAACAAAGGGAGTCAGCCTGAAGCAAACGCCTTGCACACTGGGGAAGTTCAGAACTGACTCCTCACCAGGCTTGCTTTCCCTCTTGGATGTGGTTGGAGAACAAAGTTTCTCTCACAGGAAAAAACTAAATGTTTTGAGACTTCCTTTCAGCATATGTGAGGATGAAAGCAAATCCCTCGACTCTGCTTGTTCCCTCTCCTCAGCAGCCATGCTGTTTCCTACATCCCTTCACTGCTTCTCTGCATCAGTCATTGTCTTTTCCCTTTGCTTTCAAACATGTTAATGTCTCTCTCATGCTACCCTATGAAACATTCCCTATATCCCATCTGCTTCCATCACTGTTGCTTCTTCCCTTGTTCCTGCCTCCCTCTGTGTTTCATCTCCTTTGGCAAACTGTACCATGGCATACTTTCCTAGCTGTTCACTTCCATGAGTGGGTTGCCTCTGTCCTCTACTTGCTGTGTGGGCTCCCTGCTGAACACTAAGCAAATCCATGCTGGCTGTTCTTTGCATCCTGATCCTAAATTGCCTGAAGATCTAGGATAAAAGGCTGTGTTTCACAGCTTGCTGCTTTGGGAGCTTTTTCCTCAAAGCATGGAGTCTCTGTTCATCAGAGATGCAGATTACATGTCAAAGTGCAGATTCAATACCTCCACCTTTCTCCCTGCTACACAGATCCAAGGATTAAGAAATGTGTCTAAAAGTCTCCACTTTTTTTGCCCACTGTAAGTCTTATCTCTCTTCTGCGATTGTCTCAGAAACAAACAAGGAATGGAGGACCTTAAATATATCTAATAAGACTTTTGTGGATTCACTTTCCAGTTGCAAAGGAAAAGTGACACAGGCTATAGGTGCCATGCTGCACCTCTCCTGTTCTGTTGTCAGTGCTGTGGCTTTTGGTGTTTTGTACTAGAGGTCTGTATAAAGAGTGCAGGGAAGGCTTTGGTTTGCTTTGGTGCTGTCAAGTGTTCTGTGACACATTTATGGGGTTCTCAAGCACTTGCTGGATATGTGTTCTGCGATGAACAGTGTTTTCAACAGAATGACATGGATGAGTCAGTGAAATTGTTCCCTCCTCAGTACCCAGAATGGCAAATAATGATTTCTACTTGTACTGCTGGTGCTGTTTGGACATGGATCTTCAATGTTGTGTGGAAAAATAATGCCACTTAGAAGAGCCAGCTGAGGAGCTGTGTGGAGTCTTTTTCCCTATGTGCTGTAGATTCTCCTTCAATATTTTGATTCACTCCACTTCAGAGTTCAGGTCAGCATCCAAAACCTCCTGGTCTTTTTCTGTTCTCATTTTCCCCAGTGTCTGTCTTGCCTTCATCGGGAGGGACTTTAGTTTTCTCTTTGACTTGTCCTTGAAGACTCTGCCATCTCGTGGTGGTCGTCTCTGGTGACTCTTTCTTTACTGGGAGTTGCCCTTTGGGTGGGATAGATCCAAATTGCGTTGTATGTGAATTCCCCGTGCAGATGGTAAGACCTAACAAGCTGGAATTCAGAGAAATTTTGTATTCTCTCCATATTTTAGTTCAGAAATTGAACTGTGGGAAGAGAAATAATGTCCCTGTTTCTGCATGGTGAGAACTTATTGGGAAAGTGGCCACAACTGCCTCTTTCAGCTCTAAGCTTTAGCTTCCAATGTTGTTTTCTCTCCATCTCCCTCCTTTTAACAGTTCTTTTTGTTTTCATGGGGTTGTTTTGTTTTGTTTTGTTTTTAATAGAGAAGGAAATACTTTCTGCAGTGTTGCAATAATATATATCTAAAATTTGAAGAAAATCCAAACCCAGCTTTTCTTGCCCAATATTCTTGGCATTATGACATCATAACCTCTGTGTGTCCTGTCACTAAAACAAATGTATGTAACAGTTCCACTTCTCCTCTTTAATTGGAACTAGCTTGTTTCAAGGAGCTGAAGAGGCAGACTACTAACAAAGGTTAGTGTGGAGAAATATATCACTGTCTTGCAGGATGTTCTAAGTGGGTCTCTTGAGTATCAAGGTCAGAGTTTATTTAGCAGCAAGTTCTACTGGTATGAATCATCAATAGTGTTTCTTATACAATTTATCAATGCCTGGCAATTATACTTTATTCTCTAAGGAAATTCTACACTTTTTCTCAGGAAATGGTGCATATTTTTAACTCTTCATTGTCCTTTTCAAGTACAACTTTCAGTTTCTTTGACACAGAAGAATGGAGATGATACAGCACTATGTTCTTTTGAGCAGGTTTTAGCTCAAAAGTCAGTTCTGCATCAAAACCAGAACTTCTTAAAAAGCAAAATTGATTCAGACAGAATTAATTTTCAGTGAAATCCTGGTTTTCCTGATTTTCTGTGCTTAAAAAAAAATCACTTTAGGGCAAGAAAATGAATTATATATATAAAAAGTATTTTACATAATATATATGCATATAAAAATATAAATATATATATTATTTCTAATGGGGAAAACTACTTTCTTTTCAACTGGGAAATGAATTTTTTTCAGCAGCTTAATCCATGCTTCAGTGAAGTTAACAAACGAGGCATTTCTGAAAATTCAGGATTGTTTTTGTAAGTTTGGTGAATGAACTCAGAAGAATGAACTTCTTTTAGCAGCTAGACTAAATATGGATGGACTCTCATGGCTCAAATGGCTCTGAAATTCCAGCTGCTGGCACCTGTTGTCTCTAGAAATGAGCTGAGCCACTTGAACTGGGGATAGATCCCGTAAGTGCCAAACATGGGTAATAAATCATGAAGTCTAGCTCACTGTGTTGCCAGGACCTTTTTCCACAGTTAAAGGAATACTGAGGCAGAGAAGGTAGTAATAATGTAGGCAGAATTTTGCAAAAGTGTAATTGAATCTTGAACTGCAGTTCAACATCTCACTTTAAAAAAAAAAAAAAAAAAGACCAAACCCAAACAAAAAAACCCCAAAACTCCAAATTCAAACACCTAAGTACCCCCTGCCAAAAAAATCCCCAAACAAAACGGAAAAACGCCAACAAAATAACTCAAATGAACACACTCCACACGGATGCCTTGATTACTGCACAGGGAAGAGGCACATTTTTCAAAGAAGGCTGTTTTTCTTTGTACTAATAATACCCAGTCTCACTGTCTTTGCCTTCTGGGAGCCCTGGTACCTAGCACTCATCTGTTACATGGTGCCTAAGTGACAGTGCTCCCAGACCAGCTCCTGTGCTTTGCTGGAGTGTACAGGATGTGGTGAGGCTGCATGTGGCCTTATGTTGCATTTCTGTTTCTAATATACCTATTTAGTCAGAGTTTCCCAATGTTAAATCAAAAACATTATTTCTTTCTTCTCGGCTCCTACAGAATCCAAAGAAGATGACTGTCATAAAATACTAACCCACTGAAAACTCATCCCCCTCCAAACCATTTATTTATTTATCATTTCTCTGACATTTCAAGCTTCATAATATGTCTTCAAGATTTCCCTGCAATTAGGCAGACTAGCAGTTTCCTTTTAGGGAAAAGCTCAGATTCCCATGGAACTGAATTCCAGGAGCTTGGTCTGCAGTGCAAATACTATAGATCACAAGATTCCCCATGTTTCTGTGGAGTGCCTTTCCCAAGCTGTTCCCTGAGCTGCAGTTTCCCCACATTATTTGTGGAGATGATGAATGCTGCAGGTTAGATTGTGTCCGTGTATGCCAGAGGGGCTCTCAGCCCCAGGGAGCAGGTGTAGTTGAGATTACCAATGAAGCAAATGCAGGTATGAACTGACATGTAAGTGGCAGAGCTACAGATCCTCATTCCTTCCTGTCCTTTGCGTGAGACTCAAAAGTGGTGCTGGCTGAAGAAGCTGTTGTAGTGTGGGTGCACAGTCAGGGCAGAGACAGCATTCAGCCCTTTCTTCCAGCATGTAGCTGAATATAGAGTTGAGATGACAGCAAAATATTCTGCAATTAAGGAGGTTCTTTGTGTTCACAAATAGCAAGAGGCTATACTGCCTTCTGATTTTTGCTTTATTATTTGGGATTCACAGCAGTGTTGATAAACTTTGGTATTAAGTGCATCAAGTTAGCCAGAACTGGACTGTGAACTGGGTTACAGGGTGAGAAACTCACTTCCATATTTGTATTCTGCCAGGAGAGGTTTGGATTAGATTTTAGGAAAAAAAAAACCCAACAAACCAATCACTGGAAGAGTGCATAGGCACTAGAATAAATTGCCAGAGAACTGGTGGAGTCACTGTCTCTGGAAGTGTTCAGGAGGTGCCTGGATGTGGCACTCAGGGATATGTTTCAGGGGTGAATATGATGGCTCTAGGCTGATGGCTTGACGAGATGATCTTGAGAGTGTCTTCCAACCTGCATGAGCTGAGCAGATTATGCAGGGCTCTGAGGAGAAGTGCAGAGGGTGGGAAAAGAAGATATTAATGCGGTCTGTGACTGTACTTTTCTAGTTACCTGGTGGGGAGATTTGTTTCTGCTATAAGCCATCAGGAAATAATAACCTCACTGGAGCAAAAGGAAAGGGGGAGAGAGCTGAGATGCAGGAGTCCTGGGATCTACATATCTCTTTAATGTAGTCATGTCTCAGAGGAGAGTGTCTGCCCATGAATTTTGGTCAAAATTGGCTCATTCCAGCTTGGAAGACATGTATTTGAGCTGATTTGTGAACTGCATTTCGACACACACTTTCTTTTTTGTACCCACTTGATTGAACAATGAAATATTTCATCAGAAATAAAATCAAACTGGTACAACTGAGTGTGTGTTGGCAGATGCTGGACACACCTTCTCTGTGCACAAGTTGCGAAGCAGAAATAAGGAGTTAAGATTTGACAGACCTATCACCAAGTCCGGAGGCAGTGCAACCATGTCAGCATAGCACTAAACCTGGAGGCAGAGTTTATGTTCTTTGGCTCCATGCCATGCTTTTAAGGCAGTATCGAGCCAGCTATTGAGTTAGCATCTCCTCAGGGATGGTGTTGTGCAACTGAATGCGTGCAAGACGAGGGTTCAGTGGTGTGGGGAGTTGTTTTGTGGCTTTTTGGGTGGTTTTGCCACTGCTGTTGGTTTGGTTTTGCTTGTTTTTAAAATGCATTATGACCAGCAAAGCAGCAGGAGGAGGCTTTTTGGTGCTCTTGGCTTCAGAGCTTGCTATGGACCTCATTCTCTTCATCACTGCAGGCCATATTGTCCAGGCTGTGAGACAACTAAGCTGTGCTGAATTTTGTGGGAGTGCTTTATGAAGTAATTTGAAGTAATATGAAGTAACTTGAAGTAATGCTTTAAACTTTCATACAGGCTGGACTCATAAGAAAAAGCTTTAAAGAGGAAGAGGGAAGAGCTGCAGTCTTTGAGGCGGTCACGAGGAGTTTAATGTAGAATTAATAAACTTAATTCTTCTAGAATGCTCCAGACACGTGTGTAACACCTCAGTCTCCAAGGCAGAAGATGCTGATATTTCATATAGTGAATGTTCCATCCCAGATTATCCTTGGGTACACAAAGCACAGCAGGGTTTACTAGGATACCACACAGTTTGACAAGCATTCATGAATTAAAAGAAGGCACACTCTGTTCTCAGGTTCCCTGTCTATGCCTTTTTTCTTTACCCAGGAAAAATTATTAGAAGGGAAACAATGTGAAAACTTGGTGGAGTGTCCTTTTTATTTAATTTGCTTATGAGTTATTGAGCCAGCTGGTTACCTTTCACAGAATTTATTAAAGCTGATTCTGATTTCATCAGAGCCCATGATTGCAAAGGATTGTAGTCTTGGCTTTGGTTTATTTTTACAGGGCACTCCTAGAAAATGTATTGAAGTACTGCATGTTGCTGAAACTCTATATTTAACAAGTAGCAATAGCACTGCTGGGGAAGTAGCTATGTAAAACGGTGGTGGGTCAAGTGAACAAGGAGCAGTAGAACAGAACAGAGGGAATCCTCCTAATATCTTATCTTCTTGTTGATCAAGTTTTCTCCCAGACAGCTAATAACTGCTTGAATGTTTTCCCACTGCTTGTAAATCTTCCTCCCGTGATCCAGCTGTGGCATCATAAAAATTCAGTGAACTCTGAGTTATCATAATTCCCACAGTGCAAAGAAATTACCTGGGAATTGCAGTGAAAGGTCACCTTAAATGCAATTCCTGGGCATCTGGAACACCTGGTCCACTTCTTTTGCACAAAATGTTACTTCTCCAAGATTCTCTGAGGATAACCTGCTCCCATTACAGTTTTCATAGAGATGATGGCTCTGGTTGTGATATGCATCTTGCTCTTCATGGTAAATCTCTGAGGCAGAAGTTCCTCCCTCTTCCATTGCTAAATCTCCAAACTTGCTCACTTACCTTGTTCTTTTCTACTCTCATTTCCCTCTTTAACCAGGGAAATTTATAGATGTTACTTCTCTCCTTCAGTACTGTTTTGTGAAGTGCTGATAGCACAGAATCCTTAATCTGTCTGGGGACAATGTGGGACAGAATTTTATGTTCATAGTGCCCTTGGTTTGGGGTAGAACTCCGCTTCAAAGGCTGTCATCTGTCTTCTATATACCTTAAGTTGCATATTTGCAACATGGAGGTTGCATATTTGAGAGGTTCAAGTAGATTGCTTAAATAATTCAAGCCTGCAAACCCAATAATCATAGAACCATATTACTGATTAGGTTGAAAATGACCTCTAAGATCATCAAGTCTAATCACTAACCTAGCAATGCTCTGTCCACCACTAAGTGGTGTCCCTAAGTTTACACAGCTTTATAAATACCTCAAGGGGTGGTGGGCAGCCACCACTTCCCTGGGCAGCCTGTTCGAGAGCTTGATGACCCTTTCAGTGAAGAAATTTTTCCCAATGTCCAGTGTAAACCTTCCCATGAGCAACTTGCGGCCCTTTCGTCTTGTCCTGTGACTTGTTACTTGGGAAAAGTGACCCACCCCACTTCCCTACACCCTCCTTTTCTCCAGGCTAAACACCCCCAGCTCACTTAGCCACTTCTCTTAAGCCTTGTGCTCCAGACCCTTCCCCAGCTCTGTTGCCCTTCTCTGGACACGCTCCAGTATCTAAATGTCCTTCTTGTAGTAAGGGGCTATCCTGGTTTAGGGCAAATTTGGGAGAAAACCTCCAAACAGATCCCTCTGGAAAGCAAACCCAAATGGCCCCTCCCCCAACTGGTCCAGGAGAAAAATGTCAGAGAAAGTGGAAAAAACTATTTATTGAACAAACAAAGCACCCACAAGCATAAAGAATGAATAATATGAAACAATAGAGCCTCTGATTCAGAAGTGAGATGGCAAATTGAGAAAGCCCTTGCCGTGGGTTAGCTCGGCTTGCTCAGTCTCTTATCAGTTCCTCTGGCACTGGAGAATGCCGAGGTCCAGGCCCCGGTGGGCCACAGGTGAGAGATCCCGGTGTCTCTCCGGGTTTTTCAGTTCAGGAAATGCTTAAACAGTCCCAAGAAAAAGGAAAAAGAACCAGTCCAGGGAGCTTCTCTGCCTCAGCTAGCTGAAACTAACTAAAAGCAAAGGAAATCTCTGTCCCGCTGTCTGTGTGTGCTTCAGACAACCAGTCTGGAGAAGGAATGCAGAGGAGGAGTGCTGTTTCTAAAAACAAACCTGGCGCTTCCTCTTCTCCCTGCTTCGCTCTCAGAACCAGTCTTACGGGTACAGAACTCAATATACTGCACAAATAGAACAGAAAATTGGGGATACAAGCATCAAAAAGTCACCCCAGGACAGGAGCTCAGAACTGAACACAGGATTTGAGGTGTGGCCTCACCTGAGTCTCCCTGAGTACAGGGAGACAATCGCTGGTCCTGCTGGACACACTATTGCTGATTACATTGGCCTTCTTGGCCACCTGGGCACACACTGACCTATGTTCAGTGACTGTCAAAAAGCACCTCCAAGTCCTTTTTCTCTTGGCAGCTTTCCATGCACATGTCCCAGCCTTTAGCACTGAGTGAAATTGTGACCCAAGTGTAAGATCCAGTACCTGACCTTGTTGAACCCTGTACAGTTGGCCTTGTCCCATTGATCCAGTCTATGCAGATCCCTCTTCAGAGTCTTCCAGCCCTCCAGCAGATCTGTGTCTCTCTGAAACCTCTCTCAGCTGTTGTTTAATACAGGCTGAGAACTTATTTAGGGTAGTAGAGACAGACAGTGTGATTGTATACTTTTCTATTCCTTAGGACATGGAGCAAGAAAATAATACATTATAACGAGATCAATCAACTTCTTTGGCTCACTGTGTATAAACAGAACTCAGGTGTCTTTGCAATGGTGGCTTTACAAAAATATTTTTGAAGTATTTGTTTTATAAAACTGGAGAAGGAAAAAAGGCTAGTTTTATTATTTGCCTGCTTTTTTTATGTGACATGCTGGTGTTAGTGACTTTAATTTCCAAGATGCAGACATTTTACAACTTTTTAAAATCATGCTGAAGCTCCAAGGGGCATACATGGGAGACTGTGACTCTGGCATTATGAGAGCAAGAAGCAGATTGAGTGTCAGAACTCTTGAGTGAATTGCCCAGATGAAGCCTACCTGACTTCTCAAACAGACAATCTAACGGTCATCTGACTTTGCCATGAGTTTTCCTGATGAATTCAGACATCTTACTGTTTTCAGGCACAGAATTCCACACTATAACTCTACAATCTCTGTTTGAGCAGGTCAGTAATTTCAGGTTTGCCATCTTCTGCAGAATACAATGCTTTGGTTTAGTGGTGAGGCACCCTATTTGAAAAATCTTTTTTTTGTTTTTGGAAATTAAATTTTTGAGGTATTGGAATTTTTTGTTAGATTTTTTAAAATAAAATAACAAAAATGTAAATGGTTCCAGATTAATGATTTGGATTCAGTCATCCATTGTATCTGCTCTCACTTTTCTTTGCTGTTGTTATTTTCTTTTCTTATTGCAAATAATCAGAAAGCAAAAGTCTGGAAGAAATAGTCTTGCTTGTCTTATATTCCAACACCAGAAACGTCCTCTGACTCTCTCTCTTCTTTCTGACTAACTTTCAAAGAAGTATTTTAGACATTTTTAACTGGTCTAGTAATGAAATCCTCCCTGTGTTTTTGTTATCTGAAAAGCATAGCATAGCAGGCTGTGACTGTGCTGTGTGCCTGTCTTCTGGGTGCAGGCACACAGGAGAGAAGCCCTTTACTATGCACTTACTGGGAAATATTGTATCTGCAGCTGTTGTATTTCCTTCTTGGCTGCTTTCTAGCAGGCCTAGGATGATGCTGTGAATCCAAAGAATTAACCCTGTGTCATCACATTACAAACATTTCAAGTGACTCCCTCTCACAGAGCATATGGACTGGTCCCACACCTTCAGTTCTGTGTGCTGTTCTAGGACAGCAATTCCACATGATTATAAATAATGAAAGGACCTGACTACTGTTGAGAAGGGACCCTATCTCAGCAGCAAGCACAATTTAAATCAGTCCCTCCTCCTCGATTCCTCCTATTACCTCATCTGTACAGTACCTGTCAAAACATGGGGGTTTTGAAGGGGATGCAGAGTTTTACTATTCTGTGGGATACCATAAAAGTCTGAGCTTTAAACAGAAGCTTTTCTGGTCAGTCAGTGAAGCTTGCTTTTCTTCTATGCAGTTTGCCTTGTCTGAAGTGAAAGGTCCTTTGGAAAGTCATTTTTCCTGTTGTCTTTCAAGACCCTGGGAAGCCTTGGCTTTCTGTAATGATGCTCAGGAGAGGATTTCTTCTTTGCTAGTGCTTTACATGTCCTTGGCACCTGTGTGCTGCAACCATGGCAAATCCAACTTCTCATGGAACTGTGCTATGAATAGCTGCTGTAACTTGGATATTTTCAATCTGAATTCCAGACAGTTGGCAATCGCGAGACATTAAACATCATGGATTCTCTCAAGATACACCTTAAGTACTTACATAGTGCAAATAAATTGCTCTGCAGATACCAAAGATATAAGTTAAGGCAGAGGGATGCTATTGTCAGGTGCTAAGCTAGTGATATTTTGCAATTTGCCGTGTTAATTCCTCCAAGATTCTGCAGTGGTTTTGCTCATCTGTATCAATGGTTGGTATCAGAGTCTCCTCTTATGCAAAATAAATCAGTAATATCTCTCCCTTCCAGGGAAAATGTGCAACAGTTTATTGCCTTGTAGAAGGAAAAATAAATTAACAATGCTGACTGTAACTGGAGTGAAACACGAGGGAAATCAGTTTGCCATGAAAACATCTGTAAAGGAATTATCTTGCTGAGAATCAGGTATCAGAGCTGCAGCTTTAGTACGGCCAGCTTAGATGAAAATCTGAATTGCTGAGCAGCATTTCTCATACTGTGAAGTAATATAGCATATTTCTAATGCAAACACATGAGCTCAGGGCCAACTTTATGGTACCTAGAGTCCAGAGTCTTGGATGCTTGCCTAAGCAGAGCTGAGCTAACCACATGCAGCAAAACTCCAGGCCCTGTGGTTTTTAGGAAGAAGACTTATACTCTTTGTAACATGACCAGAGTTAGAGGGAGAAGGGTTGTACTTGAGGATTGGAGGAACTCCCTGCCTTTTAGGAGAAACGCAAAAGGGAACAGGTTACCATGCAACGTGCAAAAAAGGCAAATGTTTGGCCTGAGGAACAAGTTCCTCTTCTTTTAGGATGACGGGAATAAATCTGGAGCCACCATGTGGGACTTGCATTCTCAGTGGCTGCGGTGGGGCAGTGCCCCATGCTGAGAATCTCAGGTGAGTGACCTCTGCTCCTGCTGAAAACCACCTGCAGCTCATGTGGCTGTGAATGAGAAGCAAGGCATTTGGGGTAGGGGATTGAGGATGAGCTGTAGTGCTGGTCAGATTTTTCCATTGCTATGGAAACAGGTATTGTGCTTGCTAACCCAATGCACCAAGTAGGTGTGGGTAGACCTCTGACCTCTCTTCATTTTACTTTTTAAGCTATTGGAGGAACAGGAGAGAAAAAAATGTGTACAGGAGGAGGTATTCAATACAATATTTTGCTCAGGGCTCAGACCAGATTGAAAGGTGTGAGTTTACTTGCAGAAATTGACTTACTATTTTGAGTATGTTGCAGCCACGTATATGAAGTATCATTAAAATGCAGGGGTTCCCCCACCCCACCTCCCTCCTGGAAAGATTTGCGTATTGGCATCACCTGGAAAAGAGGTGGGAGCAGACACCCTATTTATCTTATGCATGCTCAAAAAGCCCCAGGGTGCTATAAGTTCAAATTGAAATTGGTTGCATGATTTCTCTGTAAATGTAAATCCTGGTTCATTTCTATAATTATTTTAGTATTTCCGTCTGACAAAGTCTGTGATATTACAAGGATTTTCATGATTCTTGATCCTTTTTAATTCTATGTCACATTCTACTTAAAATTTTTATATACCATGTTGGGAGAAATTTTCTGGCTTGTGAGATTTGAATGGGAAGGAGAGGGAGTCTGGACTAATTTCTACGCTGGGCCATGCTCAACCTGGTAAAAGTCTTGTGGAGATGCCTGAGGAGAACTGGGCTTGATATCTGGTCTGATGATTTTATGCCTCTGTGAAAGTAATTCTGTTTACATATTGTCTGTGCATAAACATAAAATGCAGAACACTATCTTTCCCTAGACTGCTTGCTTGTCTTTTTTCTATGATGTGGCTTTGCAGAGTAACTCAACCCAGACTCTTGGACTTAATGGGTAGAGGTGGGACTTTGCATAAGGCTTTTGATGGGAAATTATCTTTTAAATTCTCTCTGAACTCATCAGTTGTTAAAATAATTTTAACTAGTCATTAAGTGCTTCATTAGAGTGTTTTCTTCTTAAGCTGCTTTAGTTAGATTAAAACTGAATTGTGCCTATTTCTTATTACTCATTTTTGCCTTCTTTTTTCCTAAATGGACTTTGGCTCATGTATTTTTGAGGTTTAATATCAGTTCAGCTGAATGCTCTTGAGTTTCTGAATTAATTCAGTCATTTTGTCTTAATGACCATGAAGAGTTTTGTTAAGCTGGAGTGCCATTAAACTCAAGCTCTGTAGTGTTTAGAGCTAGTGATCACTGGGGGAAAGCTTGCAGGTAGAAAATAAGATTGGAAGTCGGACAGAACGCATGAGGGGTTCATTTGCTGTGAATTCAGCAATAAACACCTGGAGAAAATGTGGTCCAAAGGGATGCAAAATCAGTAGTTTGCTGAAGGAGAGTGTGCTAATTCTTTTAGGACAGATTTTGATCTGGACCTCAGCTCTGCACTTTCTTCGTGAAGTCTGATTAATACTTTATCATCTGTTGCAAATAAAAATATTATATGTTGGGAATATGTTTTATATAGTTACTCTTTAACTGAAGAAAGCTCAGATGGCCTTGGCATACTTGACACATTCTCTTCCTATTGATGCTGGGGAAAAAAAAAACAGACAGCTTCTTTTGTTGTCATATCTGCACCCATTTATAAAGAAATTGAATTGAATAGAAGGGGGCTATTGTTTTCAGGACAAACTGCATTTCATCTTAGGACAACCTAAAATTAAATTATTTTTTTATCTTTAAAAATGAAATGAAAGGAGGTTTGAAATAAAAAGTCATTGGAAATGTAAGTTAAATCTTTAGCTCAAACATATTTCTAAACATTTTGACATTACTTTATAGGTATTTTCACAATGAAAAAAACTCACCAGATTTAACATGTTAATCTAATTCTGGTTTAATTATTCGAGCTCAGGTTGTGCTCTGTGGATTACATGAACTGGTGAAAAAAAGTTCCTGGGTTCTACTACATTTATGACTGGCAGGGGCCACTCCTAGGAGACAAGGGCAATGTGAAAGTTGCTGGTTTGTCCTAATCACAATGAACAGTTTTGCATGTACTTGGGCAAGGCAAGGTTTTCAGAAGAGGTCGGCTTTGTGCTTCCTTTGTGCTCGAAGAAGCTGTTTGGATTAGCAGCCCTGGAAGGCTGCTGATGAGCACTGTGAGAAGCCCATCTACACCAGCTCTCAAAGTAGAATGACTTCTTCCCATTGCTGACAATTTGTGTGGGGTAGGTGGGTGGTGCAGTGGAGAAGATAGGATATTCGTATTTTAAGGTAGTGAACTTCACTAAAAATCATAGCAATGCCAGAGCAGTTTTTAATCTTCTCATGAGTTAGCAGGGTGAGTTAAAATGAAGAGTTTACCTTCACTGAAATGAAATGTGAAAACTGTGGCTTGCTTTACTCTCCTTCTAAAAGTAAGCTGTTGTAGTAGAAAATTACCTGTCCCAAGCTGAGGGTGTTTAGAGGACCTGTTGGGTTTCTGTTGGTTTGTTGTATTGTTGATTTTGTTTGCTTTTTTTCATGTGTGTGTTTGTTTGCTTTTACAGTGGAAGTATGGCTTTTGCCCTTTACACTAAAAACACACCAGTGATTTTAAGGGGTTATGTACTCTCCTAGGAGTCTCAGTTTTTAGTTTTTCTATCTGATACCCCACTAACCATCAGAGAGCTTTTGTGGCTAATGCATCTCAGTTTCCCCTTTGAATATCTGCTGTGAATGGTCACCAAACACAGAATAACGTGCCTGGCTTCATAGAAGTTTTAGTTCAGGCCAAGTTAAAATCTAAAGGAAATGTGTGTGTGTGTGAATGAAATGCAAAAGGTACAAAGTCAATGTACGTGGTGTTCATAGTGACGTAAGTGAAGAAAAGGAAAAGACACAATATGCCTACTTCACTTTAAGATCACCTTTGAAAGGTGTTTGTGGTAAGCCTCTGGCTTTCCCCGTACCTGCTTGGAACACTTGGAGCTCATGCCAGGCTATGCAGGGCAGGCTCCTACTGCATGTTCTGTCCTCTCTCTTCAGTAAAGATGCTTGGCTAGAGCAGGAAAATATGCTCAGAGGGGTTTGTTCAATTTCTCATCCTTTGCTCCAGATTATTGATTCTTTCTCAGCATACACTTTTTGACTTCTCCCTCCCTTCTCTTTTACTACGTTTTCCTCTCCCTGGAAGGGTGACCTGGTTGCCCTGATGCACACGCATCCAAGACATGACTGAACTCTTGAAAGGTGTTTGCCTGCTCTCTTCCTCTTGTAAAGCCATGTGTATGAAGTCTTTCCCTACCCTAAACTTAGAGATTCTCACAAAGTAATTAAACAACTTCATTTGGTATAATCTTTATGGTAGGTGAGGATCATTCAAGGCTTCTGCTTCTGACCAGACCCTATGACAGCTCTTAGGCTGGAATGGAGATGATTTGAGGGAGGGAGGAACTAACTCAAAATTTGAGGCTACTGCTGTAGTCCACTAATCAGTCTGCACGAGGGGCCTGTTCACACCACCACTGTCAAAGTTTTTCATTAATAAATTGATCATAGACTAGGCTGGTAGAGAGGTGGAACTTTCTGAGCTGTTGTTATTTAGCACATTCTTCTTGTGAGCCTTAAAAACATGTGTAGCGTCCCCCTTCTTCTTGACTGACGTGTACATCTTCATAAAATGCAGGCAGAGAGCTACTTCAGCAAAAATTGCCCATGCTTAACAAGCTTCTGTGCACTTAACAGGTGTACTTCAGCTTTCTTTGAGAGCTTTGAAGTAGAACAAGGGTTGCTTTAAGTTGGACAGCTCTACATCACTGCAGCATGTTAGTACAGTGTGAACACTCTATATCTTGCATTAGAATAGATTCTAAATATCACATAAAACTGGCAGTAACTAGGCATCTTCATGTACTCTGAAAGTAAAACTAGGGCTCCAGAAAATGTTCCACTACCTGTAAAAGATACCCAGCCCTGTGTTTTTGGGCTGTCAACTGACAGTGCTATTCACACAGTATAGGAGAAGCTCCTCTTTGCTCTAAAGGTCCCAGAAGCTGTGCACTTGGTGGTCTGCCTAAAGCCATGTAGGAATGGGGGAATATCTAGCAAGAAACAATACATAAAAGCTAGAGTGTCTTGAACTAGCAGTAGTGTTTTGCAATTCCTGCAGATTCTGAGACATACCTGACTGGAAATGCTGGCAGAAAACTGGTTGGTTTTGGTCTCACTTAGGTGGAATTGTCTTCAGCTTTCCCAAACACTAAGATATCCTGACAGGCCCTTCAGGCTACCAACACTTCTTGACAGGTCTTTTCCTAACACTCCATGCAACTCTCCTCTTCCCTTGTTTTCTGTCAATGTCCATGGGCGCAGCAATGCTGGAAAAGTTTACCATTTACCACAGACTGGTTGAGAGTGTTTGGAATGCTCTGTCCCTGTCTCTTGGATGTGCTTTAAGTGGATCTGAAGATATCTATCTTCTCTTGGATCTCAAACCACAGGCCAGAGGGGTTATTTGACAATATGGCAAGCTGTGGACAGATGCTATTAGATGTAGGTGAGCATGTTTTATAGTGAGTTTTGGGGGAAGGTTCTTTTTCTGTTCTTTTTCAATGCCTGTTAGAAATAGTTGCTACCTTTAATTTATAAGCACAATAGGAAAAGCCAAAAAAAATCATTGTAGTGCTTGAAATGTAAAGGGTCAAATAAGGTATAATCAGTCAATAGTGCTTTTTTGCTTTATTTTTTCTTAGGGCTGTTTGAGAGGAAGAATGCTTTTGAAGCCTTTGTTAAAATTAAAAATTGAAAAAGATCACAAAATGGGCGAGATTGGCCAACACCGCAGGAATTCTTGTTCTTGAAGTATGATCATATATCCTTGAAAGGAATTAGAAATAAATGCATCTTAAGGGACTAAGATAACAGCAGCAAAATAAACAAATTTGGTTTCTGCACCTGGTGTTGGCTGAAACTGGTAACTTCAGCACTAGAGTAATGGGCAGAACTTGTCCATCATCCAAACAAAGAGCAGACTAGCTTCTGCTGGGATGTTTAAAGTTTTACTCTTCACTGTACTTTCAGCTATTGGTTTATAGAACTGTTGCAAAAGGTTTCACCCGGTTTGGGGAGGCAGTGCCTTTACTGTGGAACAATGTGAGCAGTAAGAAATATCTTTTTGTCTAATCCATTCACTCTTCTCCTTCATTTCTTCTCTCTTTGCCTTGTAATGGAATCAGACTCTTGGTGAGACATCTTGGTAACAGAAAGAGAGGAAAAGCATGAGAGTCAGGAATGAATGAATGAATGAATGGTGCTCTTCTTTCTTCAACTTTATTTCCTCTTGCCATCCTGCTTGAATTTTCCTTCTTACCTTCACCAAATGAAGAACGCTGGAAAGAGGTGGTGGTAAACAGGACCTGTTTCTATGGTTGTAGATGCACCAGTTAAGTGTAAGTGGCAATGCTCCTGTATCCTTTGACTTGAGAGTCTGTGCTCTTCTCATTCAGTAGCTCTGCTCTGACATCATCTAAAAGTGGATGTAGACAGATTTTTCTTTCAGCTAATTGAGCATTTTTAATTTTAGGTACTATTTTATGAAAATGGGGTGTCATGGAGTCTTACCCCTTGGACATGTTATAGGCATTTCCCTGATAACAGCTGTACATTTCCTCTGCGTGCTATTATTACATAAATAGCAAATACTATTTAATAATGAGGAATATATCCAACTGCAGGCATAATGAGCATGTAAGCTAGTGAGTGTTTCAAAAATGAAAGAAGTCCTGCAGACAGTTTTGGATCATGATTTTGCCATGGGGGAACCTAGTAAGAGAGACAAAATTCCTCAAGATGTTGCAGCAGCTGGGAAGGTCTCCATGGTTACATTGGTAAGAGATCTGGGGAACCACCAAGAGTAGTTCATTGCTTGACAATAAAATACCAGAGAGTAGTGCTCCTTGATGCATCTGAATATTATCTTAAAGAGAAGCTTTAATTAAATAAGAGGAGAGAGAAGGAGAGACAAGTTTTGTTTAGGGGAAAAATGTTTAAAATTGAATGCAGCCAGTGACAAAGATGTGTCTGGGACACCTTTAATCACAGGTTGTGGCTGCAATATTTATGTGAGCTGTTGTCTGTGTCTGCCTATTTCAGGTATTCATGTGGCCTGACAACATCAGGGAAATAATCTTGTCTGAATGCATGCAAATTGTCACAGAAAGAGTAGCTATTCAGATAAGATTGTTCTGCTGTGTATTGTGGGGCCTGAAATGTCCCCTGCTTCATGCTCATGGATGGGAAGGTTCTGTGAGATTTCAAGACATTGCACTTCTCAAAAAAATTATATTCTGTCTTAAAAATGCCAAGTTTCAGAAGAGGATTTCCTTAATAAGAAGGGATAGCAAGCTACAGCTGGTTTTAGGTGGGATGTATATCTGCATATAGGATTGTCTTTGTAAGAATGCTGAGAACAGACAGAAAATGGCCCCTTTTAAAAGGCATTGTGATTTTTATCAGCACTGTGGCCAATATACAGCATAGTGCAGTGAACTACCTCTTTTATTTTCTAATACTTATAAAAAGTCATTTTCAGCATCACCTGGTTGAGTCTGAATTTCAGGTAGAGCTTTGTGCATATGCCTATGCATCTATATTAAATACCTGTGTTTTTCAGCCCTGCTGCAGAGTTTCAAGGTCTAAGTCACAATCTGGTGCCTCATGAGAAGAATACTAAAAGATATTTCTCCCAAGGAGATACAAGCAGCATTTGAAGACAGTCTCACAGTTTGAGCAGTCTGGGATATTTTTAGTGAAATAGAAAATATTGATTTGCCAAAAAATATTACTTTGTTTCATTAGTTTATCTACTTTGGGGAAGTTTTTGAGGGATAAATATTTCTGAAATTTAGGGCTGTCAAAATTTAGCCAGATGTTGTATGTCAGACACTAGGATGGACTGGCTTGGGGTTAGGGAGACACAATCTCTGAACCAGCCCTAACAAGAGACTAAGCCTGGGTTGTACCCATCCTGCAAGTGTTCCTGCAGATTTGGACAGATGGTTATTTTAAATATGAATCTTTTGGCATCTCTTGTCAGAGTTGATTCATCTTGGACAAAATTGCTGGCTTATGGGTCCTGCCTCTGTATTTAGTGCTAGAGCATCCACACAGCTGGGACATGAGAGCCTGGCAGCCCCCACCCCACTATGGGAACAGGCCTCTTAGCCACTTGGCCCCATCTCATACAGCTGCCACAGAGATGGCCTTGGAGCAAAGCTGGAAAAGCTCTTAGTTAAGCACTTGGAATACTTTTTGTTGCCACTCTTGTGCCTAGGGAATTGAGATGGTTGAGAAGGTGACAATGAGCTCCTCCATCAGCAGTGACTGTGGTGTTGCTCAGCCTGTTGCCTGCAGAACACTTTCCAGATCACTAGATTTCTACTCAAAGGCGGTGATACCTTTTTGCTAGAGATAAGCAGATACAGAAATAATACTAGGCTTATGCTTTGTTTAAAGAAAAATCAAATACCATTCTGGTAGTTAATTAAAAATAAATGATGTTTTGCTTTTGTCAGTTTTTCACCTTTACAAAAACACTTAGCCTTTAACCAGATCACTGTTTTTAACTTTTATAGCAAGTGAAGCGTTCCTAAGTTGTCTGAGAGACTGAATACATGACCTGTTCATTTGTTTCTGTCAACTCAGTCAAAAAACCTGAAACCCTCCATTGATGTGTTGCATCCTTCAGATCAAATTCTGTGTGGCTGGCTTGTGGAAAAGGCAGTCGTTAGTGCACTGAGCTTTGCTTGAGTGCTACATGTGCCACACTCATTGTTTTCATGTCCCTGCCAGAGGGAATGGCAGGGGAGGAGAAGGCACTGAAATGGGAAGAGGGGGGTGTTATTGTTTTCACCTCCTTCCTAGTCTGCTATATCCTCCAGTCTCTGTGATCTTTCAGAGCTTGAAAATCGTCCCAGGCATTCCTGGACGATGGGGAATGACTCAGACTTTGGACTTGGTGGCATTAGAGGAAAATTAATCTGAGCAATTCTTTGTGAAATGAATTATTTTTTGACTACATCTACTTGTTCATCTTCAAAGGCCTTGGATTTGAGCTAGCCTAAATGTAGAAAACTGTTCTTGGCATTGAGTGGTGCTCTCTTGTGACCAGCTGAGGTTTTTATCACAGAAGTTAAGGGACTTAACTTTGTTTCTATGAATTCTTCACTCACACTAGTACACGTTCAAAAGGGAGGACTGAAGCTATTTATTTGTCTGATTGTGTACTGTCTCAGGATGCAGTGATAAGCATTCATCCATCATTAAGCATTTGTTGATCTCATCAATAGTCACTATAGGCATATTTGAAACCACTACCTTAATATTACGTTCACAAAATCTGGACTTAAGCTGGTCTTAGTAGTTTTGTAGTGCCTGGTCAGCATAAAGAAAAATCTAGTTTAGCTATATCCTGATTTTATTGCTCTGAAGGCACCTAAATACTATTGTCTTTCCCATTCTACTTATCCAGAGCTCTTAATGAAACATTTTAAGGCGACTGAAGTATTTCCCATGGTGTGCTCAATCCACCAGATGTTGCTGACAAGTTTGTTTCCTTGGGTTTTGTTGCCTGTCCATTGCCTACCTAACAGATTACACATGGGGCAGGCCCTTTCCATCTCCAAGTGGTGACTGAGCTCACAGAACTCCTCACCCAGAACTGGGGATTAGAGGCAGTATCACAGAGCAGACTAGAAGAGATAACTGAACACTAATTTTTGCTTTCTGACTTTCTCTTCAGAGCCTCGTTCTGAAAATCATTAAAGAGAAATGAAACCTCATATTTATTCTTTCCATGACTCTGAGGGAATAATAAAAATTCATACAGAAAATTATTAGTCCCATGCAATATTGGGAATGTCTCAGCTGAATGCCAGTCCAAACTTGCTTTCTTTCCTCTATATAGTGGTATCTGAGTCTGCTTGCCAAGATTGCTCAAGCATTTTCATTTAACAACTCCCCTGCTAGTTCAGAGTTCTTAATATTGGTGGGTAGTTTTGACCTCTCTTGCTCTCTTTCTGCTGTGTGCTGTAGTTTCTGAGGCCTAGCTTGTATGTGTGGAAAGGTCACAATTTAGTTGCGTGATGCTGGGGAGGATGGCTCTTGATGCTGGTATGGGCCTCCCTGGACTCATTAATGCATCTCATATTGTTGACAGGTTTATTAACAGTCCTTTTTCCATTTCTGCTGTCCTGGGTTAATTCCAGGTCCAGAAACAGAAGTACAGGAACCCTCTGAATGAGGTGATATGGCTGTGACTATTACTGGTTCTCATAACAACTCTTCCCCTCAGGAGACCTTCAGGGCAGATCCATTAGTTCTTCTTTGCAGTAGAAGTGGAACTTTCCATACTGCCTTAGTGTGTCTGACCATGCTGATAATGGGAGATTTTCTCTGGAGCTGAAGCAGCCTTTGGATTCGTTTTGGAGAGGGCTGATTCTCTTTTTCATTGGGCACCAGTGTCAAGGGCAATTGCCAATCCCAAGAGGACTGTTCTTTCTGAAAGGACTGGCCACTTACTGAGCTTTCTCCTCTTGCAGTCAAAGACCACCTTGGAGCTGTGTTCTGGCATGGATTCAGTGACATTTAAGATACTTACATCTTGTGGAAGCCAAAGACCTCTTTTTTTTTTTTTTTTTCCCTCACTCCACAAGTTTGGAGACAAGTGAGAACTGCAGCTGCTTCTTAGTAGAATTTCTGCTCAGAAAAACACCAGTCCATTTTGGAAATAAAATGGGCAGGGCTGTCCCATCCCTAGAGGGTCTTTTTCTGGACTGGTGGAAGTTACTCTGAGTGTTCTTTATGGAATGGTCAATACAAAGCAGATACATTCTACCATCAGTATTGGGTATATATGTGCTGGGTAAAGGAAACATTAAACACACCAGTCTCACCCTCCTTATGGACAAACACCTGAAGGGTTTACAAAAGGGATAAAGGGGATAATCCTCCTTATGTAGAACCTGGAAATGTGACAGTCTACACTACAGATTGTCCTTCAGTCATATCTTCTGGGTTTTAATAATTCAAGTGGCTTACTTATGTTTTGAACAAAGCAGAAAATTCTCTGTTTGGGGGTTTTTTACATCTGAAGTTATCAATCACCATCTGTCTGCTTTTGTTTTGTGCTGAAAGTCACTTATGTGGCAATTACACCTAAGCAGGACAAACTAAACTAAGTTGGAAAGGCTTAACTGTCTAGATCCTAACTGGCAGTAGGGGCTTATGGAACACTGGCTCATTGAATGACATTTTGCAAATGTTTGTTTTGATATTCCCAGTTAGAATTAGCATATTATTGGCAGTCAACCCTGTGTAACATTTGGAGCATGATTTCATAACTTCCCTTTGGTGTTTTGTTGTGCATCAGGTATGGGAGTTCTGTCTGGAGAAGCAGCAGCCTAAATTAGGAACCAGCATCTAATGGTTAATTAGCTCAACATGTTAATTTTTCTGGGTGTTATTTCTTTTTCTGATGTCATGTAGACAAGTCCTTCTGCCAGGTGTAAAGCCAACCTGTAGTACTACCAGTAGTAGTACTGGCTTGCTGAGCTGATGGGCAAGGGGTTTGTTTCAGCAAGCTATAGAGTTCAGTGCTGTTTTAATGGTTCTCATGGCTCTGATTTCAAAATGCTGTCCTGCTTTATCAAAGCAGATCTGAGATAAGATTTGAGGAACTTACATATATCATATATGCCATTGAACAGCTAATATTATCTCAATTCCCTTTTCATATCAGTCTTCAGCCAGGCATTATGTATCATGGACAATACAGCCAAGTTACCCTAGCCATAGCACTCCAAACTAATATTTACTTTCTCAGTAAAACACAGGTTAGGCAAGTCTTTTGCTACTTGTCTACTTGTTGACTGATATAATTTCTTTTAACAGTAAGTTAATTCCAGAGTCTGATATTCAGGAAATAGGTATTTTTGGAAATATTCAGATCTTGGTTTCTGATGTTTAAAAAGTAGACTGAATAATAGGGAGGATGGTTAAAGGAAGTGTAGCTGGGATAAAAATTTCTGAGGGACATGAAGGAGCTCTAAGCAGAGTAATATCAGAGTGTCCACCATAGAGGTTTTATACAAGTGGAGCTGGAACTTCTCCCAACAGACTTAGGCTTCTCCACAGCAAGTCTTATCCCACAGAACAGAAGCACTGTTGTGCTGGGAAATGCTGAAGAGAGAGAGCAGATTAGGTGCCTGGCTTCCAGTTCTAGACTGTGTCCTTCAAATCCCCTTTTCATCAAGAATCCAGTCTTTTTAGCACTGGATTTTCTGGTCTCTTTGCATGAGTTGTGAAAAGAAATTATGTTATAAGAAATGTAGCTTAAGAATATTCGTCATTAATATGGTAGGCATGTGGATGGCTCCACAGTGAGCCTCATTGCTGGCTCCTGAGTGCTCCAGGGTGATGTACAAGGGTGTCTTATTAGCCTTTGCTGCTGATTTATATATTTTATTGATGCTGGTATTAAAACGTGTTTATGTAGAACAAGAAAACCATGCAGTGTGCCATTCAGCATAGACTTTGTTGTCTTGCCTGTTTGCTGAATTCATTATTTGGAGTGTCAGTGGATTAAGCCCCAAGCCACAGTGGAAATAGGCAGAGCAAAAAGAATTAAGAAAAGCAATGCTTTCCAGACCTGGCCTAAGTGAACCGCTCCAATTATAGCTCAGTAATGAGTTTATTAAAAAAGACGGATGAAAGCAGTAAGTGGTGAGATGGCAATTGTTTTTCATAACTGACCTTAGCTAAGTGTAATTTGAATAGACATACATAATGTTAACTTGGAGGTTTTAATTTTGGTTAGGATAATCACAGTTTGAGCACTCTGTGCTCTCCTAATTCATGATACTAATATATTCCATATTTTCTTAAGGGCCCTGGACATAAAGTTTAGCTAACAGATGTGCAACAGATTGAGTTGGGAACAATCTAAGTGTAGTTAGAAGAGCTGCTTTGATTGTAATTTATAATAGGCATATAGTTTCAAATTTAAAAATGTATAAATCTGTGTGACTTCTAATGCTTGTGATTCACAGGCAGTTACCACCAGTTCCCATTAATGGAAAATGATGATGATTTACATAATGCTAATATCTATTCATTATTTAAATCCTTAATTATGTGGGCAGCCATGTGGTGCAGTAAAACAATAAAAGGATAAAAAATGCAGGAAGTAATGGTTCTTTCAAGCAACTGGGAAGTCAGGTGGCCATTACATTAAAATGAAAGATAAAAATCATATTTGTACCACCTTTTGATGGTTTTTTAAAAAAGGAGGGCTTCTGTTAATATTATCTCAATATTTGGGTTCTAGTTCTACCTCTGACTTTTGCAATATAGCTTCAGAGCTCAATTTTGTTTCTCTTATTAAAAAGGAAAACTTTTTCAATCCTGTATGAAAATTGGTTGTTTCTCAGAAAATCAAATCCTACCTTGTTCTTCCCCTGATAACACTGCCTATTTGGGGAGTTCGAAAGTTCACTTGTAGATTGTCCTTGCCTATGATTCTTCCTTGCTGCTTCAGATTTCAGAATGAACATCACAGGCCACAGGGAACTCATTGCTGGTCTGTTTTAACCTTTTCCACAAAGTTGATATAAGGCTGATCCCATACAGACACACTAACAATTGATTGATTTGCTATTTTCCTGTTAACTATTCTTCATTTATATAAATCTAGGAATTTTAATCTCAATTCATATCAATGCTGAATTTTCATTCCTGCTGGAGATTGAAAATTGAATTGTGTTTATCCTAGGTGTATTTTTTGATAGCAGAGTTCAACTGACCATTGTTGGTTTTTTGTGGGTGGTTTCAGGTCTTCTTTTTTGGGTTGGTTGGTTGGTTTTGGGTTTTTCTGGGGTGGAGGGTCAGGTGATAACTAAGAATATTTCTGAGAATGAATGCTGGAATATTGATCTTGCACTAGATTAAGACAGGGATGCTGTTCCAGGGTAAGAGGAGATAGGACATAAAAAAGTAGGGAGAAAAAGAACTACCTTAGGCAATGCAAGAGATGGCTTAAGAGTTGCCCATCAATTTTCAACACTTCCATTTGACTCCAAAACATAATAATGGACAAGTCTGTGCTTGTCAAATATTAATGATCAAAGTTCTGTCCTCAGACATCAAGCTACACTTGCAATTAAGTAGATTAATAACTTCTAGGTTGTTAATGATACACAGGAGGGGTCTGCAATTGGTGCTGCCTTTTAAATTCAAGGGTCTGACATGTCACTTATGTCAAGTACATAATTGCTGTTGGTATTCCTGAAATAGGATCATTACCTTCTTACCCTGCTGCAGAGCTGAGAAAGATTGGTCCGTGTCATTCTGGGAAGTTGTTCAGGCAGCTACTTCTCCTGGGCTTGTCCAGACCAGTAGATGCTGCTGGATCTGTTCCCTTCCAGTTTTTGGGAAAGAGGAGGGAGACCTATGGCATCCTTTTTGTACCAGAGTCTTTTGTGCAGCCACTCTCTCTCCAGTACTCTTCATTGGGCACCAAAATAGCACATGAGAATGATCCAGCAAAGAGTTTCTCTGACAGCTCTCCCTGAGGATGTGCCTGTGCAGTATTTAGCTGGCATTGTTAGGCACATCAGATGCACTCATGCTTTCCAGTAACCTCAGCATGTCTGGAGTAGGTTTGAGGAGAGAGGAATGCGTCACTTGAGTTTGATTTGTCTGCACCCTTACAGTAGACTGCAGCAAGCATCCTGAGGACAGTCTTCCTTTGGCTCAGGGTGAAAAAGCAAGATGCAATATTTGGGCCCATCTTTTGCCTGCTTCTGGCCTCCTCCATTGCAAACAGACCCCTACTCACAAGTGCTAATTCCTAGCAGCTGCAGAGTCACAGCAGTTGGAGCAGGATTTCCCACAGACCCTGGAGAGACATCTCTAGAAATCTGTCCCACTCTGACAGCTTGCTAGGTCTCTGTTTTTGGTGGGGCTGCATGAATAACCCATGAACTGACCTTAAAACTGGGTAAAGTACAGTATAAAAGACATAAGCAAAGGGTGTGCAATGCTTCTGCACAACAGATAATGCAGATGCACTGTAGTTGAGAGGTTGTTGAATGCTGCAGCAGAGCTGCAGATACTTCAGTCATGGATCTTTTTGTGCCATGATTGCTATGTATTACATATTTTTTGCAGCCCTCCCAGAGCCAGTTGGAGAAATAGATGCTATAGGAAACTTCTGTTAGTTTGATCACATCTCGATAGGAAATTGAAAATGCCAGACAACTGTCTGTAGAAAATGGTCTGAGAGACTCTAAGCTTGCCTGTTATAAATGGAGTTTTACAGTGACAGAGGGAACAAAGTCTATGCCATTGCAATAATGCTCTGAAACTGTCCTCTGTAAGGTGAAAAAGAAACCCTAGGCATTATTAGAGAATGCTGCTTACAAATGGCTTGGCTGCAGCAAATTTCCAGTGTACTTTGACATAACCCTCAGCTTTATTGTGGTTGCACTGGCCGCAAGAAACCTTGACAGCAGATTTGATGACTGATATTTCTGTTTTATTCAGACATTTTATTTTATGCTTGCTCCAATCATCCGTTGAGGAATGGATTAAAATTCAAGCACCATAGGATTGCTTGGACAGAAATAGGAGTTCAATAAATGTCATCTTTCATGGCACAAAATTGACTGTTTATAGGACTAGGCCTTTGATTCAACCCTTTATTGAACCTTGGTTTATGCTGATTGAAACCTTTGCTGAGGACTTAGTATAGAGAACATATGTAATGGCCAAAGCTTTTTGATTGCCCAGGGCTATTTATAGAAGTCTCTGTTCTATTTTGAAAAGAGATCCCTGCACCAAGCACTCTGAAGTCCTGATGTCCTTCATGGAGCCTTGAGCTGCCTTGTGTCACAGAAACAGCCCCTTTAATATGTTTAGGTGCTGAAGGCAAAACTTCACAGTAATTGAGGGATCAGAGCCCAAAAACATCATTACAAAAAGCTGCCGGCTGAATGCAAGCACCAAAGATGTTGCCTCTTTAAGTATTGGCTTTCTTTTTCCCTAAGGACTTCAGCGAAGTATAGCTGTGACGCTCATGTCCAGGACTGACCCAGTTCAAAAAACTGTCCTTGCTTCACACTTAGTCTTCTTAGATCCTTCCTATATTCCCCCAGGGTTTCATGTGCACAGCATTCTCCAGGCTGCTGGGAGACAGTCCTTTTCCAGTTTCAGAGAGGTTTAAATCCCTGGGTTTGGCTCTCTGAAAAATGCTTTGATGAACAAACAGCTCTGCCTGAAATTTCTTCACCTTCTGTGAAGAAAGTTATATTCTCAACCCAAGCCCACTCAAAATATTTGTCATTGTGTTTTACATGGTAGTGGGGAGCCCATCTCAAATATCCTGATAGATCAGTCGATTTGTCCCAGCTTCCCTGTGAATTTCTGCATTCTTTCTTGCCCTCTATTCCCTCTCCCACGGTGAACTTTTAGAGGTTAAGCCAGAGGATTCTCAGCTTTGCCTTGGGGCATCTTGTCTCTTTCCACTGCAGCATAAGATGATTTTAAAGGTCATTTCACCAAGATGCTGTGGCCTGCATTCTCCTCCAGGCATAAAGATAAGGCGTAAACAGTCAAGTCCATTTGCAATGCATTTAGAGTTTGTAGGGCTCTTTATCTTATGAATGAGGGAAAAAGATGCTAACACTTCTGGCTGTGGATGTCAAAGAGAGGCTTCTTTTTCATAAGAAGATATGGCCTTCCACAGAGCTAAACCCTGAAGAGGAACTTACCATTTGAGTTTAATTTTCTCACAGCCATTTACTGCAGCAGTGGAGAAAACGAGAAGGGATTGTCTAATGGAATCCTTTCCAGAGTCTCAGTTCCTGAGTTGTGGAAAAGAAAAATACAGTTGAATCTTCATCATATACTGAGGTTAGTCTAAGAATCTAAGTCTTTCCACGAATATCTTGATCCTTTATTTTTCCCCTGAGCTCCAAGGCTGATGCTTTTGAGCTATACAGACCCTGCTGCTTAAGTCCTCTGTGCCTGTGTGTTAAATATGACGTCGATGCCTTGAGGTAACCGGGCTGCAGCAGTGCATTATCTCTGACCAAGGTGTCCCTGGAGGGTTGGGCACTGAGCTGAGGCTTATCTCATCCACTGCTGCATACTTAACTGGGAGTGCTTTAGCTAGCAGTGGGAGCACTTCTGCATTGCTCTGCTCATCCTTCTATTAACAGAGAGAAATCTGAACTGCTTTTTGTGTCCTGCTTCTTTCTGGCCATTTCAGATGGTGATTTGGCATGTCATTTTTGCTCTTTATCTGCACTGATTCTCATTTAAGTGGTTTTAACTAAGCGCCTGAAGTTTTATGGAATGAGTCCAGATCCCAGTGTCCTTGCTTTTCAGGTGAACTCTAAACTCTTTCATTTTGACGGCACTCTGCACACCATCCTGCAGAGCCCCATCCCCTTCCCAAGTCCTAGACATTCTGTTGTTACTCAGGCTTATATTCCTAGCTGAACACACTTTCTACTGAGCAGTGCTCCTTTTACCTGTTGGCACAGGGACCATCCAAAATTGTCTAAAAAACATTTGGCATCCTAATGATCAAAATTTTTAATATTATTGCTGCTTCCAAAAGACAAGCTGCTGTCAGATCAGTTCCCTAGATCTCACACAGTATTCACAGCATAGCATAGACAGGGCAGCCAACAAAAATAACAGAACTGCATGTGTGAATATTCCACTCCATTGGCAAATTGGAAACTCCCACCAGAATAAGAGCCTTTTATCAAATCACTAAGAAGGGAAACATATTGCTTGTAGTAGAGAAGCAGAAGTAGGAACCTAAAGCCCTGAAAAAATTCAGGCAGTATTTTTGCAAATCGTTATTTTTGCAAATATTTTTAGCAAGTGAAATGAGGTTACCTCCACAAGAAGTCCTTTTACTGTTCTGGCTGGAATCTGGGGAGCAGAGGCAGTGGCATTCACTGTTGGGTAGTTTCAGATGCCGCTATCTCCATTTTCTGCAAAATATCAACAACAAACTCATCTTCCACTCATTCCTGCTTGTTCATTGTTTACTCAAACAGAAGACTTTCTCAACTACTTTCTCAAACAGAAGAGAGCTCAGTTCTTGAGATCAGGCTACAGGATTGCACAGGTGCCACATCCTATGTAATACAGTCCATTATTCAATTATGTCTTGCCCCTTGATATCAGAAAATATTTTATGAAGGAGACATCGCTCCTTGTTAAATTGCTCCCTTCTAAGAGAGGCTGAGACATTGTAAAGCAATATTGGATTTTTTATGCCACTACATGTAACAACCAGAGGATCCAGGGAGCTTTCCTGTCATGCTAAGTGTAGAAAAAGCATCCTTGTTCCTTCTCCTGATCTGGTGTCACTCCAGCCACCAGGGGAACCTGTGCATTGAAAACTGTGTTTGCCTGTAGTAGTTCAGTGGCGGAAATGGCACTATTCATCAGCACTTTTATGCCTCCATAAATATTTCATTATAATCGTTTTATCCAGCTACTTGCAAACAGAATCCAACAATTAGGAAAACTGTGTGTTCTAGAAAGTCTGGTCCTGATGTGAAAACTAGGGCTATGGAACAGGCAGACACTGGTTAAAGAAACAGAGCATAGTTTTTTTTTATGTCACAGTTTCTGACAAATACTTGGAATAGGACTTCCAGTACTTAATCTGAACACAAATATGAAGATATGCTACATTTGAAAAAATAGAACAGGACTTAAAAACAAAAGACATTAAAATCTGAAGGAAGTAGATCCTTGAATGTAAACTATTCACATTATCCAAAGCTCTGTCTAAAAAAGTGTCAAGCACTTCTGGGCTAGCTAATAAAACACAGTGAATAAATGTTGGAAAACGTGGAAGGATGTACTTGTAGGGTGAGAAATGCACTGCAGTGCAGTACATTGGAAGGCTTAAGTCAAGCCACGCATAATGCAAGGTTCTTCACCAGTTACAATTACCTAAAGACAAACAAATTGTTCAATTTCCCTAATAACAGATTCCTTTAAAGTTCTCATTTAAGTACTTAAATATGTTCCATGAAAATCAGCGAAAAATTGGAGAAGATGCAGGAAACAACCACCCAAAAAAAAAAAAAAAAAAAAAAAGGGCCGAATGCTAGAGAAAAGTTCTAGTGGTGAGACTTTTAAAAAAATCAATTTCTCCAGCTTACAAAAATGAGTTGGAGGTAACCTGAATTGTGTCAAAGGACCTTTTTGGGAAGAAGAAACTAGGCACTAAGTGGACTCTTTAATCTTGCATAATTGATTTCAGTAATGTCTACATCATGTCTTCCCGGCACTATAAGGTAGTAGAATCAAAACTGACTGGAAAATTTCTGATGAGATGGTTTTGAATTGACACCTGGAAGGTACTGGCTTTGAAAATTATTTTGATGAGAAGTTTCTCAAGCTCCAAAGAGTGTTTCAAGCCCAAAATAATGAGTCTTCTGGAGTGCAAAAAGAAGTAAGGTAGTTGTATGGGGTATGGAAAAGAAAGTTACATACTATCATAGCACATAATTCATGGGAGTTTTCCTACTTCCTTATGAAAGGGAATGTGTCATCAGCTAAGCTACCTGCAGGTCTGGGAAATACCTCTTGACCCTTTTCTTTTACTCTTTTATTTTTTCCTCCTCCTTTTCTATATTGACACCCCCCCCCCCCCCCCCCCCCTTAATGCCTTCTCACAAAAACAACTTCTCTTGAAACACGAAAGACCTTTTCAAAAACATCCATGCTGTCCAGATACAGGAGAGAAAATACCTAAATTCAAAAGGGTCCCAGGGCAGGGAGACTATTTCCTGCAGAGCTGTAGGGAAAATGCCAAGGTAGTTCTTCATGCTGGTTGTTGCATGGTTTTAGTTGGAGCAGATGGATTTTCACTGCTTATGATACAGGCTGTGAGGCCCCTAAGGCAGACGCAGTAATGTGAAGTCATGCTCATCCAGTGAATTTGGTTACATCACCAGCTGCATTCCTCATGGAACAGCATTCTATAGAGAAAAATTTCCTATTCAGGTGGCTTCTTCAGCAGTTTATTTTATGTACCAATGTTTCAGCAAACATCATGCTTCTGCCACATTCTAAATAAAGCATTTTTCTTGTAAATAAAATATTGATTGATCTAACAAGAAAGGCCTTAGTATATATTGCATAGCAGCTCCAGTAGAGAAAAGAATGTCTGTGAAAACAAAAATGAATAAAAATTACATGGTATTTATATGAAAAGAAAGGTGTGACATTCTGTGAACAGCAAAGACCATCCTTGGGAAAAGACTGGCAGCAAAACTAGTTATTTAATGTATAAAACAGTGCATGCAAAACAGGACAGATTTGGATCTAAATATCAACCTAATGTCTTATTTCAGGAGGGTTTTGAGCAATAAGTCTTGTCGTCAGTAAGCTAACAGCTATCATGGGATGATGTTTTTTATAAGAATTTATGAATTATGAATTTTACCTTTTGACATCATGAGTTAGAAAACATTAATCCTGTTTCTTCCTACAGTAAACAAGGGATGTTTCTTTCTCAGTTTAGCTGGTGTATTGTAACTTTCTTCTTCCCGTGCAAAGGCTTTATAAAAGGAAATTTTGTTTGCTTGTTAGGGCACCCCAAAATAAAGGAGTTCTGTGCTGTGCTTACAGTTTTGTACTCAAAACCTTATGCGTTAAAACACAGTGACTATCTAGGTTTATTCACTCAGCTCTGGTGAGGCTAAAGTAGCTGTGAAGGGTCCAGTTGTGTTTAATCAGTCAAGTAGGGATGTGAGCTCAGGATCAGTCTGGGCTAAGCACACACAAACTCACCCTCAGTTCCCAATAGGGTTTGCAGTTTGTTGAAGAACTTTCAGTTCACGCAGTTTTACTGCTAGCAGGGATGAATTGTCACTTCCTGCAGGTCTATGTTTTGCCCAGCTGCAATCAGTCATGGAGTTTATCACATTCTGAAGGAATAAAAAAGTAGGATAAGGCTTTCTGCAGAGCTGCAGAATTATGGTGATATATGCCAATTGATCTGGTTCAAGCAATGTCTACTGGAATTTTTCAAGGAACCTAAGGGAATTAAATGCCTGAGGGCCATTGGAGAGCAGTTAAAATAGGATACCTGTGAAAAAAAATTCTCAAAAAAATTTTGATTGTGATTTGTCTTTTCATTAAATATGACACACCTGTCTTTCTCCTTGATGGACATCCTGAGACTTTATTGTCCAAAGTGCTGAGTTTGGACTGCTCAGTCCAGGACAGATGTGCTGACACTGCAGATAAAAAAAAAGCACTGGTTTTGTCTCTAAAATGGACTCTGTCATTACTGAGAGGAGGATCACAGGAGGCTTTGTTTGACAGCAGTGGCTAGAGCTGCTTACAATCAGTCTGCTTCTTAACAAAATATTTTGGGAAAGACTTGGCCCCAGTTGCAGGCTCAACAATTAAAAATGCAGGCTCCTCATTGGGCTGTGAAACTTAGATGCTTAGACCACAGCAAAGGGAAGTCTTTACCACCAAGGAGAAGGAAGCTGTATTTTATCTTCCACTTCCTACAACCTATTGTCCTGGTACAGTTTCCCTAGTTCAGCTTGTATGTGGCAATTTGGTGGATTGAATTGCTCAGCTTTCTATTTTTGCAAAAGGAATTATATGGGAAAAATGTTTCTGTTTAATAGCATCTGTAAACGTTGGTACTTTAAAACTCCCCTTCCAAATGCTGTGAGTTCCTTGATGTCCTGAAATGTTTGTTTCAGGAAAGGCGTTGGCCTAGTTTGTTGAGCCTAAGATTCTGTGTATCCTCAGCACCTCTTTCAAAGGAGTGTTAATCAGAAATTCTACTGCCTTGTTCAGGCTGGCTTTACCACAGAAATGTGCTTGCTTTTTAGTGCCACTTTGAAACTTTCACTTGCAATTGTAGTGGCTAAGGTGTGTATGAGGAACTGAGTTTAAGACTGAGAATGCCTTCAGCTCCACTGCCTTGCTAAGTTTGTGCCTGCTTATCTTAAGAAAGAATCCAGCTCTTGGATTGTAGGAAAACCACAGAATATTTTTTTTCTTGTTTCCTAATTTCTTTCATTGCTAGGCAGTATTGGAAAATAGTCTGAAATTAATCCTTTTGCATTATCCGAAGTTCTGCATTTTGAATGTGCATTAAAATAAACCTATTGTGAGATCACAGGCCAAGTTTACAGATCAAGTTTAAAAAGAGCTTTGCAAACTAACAAAACCTTTGGAGAGCTAGTTTTTGAGGTTTTTTAACTGAACTCCATTTTTACTTGCCCATCTCAACAAGAAAGGGATGTATCACAAAGAGGATGAGTTCCTGGGATTCAATCATGGTGGGATCACCCCTGGCATTTTTCCTTCCTTGATTAAGAATATTTTTGCTTTTTTGTATACATGTCAAAAGAATTTAAAGCAAATTTCTCTTGGGATTGTTTCATTGCTTCTTGTTTTTCCTTAGGTGCACATCTTAAAAACATGGCAGTAAATTTTCTTTATGTCTTAGCAATGCCCTATTGCCTGCAGCCCTTTATTTTATTCCTGTCTTGTGGAAAGTGGCTGGTTTGGCTTTGGTTGCTTGCAAGTATCGTTACTTCTGAATGTCCAAACTAATCACCTATCAAAGCTGACATCTTGTCTTTAAGGAAGTAGTATTTAGAATTTCAGTGTTGCTATGGGAGTTTTTTTTAAAAAAGAAAAAAGTTCTAAAGAAACTATTTCAAAGAATTTTGAAAAACAGTGCAGTGGGGATCTTTGTGCTTCTCTAGCAGTTTTCTTTCATCTTCTGTATCAACCTCATTTCCAGAGCTGATGATAATTGATTACAGTCTCCATTTCTTAAACAGCCTTAAGAAAATATACTGGCAACCCTGTGCCTCATTACAGGATTCACATCAAGGCCTGGGTGACCTTGTCAGTTTTATCTGTGTTACAAAGACACACTGAACCGTCAGGGAGATGAAAGCTGCACAATAGAGAAGGATGATTACTGGAGGGAAGGCTTCCATGAGATGCTTTAGCATTTCTGAATGGGAGTGGCATCTTGGAAGGTCTGGAGATGTGCTTGTGGCTAATGCATCTGTCTATGTGATTTTGGACAGGAGACTTAGGGCAGTCTGTGCCACTGGGTGTCTTGGTGTAGATCCGATGACTGTCTGGGCTTATTTCTTTCCATAGAAGCTCAGGATGTCTCTTTAGTGTGTATTCTGTGTGCATCACGGCATAAACCAGGAGATATTATACCTTTTTATCAGCTTTTTACATTAAATAGATTTAAAAGTGATTCTGAAATACTGCTACAGCGGTCAAGGTGTAGGACAGAGGGATGCATTTCATTTGCATTTCCATCTTCTTGGAAAGGAAGGTGGAAGGAGCTAGTACAAATCTAAAGCCATAAGACCCTCATATGTGGGGTAAAATCTGCATCTCTGGAAACAAGACCTAGAGGTGTATACAAGCCTGGGAATAGCAGCACCGAGGTATTTTGCAAAGCACAGGTACAACTCATACTGTCAAGCAAGGCAGACTCTGAAGGTAATCTCGAGTGAGGTGATGCCACAGTAAAATGTATGGTGTGGCAGTTACTCTAGAACGGTATTTAGAAGTCTCTGCTTCAAAATAATATTGGGACTATATCTGCTTTAGTGCCGTGGAGTGTTCAGCTTCTCTCGTGAGGAGCATGTGGCTAGAAAAGCTAAATAGTGCTTTAAAGCTCACATCACAAAGGTATTGCAGCATTAGAAATTGATATGCATCCTGAGAGAAAATGTCTTACAGGGAGATCAGATGTTTAACTTCCTTCTCAGTTGTCAATATTTATATTCCTGATTGGAACAAGATAAATATTAAAAACAAAGTGAAAATACCAATATTGCAGTGAGAAATTACTGAGATACTTTAATAAAGACTGTGTGGCTTTTACAGGAGAAGGGGTTTTTATGCTCTTAAATGTCATGTTTTCCTGCTTTCTCTTCTACAACATCACTTCTTTGACTCACCATTTGTAACCATGGCTTGTGATGCAGTCTTTTGCCAGCCTGTAAAGCCCGTTGTGGCTTCAGGCCTCAAAAGTACAAACAACAGGAAATTGAGGACAACAGTCTGGGAGGATGGGACACCATAACCTGAAGCTGTCATTGGGCAATTAAGCCAAATTTGTAAATGGACTACAACCTGCAAAAGCGTGAAAACTGCTGACTCAGGGTCCATCTTGGGTGGAGCCACGGTCAGGCATGCCCAAGGTGTATCCTTTGGAGGCCTTTTTAGGAACTATCAGCTTTAATCCTTGACTGCTGCCTAGCTTGTGCTCTAGGCGGCATCAGCACTGCACTGCCCCGAGGCCACAAGGGCCTGGAGGCACTTTGGGGCTGGCCCAGGGACAGAGGCGGTGACGCGCCCCGCGTACGGGGGGGTCACGCTGGCCGGGGGCCAGCAGCAGGCAGAAAGCTGCCGGGACTGGGGAAAAGCCCTGCCCTGCTTACAGGGCGGCGGGGCCGGGGGCCGGGAGAGCTCCATTTCCCCCCTCAGGTGCGGAGACAGGGGCTCTCACCCTCCTTACAGGGTTGCCCCTCTCTCCGGGCAGCCAAAGGAGCACAAGGCCGAAAGGCCAAGCACAGCAAAGACCCAGCCCTGCATGCAGGGAGGGCACCCAGCACAAAGGAAGCTGTGGCACCCTGAAGGTCCCCTGGCCATGCCAGCAAGGCCCTTTGCCCAGAGGGCCTCTTGTGGCCCCTCTTCAGCTCCAGCTCGCTCTTGCCTCACTGTTCCACTTGAGCTTGAAGCCGCTGCCGCTTCTGCCAATGGATGACAACATGCTCAGGCCTGAGAAGCTCCAGCTACCAAAGGGAACTGCCACCCAACCACCCCACAAGGAGATCCTCAAGCAGCCACTCAAAAACCCCCCAGCTGCCCAAAAGCCTCCAACTTCAGCACCAAGCTGCTGCTGCTCTTAACTCGCCCTTCCACTCCTGAGCTGGAAGGTGCTGCTGCTGCAGCTCGCTCTTGCCTCGCCGTTCTACTCTTGAGCTTGAAGCTGCTGCCGTTCTTGCCTTGACATCCCACGGCTTCTGCCAATGGACGACAACATGCTCAGGCCTGAGAAGCTCCAGCTCCTGTGCCTGAAGGGAACCCCTATCCAACAGCCCCATATACTGAGCCTTGAGCTACTCAGTCACAATTATTAAGATTAGGTCTTGCAAGATTTTTCATGTTTGAATTCTGTTTGTAATGATCTCTCCCTGACTGTAGACACAGTTCCCCCTCAAAGATAACCAGAAGAGATTTGCCTCTGTTTTTGGCATGGCTGTATTACATTAACTTTTATTGAAGAGGTTTTTTTCCTAGTTTTTTTTAATCACTGTTGTTCGGAAACAGTGCATTATACTACACTGATTTTTATAGCACCTACACTTTTTAGGAAATAGTTCTGATTTAGGTACTTTTGTGTAGTTGTAATCATCATAAATCATATAAGCTTATGTGGTTTGGAATCCTTTATCCTAAAGGAAAAAATTATATAAATGTTCAGTTACATCTTTCAAATCTTTTATGCATAATCCACTGACTAATTCTGGGGCTACAACATGATTATGTCATACACAGATTCTTCTCTGAGGAGTTTACATAGCAAGGGGGTTTGGTTTTGTACCTCATGACTCATTTGGAGGGCTTTTCTAACAGATTTTGTCTGCAGCTCCCAGTCTGCCCACGACCATACCCTTCTAAAATACCCCAGCTTTCCACCAAAAAATGTCACCTCTTTCCCTTTTAAAGTATCCCAGATTTTCTGTCAAAGATGCTGCCTCTGAATGCTGTGTTAGAACAGACTCTCCCTCACATGTGCTCGTTTTTCCTCTCTAAATTACCCCAAATTTACCTGTCAAAAAAGGGCTAATTTGTTTCATATAAGTTACCTCAGGTTTTCTAACAAGAAAGTGATTTCGGCCCTCCCAAAAGACTGCCTCTGATTTTCCCTCCAAAATGCTCTCTTAGCCGTTTCCTATACGTCACCTAAGATTTTATCCCAAAAATGTTTTTTCTCTGCTCCACATGCCTCTTCAGATTTTCCCTCCAAAATATCTCCTACAGATTAACTCAGATTTTGCTCCTAAATTACCTTAGAGATTACTTTAACTTTCATTCATTCTCTTGCAGATTACCTGACATTTCACCCAAAAAATGTTCTTTCTGGCCCTTAAAAATCAGGTTTTATCACACAAGTTTCTCTGCCCACCCTCTCAAAACTACTTTGCTCTTTTTCCCAAAACCAATTCTCTCCCCTAGAGATCATCTCAGGTCTCCCTGCCAAAAATCTCCACTGCATTGTCCTTCACACATTAGCACAGCTTTTGTTCCCACACTGCTCAGTTTTACTCCAAAATGTTCATCCCCACAGGTGCCCCACAGGTGACTCCAGGGAATTCAAGCATTCCTCCCTTCGGAAGTTCTTGCTTCCCCTAATGAGTTGCCTCAGCACTTGCACTCGCAAACGGGAAGCACAGTGACCTGTTATGCCCTCGGTGACATTCGGGGCACCTGCCATTCCCTCAGGGACACATGTCCCCTCAGTGACACTCCTGTTTCCCTCAGTGACACTCATGGCCCCACAGCAGCACCAGGGGCACCCACCTCTCCCTCAGTGTTCATTCTGGTCCTTACAGATTTTCCTTCCAAAATGTTCTATTCCATTGAGATTACATCAGACTTTCCCTTCACAATGTCCCCATCTCCCCATCTATACTTTACCTCTGATTTAAGCCCCAAAATGCAACCTAATGATTACCTCGTATTTTATCTCCAAAATGTTGGGTTTTTCCACCTACTGATTTCCCTCAGTTTTTCCCTCATAAATGTTCCCTATTTGTCCTGTACAAATTACCTCAGATTTGGCCTCCAAAATATTCATTAACTCCCCTGCAGATTACCTGAGATTTTACCTCAAAAATATTCTTTCTAGCCCTTAAAAATTACCTCAGGGGTTTTTTTCACAATTTTTTCTCTGCCTGTCCTCCCCAAATTACCTCAGACTTTTCCTGCTTTTTCCCAAACCAACCTTCTCCCCTAGAGATCCCCTCAGATTTTCCTGCCAAAAATCTCTGCTGTATGTCCTCCACAGATTACTGCAGATTTTATTCCCACAGTCCTGTGGAAATAAAACTCCTCATCTTTACCCCCAAAATGTTCATTCCATGACTACAGGGGATGCCAGGGAATCGCATTCTTCCCCTCTGAAGTTCTTGCTGTCCCCTGTGGGTTACCTCAGCATTTCCCATCACAAACTGAAACACTGTGGAGTCCTGTGATGGTGCAGGCCCATCCACTTTTTACCATAAATTCCCTGTTCTTGGTTTTCCAATTGTCCAGAACCATTTCTCCTGAGTTTGACATTTCTTAAGAGCTCTTTCATTCCTATCCCACAGGTTTCCAATCCCTGTGTTATATATCCATTCCAGCTGTGCATCACTTTTACTTCTCTTCCTACCATCTGTCTTCCTCATTATCCCGTCCTATTTTCTCCCCTTAGCATTCAAGTAACCTTCTTCCAGCTTGCTCTGTCATTTCCTATGAACATCCCATGACACCCAAAGCTTTACTTTCACCCTCATGGAAATAAAGCACTTTACCCTTCTGGATGCTTTCTGGACAAACTCAGTTTGGGAATAGGCTGGTAGCAGGGGCACTTTGACCCTCACTCTGGGTGACTGCCTGTGGGACTCACAGGCGACCCCAGAACCATAACCACAATGTTCTGCCATTCCCAGGGCTGGAGATCTCAGTCAACATCTTCAGGACATTTAATGACTAAATTACAAATCCATTACAAATGTTCAGTTATTATTTTTTGTTTAACCCTGTAAATGTTAACACTTTTGTACGGTTTGGGTACATGTAGAGAAAGAGTGTCCATCTGAAACAAAGGCTACCACCTTCTTCCCCCTGATAATTCTTAGACTTCACTCCAGAATTTAGGAAAGTTAGAGACAGGTTTACCACAGTGCTTTGAAGGCTTTTTCTTTCCTCGAGAGCACTGTTTAACAGCTTCACCTCTAGGCTGGCTCTCTGCCAGAGAGCCGAGCCCCCAGGAGACAAAGGTACACTGCACGTCCTCACACAGCTTCAGAGCTGCTGGGAGAGGAGAATCTGGTCCCTTGACTGGTTCCCAAAATAGCACCTGCTGGGAGGTGACTGACTGGCCAATGCCTTTGGTGTTTCCATTACCAATTGAAATGAAGTCTGGTGCCAGGAATCCTGGGGTGGTTTCCTTGACAACCAGAAGAAATTCACAACCGAGATGAGTTCAGGTGTTGTTTTAACTCCTCTGAAACAATGAGCTGCACCATCAGAAATCAGATAAATAAAGTCTAGGTGTACAGCCAAATGGTGAACAGCATTTATGTTCAAGGGCAAGCTTGAGCTGAGCCTGGAATCTGCCATGAAACAAACCCTCAAGAGAGTAAGCAGGCTGGAAATATTTCTCCTATTCACTAGGGCAGAGATCTTGCAAGATTATGTACTTTGTTATTTTATAGCTTTTAGATTAGAAATTTCAAGAGATGGAAGGTATTTCTATGAGATATATAGATTAATCTAACATTGAATTAATTTGAATGTCCCTGTTAAATCCAAAGGCTTCAAATTTCAAAGTTGATTGCAGACCATGCACTGTTCATCAGAAGCACTAGGAGCATTTATTGAAATCAGAACGTATTTTGAAATTGTTTTAACAAGACAGTGTAAATTTTAAGCCAAAGCATACAACATCAGTAGAAGTAGCAATATATTTTTACTCATTGTTTGTATGTAGGCATGGCCACAAATTTTCTATGGACCGTAAATTCACTGAAAATTTTATATCTTCATGAATTCAAGTTACACTGAGAAGCATTTGAAGTCCTATTATGGCCAGTATTTTTTCAAGGAAGAATTCCATTATAAAATATCAAAATAATTAGAAAAGGAAATGTTCTTTTATGTTTCATAGTTTTGCCATTTTGTTTTATAACTTACCTACTCTTAAAGGGAAAAATAAAATAAAATAATAAATAAGGGAACCCCAAGAAATATCACGTACCAGAGATTGACAAGTAATGTTAAGACCAAAAATATTTTGGGGATTTTTTTGGCTTCTGTTTTTAGCCCTTTTAGATGAAGGACCAAAATATTATTATTCCAGTTGAACACAGAGTTTTATTTTTCAGTTTAGTAAATAGTCAGAAACATCCATTTCCCTGCTTTGTGCTTGGGAGGAGTAAGCACGTGTGAGGAAGGTAGGGAGAAATTGAAGGAGATGCCATGGATGAAATAAGCAAAGCAGAGAGAGTAAAGAAAGGACTTATCAAAGGTGACAAGCCAGATGACAAATGTAAATGTTTTTGAACTCTGCTGACATCAGAATCTCTCCTAATCATTTCCTTTCACACCTTTCTGATAACTCTGCTCTCCTATTAATTCCTTTTCACTGAGGTGGTAGGGAATTACTTTGTTTAGTGATCTCTAAAGATCCTAGAAGGCTAAATATCCTAATAAGACAATTTTATTTACAAATAATATTGCATTCACCAATATAATTGAATTGTTTTCTGCAGGCCATGTCCCTATCAATGGGGTATGCAACATCCTAATCCAGAGGCAATTTTGGCAAAATGAGTATGTCATTTCCCAGAGCTAAGTATCAGTCAGTGGAAAATCATCAGACAGATGGTTTACTCTGAGAAAACATTTTAAAAGTGTTTTATTAATTTTATTAATAAATTTAATAAAAAGAACCGAAGGAAAAACAGAGAAGAACCCTGATCACTGACTTCCTCTGGATTAAAATTCCCCATGCTCGAGGTTTTGCCACAGTTTATATCCTCCTTTGATTGTAGGTACAGCCTCAGGAAAGGAAATTATTCTCAAATTGTCTTCCCCCTTATCACATGCTTCCCCTCTTCATGACAAGAGTATAACAGATGCAGACTGAACCAAGGTGTCAGGGATCTCTTCTGATTAAAAGACAGAATTCTCTGATGCAGCATCAGAAAAAATCTTGCAAATATCTGAATGAGCTGTTCTTTTACCTATATTACTTAACAACTAATTAAACATATAATATAGAAGTGCCCTTTAATTTACTGGCATTCAGGAGATGTTTTATGGCAAATCAAATTGTCTGCTCAGTCCAGTTTACAGCAGGTTACTGCAGCAGGCACTGACTCAAACCCTGAGAAAGTGCACTGCCACATAACATCCTGAAACAAGCACTGAAAGGTCCTGCAAAACCCCTTCCATTTCTATTTCTGTGGATGCCAGTGGTTTAGGGAGAAATTAATATGTACTTTTCCCTCAGTGATAGGGCCCTATATTCATTTGCAGAATGAAAAGTTCTCTAAGCTTTTAACGTAGGTCAGACTCAGCTCTTCATGGCATGTTCAACCAAGATGCAGCTATTAAGAATCCCTTTAAAACATTCACGTTTCCCAAGCCAAGACCCCTGTATAATTACAGAGCTGTAATTATAAACTGCAAGTTCCAAAACTAGCAAATGGTAAAGGTGAAAGAGGGTAGAAGCACAACACACCCATGATTCATTATTTGTTGAGTGAAGTCCAACGCTGGATGGGAAGACTAACAAGAACTTTGTGCTTTGAGCTGACTCAACAAAACACATGGAAAGGGCAATTTTCATTGGATGCACAGTGAGTATGGCTCCCACTCCAAAGCAAAGATGCTCCTCTTGCATCAGTGTGGAACTCTGGTGGCTTCAGCTGATGAGGGACCTCTGCCAGATCTCTGCAGGGAGAGACACTGCAAGTGCAGGCATCAGATATTTGGACAACTCAAGTGTCTGGCAGAGACCAAAGCAACGATTTCACAGAAACAATAAAACTTCTGTACGTTGGAAACTTAAATATTGTATTATTTTTTCACTTAAGACAGCAGCTCTTTCATAGCAGATGGGTTTGTCGGAACCCAGGACATCCCTTTAGATGTCCCAGGCAGTCAGAGACCCCAAGAGGAGGTCCGGAGACCCTGGTACAGTGATAAAAGCACCAGTGCCCTTGATTTTAGCCCTTGGGAGCGATTGCCAACATTATATGAAGAATTAAAAGTCACAGGTGTGTGATTAGGATATTAGGTAACTTATTTTTCTGTATTAATGTGGATTTTGGGGGTTCACAAAGGAGGCTCAAGGAGACAAGATGGAGGGATTTGGGTGTGTCCCTTGTCTTTCTTCTTCTTCCTCTTGTCCTCCATCTTTGGGTGAGGTGGTGGCATTTTCTGATTGGTTTAGTGTAAAGGTGCACAGTTTAATAAAGATAGTGGATATTGGTACAATAGTAAAAACAATTAGGACGTAACAATTAGTATAAAAGATTACGACCGCCCATGAGTGAGGCAGATAGCCTTGGGCAGCGGTGTAGGTGACACCTACGCCGGCTGAAGAGAAAATATTTAGGAACACGAATGAATAAACAACTTTGATAGAGAAATCGACGCATCCTGACTCCTTCTTCTGGTAACGGGGCTTGGAGAAAAGGACTTTACCCGCAATTCTCAGAAGGCTATCAGCCCAGGATCTCAGAGGGTTCAGGCAAAATATAACAAAATATCCTGATAAAAGCTGGTGGATATGATGGAGGCCTTTTCCTAATCCAGAAGTGAGATTTCCTAATCTGCAGACCTTTCTTCTTCCGCAGTAAACAGGCATTGTTAAAACAACAAGGGAAATGCATTAATTTCAGGTTTTCCTTCCTTGCTGCTTGAATGCACTCCTTTGCTTTTATCATGAGCAGTAATTCCCCCTCACACACCCCCTGCCTCAGCCAGTGAGTTTCCACATTACTATCGGAGGGTTGGAGTGCTGTTTAGCATGGAAATAGCATCAGACTACCCAGCTAAAAATAATATTTTGCCAGGGTTCAATAATTGTAGTCAAAGGATGCTTTGTTTGTATTTCAGGTAGTAAAGTACTAATTTTTCCTCCTTATGCCTGAGGAGAATTTCAAAATCCTGGGTTCAGAATAAGTTAAAGCCTTTGTGTTCCTCAGGAGATCTGAAGTGTGTTTAAAAAAACCCCCAAACAACAACAGCCCAACATTAAAAATCTTCAAGGGTTCATGTCATACCTGTCATGTCATACCTGTCCTGTCAGAGCTGGGGCTCAGCACAAAGAGCACGAGGCAGCCCATAAAGGAGCCATTGTGGGCGGAGCAGCAGGACACAATCCTGCATTTATGGAGGATTGACTGTTCTCTCCTTAATCAAGCTTTATCTCAGAGCACCACGGTCAAATATCCCAGCGGCACCTTTGCCTTTCAAGTGCATCCTTCACTTGATTGTCAACATAATCCATCCTTCTGTAAAGACACTCCAGGCTTTGTTTTACTAATGAGATCACCTTCACTCCTCTCCACTCGCCACCCTCACTGAGTTGACCTGGGCTGCTTTTTCAAGCTACCAGACTGGTTTCTAGTGCCATCTATTATAATACATTTTCTCTTTCTCAGCATAAGAACAATGACTAAATAGAGCTACGTTTTTAAAAAGTTTAACTTTTGTGCCTTGCCAAATTATCAGTTTCTAGAGACATCTTGGAACTTAAAAAACCAAAGAAAATGGAGGTGTAATTTCTTCTTTCTAAGCTGTTTTGCTTCTCTCTAAGCATTCTTTTTCATAAGCAAATTTGGGAGAAAAAACTTGATGAGAAAGACCTGCCTTCCACAGGTGCTGAGTGCCAAGGTGCTCATTACCACAACTTTTTAAATTGGATTGTTTGAAACTGATTTTCAATCTCTCTGCAAATATTCTGTGATTCATGGGCAAATTTTCTGTATATTGCTTGTTCATGCTCCCTACCTACTACCTGTCTGCTTTTGAAACCATCAATTTTCACAAAGAACAAACAATCCCTGCCCAGTTAATGCAGTTCTGCTTATTCTGTCTTTAACTACAGACAGAAAAAGCAAAATTTCAGTCACCACTTTTTTAGAGGGTCGTGTCATGGTTTGGGAATGGTTTTCTCTAATTTCTCCCAGTAATACCCCTCCCTCCTCCCCAGGATGGGATGGAGGCACAAAAGGTAATACTCTCAGGTTTATTGTCTTTGGCTTTGAACTTAAATTATGTTGAACATTATCCTTTTAGTTTCAGCATCAAGAAACCTCAATTAAAAGAACAATTTAAATTATATTGTGAAGACATACAACAGCTATGGGTAATTTATTAACACTCATGGGTTTAATTGATATTTTTCACAAAATTTGCAATGGAAGCGTGAAATAATTCCAAAGAGTTCCTCTGCAGTGTATTTATCATTGGCCAGCCTCCCTCTCTCATAAACAGACTGTGCCTGGAAACTGGAATTACTCACTTAATGCAGCTTTGTTTAAAAGTCTTCCCTCAGCACCCCCATCACCCTGAACCTTCCAGCACGGAAAATGAGGATGTTTTGGCCCCACTGGACTCAAGAATATGCCTAATTTCATCATTGTCAGCAAATACTTAGGCACATGCTCTGCTTTATCTTTTCTTTTCTTTTTAGAGTGGCCTCTTTAACTTTGTTAGCCCTTAACTCCTTTTCAGAAAGTAGAGGGATTTACAAGTAGATAGAGTTCTGTTAAAACAGAAATGAGGTTTCTACTTCTGTGAATCAATCCTGAAAGTGAAAAAAACCCAAACTAAACAAACAGCATAAATACACTTTTTTATTTTCTGAGGAGAAAGATTTGTAGGAGATAACTTTTCCTAGGGCAGCTGGCACAGCAGGAAGAAAAAAACATGGACAAGCTTTCCAGCCTGCATACCCTTCTTCAATTCCAAAACCTGAGTCCTGAAAAGCAGGAGTTTTTCAGCTGAGTTTTATTAAGTCTGGCATTTAGACAGATCTTGTAATACCTCAGGAGCCCCAGGGTGTTTCATGGACCTGGACGTTTTGTGTGTGAAGTCCTTCTCTCCCATTACTGGAACAGGTTCTGCAGTTCCCTTTTTTATTCTTCTTTTTTTCTTTTTTTTTCCCTTTTTTTTTCCCCTTTCCCCCTCTCTCTTTTACCAGAAATACAGCTCTTATGCCTTTCCTTGAATATTTTATAATAATTTTACAAAGCTGTGTTTTGGGCCTTATTCCTCCTTGCTCCCCTTGAAAAAATGAGCCATAAATGGGACATACAAGCACCTGGTTTCCCTGAGAGAACACAATTTTTAGGTAGCTGCTGCTAATTTCACAGCTCCTAAAATGCAACCCTTATCAGATTCAGCTGAAGTAAATCAAGGTGCAAACAGACAGTAGTAAATAGCCTTGACAGGAACAGGAGTAACCTGGAGTGTGTTTGTTCCTGAATAAAGCAAAGGCAGCTATTGACCGAATCCAGCTCACTGGGACAATTCAAATTAAGCACCAGATTTATGTCTTGATGTTCAGATCTCAGTCACAGAAACCTTTCTGAGAGCTTGCATGCAAAGCTGCTTGTATCACTTGCAAGTATGCACTCAGCAGCTTTTCTGCTTCTCAGAGACAGAAACAGCTCAGAAATAGCTCAAAGACACAAATAAAAGCTGTCAAATTTGTGTTTGAAAGACACAAATAGAAGCTGTCAATTGTTTGTTTGTTTCCAAGAGGGCAAGCAGGGACAATACAAGCCTGGGATAGCATCACAGCCCTAAGATGCACAGAGTCCTCTGTCCCCACTGTCCCAAGCTGACCTGCATATGTCCAGGGCTGTACATTCCTGAGTGGCATAGTTCCTTAGGCTGGGGCATTGTTCTGGAATACACATCATGCAGGTAGCTCAGTGGGCAGCTGGAGTGCAAGCTGCAGGTTGTCCTGAGGATGTCGGGAAGTGGCTGGAGCCCATGGCAAGGGGCCATGACCTTCCCCATTTAACAAAGAGTAAGGAAATCTGTCTGATTGTGTGAGGAGTGCAGGGAGTCAAGCAGAGCACCCACGGCATCACTGGAACCTCTCGTGGGAGGGTCCTCAGTCCCAGCAGTGACAGACTCTGGTGATGGGAAGGTGACTGACAGAGTGGATCCTGAATGCTCGGACAGGAAAGTTCCCTTAACAGAATGTGGTTTAACAGCTGTGGAAACAGATTGTTTGTTTTAGGTTGTGAGAAAATGGCTCTGAAATGACCACAGTGTAGATATGGCTTCTTGAACTGGCACTGCTTTACTTCCAATAACTAGTGTTTAGAACTCACAGCTTTTTAAAAACAAAAGCAGCTCGAGTCTTCACAGGCTAATACCCACTTAATATGTTCATTGCTTTCCATCCAGTCCCACTTTCTCTCCTATGTCACCATTTTCAAACACAAAAGTGAATTGGTTAGAGAAAGGAAAATCAACAGTCAGTCATTTAGGGCTGCCTGTATGTATCTTATTGTGAGAAGACAAGCAGAGATAGTGCTGAAGGCAATCATGCCCCTGATATATTGCAGCTGTGTTAATTACCAAAGAATGGGAACAGCCTTGCCCTCACAGCTATGGGTGTGATAAAAGAGTGAGTTAGCTGGGAGGAAATCATTTGGAGTCTGCTGGCCATGGTGGGAGGAGGGAGGGACAGGAGGTTGTGTGAGGGACAGAACGGGTAAGATATCATATGAAGGACAGGCAGGGTTAGGTGGCCGTGCTTAGGGGCAGGAAGGAGTGAGCTGGAAGTGCAGAAGGAAGGGAGAAGAAGGAGCGAAAGAGCCAGAGCTGTGTGGAGCTGCCCATGGGAGGCTACACAGAAAAGGTATGAGATACTTCTAGATAACAAGGTGCTGATGCTTGAAGCCCTTTCAAGTTTTACCAAAGCAGTTTGAGTGTTGCGGCTGTATCTACTACGATATCTTGTTTCTTTGCTGGTGGACAATTATTTTTATTCCACAAGACTGCTCTCCAGCTGTGAGGCACAATCCAAGCAGGGACAATGGAGTATGATTCTTTATGGCGTGTTAGCTGTTTGTTTCCTTTCCAGTAATGTGCTGTTTTCTATGAAGAATTCTGTATTCATGCAGACCTGGTTTTAACGCTACACCAAAGCTGTGTGGTCTCAGCACTCCTTTCTTCATAAACCAATTTAATAACTATTTTGATTGTTGACAGTTACTGTATATTTGAAACACATCTAACCCTTCAAAGTGGCAGCATGACTGAAGGACAGCTTGAGGCACTCTGAACAGTGTTTTTGTGCAATCTGAAGGTTTTGGAATGTGCTGAAGCTTTATGAATAAAGCATTTGAATATAATAAAAGTTTTAGTGTAGATTTACTTATTTTTTATAGTTTTCCTGATTTCCAGGTGCTGATGATAGTTCAAGGCATAAAGCCAGGCTTATAAAAGTACTTGCTTGGCATTTCAGAAATTCAGTGAGACCTGGATGGAAGGGCCTAAGGATCAGTCAGCCTAGTGGCAGTAGGAGGGCTGGGACATGGATAACATGCATGACTGTGATCCACAAGAAACAGTGAGTCTTTTGAATGTGGTCTTTAATGTATGTATCAAAGTTTCCTTAACAGTATTCTGTCACAAACTCTGAATATCTGAATGTTTGATCTACACTGTGATTGTGCCATATCAGTAGCTGAGTATCAGTGTTTTTAATGAATATCCTGTTATACCTACCTATAGAGAAGTGAGAATAAAAAAAAAGGGCCACTTGGTGTGGATAGATTTGTCTTGGTTAACACTCAAAGTGGTCACTCTTGTTATTTATATGGGACATGGGGTTGGTATAGATGTTGGTTTCTTTATTCATGGAAGTACTTTTTTGTCTCTCTGTAAAGTGTTGTTTAGTGTCCTTATTTTATAAAACACAAAGGTAGCAAAACAGGAGGAATGTGTCAAGGGTAGAAGGTGAGATGGATAAAACCTTGTCAATGAGGAGATAACGGTATTCTGGGAAAGGCTGGAAAAAAATTGGGAAATCAAAGCTTTTTTCATGTTTTGTAGTAACTTGTAAATATTATGGAATTTCTGTTTCAAATGCCTATAAAGAAACCGAAGGCTTATAAATATGGGACAGTGAGTTCCTAACTTAGAGCAGTTTAGATTTACCACAATACGAGCAGACAAGAAATGGGACTACTCTGAGCAAGGAAAATGTGCCTTCAATACTGGTATTCTAAAAAGCTTTGTTTATGTACTTAAAACATTACTGAGATATTTTAAGCATGGGAAATATAATGCATCTTTTCTCTTTTAGAAATGTGTAAAGTGGAATGATTTATTTTCAACTTGTTAATATTTTTTTAGCTGAAACACTGGATTTAAGCATCACTGTGCAGAATCCATTTGGGTGCAGCAGAACCCTTGCACTGCCATGTGCCTCCCTCATCAGGAGTTGTCCATGCCAGAACATTTTTACATAAGTCTTACAGAGAATGAAAGGTTACCAAGATCCTGCCTTCCTGGATTGTGAGTTAAAGATTGTGTGAAGCACCAGTGGTTTCCAAATGATTTATTTTTAAACTTATGCTTTTTGTCAGTGTTTTTCTCTAAACTTCAGGCATTTGAGACAAAGCAATAACTCTTTAACTTTCAAAAGTGTTTTCGATAAGAAAAGTCTGATTTTACCTGCTGGGGAAAAAAAAGTAAAAGTAGAAGCAGAAAATGGAAAACCACTAGGCTGGGATTGTTTTAATAGCAAGCTCAGTCAGTTTTTTCCCTCCCATACTTTCATTAAGTACACAAGGCCCCTTTTCTAACTTAATAATTGTCTAGTGAAGCAGAGACAGTTCTACAATGAAAGGTATGCAAAAACTTCACTGTGTAACATGCCTATCATGCAGCTATTGTTGGGTAAACAGTAGATAATCATTAGGTTTATTTAAGATCTGCATTTAAAACGTCACTGTAATAACCAGGAAAGAGGGAGACCAGGCTGAGTTAGCATAACTTTGTGGCAGGGGTGCTCTACCACTGCAGAAAAATTAGGTGATATTAGTCCCACTCATGTATTGCTGGTAGATGAAGAGTGTTATTAGGTCCTGTCATTCATTTAGAGGTGTTTCTGTAATGGGCTCTTTAAAACAAAGGTTGCAGAAGTGGTTAAAGAAAATAAAAGGACTCTTTGTTCTACTTAGGAAATTGCAGAAAGTTATTCTTGTGATGCTAGTGAAACAATAGTACTGTATTAGAAAAAAAAAAGGATTTCAGACCAGAAGTTTAATTTAAAAATCAAACAAACAAGCAAACCCAAATAAAAAGGAGACGAATGGCAAAGGTAGTAATTTTCTTGAGCTTCTAAAGGGAATCTCCTTCTTGATGCAAGATAAAGGCTTTGTGGATATTGGCCTTGTAGTGGTAGGCAGTATGCTCTCTGCCCATTCTGGTTTTTTCCACAACAAGCCTGAAGACAATGCAGCAACAAGTTAGCTATCAAAAGATTATGGGTGTATTAATCTCTCACTGGGGTTTATGAGCAGCATGGCATTCTCTGACAGGTATCAGCCCTTCTCCCAAACACCCTGTGCTGACAAGGGAGATGGCAGTAACTGAAGACATGTCTTGGAAGCATCTGTTTCAGCTGTAGACCCTCTGTATGCAGAATGACACTGACGTTTCAATGTCTCCAGCCCATTTATTGTTACTGGGCAGGCATTGTGCACTGGTGATTTGAACTGTTTTGGGAACTGCTCAGCTGTCAGGGTGCTTGAGTGAAAGTTGTTATGCAGAGCGGCAGGGCACATCTACACTTGTAATGTACAGGTGTGACACTTGTCTTGCTGTCCCTGGCTATTACTCCTGGCACCCTGAGGTTGCTGTGCTGCTGCAGAGAAAGCAGCAGGTCTTGGGAAATTACCTGAAAAGCTTAGATTTTTACCATGTAGCACATGAATGCAGATTGGCACTGATCTGTTTTACCATAACTGTTGACAAAATAGGGAAGTGATGTTGTTTTAGAGGAACCTGACCTCAAGGACTGGGCCCACAAGAAACTCAAGAAGTTCAATAGTGATGCACCTGGGTCAGAGCAATCCTAGGTGTGAGTACAGACTGGGAGAAGGAGTAATTGATATAGATGTGTGGTTGTACTGCCTCAGGATGAATTTCAGTGGAAACAAAGTTAATTCATTACTGTGTGTTTTGCAAGTGCTGTCTAAATATGATGTTCAGTGGCTGGACACCAAAGCTAAATACACTTAGAGATTTTACATGCAAAGATTTCTAACTATTGGAAAAACTTATGTTAGGAACATGGTTAGTTTGCTATCACCCATGATTTGATCAGGATGAGGGGTCTTCTGAAAAACATGTTGTTACATAGCAACAAAAATGAAGGATTATTGAGTTAGCCCCAGTGTTTAAGAGACTAAATGAAGTGGCCATAAATGCATTTTCTATGCTTGCCTTGCTTATCTCCCTTAAAAATGTGATTCTTCGGCTGGAGATTGAAATGGAAGCCATTAAGGGAAGCCTTTCCCAAGGATAAATACCGGGAGGTTTACTTTACTCATAAGGTCTGTGTACTTCCAAATGTGAGGCGTATCCAGCAGATGTGATGCCCTTCCAGAAGCTGGCAGGCAAAATGGGCCAGGTGATCCTGCCAGGGCTGGGCTGTTCTGGTTGTGCTTGAACAGGCTTCCCTTCATCCAAGAGCTTTTCTCCTGCAGGCTTTGCGATATGCTGCTGTGCTCTCCCTGCAGGGAAGAGCTTACAGTGACAGTGCTGTCACCTCCCCCAGCCCAAGGCTTTCACTTGGGTTGGTCATGGCAAATTGAACCAGGGAAGGCTTTCAGAATGGAATCACTTGACAGGCTGTATTGGAGAGAGGCTCCCAGTTGTCCTTGTGCTGAATGGGGCGCTGCAGGACAAATGCAGATCTGTAACCCTTCCTGTTTGGCTGGCTCAGAGACTGCTGATAGCCTCCTGTTCTCTTCCAGAGGGAGCTTTCCTGCACTCTGCTCTGTCCCCTGTTGTGACCCTCCCTAAGCTGAGTTGGCAGGCACTGAGATGTGGCTGCTGATGCAGTGTGTTGTAGGAATCTTGCTGGCAGTAGCTCAAAAGCAGCATTTCTCTGCAGCAGAAAACCTCAAGTGTCCTTTTACATCAACTGTGGTTTTCCAAGGTTTTACACCTTGAAGGAAATGATGAAAAAAATGGCCAGCACTCAGTAAAATTACTGCTCTTTTTTGATACGCCCAATGGGCATAAATTATAGACAAGGTCTGCCCCAAGTCTCAGAGAGCTTCCTGAGCCTGCCCTGTGAGACAGGACTGTGCTTTTCACCTGGCATTTGGGAGGGCAGGAGGAGTGTAACACAGGCTTTTCTAGTGTAGTGATTTGGCCCTATCAAGTAGACCCATATTTAGCAATCTGTTCTATGAAGTATAACAACGCTGTCTGCAGCACTTCAGTGTTTCTAGATGATGTTTGGGCTGTGCAATCAGAATATGATTAGGTGGTTTACAGTTCAGAAGTGCTCTGACAGCTGCAATTTTGTTGCTGTAGCAGCAGCAGCAAAGGTAGTTCTCAGTAACACCTTTTCTGACAGTGTCATCTTGTAATTAGTATTTGAACTTTGGCTAAAGGCCTGACAGGAAGAATATGTATGGCTGTGTGCCTTGGTAGTCTGTCAGTGACTGTGGGTGTTTGTCAGACCTGTATCTCTCTAGTGGCTTCTTACCTGCTGTGTCACTGGGCACCTGCACCTTCTTTCCTTGCATACAATCTTTATGAACCAAAATATGGTTTCCTTGATCTGAGAGCAGGATAAATAAAGTCCTGTCACACCCCCTGTGCTGTAAAAAACAGCAGACTCCTACTAGAACCCAATAATTCTTGCATGAAAAAGTACAACTTGGTAATGTAGTTCACTTTTGCCCTGCTATCGGCAACATTTAAGAGCGATGTAATACCAGCCTGTCTGCTTTCCTCATCTTATGCTTAGAAGAATATCCTCAAAATTTTAATCCTTTAACATTAAAAAGCAAGTATATGATTTCCATTCAGGGACTTTGGAGATACCTGATTAACTGTTACTATTATAATTTTCTCTTGATAATCGTTTTCACTGTAGCTGGACACTGGTGCTGACTCTTGAGGCTTCAAAAGTTATTTTCTTTTTCACTAGTATTTAAGTAGAGCCTTTGAAAAGGCTTTTTGGGAGACAGACTGCTGGCCAAAGTTTCCTTTTTGGAATGACAGTCCAGTTTTACCCTGTGTATTTTATATTCTTGCTTTGGGAATTATTTTGTTAGATGGTGGTCAGATAGGCTGAGGGAAGCACCGTGGACCCTCTAAGGCTTTTCAGGGTGCTATTTGCCAAACATTTGGCTTTTCTGGAAACTTGATTTAGCTTCAGACACACATTTAATTAAAATGTTCTTTTTGTTCTGATGATTGCCCCAAAATTAAATAAAAATGCATGGTTTAAAGCCAGTTCTTACTGTAACAAGACAAAAAAGAGTTCATAGAAGATTATTTGAAAATTTTATGTCACGTACTCAGTCCCAGGTGTCTTCATGGAAGAAACCTCTAAAACCAGTTACACTCTTTATATATGATGGCTCTAATTAACAGCAATAAATGAGTTGTTTTATTGCACAGACTGTGGAAAAACGGAGTCAGTGTTCAGTTGTATTATTCCACTAGTGCAGAATGACTGAAGATGCAAAGCAAGCAAAGCGTGATTTAAAGAAAAGTCATTTATTGACACTCCACAAGTTTCTGTTAAGAAAAAGGTAAGAACATTCCCTTACATTTGCCAAAGTTTAAAAGTATCACAGTTGCATTTGATAATAGGATCCCATTTATAAATATTTTATTGTGGTTCAATAATTGATGAAGTGATTTACAACCACCTTGGTACTACATTAATGCTTGCAAAGTACATTATGCTAACCATATTAGCTGAAAATATGTCTTGTAATTGTAGTGGTTTGTCGGTGCATCATCTGTTAAGCTTTTATTGCCAAAGCCTTTTAATTGTTTCTTTGGTTTGTTATTTGAAATTACTAGCTATTTATCTGAAGAGTGCCTGGCCTTTCTGCCTTTTTTCATTAGTGTGTGTGTGATAAAAGTGCTCCTAATAAATGCAAAGTAGTAGGTTGTTACAACCTTTCTGTGGTCCAGCATCACAGGCTTGGTTCTGCATAAACATTCCTTGCTTTCCTATCTTTGGAAATATCTACCTCAAAAAAGCCCAGTAAATTCAGAAACTGCTCAGTCTAAGCCTTTTGCTTTCCATGATTAAAAGGCCCCCAAAATGAGTATCACAGACTGATTTCCTCTTGTCATGGAGTTGTCATTGTGCCAGGAAGATGATATGTGCAGCCTAAGAGCTGACCATCTGAAAAGCCTCCAAGATCTCCCCAGAGATGATTTACCTACTCCAGGAAAGACTTTTCTTCTCTGTTTTAAAGCTATGGATAGTCTAGAAGAATTTTTGACACAGGATGCCATTGTAACAAACATGGCAAAACCCTGTATAAAGGCAGTCATTTCTATTTATTTCCCTTATGAAACTCATTTTCAAAAAGCTGATAGGCAACATTTTTAACAGAATTAAAAACAAACTGGGAATTTGTGGGGATAACTATGTTGTGCACCGGTAAGAGAAAATAGTAAATAAGGCTTTTGGGAGAGGTAAAGAACTTCTACAACAGGCATCATCATCTGTCTGTTCAAAGCTGGGAAAATGCCATCCTATATGTCCATCCAAAAAGTTTCATTGCATTTTGTTCTGAGATGCCTGACTCTAGCTGCTGCCAGAGGTTGGGCATGGTGCTCATGGTTTAACCCTCTCCTGATATTTTTATTAAGCTTTGAGACCGTTTGCTGCAATAGTATTCTACCTTGTGTTCCTTTTCCTCTGTGTGCAGAGCCACAAAGGCAATGACTGATGCATCTTCACAACTCATTGAGAAGGTGCATCTCTGTGGTCACCATTGGTTTAAACCTTAAAATAACAGGTATACGTACTCACAGGGTTGGCTGCTATAGAGAAGATATTTTCAGTAATAATAATGCTTTAAGTGCAATGTAATTATCTAATTCATCATTATCATGTTCAAACTGAACAAGTCTTTGCAAAGTCATCTAAAACTATAACAATCTTTTTTTCTGTGTCACACAGTTTGATTCTTCTTAATCAAATTTAGCAAACATCTTGACAGGAAAAAGAAGCAGCGCCATCACAATTCACTGAGTGTTTTGCTTTTCTTTTTAGGGGTAAAACACTGGCTGGGGAAGTGAGTTTTGTGTGGGTTGGATAGTTTGGGGCCAGCTTGCACACTGCAGTCCCTCCTGAGAGTAATTAAACAGTGTCAGCATTTTCAGACCTGGCTTTTGGGACTTTCTAGAAGATTGGCTGGGAGCTCTTGTGGGTGCTGAGCTTGTTTAAGGAGATGATCCTTGGTAAACTTGGATCTGGTCTAATTTTTAGGTGTGCCAGTCAGGAAACTTGTTTCCTTTATGAAATTATTGCATTTTCACTACTGTAGCATGACCCATTATCTGTAGTGAAAGCCTCCACACTACTCTAGCTATGTGGTTTCATACCTTTGAATATCAAAGGGATCATCATCCCTTTCTTCCTTTTATATCTTTTGTGTCTTTTTCAGGTGGAAGTGTTCTGTTCTACAAACATCTCATTTAGTGACTGACTTCCCAGGCTGGTAATTCCTAGGGCTCTTTAGAGAGCCCCTTCAGCATACTTGGTTTTTTGGGGATGCTTTATTTTTTATCCATGCCTGAGTGAACTTGCATCTGATTCTTACAGAAGTAGTTTGAATGAAATCAGTGGAGGTAAACATTCTGTGTACTGAGATGTCCTCAGGCTCATCTTAATGCCCACCCCAGGCACACCTCCCAATCCCAAAGCACAAGGGAGTTTTGTCATGATTGTATGCAAACAGTTCTAAAAATTCCTCTTCTGTATGTGAGGTACTTGGAATATGATGCGAAGCTTGAAGTTGTTGATTTTGTAAGATCAGTAAGGTTCCTTGTTACGTCCTAAAGCTTTCATCAGAATGCCTGTCATTTTATATGTTCATTTGAGAGAAGTGTGTTGTGAACTGTTCCTCATGGCCCCCACTAAGGGACCTTGGCTTTTGTCAGTAATCTTAGACTTGACATGGACCTAAAAGGGTCTTGTGTCTACTCTCTACTGCCCAGCATTAACCTCTGCAGAGTTAACCCATGAGAGGGCTCTGAGTAGCTGGGGGCTTTCTGTGTCACAGAATATCTGAAGAGGTAGGGGCAATTTTGGAAAAGGCTTCTAAAAAATGAAGGGTAAAAACCAAACTTAAAAAATCCCCAACAAAGTAACTGAGAAGTGTCTTAATTGGTTTCTTAAATTATATGATAACACCTTCTGAGGCAGTGAGTCAACATCCTCAGTTTCCACTAAAGGTTGTCTGAAACACTCAACCTAGAAACCTATCAAAAGAAATAGTTTATCCTAAAATGCTCAAAAGTGCTGGAGCACACCAGGACTCAGCCTGTAGGAAATCTGGAAATTGTAACACTCATGTCTTCTGCCAAAAAAAATGTGCCCCTGGCATTGTACTGATGTTTCAGCTTCTTGTAACTTGAAAAATTAATATGATTCAGCCTTATGATTATCCAGGATTCCAGAGAAGTGTTTGACGTATGTAACAGAGTTTGTTTTATCTGGATAGGTTTTGTTATCCAGACAGGAGCAGGTCTCCCCGATCTGTGTCGCATTTGTCAGCTGTGAGTAGACGTTTTTGATACCTAGGATGTGTTGTGATGATGATCACCTGCCTTAAGGAACCTGGGTCACTCCAACAATTAACACTAAGGACTGAAGTTTATTCTAGAGCTCTGGGTGTAATATTTTTGGATTAAAATTACCAGCAGATTTTAAAATAGGTAGGTGGAAGGAAACCAGAAGCCTGCTAAGGGTGTTAAAATTATATTATCATAGCGCAGAAGTATTCAGTTTACAAACCTGGATCTCTGAAGGTGTAAATGAACATCTGTTGCTAATTGCAGTGATCTAAAGTTGGTGACTGTGATTATGGGAAAGAGATTAGGAAGGCCCTGCAGTAGTGATATTGATGCCTGAAAGGGGTAATTTTAGAAGTGTTCCTCCTTGCATGCAAAGACTTTTGGTGTCTAACTTTTAAATATACCAGCTTACTTGCACACTATGCCTGCTCTCCTACTATTGACCTGGCTTTGTTGTTTAAGATCAGCATTGGTAGAAGGACTATTGATTTTTGAGTCCCGTTTTGTTGCATTTTTGTGTATTTTTTTTTTATTGGCCAACCTGAGAAACCATAATGGCAATAATTCCAAATTTTTGAAAGCCGAGTTCCCCTTTTAGGTAAATTGTATCAATTGCATCTATCCATCTAAAGTATATTCAAATATGGCAAAAATAGTTCCTTTTTAAGACTCCTATGTTTTGATTCCATCTGTCACTTTACCTAGTATCTCAGGTTTAATAATCATGTATATTTTTTTATGCTCATTCTGCACAACAGCTAGTTTTATACTTTTATCAGATAAGGTAAAAAATTCATCAAACACCTTCTGGTGAAAACTGACATTTGTCTGTCATAAGAATCCCACCCCACACTTCCCTCAAAAATTTCTCTTTTAATTTAACCTTACTCATTATGTGATTTCTGATGTAATTTCTAATGCTACTGGTTTTGTGTGTTTGAAAATATTAGCAGAAATGAGCCAGACTTCAAAAATTCTCTCTTCTTTGGAGAATTCTGACCGATTTACAAGGGGCTTGTATTACTTGTGCATATTATGATTTATAGAAGAACTCCATTCATACCTGAGAGTCTGAATAGAGCAGTTAAACCAAAGAGGCAAAGAAAGGAGGTTGAGTTTTTGGTATTATCATTGATAAGAATAACTGTCATGAAGAAAGGAGGCTAAGGCACCATTGATTTCAAACCAAATGGATGTGTGATGGGTGCTTCTACAGCCTCATATTATTCAAGCAATATTTGTGTCCTTTTGAAGTAACACCGGGGGCACTGATTTGATTACTCTGTTGCTGTGGAGACCACAAATGTATGTATCTCAGACATTTTCACTTCATTCCTGTTTTTAAGGCCATGTGACAGTCTCAAAAAGGACAGCTGCACACTTACAGAAATAAAATCCTGTGAGCAGGGAAACAGGGCTGGTGGCACATGGAGAAGCAACATGTTCTCCATTAGGAGATTAGAAGGAACATCTGACAAGGAACCTAATGAAAGATGAAGTGGATGAATTGAGCTTTTCTATCTACCTAGTTGCAGTAAAGCTACTTTATGTAGAAATACCGATGAGTTTGGCTCATTCAGAGCATTTGCTATGATCCTGAATGGAACCTTTCTTGGTAGATGGGATTTACATTGAGTGCTCAGAGGCTCATGGCCTTGAGAGTTTTTCTGATCTAGCTGAGATGAACAAGAGAAGTTCAGAGAATTTGAGAAACATGTGAAGGAGACCCGAAGGCATAATGGAGCAGTCCAACCCGTACGTGGTGTGACTTTTGGGTCCTGTGTTGGCAGCAATAAATCAACTCTCCAGAAAAGAAGGCAGCCAGGTGAACAGGGGGAAAGACTGCCTGAGTAACCACAGCTTGGGATGATGGTCTGACATTACCATGTGATATGGACATGCACCCAGGGACATATCTCAGCTGTTGGGAGGAGATAAGTTACTGAACTGGGAATCTGAGGGATGCAGCTATCAGGGTGTTTAATACCATTGTGAGCTGTGCAAGGGCTAACTTGATATGTGTGTGAACACAGCAGGCACAGATTTAGGTCATGTTGTAGTGGAGCTACGAGATGTGCTTCCTCTGTTTCCATCATATAGAAGGAAATGATGATAAATTATTGCATGTAATAGTATGATTTCAGGTAGTAGATTGAAAACAGGAGTCTATGAGACAGCATTGTCTGACATGCTGCCTGTGTCTTGTGCAGGGACAGATGGAGCTGGGGAATCTCAGGTCATGGCTCAAAGGAAAAGAATATTGGGGAAGGATATCATATCCATTAGAAAACTAGGAAAAATTTGAATGGATAGAGGCCATATGGGGAGAAAGAACCAGTGCAGAGCCAGCCAGACAGTCCTTGAAATGGAAATGAAAAAAAAGAAAATCTAAGTTTTAAAACCAAAGGCAAGCTAAGAAACGTAGACTTGCTGAGGGGAGAAACATCTTCTCAAGGAGAAGTTAAGAAAGTATAATTCTGGACTAAACTAGGACACAAGTTGGTAAGAATAAGAGAAAGAATAACAAAGTTTGAAAAGGTGAAGTCTCAATTTATCAGGACACGGAGACATAACCAACATGACTTCAAATATTTGTGGCCTTCCTGGGAAGGCTAGGAAGTACCTGTTATAATTAAAGAAACTGGTAACAGCTATTTTAGAAAGTTGGTGGAATATTTTAAAAAAATGGGACACTGCTATCTTTAGGTATACAGTCTGTAGAAAAGACAGAACAGGTAATTCTTTGGAAGTCAAGTTGCATGTTAAGAAAAGCTTGCAGTGAAGGAAACGAGCTATCAAGAAGTATCTTCATGGATTAAATTTCTCCCGAGAATGGAAAGAAATCCCTGCAAAGCCATTGTACCAGCTAGTCAGAGTATCTGTGGGATACATAAATCAAAGAGCCTGTGGGGGAAGAAATGCCACGATAATGGGAACCTATGTGGAATACACAGGGAATGATAGCAAGGAGAGCATTTTTTGTCTCGGTTAATAAGTATGGGAAGCAACTACTCTGAGTGTTAAGGAAGAAAATTCTTGATATAGCCCCAAGTAAAGCAGGAATTCTACTTTAAATTATAAACTTCCAGTATTTGGAGGCAGAATTATTCAGTGACCATTTTTCCACAGAAACTCCCCACAACACATCTGCAAACTAACACAGAGAAAAATAATGACCAAACTAGTGTTTAGCTTTTAAATAGAAATAAGAAAGCTCATTAAAAAGGAGTTTTCAGATAATGTTTAAAAACAGGTGCTTTGTCTAGGTAGGGGACTGAGGAATAGCACCAAATGTAAAGCTATGAAGCTTTTCATTGCTTGTTTTTTTTGTATTATAAAGGAGATGAGTGACAAGGATGCCTGTTAGCAGGCACTATATCTAAATATATGACAAAAATAGTCTTCATCCTGAAATATTGATGGTTTGAGGGAAGAGTAATAGGGAAAGAATAATATTTTTAAATAAAACTGGTTTTTAATGACATTAACACATCGACTTGGTAAAACTGGAGCTTGCACAGGGTTCAGTTAAGGTAGAATAGATCTATCACAGAAAATATTTTAAAAATAGCAGAGTTGCTATCCATGGTGAAGATTTTCGCCTTTGCTTTCAGAAGTATGAGTACCAGAAAACTTTGTTAAATTGTGTATACATTATAAATTGTACCTGTATGAGAAAGTCATGTTGAGAAGAAGTTGTTATGCTGCACTTGCTGTCTCATGATATAGTTCATAATGCCCTATCTGGCATAAAACAAACCTGATAAATTGTCTCTTGCAAGGAAAGGACATTTCTTGAGGAAAAGAACTCATAAAAAGAAAGGGACCAACTCTCGTTTTGCAGATGTTAATTCTTTCTGTGCTGGTTAGGATGACACAGCTATTCTGATCAGGTCTCTCCATTTGTGACTCCACACAGATGCCTTTTAGCTAAATAAACCAGATGCATAGTTCTGAGCTACAAGCCACGATGCTCATTACAGCAGTCTGGAGTTCTTCCATCTGACTGCTTTCTCAAACGAAATGTATTTGGAATGTATCACAGTTCCTGTTCTCTCAAGGGGTCTGGCCAGGCTGCTCTTGGACCCCGAGCGCACAGCCGGATAAGCGAACAAAGACAAGAGGCTCTCTTCCCTCTTCTTGCAGAGTCCCAGCTATACTCCTTCCAGAACCTTGCCAGGAAGCAGAATAAAGGTTTTACCCCGGTTTGCAATGGGTTTTCTGCCCTCTGAAAAGGGGAGGGGAGGGAGGAACCACAACCAATGGGGGCAACCTGGGGGAGGGGTGAGCGGAGGAACCAATGGGGGCAACCAAAACCGAAACCTAGAGGGCGTGTCTGGGACAATCCAGCGTGCAAAATATAATAGGCTTCATGTGTGTAGAAAATCACCCTTGTGCAGTAACAAAATGAACTATTTAGTGCAATATAACAGGTATAGTCAAGTATCTTCTTTTACAAAGGATTTGTGTGTGCATCCTCACTGCAGTCCTGAACAAGTAATTCATACACCCATTGAAATGGATGTTGCTGTGCAGGTGACTCGCCCTCCTGTTTTCTTCTGCAAATCCCCCCACACACACCCCCCAGAGCGCTGCCAGGTGAGAAAGAGTCATGGTTCCTCCAAGAACCTGTTCTGTTGGTGAGGATGGAGGCTTGATGGTCTGAAACTACAGTCAGGCACAGACTGTGCTTTCAAGTGAAATGATTTGTGTTTGGCTTTTAGGTTTGATTCTCTGTGTGTGTATGTTTGCCAGAGGTCAACTTGCCTCTGAAAAAGTGTTTCTAGAATGAAATTCAAGAGTTTAATGTGGAGGAAAGGTCAAGAATTGCTTTTTGGGCTGTGCTGAGGCAAAGTAACTCATAGAAATAGGCTGAAAGAGAATTAAAGAAAATGTCAAGTAAGATTTCCTAACAATGAGGTTCATTAGTCTCTCTAGGGAATGATAGGAACCTGTGTTAAATACTTTCAGCTAAAAATGAGGAAGATATTCAGTCAGTCCTGATTTTATATCATTTGGCCCCTTTTGCTGGAGTCAATTCAGTTTGTAAAGAAAAAGCCTCCTGCCTACTCTTCATACCAAGGACTTTTTGGGGGTTGAAATTGCACAGCTGCAGATAAAAGGAAGTAATGCTACCCTATCTACATGGGGTGGCATCTTTATTCTGTCCCTGGTCATCATTTGAAAGTATAGTATATTTTTACCATGTGGAGGAACGGAACCCCTTAGAGGCAGTAAAACAGCTAATGAGAGTAAGGTTGCACACAGGCAGTTAGCATTGAAGATTACAAAAATGTTTACAGATTGTGCAAACACAGTTAACAGGTGTACAAAGTGATTACTAAGTATTTTTTGGCATTTTCAGGCTACCTGGATATGACACTGTACCTTCCACAGGTCTCTGAAGCAGCAGCGTTCACCCTTTTGGCCAAATCTTAAGTCTTGTGGTCAGCTCGGGAACAGTTTGTTGAGAGTGTGCAGCTCTCAACAAAAAAAATGAAGCAGCAATGCAAACAGTATGGCCAGTAGTGATATTATTATTATTATTCAGTAATGTGTGACTTGCATGTAAATTCTTCTCTTGAAATCCAAACAGCAACATTATACACTGTGCTCATTTTTAAGATTTTCCCCCCTCCTTGTATCTCTAATGTCCTTATATTGAAAGGTGAGTTTTACACTAAACACATGAAGAAGACAGCATGAGGATTATAATAAATCTAGTAAGAAGGTAGCCATGGCTTTGTCCAGAGTTCATTTGTCAGGATTTATATATGGAATGATCACACAGAACACTAGTCCACTGAGACCCTCCAGCTAATAATGGGTAGACTCTGCTTCATCACTAATGGATCTGTCAAGAGAAGTGGAAAAGAAGTAAAGGAGTGGCTTCTTGGGAATAAGCGAATTTCCTGTTGTGTTTGCATGGAGGATGTTTACATAGGTGAAGGGAGAACATCGTAGAAGGGGTAAATATAGGTAGCATTCAATACTCTTATTTGGCTCAGACATGGAGTGATATAAATTGCCATTACTCTCTTAAGTCAGTAAAAACGAACTACTTATGTTTATGGAGAGTGTAATCCAAAATGTGCATTCAGAATCTATATGGGTTTTGTGAGAGGCAAGAAAGGACAACTGGAGACCACTTTGTTTCTGTATGACTTTTCTACTTCTACACACCCTACAAAAGGATTCTGCCTTTGTTTTATGTTACTCTCTAGCGTATGGCATAGCCTGACTCCCTGATGATTGAAAGAAATAGTACAAATTCTGTTCCAAAGTGCCAAATGGGGGGTTACAAATCCACAATAATTAAGCTTTCAGCCCTCAACAAAATAAAGTAATTAACATCTTGTTATAAAAGAGCTTTAGCAGCTGAGGATTTTACCCAGCTGTGATTTTTCTGAACATGATGAAGTCGGAGTAGGCAATTAATACACTTTGTATGTAAAGGAACGATCCTTAAACAATAAATGTTACCAGACTTCTGAGAAACCTCTTAATAAAAGCAAAACCCCTATACAATGATGCAGTGGTTGAATTGTTTCTCCAGGCATGATTTTGTGTAAGGGAAAAAAAAAAAAAAACCCTGAAAGGAAAGCCCTGTGGTTTTTAGTGTATCTCTCAATGGTAAAAAAAATTATGTTAATGAAGTAAGTACATCTGGCTTGTAACTGTAGTTCTTAATTCAGTGAAGGACTTACTTGAAGAACAAGCAAGGAAAAGAAATATTATCTTTAAATATCATACTCAGTGTTACATGGAACTCCTGGGTTTTCACTGTATCACTTTTTCTCATCACCAAGTGAGAGAGTGTGAAGGCTTGAAATCTGGCACCGTACCTAGGTGATGTGATCACTGTGGTATTGCAAGTAAATCACAGAATCATAGAGTGGTTTGGGTTGGAAGGGACCTTAAAGATTATCTAGTTCTAACTCCTCTGCTGTGGACAGGGACACCTTTCACTAAGCCAGGTTGCTCACAGCCCCATCCAACCAAGCTTTGAATGCATCCAGGGATGGGGAATCCACAGCTTGCTGGACTACCTGTTCCTTTGCCTCATCATCCTCGCAGCAAAAAATTTAATATCAAATCTAAACCCATACTTTGAGTTTGAAGCCATTCCCCCTTGTCCTGTCACTATATGCCCATGTAAGTGGTTACTTTCTATCTTTCTTGTAGGTTCCTTTCAGGTACTGCAAGACTAGAAATAGGGCAGTCTGAAGCCTTCTCTTTTTTAAGCTGAACAATGCCAATTGTCTCAGCCTTTCCTAACAGGAGAGGTGCTCCATCCCTCCAATAATTTTGGTGGCATCCCCTAGACTCTCTCCAACAGGTCCATGTCCTTCCTATGCTGGGAAGCCCAAAGCTTGGATGCATTTTTTTTGAGCCTCTCAATGGGCTAAGCTTAGAAACTTTAAATTTTTAATTTTTTTTTTTTTTAATTTATTTTTAGGGAGGTGGTTCTATACAATGAAAGTGATCTGTGTGTCTGTCCTGGGCATGATTCAGAGCATTGCTTGAATTACTCATTAGTCTTTCTGGATTTCTCAGTACATGGGAAATATTGCATCAATTTCATCAATGTGAATAGCACTACTATTGCTGAAAACTAGATTCTGAAATGCCCGTGTGTCATCTAACTAAATGACAGCATGTGTTTATTAGCTTACCAATATTTATGCCCTGTGTCCTTCAAAATGTTTTCTGTATGCCAGTACTAGTCATTTGTACACTAATAGATTAAAATTCTGCACTCCTTGGAAAGGCCTGGGTGATCCTTACATCATCTGGTGATTCTTCCTTAACTTTGATACCAAATGGTTTGAGAGCACATGCTTAAGCATTTCAGCCACCGAGATGTGCAAGATTTGTGTTTGTTACCATGGTGGGAAAGTTGTCCCCAGTGGAAATGCAGGCATGAAAAGGGAAGAGAACTATGGTCACTGAGCATAAGCTGGTGGTTTTTAACTTGGGTTTTATATACTTAGTGGTTTGGCTATCTCAGGGCTTTGGCTGACAGAACTAATGTCTAGATTTTTGAACTATAGTCTCCAAAATCTGGTTTCTCTATGTGCATATTTCAGATGCACTATTTCTATTCAAGGCTGCATCTTGATAAACTGACTGTAACTACAGGATAGTTTTTCATCTAGAAAAGTCCAAATATCTGCTTCTGCATCCATGGGGTTTTTTTGTCCCCGTTGCACTGGTTTCATATGTGTTTGATATGGTGGATTGCTTTCACCATCTTTTATGGGCAGGTTCTTTGGCTAGAATTTATCAAGCCGCATTCAGTCCCTCAAATGAGGGGCTACAGATTGAAACTCACACCTTCATTTACTAACTAGCTGTTGGAGGTTAGGTTTATTTTGGTTTTAAGTATAGCATTTTCCCCCATAAGTTCCTAGGAGACTAATTGCTGGGTGCTTCACCAAAACAAAAAGTGGCCAAAGGCGACTGTAGCGCCGGGCTACGTCCCTTTTTTTTTTTTTTTTTTCTTGTCCCTGTGAGTTTTTCTCTCCAAGGGGAAAAAAAAAAAACACCACGAGGTTTGGGGGGCAGGTAAAGGTCGGGGCTGGGGGGAGCCTTGCTCTCTTGCTCTCCGCGTCGGAGAGAGGACAGTCAGGCTGCTGGAGAAGTTTCCACTCTCCACTGGCTCTGGTCCTGAGGAAATCTACCATCATCTGCTCCTGTGCCCAGGAATTCTGAGCTCGCCTCCTCCTGCCCTGCTGGAGCTGGGCCGGCCCTGTCCCACCGCCGCCGCTTCCACGGCACTGCTTTGGGGCTTTTTGCTGCACTGTATCCCCACACTGCCCTGCATCCCCACACTGCCCTGCCCTGCAGGGACATCCCTGCCCTTCCAGCGCTCACTGCGCAGTTTCTGAGCTCATCCACCAGCCCGGGATTTTCCACCATTCCAGCTTGGTGCCCTCGGAGTCCTGCAGGGGCACCGAGATCAGACTGCCCCGGGCTTTGTGAAGCAAAGCCCCTCGAGGTGCCTGGTTCTGTTTATCAGTAATGCTGGAGTTGTTGTTTGTTGACCTTGTTGTACCTACTGGTAATGAGCTGTTATTCCTATCCCCATACCTTTGCCTGAAGGCCCTCTTAATTTTCTAAATTATAATAATAATTTGGAGAGAGGGGATTTGAATTCTCCATCCCAAGGGAGGTCCTGCCCTCCCTAGCAGACACCTGTCTTTCAAACCAAGACACTAGCCTGATGGTGTTAGCAAAAAGTAGAACAATTGCTAAAGGAAAGATGGGAAATAGCAATATCAGACATACTAAATGGACAGTTTGCTGCTTTATTTACAGTACAGAAGTTGTGGGAAATGACTGGTTAATGTGGGATTTTGATTTTGCAAGAAAGACCTTAATGTAATGGATTTAAAGAACTAGCAGCGCTGTTGAGCAGTAGGAATTGCAATAAAGTAGGCAAGCAGGGGGTCACAGGGCCATGCCTAATGATGGAGTGACCAGTACTGAAATGTTGCATATGACATTATGATTTATAACTAGGAAATGCCAAATACGGTGTTATCAAATTAGGTGACTATTCAAAGAATGCATAATAAACAGGCCTGTGCATTCTCTGTGATATCTTCTCCTGAGCTGATGATTTATGTTCCACCAGAACAATTCCGTTTCACTCTGAACTTGAGAAACTCAAAAGGCTCCTGCAGTTTAAATGCTATCAAAGGTTAAATATTTAACAGAACAAACTGAGGCTGTGGTCGCAACTGGAAAACCCTTCGTAATAATGAGGGTGCTTGGTAGGACTGTAAATCTTAATTGCATTAGTGTGGAGACAGTGCTAAGTAAAAAAACAGGTTTAATATGCTTTTATGGTTTGATTTTTGAGTGGATTCGTTTACACAATCCTGTGAAATTTTCTTGTTTAAGCTGTGCTTTTTACATGCAGAAAACGTTACAGAACAGGAATCTGGCCCTGATTTGCCAGCTCCTTGCACTGCTGGCTGGCTCTTTGGATCTCTCTCCTGTTCCCAGTCCCTTCAACACTCCTTCTGCCATTGTGCACACATGAATGTCTGAACCAGCCTTCTAAACTCCCCCGGCTGAAAGCCTGGCTATTGAAGAGTTTTAATTTACTTGTTGATGCTGTATTTTCCCTAGGGCTTGGTGTATCTCTGCAGTGGTTTCTTGACCTTTCTTCCATGGTTGTGGTGAATAGGTAGTTTCCTTTGCAGCAACCTTTTGTGTATTTAGCAACATCTCAGCAGTGGCATAGACATGTATATCCTTGCAGTCTTTCCTTACTTGTTTCATACCTAATTTTTATTGTCCTCCTCAGGCCTTCTCCTGCTGCATCTATATTGTCCATGTCCTTTCTAAACTGTGCTGAGCATTTTTGCTGTGGCCTTGCTGCTGCTGAGGTCAGGAGCTTTTCCCCTATTTGGGTACTCTCTCTTTATATCCCCTGGAGTAGTATTTGCCTTATCTGTTCCTCTGTTGACTTTTCTAGAGCTAGTTGGGAGTCACCTTATATCATTGATAATGATTTTCTTTTGAATTTTGCAGGATTTCAGAAGAGTACTTTGTATTCTGTTGCCTAGGTTGTCAGTCATAGCATAGGATAATGCAGAAATAGGAAAGAGTTTCCTGGGAGTCTTCTTGATACTCTGACAGTCTGGGTGGAAAATAACACTGAAGGACTTAGAGAAGTTTTCTGTAAAGAAATCTGGACTCTGAGCAGTTGTTTTTGAGCATTTCAGCGGTGTCTAAACATTCATCTGAGTGATGAATGTTTAGACACCTCTGAAATGTTTGAAAAATTTCCTATATTTTAACTCCTTGTATCCTTGAAAAACATCTGATTAGCTGTTTACTCACATTGTGCTTAAATTTACCTTGAGAGGTCATTTGAAGTCATACCTGAAAATGGAATCTACTTTCCTGAATAATTTGTGTGTCTTGTCAGGTTTTATAAAGGTAGCTTTGCCATTAGTGCCAGGGCCGATCCAATATGCAATACTTCAAAACAAAAAAGGAGATGAATATTGGATGCAAACTTATTTACTGATTTTTTTCTGAAATTCCTATAATACACCTTATTGCAACCAGTAGAGTCAACCATCAATCTGCTTAAATGTTGACTGAAGAACGTGCTTGTAAATAACCAAGTGTAAGAATCAGTCATTATGTGTCAGCAAGTGCTCTTTCTTGTGCCTGGTGTGGTCAGTTTATAAGGTGGTACACAGAAAACTAGCGGGTTTTGGTGACATTAGATGCCGAAGAGTTAAAGTCCCTCTAGGGACAGCAGACCTCGCAGAGAGCAGGGTTCAGAATAGAGTCTTTATATCCTCCCTTAATATGCTTATATGAGCTTAAAAATATTTATATTCTCTAAACCTAAAAATTACTGAAAGAAAATGAGTAACTGAAGGTCAAATGCTTTACTTGAAAAATGCTTTTTTTTCCCAGTGTGCTAAGATACTGTTCACAATTTAATCTATTAAGCAGAATAACAGAAATCATTATGCATAGACTTATCCTGGCTGGGAAGAAGCTGAAATTTGAAATACCCTGTCTTTTTATACAAGAGTGTTCTGCTTCAGAAACAGTGTGGAGAGCCCTGGTGCTTTAAACCCGTGAAGCTCTTGCAGAAAATTGCAGCTCTGTCCTAATTTAGAGAGTTCAGTATCCCTACCTGAGGCACATGGAAACTATATCTGCTGGGCATGGGACTATTGATTTGTTTCTCTGGAGCTCTGCAGTATTCTCCGTGTCACTCAGACACTCCACACTGATGAAACCTGCAAGTTACAAAAGGAATGTTTTATGGAAAATACTTATTTTTCACTGAGATGGGAAAGACTTGAATTTTTTTGTGTCATTGTCTTTGTTCAAATAACATTTAAGTGATCTTCTGTTGTATGCTTTGCTGGGTTTTTTTTTTTCAATGTCTATTTATTTCTGTAAGTTTGTTTAGGAGAGCTGAATATTTAGAGAAAAAAGAAGCATCGAACTGAACTTCTACTACATAGTTCTTCTAGAATAATCTATGAGGGTGAATAGAGTCTTTTACCAAAGTACAAACGAAAGAATGTTTGATGGTGAGATTAGTATTGATATCCTCGGAGAGATAAGAAAAAACAGTCCTTTAAATGGGCTGCCTAATTTCACAAATTAGCTGTCATATTAGTAACGGACTTGAAATGAAGAAACATAAATTATATGAAACTAAAAATCATGGGTAGTTTCAAAGTAGAGGAGTCTCTGTGGAATGTTAGGTCTTGGAACTATTTCTTACATGAAGACCTAAAAATGTTGAATATTGTTTGTAAAACAATTTAATAATGAATCCACCATGTAAGTTTTCCAACCGGGGAGAGCAGTAACTTGCTTCCAAAACAGAGAATTAGGGCATTTATATAGTTCAATTTGATCAGGAAAGCTCTGCTTTTTGGTTCTATTTTCACATACACTAGTGTTAAGGAGTGGGAAACCTTAACACTGTTTCCATACTCTGGCAGAAATCATCTTTTTCAGCTTTCGCCCCTTAATGTGAAATTTTCTGATATGAAAAGCTCAGATTTTTTTTTTTAATGCACATTTTTATTAAAAATTGCCTCTCTTTAACCATAGTAGAAAAATGCAGTCATGTTTTAGAGTACGATTTTGTGATAATACCTGCTTTGGCAGAAAAAAAAAAGAGAAAAGGAAAAGGTTTCTAAAGGTTTTGAAATGTTGAACTAATAGTGTAAAATTCCTTGCTATTGCCATCACGGATGAGAAGGAAGGAAGTTTCATTCATTTAATTGGGTTTCTGAAAGAGGGCAAGGGTCTGAATGTAGTTCCTGTCTCCATAATCTCCTTAAAGGGTTTAATTTAGGAGCCTGGCACATTTGAGACAGGATAATTTGGAAGTGTAGGAGTAAGGAATTTTACAGGAAAGCCCCTCAAATATCTTCATGGGAGACCATAGTGTTCCTCTGTGTAAAACAAGGCAGGCCTAGCTCATCCTTCTCTTGCCGTTGTCAGCCAGTGTCTAAATAAACATTGTTTAAAGTACAGTCAAAAAAAGCATCACATCGGAAGGGACTTCAGAAGCACCACAAGAGCTCCCTGCCAGAGTTCCTAACCTTTCCAGGATACACGGACATGAATGCAGTTTCTTCCAGTTCCCAATAAACTTCTGGGATTTGAGGTCTATCTCTGTCACCTACTACAAAATGAAAGGCGCTGTTTTTACTCCTTTGTAAGGGTGCAGCAGCAGTTGTCAAGTACCTGTGACCCAGGCTTTACTACTTTCACCAAATCTGTGTATTTCTTTTTACCTGGAATGGTGCTATTTAGCTTTTCACATCGATGTTGCTAACTGTGGTTATTTTATGGATCTGACAAAGTGGTAGAAAGCCCAGGGCTTTGAAGACTGATGTTTAAACAGTCAGAGAAAAGCTGCAGATTTTCTTTTCATTAATCATGCTGGGCTTGACCTGTGCTTGGCTTATCATGTAGAAACTTGAGGCTTTTCAGGTACACTGAACATACTTTGGGCTGCTGACAAGAGGCAGGTATTTGCCATATGCCTTTGCAGCTAAGGAGTCACAACACTGTGACTACTGAAGGATGTGTATTAACCTCTTCCAGCACCCTCATTTCCCTAAAGTATAGCATGTGTTTAATTTTAATAAGAACATGTGCAATTTTGTTGTATTTGTATTTTGCTGTATTTATTTGAAGGGCCAGATTTTTAGGTACTCTGAGATGTTAAGGATGCATCAGTTCATCCTATTATAAGACCCTTTGTGAGAGGTTCTGGTCTCTGTTGCTTGGCTCCCAAGTCTGGCTAGGTGTGTGGTACCAAGTTCAGGAAGGAAAGTTCTGAACTTGTCTGAGTGTCGCTACTTTTTGGTTTTCTTCTCTCTCTGCAGAAGATCTCTTCCAAAACTAAAGATTCACCATGCGCGTTGATGTGTGTGGGAATTCACTGTCAAACAGGACACAGCTCTCACTGAATCTCTTCCATCCATTTTTACTCATGCTGCTTTGGTTGAGATGTTTTGGTTCTTATTTAAACGTGGTATACTTGTGACCGTGATTGTTCCCAGGCTTTGCACCTTGTTAGTTTCTCTGTCACTTGGACAGGGAACTTACCTTCAATGCATCCAGGAACCTCATGGATTGCTTATGCCCTGCTGCATTGTTCATCCAGCAGATATCCAGGTGGTTGAAGCACCCCAGGAGGACCAGGGCTGGTGGACATGAGGCTGCTCCTATCTGTAGAGGATTCATAGGCTCAGTCTTTCTGAGTGGGTGGATCCTCACTATAATGTTGCCTGTCTCTGCCCTCCCTTTCCTCCTGACCCACAAGATCTTGGTCAGCATCCCCAGGTGGAATTCCATGTACTTCAGCTGGTCATTTACACAGAGGACAACATGCCCTACTTGTCTCCTCTACCTGTCCTTCCTAAAGAGCCCATAACCTTTCATTCCAACACTCCAGTCATAGGAGGCATCCCACCATTACTCCATGATGCCAGTGAGACCATAGTTCTGCAGGTGTGCACACATCTCTAACCCTTCATGTTTATTCCCCATGCTAAATGCATTTGCTTAGAGGCATTTAAGTTGGGACTTGAATGAGGCTGACTTACTAGTTAGAGCTGCTGAAATTCCTTTGTGCTGGGATTCAGGTGCTCTCTTGCTGACCTGTGATCCATCTCCATGCTCTGGGCATCTTTCACTATTACAGGCATCACACTTTTAGGAGTGGGATGGATTGAAGCTTAGCTTCCTCAGCAACTGTAGTTTAAAACCTTCCTCACCATCTGGGCAGGCCTATGAACAAAGATGCTCTTTCCATTCTCTGACACATGGGTGCCTCATCAACTCCTAACAGGCCAGGTTTCTCCAAGTGAGTCCCATGGCTGAACCCCCAGCTGTGGCATCTGTCCCATATCCATTTGTTTCTTGCTAGATTTGACTGGCCCTTTCAAGCCCCTGCCCCTGATTGGGAGGATTAATAAAAAAGCCCCACCTGTGATCCAGAGTGCCTCACCACCACTCTGTCACCCTCCAGTTTCTTGGTGACCTCCCTGATATGAGCCCCAGTAAACAGCACAACTCCCTAGAGTATATTGGGTCTGCAAATGGGTGCTGATGCACCTCTTAGACAGTACTTGTTGTCTATTGTATACATTTCAATCATGTATAACATACAAGACCTTTTCCAGTAGATTATGCAAACAGTCAGTGTACAAACTGTTATTCTAGTCTTCTTCTCTGGATATGATTTGATGAAAGCATTACTGATTTGGGAACTAAAAGCCCCAGAGACATTCTTCTGCCACTGGCTGGAGCTCTTACCTTTAGCAAAGCACTTCTTCCCTCTATCACCAGGTTTGTTTGGCTGGTCAACTTTTTGTAAGAGGGCTGTTCTTTCACTTAAGTGAGTAACTTCTGTGAGGCTTGTCTCTGTTTTTTTCTACACCTGTGCTTTTTTTCTGGTATTGACTTTACAACCCTCTCAATTTGCAGATCTTTGGAATTTTTCCAGTGCAGGTGTGGACTCCAGTTGAGTAAATTTCAGCTTTCTGATAAAGGCCTTTCTTTTCTTCATTACCTCTGCTGCCATAATTAAGTGATTTGGCTTGGTAAAAATGAAAATCCCCAAAATGTTTGCTTAGTTCACAGCACCAGCAATGCTGGATTCAGCCTGTTCCTTTATGTGCAGTGCTGAGAACTGTCTTAGGAGTGCATGAAAACAGAAAATGTGTTTTGCTTTCAGTAATCTTCCCCTTTCAGTCTGGAAAAATTTCTCAGAGAGACTGATGAAGAAGATTTTGGTTGTTTATTTCTTCCTGTAAGGACTGCTGCAGGAGATGCGTGCCTTTAGGTGTAAAACATTTTGCAAACACTTCTAATCCTTTCCTAAAGTTTTTGCTAGTGATGTTAACAGAGCAGAGCACAGGAAGGGAATTTGTTTGTGGCCGTGTATGATTGCTGCTACTTATTTTAACATCCAGGTGTGCTCAGTCTGGGGAAAGTACCTCTTGCTGCTGGGGCTGGCTGTCCCAGCTGGATGGGAGAAAGCATGGCAGTGCTTTGAACTTCTCCACATGTTAGAGCTGATTCAGCCCTTTAAGTGTTTCTTGAAGCTTCTGTCAGCCTGAGCAGATTAGAGGATCAGCTGGGCATTTCCATGCCAGAAGTCTACTGATGCTGCCTGGCCCTAGAAAATGGTTATGTTGAGTTTCATCAGCTTTGCATAAAAAGTATTTTGTAATTTTTGTGGATTGTGATCTGTTTTGTTGGACATCTCAAGTTAATCTAGGAGGGGTGGGTGGGTGGTATAATCTGGATTTATAGAAAAAAGATGTTTTGAGGACTCTTCTGAGTGAAGTGGCGATGCCAATGTTGGCAGTAACTGAGGCAATCCTTTCTGTCCTTTGCCTGCTTTGACACAGCCAAGCTACCTGAGCATTCCTTCTGTGGTCACCAGCCAGATCCAAGGTATGCGGTTCAGGAACGCTTCTCTGCTCCTGAGTATGCTTTTACTTCTCTACACAGCTCTTCAGTGTCTGGGCAGTCATAATTCTGTTCTTATTTGTGCTGAGAATCAAAGTATTTGTATTTTCTTGCTGAGAATCAAAGTATTTTCTTGCTGAGATAGCGCCTTTTAGGTTATAATTTTATTTGGGGAAAAGTCAAAAGGGAAGATTTTGTTTTGGGGTAGTTTGAAAAGAGTGTGTTTCTGGGCCTAAGGTGGTGTGGTGGCATTGAGCTGTAGTCCCTTAAGCTCCTACTGTTTCCTAAAGCCTGGCTTATGGCTTAACTGAAGTCCTCAGTTCTTGCCACAGTGGCAGATAGTGCCCGTGGTGCTCTCAGAAGTCCTAGAGAAAAGAAATTAGCTGTAATAGTACGTTGTAAAGCAAAGGCAGTGTCACAAAAGGGCCTTATCAAGGTTGCATTAAGAAGCTTAAAGTTGCACTGTTTAGATTTTGAGTGCTTAACTCAAAGGGGTGTTCATGTGTCATTTCCTTAGTTTTGTTTATTATGATTATTTATAGCACCATAGAATACAAAGACTCCACAGGAAGGTGATGAATGCTGGGTGAACAGCACAAGATGTTGCTGAATTTCTGCAAAACTCAACAAAGTATGTTAGTTCACAGGATCCTGTTTTCCTGTGGCATCAATTAAAGCTTCTTATTTTCAGAACTATGACTGCAAAATTGTGAGGTCCAGTTCTGCAACCTTGCTGCTCAGTCAGAAAGCTGTTCAAATCTGATTTGCTTATTGATTTTCAAAAGAAACAAATGTGGGGTTTGTAATAAAACGTTTCCAACTTTCAGAAACAATGAAACAGATTTTCTTTTCTCTGAAGCGCCATTCCCAAGAAAAACAAAACAAAAAATTCCCAGCCTGGGGCAGACACCTAGCAAAAGCAATTTCTGGCCAACCAGTTAATTTGGCAGTGCTGTGAGTAACAGAAAACAAAGTCTTACCATGAGATATGTCAGACCACTGTAAACATTGGTGTAACTGCCAGTTCCTTCTATATTATCCAGCATTCTGTTCATGCTGTTCTGACATTTTTTTTATTAATGAATCCAGATTTTTCCCTTTTCTCACTGGCAATGGCTTTGATTTTAGGTGTCAGAGCGTGGAAGGTACTTACAAAAGCATCCATTTGCCCCCGACAAACATCCCCACCAAACAACCCCAAATGTAAGGCTAAATCATAAGGTAAACAGAACCAGTTGGTACCGTGCTGTTTTGCTCTTGTTCAGATGTGATAAGCATATGGAAATCATTATATAACCAGAGCCCATTGCCAAAATGTGTGGATAAAAGCCTCACTGATTTCACAAACGGAACAAATGCTTTCCTGTGTCTTTGCAGGCGGAGACTTAGGGCTAGGTGTGGAGCAAATGTTTTCAAAACCAGTTGTTCAGCTGTGCTTCCAATTCCTTTCAGAATGAGCAATAAAACATGCTTTTTCCCACGAATGCTGTTTTCTCCTAATGAAACTGTTTACCAGATTAGTGCCCCATTAATAATTTAATACTGTTTTATCATTCCATGCTCTTTCAAAGGGAATTGCATTTGTATGGGTAATAAGAATATTTTAACTTTTGTTCTGAAGATATTTTTCATATTCTTAAGGAGGGTTTGGGGATTTTTCCTCTCCCTGCCTGTGTTGGAAGAAGATGTGTCATTTAGAGACTTGCTCTCCCTAGGTGGAGAAAACAACTGGTTGGGGATGGTTGATGGGTCTAATTCCTTTTCCTGCTTACAAACCTTTTCCCTTTTCTTATAATTTGTTTTCCCTCATTGGTAGCATGGACTGGACTGAGTTTTGTTATCTGCTTTGAGTACTGCTAAGGAGAGACAATATGCAAGAGAGTTTGCTGCATCTTCCTTTGAAGTATTTCTCCCTTTTTACATTATCAGATGTAAGTAGATTTGATTTAGTACAGAGCTTCATTTATGCCTTGAATAATGCTTTTCATTGTTGAAATTCATATTTGGAGATTACTTCAACACTTCTAGATCAAGATAAAGAGTTTTCCTGAGCCTATATTGGCAGCTTGGGTGATTTAACAGTCAGTTAATCAGATAATGTAGATATAAGCCCAAAGACTGAGATAGGAAGCACATGAAGTAAATGCACTCTTTTCAATTTATCTAATCTCTTGTACAAAGTACTGGTGGTGTTGCTCTGAGAGTGGGTGTACTTGGCAGACTCTTCTGCCGAGTCTTTGTTGGATGACATATTTGTTGGCACAGCAAGCAGAGGTACCATCCTTCCTTCCGATAATACTGCACAGACACCGCCTCAGAGGTCGCATGGTGTTACGTTGCATCCAACCTTTGGGGTGCACATTCTCATGGGAAGTTGCTATGGCAGAGATCCAGTGACCTGGTTTTGTGGGATGTTTGCCGTCAGAAGCCTGGGCAGAGGTTTAAGAGAAGCTGTTTCCTTAGAGCAGAAGGATAGGTGGCATACAGATAGAGACTTCAGCAAACTGCACTGCTGTGTTTAGGAGTACGGAGGGCTAGTCCTGATAAGCTTCTGTGGGCCAGAGTCAGAGAGGCTGGGAACTTACACATCACCCAGCAGTGCAGCAGAGAGGAGAATATGGAGAGAGAATGTGGCTGTGGGATGTTTGTGATGGGCTCAGAGGTTGTTTAAGGGTAGCAGTATCCAGGATTAGGGAAGGGGGGCTGTCATTTTGGTATTGAGAAGACCGAGAGTAAAAGAGAATTTAGCTCTGTTAGCTGATTGAAGGTATAGAGAAGATCAATGTTGCTATAATATTTTAGCTAATATTTTGCATTTAAAAGAGTCCTGAGCACAGACTGAGGTTTTTATAGTGCTGGTAGGAAAGCCTGGCCTTTGTGCCTGCTCTAACTTCTGACTGGGTTTAAACAGATGGCTTTTGTATTCCCAAGATGTTCTGTACTCTGAGATACAGCTTCATGCTGAGTCTATATACAGCCTATGCTCTTCTTCCCAAGGAATAATGTTTTGAGGTGCTGCTATTCCTCTGCTTCTCATGTTCAACCTTCTTTTGTGAGATATGTTTCATAGCGTGACTATTCCCATCAGTAGAGAGAACCCACTTGCTTTTAAAGGCTTCAATATATCTGTAGGAATGGGGAGGAATAAGCAGAAACAGTTGCACTTGCAGTTGCCTACTGAGATCAGTATTAAGGGGATGAACATATTTTTCCCTAAGGGGTTTAAAATAATACCTCTTTTCAAAGGCAGCTGGTTTACTTGGCTCCACTTACTTGGCAAAGCAATGAACTTGATAGCTGTTTTGGGCTAGGGGCTTCTTATTTTCTCAAAGGATCTCCCAACCACCAAGGGGATTGCTCAGCATGACTGTGTTTATACCACTGCCTTAGACTCCTGGTCTCTTGTCTGTTGTCTGCATGAGTAAACCCTGTGGACAGATGTGCTTGGGGAAGCCTGGACCTAGCATTTAGCTGGGCTGAGGCTTCTGTGCCATGCAGGGCTCCTCTTCCATGAGCCTGTCACCAGATTTCTCTGTCAAGCCATGCTTCCTTCACTGGCATAGGTAGAGATTTTTAAACTCAAGAGATATTACAAGAAAACAACACTGCCGGGTAAGAATAATGTTGGGCCGCAGCATGCTAGGCAGCATGGATTTGAGAAACAAATCCAACCCTCTCCCAGGCAGGGAATCCTTTTGAGCAACTATCAAGCTTTTTCACCTTTGGTATACATTTTGAATTCCAACAGCAAAAACTCTTTTGCTAAAGGGTAGAGAAAATTTTGTTCTGTTTGCATTGTGTTGGCTGTCGATTCTATTCTTAGATGCTTACCAAAGTAAAAACCAAATAAGCAGGGTTTAGGAAGCTATCTATTGCCTTTAGCAAGCTTGTAAGCTCCTCTGAGCAATGTGGTGACAAGCAGTGGCAGCTAGAAATCCCCAGCCATGAATCATCTGAAGATTTGTTCTCCACTGCAGGCAGCATCTGCTCCAAATGAAATTTGAGGTGGAATACCTGGAAGAAGGGTGTCTTGGGATTCATCAGCAATCTTCTTAATTTTTTCCTTGCATGTCACTCTGTGGGATATGTGTGCCTTTGCCAGTAACCAGATTAATTTAAAAAAAGAAAAAAAAAAACAAACTAGAAGAGAAGAAAGTAGATTTCATCCCTAGGCTGCAGGAACTGTTTGGCAGGAAGAGTTTAACATTAAATGCCTGAAGTGAAAACAGATTTTGGTGATGGCAGCAGCATGTCCTCAGGTGTGAGGGTAATTGAGAATGGCTGCGTGTGATGTGCACGGTGGTCTCCCACAGTTCTTCCCTTTGCAAGCTCTGTGTCATGGCAGTAGTCTGTACGCTGGTGAATAATCCCTTTGCTGCAGCAGAATTTCTCCTGCCAGCAGGAGTGGCTCAGGCCCTTCATTTGGTTTGTTAGCCCTTAGCTCCGTTCAGGAGTGCAAGTAGCTCAGCAGCGTGGTGGGTTCAGGAACTCCACACTCACCCTTGCTGCCCCAGACTGCTGTGGCCTGGACTGTGCAGGATAGCAGGGCTCTGCTGCCCGTGCAGGGTTGGAGAAATGCACATAAAAGCCTTCTTTCCTGTCCTGGAGAGTAAACCAGCAGAAGTAGAGAAAACCAGGAGATTTTATCCTCTTCCTGCTGCCCTAAAAACAAGAGAGGGACACCAAGGAAAAAGCACCTACGGGAGCATGCTAGGTGACTAAGCTGCTGGTGTGGCTCTCTAAGCTGCAATGGTCACTTCCTTCACCTATTAGGAAACACAGATGTCCCTAGGGAAAAGGGGCTAAGGAAGGGAAAGCTGTTACAAAAACACTAGCTGCAATCCTTCATGCAACTTATAAGAAGGGTTCAAAAATATTTATATGTAGTGATGCTGAAGTACACTGAAGTTTAATTGAGAAGAGAGGAAGATGCTTTTTTCATTTTCATGGGCTTTGAGCTATTCTTTCCTTGTCTGTTGAAGAGAGAAATTGTCTTTGTGTTGGACAAAGGACAAAACTGAAAGTAAAGCTTGCAGAAGAGATCCTTTGTCAATGAGAGTTTTGGTTTTTTGTGGAAAAGGTATTTCAAGTGTTTTGCCTGAAAGATTGAAATCAGTTCTGCAGCTAACAGTTATTTTTGCAGAGCCCCTTGTTTAGCGTTCACAGAATTGAGCTTTTTGTATGCTAGACATCCCTAATAGTGTTTTAGCCTCCAGTGGCATTTTTCTTGGAAGTTCTTTCTTTGAATAATAAAACAAAACAGAATTGTCATTATTGCCTTCACACTGTGTGCAGCAATGCCTTGATTTCAGGCTTTTGATGTGATTTCAAACAGAATTGTTATGCATAAGACTGATTTTGGAGTGATAAATAGTATAGACAATTAGTTGAAAATACAAATGACCACCTAATTAGCTCGCAAGGGATAATGCATGCCTGCCTTATTAGTATATTTTATTTCAGGTGAAGTGTTTATCAAAATATGTACAAAGTCACATAATTCTGTAAAAATCAGCTCATATTTCCCCACAAACCTACTATGAGCACCCACTAATATGTTTTAAATGAAGAGCCATGAAGTACATGCTGCATCATACAGTGCTTGAAAAATTAAATCTTAATGTTTTCATGCAAAGGTTCCATACCTGAGAAGAAGAAAAAACATCTGTAATGGGGGTAGAAATGAGTGCTTAAATGAGATCTAAGGCTGAGAGCCACTTAAGGACCCCACTTTGTTTTGTCCTTACAGGGGTATCATGCATTCCTGCTGTGAGGAGGAAGGCAAAGGAATAATACATTCTCTCTGTCTGAACAGCACTTGTTGGAGTGTGAACAGTTTTTCAATAATCCCCTGCTAGTAAGAGTGCTCCAGAGTAAGGCTGGCAGTAGGAAGGTTTCCTACTGCCCTACCTTTTAGGATTTATACCCTATATCTTTGCTGGGTGGCAGTGAGTAGTTTGAATTCTGATAGTTGACATAGGTTTGTGGCATGCCCCTGACACACAAACACAGCTGGCTTAGGTTTGTGAAGCAAGAACATGGCATCTCACCCGTCCTGGCCTCCGTGTGCACGTGCAGATACGTTTTTTGTGGCCCACTGGATTAGCATTCTTTGAGGCAGCATGCGTGGATTTCTGCAAAATGAGGCAGTGATCCCACCTATGTAACATGTGCATTGAGTCGTGTGTGAAAAAGGATGTGTGGAATTAATAAGTTTATTTTACAATGTGGTCTTTTTCTGATGCCATTGTCTAGAGAGATTGTTTCAGTCTCTGTCTCATCTTGAAGAACAAAGGTGATAGATCAAAGCCTGCATGTGTTAAGTCAAAACCTAATGATGAAGTGCTTTTAAAAAAAAAAAAAAGTTTTCTGGTGAGTTTTGGTAAATGGGAAGAGACAATATGGAGAATTAAATAAATAGCTGCAGGTTAGGCATCAGGAGCCCTAGGAGGTAAGGGTCTCCCCTCCTACATAAAAAGCATGTAAATGATCCAGATTCTGTATTACTTATGTCTGCAAGCCTGCCACTAAAACCAGGAGTTGTTGTAGATGCCGTCTCTGAAATCAAGACTGCTCACTGGGACCATTAAGTCTAAGCAGCCAAATTTGAAACACTCGATAGCCGTGGCCAACAATATGACAGTAACTCTGAGCTGTAGCCTTTATTAATTGTATGACAGCTTTAGGATTATTGTAGCACAAGTAGAAGAGAACTAGGCCCGAGAGACCTAATTAATGAAGTGCTTTGTTGCTTGGCAAAAATAGATGAATTACACCTATGTAAAGATAAATATATGGTAAGGAGTTTGCTACATGATGATCCAGAAAAGTAGCCCCATTGTTAATTAAGAAGTATAAAATGTAAAGATTTGTTAGGCTAAAATCCATGCAACCTAAGTTTAAGGGTTGTTGTAGTACTAAATGCTTTTATTAGAAATTTGCAAAGTTAGGTTATTGTAGTGTCAGTGTATGGCAGTACAGCGCTGCCACAGAAGTAACCATGCTGTGGTTATCTCCTAGGAGGGATGATGTGGTTCCAAGGTATGTGCAGTATGTGAGTTGGACTAGGTCATAAAAATGTCAAGGTAAAAGGAAAACCTGCTGGCACTTGTCTCCCAAGCACAGGCATTGATTTGGGACACAGAAGAGAAGGTGAAACCTGTGGTTATGCTGAGTAGCATGTCAGTGGGGTGAAGGCAGGAGCAGAGCCCCTCTGGAGCTCATGTATTTCCGTAGAGTCCTGCAGCACTTTTAAGCCCCTGTGTGTTATGGGGGCTCCATCTCTGGGCACGTTTGGCCTTACTTCCTCGCATTTTCTTTTTTCCTTTTCAGATTATTTGTGCGTCTCTTGCTCCTTCTCCAGTTTCTCACAAGTATTGTTGGCCAGTGTAGTGTGTTTTCATATCTTTTGAATCACAGCGGGGCAAGAGGTGGTTGACATTTTGTTTATACCAGTGCTATTTTGTTACGCTTTTTTTTAACTTGAGCCTCTTTTACAACCAACCAAATTTACTACCTCCTTCTTGTTGCTATTTTCTCCTTTATTGAATTCCCTTCTCCACCCCATTCCTTCCCCTGTGGCTCTCCATTTTCCATTGTCTTAGTTTTTTATTTCCCCCCTAAGATCCTGAAACAGCTCTTGGAAGATGAAGCATTCAATCTTATTTTCCATCTCCAGCTAGCACTTTATTAATAACCCATATTTATTTAGCATCCAGAGTCTGCCAAACACACACATACATACACACAAAGCCAGCCACCAGTGTTTGCTGTCAGGATAATGTCTTCCCGGAGGCTTACCTCCCTCTGCCAAGCCTAGCTAAATGCCTCTTTGTGGAAAGGAGAGGAGAGGAAAGGCTGTTCATGTTGAATGATGTTTATGCTCCAGCATCTTTCTGAAGAAAAATGAGCATTGGTCAGGAATGCTCGTGGGCCCTGCTATTGCTGCGGCAGAGTGTGCTGGTTGGGAGGATCTGTAAGATGAAGAGATGAGTTAGAGCTGGTTGCAGAGCTGTGATCTCAGCATTCAGGGCTGTGGGCAGAGGCAGCAAAATGTCTCAGTGTGTTTCATGGACCTCCCAGTTGCCTTAGGAAATGCCTGAGACCTTGGCTCCACCAGGACTGGCAGGCTTCTGGGTTGCAGCTGGCTACTCCCTACCATGTGACAGTGAGGGCAGAACACCATTTCCCCCAGACTGCTGCCCAGATCTGCATAAAGATCCAGCGCATGAGGAAGCTGACTGACTGCATTCAGCTCAGACTGCAGCAGACCATGGAGAAATGTCACAAACCCCACTTATATGGCAGCAGTTTTGGATGGCTAGGTCCATCCCAACAAGGCATTCAGCACTCTTTTGGTGCAGAACTATGAACAGCAGCTTTAGCAGTGATAACTTCAGACCCCTTTCTTGGGCTTTTGCTTAGACCTAGAGTCTTGGGGTCAAAATTTGCAACAGCTGACTGTGCCAATTTTTTGTCCCTGTTACTAAGTAAACTAGGCTAAGGTGTACTCCCTAGTCATAAAATTAAAGCTGAGGGGCAATGCTCAGTTCAGTTTGCTCGATGTTCCTCTCACCATATTGGATGGCCTCATCAAATTCCACCAACAGGTCCTGATAATGCCCTACTTGTGTTCTGAAACAATTTGGCACAATTCTAACTGGCCTGGCCAAATCCATGCTCAAACCATTCCAGCAGCTGCACTGTTTAGATGGTTCTGTGCCTGTGCTAGGGCTCTCTTTGTTCGCTTTGGTGGCATAGCTACTGTTGCTGAATCCTGGCTTCTAGAACTGAGACAGTGCCAAATCCTGAAATGAAGCACTCCCCAGTAGGCCTTAGGAGGCTGGAGTTGATCTTCACAGAGCAAAATCAACCTGACATGGCAAGCTGGCTGTGCCCCTGAATAGCATGATGAGCCATATCGTTCTCAGGGTGCTCCCCATCAGTGAAAAGAGCCCCTTCAGAAGGGAGTGAAAGAGCTCTTTGAAAAATAGTGGAAAAGGGGTGTCAGGCAGTTGTCTCAATCTCTTTCCGTGGAATCATTCGAGTTGAAAAAGACTCTTTAGGTCTGTGAGTCCAACTATAAACCTAACAGTGCAAAGTCCATCACTAAACCACACCCTTGAGTGTCACATCTACATTTCTTTTTAATACCTCCAGGGATGGTGACTCTGAAGAAATTTTTTCTAATAGCAAAACTAAACCTTCCACACTGCAACTTGAAGCAGTTTCCTCTCATTCTGCTACTTATTAATTGGGAAAGGAGACCAACACCCCTTTATAAGGCATGCCTGTTGCATGGATCAGAGAAGTTACTGCCTGAGTGTTTATGGAACTGCAAAATAAGAAAAGCTAATCTCATGTGAGATTTAAATGTCTTCCATTAATCCGGCTAGATCCCACTGGCTTCAACAGGCTTTAAATGGTAGGCTGCAAAGCTGGTTGGTTTGTGAAGTTGAATCGGGTTATTTTCCAAATGTCACTGACTGCTTGTTCTAAGCTGTCAGTTACTGTTGAGAAATTGGGAATTTGTTGAGAAATTTCAGTCTCAAAGACTTGGGTTTCCCACTGCCTTTCTTCCCTCTGATTTTTTGAGTGAGACCAGAGTAATGGAGTTCTGCTTGTTTATTGTTTTGATTGTAAGTAACTTTCAGAGGGAGACAAAAAAATTAGAGAAGGAGGGAAATCAATGCTTGATTTGCAGTGAGAAGTGCAAGGGAGGCTTCTTCTAAACAACCTGGATGATCCAAAGATCAGACTGGTCCCATTTTTAAATTATACCTGTATTTCAGCAGGAATGAACATGAACAATTTCACTCCATTTGTAACAAAATTCACTAGACATCTGATTCAGGTAGGTTTAAATTCTTTGTCAGAGACTTAGAAACCCAGAGCTGCTGCTGCCTTTCTTGTGGAAACTTATTCTCTCTTGCAAGTACATTTGGTGCCCCCTGAGAGCAATAAGGGTCAAGACAGCAGAGAATAACAAATGAATAAATAAGATACATGAACTGAATATACGTGTTGCAAGCAAGGCACACTTGTGCTGGAGCAGTAGGACTTCCAGACAGAGCAGTTTTGGCTCTGAATTCAAAGATAAGCATGGCCCTTCCCTGAACTGTGCTGAAGTCAGTGATGAAACTGAATGGAAAAGCAAGAAGTTAGGTTGGATGAAACTAGCTCTTTTTTAAATCATGGCACACAGCAAAGGATTCTTCAGAGCAATGAGACATGTATTTTTCATATGTTCCTGTCTGATATATAGTATGTGAGTTCCAAGAAATTATTCACCTTTTTCTTGATTCTTTTGGCAATGGAAGGTTCATCATAACAGCCTGTTTGGAGACCTTTCTGTTTCGGAGATGGCACTTTATTTTCCTAATAATAATCATCATATGATAACCCCAGTGGAAGGAGAGAGACAGTGCAGAACTATGGGGTAGCGTTTGTACTATCAACTGCCCAAAATGCTCTTATCCATCCACAGTGAGCTTTCAAGTTCTGTTCTTATTACCAAAGTCCTAGAGCTGTTTACAAATAGATGAGCCCCATAGCCTTAGCCACTGTCTCATTGAGTTAAGAGCAAAGACTGGCACTGACTTCAGGGGCTGCTTAAGGGGAGAGCAATATCCATCCAGTGTGTGCAGAACAACCCTGCTGTGAGATTCAGGGTTACCCAGAGCCCAAACTGTGAGTCTCTTCACTGAAAAAAAAATGCTGACTTACTGTATGCGTGTTTGGCATCTCCAGACCTGACACTCAATAGCTCTGCTTAGGGCACACAACATTTGCTCTCAGTGTCCTTCAAGCCTTCAACTTGTAAGGAATTGCTTTATAATGAACTGTGCTGTTTTGTATGTGGTTTATGAGAAAAAGTAAGTTATCTTTCAGTGTAGATACAACATGTTAATTTTCTGTAGTACATTTAAATCTCTTTTGCACTGGGAAGCATTGTACTGCCAGTATTCCAAGGAAATGCAGTCACAGTGCAGTAAAAAAAGTTCACTTAAATTCTGCATTGTATTTTTTTTCTGCTTTTGTCTCTGCATGGCATGTTCTTACAGAAGGAGATCATTAGAAAGTCAATGTAGAGCTTTGAAATGAATCAAACTGCAAAATTTCCAGGTTAGAAAGTTCTGTACGAACCGTACTGGAGTTACTGACTGAGGTTTTCAAGGATAGTTTCATTACCATGACACCTGAATCCAAATTAGCAGTTTCTCTAATGAAGCTGGTATCACCTGCCAGTTTCTATTGTGTTGAGTCTCTCCCCTCAGACTGTGTTGTTTTTCTGTCTTCTGAGTTCCTGAAGCCTGTTGCTATGTTCAGTATCTCCAGCAGATTGAGATATTTAATTGAGATTACTCAGGGTGGGGTTTTTTTGAGTTACCATAGTTAGCTCTCTCTGTTTTTCTTGTCAGTCACTTGTATAATTTTTACCAAGGTGACCTTGGTAAGATTTCCAGCTGTGGAATAGCAATTAAAAAAAGTAATAATCACTTCCAGGGCTATTTAAATTCACAGTGTTGCTTTTTGGCTTGCAGAGAGTCTGCATAAGATTGGTGTTAGGAATGTAAAATGTTTGTGAAACACAAAAAAATTCCTAGGTTTTAGCCAGTGGGACATTTCTGATTTTCTGGGAATGAACCTAGAACTCAGAGGTTTTTAAGTGTTTCATTTCTTGACAAATCCTCACAAATTAAGCACTGAAGAATGGCAAAAACTCTTAGGAAATGTATTTGTGACATCAGTAATTTACCACATTAATAGAATGATGATATAATTTTTTTTTTGGAGGGAAGTGTTTGGTTTTTTTTCCCTGCACAAAAACATCTAAAGATGGAAACAAGGGATCCTAGATTTTACTGCAAACAATTAATCAAGTGGATTCCTTTAAGGAAAGCCTATGGAAATCTTACAACTCTTTCAATTTTTCAGTAGCTGGGATAGCTGCATTTAGCATCAGAGTCTGATCTTCATGATTCTTATATCCTATTGTGTAAGTGACCTGATGGGCACCTAGGTCCCTGAACATGTATCCTGTAATTTTTAAACCTCAAATCCCATTATGGGATTCTTGCAGCTATGATTCCCAGGCTATTTTAAACTGAAACTGTTTGGGTTGTTTGTTTTATTTTTCTGGTAGTATTTGGATTTGGATGGGGTTTTGTTGTTGTTGTTTGGTTTTTTTCAAGCAGATATTTTATTAGATGTGTTTAATTTTGAAGACAATTCAAACAGTATATCAGGCAACAATGAAGGGAAATATGAGATAATAACAATTGACCGTCTGAGGTTGATTGAACACACAGCAATTGAATTTGTCCTCAACAAATTGTAATAAATCAAATTATGAACAAATTTACATTCTGGTAAAAAGAACATTTAAGCTGTTCTGATCTAATTAATGTTTGCTGGATTTGGTCTATTTTGCATCAATCCAGTTTGTGGTCCATTACCAGCTTTTCCAGTCAGAGGCAAAAACAGTGTCATGCTGAGCTGGCAGAGCTGTGATTGTGGCTAGTTGAAAGCTTTGCCAGCTGGAACTGTACTGTGGAGATGAAACAGAAAAATTCTAAGGCAGAGGTCTTCCACTATCCAGGGTGAGACTAGAAGTTCATATTGGAGAAATCCTTGTGGTAAAGGGAGCAAGTTTGAGGAGCGAGAATGTTCAGCAACAGAAGGATTTATGGAAGGATAAGAAAAGATTCTTCATGAGGAAAACATCTCAAATCAAGATGTAGGGGCTTTTTGTTTTGTTTTCTTCTTTTGCAATAGCATTTCTTGGTTCAGTGAGTGAAATTCTGTTACTCAGGGTGGCAGATCTTATGAGTTCCTGATCTCTATAACATGACTTAAAACATGAAGATGGGTTTGGTCTCTCTGCTTTGTAAGCAGACTGCTGCTACACTAATTTCCATAGGAGAGGTGTAAGCATTTCCTAATGCCCTTAGGGTGAGGGATGCCCAATCACTCTTTTAACATCTTCTGCCTTACCCAAAGAGAGGAAAATAGAGCCCTAGTTCCAGTGCTTTACTCTTCTCCGTAGGAATTGGTAATAGAGACCATTCAATGCTTTAAAATTGCTTTAAAAAGCAATCGGGAAGTACTAGAACAATTTTCTTCTTTGTCTTCCCACATTTAAAACGTCTTAGAGGGAGCCTTGGAACTGTAGCTTGATGATTTATCCTAGAGCTTTCCCTAAATTAAGAGAAATTAGAATTAGAGAGAAGGTTGGTATGGCCTGGTAGAGACTGGTCATTCAGAGAATGAGAGTGATTGAGATAATGAACCCTTTGTGTATTATCAATTCAGCAAGGACACCATTTTGCCCCTTTTATGGCATTTTTTTTTCTGCTTTTGTTTCTCATCTCTGGCCTGAACTCAAACCAGAAAAAGGACTGTGCTGGTGAATATAGCTGATGAAACCAATTTTTCCTGGTTTTGTGAAAATCATAATAAGCTCAGGTTGCATTTAATTGGCAATTTGGACCAAGTCTCTTCAGAACACATTTAGTTCTTCCTAATTAGTGTGTAGTCACTGGATGAGTAGATTATCATTGAGGAAGAGCTGTACTTGCTGATTTCCTTTGAGGTGATGTGATGGTACAACTGATATTTTGTCACTTCACCAAATAGCTTTTTTGGAGGAAGAGTTTGATCTAGCAAAGGTGGTGTGTTTAGATAAATAAAACATGATGTATCAATGAGGCAGGCAAAGGAAAGTCTCTCCTTCTAGGAGATCATTTAGGAAGCAAGAGTAAAAAGTAGGAAAAGTCTTGCAAAACAGCTGCACTAAGATTAAATCTGCAAATATAGATACCTCTCCCAAATGCAGAGTTTTCCTTCCAAACGTTTTGCGATGAATGCCTCTATGTGGAGTAGGACTGTTCACACTTTGGACTCTAGAAGCTGTGATTTACAAAACAGGCTGCCTTAATTTTGGCAAAATTCTCCCTCCTTTTATGTATCGTGAAAAGAAAAAAACAGCAAACGCCTGTCTATAGAAACCTTTGTTTGTCAGACTGTCCTAGGCATCTCTGCAACCCAATCCTGTTATCCACCTGCACAAGAAGTAGATTACTAGAATATGAATGGGTTTGTTTATTTGCCAGAAATTTCAAAAGCAGGTTTTGGTGTTTGATCAGTGGTGTGCACTTAAACATGGGGAAGCGGAAAAAGATAAATGTTAAAGTCTGCGTATGGAATTTGTTATAGTTTTACCTGGAAACTCCCTGCCAATACATTCTGCAAGTAAATTTTTCTTTGGGGGGCTCTTGTTCACTGATGAAAATGCAGAACCTCCTGAAAAAATCTAACCTTTCAAGTTAAGAAAAGGTGCCTTTCAACAACTTACCTTTTAGACACTGAGCACTGGATTAACTGCTCATGGTCTGTATTGTAGGGAGAAATATTTGAGACGCACGGAGATTGAAATTTATTGCAGAGATGGAATTTTGCATCTTCTACTTCAGTGACAGTTTGCTTCCAGAGCCTTGAGTCTGTTGATTATAAATGTTATAAATAATGAGCTTGATTCAGCCAATATATCAAGCAGCAATCAATTTATTAGTTTGTACAGAATGATAAAGTGTGAGCAAAGCAGCGCTGGGTACAGTGGGGGTTTCCCCTCCAACTGCACGCTGACAGTTGATTTTCTGCTGGTATTTATTGAGATTTTCCATAAGCACTTCTCAGCAACCTTTTTTTCTAGTTTTCTCCTAATTTCTATTTTTGAAATCTAATTTCTATACCCATTGTGATCAATTTCTGTTGGTGATGTTAAATTTTCTATGCTTCAAAAGGAATGAAATCAGTAAGGTCAGAAATAACATCTTGTGATGATGAGGTTCCCAGGACATAAATTAGTAGTGGTGGCATCCAGATTTCCTTCTTCAGAAGAAAACCAGAGATGAGAGATTCAGTCTTCCTCTTCAAGGCTATAAATCAGTTTTGTTGGTGAGGTCTAGCTTCCAGGTGGTGGTCCATCTCCTCTTCCCAGGAACATTAATTTTAGTTTGGAATAGCTCACTTCCTTCTATTTGGGTGATTACAATCCTTTCTATATATATATATATGCTAAAGCTATAGTTCAAACCTTCTATTAAAACCCTTATAGGCCCACATGATTCACTTATAAGCAAGCAAAATATTAGTTCAAAAGCCCCTTTCCATTCTTTTTCCGTTTTGTTCATTAAACAGATGTTTTTATAATTATCCTATGGCCTTTTCCACACATTTCACAACCATAACTACAAAGGCCATCTTTTTCTGCCTGACACGAAACACAACCCCACATTTCACATAAATACCTGGGTGTTCTGCTCCATGAACTCAGTATACAAATTGCTGAAATTTGGGATTCTCCTGAAATGATGATGAAAATATGGTATCTACTGAAAAAAGGAAATCATAGACCTTTCTCTCAAAGTCACAGATGGTTGGCTTGGTTTTGTTTGTCTTTGAGGTTTTTGACAGTTTGCTTTCTCTTTAACTAGCAATTCTTACTACTTTTTTTCAGCTGTATGGCCAGCAAACAGAAAAGCTTTCCTTAGTAGCCTTTCCTTTCTGGTATGCTAATATTAGCTGATGAAAACTCAGCTCTGTTTTGTTTTATTATACTTTTACACCGCTGTGGCTCAGTACAGTGAGAATATTGTTTTTCTGTTCTAGGAAGTGAGCTTTCTTTCCTCTTGTTCATGGTGAACTCTGATGACACTGACTTAAAACCTTTTCTGCCTATTACTGCCCTTCTCTGTTTTCTCAGGGTAAGCAAAGAGAATTGTTTCCATTATGAATCTGGCAGATATTCAGAGGTACTTCTTTGGGTTTGGGTTTATTTATTTAGTTGAGATAGTGTCTAGTTTATAAACACCTGAAAAACCCAAGCTGAGGAAGGCACGGCATGCCTGACTTTTTAATGATTTCTTGCTTCCTTTTTTGTTGTTTTGCTTCCGTTGACAGAAGTCAAGAGGTTTTTATCCTCATGCTCCTTTTCATGACAGTGTGATCACATTCCACTGTTCTTGTTTATGGTTCTGTACCTCACTTTTCCATTATGGGTGAAAAGGAGACATGATTTGGCAGTCAATGCAGCATAGTACCTAAGAAAAAAATGCTTAATTGATCTTAAATCTCCAACGTGACCCTTGGCAAACCAATTATGCCTTTTCTACTTTTAGAAAGCATCTTGCATAGAGTTATTTTGTAAATTTGTGATCTCCACCTCTGCATATTTATTTGGGCTCAGTAATCTTATAGGTCTTTTCCAACCTAAATGATTCTATGACTTAAAAATGTACCCTTGGCAGTATGCAATGGTTGCACAAGTGTTAGAGAACCATGGAAGTAGAACCAATCCAAACGTAGATAAGGCCTTTACTACTTACATTTCAGTTTCTTCAGTGCAAATTAAAGCATTTTAAATTATTAACAAATTCATGCAGTTTTCCCTGTATATCTTCTGCTTACCACTTCTGGATACAGAGAACTGGGGTGGTTAAACTTTTGGTGTGCTGCTACAAATGTTGCTTCTATTTACGATGACAGATTTTGAGGGCAGAATTTTTTGGTGGTTGTTATTATCATCATTGGCATTTCTTTGTTTCAGTCTTCTGTGCATCCTCTGGTTGCTACTGTGCATCCTCTGCATTACTACTGCTTAGAGTGTGCTGAAACAGGAATTCCCACTGTATGGAAAATCTGTTAGTTTGATTTCAAGGACAAAGCTTCTTAGCAGAAGGAAAAATATCCTTTGAGAACAGAAGACCTGAAATGGTACCTGGAGAAAACTAAAGATGTCCATTGCCTTTTTTTCCCCAGGATTTGTAGAGCTGTTCAGAGCAGCCTAGAGAGACTGATCCTTGCGGTTTCCCAAGAGCACACTGAGATGCATTGAGCATCCTCCTCCTAAATCTTCTTCCAACAACAGGGGAAACCTAATTTAGTACTTTAAATATGGAAGATCTTGCAATATCTGGCTCTTTTTGGAGGAGTCTGTCAAGCTGCAATGCTAACAGGGAGCAGACTGTGGGTTTTGAAGAAATTGAATACTGAATATTTTCCATAGTGTGTGACCATATGAAAGCATTCACTGTAAGTTGTGAAGGTTCTTAGATTTGGAACCCTGTCTAATGTGCAGTCAGAGAAAAGGAGGAGTGGTTCTTTATTAGCTACAGAGAGAGTACCATTGCCTTCACATTTTATTCACCAGTCCCTTGCAAATTTTGAGGTGTTTCAGAGGCTGGTGTTTGGACTCTGACACTATCTTCATCCAAGCTGTAATTGCAAAAATACAGTAGGAGTTTGAGGAATGTCTTCTGTTCATCAAGTGCACCCTTTGCAGCATACATCATAGAAGAGTGTTAGTGAGACAGTCTTCTCAGGCATTTTTGTCCATCTCCCCATTTTTCTAAAGGGTTGAGCCTCTGGTTTAATAAATTTGATTCCTTCTGTAGGAAGATTGAAGACATGAAAAGCCCCAACCAAAGCAGGTAGTGTGTGACAGTCTCATCTTTCTAGCCTTTTGCTTTGTGATGTGACTGCCTTTAATAACAGTCCTTTAGAGACTCATAACCCTTTGTGTGATTTACTGTGATTATCCTGCATGGCACCTGTGCACAGTATTAATTAAGACCTGAAAAGACAGTGCCCTAAAGCTGAAAACTTCCCTTTGACAAAAGGCAGTGCAATGAAAACCAGCAAACCCCCATATGCAGTGATTAGAAAGTTCTTCTGGAGTTGATTTATGACTTTTTTTCCCAAGAGCTGGAAGGACTATGGCATCTTAAAGAAAAACTTAGACGTTCAATTGCCTTCTTAGGTGTACAACCATGCATTTTTGTCCACTTGAATTAAATGTGCCTAAGGGACTGAGTTTATTTTCTGCATCCGTTCAAGCACACGATAGAAATAAACAGCATGGTCCCAAACATAGCCTGCTAGCTATTAATCTACTAAGTACCCTATTAGTACCTGTCACTTTGGATTAGCAGAGAGTTTTTTATGTTCATCATGTATTTAAGTATACTGGCTTTTGGATGGATTAAATCTCTCTTATTCAACTAATTCCCCAAAAGCATCCATCTGGAGAACTTTATGCCTTAGAAGTCTTTTTGTCAGCTGTAAGTCCAATAAGATGGTTTTATCATCCCAGAGAGTCACTCAGGATGAGGTAATGGGAATAATAATTGGTTTATCCAGTTTTAAGTTTTTCCTGCTAGAAACAGGCTCATACTAAATCAAAGACAGATATTTCAGTTCTGTCAAGCATTTAAATTGTTCAGTGATTGATTAAATGTCAGGCAACCTAATAATTAGTGTATCTGAGAATCATTTAGAATGTAAACTCCCTGGGTGGGGATTTTTCTTCTTCCTTCTTTCTGTATAATCACCATTTCAAGTCTCACAGTGCATGATTTGAACTCCTTAACTGCTGTCATAAAAGAAATAATAATGTCTGCACAACTCCCCAAACTAATACCATATTCTCTAGTGATAATCTAATCACTACATCTCTGAGGCACGTCAATGTGCTATTTTGGAATGAAGCTTAAAAGGGACCACTTGGAGGTTTATATCATTATTTTTTCTGCCCATTTAGTCTGTTGTGCATATGAAGTTCCTCTTGCCAAGGCCCTGTTTGAGGTCATTGATTGACCCATGTTACCTTCACAACATATTTTAGTTATCAAGGTCAGTCGTTGTTTTAACTGAGAGGAGTGGAGTGTAGATAGCAGACATAAAATTAATACATGGCTGAAAACTGTAGACTCTATGGCACTGTCAAACAACTTCCTCCTCCCAGAGAAAACTGGAAGAACAGACCTGCAGGTTCACTCCCTGCTTTTGTACAAACAACAGAGGCAAAGTGGACTGTGCAAGCAAGGACAAGACAGCTGCTGTGCCATGCAGCAATCTGCAAAAGGAGGATGGGGAATCTCGTGGCCTGTTTATTTAGCTCTTGGTCTCTCTGCTGTGTCTGAAGCTGTTGGAATGGATTTTGATAGTGTTTCTGTTAGTGGTCTCAGTAAGAAATATCCACCAATCAATTTTCTTTGTTCAGCATCAAAGAGCCATTTCATAATATTTTCTCACAAAAACCTCTGTAATTCTGGGGAGCCAGAATCTCCACAGAAAAATGAAGTTTTACTGCAAAGAGTTGATTTCTCTAGTTTGAAGTGTCTGGCAGTCACTGAAATGTTGGTGAATCAAAAGCAATTCATTGAGGATTTGGGGCCTTTGACAAAGAATACTTTTCTGGACAATAATCAATACCAGGAAGAATTTGTGGACACCTTGCTCCTTGTCCAATATTATTTTAGTTGCTTAATAGAAATCCCGGTGTTTGTTTTGTGCTTGGAAGTAGAGGGAATTGGAAAATCTATTTTGCTAATCAATTTCAAGTTCCTAGGGAGCTTCTAATTCACTCAGATTTTCTTGAATTTTAGGCTTTGAGTCAATGAAATTGAAACAGTATTTTGTGGAAAACAGAGTTTCCAGAGAATCAGCAACCATGATCTTTGACCAGTTTCAGTTATACTGGCAGATCCCACGGTGGGATGAGAGACTTGCCCTGGGCATGGTGCTTGGGTCTGTGTTCTACTCAGATGTGCTGAAGCCTGAAATACAGTCTCTGTTGGCACTTTGCACACCCTGTGTAATTCCAGCAAAGCAAGGTTCCTTCACTGTGAGTCGTCTGGCCAGCAATAAACCCCATGCTTCTGACAGATTAATATGATTGTATTCTCCAAATTACTTGTAACACCTAATCTAATTTAATTGAGGGATTAAACTTTGTCAGTAACTTGAAGGCTTAGGAAAGTGAATAATAATAATAAAAACTTGGCATTTTCAGATTCCCTTTACAATATCCCCATGGATTGTTTTGTTGCTATTTACGTGTTTGCTATATCCATCCATGGCATGCTTTGGGTTGCAAGCTTGCGGGTGTTCAGATTTTCTGTGTTTCAAACAGGCCTTTTCTCTCCTACCTGATGTATGCAATTTTCTGTAATTTCCCCATTCTATTCAAGATACTGTATAAACATGCAAATGCTGCATTTTGGGGATAACTTAATACATGTGTTTTCTCGACCTCCAGCAAAATAAGTTTTCAGCCAATCTGAAAGCTAATTGCACCCTCTAAAACATGACAAGTGCCATGTATTCCTCCCTAGGCAGCCTAAATTTCTGCCATGTTGCTGGCTTTTTTGTTAGGGTAGTACATGATTTCTTAGTTGCTTAGCACAAATGCTCAATTTACTATTTAGTTTTAACAGGGAAAAATAATGTATTTGAACAGACCATCCTTTCTTAGATTTGTGCACCACATGTTTTTCATGTCCTGTTACTGCTTATATCCCATTGTTCTTTCTGTGTGCTGTTTTTACAGGTTACTTGGAAATTGTGAACTTGTGGTAGAGACCAAGGCCAGGGTTTTCAAAGTTACTTAAGGACAGAAACAGCCCAGTGAATGGTGAACTGGAGCAGAAATCCAGGATGTGTCTTTAATGCTTTCTTTCCTCTGTAGTTTCCAAGCTGCACGCATACGACTCTAATGTATTTATGAAATGTCTAGTACCAAAGATAGAATATGTAGAAGACTTTGGAATGGGACAGTTTGTTCAGTTTATCATGTGGTTTCAGAATTTCCAGTCTAAATGTACAAATGACTAGTCTCACATCTGATATAAGCTTTAGCTTGTATTTCAAGATCAGTCCTGAATATGCATCAGGAGTGATGTCCAGTGAGGGGTGTAAGTGCCTTAAAAGTCTGCCTGGCATTTGGAATGGATTTCAGAACCATGAGCAAAGCTCCTGAGTTGCCTGGTATGGTAGCTTTTTTTGTTTTTTATATGATGTTCTGGTGCACAAGTGATTATCTTGGGATGGTAAACCTAATCCTGTGCCCCCCTGTGCTGTCTGGAACCACTCAGAGTCTGCAACAGCACAGCTTCACCTGCCAGGAAAAGGTTTGGGCAGAACGGGTGGGCAGCAACCAACCTGAGGCATCTCCTGGACTAGGCCCCAGTCAAGCAGTAAATTTTATTTTAAACTAAGTTACAGAATTAGGTAATTGTGCTGAGTCCTTTTTCATGGTGCTAAAGTTCTTTGATGTAGTTCCAGGTGAGGTCTCAAATCTTCGGCTTCTCAAATGCTATGATCAGCTCTAATCTGTCAAGGACCACACCCTCACTGTTTCTACTTTTATGGTCCACTCCAGAACAAAATTTCATGAAGTTGGATTATTAAATTTTCTTTACGGCACCCTCCTTGTACTCAGATATGCAGATGCTGTAGAAACCTGCAGAAATATTTTAAAGAGCTGTCTATGTTTGGTTGCTCAAGGAAGGGCAGGAGGAATGTTCTGCAGCACGTGTCAGCACAGTTCATTTCTCCCTAGCAATCAGCTGTATAATCTGGATATACCCTAATTAATCTTCCCTGATCAGGCACTTCCTATTCCGTTTTTCCATTAACTCTCTAAAAGTTTATTATCTATCTGATCCTTTGTTCAGTCCCAAAACAGCTTGAAAAAGAGATGTCATGTGTTTCTTGTCTGAGTTGCCACGGCTTTTGGTCGTTTCAGAGCTTACAGAGATTTCCACAGAGGAGAAATGGGCTTAACTGGACTACTGGCATCAGTGAGGTATTTGTTTGCTTGAGGGATTCATTTACAAATGCTTTGGGGACTGTCCTGGAAGCTGTTCTAATCAAAACAAGATTGACAGGCATGAGCAACTTGTGGCAAATTTGAATGTGAGAACATGAGAGAGTCTCTTGCACATCAGTTGTGGTTATGATGCTTTCTGTCACACAGCTTGAGGGCTTTTTTTTGTCTTAATTCTGCCAGCATTGCAGATTTAAATTTCAGCAGGGCAGATGGATTATGATTTCTCCAAGTATATGAAGAGGAATGTCTGGACTTGAGAGTAGAGTGATTTGATTGTTGAGATGTCTCTACCCAAATTAAGGTGCAAACGAGAATATATGCCTGAGTCGGTAGTACAGATTTTATTTAACAGTACAATGTGAGAGACAGAAATAGACAGAAATAAAAAGCAAGAGAAATAGAGAGACAGATAAAGCAGAAGATATTCACCACCCATAGATCCAGTGGCATCCTGTTGGTCCTTCTTCACCCTGGGCTTCTCAGTGGTGGGGGTCCCGAGGTCGCTAAGAACTTCTCATTATTTATACCTTTTACCAAACAAAGGCATTAATGATCCACGGTTCTCTTATTTTACTGGTTAAATTATTCTCTTGCTTCTAATGCTAAATAGTCCCATGCTCAATCTTTCTCTTCTTTTGAGTTGCTGAGTTTCTTTGAGTTGGTGGGTTGTGAGCAACCTTCCACTGCTGGAATTGCCTTCCATGTGTTGGAGCTGACCTCAGCACAGTGGCTGAGGTGGCTTTCCTTGTGGGTACTTTTCAGTGATTCATTCTTCTTCCCCTAGGCTGAAGATATTCAGAGGAATGTCAGGTGGAGAGTATTCAGAGGAGTCAGGTGGGGGGTTTTGGAGGTAGATGATGCCATCTGTCCCGTACCTCGGGTGCTTTGTTTGGCTGGTGATATGTGCATGGGCAGTGGGCTCTGCTCACAGTTTGCCAGAGTGGGAATCCTTCTCTGGATGCACTGCCCAGGATGTGCCAGCCAGGCCTCAAGCCTGGCCGCCCTGCCCTCCATTCTGTGCTTATCTCACAGCAAAACCCTTCCGTGGTCCTGGCAGTGTTTGAGATGGGCAATTGTGAAGTCCTTGCAGAGGGCAGGGAGCTCGGGAAGGTGTGCATCCTGTTGGATTTGGTCAGAGATCTCTGCCATTGATATAGGAAGGCAGAGTCAACGAGAACACAAAGGCCCTAAGTTTTTGTTTTGTGGAAATGTTGGGTATTCATGTGGGGGTTTTTTGTTTGGTTGGTTTTTTCTCGGTTGCAAAGCGGTTATCCTGGCTTAAAACTGCAGTGGAAAGTAGGAAAAGTTTAACAGGAAGGAGAGATGTATGTGCTTCCATTTCAAGTTCAGCTGCTGCATGCATGTTAACACAATGTAGGTAAGCAACACTGAGGCAGGCCGATGCTGTTGCAGTAAAATATACTTCAGCTTGTGCTCTTTTCAGTCTGGTCACTGGAAAGCTCCAAGGCCATTTTTCTTCCTTGTTAATAAATATCACTAAATAAAAATCACACTGTACCAATATGTAGCAGCAGGAACAACAACAATCTCACTCCAGCAAGGCCTGATCTTTCCTTGCAGCAAAAGCAATGAATTTGCTATCAGAACTGCAAATATTTGATAGCTGTAATAGCTACACTGAAAGAATTGACTACAGTAATAATGTTTTGTTCTTTCTGCCCAGTTTTTCTAAAGCAAAAGAAAATGAGAATACCAGGCACTATAGACACACAACCCACTCTCCCCTCACTCCAGAATGAAAGAAAAGAGGAGAAGTCTAGGACAAACAGAGACAGAAAAGATCATTTGTTAGGAAACTCTGAAAAACACCAAAGGAGAGTGGTGAAAGCAAATTGAAAGTTTCCCAGTATAATGTGCTAAAAAATGTAGCAGGAAGGCAGCAAAACCTTTCCTGTCTTGAGACTAACTTGTCTTAGGTCAGCCAGAGAGGGATTATACCAGGAAATTTGTACCAGAGTGATGGAGCTTTATCTTGTACTACAGCCTGCCCAGGCAGCAATGTCCTCTGTGTGGAATAGCTGGAGGAGTTTTATACAAGACACCTCTCAATCTAGCTGTACATACATATTTGTGAAAATCCAGCCCAAATTAAATCAATGCCTTGGTTACAAGGTAAAAAAATCTTTCAAAATCTGGAACATCCAGGTACTTGTTGGCTGCATTCAGCAGACATGGAAGGGAAAGTCCTTTCAAACACATTCACTAAATTCACTAATTAATTGTAAAACCAGACCATAAGAACAGAGTCAGACCATGATAAGGAAAAACTAAATCTTTATCTGTTTTCTCTGATGCTCCAGATCCTGAAGTGTCATCTTAACTAACAGCTGAAGTTAGTTGTTAGTTAACTAACAACTTTAGTTGTGAGATTTCATATGATTTTGAAGACCTTTTGTTGTGGTTTAACCCTAGCTGACAACCAAACTCCACACGTCTGCTTACACACTGCCTCCTACCCCAGTGGGATGAAGGAGAGAATCAGAAGAGTAAAAGTGAGGAAACTGGGCTGAGATAAAGGCAATTTAATAGGTAAAGAAAAAGTTGCATGCACAAAGCAAGGAATTAATTCACCTCTTCCCATGGGCAGGGAGGTGTTCAGCCATCTTTAGGAAAGTATGGTTCCATCACATGTAACAGGTATGTGTGAAGGAAAACACCATCACTCCAAATGTCCTTTCCTCCTTCCATCAGTTTATGTGCAGAGCAAGATGCCACATGGTATGAAATATCCCTTGAGTCAGCTGGAATCAGCTGTCCTGGCTGTGTTCCCCTCCCAGCTCCTTGTGCCCCCCCAGCCTCCTCACTGGTGGGATGGGGTGAGAGGCAGAAGAAGCTTTGACACTGCAAGAGCTGCTCAGCAATGACCAAAATACCCCTGAATTATTGACATGATTTCCAGCACGAATCCCAAACACAGCCCCATAACAACTACTGTGAGGAAATTAACTCTAGCCCAGCCAAAATCAGAATCCCTTTCCATTAGATTATTTAGAAAAAAACTAGCAAGCCCCTTTTAACGTTGTTTTAAGAAAAATTGCAATACAATATAGTGGTTCAGGTACACAGGAGACAACTGCTGAGTTGAGAGATTTTTACTCCAGTCAGGTACTGAGTGGATTTATTTTTTCCCTTGGTCACACAAACCTAACAAACCTGTGGACATTGTAGTGCAGGAAAAAATAATAGCAGTAAATCACCATAAAATTTGTACTTGAATTATGTACAATTTTGTGTTTTAACACAATCTTCTACAGTATGGTCTGGTCCTGACTGGGAGTTTTGGGATATGACTCAATCCTAATGTGTGATAATAGTAATACATACCTTTCTGAGGCAGCAGTGACATTTTAATTTTCCAAGTGGAGATCAAATAACAGTCTAAAGGAACAGATGCATTTCATTTCTTAAATATATTTTCCAGCAGAAGATGGATTTTTATTGTCATTGTGTGTACTTAAAAACCCTAATGTTTGTTTTAAAGATTTTTTTTTGAGATTTTTAAGGAAGGCAATGAATCATTGTTCCAAATGTTAATAAGTTATTCCTGTGAAGTACAAGACATTTCAACTTCAGTAAACAAAGTCATAACAATGAATTTAAGCATTTTTTGTTTACTCTAAAACAATGCTTGCAGTTTAGAATGTTCTGAATGAACAAAAATATTACTCTCTAAATGTTTCACAGAAAATTTCTTTTTTTTATAAGCTTCTTCTTCTCCTATCCTTCTTGAAGTATATTAAAAGAAACCTTTTCAATGCTTAACTTTAACTGGAAATCTTTTGATTAATAACAATTTCTATTGCAATAAACAGGAGAGTTCTCTGGCAGAACGCACCTTTGAATCAATGTTGGATAGAAGCATTCCCACCTGCAAAGCTGTGAACTTCCAGGAAGTCCATCCCAGAGGAACATCTTTTTTTCAGCTAGGCACATAGCAAGATCTTAATTGTTATTGTAAAATCAAATGCACATCATTTTTTTCTGACTTCAGCTCATTTGTGTTTTGAATGGTAGCAAGTAGAATCTCAGTCTGCAGAGAATTAAAACCATACAGTCATTAATGATGTTCTAAGCTCCCGAATCAAGACGTTTTGTTCTAGGAAGAGCAAATACTGACCCAATAGCAAAACACACACATTAAGCATAAGGGACCATGTAGAAAATTAGCCTTTCCATTTAGACTTATCATAAAAGCTCCTATGAGCAGTAGATACACGCCTATCTCATCTTCCAAGAGCTATATTTGTCATATGCTTATTGCTGGTGGTACTTTGATAATTTTGTGCTCTGTATGCTTATTCACATTACTGGTCTCTAGTGCTCACATGCTTCCCATTTTAATATAGATTTCTGGGAATCTAAGTCATGGTTCAATTACCAAGACTGCATCTGGTAGCCTCAAAACGCCAGGAATGAAGACTTCACAGAACTCATTAAATGTTTGCATGGCTGAAAGAGTATGAACCAAACATGTTTTGCAAAGAGAATTGTTTGGTTTTTTCCCATTAAGGTTCTTAGAAACAATTTACTCTCTTCCAAGAATCCTTCCTGATGAGGATGGAGGGAAAATGTAATAGCTCAGAACTGACTGTATTCTATTTCTTTGCCTTCTGACAATCTTGTGTCCGAGATTTCTTCCCAGAGTACTATTTTCCCATTTTGCATTCACTTATCTCCCTTAAAAGTTGATTCTGAAATTCAAAGTGACTTCAAGAGGACTCAGTGCATCAATGCTGGCCATTTTTAAAACTTTCCCCTCACACCACTGGATGACATTTAGCTACCTCAATGTGCCTCCCATGGCTGTGAGTCCAGAATGTATGTGTAGAGGGTGACCTGGCTCAAAAAGGGCCATGAGAAAGCCTAACAGCATCACAGATAGTAAGAAATCACTGTGGAGTTCCAAAACCAAGGACACCTGTGTGATTCTTTTGTAGCCAAATTGGGCTACTTGGCTCTCGTGACCAAACATGCTCCCATTTCTTGTGGCATTCTTCTTTCATTCTGTGGTGTGAGCAGCAAGGGAATTCCTCTGTCTTACCACCCAGGAACTCTTGCCACTGGGACTGTGTCCTTTTCTTTGCTCTCTGGACCAAAGAGAAAAAGGATAGGATCTGAGAGTGCTACTATGTATGTCCTGCCAATCTTTGGTACATGGATATGCGTGGGGGAAAAAAAATCAGGCTTTGATGTTTGTTTATTTGGCCTTTTTGTGTGTGTGCATCATATGCATACCTGGTTTTTTTTCTGGGATGGCATTCTTTAAGGCTTAAAGTGACATTTGGGCTTACATTCACCTTGAAAGCTGCTGGGAGCTGACTGAGCATCTATTTTCTGCAGCTGTCTAAGAAAAAGGCAGCTTTTATTGTTTTGTCTTAATTAAAGCTGCTAAGTGTGATGCACTAGGTATAGCCTGTACCTCATCCATGTTTCCCATCAGTGCTCTGCAGCAGTGACAGATTTCTCTGTGCATAGGTCATAGGGACAGGGAAGTTGAGGAAGAGTAGTGAAGGGACTTCCTAGCTCCTGAAGCCCAGGGCAAGAGGTGTGGCAGCACAGGCTGCACATCTGCATGGCACCAACTCAGGGCCCAGCTTGCTGAGATGTGCATGAAGCATAATTTGGGCAAGAAATTGGTGCAGGTGTCCTGGGATGCAGATCAGTGAGATACAGGACTCTGGGCGAGTCAAGGCACAGTATTTCATCCCAGTGACTCTGGGGACTTGAATGCAGCCTTCTGGCACCTGACACTGGTACCCTCTACATCCTCAGGCTGTACAGGGTGCAAAGAGGTTCCCATATGTGCAAAATTACAGAGAACTCATACAGGCCCCAGACTGGTACCAGAGAAGCTCAATGCTCAGAGCTTTTGGCCTCCTCTGATTTCAGTTCAAACATGCTTGTTTGTCTTAACCAGAATTAGCTGCAGGGTAGAAAAACCCTAACAATTCGTATTTGATAAATTGCAGTTTTCATATGATGTGGAGTATCTTGCAGTGCAATGAAATACCTCCCTTATTGGTCTACTAGTCATTAAATAATTCTTCCAACTCAGTTTATGTCTTTCTGTTGCCAACTTTGAGACTTATACTGCTTTCTCAGTTAAATCACTGGCTCCTAATGATCCAACTGAATTTTTATGTCCAACCTATCTCCCAGGAGACTTTTATATACACTGCAATGATACTGGTTTGCCTGGACCCTGGCAGTTAAGTGTTCTAGCACCTTCTTTTACAGCCTTTGATACATTTCTGAGAAAGTGAGCACTTAGGCTATTTATGAGAAATCAGAATGGCAGTTGTGCTAAGACTGCAAACACAAAGCACATGCTGAGCTCTATTCAGATGCTCCAAGCTTTGCCTGAAATGAAAATTGGCCCCTGTACTGACCGTTTGTTTTGAAATTGCTATTGCTGCCTTAGTTGATGCCTTACTGCAATCAGCATGAGTGAAGGCACTGGGAGTTCAGCAATGGAAAGGTGTCTTGGCATGAGGGAGCCTGGAGGGTTTCCAACCATGTACCTTCATCTCTCAGGCTCTATTCGGGTGCCTCACACAACCTACCTGTTGTACTTGATGCTGCATTAAGTAAACTAGAACTACAAAACGAGTGTTTTGGGCAGTTTACTTTTTTGAAAATCAGGGCATTTCTGGTCTATCAGAAACAGAAATGCAAACATAAATAAAAAAAATCCCCATGTGATTTGAATATTTTGAGAACAAAAGATTATGATATTGGGTTTCAAAATATTTTGATTTCAGCTTAAGGTTTCATTTATTAATTTTTAATTTAAAAAGTAAACAAGGCAAGTTTGGGATGAAGCACAATATTTTCTTACCTTTTACATTAACTCTTGAGGAGAAATATTTTTAGTGCAAAACAAATGTTGGTTTTTTTAGGATCAACATCTTTCTGCACATGCTTGCACATACCAACATTTTCAGAGGTTTCCAGTCCAGCTATTCAACCAAAAAAAATCAATTACTAGTTGAGCCCTTGCTAGGAGGCAAGCTAGTAGAGGTGAGGGCAGCTTTCACAGCTTTGCTTGTTTCTTTCTCTTCTTGCTCAGATTCTGGCTTCTACCTCAGGGCCAGGTACCTGTTGTGGGAGGCACTGCTGGATAGCTCCTCTTTCTGGCAGGGAGACCATCCTTCTGTATCTGCTGAATTGCTTATTAGGCTTTCTTCTCCCTATTGTTCCCTCTGGCATACAGCTCTGGGGTTGTGCATTCACCTCTCCTGCCACAAAGCATTCAAGGCTAAGACACCTACATGCCCTACTTGCAAGGTGCCACTGCAGTTGTTTTGAGGCAGGTGACCGAAACAGATCTTGCCTCTCTGCCTGTGGAGGGCTGGGTAGCAAGAAGCTGAGAACAGAGATCCAGTCAGGTAGCTGAGCTCTGGTGGGTTGGATATCCCTATGCTGTTTTTAATGGAGTTGGGACAATGGCATTTCTCCCTGCTGTGACAGTCCCTGACAGCCTGGTGCATAGACTGGCTTTTTTTCCTTTTGTTTTTTAGTTTTACACCAAGACTCAAACTCCTGAATTCAGCTGGAAACATTTTTCCTGCAATCCAGGGTTGTAAACCTGTACACTGTAGTCCAAAACAGGGAGATAATGTTGTGCCTCTTTTTGATCTCAGATATCTCTGTTTCATTTGGGGGGGATGTATTATGCTAAAAGAGATTTTTATTTTTTTTGATTTTTACTTGTAGCCATTGACACGGCTCACTTCTGAATGTCTCTTCCTTCAGAGCACTGAGATCATTGTATGAGGCAAATCTCTCTTGGAACCTGAATTCCTATGCAGTAATGCAATTCAGTGTGCCAGTAATTTTGAACGTACTGGGGTGTTACAGAATAAGGCATTAACTGAGGAAGATGGCAGAGTTTGAGGGAGACGTGTTTTGTTTCAGGACAGGAATGTGTGTGCTGTGTGCACGCAAACCAGTAATAATTGGTGTTCTCTGCAGGCAGCAGGATCGAGATTTCTGTGAAAAATTTAAAATTCTTTTAAAAACTCATTATTTTCCCTTTCCTTGTGTTATAGTTTGCTGTCTTCATTTAGTTGGTAGAGTTCCTTGGTCTTTTGAGAAATGCTGTGTAAATAATAAGCTAACAATTCCTATTCATCAATTCTTGTTCATGCTGTTTGAGACCATTAGGTGGACACTGAGCCCCCTCCTAGCCGCGTCAAATTGCAATGTGATTTCTAAATAATGATTTTGTGTCATATAACTTAGGTTAACAGAAACTCCTGGACTGAAAACATAATACCAATACTTTGTATTTGGTATTGTAAACATATGTAATAAAAGGCTGCCTTATGTAGTGCAGTTTCTCTCATACTGGATCTGCAGGTTTTAGGTGATTTGCAGTCACCATATTACAAGATCTAGGAAGAGATTCATACAGCATCAGTGTCATGCTAGTTACTATTAAAATCAAAGGGAGTTTTTTCCGCTGCAATTAAAGCAGCTAGACAGCACTGAACCACAGGGTTAGAGGCACATGCTTCCAATTACAGGTAGCTCAATCAGGCCCCTTTGTACTCCTGTTTGTTTACTTATTGAATGGATACCACACGGGGCTATGTGGAATTGCTCCCAACCAGGGGAAAGAACAAAGCAAGTCAAGTTGATAATCTTCCATCACTCTATGCTGTGGTATAGCAGTTTTCTGTTTATTGGCATGTTTTGGGATTTGAAGTTATGCCATTGCAAAATACCGTTTAAATATATCACAACAGTTCATTAAGTTGAGACCCTAAGTCATAATTTAATAATTCTAATCCAGAAACTGTCAGAGGAAGCTACTATGAGGCTTGCAGCTGTATTTCTCCATCAGGTCTGGAGTAAGGCTTCAACCTGAATATGTGCAGTAGATTTCATTCCTCTGATTATTCAGATACCTGCAGGTAAATTTTCAGGCTTAGTGAGGAGAGGAGAATTTGCTACACAGGGAAAAACTTGAAAAATAGTGTTTAGGCTCTCTTCTGGAAATTGCAAACCTTAAATTGTGGGCCCAGAAGGAGCATTTCTATGAAAAAGAGGCTGCTAAACTATGAATTCTTTAGTTTGAAAATGCCTTAAGATGACTTCTGCGCATGCAGTTTCATGCAGGAAGCTGTAGGTGACAAACAAGGTCTATTCCCTTCTGAAAATTATGAACCACACCATTTCCCAAAAGCACTGGTAGCATTTTGTTGTCACTGTCAGATCCAGCCCTTGGTAATTGGCCAGCTGTACAGTCATCCAGGAGGTGGAGGAGACATAGAGACACTGACTGGTTTCTCCAACTCAGACTAAAGGTTCTAAACCAGACTTCATTGGTTTAAAAAAAGAAACAAATGTTTCTTGGAGCAAGCCATGATACCTTAGCAGCTGCTGACCACATGGCAGCGTGTGTCTGTCTGCTCCTGTAAGGCTTGTACCCATGCAAGACCATCCTTGCTAAGATGATTCATTCAGAGCCTGGTACCACGAGCAGATGTGGGCCTGTCTGCTCCCTGCCTTTCAGCAAACCTGGAGAGATACTGGAAACACCGGCTGCTGTGAAATGGGAGGGTGACAGGTCTGTCAAAGGGTGCAGGCAGGATGAGGGCAGGCAAGTCTCCTTTCTGAATGGCAGCAGGTCCCCGAGCTGCTCCTACGAGCAGTTTCCCAAAGATATGGGGCTCATGTGGCTGGACAGGCTGCTTGACTCTCTGCTCCCTCAGCAGTGTTTGAATCTGCTTGCCACTTAGAACCAAAGTTAGCTGAAGGGCAGGGACTGGAAAATGAAATGCTCCTGAAACATAACTGTGATGTGGTGGAGGAGAATGACATCCAAATTGATGTCTCCACAGTGGAAAAGAGGGCAGCAGGAGCCCAGCTACTTTAATTAGGCACTGGAGGATGTGGATGGGAGCACGCTGCAGGAAAGCAGGCTGGGAAGTTCACAGACTACTTGTTATTAGGAAAGCAGCCTGCAGGGGCTCGGGGCTTGCTGCCGAAGTTTGTTTATAATGCAGCACATTCTTCCACTCTGCTGTAAAGGAAGCCTGGATGGGGCATAGCAATCAAATTTAACTCTTTGCTGAGTCCAACCTTAAAACACACAGCAAAGCTGAGTGTCTGTTTTCCTCCTAACCTTACCTGCTTGCTCTTGCAGCTTTTCCCTGACTCTGACCTGAGAACTGTTTCCTGTGAGTGTTGTGGGTCACACACACTCCTGTGAATATGATTGGATTTGTCAAGCTGTCTTGTCAGAACAAAAGAGTTACTTGTGGTCAGGAACTTCATGATCCCCAACTTGATGGGGAGAGGTAGGACAGCAAAATCTTCCTATAGGTAAAAGATCCTGCTTCCATGAGGTTTTAGAGCTACTTATTTTATTTTTATTTGAATATAAATATAAAAAGGATTTGAATGTGCAGAGGCTAATCAGTCATGCAGGCTTCTGTGATCCTTTTGAGTGAAAAAAAATAATTTTAATCTCTCCATGTTTGTACGAGAGGGAGCAGTAGTATTTATTTGGCAGGCATGTGGGCACGCTCTCTCTGAAACACGCAGTAAAACAAAGCATAACAAATCTGTATTTACAAATCTGAGGAAGCCTGCACTGCAGTCAACATATTAAAGTTCTTTCAGCAGCTTGAGAGATGATTTGCACTGAGTGCCTTAGCCCAGGTTTACTGAGACACAGAGCAAGGTGTTGACACAATATGTGTTTGAAACATTGCTTACATTTTCTCACATGAAACTTCAGCTGTTTCTTCGAAGTTTGCCACATGCTGAGATGAAGCAAGAAATGCTTAAAAAAATTCCTTGTCAGATGCTTTGCTAGATGAGAGAAAAGATAATAAAACAAGTACAAAAATGCAGAGGAATTATTTCCACCCATTAAAATCTTGAGTTTTCAGTATCTTATTCACAAATTTAGCTAGAGGGAAAAGATCAATATCAGCATTCTGCTAGCAGCATTAGTTGTTGTATGCTTGGGAGAAATCAGGAGCTGGACATTAAAGTGCTCTTTATTTGGTGAAGGATATACTGTTTAAGGCTTGGAGAATGTTGCTTAGCAGAAAGAGGTAATTGGAAAGCAGAAATAAATGCCACTGCTCCAGCAGCATGGAAAAGTGTAAAACACCATTGCCATGTGCATCAGGCTGCAAAATGAGGAAACCCATCTGGGAAATAATGGTTCAGAAAATCACTGTGTTAAGGGATAAGGGAAGGGCTGCTCCTCCCTTTCCTAGGTCCTGAGGTCAGTGGAAAGATAGGTGAAAGGAGGAAAGCTGCTTAAAGATCCTGTGAATTCCCTTTGCAGGTGGGGGAAACGGGAAGAAAGCATACATTCCCCTCGGGTAGGGGACAGCTTTCTCTCTTCTCCTTCTTAGCTGCTTCTTTTCCTCTGGAATCTTCTAATGTAATCTCTGAATAGAGGTCTTTTCCATAATATGTGCATCAGCTCCTGTAGAGCCAAGGGTTTGGTAAAGGCACAGAAGATGTATATTACTCAGAGAGCCGGATGTGACATGCACATTCTTTCAAACTATCACAGTTTCAGGAGAAGAAGCCTAGGAAAAAACTCCGCAGATAAAGAAATAGTGCAGATTGTGGCCCCTGCTCATTTTAACTATAGCACTGTTGGCTTCCTGAGACATGTAAATTATGACAACTGCAATTTTCTGCCAGTGGAGGAATGCCCACCTAAATCATGATTCAGTTGCTTGCAGGAAAGACGGAGCTGACATACACCAGGACTAAAGGAAGACAGCAGTGGTCTTTGTCCCTTCCACACCCCAAGATAGATCCCAAATATAGATAGTTTGAAGAGTTAAAATCAAGTTGGCCAGTGAGATGGTGGTGAGGGGATTCTCTAGGCTGAGAAAGCAGGTAGAAGGGATGTCAGCAAGACATCTGCTTGTCTGGGCTCCCTGTTGCGCTAGTCTCCAAAAGAGCTGGTAGGCTGCAAAGCAGGCTGGATAAGGCTCCCCACAGCTTCTGTTGTCCAACAAATCAGTCCTAATGGAGCACAAGGACAGGAAGTTGTCTTAGGAGTAGAGGCCTTCTCCTGGAGAGAAGAAGAAGATTTACAGACATGTGCACAGCTTGAAAAGTTGTTGGCTTTTTGCCATCCTTCTATACAGTGGCTGATGAGGCCAGAACAAAGTGAATGAAATTAAATCTCATTAGGGTCCTGCTGCTTTTAGCTAACCCAGTAGTTATGTTAGCTCTGGGTTTTTTAGTTTTGAGGGTTAGTTGTTGTAGTTGGGATTTTTGTTTTGGTTTGGTTTTGGGGTTTTGTTTGTTTTGTATTTGGGTTTTTTTGTTTGATTGGTATTTTGTTGGTGGGCTGGTTTTTGCGGGGAGGGGGTTTGGTTGTTGGGGGTTTTTTGGTTTGTTTTTTGGTTTGGGTTTTTTGGGGGGTTTGGGGGGTTTTTTGTTGTTGTTGTTTTGTTTTTGGGTTTTTGGAGGGTTTTGGGGGGTTTTTTGGGTTTTTGTTTTGGGGTTGTTGTTGTTTGTTTGTTTGTTTGGGGGTTTTTTTGCCTTTTTTTTTTCTTTTTTTTTTTTCTCTGAAGTGTACCAGCCCCACCAAAGGAGGCTCAGAAAGTCACCTGGCCTCTGAGGCCAGCATCCTTCAGATGCTGGTCCCTAAATGAGCCCTTTCTAGCAAGAACAATGCCAGCTGTTGTAAGGGGAGTGACACTTTTCTTCACACTCAGCACCAGAACATGTGCTAAGTGACAGCAGAGCTGATGGGAGCATGATGTCCTTGCTGCTAATCAGAGGAGCTTTGCTCTTGATTTGTATCTCTCCTGTATTAATCACAGGAAATATGATACAGAAAAAGATTTGGGTGGCTGTTTTACATCCTTATGCTCATTTCCCACCATTCATAAAACCTCTGAATTACACAAAAAAAGTAAGTAGTGCTTCTATTTTTTCCCAGTGAAAAATAAGGTTGTTCTGTTGTCATTGAGGTTTCCCAAGTCTAGCTAGATTTTTACAGGGAAGGAAGGACAGGCAAGTTTAGTGACTTTTGAGAGCTCCTCCATCTAGGCAGCATTTTGAATAAGATCTTTGTGTGTGTCAGAGTTCACAAGACCTATCGTGATCTTTTCATCCTTCAGCTTTTCAAGTGCCCTACAAGAAAAACTATGTGAAAGCTATTGAGTACCACCTTGTGTAGCTTAAATTGTTTTATTTCAGTCTAAACTTAAATGGTTGCAGGATGTCACTTTAACTCTGGTCCCATCTCTTGCTGCAAATCCAATGCAAATGTTTCCATGGTGGAAATCTTTTCTGTTTAATGCTTTGGGCTACATGGGTGATGAAACAGATACAAAATGTGGTATTTTCCATAAATCCATCCTAGCTCTACCTCATTTGGGTTTGAGTGACTTAAAAATGTTAAAAAAGGGATTATTTGTAGGTTCCCCTTGTTCCAATGACATTCACAGCTGTTATGGTTCCTTTTGAGCACTGCATTTTTACCAAGGTCAGTTTTATTTCCTTTTGTATTGCACAGCATTCCACAGCTTTACATTGCACTGTCATGGGTGGCAGCTGGGCCTGATTCAGCTCTAGGGGATTGTAAATAAACCTCAATAGTTCTACAGTGTAAAAAACTGTGTTAATGTTTTTCACAAATATTCAACATGAAAATAATGCTTACTTGTCACAGTGCAAAGATACCTGTATAAGTTCTTCTGCAGCAAGGGTGCTTCTGTCCACCCGCCCTGATTCAGTCTTCACGTCCTCCTCTATTGAGGCAGAGTGTGCAAGACACCTAAGAGCCATGCCAGCAAGTGTGGCATCTGTTCTAGGCTAGATATCTTGGCTTCCATGTTCAGCAGAAATTACTGCACCTTACAGGCCCACCTCTAGAGAGATTCTGGGCAGAAGGCTTGCAAGATGGGTCAGTTTACTGTCTGACAACATTAGTAGGTGGGATGGGGTCCATCTGCCCAAATATCCCAAATATTTGGTTTACTAGCTGTCTAGGTGTTGGCAAATGAGTTCAGGTTCAGGAACAGACCCTTCTTAAAAAAAAAAAAGTTCTACTTTGTAGAAGAGGTTGAGGCTGTTTCATGACCTGCCATTGTAGACTTGAATACAAATATTCAGTTTGCCTGGGGACCTTGCAAGATCTGACTTTCAAAGAAAACTTTCTGAAGAAAATGCAGGCTTTTGTGTTTGCTTTATTGAGGGTTTTTCTCCTCATTTAGTCAGTCAGAGGTAAGTGGGTTGCCCTGATGCACCAGGAAACAACCTCTGAGAGGAACACAAGTTTTAAAATACAGATGCTCTCGCTGTATAGAAAGAGAAATATAATCCAGAACTAATCACTAAAACAAGACCCAACAGTGCTTGTGAATCTGATTGCAGCCCAGGCTGAGGGGGGCAGTGCAAAGCACAGGATTGTATTTGCAAGGATCTGCTAGAGTGGAAGCAGTGGGAATATGAGAGAGTCAGGAACACAAAACTGTGGGACTTGAAACTTTGATTAGCCCAAAGGCTGAGTACAGAATTCCCTGCTTAATGTAGATCCCAGTTCAGGAACTGAGTAAGGGGGTATTCCATGAGTCCAAGTGGCAGAAGGTGTCTGCTTTCTCCTCTGTGCTGTTACTGGGTGGGGGGAGACTTTTGCTGGTAAATTTTAGCCCTCAATGTGATGCCCACAATGTCTGCTCTCTAGCTGCACACACAGCTCCTGTGCTTGCAGGTCCCACACCTCAAGGAGCTGCTCCATAAATTGTCCCTGGGCTGCCTCCTAGCACTATAAGCCTTTCCCTGGTGTGAGGCCTAAGAGCAGATGCCAGCTCTTTGGAGAGCAGATAGTTAGATGGTAAATTCAGCCAACAGCCCCAATAAAACTGTAGAACAGCATAATTATAATAAAGTTTTAAAATATTCCTGTATCACTTGGATGAATTTTTTCATTTTCCACTCTGAGAATAACCTCTGATCTCCCATGGAAATGCATCTAGCATTTAAATGGAATCTACATGTTTCCCTTGGACATTCAATTTTGGCTAGAGCTTTCAAAAGAAAAATAAAAATCAGACAAAAGACACTTATTCTGTGATAATGGTTCTGTTTCAGTGGTGTCTTTTAATTATGCTAGCCAGCTGTGTAAACTTAATTGCATTAGAGGCTACTAATTATCTGATTAGGAAATGCTTGGCTGTAATACCTTATTTTAATGAATTGACGATGGATGCATGTGATTTTTAGTTGTTTAGCTGTTACCTCAAATTGTTAAACTCCATAAGCTGCATTCAGTCTTTTTTTTAACTTTTAAATCAAATATGTGAAAGATGAACATGTTTTTTTCAATCTGGAATGGTTGCATATGCTTTGCTGCTTGTGCCTTCCTGTAAGTGACCACATCTCTGTTGTCATTCTTTTGCTGTGGTGGGTTCTGTGTGAATTTTTCTTTTTTTTTGTTTTCTCTTTTCTCTTCACCACATTTGTTTCTACTGAGTGACATGGGAGATTTTATTTAGAAGCTGAATTGTATTTAAGTTGTCTCAAAACTTAAATTGGAGTATTCTGCTTCTCTGAAGTATCTGAGATAGCACAAGGGTTGTCAGAAACCGCATGGGAAAAAAGATGGTGTAGAGATAGCATCTTCTGGCATATGAATTTCAGAGGATCTGGTCCTTCAGATGATCTGCAGGCCTGGATTGTTTGGCTGAATGTGGGCTGTCACATCCATCCTAGGGGTCATGGCCAAGTGATACCTCTGGAATGAGAAGCAGAGATGTGAGCCTGACTAATCTCATTTCACCAGCTGCTTATGCTCATTCTTGGGAATGCTTATGCATTCTTGGGAATGCACTGAATTATAAATCTGTAAGTAGAGTTGTGGTCAGGAACATTTCTGAACAACTGTCCAAGCTAAAACAAGGCATTTGTTCACTTAGTTTCAATTGATTTTCAGGGAGTGATGTCTTAAAACATTTCTTGCCCTTTTGAGCACTTTCTGAATGTCAGGGGGATTTTGGAGTCATTGCAGAAATGATGATAAAGGAGATGAGACAGAAGAAATTTAAAGTGTTTCAAACTCCCCTATTCATTTAACCTTTCTGAAGTGGCATATGTTTTCTGAAGCTATGGAAAATATAAAAGTACTTTGGCATAGACTTTATTTAAGATAACTTTCAATCTTGATTTTCCAGTTCTGGTAATGCTGAACAAAATACTCTCAAAGTAAAACATAATTGCTTCACATGGCAGATTTTTTTCTTCTGATTAGGAGCCAGGGTTGGTTTAAAACCCAATTGCCCTGCTTAGATGCAGCAGCAAAGTAATGGCAGCAACTGGAAATTCATCTTGCTGCTGAGAGAAATCTTGTGAGAGTGGCTGTTGTTTATGTACTTGACCCAAATCTGATGTTTTGGTACCTGAGAAGGGCTGACATCTGGATCTGTTTGCAGGAAAATTTCCACTGGAGCTTCTCTGCTGTGGTTTAGACTTGTTCCCACACCCAACTCTTGCTTTGAGCCCTGCTTTCTCTTAGGTGCATCCAAAGCGGGTTTTGGAATATTCCCAAGGAATAGGAGGCAGTCCTGCTTACTAGACAGGTGGAGAGGGCACAGATGCTATTGAATGGCACCTGTGTCATCCCCTCTCTCCTCTCCATCCTCCCCCAGCCCCATCTTCGTTCTCAACAGAAGTGCCCAGCACAGATAGCCTCAATTCCTCATTTTGGGTTTATTCTAAAATTAACCATTCCATTTACCTGTGCCCTGAAGCACATATAACTGTCAGGAGTTTGCTGATGACTAAATGAATCCTCAGAACCCTTCAGTCTGCTTCAAGAGTGGAGTGGGAACCTCATGCTCCTTCTCACACCACTACAACTGCAGAGCACTTAGCCCATGTAGGCTGACAGCAGCAGCCAGTGGGAAGTCTCTGCTGTGCCCAGTAGTGCTGGGAACCTGTGGTGTTGGGAGGTTGGAGAGCTGTTGTCTGGGACTGAGTGAAATGCTGTGACATCAGTTCACAGGATCTCTGTTGAACTCTGCCTGGCTTCCTTTGGTCCTGAACTGCGGATTTTTTCTTTGTTTTTGCTCTTGAAGTCCAACAGTGTGAATGAGGGATTTAACAGTTCCTGGGCAATTTTTTAAAGTGTCAGAGCTGCATATCCTGATACCTGGGAAAATGTGTGCAAGATGTATCTCCTCTTACTTCCTTAGGCTAGCATGGAAACACAGGCCTACAGACAGGCTCTAGTGGCACAGGATTAGGGCAGCTATGAATGGCATCGCTGTGACAGATGTGTCAGGCTGGGTTTTGCCTTCAGTAGAAGGATCTCCAGATTCCTGCTGAGGTTCCCTGAGCACATGGGATGACCCCAGGCCCAGGGAGGGGCTGGTACAACCTGGCAGTCCATGGAAGGGCATCAGTGCCTGCTTTAGCCTGGCTGTGGGAAGGGATTTGCTGCATGAGCAGGGAAAGCCACGGACAGCAAGAACCAGAGAGGGGAGAAGGAGGAGAAAGCCAAGAGGAGGGCATATACAGCTAGAAAGAAGGGGTTAAGGTACCAGCTACTGTTCAGTCTTCTGTCACTCTCTGGAAGGCTTGTAGAGAGCAATTAGGAGCTGGAGAGCAAAGCTCTGTCCTGCTGCAGTCTCAGCTTTTGCTGCCAGGTGCTGCAAGTAAAGGCAGGCACTGCCACTTCATATTTAATTGCTGTTTGGTGAATAAGCCTTTGGCTTTTTTTCTTTTTCCTTATTGCCACCTCCAGAGTCTGCAGGTGGAAGAGTCAGAAGAAATAGCTTCAGGAACTCCTAAAATGACAGCCCTGCAGGGCTGGTGATAAGAATTAATCTCAGGCATATTTCTTTTTCTTCTGCTGCCTTTGGAGAGAGAGAGAGGGGAAATAAGGGGAAAGGTGTGTGGAGATACTCTGAGACAGTCTTCTGCTTTTTTTTTATTTCCCCTAAAGGACAGATGTGGCTATTAGCTGTCTGATGGGAGAAAGAATATAAACGGAGAGGGAAGGAATCACAGTGTAGTTATTTATTTTGGGGGAAAAAGAAAAAAATTACGGACTTTTGTGATTTGTGCTTGAATATTTTTCAGTGGACTGGTGCAATCTATAGTGCTAGATTATGCAGAATTTAAAAGAGTGTTTTTCTAATCAAAGCAAAGCTTTCTTCAATGCTTTACCAAGATCGCACAACATAAGCAAATTATGATAACTAAATATAGGCACCTGTCATGCTGAAGGTAGCCAGTAATCTTTAATTTGCTGAATGTAGTTGCATGGCTGTGTTGAATATTATTTTCATTTTCAGAGATGCAGTTATTATAACTGTTCCTCTCCCCAGTATCTGATAGTATTAATGCCAAGATTAACTTTCTCTTTGCTTTCCTAACAAAAAAGAGATTGATGTAATAAAAAGTAAATTAGTATAGGCTACTAAATGGGAATAGCCAGCTATAAATAAACCAAAGCATTTCTTCTTAATGAAAGTTTTGATGCTTGCCTTGAAATTTTCTGTATTTCCTCCTAATATATTAAAAATCTGACAGTGATGGGTTGGCAAAGAACCTTAGGAGAACTGCTGTTACTTTTCATTAATTTAATACATGATTTTTTTTCAGTGTAACATTTTCAGAGTTTAAAGATTCAGGAATTTCGATTCCATGGAGCCTGTGCTATCTCACCTCCCACGTTGATGCGCTGTAGGTGTGAAACTTGTCTAAAAGGTGTTTGTGAAAGGATAGCAATGGCCAGTGCAACGATGCTTAGTTTGGGGAGAAAAAAATTATCCGCAGATGTTAAAAATATGATTAATCATGTAGAAGTAGATTGGAAATTTGCACGCTATGAAAATCACAGATCTAATTTGTTCCCAGAGGATATATTTAAGTACAGCTCCATTGACTTTAATAGAGTTACTTGACACTTCACAGTAGTGTCAGTGAGAGGACAATCGAACCCAATTTCCTCAGAGTAAGCAAGTGCAGGGGAATTTCAATCAGCACTTTTTTTTCAGATTTTGGTTACGAAATTGAAGTCACGCATACCCATCTCAAACAGAACTTTTTAAACTTATTTGTATTTCTTTTTAACTTTGTGATGAAGGGCAATAAAAAGGAAAGATGTTTTGTGTTGAAATTGTTAAAATACAAGGTTTGCATACTTCTCTACTGTCTGTACACAGTCTTTCAGGATGGGGTGTGGTTGGCATAACCAGAAACACGAGGTAGCAGAGCAGACCCCAAACTTAGCCTTGTATTGGTAGCTGGTATGCACCTCAGGACAGAAGTTACAGGGGAGTTTGCAATCTTGCTCATGAGTGCAGGGGAGTTCCTGGCATCCACCTTCCATTAAATCACCCTGATCATTCTCTGGCTTCTCTCTCAGTGGTACTGCTTGCTACAACCACACTGCATTGCACTGGACCTGCTGTCATGTTGTTTTAATTGCAGCTGTTTTCCTGCTGCTGCTGCTTTCAGCGTAGAGATTCTTCAGGGTTTCCTTCAAATTTGATATTAAATAGGGGCTTGTTATCTTGTAGAATCACAGAATGGTTAGGGATGGAAGGGACCTTAAAGATGATATAGTTCCAACCCTCCTGCCATGGGCAGGGACACCTTCCACTAGACCAGGTTGCGTAAACCCCAACCCCAACCAATTTGAGTGCTGTTGTTGCTGAGGCTGAGAAACTTATTTGAGATAGCTCCAGACACATGGGAGAGGAGGGGGTTTTCAGCCTTCCAACTCTGTTTAGCTGTTTGGTGTCATGTAGAGATGAATGCTGTCATGTGAGCATGGAAGATAATGTGTTTTCTCTGTGAATTCAACACGACAATTAGGCAGCAGGAGGAGGTCAAGCATAATGCCTGTAAGTCGTGGATGGTGAGGAAAATCTCCCTAACCCTAGACATTTATACAGCTGGAGCTCTATGTGCTCTAGCTATGTTGGCAGTGATCCTGACGTGGGAGAGGAGGAGGAGGGTCAGACTGATTATTGGTCTTTTGTGCCTTGGTCAATGTAAATTTTTGCCTTGCTGAACTGTTTTGATGAATGGGAATCTTCTTTAACTCCTCTTGAGATAAATGCTTCTGTTGAGCCTGGCTTTTCTTTTACTGTGCAACATCCAACTCGATGCTGCACTCTGAAATACCTTGAAGCACAGTACAGTAAGCCAGGAACAGTTCTGTGCGTATAAGACAAAAGACAAGTCTTTGCTGAAGTTGCAGACAGCCCCGGCCTTATTTTGCTTAATTTTGGGTATGGGCCAAGATGTCAGTTCATGACTTTGTAGATTTGATTTCTTTTTTAAGAAGTTCCTTGTAGAGGTTTAAGTAAAATTTCTATTTGATGAGTTAATAAATATTTTCTTAGACTTGATTGATTTGTTTCAGAAAACAACCTAAAAAGCCTCCAACCAGCTGCACAACTAAGGTAAAATTCATAATTGAATTACCCTTCACTTGAAGGTGGGGCGAAATGATGTTTGCAGTCCATTCAAAAAGATCTCAAGCCTGAAATCTTGTAAGAAAACAGAGCACTTATGGCATGTGAGGCTTACATACCGCATACATGACCATACCTTACATGACCATTAATCTAGCAACACAAAGGGAACTTTTAAAAGGTACAAAAAGGAAATAGGATGCTGTGGTCTTTTTTCACAGTAGTAAAAAAATTCTAGTGAAGTTCCAAAGGATTTGTGCTGGGATCAGTGCTGATACTCATTCATATTCATCTATTCATTCTCAATATATTCATAAATGAAATGGAAAAGGGGAGAACTGTTATTAAGGATATGATTTAGTGCTATCAATAGACATTATTCACAATAGTAAAGATGAAGGCTGACTGAAATTTATGGAAGGACCTTATGAGACTCAGTGGCTGGGCAATAGATGGGCAGATCAAATTAAACATAGATAAATGTTAAGTGATGCATGGAGGGGAAACAATCATAGTTTCACATATTATATGATGGGTTCTGGACTGGCCATTAAGTTCCTGGGAGGCAGATCTGAGCTTATGGTAGAGTTCCCTGAACACATCAGCTAGAAGTCAAAAAGCCCAGCAGTATTGGCATTATTAAAAGGAGAGTAGAAAGGAAAACAAAATCATGGTACTGTACAAAGCTGTGCCTTCTGTTTTGAAAGCTCTGTGTTGTTCTGGTCACTTCAACTCAAAAAGAACGTGATGCAGCTTGGAAAAGTTTCAGAGCATGGTCAGGGCCTGAAGGGGTATTGTTGGGAGTATGATGGTGGGGAACAACACTTGAGTGGTATGGGAAAGATGACAGACCCTCCGGTCCAGGTTGTAAAGACATAAATATATTTTTCATGTGAGGTTTAATTATGCCTTAGAAGCCTTTGTAAAAGGATGCTATGAATACTAAAAATGTCATGGTTTCTCTGGAGGACTGGATGAATTCATGTAGGAGACAAGTGGTTCCTCAGAGTCCTGGGGAGTTTTCTCAATAGGGGGAAGTACCAAATATGACTGATCTGTTCTTACCCTTTTACCTTGACATCTGCATTTGATAGTGGTCAGTGTGAGGATACTGGCTCAGACAGACCTTTGGCCTGACCCACTTCGTTACATTTATCTTCTGAACAGGTGGGCTGCATAGTGTCTCTGATACTTAGAAAAAAATTCTTATAAATTCTTGCTGCTCCAGAAACTGAGGGCAAGAAATAGAATATTATCAACCTTCTCTCTAAATTGGAGGTCTTTGATGTATATACTATTCAGTAGATGTCATATCCTGGGTTGCATCAAAAGCAGCATGGCCAGCAGGGTGAGGAAGGGGATTCTTCCCCTCTACTCTACCTGGAGTGTATTGCATCTGATTCTGGGGTACTCAGTACAGGAAAGATCTGACCTCTTAAAGCAGGGCCACAACTGGTCAGGGGGCTGGAGCACTTGTCCTCTGCAGACAGGCTGGGGGTTGAGGTTGTTTTTGCCTGGAGAAGAGAAGGCTATAGGGACACCTCATAGCAGCAGTCCAGTACCTAAAGGATGCCTGTAAGAAAATAGAGACAAACTTTTTAGTAGGGCCTGTTGCAATAAGACATGGGGTAATATTGTAGACTAGAAGAAGGTAGATTTAGTTTAGATATAAGGAAGAAGTTTTTTATGATATGTGTGATAAAACACAGGAACAGGTTGCTTAGAGAGACTGTAGATGCTTCATGCCTGGAAGCATTTGAGGTTAGCTGGATAGGTCTCTGAAGAAGCTGATCATGCTTCTTCTGAAAAATGTCCCTGCTTACTGGGGGTCGATTCCTAGCAATGGGGAACAAATCAACACAGACCCCCTTATGCATCCAGAGGAGATCACTTTATTGTAAAAATCACACCCTTTTTATACTTTTAATCTCTACCGGACATAAATGAAACCGAACTGAGACTGAACAGAACTGAACAGAAGGAAGGCAGCCATTGGCTGGCCTGGCTGCAGTGCTGCTGCCACAACTTCGACCATCCAATCACCTTTCTGCTCATTTGCTGTGCATGCATTCTCCCATCCAATCACCTTTCTGCTCATGCGCTGTCCATGCGTTCTACCATCCAATCACCTTTCTGCTCATTTGCTGTGCATGCATTCTACCATCCAATCACCTTTCTGCTCATGCGCTGCCCACGCGTCCCTCCAGCCAATCCCAATCTCACTCCCAGCTGTCACTCAGCTGAGTCTCCCCTCACTCCCATCCGCCTCTCCCCCCTCAGCCGACTGCCAACCGCCCGGCCTGCAGCTGTGCCTTTCCCGTAGGGCCTGCTGGGGGGAATAACCCTTAAACACTTTTACAATTAAAAACCAAACCCTGCATAGATTGGACTAGATGACCTTTAAAGGTTCCCTTCCAACTCAAACCATTTTGTGATTTTATGGGGGGAAAAAAAAAAAATCCTTCTTCTTGGTCCCTCTGTTGTCCTCCCCAAAAGATAATTGAATCTCTTAAAGGTTTCTAGAAAAATTTGAACTCTGCTATGCTGATATAACAGATAGATAAACTGGCCAAGAGCTCCAATAACTGGCCAGACTGGGGCATGAGCCCGTGGTGCTCTTCTTGCTCATTTGCAGTACTCTGGGTGTTTCTCCAGGGCTATCTTCTCTCTGCCATAATAGGCATGTGTTTGATCTCCTCCTTGTGCAGGGGACCTTGGTAACATTTAGGTCACACTGGGAAGCTGAAATCAAGTTAAAGCATAGGTAAAAATCCTGTGGGAAATCATTCTGCAGATGCAGAGCTCTTACACATCTCTATATGCACCTAGGTGTTTTATCCGTGGACCTTCAGTCCCAAACACTCTTCATGTGGTGAGGCAAGATTATCAGGCGATACAACAGCCATAGTAACTGGCATTCGTTGAAATCAGCCTATGTTTTGCCCTTGTGTTTTTGGAAAAAAAATCCCATCTACCTCTGACCTTTTGCTTTTGAAAATAGTCAGTAAGTCACCATGGTGTTTTAGCCTCTCCTTGAAGGTTGTGTTTAATTGTGTGCATCATTTGTATGTGGCTGTCATCTTGCTATCCCTGAATCTGCAGAAGTCCCTGAAAAGACCTGAATAGATATTTTACATGTTGATGCAGAAGAAAGAAATGTCCAGGGATACTTCTTATCTCCTCTGGCAGTGACTGTTGGAAGCCAGAATCCAGGAGGTAGCAGGGAGAACAAAGGGCAACCTTATATTTTTAATGAGATTTAGCACAAATGGTAGGGAATTGTTATATTTTAATTTATAGTACTTTAATTAAAATCTTTAACATCAGAATCATGATGCTCATTCAGAGAATCTTACGGGAGAATCTAAAATGAAATTCTGGCTTGGATTTCTTTTTGTTTATGACAAAGCATCTAAAACACCAGCATCTGGGTAGAATATTTCCTCCTGCTGTTGAGGTTGGCTTTATCTGGGTAATAGGTCAAAGCAGAGGCCTTCAGGGGTAGCTTGAAAAGTCTTTTAGATCTGAAATGCACAGCAAAGATCCTCCTTTAGCTATGTTGTCTCTGCATACTTTGATGCCATTATGACAACCTTCCTATCTGATTTTGTCTATGATTACATCAAAATTGCCCTCCTGGTACAGTGCACTATAAACTTTAATTGAATTCTGCTAAGTTTACCACACTCTCACAGGCAGGAGGAGGCTGTAATGAATTTTTGTGTGCAATATAGTTATTTCTATTTTCTGAATTAATTTGAAAAGTTGGCAGATGTTAAGAGAAAGGACAGAATGACAGAAGCTGCCCACATTGTGGACTCCTATTGGGACACTTGCATATAAATCATATTCTCAAATTTTGTGCCTTTAAACACGACATTTGGAAAAGTTCAAGTGCCTTCTGGCCCTGCCAAAACCCATGTATCACTATAAAACAAAACGAAAATGTGTGAGCACTGTCAGAAACCTCTATCCCTGTGGATCTTCCCTGGTTCAAATACACGTGTGTAATCTGGACAACAGAAATTCCACAAGCTACAGAAGAGGAAAATTCAAATAAAAATATTTGCTGTTCTGAGCAACCGCACCCTTTGCACGGTGTTTAACCTTGAGTGTGTAAGCAAGAATACGTGATGAAGGAAAGCTAGCAGGTTTCTGTGAAACCAGGAGGGCATGTTTCTTTCTGGTGGTAGGGCCAATGCTTGAGGATTGCTATTCTCTGGGTATCCCACATCTCCCTCCCTAGGAGATTGCAATGGCTTCGGTGGCTTCCAGGCAAAGCACCATGAAGGAGAGACCACACCCCAAAATGCCAGTGCATGAACTGAAGGCCCTGGGTTGCTAGTCACCCACATGATGCTCAGAGAATCTTGTGGGTCCCTTTGTAGGAATTGCTGAAAACTGAAGGCCTTGTGTTTGGCTGAATATCTTCTGAGGAGTAACGAATGTCAGAAGATTGTTAGAAGAGGCACCCTACAGGCATCAAGAAAGCAGTGAAAAAAGATTTTGTCTGAGGAGAGAAGTCTCTGCAACTGCAGTACTGAATCACAAAGTATGACTGCTGAACTTCCCCTTGCTTCCTTAAAAATTGAGGTGTAGTTTGGCTGCCACACTAACATCTGGAGAAGTGCAACGTTTGAAGTTTAAGTGATTACCAAAAAGAAGGCAAATGTTGATTGCTTGCTTCAACTGGCAAACTGAAATGAGTATCTGCCTATTGCAAGTAAACTTTTAACTCCTGATAAGAAGAAAAAATTTTCTTTCATAGAAAGCAACAATTCTTCATGTTAAAATTCTTTGCAGAAAATAGTCTCATTTTTATTTATGATGTAGAATTATATTAGGGTTTTTCAGGTGTTTTTGATCTTCAGCAACCCTCTGGTCAGGGATCTCATCTATTGAAACTCCCTTATTCAACTCATCAACAACACACAGGCAGTTCAGAGCGTTCCTGTTTTGTTTTTTAAATTTCATGTGTCAGTCATTATCAAATTGTGCTGTTTGTTCATATTATTTGTTTTTAAGCAGAAAAAAAAGAGGATAAACCAACTGCAGGAAGGATTTTCCTCTCCTTTGATTCTGAAAGTCTCTTTTGATTCCTTATACACAGCTTCTTAAGCTTCTGGGACTTTGTTCTGCTTATATTCAGTTGAGTAACAGTCCAGCTGATTCCAGAAACCTCTACAGTCTGCAGTTTCTCATCTAATAATGCAGAATAAACAGTTACTGATTTACATAATTTATGTTTCCCTTGTTTCCAGTGCAGTTTCCTGATTACATTAGCAAAATCATGCTTTTCCTTTCTCACCTTTGAAGTTCTTACTTTGAAAGCTGGGGATATCTGCTTTATTAATTCAGCATAGGTGACATTAGGAATGGGCCATGGCCCATAGTGCACTGATTCCAGGCAGATAAAACAGATTCTCATTAATATGAATATATAATCAGTTTATTAAGGTAGGGTCTGTAGTCTGCAAGGAAAAAGGGCACCCAAGTGCAAATTGCTTTGTTTATTTAGAAACAAACCAAACCCAGTCTTGGAGAAAAAAAAAACAACTCATAACTAATCAACAGAAGAAGACAGAAAACAGAAAAGGAAATGGATGGGGGGAGATCAAGTATCTGTCATTAGTGAAGTTCTGATAATTGCTGAGACTTCCTCAGTGCAATGCACCTTTTCCAGACCAATCTTTACTTTCCCTCTTTGTTAAATCCAAGGCCTACCTAATGTTTCTATCTGATTTTGGTCCCCATATTGCAAAACTGGCTTCAAATTAGAGCTAAGAGAATGTTTAAGGTGGCATTTTGATTTTTTTTTCTTTTTTTTACCTCCTAAGTTTTATTTCCTCTCGTTTTGCTTGTTGAGTTGGGGGACTTTATTCTATGCTCTGTTTGGGTCCTACAAAAGAGCTGATTGATGTGGCCAGAAACTTGATCATCTTATCTGCTCTGCATCTTGCGTAGTGCTCCTCAGAGTGCCTGTGCTCTGGTGTGACTTGCTAGATGTTATTACCTGTCTCTTTCCAGGAGTCCTGTGGGGGCTAAAGGTTTAAATTTAACCTTTCTCCTTTAAAAGTGATGTATTTTTAATTTATTTATGCACCCATGAGAACAATGTCTCAACAAATTATGGACTGCCATCTTAGTTTGGAAATCATATCTGTTTTCATTTAGTGATTAATTTCCCTTAAAATGAGGAGCTATGTGTCCCATTTGGGTACCACTGTGTCCATGTTGAGGATTAAAGTTTCAGCCTAAAGATATTTGAAAGTGTGAATTGATGAAATGTAGCTGATACAGCCAAGTGGAGCAACTAAGTATGTGTGGAAGATAGTTGAATCTTGATTCTGACATGAGTGTAGTTGAGCACAGTGATAACATGATTTGGCTTTCCAAATCTGCAGTATTAAGGAAGGTTAAATATGCTAAAAAAAAATAGGCAGACATCCTGAAGGTTGCTAAATAAAAGCTGAGCTCAGCTATCCATATTTAATATTCAGAATTGCAACAGAGAAGACAAATGTTTTCTCTGCAGTCATCCTTACTTTTATCTTCACACCATGTGGTAGAGGCAATCCTCATAAATCTTAAAGGATGTGCAGATTATTTCACCCTGTTTGGCTTTCTTGGAGGTACTATGGACTTTCTCCTGGAAGTACAACCCTGGCTAGAAATTACTTATTATACACCAGACATTAGAGCTGGACACTGATATAGAGAAAAGAATTGGGTGCTTCAGCTGGAAATGAGCAAAGCAGTACATTTTTGCCTTCTCTATCCCACCTAGAAAGGCAGAGAGAGGATATTACCTAGTGAAAAGGCAGGCAAAAGTTGGAAGTCCTTGTACCACTCTATATTTTGATATGTCTACCTTGGGCCATGTTCAGCATACACAGCAGATGTGTATGCTGAAACAGATGCTTGTGTGTTCTACTGCAGAGGGAGATTCATACCTCTTGGTTTAATGCAACTAGTTTAGTTTTCTTGTGCACAAATTAGGTTAATTTTTCTCTGTTGACTGTAAAGGGAACTTTGGCAAAGCACTGTTTTGTTTTTTGCAGAAATCTCTCTTCATTAACTCTGTAGAAAGCTCGGGGAGTCTAAATTTCTAAGTATGCTGGTTTAGGTGTGAAATGTTTGGCAGTGTTCATAGTGTGTCCCCCTTCCTCCTGGCATAGAATAATCTATTGGTGGGAAGCTCAATTGAAGAGAACTTCCATAATCTATGCAGTGCTGAAGTGCCCTTAAATTTATGCTCAGGTATTCTGAACAGTCTTGTGCTTATCTTTGTATTCTGTATATATTCCTTCCCAAGTCCTGTACGTTAACATTCTCCAATGCTGCATTAAGCAATAGTTCTAATACCTCTTACTCACAGCTTATCCTTTCCTTGAGCAGAATTTTATATACAGGGTGTTTATTTAGGACATTTTTGTTCTTTCTAAAAGAAGAGAATGGGTAAGGGTTTCTAGAAGGACCACGGTCATCTCCAGCCAATCAGAGTTCCCTTGTTTGAGGCTTGTCCAAATAAACCAGCCATCTCAATGGCATTTTGACAGTTCAGGTTCCATGCAGAAGATGGTGTCTATGGGTAGTGAATCAGCAGGAAAGCAAGGAATTAAAACTTTCAGCATAGCAAAAGCTTCATCACCCTTCATCAGTCTCATTAACCAGCAAAACAGCTGTGCTACTAATGCTCCAAACATAGCATTGCATTTCTTCTTGTAGCTGAGAAAATGCCTTTCCTTGTATCATTTTTTGATTCCCTTGTCAGGTTGAATTTGCTTTACCAACTTGCACTTCGCACTATGAACTTGCCATGGTGCTGACTTTCATCAACAGTTCTAATGAGCTTGTTTTCCTTGAAGGAACAAACAAACAGGCAAAAAACAACCAGGTAAAAGCTCACACACTCCTAACTTGGGCTGCTGCTGTTGCAAGGCCCTGAGACTAAAATTGTCCTGATGGAGCATATTTTTTTCTTTAAAATAAAACCCAAACCCAAGTAAGCAAGCAGACAGCTGTCTCAGCTGCTTACCTGTACCTCACACCTTGCTGCGTGCATGTGCACTGTCAGCTTAAAGAACATCAGAAGATCACAGTCTGTCTTTTCTAACATAGGAATGGTCAGTCTTGAGTTTTTTTCAGTGGGAAAATTAAAAAATGTGTCTGAAGTGTAAGTTTAAACTGTCTTTTGTTGAAAGGTCTATGTCATAATATTGATTTGTTTGGCTCCTAGATTTCCTAGCCCCTAAGAAATTCAGTTGTGAAAAGGATATATAAGAGGCATAAAAATATATGTGTTTTTCTTCTAGTTTGCTGTTTGTTGACTTGTGGTATGTAAGCAGAGGGAACCATTTTGATGCCAAATTCATGAAGAGAAAATACCTAAATTTGTGTCATTTAAGTGCTGGAGCAGGTGTGCTTGTCCCTTGTAAGGTCAGCTTCTGAGGCTAAAAAAAAAGAATGCTGTAAAAATTATGTAGATTACAAAGAACTTAGTGATGAATAGGAAAAAGGTTATTGTGAAATACAGATGTGTCTTACAGAGTTGCAGACTGTGTTTCATGCTTAGGTTTCGGTAAGATTTCCAAATGAAGTTAAGATTGAAGAAAATTCTGAAGGGAGAAATACAGTTTGCTGGACTCTGTATATTTCTGTCCATCCTGTGGCTGTATATGGGTTTTGATGTATTTTCAACTTTAAATTGCTTTCTCTGTTCTTACCACATACCATAGGGTATAAACATGGACAAGCACAGTTAAGAAGCAGTATTAGGAACAAAGGCTCGCTGTTTGCCTGGTATCATGCTAGAAACTAGAAAATTAGAGTAATTTGGGTCTAAAACTAAAAAAAATAAAAATCATCTAAGGATAATATTTTACCGTAGAGAATATATGAGTTCTTTTAAAGCTCATGGGTTAGCCTTTATGATAACATCTTTAATGCTTTGCTTGCAACATGGAGGCTACAAATTAGGGTACATAAAAATGAAACTCCCTCCCCTTGCCATGATTCTCATAAATCATATGGACTATCCTTACCCAGCTTCCCATGGGACTCTTGTCTCAACCTAAATGCTGAAAGTTTATGTGATTTTAAAAGAAACAACTGGAGAAATTTAAGGGGCTAGTATATGCACCTCTGACTCAGGGAGTCTGAATCCTGTGAGACTGAGAGTACATTTTGGGGAAGGTGGCTTGGGGTGAGCGTGAGCCATATCTAAGTTAACCTTGAGGAAAAGCAATGCATCCAGAAGTGACTATAACAGTGTGGTGTTAGTGCTCTCCAACTGTCCTCCAATGGGTCCTGCTGCCTGGGAACCTGTTGACTCTCCCTTAGCTCTGAGATGACAAACAAATTTAAATTCACTTGTCTTTACTGTTTTACTTTCAATGCTGAGTCCTTGAGTCTTGCATTCTATGGAAAGTGTTTCCTTCTTCTCTGGATAGCTCAGAATAGTTCTCATGCTCACAGAAGCATTTGCATTCTGATTATTTGGGAGGTTTTATCCCTGCTGCAGAACAGACACTAAACCATTTCTTATCCAGGAGAATGGATTGATGGCCAATAGGGAAACTCTGATAGCCCAAGGTTTACGTAAACACTGCAGCAATTCCCATCACCACACCAGCTCGGTGACAAAGTTTTACACAAACATGTTACCAAGGAAGGAAGCCAGCCAGCATTAGCAGGCTTGTCTGCAGTTTGGAGATGCAGGTTTAACTTCACACTTGGGCAGTGCTCTCATGTGAATGTGAGCAAGTCAGCCTGCCTGTGTTTTAATTCCTTGATCAGAAGCATGGGGATACGAGCAACAGTCCTGCAAGGAAAAAGCAGAAGACCACAGGACGCTCTAGTACAGTGCTAATGAACATGCAAGTACCACAGGCAGTAATAGGCAATGCTACAAGGCTCTTCTGTCTCTACAATGAAGAGTACACTGTCTGCTCCTATCTGAGTGTGTCTCTGTGTGCTCAATACCTGCAGGGATGGAATTCTTTATTGAAATTACTGTAATTTCACTCGGTAGGTTTGGGTCAAAGATTGCCAGTTGAGTGTAGTGCTGATAAATTAATACTGTTTTAGCCAGGTGAACTGTTACACTAGTTAGGAGGTTTCACTGACAAGTCCCAAATTATTGGGTTAGGGCAGCTTGTAGCAATCAAAAAAAGGGATTTTTTTGGCGTCTTGAATAAATGTGAACTCAGAATCTGGTTTCAGAAGATGGCTCACTCACTTCACTCTTTTTGGGGGGGACTTTTTATTCCTCAAAGATAGCTTTATATTTGGCATCTTTTCTGCACATACTATGCTGCCACACTACAAATGTGTTCACATGCTCTATTTTTAAATAGAGCTTTTAAGGCAGCTGCTGCTCGCACTGTTTGCGGTGGAACACAGATGCCCAAGCCCTGTTGTGGCTGATGAAAAAATACAGGCAGAGGCTGTGCCTGCCCTGCCCTTCAGTTATCATCTCAGCAGCCACAGTAACTTCCCTGCATCAGCCCACAGGGACTTTGTATAGTCGGAGGGTGTAATTCTTTGATCTGTGCTGCTTTTTCCTTAGAACCTTTGAATCCTACGCCTTATTAAACGCTCCTCATCTTGGAATGTTAAGGTTGTATTCTGTGTTGTGGTTTCAAAGTCAGAGATTCACAGAAATTAGGACTAGAAGGAACAGCAAGAGTTCCTCTAATCTTTGCACTGATGCAGTGCAGGGCCAGGTTAATCTATTATCCTTCGCAGCAGAAAAAGAATAGGGGAGCTTTATTGGAAAGTACAGACATAGATCTTGAGATCTGTGATTGCAAACTTTATCATGCTCCCGCATTCTGAGAGCACTGCAGCCACAGCAACACTGTTGTGAGGTTATTTGTGGCAGATGACTCTGAAGACCTCTTAGCTCTGGAGATGCCCAAAGCAATCTGTTCTGTTGCTTATCCAGAACACTCAGTGGAACTTGGCTCCTGGGGATATCATACCTGCTGCTGCAACATTGACCTTTGCCAGCAGATACGTGGAGCTTATTTTGTGCTATTCAGGAAGAAGATGATTCATTTTGGGTACCATTCACATTTACAGTCACTCATTAATACTTATAGCTGTAAGTGTAGAAAGACATTTAATGCAAGGAGAGAGAACATCACTGTAAATAATTGATGCTTTGCTGGTTTGAGTTAATCCTGTTCTCTTTGGTCAAGTGGGAATTTGGGTTTTGTGTGCATGACTGTCGTAAGCAGAAGAGTCACAGACTTCACAAGTAAGGTATTTTTCCCCAAAGCGCAGATGCAGGGTTTTAATTTTACTAGAGGTCACCTTTTGTTTCAAACAACTTCTGTTTCCAGAAGAACTGTTCCAGAAGCGGGCTTATCTTTGATGAAATGTTTTGTCAATGTTGTGCTTGTAGAGATGGCTCTGATGATGTAGGTCATAGCCATCCCCTCTATTTTGCTATTCCACAGATTAATACAGTGTGCTGTGCACAGAATGCGCAGGGGCTGTGTATATCACCCTAATAGACAGTGTTTGCAGAAGTTATAATTCACAAAGGAAGTCACAGCAATGAATTAAGTGCTCTTGGCATTTGGGAAAGAAAGCCCATTTGAAATCCAGCTGCTTGCCAGCTGTGGATATTCATAGCAATTATTACATTGGTTGCTTTTTTCACTCCATCTTTTCATTTTAAAAATGTAATGAATGATTTTATTGCCATCTTAAAAGTCTATTTATAATCCATTCATCTTGTGATGAACATGTGTATCCGATTCTCGACCTCTCTTTAATACTCTACAAAGAAGTGTTGCTTAGTTTAAAGTTTTCTTGGCACAAATGTGAGATAATCACATTTCTTAACAGCTTGAGTGACCTTAACTTTCACTACTGTTCTACCGGAGTGTGAGTTTTAATCAGTATTTAATATATAGCTAGGATTTTTTTTCGCCTCTACATTTTAGTCATCCCTACCTTTCATTTCTCTTGGCTAACAATATCTGGGGAATGACTGGAGATGCATGAAGGCGTGACAATATGGGCAGAACTTTATTAATTCATTCTTCAAGGTACCCACTGCAGTTTTTGATACCTGTGTGCACAAAATAAGGCATCTGATGGCCACATGCTCATGACACTGTTGTTTTAAACCTGTTTGCTCTGGCAGCTGCTATTGCAGTGGCCACTTGACTGCAGCACCTCATTTTTCAGCTTGTGTTCATTGCCGTCCTGCTGGCAGGCCTGAAGTCAAGTTGAAAGAGCAGCAGACATTAAATATCTTTGGTGGACAAGGAATGGGATTTAGAGTCTTGGCACATGGTTGAGGCACTGGGCATTAAAATTTCAGGTGTTTTTGGTCTTATGCTCATTTTTTGACTGTGATCACCCTTCTTAGCAACTGTGTCCCAGCTTCACACTCAAACTGTGAGATTTGGGCACGTGACCTTGTTGTTCTAAGGTGATCAGATTCTTGATGGCTTGTTTCTGTATTTGTCATCCTATCCTCTTCTAAGCTGGCTCTGCTGTCCTCTAATTCTTATAAAAAATATTATTTTATCAAGCCCTTCTGGATAAAAAAGTGAAGATTCATTCCAAAATAACCCAAGCCATAGATGCCTCTCTCCTGCCACCTGGCAACCTCATTGTGGGTAGAGTGAGAAACGTGGTGGAGGAGGAGCTGGACTTTTTTCTGTGAATCTCTCTTTGCAGGGGCATGCCTGATGTTGCTGCCCGTATCAGCCTGCCAACCTGGGTGTCTGAAAGGAGGGCTAGAGCAATCCTCCTCCAGGCACAGCTAAACTGCAATGCTTTGGAAGTGGCCCTTGCTCCAAAAGAAACAAACTGAAGACTGTGGGACCTGGCCAGTAGATCATGCCTGAGAACCCTGGCTCTGATTTTTAAAAGCTCCTTTTTCATAATTCCCTACCTAAGTAATAAAAGAATTTCATGTGTACACAAGCATTGAAGGGGACAAGAGAAAAATGAAGCTGAATTATTTATGACAGGGAGGGTTTGAGGTACAGGAAAGGGATCTTAATCAGGAAGCCAGAAACATATCTTGTGCCTTGTGTGAGGACATGCTTTTCTGAGGACAATGGGTAAGATTGAAAGCTGACCTGACAACTTGAGCCTTTCTATGCAGTAGAAGATCTAGAAAAATATGGCATATATCCATTTTTTGCCCTCTTGGCTCCTCCATTTCCTTATATAGATGTGCACCTGTACAGTCTTTTCTAATATAATCTGGTATGTTGGGGGATTTTTTTCCCCCTTCCTTGGCCTGCCTCATTTCTTCTTGATAACAAAATGTGAAGCACCAAGGGCACCTTCTGAACCACCAAAACTCAAAGAAAGTTGCTCTTACTTGCTGCTTAACAACTTCAGTGTCTGGAAATTACCACCAAGGACAAGTACTGACCCAGGAATATCAAGTCTTAGGCAATGAGGATTGTATATGCCTGTGGCTCTCTGCTTCTGATGACTTCATTTCCCTGGGGGACATAAGGGCAAGCAGTGTGCCAGCACTGACCCTCCTCAAATCACCTCCCTCTCCTGTGATCCTCCTGGAAGGACTGGGGCTGCCTCAACAGAGTCAAATGCACAAGACATGAAGGTGGTAAGATCCCAACTCTTTGTATAACTAGATCCCACTGCATCAATCCTATCTTTAGCTTCTCTCTTCCTCTGCTTTACTGGGTGTCACATTTACTGTTGTGATATATTTGGTAGAGAAAGTTTCAAGCTTTCCAAAGCGTTATCCTTAACTGTACTCAATAGATTTACTTTATCTATTGGTAGCTAAGAAGAGGAGAAATGGCCTGCTGAAGGTAGTTCTAGGGATAAGCAGCTGAGAAAGTAAAAGAGAATTAATTGCATAAGACTTAGAAAAGAGCTAATGGATAGAAAGTAGAGTTGCAAATGCTGGTGTGTGTGAATACTACTAATACAAATAACAGCTACTGGAGTTTTCTATGTGATTGGAGTCATTAGCTTCATGCAGAGTTCCATATCACTTCTGCAGTTCTTTTTTCAGTCCTTCTATATCCTTGATGAGATTGGGCCCCATCTTGCACAGGCTTATACCACTTCATTGTGGTGATAAGTGAGGGAGTTGCCTGCTTTCAGCTGGTTAAAATGTAGAAATGAACATGTGTTTAATATATCATTTAATGATTTTTCCCTCTCCTTATACTGCCTTTCAAAACTACACAGGTTACCCCTTCTCCAGAACTGGTTCCCAATATGAGTGGTATTTCTTGTCTTGAACTGAGATGGTTTAACCTCATTTAAAATCCTGTTAGAAAAACTTGAAGTGATTTTTTTACTTACTCTGTATTTCCTAAAGGGTTTCAAATGCTCAAGTTTTTCAAAGCTGTTACCTGATTTTATGGATTTCTAGTATAGGGACACTTACAGACTTGATTTTTTGCAGAAAATTCTGTGTCTTGGGGGCTAGTTAATGTGGCTAAAAATTCCATTTCCTCCAGACAGATAGCTAAATACTTTCATGCAGATTTAATTTATCTGTGATATTTTTGTCCAAAGCTTTAGTCCAATACTTAGAAGTCTGATCACAGGATCTAGAAATAATATTGTTTGGAAGGACTTTTGCACTTTGGAAAGTTTTGCTAGTAATTGTTGTAAAATGACCATACCAGTTAGGAATAAGGTTTTACTTTCTGATATGTAAAATACACCATGAAATTAATAACCAGACACGGTATAGCAGTTCTTTTCATTACTTAAATGGGCTTAATTGGAGTTACAGCAAATTTAGATGGCATACTAGCAGCACTATATAAATTAGGTATGCGTTCCCATGAATAATACAGCCATTATTCAATTCGCCTTCTTCCTAATTTCATTCTCCTTCTTAAAAGAAGTTAACGTTTTTGTCACCTACTTAATATAAATGATATTTTACTCTTAGGAAAGAAATAATAGAAGACTAAATGGTGCCAAACTGTAAGACAACAATTAGAAAGTCACTAGGAGCAGCAGTGAAAGTCTTTTTGATTTTTGTGGTAAAATATGTCTTGAATTTAACTGTGTTTTTGGCATGGCAAGAAACTGTAATGTGCTATGACCTGCTGCATTTAGCAGGCAGTGGCAAGATTATGAGTCAGCAATGAAACCTTTTTGTTGATCTTTCTGCTTACCTCTACTGTGATTGAACTAGAGACACCCAAACAGCCCCTCATATGCCTTCATTGGATAAATCCCTTCTGAAGCAGTGACACAGCTCCCATTCCTACATTTACCAAATTATTCCTCTCTGTCCATTGATAGTGAATAGGTGGTGGGCTGATCTCTGTTAGTACTTTGAGAGAAAGGAGATATGCCCTTAAGGTCAGCTAAAATTTTTGCAGCTGGATGCAAGTGAGGTGGTTTCGTAAGTGTTGCTCAATCAGCAACAGCAGATAGGAAGCCCAGGCTGCCACTTTAGCTGATGGGGTGACTTTCACATGGAAAGACCACTGAACTAAACACACTTCTAGCAGCTGTTTGCTTAGGAAGTGTTTTAAACAGATCATCCAGTATCCCTGAACAGAGGGCTACTCATTTTCCAAGAAAGAAAAAGACCCTTTTTTTTTAAAGACCCTTTATTTTTCAGACTTTAGAAAGCCCATGAAGATGTTCAATTTCCTCTTACCCTTCATCAAGAGAATTGAAACAATTTTTATGAAATAGGAATTTTTCCCTTAAAAGCTTTAATTTCTTCAAAAATGCTCTTTGAAAAAGAGGTGTCTGGAATAACTGGGCAATTTAACTTTTAATTTGTGCTTAATCTTTTATCCAGCTTCTCTAGAAGCAGGGGAAGATTTTTAGGACCAAAATGAGAATTAGGTTTGCAAAGCTTCTCATCTTTCACTGTAACTTGAATGTTTCTGTCTTTGAACCTTTTAAATATCCTCTCGTAACAAAGATGCTGAGTAAGCATGTTCTTTCAGCTTGATTGAGGGCCAGATTTAAGGGTCAGAGTTATTTTTTAATAGCTGTTTTAGCATTTTTGGTACTTTCCACTCTCATAGTTATTCAGAAGTGTGCATGAAATGGAAATGGCTTTGAATATTTATCTTGCTTCCCTTTCTATTACTTGCCATGCTTTTTATAGGCTTAATTTTTCCTTCAGTATTTATGATACATTCTGCCTAACTTCAATTCTGAGTAGAGTTGTAACTGAGACTTAATGAAGTTTTTTGATGGTGAATATAGATGCATTCAAATAAAACATTTTATTGTAACATATTCCAAAACTAGCCAGTGGTATTAATTGCAATGTTAGAGATTCAAACAGCAAGGTGAATTTTTAGTTTGTATAGCCTTACAGTAAGAACTAAGTAAATCACTGATGGAATAGAAATTAATAAAGTACCTGAATTCTCACCTCATGGCTAATTTGGCAACAATTTTATGTTTTCTTTCCTATATTCAATTGAACTTATTTATAGATATTCTTTCTGGCATAAACTTGAAATTGTTCACAAATATTTTAATGAATATTTCTAAGCATTTCCCTGATCTGTGAGTTTTTCTAAGCAGTTGATTGCAAGTAATTGGCAATCAAAATGCAAGCTGTGCTGATTCATTTTTATTAGGCACATCACTTAGAGCAAGGTATTGTTTCTCTCCCCAGATGGAGGTTCCAGTTCAGGAAAACATTAAAACAGAGAACTCAAAGGGACTTCATAAAATGCTTACAGGTATGTTCCTCAGCACTTTACTGAGTACAGAATATAATGAGAGAGGTCCTTTAAAGCAACTTTCTGCTATGCATTGTTAGTGTTTATGAGTTTAAAATACACTTTCTGTCTGTGTTTCTCTGATGTTAAATTAAAACTTGCTGCTTCTATAATATCCTTGCCAGGAAATTCACTTGCCAGAAGTATCCATAGAGAGGGAGTAGAAAATGAATGTGAATGCAACCACAGCAAATGCTGGTGAGTGAATAGTCAGGAGAGCAGGAGGTGCAATTCTAGTCTAATTATGGTCTAAACAATGGATGTCATCCATGAAACGAGAAGATTTTAAACAGAGCCTTTTTTATGTATATTATCCAGCCACCCAAATATGAATTGGTTCTGATATCTCTTGGGCTTTTTCCCCATATCTGTAGTCATACAAGACAAACAGATGTTTATAGTTTCAGGTTCCTGTCCCTCCCATCAGAGGGACAAAGAAATTTTACAAAGCAGTAGGATTGAATCAATTGTACACACACATATTGACAGATATGACCATCTTCCTTCCATGCTGCCTGATTTTGTCATGTAATTTAAGGAATGTAATCCAGAGCACTGACAATGACATTTATCATGTAACAGTTTGAAAGACAGTTTGTCATACAGAGGGGCTCAGACCTCATTAAAATCTCATTCCCAGCCAGCATCTGGTGATGGAGGACTTGATACAGGTAAGGAAAGTTCATTGTAGGGTCAGAGCCTGAGATGGAGATGAAATTTCTTTTGACATCTGCCAGGGGATATAGATCTTCAGTGTAGGGTATTGTGACAACACAAGGGCATGAGGTAGACCTTTTCTTCTGGACAGAAGAGGGTAGGATCTGCCCTGTAGGATCTACAGCTTTTAGATTTCTAGCCAGTGGAATGGCAGTTCAGGCTACTATTTCCAACTGATTGTGACAGTGATTTGCCTCACTCCCTTAAAGCAACTTCATTTAGAATAATTCTAAAATGACTCTAATTTCAATAATTGCTCATCCACATGTGGGTTCAGTACGCTTTAATATAACTGATAAGTGTATTTTACTATATTAGTAATTTATTCTTACTTTGGACTGTGTTCTCAGTTATGACCGGTCTGATTTTTGATTATTTTTTTTTTTTCTACAGAATGTCTGGTTATTTTGTGCATAGTGTGTGAAATATACATATTTTCATAACAACTAGAGATGTATTTGCAGGAGTGTGAAGTTTCACTTGCAGAGTTTGAAATTGTAATGAACAAACTGTTCTTTAATTTAGACAAAGTAAGCATATCAAACACAAATATTAACCATTCTATCTTTCAGTGAATACTTTAATGTAATAAAAGATTTGGAAGTAAATCACCAAAGCTATAAAACTCATATATGCATTTCCCATGTTGATCATACAACTTGTTTACTAAGGAAGAAGGAAGTGTTGCTTACCTGGCAGAAAGCAGGGGGAAAATAGTTTGTCATTTACCATCTATGTCTGTGTGGGCTTTATAAAAACAAACACATCAAGCATATCAAAATACCAGGTTTGCTTTCCAGTCAGTGTTACCTGGGAGAGGTACTAGGATGGATTTTGATTCATCATATAAAAAACTCCAGGCAAGCCTTCTTCAGTGCAATGCATTGTGGTTTGGAACACAAATAGATGTCACTGGCAAAAAAATACCTAAATACAGATGGATGTGAATCAGTGCAAGGACTTTACTACAACTCTGCAAGAACATGAAGGAGGACAGGCCAGTGAGAGTGCCAATGCTTCTTTGCTAGGATTGAGAGGCAGTGGTCTGGGCTCTCAGTTCTGCTATTGATCTGCTGCACACGGACACATCATTTTCATTTTGTAAAATCAGCCACAGCATCTCAGGGTCACAATGAGGCAGTAAGCTCAGTTGGCCCTGTGGGTGCCTTCTGAAATGGAAATTCAGGAAAGTAACCTTTGCTGCGATGTGGGATAGGTAAAAGTTAATTTGTGCTGTCACACTCTGTTTTCTTCTTCTTTCTCCTGTGAAATTGAACCCAAATTTTGAATAGGAGTGAAAAAACCAATGACTCTTCCTTGGTGTTCTGGGTTTATTAATAAAATGGTCCTGAATAACAGTTTTCTCTTCAGTCTTGACGATAGGTATGTTTTCCTGTATTCCTGTGTCCTGACAGTGGTCACAAGTGTCTATGTATCATGGTAGAGTAACCAGATCTTTATTCCAAAGTCATTAAATTCTGCATGGCTCAGGAGTGGTGCCTGGTAGTTGCCAGTGTACTGCAAGCCTACCTCCCCAACTTGCTGCCCTGCTCTTTCCATCTACGTCTATTTAGACCACTCAGTGAGGCTGTGCACTTGAAATTGCGATGTGTTTAAAGAGTACTCATTTGTGTTAAAAAATAAACTTTTAAAGAGCATTTTTTGGGTGAGGAGAGGAGGGGGATGTGGAGGAGGGTTGGAGAGAGGAAGTGTTTGAAGTTACCTGGAAGATTAAGTTCAAATTTTTGTGGTATTTCATATGTATTGGGGCAAGACTTGCCCTGGAAATTGCAGGGATTTAAGGAGCACAGTGTCTCTTGGATATCCATCCCTTTAAGCATGGTTTTAAGGGTTATTGTACACAAACCAAGCAATCTATAGTTTTTGTTGCTAATGGTTGGTGTTTTAGGGATTGTTAATCCTTCCTGTGGATTTCACACATAGAAGGTTGTGGCAGAAGGGCACAGACCCGCAAAATGGTGTCTTTTGGGATTTCAGTAGGTGTCATGTCACAGGAGTCCAGAACTCAGTATAGGCTAATTTCTCCTAGGAGACTTACAGACTGAATTTGTTGGCCTGTGTTGATTGTTTCTGAGCTGGTCCTTTTCTTATCACAGTACAAAGCTCACCCAGGAGTTCATGGCATGATGACATGTAGGAAACCTTCCAACCACATAGTACACTCAGCAGCTCTAGAAAGTGGTTGTTCAGCAGCAGCAAATGAAAATGGTCAGCCGGTGACTCAGCTCCACACACACAAATTGTCATTGCATTAATCGCCATTATCTCTGAAAACCTGTCAACGTTCTCAGCAAATGGCTCTTGCAGAGGGCCTGGAGGGCCATCAAATTCAGCCTGTTTTAGACAGCTTTTTTGAATCACCTCGCTTGGTTCAACAGCAGAAGGGCTTTCAGGGCATTTGCAAGCCATGAAAGGGCAAAGGTTGTTATTCTGAGGCAGAAGCAGGGTAATGAGTGACTCAGCCAATCCGTAGAGGAGGAGGAGGAGAGAGATCACATTTTCCATACTGTGGGCCACAAATACAGAAGCTGTAAAGCAGTGGGAAATCAGTGTGAGACCTTTTGCCCCTTCACACTATGCCCTGCTGTCTCAAGCTTCTTCCTTAGCCACGAAAGAGCTGGCCCGTAGCTAAAGGTCTGCAGAGGTCACCCCTCCACACCACTCAGCCCTTTCACTCTTTGACAGTCAAACTGGTGTTTAGGTGAAGTTGACTTTAGCCTGTGTAACATGCACAAATAACCTCAATTAGTGTATTAACCTGGCTGACCAGGTGGTAAAAGGCTCCATGCAATGCTGAATGCCTTCAGAAGACACTAACTTGACGACAACTCACTAGCTGGGAAGAGAAACGACAAAACCACATAAAAGGAAGGCTTTCTCTAGACCAGGTTGTAATTATGCTGCATGCATCTTAGTGCCTCAAGATGCTATGGAGTTGGCGTTAGAGGAATGTGTGTCCATATGTGACCAATAAACAGTGTAGTCCCCACGTAACCTCCTAATGAGAAGATTTTTAAACTGTATATTGCCATTATTAGAGAAAACTCTCTTAAACACAGTAAGTTCCCACATCTACATTCTCAATCATCCGTACTGGCTGTTGTAAAAGGTGGCATTCTGAGTAGGATGTTTGGTCTAAATATGTGTAGTTGCTTCCATGCTTTTAAGCAGTTTTTGATCCATCTGTGAATTAAGACAGGGGTTCCACAGCTTGATGCTTCGTAGCTTAAGACTGTCAGTACAGAACTCTCTAATGTACCTAATTTCTCAGCCAGTAGACTGGCTCTAGGCTGATCGGTGGGAGGGAGGTGAGTCAACTGATTTAAAGTAAATCACCCTAGAACTGTCTTCTCTGATCTCCAAAGTGCATATCCTCTTGTCATTGTAGCAGGATCTTCATGTGAAAATGAAAACACAGAATTTCATCTGAAGCTTTAAAGCAGACACAATTTTATATTCACAACACAAAAACATGATCCATTCTGTATTTCACTTGAGCATGTCATTTATTTTCAATCTCCCTCTGAGCAGAGAAAGGTACTATGATAATAAATGAAAACATAAATTCCCTTGAATTGCTGTTCTTTTGCTTTTTATATTGCTGCTGAGATTTTTGCTGGCCTTGGTTTCTCTTCCTGACTGCATTTGAGTCTATTAAGTGACATTTCTTAATGGTTCCAGTTGGTGTTTAGGAAGAGGAGACAATCCTCTGAAATCCAAGAGGTTGATGAGACTCCGAATCGGAATTTTTTCAAGATCAGATCCCATGTGATAGATCTGGCCAGAGCCAGTAAGAGAAAAGAGGCTTCTCTGCACAGCTAGTTTGTTGGCATTCTTACCCACAGCTGCCAGGCATAAAGATCTGCTTACCATAATTTGGAATAGGGACTTGAATTTTTTAAAAACTCTATTGCAGTCTTTCTTGCTGGGTTTCCTCTTCATGGACACAATGGATACTTACACATTGATGGGGACAAACTGACTGATTCAATAGCTTGTGGACATTCACCAGGACTGCTTTCAGCTGCATTTGCAGTGCTGTGTGTTTTTCTTCTTTGTCTTTCATATCCCAGGAGGTTGCTTTGGCTGTTCTGGAAAAGCATGTTTAGCTTGCATGTTGCTTCAGAATTTTTCCACAGAAGTTCTTCATATCCTCTTGTTTGTGCAACAGAACCAAATGTCAGAGCCTCAGTGTTTGTGATGAAATACAATTTTTGTTTTCCAGACAGACCTTCCTGTGACATATAAATGCTGGCAGCATGAAGCAACTGTTATGACACAGCTTGTCAGGAAAATAAATCTGGGCCTTGGGTTTTCACCACTTTGGGCTCCTGGTGACAGGTGTCCAAGTGGCTGCTGCCTGACTAGTCTGCTTGTATCCATAAAACCTCACACCACTAACTCACAGCAGGGAGGCTTGACACCCAGTGAATACTCTAACAAGGCTATCATGGAGTGAAGGCTTTTCAGATATGATCAGATGCTGCTCCATCTCTTCTTGTTTTTCTCTGCTGTTCCAGTGAGCAGGGCTGTATTCTGGACAATGTAAATGGTGTTTTGCTGTCACAGCTGTTCGTGCTACTGTGAGCAGCAAGAGTCAGCCTTAAGTGTTCAGTTCTTTCAGTGGGCAGTGTGCAGTTGGGAATTTCCTTTTAAATGTCCTTTAACGCAGTAGCACAGCCCTGTTTACTTGTAGGTACTGAATGTAGTATATCAGTAGCTTGACTACTGACAAAGAAGTGCCTCTAATACCTGCCAGCAATTCTGTGTTGCTGTAACCCTCAGTGTGGCAAGCATGTGAGGTAAACAGGCTTGTGCCAGTGCTCATGAGAGGGAAATAATGATTTTAGGAAGTGGGTGTTTGGGTTGGTTTTTCTTTTTTGTTAAGATTTCTCAAGTAAATTTGTAGATAAATGACTGTTCTCTTGCTATTTGAGCTTCATGGAGGGAATCAAATGGCCATGGGTCATCCTTACCCTGCAGAGCTGAGCCAATGATGTTGCAAGGAGTATGAGTCCTTTGCCAGTCCCAGGAGATATGTTAGAAGTCTTTGGAGCAAAAAGTCATGTTCTGAATTAAGGGATGGACCTGCACGCTCTTCCTTTCGTAGCTGAAATTTCTGAAATATTTCTGCTGGTGAAAGATACTTTTCATATAAGTTGGCAGCCCCTTGAGGGACAGCTCACTGTTGTAAATTCTGCTTATAAATTTTAATTAATCTTTATTTCAATAGATACTGATTTCTACTAGGTCAACTCTGAGTGAATAGTGAGAGGCCTCTATATGGTCTGCTGCTTTATGCAGTACTTTTCATTAAGCACGTAATTTCAATTACTGTTGATCTGGCTTTATCAAAAAGCACTGTTTAAGTGTTTATCTTTTTTTTCAGCTTACAGATGCCAGCAAAAATAGCATTGGCATTTTCATGTGACATTTGTAGCTACAGAAAAGCACAACTATTAAAAAAACAGGAAAAGAGCAATATGTACACCAAGGGCCAGATTTAAGTCAGGAAAGTACCTACATGTCCTATAGCTATGTAAATCCTTCTCAGTGTCTGAATAAAACTAAGTCTTTCAAAAAGCCGTGGGCTACTTAAGGCCAGATTTTCAGCAGTATTTGTAAGAGAGTGTTGAGGGACTGTGAACTTTGGTCATTTCAGTATTAGAAGCTTCAAGATAGAGATATCTAGCTAGTGTGGTTTTCAGAGGATTTTCATAATATGTGGTACTTAGGCATTTTTCAAAATTCTGCTGCTGTCTGTATCTGCATCTTTAAGCCCTTAAATTCTTCAATAAATCCAGACCTAACGTCTTTGGGCTGCATCTGAATGTTAGACTTCGACATCAAAATTTTCCTGGTGAAACTAAATAAATGTCCTACTTCTCAGAAGTCAGCAGGAGTTAGTCAGAACTTCTAAAGGTCTGGCTATGATTAGGAATGTGCTTAACTCTGAGATTTGTTACTTAGTTTGACTGCAATTAAACTTGCTTGCTTTGGGGTGCTGCTGTTTACTACATTTCATTGCAGCTGAGCAAGTTAACTAATGGCTGCTACAAAACTACTGCTGAAAAAAATAGCTTCTGAGGGTTTTTTTCCCCCTTTTTGTCTTTTGTCATCTTTGGTGTTCTGAAAAAATTCTGTCAGAACAAAGAACTGTGCAAGGGCATGCTGCTGTGGGGAGAGAGGACAAAGATGTGGAGAGGATTTGGGTTGTCTGTAATTTGGACAGTTTGTGCTGCCTGGCTTCACACTTGGCCTCAGTTTGCATAGTTACAGCATGAGATTTAGCCCTGCACTGGAACCCCAGGCAGCTGAGGGCAAGGAGGTGCAATGGGGCCTGAATCCATTAGGGAGAGGGCAAGGACCATGTACCCATGTGTTCAGGATTCTTCAGTCCCTCCCATTTCCCACTTTGAAAGCATCAGCTGGGGTGACTACAAGACTGGGAGGAATTTATGTATTATGGTGATAAAGGGTCATGAGATTTTGGGGGGTGTAAAACTTCTGGAGAAAAAAAAAAAAAGTGACTTCTCTTTTTCCTGATAATGCAAGTGGTGATAAGCCCCAGGGGATCACACCACTCTCTGATAGCAGCATTTGAGTTCCTTCTTCTGCTCTGAGGACATTTCATTTCAGGGATATAAGGATAGTAATAAAAGCTTTCTCCACACCTTCTTCCCAGAGCAATTCCCCAGTTCATAGCTGCCTGTCCAAAGCTACGTCAGTAATATTCCAGTATTCAGCCCAATAAAAATTTTGTCAAGAAAGCATAAAGTTTCTGTCAGATCTTTTCCATTAAAAATCACTTTTATAGCAGCAGGCTGTAACAAGCACACAGCTATGGAGTGAAAGTGTGAAACGATGAGAAATTTGGACAGTGTTATCGTCCAATGGGGAGTCAGTGGCAGGCCACTTAGAATGCCTCCAGTGTATGGAGCGTGACAACCAGAATATTTTTCACAACAGATTATAATGTAAGAAATTTATTGCAGATCTCAGAGGGGAATAACCCACACCACTGATTCTAGTCCTTCCCCCCAGATATATTGCTCAGATAATGTAAAGTCATAACTCCCTCTAAATTATTTATTATCCTGTCCCACCTTAGATTAAAAAATATTTCTGCTGGCTACTTGCAGGGTTAATATCTGTAGCCCTGTGTTTGATTTGCTGAAAGGCACAGTTATTTCTGTAGTCAATGGGAGGTGTATAGAATTTGCTTTGTCTGGTAGCTACACAGCTAGTTGTGATTAGAAACAGGACCTGCAACCGTGACCAGAACAAGTGGATCCAAACCCTGAAAGCCACTGTAGCCCAGGAGGAAGACAGTTATTCAGTGAAAGGATTTGGCATCATGATCACTGACTGAAATGAATCTGATTCATTGCATACCTCTGTTTAATCTTTCATATGATGGATCATAACACCAAGAGCATTGTGACATGAACCAAACTTGGCATTCATCAGATTAATTCCTCATTTTTTATCGAGAAGTCAGGAATGTTGATAATTTGCAGCATATTTGTAGCAGACAGCGAAGTCTGCATGACAGACAATATAAGTCAGCTACCAGTTCTGTGTGTGCTAATGCATTCAGGAAACAGCAGCCTTCTTAAAAAGTGACTTAAGAATATAATTATTCTGAGATAGTGGCTTCCACTGTGAATGCAGGGGCTTACCACAAATAATGGGTGAGTTAGTTTAAGAATAAGGAGTACATTCTGATCCGCACCAGACTTTAAGCTGTTGTAGACTAAAAAAAAAAAATGCTAGAGAAGGAGAAGATTTTTAAGGTCCTAAAAATGAAAAGTTTATGAGCAGTGCAAAATTAATCATGGAAGACTTACTTGACCTTGCACTTCAAGGTTAAACAAATAACTTGGGATAAAAAGGAGGATTTTTACAGAATATAAATTCAGCCAAACTTGTCCACAGCAGTACTTCTTCACTTTCCTCTGAGTATCCTGTGACTAGTCATTATGAGAAACAAGGGCACACTGGTTTTACCTAATCTGTTGTTTCTTCTGTAAACTACTTTCAAACTGCTTTGTACCTCATTTATTAATCGTGGGTTATAAGAAGGGGACTAGAATGACAGGGCAAGATGAACACCCTTTCATCAGCATGCTCTTCTATGGTCCCTCTTTCTTCCTTATCACAAGAAAATAGCTGCAAAAGTCCATCTCTTTCATTTTCAGAGAGGCTTCTTGGGTGTCCTGACTTGGCAGCTGGAGTTGGTGCAAGGCAATGAGTACCTTTATGCCAGCAGTGGTGCAGGGTATCAATCAGTACTGCAGGGCTGGAGTGGTGGTTGAAAGGCTTCTTGTTCCTTCTGAGAAAGGAAGCATTGTCATGAAAATTATGTCAGTGATGCACACATAAGCGAGGAGTAAAATTAATAAATTAAAGCTTTCATTGCTAGCAAGGTTTTACTTTTACTTCTGTGGTAACTCATAAGCTATCATACCCTTTGCTTGGAAAGTTTGTGTGTGGTTTAAAATCCTTTGTTGTGGTACCAAAGAAGAAAATAATTATCTTTCACTTTTATTGGAAAGAGTGGACAGTCTATCCCATGCATCAGAAGAAGATAAAATGAATGTAGCCTGTATCCCTAAAGCTATCTTGATCCCTTAGGGAACAAGAGAGGAGAGATTGGGTAGGGGGTTACAGAACTCCCAGCAGGGTGTTCAGAGAGCTCCTCCTAGATATCATCCAAAGTGTAATTTAGTCACTGACATGTGTCTGGCAGGCCAGGTGTAAGGGCAGGACAAGAAATCAGTTGTTAAGGTAGAGAGAATTTTTTCTGAGATAAATGTAGCAGAAGTTAAAATATGGCCATTCTTTTATCATTTATGTTCCTTGCAGTTGGCTAGATGAGTTTAGTGGAACAAGGCATTTCTCTTGGCTTGGCTAGAATTATAAAAGTGTGCATCCACAAGGATACAGCACTCCAAACACTTCCTGAAATCAGGTCAGGGAATGAGAGGAGGCAGAAGAGTGTCTAAAACATGGTGCTTACTTAAAGCTGCTTGCAAGAACGTTAGACCAGAACTAATGTTGAAGTCGTTGTAGGACATAAGCATCCATCCATCTGTGCTTTTCCTCAGTCAGGTCAGTGCACTTCATGCTGAAAGTGGGGTTGAGGCTTCAATCTAGGAAGAAATTTTTTTATGCCCTCTTCCAAGGGAAGATTTGAACAAAAAAGTTGGCATTTACTGCAGTACATGTTGTTACATTTTACATCCTGATCTGTTGATGATTTCATCACTTGAACTTCTTGATGCATTGATTTGATTTTACTCATGACCTTAATGTGATCCTCAGATTGTTCTGTCTTTAATTACCTCAGTAAAATTGTAGTATATTAGCTCAGTGGAGTGCTAATTTAAGTGCCTCTTTGCTTGCTCAACCTCTTCTAGAAAACTCATTTTAAAAAGTCAACATAACAGGTTTTATCTGTCAAATTTTGCAGCAGGACATTGCATTCAGTGGGTACAAATAACCTTCAGCAAAGATTGCAAGTCAGTGCTTTCTGAGACAAATTTACTATCCAAGTCTTTTGGCCTGACCTAGTAAGAGAAAAAGCATATCCATACCAGAAACTGTGTAGTGGAACAAGGGAAATAAGCCATTTACTAGAGAGATTTAGCAAACAACATTTTCAGAACTGCCCATGTGAGGTAACTTGTATGGATTTAGGGCTCTGTCCTACAGCCAGTGAGGACAGGGAACCTTTCAATGAATAATTTAAAAGGCTTCATAAACCAAACTCTAGTTCATTGTGCTCCCACAAGCCACTTAAAGGGGGTATCCCTCCTATATGCTTTATCCATTATGGGCAGAGTGGTAGGGGGGAATATATGAGAGACATTGCTTGGAGTCCTGGTGAATTTTTTCTTATCTCACCTCATAAGATTTACCTTTTCTTTCTGATTCTCTTCCCCACCAGCACATGTGAGGGGAGAGTGAGCAAGCAGCTGCATGGTACTTGGTTGCCAGCTCGTGTTAAGCCACTACAAGCCCCAGATTCCTTCTGCTGAAGCTGCTTGGCTAAAGCTGCACTGCTGCTGCCTCAGCAGGGTCCATGGGTCAGCTCTGGGTGGCAGAACAGCCCCTCCCAGCTTGGTGCTGCTTAGAAAATGGAGGGAAGGCTGGGAAAGAGGATACTGCTTGGCACTGGAATGCCAAAGATGATGCTAGTAGATACATAGGAATCTACTATTCCTACTGATAAAGGTACCTTTATCCCAATTATACCTGAGGGGTGGCTAAGGGGTTCCCAAAGCCACAATGTAGTCAGCTTCACCAGCAAGGTCCATTTTCTCAGTAACAGCTGTGTGCTGCACCCAGGGCACTGTTAATCACTGTGACACTGCCCAAAGGTCTGTACAAATTACTCTGCTTTTTAGCATGTGTGTCCCTACAGCCAAACAACCCCAAAGAATTTTGGAGAGGGGTATTATGAAGCCATGAAAACGCACTTGGTTGACTGCACAAATCCACAAATAAAAGTGTGTGGGCCATGTATCTTGTTTACAGTTGTATAAAGCCTGCTGATATCAGCCATTTCAAATGGGTGTGGGATGAGAGGCATCATTGCTCTTTCACAAATGGACACTAAGGTCACTCAAAATCAATAGCAAGTAAGAGGTGAAAAGCAACTCTTAGAGAAAATAAGGTTGAAACTGCTCCACAATTTGAGGTTTGACCAACCACTTCTGTGCAGCTTGCACAGCTGCAGAAGCAATTGTAAAAACACCTGGGGTTTGTGTTCTCGTGTGTTTACAAAGCCCCTGCCCTCATGTACCTCAAAGACAAAGCCACACAGTTACACAGGAGAAAGAAATAATTTATCTAGAAATGGGCACTGATATCCAAAGTTCTTGTTTGGACACCCAAAAGCAGTTCTCTTTGTGTTTGCCAGCTCTTTGTATTTTTAACAGCAGCATGGTGCACTGCAATGTTTAATAGTGATGGTCCACTAATATTTGCCTTTTTCTGTGTGCTCAAGCACTTGTGTTCTTATGGGCAGCTACAGAGATTTTATATGTGTATATACATATTTTTTAAATGAGCTCACGTTTGTGTATAAAAATGTCTGAATTTCTGGCTTATCAATTTTTATGCTCATGCTTATGGAAAAATGCATGTGAAAAAATAGCTTTTTACTAAAATACCTGCAGAGTACATGTTTCTGTGCAAGTTTTCTAACTCTTCCTAAATAACTTATTTTGGATTGCTTGATATTGGTGACGAGCTTTTTTGCATTATGGCTCCTAAAAGTAGACACAGTGCTAAAACTAGTGCAGAGCAGGGAAGAAGGATAAGGTTTTGCACCACAGAGACTTGCCTCCTTTTTCTGTCTTAGACATTTGCCTTTTCACAACAATTTTGCTGTTGACATGCTCAGCTTGTGATCTAATCTGTGCTCATTAGAGGGCATTTTACACATGCACAGAAGGCAGACTGAGGGAGGGGGAGAGCCTTTGCCAGTACTTACAATTTGAAGTTACTTCCCCAAAGTGGAATTTGTGTACAGCAGTCACTCTCCAGGCCAGATTTTGAATCTGTCACTCCAACCATAAATCATATATTCACAGGAGTGGAAAATTCGAATAGGCACCTGCTGTCTAATGGAAAAAGTTTTTCATTCCTGCTCTAAACAACATTGTTTGTAGCTTTACACTGACTTGGATTGAATAAATTCAAGCTCTATTAAAGCTTTAGCAGAATTTCAGTTACTCCAAGAAGGTTAGATTTTTGTTAAACTTCATTTGAATACCTATGTATTTTTTATGCTATGTTAAGTATACCATTTAATGGATTTTGATTGATAATGCTGCCTGAAGCCTCATTACTTGAAAGCTTTATGCTACCAGAAGTGTTTTCAGTCTCTGATGGAGAAAAATCAGCTTTGTGGTTGGAGGCTGCCTTTTCCAAACTGAGAAATCAATAAATTTTCTCATCCTTTTATGACAGACCTAGAATTTCAGCTCTATGTGCTCTGAGTTGTGTTCTGTGAAAAAATATTCCTTAAAGGAAAATTTAGCTGTCATAATTGATGGAATGCAGCTTGCAGTCTGTTATTGGGCACCTCAGCTTGGGAAGGACATCAAAGTGAGGCTATTTATTGGGATAACAAAAAAAAGTATGAGCATGTGGAAACTGTCACCCCCTCTTGCCTCTGGGTGTCTAGTTTATATTCACTCCAGTGGAGGCACTCATGGTGTCCTATTTTCCAAGAGCCTTCTTTCATTCTTCCTTTTTAATTTTTTTTTCTCCTGTCCTACATACTTAACAGAAAAGTAAATCATGGTACTATAGCAAAACGGGATCAAAGTGAAAGAGGATCCTTTGCTACTTTCTAATCCGAATGAGAAAGGTGGTGTAAGCAAACAAGTGAGATGTCTGCTGTTCTGTGACACAGGAATGTTGCTTTCAGAGGAAATGCCTTGTTTGAAGACATCCAGTGGTGCCCATAGCCAAGGCTGCCTCTTAGGAGGGAAGAAGTGGTCTTAATTAGGATGATGTCAGCAAGAATATAATAATATTGCAGGTACAATGTCCCTGCGAGTTAAAATTGCCATGAAGTTGTCCTTCAACAGTGTCTGAAAAAAGCCTTGGTAGAACTGAAAATTTTATTGAAGGGAAAGTTTGTTGCAAAGTTTTGTGTTGAGTTTATTTTTTTTTTTAGTGAAGACTCTGGCTTCATGTCATGTTTTCAAGAGGATAAGATTTTTTGTTCTGAATCTGTGTGACAGAACTGAAATCTCATTGTAGATCATGCTTAGTCCAGTAAGAAAGTGTTTTGCCAAGATGCTGCACTGCTGGTGTGTGGGGCCTGGGTTCTTGCAAAAGAGAGATGGAGGTTTCTGTGTGTGCTGGTGTTAAGTGGTGACCATGTGGAACTCAAAACTTACAGCACCTTGCTTTTCTCTGAGAAGCAAGATCTTCTTCAGATGTGTTTTATGTCTAGGAGAGAATTATTCTGCAAGTTGCCACCTTCTCCTTTGAACAATAATTGTGGAACTTCTTCCTCAAGTCCAACCTACCCACCCTTCTGTTTGTCTTCAAGACCAAGTGGTCCTGCATCAATTGCATGCTGCAGATGAATATGTGAGGAGGGGGTGGCTGGTTAGCAGAGCATTATTCTCCTCTCTGTGCCTAGGAGTGGGTTGCAGATGGGCAGGATGAGCATCAACCAGCACAGGTGAAGACAGTACGGAGAGGAGCTGAGCTTCACTCGTGTGTGAAGCAAAGGCTCTAGGGATGGACCTTGAGTGTCTTCTGTCAGCAAAATGCTGCCTCTTCCATAGAGCAGACAGAATGAGCTGCAAGCTCTGTATTTACTGCAGAAATTGTGCAGAATACTGCAGAATTGGCTCATAAGTGTGTGAAGGTCATTAACCAAGTGCCATCTACTGGCACAAGAGGTCTTTATTGTCTGCTTGCTTAACATGAGACATGAGCGTGCACCTCAAGCTGAGCTTCTTCCAGGTGGGTCCTGAATGCCTGCCCAAGTGCCAGCCTAGTTTTAACTCTGGCCACAACTTTTATTCCTTCACCAGCTTTTTCAGTGTCTGTGGAAATCCCCTCATGCTCTCTTTGGCAGAGCTCATGGACTAGAACTGCCTCTTGCTACCTGACTGGGCTGCATGGACAGGACAGGTCAATGCATATTGTTGAGTGACCCCGTTGAAGTGGCATGGTATCTCACAGAAGGGTGTACACATTCAGCTAGCTTCTGACAGAAGCACTGTGTGTCCTGCCACTCTTCCACGTGTCCTCAGATGTCAGCAGGCTCCCTTGAGTCTTTATGAACTAAGGTAGAGAAGCTGGGAAATCATTTGCAGCTCTAAAGGAATGCACAGCGGGCAGGGGGGCTGGTATTGTCATTTAATTAATTTAATAAATATATTTATTGGAATAGGAGTCATATCAGTGTAATCATCACCGGGAGGCCTCTCATTCATCTATTTTTCATGCAGAGCAGATTTTTGTACAGCACAGGTGCAGTTTCAAAAGATGGCAGGACCAAAGCCTGAGTAGGAGGCAAATAGATCTTCCTGCACTTGGCAAAAACTGGGCATGACTGGGCAATTTGTCACCCAGCGTTACAGTACAAAGACACTGTATCTATTTTGTTCATGAGAGAAAATGAGGCAACTTGCATTTTTTTGTGGAGGGTGGAACTGTGACCTTTTTAGCTGCTTGCTTCAACAGATGAAAACTGAAGTCCTCTGACAGAGCTCTCTCAGGAAAATTTGTCCTGCTGTTTCCCTTGATTAAGAGAAAATGGTTTTTCTGCCTGGCAAAAATGTTTGACATTTAAAAGATTATATAAAAAAATCCATTCTTCAGTAAAATAAAATGACAGTTTTGTAAAGTTCTTCACTGAGAATGAGGCACTAGGATAGACTAGGGTACCCATTCCCATGATGGAAGGCCCAGGCTCAAGACATTGCTAGAACCAGGAACTCAAACTCAAGCCAGGAAAGATGCCCACATCACACAATTATTCTCAAGTGGAGTCTTCCTCCCTCATGAGTTCAGTGTCCATCTTCTCCACAGAAAGCCCTTGAGAAGCATATTGACAGTAGCAGTAGCTCTCCTCACAGGAGAATTTGTCATCTTTGTGCAGGGGAAATATATTTCCTAGAAGATTTCCCTCTGTCTAGAGCACACACTTTATTTAAACATCCAAAATATTGAAGTAAGAAGCTGTTCACAGAACAATCACCTTATCATAAAACACATCCTGCTAAGAACATGATTTCTGTTTCCATTTAACGTGAGGCAGTGTTCCTCATTATTCTTTGCACACTAAGCTTCATCTAAATCAAATTTAACTGAAAAGGACAATAGTGCTATTGATTTCTAGTACTAAAAATAATGCATAATAACCTCACTGTACTGTCAAATCTGTTCAGTGAATGAAATTGCTGTCACAGAAGATGTATCATTATTCATCAATTTTATTATCCTTGCCAAGTAGGCCGGCACCTTCATTCAAGTCATTTCTATGGAACTTGACTTGAGCAAGAAGTTGACAACATGATCTGCGCTTTTTGGTCACCCATACATACCCAGGAGCTGTTCAAATGTCTTTATTCCTGTGAGGAGAGCATGGAGGTGCCTTCCTCCTGATTGTATTTCTGAGGCTAATAGGTATGGGAAAGCTGCAGTTTAGCTGAAAACAAGATGAGGAGAGATGGCGTGTGCATGTGTTTGAACGTTTTAAATCTGTACGCAACAGTGCCAGGAGCAAAGATTCCTGAATTAGAAAAGATATAACAAGAAGATTAAAAGCACAACTCATTTGTTATATGCTATCATCTAGGCTATATGCTTTTCTCTTCTGTTTTTAAATACTGTTTATAGTGAGTGCTGCAAAGGAAATCCTGCAGTACAGGGTGCCAAGAGTTGTGTTTTGGGACAGGGAGTTGCAGTTGTATTGGAGGTTCAGCTGGCATAAACTGGCTTGGGTTCACAGATGGCATTTCCCTTCTCTGCAATGTGCTGTAACATGGCTCGATTCATGGGTGCATGCTGGGGATGATTATTTTTAGATGACAACTGCCTAGCTCTGGAGGGGCCTTGAGGAGTCTTTGTGCCAATAAGGGAACTATGGCATCAGCAGTGTGAAAATTGCTGCAGCTTGGCATCCAGGAAAAATACTTCTCAGCTTGGTTCAAGTTCTGGTCAGAGAGAACCACCAGCAAGTACTGACACCAACAGCATGGCTTTTGGGACCTGGGGCTTTTTCTGTTTGTTAAAAAAACCCAAAGGAACAAACCACTAAATCCAACCATGCCTCTTGCAAGTATTCTTCTCTTCTCACACACACTTGGTTTTTCTGAACTGCTGAGTGATTTGGCTTGGGATACACTTCCCCTCTTTGTTTTTGTGATGTGTCAAGCATTCATTATGAGGAGTTCTTGATCCTACATGCCTCTGTAGCCTGTGCTTTGTAACAGTACCACCACTTGCAGCTGAAGTCCAAAACTGCTCTCCTCTTTCTGGTTTTGATTTGTTGGTGTGTGTATCTGCCCTTCCAGGGGCTGGCTGGAACCTACTACAGAAAGGCAGAAGTGCAGAGTGGAGCATATTTCACTGGTTTTTTAGTCTGACTGCTAATGGGAAATACTGACACTCTTTCAGGAAAGCTCACTCACGCGCCATCTCAGTTTACCTTGAGAGTTCAGGCTGACTGCAAGGTTCAAGGAAAGGGGGTTTAACTGACTCCAGCCTTCAAATTTACTTCAGTCAGACTGGTGAGGAAGTTTGCATGAGGTTGAAGGTCAATTCCTTTGTCTGTAGGTATTGGAAAATACAGGGGGGGGAAATAGTTCTTTTTGTGCCCAAGGGCTTTCCTGTAAACCTCATATTTCTGCTCCCCACCACTTAGATCATGCAGATGATTATTGGAACACAGCTGACTTCTCTGACATAAACCCCACTCATTTCTGTTCCAGTCATCTTCCCAGGCCCTCCTATTTCATCCTACTCAGGGGAGAGGAACACCTGAGTAAGGAAGAGTGGGAGGAACTGGCAAAACCCCAAAATTTTCACATTATGTAGCTTATCTAGTGATGATGATGAGTCTGGGGGCCAAAAGCTTCTTCCATTAGCAAGGCCTCTTGAGGAAGGGAACCTCTGTAGAGTGGTGATGCAAAAGGATAGGAGCCTGTGGGCAGGTTACAGAACTTGAGCTCAATGGATGGTCTAGGCAATGCACAAGCCTTTTGGAGGGCTGCTCTTGAGCAAGAAATTTCCTCAGCTGACCTTTTGGCATGGGCTAACTGCCTTGAGCTGACAGTTTGCTTTCCAGGACCTACATGACACCTGAGGTGGAAACACACTTCCCACAGCAAGGCTATTAATAAATCTGCTTTTGTGAGCTCTTGGCCACAGTTTGAGGCCATATTCTTCTAATAACCCTAAAATATGTTTTGTTTTCATGTACTTGTGGATATTAGGTTGAACCTTTCCTACTGTCAGGGATTTCTGAAACCTTAATTGCTTTTTCAGCTTAATTGCCCCTGGAATGAGCTCAGGAATTAGCTTTCTGCTAATGGGAAAATATTTGAGCTGTTAAGGCTCTAAACTATTATTTTTAGACCTAAATTAAGGTGGGGAAATGAGATGCAGATAACAATCAAGGTTTCAGTGTTATTACACACAAATGCACTAGGACTTACAGGATTAAATACAGCCTGAGTCCAAGAACCTGTTCAAAATGAGTAGTCTTGAGATGAAACATTCTCTCAACTACATGCCATCTTGATGTTATTTATCCTTGTTTTAATGTAAAGGTTTTGTTGACAGGTGTAATTTCAATAGTTTCACTGAGTTTATATGCTAAAAGAGTTTGCTTTATTGGAATAATATGGGAAACTTTTAGGGTTTTTATTTTTTTCCCCTCATCTTAAAGAAAAAAATTGAGAAATTGAGTAATGACCTAATTGGTTTTAGCAGATGCTCTGCCAGCATGTGGAGAATTCATGTGGTATTGCTTGTCATCAGGGGACCTTAACCATTTTTGAGCACTTACAGCCCTCAGAAGCAGTACAGTAATACCTTGCAGTACTTCTGAGGCATATGCAAAATACAGGTTTCAGCAGATACTGCTTAAAACAGAGCAGTTTGTGAGAGTAAAAACTTGAGTGTAGCAAATTAGCAGTTTTATTTTATACCCAAGTCATTGCTCAAAGATGGAAAATTATGCTAAAAAACCACAGCATGTGATAAAGACTAACATTGTTTTTACTACTAGAAAGAAATTTTAATAGAATGGTTATCAGTGTTGCAATTCTCGTCACTTACTGGTTTGTATAAGGAACTCTTCTATGTGATGGCCCCTCTGACAAGGCAAACCTTAAAACAAATTCAGACAGATTCATCAGTCAAAAAGTCTTGTGTTTAATCATTCTGCTTATGTAGCTCACTCAATCAGGTTTTTGCCAAGACTTTTTATTTTAGGGGCCTACATAAGGTAATATTTGAGACCCTGTAGAAATGTAACATCTGGTTCTTTCATTAAAGGCTGTCAAAATGTATGTGTGCAACAGGACCTAAATAAGATCTCATTGGGGAAAAAAGAAATAATTTGAACCTGAATTGAAACATTTGTTATATGTTTTGTTGAAACAAATGGAAAATTCTGCATGAATCTACTCTAGATCTTGTCTTGTTATTTTTCCCCTCTTGACTCTGTCTTTATAATATGAACAAGGCTGTTCCCTGCTGGAGACCTTTCCTGTGAGAAGAAATACAAACATTTGGCTCAGAAGCAGGAGAGTTAACTGGACCTTCCTGGAACCCTGCTCTTTTTTTGTTAAGATCATGGGGTAAGAAGTGAAGGGCCAGGTACTGAGTGGTTTCTGTATCCAAGAGCTGCCAATACAGAGCAGAACACTGTAAAAAGGGAGGGAGGCACACTCCTGCTGTGATATATATATATATGCTTGAGCATACCTTGACTTTACCTGGAAAGACAAATATTCCATCAATCTGATCCTGCTGCAGAGCAGAAATTATGCCAGCCAACACGTGGAGGTGTTCCCCAGGCCTAGCAGCTGGAAAAGCCGTGGTTTGTGTCCTGGCCATCATGGGAATGTGCTTTAGTCCAGCTGATCCCTCTCCAGGAATGTGCCCCTTTTAAGCTGTTCTGGGTTTACAATGACAGTTGTCTGGCCAAACTGGACCTTTCAGCAGTCTCTCCCCCCTGCCTTCCATGATTCCTGAGCACACACAGATGCACTCCCCTGAGTGCTGGGTGTCTGTTGGTGCCTCTTGTGCTATTATTGTGTTCCCAAGTGAATGCCATGCTGTGCAAAGCTGGCATGAGCTGCATCAGGCTCCATAATGAGATGCTGGTTGTACTGCCAGCACACCACTTCCATCTCTAAAGGATAAGTAGCATCATTTATGGGAAGCCTTGAAAGCTAAAGCAGATCTGGCTGTGACAGGGGAAATCAGATTTATATAATTTTCTGACAGACAGTTAAGCTTAAAGCTGCACAAACCGGAAATATACTGTCAAAGAGAGTTAATGCTTTAGAAGCCCAAGGTTTTGTGAGGCAAGGCACAGACCTCTCCTCTTACAAAGATGCTGCTGCTTTCTCCTGTCTTTTCAGAACCCCACACTGCCATGACACAAGACCCCACCCTCCCATAAATGTGATCCCTATTAAAGGTAATAGAAATAAGAGCATTTTAATGAGGGATGGGTTTGGACTAGACTCTACCATGACTTAGACTTTAATGTTTATATGACAAGAAGTAGCAGCAATTCTCCTTAGTTATAAGTGGAACAATGAGTACATTTTAAACTCACTAATGCAGGGGAAATGATATGAAATGAGTTAAAAGCTGAGACTGGGTCATGCAAGCACAATGCCACAAAGATATCCTGAACCATTAGGGCTGTCGTATGCTGTTTCAGTAGAATAATTTATCAGTTCCGTAAGTTTTGGCACAGTATCTCAAACCTAACATTTAGCTAGGGCATGTGCGTGCAAAAGGCAGGAAGGACATGGAGGCTGAGAATTTATTACACACAATTGTTGCACTCTTGACTGTTTTGGTGGGGAGGGTATGTTGCATCACAAAATGTGATGGTGGAATACATGAGTCAAAGAGAAGGCTGCTGAAAGCGATGGCAGCAAACCCAGGTTTGTGGGTTTGTGCTGTGGAAACCTGTGGAAAACATGTTCTGCTTTATATGCCGTGCAGTAACAACTTGCACTGTGTCTAGGGGGTCTGGCTGTACCCTAAAAACACACACAGGTACCCCTGATGTGCAGAGCTGCAGAGGTTAAACGAGAATGTTTTAATTGTGTCTGAGGTTAGGGAAGTTAAGATTTGACAAAGCTACCTTGTGCAGTGTGTTTTGATGAGATCCTACAAACCCAAAGGACCTGGAGATACCAAACATCCTTAATACACTTGATGAGCCTGCTAATATATGTGTGTGTATATATATTATTTTTCCCCTCTCTCCTGGGACTTTATAGCTAAAAGAGAGTTTCTGAGGGTGAAGCGAGTTTGTCATTCAAGTATTACTGCACATTCAAACCCAGCAGGCTTTTGCAGGACATTCTGTGAGCTTGATCCCTATGGTCTCAAGTTCAGAGGCATTTATACTTTTCCCCCTGTTTGAGTGTGGTCCAGGGTGAGGACAAAGGAAAGAAGAGTAGAGACTCTGTCCATGTGAAGAACACAAATAATTATGTTTTTGCTTAAAAACTAAAAAAAACAAATCTGTTCTTTTGAGAGGCACAGTTTGTGCTGCAACTGCTGTAATTCTGTAGAAAATTGTGCTACTTGAGGATCTTTCTGCTGGAGGCAGGCGTTAAATTTAATTCTCCCTCTTCTTATTGTTACAAAATAACTGTACCTGCTTATTGTACATTGAAATAACTCTTCAGTGTAAAGTTTTAACCACAGATGACAATTGCAAACTCTTGTTTAAAGATGACAGATATTTTTCCCCCTGCAAAGACAATCTACTCCTTTTTAAAAGAAGTACTTTTGAAAGCTGAATGTATCCTTACTGCTTTAACATCTCTTTCATTTACATACTGCACTGAAGAAAAAAACCCGAGTAAGTAGAAAACCAGAGAAGGAGGTAGAAAAACAAGACAGAACTAGATAATCAAAAACACTTAAAATTTTTTTCTGTCTTCAGATATTCCACATGCTTCATCTCTATTTATCCATTCAAAAGGAACTGATAGGAACTCATCATTTTTGAGATTTTTCCATTTGAGTTAGGTGCCTTCATGCGCTGTCAGCTGCCCTTAGCACTTCTTGCTGAGGAAGTGGTGCTAAATAGATTCCTGTATCAAAAAAGGTAGTTCCCAGATTTGGGAGGCCCTTCTAGCAGACTGTTTAGGGGAAGCAGCCAAAATCACCAAGTCCAAACCCCAAGCAGATCACAGGTGAACAAATATAAAAAAAAAAAAAAGAATTTTCAGAAATTTTACACTACAGCATAATTATGTGTCTCATTAAATTGCTCTTCCTTTTATTATCTTTGCGTTTAGTACAGTAGGGGTTTTGTTTGATGTTATGGTGATTTATGAGTACTTGTGAAATGACAGAGAAAGCAGAATTCTAGTGAGAGGTGAATGATTGCCCTTAATAGACCGAGGGATTCATAGTTACAGCTTTGCTTGGCAATACTTTCCTAGTTTGTAGAGCATTTGTTTGTACAGTGTTTCAGTGGGATACAGATCTTTGAACATCTCTGAGCTAAATGTGTATTTACCCAGGTAAATGTTTTGCTTAGGTTTCAGATATATTTTTGCTTGGTTTTGGTTTTTTACTTCATGGTGGTTTTGGCCATCACAGAAATTAGTGGCTCCCAGGTGATTTCAGCATGTGCCACTGTGAAGATGAGATGCCATTGGGTCTGTATGGAATCCATAGGACTTGAAGACAGAAAGCCGTAGTGTTAGTGACACTGTCTCAGCTTAACTGCTTAACCCAAGGGGAACACAAGGAATTTTTGGTTGGACCTTTTTATCTGTAAATTTTCTCTTTACTGTTGATTTTGTTATATATCCATCTGTTTATAATATGCTTACTTGGGTTTTTTTAGGGCTACTTTAATAACTGCTTTAGATTTTGGATCTTAAACTGCTTCACAAACATTTCACAATTTCCTTTCCATCTCACAGTTATTAGGCATTTTTACCTCTAATACATATGTAGTCTTCACTGTAGGAAATCATAAAGTTGAAATGTAGAACCTTCATAGTTGTAAGAGATGGACCTGAGTGTTGGGAAGCTAGTGGACTCTCTCTTTGGTTCTGTTTTGTTAATAATAATGGTCTTACTATCCAGAAATTCCAGTCTCCCAAAATCTGAACCCAGATGCTGATGATGTAGGCTGGTGTTTTCCCAAAACTGAGTGAGCATGACCCTGTAGTAGCGGAAGCTGTTCAATTATTATTTGATGAGATTGCCCATGTGAACCTGGCATGAGTATATTTAACACTTCCTGTTTGTAATTACCAATGTTCTGCAACATGTTAAAAAGAGTCCAGAGGCTTTGGCCCTGCGTGCTCTACAGTATGTTAAACCTTGTTTAGGCTTACTGCAACACTCTAATCACAGATCTTGTTGCCTGAGGGAATTTTCTCACGTTTCTTAATTTAATTAAACATTTCCCATTAAGTTTAATTAAATGTTGAGATGGAGAATTCCTCCTTAACCCTGCAATAATAAGGCTTTACAAACCAAAGTACAGTTTTAACAGATTTTATTCTGAGACTTCATCTCATTTGATACAGTGAATAATTTAACAGCGATTTTAACATTCTGGGATTTTGTGAAGTCTGTTTCTATTTATCTCCCTCCAGCTCATTGGGAGCAAGCGAGACGGGTCACCAAAATACCCTAATAATTAGAAGGGAGGTGAGGACCATGTCTACACCATCTCTGCTTGTCTGGTAGTTGTAAACTCTCATCAGTGCAGTGCCCGCCTGAGAATCCTGACAAGTAATCACTTTTCTGGAATTTTCCAAATTTTCCAGTTTTATGGCCACATTAATCAGAGTGTAGCTAGTTCACGTCCCATATTTTTGTACTGACAGCACTGGGCAATCAGACTGACTGTTGGAAAGTTTAGGTACCATGTAATGTAAATAGTTGTGCAGGTTAGCTATGCTTATCTTTATTAAAATTCCGAGGTGTCGTGAAAACTGTGTTGCTACATGGAAAGAGTACTGTTGCAGTTATTTCACCAGTAATGGAGGTATTTCCATATTTCTGTTCAGTGGGATTAAACTTTTTTCCCATTTTTATGTGAGAGTGACTGAAGTTGCTCATTGATCCTTTGGATAGAAATTACTTCCTATTGCTCTTCAAAGCTTTGCATCTCTTTGGGCTTTTCTCTGTGTGTGTGTGTATGTATTACAAACACTTTGCTATTTAAAGAAAAAGAAAGAGAAATGTGACATGGGAACTGTACATCCCACATGCCATACAGCAGCATGCTGAAGGAATTTCAGCTTTAAGGCTGTTTCTTTAGGCTCCCAGCTGACTTATGATAGCACAATGTGAAATTGTAGAATGCAAAGAGTCCCATCAACACCACATCTGTTCAGATTTCTTGCTTTCTAGCTTCCACACTGACGTTCACAAATATGAAAGGGGAGAAACTTACAGTTCTGTCTGATATGCAGAACATTTTATAGTGTAAAAAATTACTGTAACTATTTTAGTCAAATACGTTATTCTGTCAAGACCAGGGTATAAACATAGTAATTTTACCTTTTATATAAATTGTTTTCACATCAAAAAAGGCTTATTTTACAGTGCTTCCATGCACAGAAAAATCTGCTGTAAAAGGTAAGCTCCTGGCTGTGTTTATTTCAGTAGAATTTACTACAAATTGCATTTATAGAGTAATGAGGCTTTGAGCCATCCCACCTTGCTTTCTCTCCAGGTCTGCTGTTCACAGCAGGAAGGAAAGTATTCCGATGCCACTTGAAAGCCAGTTGACCCTGTGGAGATGCTGTTTCTTCTCCAGGATCTGCTGGCTGTGTAATGCCTGGACTACTATTTTAGGCACTATATTTCAGTGGAATGCTGAGCTCAGACCTGATTGTCCCTGCAGCATCATTTAAGGCTGGAAATTTTGTAGGTGGGAAATACCAAACCAAGTCCTTTACCTCAAAAAGTTATTTTAGCTCATCGATTTTTCATAGTCCACATCACAGGAGCAGGTTTCCTTTACAAAAGGTGTCTGTGCTTTGCAAGTTCCTTGTTCAGTGCCACACCCACATACAGCTTCAGGATCAGCAGATCAGGCTTCTTTGGGGATCCCCTGCTCTGAGCATGATGTTCCCGTCTCTTATGGATTTATCATGGTTCTCCCACCATAAAATCCGTAAGATTTATTATCCATAAGATTTATTACCCATTTTCTTTTCTTTCTGAATCACATCAACAAAGTCTGTAGCCCCCGAAGAGCTGCTTGGAAATCACCTTATATTGAACATAAATATATTAAAAAAAAAAGGTGAGAAAGAAGGGCTTTACTTACTTTTCTTTCTTTTCTCAGTGCCTTTAAAATTCGTTTGTTTATTTGCTTTTTGTTGGGGTTATTGTGTGGGGTTTTTGTTTCATTGTTTTTTGGGGGGGAGTTTGTGAGGCAAGTTTCCTAATTTTACAGCCTAACTTATAATTTTAGAATACTATAGTCAGCAGCACAGGGATGAATAGAAAAATACAAAGGATTTGTGTGATTCCAGGAAAGACTATGTAGTTCATTCCCAGGGAGTTGTGCCAATAGTTGTCAGAGAATACTGATAAAAAGTCAGTTTTTCATAAGGAAATGAGCAGGTGTGTCTGAATACATGAGGTGAGCAAATCTGCTGAATAAGAAGATCCTGATTATATGTGACTATTTTTCAGGGCAAATCCTCATTTAAGGTTCTTGCACAGGTCACTTCTGCCTTAAGCTCCTGTGCTTTGGAGGGATAAACTCTGGGTCATGCCTGTTGCTGTTTGAACTTTTAGCTTAAGAGCTGGTAATGAGAAATGTAACTGCTGCATTGAGTTATACATTATAAGTCTTGAAAATTAAGAAGACAACTTTTTTCCCTAGGTTAAATAATGTAAAGCTCTTAGTAATTATCATTAATTTTCATGAACTCATATTTTGCTTTAAAAATAAGAAAATCATTACTCAGAGTTCTGTTTCCTTCTAAAGAGCTCCAGACCATAAGCAGGGAGCTAGTAGGGGTTAATAGGTTTGGCAGAGATGTGCAACGTGCTGACTGGAGCAGAAATATCTTTCACGTGCTTGGTTCAGCAGCAAGGCTGAATGCACTGAAAAGACATTTAGAGATGAAGTCTGCAACCAGTTGTATTGCCTGGGTTGCTTCCCCCACAAAGACAAGTTTTTTTTTATTATTGCTAATTGTCCAGAGGGTGCTAGCAGCCATTATTTCCCCATCTGTGCAAGCAGAGAGTCAGATCCATGTCTGAAAGAGCAGTCAGTACCTTCCCAGAAAGGGTTGATGGCTCACAGACTGGTTGAAAACTGAGAAAGTGCTTTGTTAAATATTTCAGAGCAGCTGAGCCTTAGTCTGCTGTGGCCTCAGTTTTCCTCTCTGCTATTTTCTAAAGTTATTTTTCAGTTGGGTTTTTTGGAGGGAGTTGGGTTTTATTTGTTTGGGTTTTTTTTTTTTTGGTGGTTTTTTTTTTTTTTTTTTTTAGTTGCAGTTTAAAAACCCATGACTCAGAATTTGTCTGAGAAGGGGGCCTTGGAATCTGCCTGAAAATTGGTATCACAAACTTATAGGGCCAATAATTGAAGTGTTTTCTTGAAAGTTGTGAAATCAAATTAGCAACTCAATTTGCTTATGATTTTCAAGTGATGAAAAAGAAAGGGCACTTCTATTTTTGTCTGTGATCACTGCCTTGAAGATAAATGACTTTGCTCCTAGCTGTAGGCCAGTGCTCATAGCCTTAGCCACTACACAACATTTTTTTTTTGGTTGTAATTGATTTTTTTATGAGGAATTTTCAGAACAATTTCAAACCCAAATATTTTCCCTCTACTCTTTTATTTCTTACTTGCTCCCTGGCTGATTTGGCTGTCAGTGTAGTGCACTGACAAATAAATCATAGTCAGGGCTCTGTTCCCTGGTGCACAGGAGTCAGGAGTCCCAAACTACCCCTGCAGTCATGGAAAAGTCCTTACTTCACAGCTTTATCAAGGCTTGCTGACTTTGCAGCATCCCACACAGAAGGGAAGCTCATGACATGAAAGACTGTATCTTCTGTACTCAGAAAAAATGGACTGGAAACAAAGGTGCCACACAAATACAGCATTTAATACGAGCAATCTAAATCCTTTTGCAGAGCATGTGACCTGATGGGTTGAGCACTGCACAATGAGCTGGGGGACCAAAATGTGAGGATGTTCTCTGTGACCTTAAGCAAGCATGTTTCTGTAATCGTGGCTCAGTTACCATTCTTGTTTCATGACAGAGTTGCTGCATACTTGGAGTAAAGAGCAGGCCCTTGGTATTAGGCCTCCCTACCTGTCTGATTTCATGAAGATTGTGCCAGTAAGCCATACTGAAAAAATTTCTTTTTCACAGTTTTGGGGCCCATTTCTGTCTCTCAGTGTTTACCAATGAATGGCATCTCATAACTCCAGTGATATTTTTGAGGATTTTGCTAGAACCTTAGAGGATGCTAGTTTATTGCTAAATATTTTGCCTTCACCCTTTTTAACAAACGTTGAAATTTCAGAGCTGGCACCCTGCAGAGGAAAGCTTTAAAATACAGACGTATCTGGTGAAACTAGACGAAAACCAGAAAAGCTTAAGTTTCAGCTTTAACTGATAATTTTAAATTCCCACATACTCACAGAAAATGGAATGTGGGAATTTTCTGTGATGCTGTTTCAGCTTAAGCATGCTAGTGTGGATTTTATGGGGTCTGGGGGTTCCTCTGTGCTGCAACATTTTAATGTTTTTAACTTCTTGCTGTACTGCAGACATTTGTAGCGAGCAGAAGGCATCAGATGTAGGATAGCGATCTTTTGAACTGCTGCTAAAGCAAAATGTGCTAAACTGCAGAGTGAAAGGTGATGCCACAATCAGCCTTAGAAATTTCACTTCATTCGTTTTTTCAAGGATAAGAAACAGATGAAAGAAAACCCTTTTTTTTTTCTAGTTACTTTCCTCACTGAGAAAAATAGTCAATTCACCTTTCAAGATGAATAAGAAATCAGTCCTAGCCACTTGCTCAAGGAGGGCCAAAGAACAAACAAACAAACATTTGAAGTGTAGAAAAGTATGCTAATATGGCCAGGTTTGGAGAAAGATGATCTAAATTAAGCAAGAGGGAATAAAGAGATAGCAAAGATGTGAAAAGACAAGGAGCCTTCAGAGAGTCCCTCTAACAGATAGCGTGTTTACTTTGTTAAAAATGGGGAAAGCAATCTCTGTCTGCATGTTATCAGTAAATGAGAGTTTTAATAATAAATTATCTATGTGATTGCTATTTTTTTTCCCTTTGCAAGGACAGAGGCTCTAAAAAGAAAATAAGTATTTCTGTAACTAAAATGTTTCACTAGTAGACAGCAAATAGAACCGAGTCTGGATTTATTATTGTATTTTATTTATAGGGTGCTGGATTTTTGTGGAGGTTTTTTGGGTTTTTTTGAACGGATAGGGAGAATTGCTGTCTCATGATGGAGTAGTGTGAATTTTAGCACCATTGTCACAGCTGCTCTGGCATTAGCAGATCCAGGAGCACTGTGAGTTGGAATAAAACCCTAATCTTCTAATCCAAGTTAGTGGTCGGGTCAAAATCAGTGTGGGGACACAAGTGACCAAAGACTTGAGTGTGATCAGCAAAAAGGGAGTCACTGGCGTATGACGTGACCATCTTTGTGTGTGTTCTGTGACTAAACCGAGCACTCCAGGAGGCAGATGGCCAGTGGGTGGTTGCACTGTGCCTTTCAATGCCCTTCTCCTGATCATCTGTGCTTGGGAATATAAAACTACCTTAGCTCCCTTTCTGCCAGTTACCCAACACTCTCCCTGCAGATAGTGAAGACATATTCCTCAGATGGAGAGCACACATGCAAACTGTGAAGCTGCGGAAAGAATTGGCGTGGTGGCACGGCTGGGAGACAGTAGCACTAGTGTCAAATTAATGAAAGAAACATGCTGCAACTTTGAAAGAGAATTAGGAGCACAGATTCCATTTTGCTGGTAGTGCTGCTTCTGTCCTAAATTTCGGAAGTTTTGCCCAGAGATGTGTAATTACATGCCTGAAAAGAGGTTATAGGTGTCTGGCCTTAGGTCCTGTAATTTACATTTTGTGCTTGTCACCTGAGAAAGGGAGAATATGCCTTGGGATGCATTTCTTTTCAGGATGACCATTTGTGCCTTTTTGCCATCTTCTGATTCTCATTCCGTTCCAGTGTTGAGCATGAGTCCCTTGATTCCCTGTAGGGAGAGATAGATAAGCAGACATGTAAATGAACCTTCTGTAACTCTTGCACAGGATTTCATAGTCTGTCACAGAGGAGCAATCGTCTGTCACATTAATATGGTTCTTATTACAGTATTTATGTCAAACCCCCTGTCTTTCATCATTTTCATTAGCATGAAAAGTAAGGTTTTAACAACTATGGTAATAGGTAATAATGTAGCATTAGAACATAAATCTAGTGATGATACAGATACCCATGAAGTGACAGGGAGATGTTATAATGTGCTTCCGGCACTTATTTTGGGGACAGATTTGTGTAGGTGGCTTAATTTTTAGGAAGTATTCACTATAATTATCAGAACTAACAGGGACGCTTGGCAAAGGGCAAAAAGAAATCCTTGGGTTGCAATTAAGTTGAAGACAAGAGGTAGCAGTTGCAGTCACAAATTACCAACTTTCTGATGGTGCTTGGCACACATTCCCTTCCTGCTTCTGACCGACATGTGACAAAACCTCACAGTTACAGGAGGGTTCATTGCCAGAATCTCTGACTTTGGTATAGGAAGGACATTTCATATGCAGTGTGTATTCACAGGCACAAGTGGGGTAAACTGAAGTGAACTAGATCATTGAGTTAAATAATTTAAATGTTAGAATATGCTTTATTCACAGTCAGAACTGTGAAGTACTTTGCAAAGATAGCAGGGCCCCTCCTGAGCAGAGCAGAAATTGCTCAGTCATGAAAATTTACCTAAAGAGCCGAGGTAAAGGCAACAGTTATTTGGAAAAATAGGGCCATTCAGTGGACCTGCATCAGACTGAGAAAACACAGAAAGGAAAGGAAAAGTACTTTAGTTATCCAAACTAGCACTTGAACACACTGTTACAGTTAATTTGAGATGTAATGGAGTGTTTAATGGCTTCCAGTGGTCAGGAAGTTGGTTTTAGAAAGATTGTGGGTGAGAAAACTCTTATCCATCCAAAGCATCCGAGTGATTTACAGCATCTGTAGGCTGCACAGTGCATTGTGGTGCTGAGAAGCCTCAAGCCGGCATCTTCTGCTCTGCTGCCAGAGCTGAATGCAAAGCTGAGGTCTCTTGGCAGTGCTGCTACAGATCTAGAGAGCCCTGAGACCCTTGACATGTGAAGATGTATTAGCAGGCTCAGATCTTGGGGACTGTACACAGCCCTGCACTGCTTCCCACAGGGATAATCCATTTGCTTTGGGCATGGTGCTGATTTTCACCCTGTAGCTCTGTCTTCTCTGACTGAGCTCTGGGATCAGGCTCCTCATACTGGTTCATACTAAGTCAGATCACATGCCGCCACATGCAGCCAACTTCTCCATGATCAGGTAATGCTTCTCTATGAGACTCAAGTCCTAGTTTTTGGATCTGTCTAGTATAGGTGGTGATGGGATTTTGCTTTCACTGCTGACCCAATGCTTTCAGGGGGCTGAAATGTGACTTCCCACGTTGTGGTTTGGGAGCAGACTCCATCCCTTTTTTCAGCATCCCTTAGATTTTCCTGGTCCTGGTTTCCACATATTAAAATGTGTTGTGCTGCCTTGGAAGGAAGGGAAGCAGAGTCGACTGATCTCTTCACTGTGGTGACTAGTGACAAGATCTGAGGGAATGGCTTGAATCTGGGTCAAGGGAGGAGTTTTAGTTTGAATATTAGGAGAAGGTTCTTCATCCAGAGGGGTGGCTGAGCACTGGAACAGTCTCCCCAGGGAAGTGGTCACAGCAGCAGCCTGACAGAGTTCAAGAAGTACTTGGACAATGCCCCAGGACACATAGTGTGATTTTTGGGGCTGATCTGTGCAGGGCCAGGAGTTTGACTTAGATGATCCTGGTGGGTGCCTTTTAACTTAGAATATTCTGATTCCTTGGGTAAGGAGCTGGCAGCATGAGGTCTGTGCATGAAGATGGTGAGACTACATCAACTATGAATTTACCACATGTGCACTCTCTTTCTGTCTGCAAATCCCTGCAACCAGCACGAGTATTTGGCCAGTGGGTTCAACAGCTGTCCTGGGAGTTTAGGCTCCTTCTCAGTGCACTGAACTGCTCAAGCAGACCTCTGGTTAGTGACAAGGTGCATTTGTCAACTGCAGCCCTTTTTTTCCTGCTCGTGAGTTAATCAGTCTTTGTCACTTGTGTAACTGAGCTGGCTGTTACTGCTGTTGATTTGTGATACAGAACTTTTTTGTCTGGTAGAGATCAGAGCAATTTGCAGATGAAGGTGAGTGCTCTCATCCCCATTTAACTGATGGAAAAACAGCAATGAAAACCAATTTCTGAGAAGCAGCAGAGCTGAGAGTTAGCCATTGGGAATAAAATCTTGTCTCTTACCATCCCTGTGGATGCTTCATAAATTTCAAGTGAGCCTAATGTGCAGTTTGAGATATGTTTTGATATATATCCTTTTGACAGAAAAATCACAGCCTATCTTTGTGTTTCCAGATAGGATGAGCCTGATTCTTTCTAAAATGAGATTTCCAGAGAATATTCATGTTCACAAAACCAAATTTCTCCTTAGTATTCTGCAATATTTGTGTATTTAAGCACATACTCTTGCCTGGTAGTTTGCTTACTACAACATTCACAGAAATAGTTGGCAACCTGGAATTGGATACAGTCAAAGTAAATTGATGTGGAGTAGATAAATAATTGCCTGTGCAGTGGTTACCATCAATTTACCTAATTTTCAAAATCCTAGTTCAGGTCCACATGAGTAATGAACTGCCTTTGTTATCTCTGTCATCTCTTTGTTTCAGCGTAGTGGATGGGCAGGCAAGCATGTGCAATCCAGGCAATCAGCTGGTGCCAGCTGTTTGTGCCCAGGGAGAGCCTGCTCAGAGCATGTCTCTCCACTTTGAAGGACACATGGAGCAAAAGGAATGGCTGCATTATATGACTAGAAAGGTTAAGAAGATGGCTGGTTACATTGTCAAGCTTCCAAAATATTGTTGCACAGACAACAGGTTCTGCAAAGTCCATTCCAAAATGACCAAGTGGTCTGGTGTTACTGTGATAGGCTGAAGTTAAGCACCTTTAGCTTTTCAGTGGGTTGATTCAGCCTCTATCCTCTAATTATGCTGGACCTTCCAGCAACTGTGACTGAAGTTAGAAAATCTCTCCTTGCATCCATTAACTCCTGCCCCCTTCCACATTCATGCTTGGCAGAGTGGCAGTCACCTTTGGGCAGCGTGTGCCTGTACACTCAGGTGTGCTGGGATTTGTACTTCCATTCCCCTGACACATCTGCAGGGTGACATCTGCACGTTGGGAAAGACAGGCAGGAGTAAATGCTGCAGGCTTTCCTATAAAAATGTTAGTGCCTCTGCACTTAGGCAGTAGTGTGGCCTGATTATGCAGGAGCTCTGAGGCTTATCCCAAGATGATGATTTTTACATCAAAAGTAGATTAATGGAAGTCGACAGCCTTGTGTCCATCCAAACACAGTATGAAATGATAATAAGTATAGAATTGCTAGTCAGTAGGGTCTCATGTCACATATTCAGACTAGATAAATGATGAATATGTAATGAAATTACATAGAATTGAGACAGATGGCTCTAGCTTTTGATAAATGCATATATCTTCACAATCAGATAATAATGCCAATGTGTGGAAGATCAATTGGGATATAACAACTTTGAAAAAGAAAGTAATTTCTCTGCTTTCGCTTTAAGATGCGCATTTAAATAAGAATCAAGCTTAATTTAATTATAATTTTTTTCATCATGAAATTAAATAAGAAGAAGAAAAGAAACCAACGGGAAAAATACAGGGACATTTTCATCTTATTTTGCTTTGAATTGTAGTTATTTATCCTAGTGCCTATAATGAAATACCATTGCCAAAAAGAAAAGACAATTATTTGCTCTCCAATAAACATTAAGATAGATTGATGGTCACTGCTATAAAAAGGATTAAATGAAATTCTTGACACCTTTTCAGGAAGATGTCAATTTGTTCCTAAGAACTCCAGTTATGAGGAAGCTTATAATACAGTCCACTTGTTATTGATAGGGATGCTTAATATTTTACTGACTATTTAAGGTGCAAAGTCCTTGAGATAAATCAACTTCTCATTCTCTCTCTGGATTTTACTATTTCGCTAGAGGTACACCTTTCAGGGAATTGACATGATTGACTAGGGACATAGTGTAAAAAATATCATTTGAAATAATGTCATTACCAAAAAGGAAGGAATTTTGAGAACAAAATAATTATGAAGCTCATTAAATTCACAGTTTCTGCATATTGCAGATTAGTGAAAGAGTAATGGCACTAACTCAACACATAATTTTGGATGGTGGTTGTGTATTATCTGAATTACTGTCACTTTCTTTGAATTTAAAGTCCTTGCTTGTGTAGATAAACAAATATATCTGTCCCTCATTTGCATGGGATTTAGGATATTTTCAGGTGAAGAGAAGGTAGCTTTCAGTTTTCTGCAGTCCATCAGCCAAACTTTGATTAGTAGTTATAATGAAAGACTACCAGCTGAAGTCTGAGGTGTTAGGTGCTTTACCAACACACAAGAAGAGTATTACAGGTATGGAGAGTTTGTAATCTCTTGTCTCCACATGAGATTTCTTGAGCTGGGAAGGAGGAAATGAGTAAAAGAAGTGCTGGGTGGGAGTACTAGGGGTTCTCTGTGCTCCATGGGTGTCTGTGATGGTAGGAAAAGCTTCAGGTGAGATATTACCTTCTGTGCCTGTGGGGATTTGGAATCAGCAGCTGGCACAAGAGAAGGAAAATTAAGTTTAGGCTGCAGTCAGCACATAGAATGCCTCGATGTCTTCAGATGTCTCATGAGTTCATGCAGTGGCATTGCATGAGGAGTACGCCATTTACACTACACTGAGGAACAGAAAAAAAAGGCTCAGAGCTGTGGATTTGGAGGCTTTTTGTACAACCATTGGAGAAAACCAGCAATGCAAGATTTCTTTTTCTTTTAGAACCATCTGTGCTAAAGAAACATGTGTTTTCTCAACTCTATGCATTTTTCCAGAGCCTCCCAAATGTTATTTCAGCAGTCTTTACAGGAAGTACTGCCAGGTGCTGGCTTGCAGTGGCAGTGGGGCAAAAGCCCTGCCCCTCTCAAGCTTTTGAGGGCACTGATGCCCCTGAGGGAAACCCTTCTTGGAATAGTAAGAATTTCTACCTCACAGGCTGCTGAGCCATCACAACAGGAGACACATTTCTCCTTCCACAGGCACTTCCTCAGTGCTTCCAAAAATTGCTTACAGCTGTCTCAAACCAAGTTACCGAAAGTTGGAGGCTCCCTAATAAGATTTAAGCACTTTAGCCCCTCTATAAGCAGGAACTCTTTGCATTTACCTTTCAAGTGGAAGGATCGCTGACTTTCCAAAGCATTTTTAGTGGTATCAGTATTTGCCTTCAGCCTGCATTTACATGGAGTCATGGAGAATCTGGGATAAGATCTTAAAAGAGCCTATCAGTTTGTGATATCGCCTCAAGAGAATTTTTTTTCTGTGAATCATAACTGTGATAGTTTATTGATCAGATTAAGCCAACTTTCAAAAGAGAAGATAATACCATACATTTTCCTTAAGATGTTTGTGCAGCTGCTAAACAACTGAACCTCAGTGAGCAAACTCCTTGGTGGTGGCAGATGGAGAGTGCTCTGTTCTGAAAGGTATCAAATCTTTCATTTTCTATTGATGCTTTTTAGAAGCAAAATGGTGTTTTCTATTACAGCCAGTCCTCAGCTGCCTTACAAATCAGCAAAGATGGAGAATTCCTTGTCTGTGCCCTGAGCAGCCTTCCATCCAGTTGTATATGGCCTGTAACCATTTAGTTTTCTAAGCTCTAGCAGATCTATACAATCAGGGGCATTAAAATGTGGTTGGCCAAAGGTGTTAGAAGGAACTAAGGAGAAGATTTGCCATCTCTGTGGTATAGCAAGAAAGAAAAGTATAAAGGGAAAATCCTTATTTCTACACTTCCACTTGAGCATAGATAAGAATGAAGACAATTTTCTCTTCTGACTGTGGGTTATGGGTGCTATCAAAGGCAAGTTATCCTATAAGTGGAATTCTCAGTAAACAGATCTTACAATTTCTGTCTGTGGAGGATCTGCAGAAATCCATGGAAAGTGTTAAAGCACTTTGGTCTTTACCATTTCTTGGTCAATTGCACACACACTGTTTCTGGCATTTCTCATGCTTCAGGATGACTAAGAGAGACCTCTCCATCCCCAGTCAATGATGCTACCATGATTTAGAATAGGAAACAGTTCATGGGGCTGGGCACACTTCTCTGGAAGCTGCTGCTGTGGGAATCCCAGAACTATGTGACACAGGAAGCTTGACTATTAAAATCTTCAAAACAACAAAGGCCCAGGTTTACTTGACTCATTTGAAAGTTAGGGAGAAGAGGAAAGGACAGACATCCAGGTCTTGAAAAGTTAGATAAAATGAGTTCAGGAGTGCCATCATTGTGGTGGTAGGTATCTCTTCAGGGCTTTGCTTGGATACTACACACATCTGTTAGCAAAGGCTGTCAACAGTAAATACTCATTAGCAAAAGGCAGACTGTTGCCATTCTCTGGTTTTATCCCTGCTTTCTAATAGATGCATGCATCTCTGCAAGTAAATATCTGAGTTAGTGAAACTGCATGGTATTAGACTGTTTCCTGCATCTCTCTCTGCAGTAAAAAATTCAGTGTGTTCTCCTTTCTTCCATCCCCCTCCTTCCTCCCCTCCACATTAGCTCTGGCTTTAAAGCTGTTTAACTAAAACTCAAATACAAGAATATGCTAGAATTGGAAAGATAATTATAAGGCCAAAACCCCTCATGCACCACTGGATTCTCTCCCTCCTGATGTAGATTCTGGATTTGTCTATGAAAGCAAAGAAAAAGCTTTTTTTGGTGCATTGTCATTAAAACAGTTAGAATCTGCAAATCCTGTACAGTCAAGACAACAGCAGGATTATGTTTGAATCATAAGAATGAGCAATGTGTTCTGCTTAATTACCAAAGTTACAGAGGGAAAGGATTTAATGACTGCCCCATCCTTCACCCCTCTTAGTGTGGGATTGTTCTCTCCATAGTGCTTCTTAAGTCTTTTTCTTGCAGTGTTACATGCACCACGTGATGGATCATCCACAGCTTAACTGGAGGTCTTGAAGCAGTTCTTCATAGATTAAAAGGTGTAGTTGAGCCTGCTAGTTGCTAGCAGATCATGTTCTCAATGTGGACTTTGGGAAATTGCCAAGAGGTGCTCATCTGGGGCTATCAAGCAGGAGAAAACAAAGGTGTCTCAGCTCACTATCAATATTTTTCCCCTGGAACTTAGTTTTTACATTGGTTTCCTCAGTTTTATCAGAGAGCTTTTCCTCATTATTTCCTTTCAAGAGTTTGAAAATAGCTCCCTCCGTCACTCATGTTCATAGCCTCTGGTTTCACAGTCCTGCCTGACTGTTTTGTTAATGTGGACTTCATCTGTAAAATGGTGCTTATCTTTGATCACACTTCAGCTGGTAGGAAATTTCCTGCTAAAATCCTGTATTTTGCTAAAGCTTGTTGCAGGAAGCTTTGGAATTATTACAACAAATCCCACCAAACTGTAAACCAAACTTGATTTTTCTTTGTTTCTTCCTTAGCTCCCTCCCCTGCCCAACTGAAATCTTCCTTATTTAAACTGCTGGGGTTTTATGGGCAGTATTTGGTGCTTACTTTTTCCTGAATAAAAGGCTGAAGGTTTTTTTATACATAAGAAGGTTCTCTCCCAGTCTGTATCTAATAGCCTGCACAAATTTGTGGCAGTAGAATGCCTTCTCCCAGGTACCAGATACAAACCTTTATTAACACATTCTAGCTCTGTCTCCTCCTAGATGTGTCACTAAGAAGCACGTGAAAAATTAAGGCCAGTACTTTGACCTGCAAACCCACTGTTATTTCTCTGTCTAGGCTCTTGCTATTGTCCATCCAAGGTCTTTCAATATTGTTTCTTTCAAGTTTTTGTTTTTACTATAGATAGGAGTGTTTATTTTCCCCAAGTTCTACCCTCCAAGTATTTCTGACAAAGGTGTTTTAGTGTCTTTCCCACCTCCAAGCAGTCAGAAAAAACTGTCCATCTATGGAAGTGCTTTTCTTGTCACCCTCTTGGGTTTCCAGTTTTCAAGAGTTGCAAACTCTTCCAGTTTTTGTCTACTCCAGAATGAAGGAAACTCCTGTTTTGGGGAAAGCAAACTCAACTCCTCTCCCTAAAGCCACCAACCCCTGCATGAGCAGAAAAAGTCTACATACTTAATATATCCTGAGAAAAATAATTGACATTTTCTGAATATCTGCCATTGCAGCTGACTCAGATTTTGATCTTGTGTGTCTCCACTTCCTTCTCTCCCTGTAAAGATGAGTTTATTATATTTTTGCTCCCTGACATTTAGAGTGTCCCTGACATTCACACTGAATACTGCCTGTAAATTGTTGTTACGAAGATGCTTATTCTACTTTATAGTTTCTCTGAATGTAGGAATAGAAACATTTGCCATTTTCATTCTTGAACCAAGCTTCTTAGAGACTGGAGACTAAAACAGCAGAAGGTGTAAGTACTGAAGTCCAGTTCCAGCTGATGTATTGTTAGTACACTCTTAGTTAGCTCTTCAGAAGGAAGAGCTTTTTGAAGTTCCATTGCTGTTTTTGAAACACACATAGCTTTTTAATGAATACAAAGGGCCCTTCCTTCTCTGGTTCATGCTGTTCATCTCTGCTTCCATCTCTCGGGAATGCCATTTCTTGGCTAAGCCCATTATTGGCTCTACAATCTAGCTGGGTTGTAAAATGAAGATCTATCTAGTTTAAGATTAGTTCTGTGGGATGTGTGCTTTGCTAACCCTGTGTGCCCTCTGTGGGCCAAAAGAAGAGAAAAAACTGAGAAAGACCCTTCCAGAAGGAAGTTCACTCTAAGCAAGGACTGGATGAGATGCCTGTGTCTCCAGTCCCTACTGAAGGAGCCTAGGCCAACTAATTTATTCAAGAGCTAAATCTCCCTCAGTCATTCTGCCCTGTGTTACAGCTTCCGAATTGATCCCCAGGAATTCTGTGTGCTCAGTCCTGTACTTGTGGCAGCCTGGAATAATTTCAGACAAGTATTGTGATGAAAACAAGAAATCCAGAGACATCCTAAGAGAAATATGTTCCTTTTCTGGAACTGTTAAGTAAAATAAGTGCTGCTTTGGTTGCTCTGAAAGGTTGAACAGATATCTAGCTTAGGGTATCTCTTTTTGGTGTTACCTTAAGCTATCTAGGAAGAGAGAAGATTTAATCATTCCTCTAGGTTATAATTTCCCTTCCCAGTAGAAAAAATCCTGGGACAATTCTTTATGACAGCACTTGCTATGACAAGGGGTGTCTTTAAAATGATTAGAGAGCCATTAGCTACAGTGATCAGTCAACGAGAAGAGGGAGAAGTTAACTTTATCAGTAGCCTGAGGAATAACTCTAGAGTTGCACGCTGCCAAAGTGGAAGAAAATAAACGGCTAGTGTAAGAAATCCATGGGAGAAGCTGGGATCAAAAAGAGTCCATCTTTTCTCTAAACTAGATTAGCCAGAGGCAAAATGCTTTCCTCAGACACTGATTGCCAGACCCTATTTTTTTTTTATCAGAAAGCTTTAGAAAGTGGATAAAGAGAAATTTTCTGCTTCAAAGTATTCAAGCATTGGTTCCTGCAGGCACTCTCAGGGGATTATAGTATTGTTTAGAAACTCTCTGATTAGGGGATTTAGAAACCTGAACCACAGGACTGCACTCATACTAGAAAATAGTTACTGTTATTGGCAAAGTAGCAGCAATAGTAGCTCTTGGGCCAAGTTTCTTTGACTTTATAAGAAGTTCAAGGCACCTTTAGAGAACTAATAACTTGGGCTTTAGGTAGCATCAGGACTAAGAAGTTCGTAGGGCTTCATTTTCTTGCTGCAGCAAAGTGACCTTTCCACCAAACGCCTCACTAGCTTTGATGCTACTTTTGTGTTAGTGGAAACTTCTACCACAGTGGCTGAGCCAAGGCAAGACTTATTCCCTCAGCTGTGATGTGCAGAGTTCTGTGTCAAGGCTAAATGACTGAGACCTTCCTCGATTTTTGTTTGAGTAATTTTCTCTGGAGCTCTTACTGGAGTTGTGTTGGAAGGACGTGTATTAGAAGGCAAATGCATGTGCTCTGTTTTGGTATCCTCTTGATGGGAGTTCCTTTTGCCAGTGCTTTCTTTGGCTCACCTAATCTGATAATCATCACATGGGAAGCTATTTGTAAAATAGAGTTTTGATACAAGCATAAATCATTCTTCACCCAGCTGAAGCTTTGGTAAACCCCCAGCTGCACTGTGTCCTTCATGTATCAAGAAGGTGTATGGAGGCTGAAGACTGAGGTATTGATGGGGATGGGGAGGTGTTTTTAAATAAGTTTATTCGGTTAATATTAAAACTACAGCTTTAAAAGTAACCTGTTCATTGTGTCATAACACTCAGCAAAGCCCACATTCTGTTCTGGTAATCTGTCACATATTTTTATGGTTCCTGTCACTTGCTTGCAAGCTTGGAGACTGAAAAATAGGACATCAAATGTATTAGATGAGGCTGTGTTTCCCGAGAAAAACCCTTGCCTTCTGTCTCATTTGGAGTGTGGGCACTTCCCCTAGTTTATGAATGGTAGCTGCTTATATCCACAGTAAGAGTGAGTGTTCTCACTGATGTAAATTGATCCAGTGCCACTGCAGAGCTTTAGTTGTACTGCAGGCAAAATTGCAGGCACGATGGTAATTTTGAGTAGGAGACATTCATCCAAATTGGTGACAATTCACAGCTTAAATTCCCTGATTATTCCAGTCTGACCCAAGGAGATACTGACAACTTTTGAAAGCTCACTCTAACATTTTACATATTTGGGTAATTTAAAACATTGTTTGTTTTGTTTTAATGGTTTTCTTCTTTCTTGTTAAAAGCCCTGAAAGTAATGAACCCCTGTCATCCTAGCAGAAAAACATCTGCTTTATTCATCAGAACTCACAGTAGGCAGAGCTTTGGATCTTAAGTGAGAAAGTTTTTTAAATCTTAGGTTGGATTTAGCAAAGGAAGAACAACAACTCTGTTCCTTAAAACAAAGAAAAAAAAAATATATAAACTGAAATTTCAAGTCTGGCATGTGACAGGTCTGCAGTTTTACAGGTCTGCAGAAATGGGAGTTTTACACTTCTGGAAAGCCATGAACCTATAGTGGCAGCCTCCTCATCATAAAGTATTCTTGTCTTGTCAAAGAAGCTTTGAAAGGAACAAATGCTATTTCATCAGTATCTCGAAAAGCTCTATGTAAGTTGTGTTTTGTGTATGCTTTAAATAACATAGAGAAAGTGTGTTACATGATGGCCTAGCAATTAAAGGGCACAGTTGGCTGTCATCTTTGTAACACTGCCTTGCTGGTGTCTGTCGAGCAGCCAAAAGTTTTTTGTGTTGCTGAGCACAGAATTCCCCCGCAGGCAAAATCCCATTCAGACAGGACAAAGAGTTTGTTCCAAGTTGTGCTGTCCCTTTTTTTAGGCATCTTCCAAAAATTAGGCCAGAAGAGATATTCCAGCATCTTGCAGATGGTGCATGCATTTATTCTGAACGGCAGGCGGCCAGTTTGCTGCCATTCAGCAATCTATGCTGTGGTGACACTGATTTTTGCCACATGTAGATTTTTCTGGTGTTTTGATTATTTCAAGGAAAAAAAATAGCAACTAGTTTAAGGGGGAAGAGAAAGTAAACTCCACACTGTTGCTGTTATGAGTTTTGAAGTGTAGGCAGTCAGTATAAAGCCTTCATCTCTTACATGGTGATATTTTGGTCTTATAGCTGGTTGAGAAGCTGTGTAGCTGTGTCCCAAGAAACTGTTACTTGCTATCTTAAAACGTTCATGCAGATTGATTCTATAAGGAATTCCATTGAATATGCCTTCCTTTTCTCATCTAGATTCAAATTTGAGACATGAAATTGCAGTCTTATTTATTGTGTAAAAAAAGAAAAACCAAAACACAACCTCTGTTATTGGATAAATTGTATATTAAGTTTCTATTTATTATTTGATGGTTCTGTATATGGTTACTGTATGCCACAGATGCTGTGTGCTGATATTTTCTGATGTTTGTTTTCCTTGTACGTCCAGTTCACCAGAGAAGGTCCACTTTCCCTGCCTTGGGTATGTCTAACAAAGGATTTCAGTGACTATTGTTAGGCTGTCTCTCTTTTTATCTCCTCCCTATTGATATTCATCCCTTTTTTGGCTAGTGGTGTACTCTCTATACAGCTACAATTCATTGTGCACAAGAAATAACCTGAAAATATTGAAATGGAATCCTAGCCTTAGGGAAGCCCTTAAGTACCATTTTAAGGGCCTTAATTAGAACCTAATTATGAGATTTTTCTCCTTTCAGAGACCAGGTACAGGGTATGAGCTGAATCCAGATCCCCTGGTATATGACATTACCAAGTAGATATACCTGATGAAGTAACAGGAGGAATAGGTGTTGGCTTTTCTAAACCAGCAAGGTGGGACTTCATTTAGTGTTAATCTGAGGTCTCTAATCTTGCATGCTTCTTGCATGTAGAAGTACCTGTGAGTGTCGCTGACAGACGACAGCTGCATGACCTGTTGAGGTGTGAATGGAGCTTCAGAGCTGCTCAGTCTACTCACCACCTTACCTCAAGTGATGAAAGGTTTCCCATTGCTAATGCTATGTCCATCTTCATTTCAAAACACCATGTTCTTCAGGCTTCTCTGAACCTCCCAGTGTTGAATTGCAGTCATTAAGGATCTTGTACCTTTATGTAGTGATTCATTCCTTCTCTGTCACTACTTTTCTGACATTTGAAATTGGATTTTGCAGAGGTACCACTTTCCTATAACTGATAAGAAATGTTTGTTTCTGGCAAGATGGATTTTCTGTCTTGCTCCTCTCCTCTTTCTCTTTATCTGCCTGTATTTGCATTGTTCTTGCAGTTCTTCGTCTTCATTTTTGACTTCTTTCTCCCACCAGCTTTTCTTGCTCTTACTTTTTCTCTACTTTCTCCTCTGTTCTTAGTGTGTCCCTTTTGCAGACGATTCTGATGCTCTGCTCCATTGCCTGAATCCCTCAGCCTGGAGATGATGCAGTAGCTATAAATGTAAGAGAAAAAATCCAGCTCCCTCTTTCCAGCACTGCCCTGTGTGTCACAGTTCTGGTCTTTTTTTCCAGAAGCATGTTGGTTTCATTGGCTTTTTCAGTAGGAAGGGGTAAAAAAAAAGTGTCTGGTTGGTACTATCACATGTGGTTTAAGAGATATTGGTTCCAGCTGTGGTCACCTGATTTTCATTATTCTGGTCATTATTTCTTGTTAGAGTTTCATTTTTTATAGATTATTAAAGGATAGTTGAAGGCCAAAAAACTCTAGGCCAAACAAATCATAGCTTGGGAATTTACCTGGCACAAGGGCACCACAGAGTATTAATGAATTATTCACTGGGCTACCTGCTACTCTGAAGTCTTTAGCTCTTTTATTTTCCAAATGAAATCTGTTTTCTGTTGTACCATCTCTTCCCTTCCCAAAGTGAAGAAGAAGCAAATACCAGCTTTGGGAGTGGAGAGTTCCCTTCCCCTATCCTCTGTGTGTAGGCATGTGTTTCTTGAGAAGGACCAGATACAGATTAGCCCAAGCTCTGGAGAACATTGTGATCTTTTCGCTGTCCTATGTGAGTCTAGGGCACTTATGCTTTTCCAGTGGGAATAGGAGTGTGTAGGAAGGGGATTTATACTTAGAGAGAAAGAAAGGAGAGCTGGAGTCCAAAACTCTTGCAGTGGTCACAGTTGAAGAAGGGGCTAGAACAGCAGCCCACATCATGAGGCTGGATAGGGCAGAGAGAAGTGAAGAAACGGAGCTGAAATGTGACTGCTGGGGAAAAGAGGAGGGGAGGGAAAGTGCCTGAGTACAGAGATGTCTGAGGTGACCAGCTGAGGAGACCCAGCATTGGATCAGTCAAGACTCATTATAAGGGAAGATGCAGCTACAGGAGTGAATAAGGGCTGGATCAGAGTGCTAGAAGGGGAAATATGTTGCTGTGGCATATAAGGTAGAAAAGAATTGTGTCTGGGAAGGGCTGGAACTTGAACCTGCATGCAGGGGCTGCTTGGCAGTGCTTCAGGCTCTGTGTCAATGTGACTTGGTGTGATTTTCTATTCTATGGACTTTAGGGCTTAGGGGAAGGGCTAAGGGAGAAGGAGAAAGGCAGCCTGCTGAGATCTCGAAGCCCTTCTCACCATGGGCTGTGTTGCTGGCCAAGCATCCTTGGCAGCCTGCCAGTGTCAGCTGGGCTTGTTAGGATCACACCAGCACCTTTCAGAGCTGAAAGAAATCCAAGCAGTGTGGCTCTTTTGTTTAGTAGGAATCACACAGGAAAAACCATGAGCAGTGATACTGAAAAGCAGCACCCTGTTACCTTCCTCTTTAATATAATCTTTTCTTATGTGTGTGTGCTTGACTGTGACTCTCAAAGGATAATCCATTAAAAAAGTTTTTTAGGAAATGTAGCCACATGAAGTGACTTACAATCTGACTGCTGTCACTGTACCGTTCATTGAGGATGGAAGACTTTTATCGAGTCTTTAATTTACCTCAAAGTTTTATTCCATCATTGCTCTATTTTCAATTCCATTTTTATCATAACAGAACTTTCTTTTATTTACATTAGTGAAACCTTGAATTCATAAACTTTCAGAGTGATTTTAATGTAGAATAAGGCTTTATCACTGCATATAAATATATTTAGCCTGAGATTCATTCAGAGCAATCTTTTGTGGTTTCAGAATGAACGTAATGCTTTTTATGTGTACATACCACTAGATTTAAAATGAGATTTATGACTTTTGTTGCCATTGTATAGAGAATGAGGGGAAATATGGGGAATATTTTTCCAGTGTTTAAGGCTGCACCACTTTGAAATAATAAACCATTCTCTCCTACTTCAAAGTAATTTTATAGTTATGTTTAAAGAACACTGAGGGTTTGTCTACTGCATTTGTAATTTTTACACTCAGCCAGAAAAAGACTCTTTGAAAAATGTTTTCTGCTCATTACTGTTTGTATTAAAATACAGTCAGCGGACCATGACCAGCATCAAAGCCTCAACATGTGTTCTGTGCCACACATTGCAAGGGATAGTTCATGGTACAGTTTGATACTTCAGGCAGAAAACGTTTTCTCATTCTTCTTCCCTGCTTTGCAAGCAAGATCATGACACAACAGACATTCAGCCTCCTATTTCAGTGTCTCATTGCCAACTGAGAAGACAGCTTGCTGAGGGAGCTTAGCCAAGGTCACAAAGGAAGCTTACGGCAGAGCCAGAAACTAGACCCAGATTCCCACTAGGTCCAGCAAGCAAACACACTTGGCTAAAGCTTCCTTAAGGATCTTGTCCACTGCTGGATTTTTCTTTGGGTTGCCCAGGTATACTGGCAAACTTGTTTAGTCTTCTCCTTGAGCAGATAGGGTAGCATCAGCACTTTCTCTTTGAAAAGTTTGGAGAAGTTGTGCCTGGTGCTATTAGCTCTGCAGGAAATGTTTCAATCGATTTATCAATTGCGCTGTAAAATGAACTGTGCAACTGTTGTATTTTTATTAGAGAAGTGACACAGATGAATTTTGTCACAAGATGTGCTCGATATCTGTTTTACCAGGAGCGAGGGGTGCCTTTCAAGTGAGAGCAGCTCTCAGTTATGGATATCCTGTCTTCTTCTTAGTTTTCTTGTCACAAAAAATATATGGTAACTACCAGCTTATATGAAATTGTTAGTGGCTGAGGCTTTCTGACCTGCATGGAAGAGGTACAGAAAGAGCTGAGAGAACAGTGGCTACCTTAGCAAGCCTGTTCTTTCAAGCTGCTTTAGTGCACGTGAGGAAAAGGTGATTTCTGATGGAATATAGCACTGCTAGGATGACATTGTGGATACAGAGGTGGAAGTAGCTGGTCACATCCATTTTCCTTTATGAAACATTGACAGTATTCCTCCTGTTATGTCCATCTCTTTGTGGGTCTGTACCCTGTCTGAAGATCTGCAAAGGGCAACAGAAAGAGGAAAGCATTAAATGAGTAGGCTTAAAGTGAATGTATGGTCTGTGGAAAATGCCTGTCAGTGCACACATTGGAGAATATGGGAAGCACACATGTGCAGCTGTCAGTTTTCACACAGTATCCAACCGTGTGAGCTGCATCCCCTGTATGTGTTACATGCACACAGGTGGATATTTTGTGTTTGTGCATCTTCCTGAGCCAGTGCTCCCTGTGCATGCTGCATGTGCCTGATGGGGTGGGTGGTTTCCGTGTGTGCCCTGTGCTCTTGAATACACATTTCCTACAGGCAATATCTGATCTTTTTCATTTTTATGGAGTCAGGATTCCTGGGAAGGCTATTACTGAGCTTTTCTGGGTCAGCCCTCATCATGATAAATATCAGTAATGTTCCTCCAAAGTCAATGTACTGGCACTGATTTAAGGTTTGACCTCTTCTTACCTATATTCTTTTGTGAATGTGTTTCTGTCACTAATGTACTCCACTAAGTGCTTGGTAGATATATTGGAATAGCTTACCAATGGACTTATTTCATGGTTGCTTTTAGAAAATGCATTTCTCAGACTATTTTTGATTATCTTTGTTCTCTCCTTTCCAGCAGATTGTGCTTTTGATGTGTTTGTAATCGTGTATTATTCCTTCAAGGTAATGTTTGGAATCTCCTTTCACTTCTAAGGCAAGCTGTCATTTCTAGGACTGTATCTAGTTTTGCACTCCTGCTTTGCAACTGTCTTTCTTTCTTTGGGGTTTTGGCTGTGACTTTTTGTTTGTTTGTTTTAGTTTTTTGGTTTTTTTTGGTCTTCCTCCCTTCCTCCCTTCCTCCCTTCCTCCCTTCCTCCCTTCCTCCCTTCCTCCCTTCCTCCCTTCCTCCCTTCCTCCCTTCCTCCCTTCCTCCCTTCCTCCCTTCCTCCCTTCCTCCCTTCCTCCCTTCCTCCCTCCCTCCCTCCCTCCCTCCCTCCCTCCCTCCCTCCCTCCCTTCCTTCCTTCCTTCCTTTCTGTGTTTCCTTCCTTTCTGTGTTTCCTTCCTTTCTGTGTTTCCGTTTCCTTCCTTTGCAGTAGCAGGAGCTTTGTTCTGGCAGGGAATGGAATTGAGCCACAGTCCTTTAAGTGCAAGTATTTGCTCACTGCCCATTGCAACTGGCTGTATGTCATAGTATTATAGAGATTTTATTTTACTTGGGTAAAGCAAGCCACTAATTGAATTTGTACTAAAATATTTATTTGCCTACTCATCCTATCCAACACCAGCAGATGGCTGATAGGCACATGGTGCATAAAACTTTGAAAGAGATTTGTAACATTATTAAAAAAAAAAAATCTGGATGGCTTTTGATTCAGTCTTGAAACAAAGGGGAAGATTTCTGCCTATTGTCTAGTTTAAATTTAAAGTGTAATTTTGAGAAACCTCAATGACTATGAAAACACTGAAAATGTCTTTTGTATTCCTTACTTGTTTTTATCCTTTTTACTTGTATGCTGGAGTTCATTGGGAGTGTTATGGTAATTTCATCAGACCACTTGAATTTCACCAAATTTCAGCCAGAGATGCTTTTCTTGCAGCATCTTTCAGGTTTGGTTTAGCACAGCTGTGACTTTAGCAGTAGGCCACCTGGGCAGTTTCTTGACTCTTGGGCTCATATAGGCAGTGTATTTCCATGGATTTTTTGCTTTAATGACTAAAAACATAAGGGTGAGAATGATTTGTACAGAAGCAGAAACACAGAAAGAAAGAAAGAAAGAAAGAAACACAGAAACACAAGAAAGAAAGAAAGACCAAAAAAACCAAAAAACTAAAACAAACAAACAAAAAGTCACAGCCAAAACCCCAAAGAAAGAAAGGCCAGTTGCTTCCTTATAGCAGATTCAGAAATGTTTTTGTTATGGAAAGCACTAAAGCTATGTGCAAGGAGGACAGGTGCATCTCTCAGTTGATGCCCCAGCCCCAGCAGACTACCTGGAGCATATTCAGAGCACAGAAAAACCTAAAAGCAAGGTCCTCTTGCAAACACTTAGGGAGGGAATTTAACAAGCAGAGCATGTTGTCAATGACCCATCCCTTGGATATTTTCCCAGCTTCTGACAGTCTCTAGTGAAGGGTTTGCCTGGATCAGGGATTACAACCAGGCCAATGTGTTTACTAGTACCTGAGCAACCTGGACTCCAGACATTTGGCTAATCTATTTTTAAATTCACTTGTTTTTCAGCTTTTGTAATATCTTATTCTTTCTGTTTGCAAGGAGTACCTCTTGTTTCTTTTGGACCTGCTGCACTGTCATTTCCGTGGATGCCTCCATCTTGCTGATAGGAAAAGCAGCTTCACACTCATCTTCTTGATCTTACAGACCTCTGTTAAAATACCCCTCTGCCATCCTCCCTCCAAGCTCAGCTGTCTGTATCTGTAGTCTCTTCTTAAACCAGGCAGTCTTGATTATTTTTGATATCCCTCTTTTCTAGTTTAGTGTCTTTCTTTAGATGGGCTGGTGACACGCCTTGATGCTGGTCGACCAGGAACACAGATGGAGAGGTAATGAGAGTGCTACAAGTGACCACATCCCTAAATATTTTTCCACAGTTGTAGCACAGATATCAGCAATAATCATCCTTGTTTTAAAAATAAATCCTTCCCTTGGCTGCTTGCAGATCTGATAGTTCATCTTGAGAGATTTACAGTGATGTGATTTTCCTGCACCCTAAGTAAAGAAATCTCAGATGTACGAAATGAAAGATTCTGAACTGCCTTTAAATTCCCCATGCTCAGAATAAGAAGCCAAAAAAAAAAATTAAATACTTGAGTCACTTATTAGGGACAGCTTTTTTCTGCCATATCTTGATTTAAATTGAATGTGTCATTTGGCATTAAGCAAAATGTGAATTGTATCTTGAAAGACAGCATAACTCATAAATAGCATAGCCATAAGCCAGCTGATGGCTTACTTATAACCAGGCAAATCTAATATCCTGCTTTGCTGTAGGGTATGTGATTTTCTGTATATGCTCCACAGTCCTGTAATTGTTTGTTGTAGAGGATGGTGAATTTGCCACTTGCCATGAGTTCATTTCTTGTCTTAATGCTGTTAATATAGATGAAGATATTTTTAAGGATTCTTTGAAATGTCAGTCATATTTTAACAGTTTTCTGAATATAACCTTCCCATGGCAGAGAGAATCTGTGAAAAAATGACTGCAGGCTAAATATTTATTGAATTAGACTATCACTGAGTTTATATTAAAAGATCCATATGAGGCTTCAGATTTTTTTGGCCAGTCTCAGAAAGATATACAACTAGATATGAAATTCCTTGCAAAGTAAACTACCTCATAACAAATGGCTTTATTAGAATTTGCTCAGAAAGATTTAAAGGTGAATGCCAGGAAAATTTATCATGTAACCATATTCTGGCTTCTTTGTCAAGAGAGGAGACAAAAAGTGTATTTCAGAAGCAGTTGCTAGGATTAATATAAGAATTATGTCACATCCAAGTGAATATATTTGAACTGAGTATGAAATGCTTTCCCAATCAAGAAATGAAAAATTAACTTTCGGTTGTTTGACAGACATCTAAACATTAAATACTGTAGAAATAATTCTATGAAATAAAAATAATAGTAGTAATAGTATAGTTTTAAATACTTCTGAATAAAAAATTGGAAAATATATTCCTGGGCCTTTCATAAGTATAAGCATTTTCTGACATCAGAAAACACCTGTTTTGATGTTTATTACCCGGACAGGTTTTATAAATGCCTTCGGGAATAAATCACCAAAGCCATTTACTCATCTTCAAAGAAGCAGAAGGAAATAATTGACAACAAAATAGAAAGGTGTACTTTAAAGAGTGATGTAAAGTAAGTTGCAGAGAATGGCTTTGCCATTAAAATGCCTTGGTAATTTCAAAGTTCTGATTTAAACTACCACTAATGGTTTTATTTAAAAACATATTTTAAAAAGAAAAGTGCTTGCAATTAAATGGAGAGTCACATGCGATACACACACACAGATAGGAAGCACTTAAAGACTTGAAGATAATTCTGTCTTTTAGAGATTACTTTGCTTACAGCTTTGCTTTTGAATGAACCACAGTCCTTTATGTCAATAGAACCATGTAAAAGGGCCTTCCAGGTAGGTGTGAATCACTGTACACCTCCACCCTTAATCAGATGTAAGAGCTGCTGGTCAGTGACACCTCTCAGTGGTGGAAAAAGTGCTCATGTATACTCCATTTCTGTGTTAGAGAGAGAAAACTAGAAAAGTCTGGGGCTGGGATTTAGCACTCACCCGCTGAGTTTCTCCTTTCACTTGCCCTCTTTATGAAGAAGCAGCTACAAATAAAACAAGAGGCCGTTTTACCTGTGAACGGCCATTCTTCATGTAGAACATCCTTGCTCCTTGATTAATAGCACATTTCCCTGTGATTTATAACCATGCCTGCATTCAGGTGGCACCAGAATAGGAAGAAAAAAGAGTCAGGTTTATTAAGAGGGAAGCCATATAGCTGCTGATTTGGTTTTGCTCAGAGCTCCATAACCACTATCAGCATAAGAAGCAAAATTTGTCGAAAACACAAAGGGCCAGGTGAAGGTTCAACACCAGCTGGGGTGGAACATTGCATTTCTGGCCCAAGTCTGAGCCCATGTCTGGCTTGCAGTCACCAGTACTCGAGCACTGCCCTTGCTGTGCCCTGCTGCTCCACTCTGGGCTTTGTGTCTTGTCTGGTGGGACTTGTGTCTCGTCCTTCTGCTTGGAACAGGGAATATTTTTAATTGAAAAGTAAAGGCCATAAAAGAGAGCGTGGCAAAGGAGGATAAAACAACTGTGGAAAGTAAAGGAAAGAGATTTTGCTTTAGAAAGAAGTATTTTGATCCCACTTTTGCCAAGGTTAATGGCAGAAGGGCAGTAGCTGTGTTTGATCCTTCTCAAGGTGCCTGTTGATGGCTTGTCTGTGGAGGAGGCACACACATTTTTTGTGAAAGTCTGGTCAATCCTCCATATATTTACTTTCCCTGTTAGTGTGATTAGTTACCTAGACCACAGTTTAACGCTGATAAAATGACATAAGCAGTGAGCTTTATGCATTTGGACTACCTGCCTGCCTAAAGGCATTGCAGCAAGCAAGGCAAGGCTGATGGTACCAACTGCAGCTGGAAATGTTGCCTGTGTTGCTCTGCAGCCAGTTTTCAGTGGAGATTGTTATCAACAATTGGACGTGGACGTGACTGGTGGGTGCAGTGGCACCTTTAACCTTTTACTTTGGAGTTAGCTGTGTCCCCTCCAGCTCTCCAACATTTAGCATACCCAAAGTTTCAGGTGTGGCCTTAACAGGGCATTGATGCTCTTCTACTGGAAGCTCAAACTGACACATAGAAAAAAAAGAGAAATTTTACTAAGTGCTTGGGTGAGCTGAGTCACCCTGCAGCCTCCATTGCTGCAGGGTCACTGACTGCATGGTGCCACATGTGTGGTTCCTTGCTTTGAAGAGGTCTGGCTTCCTGGGAAAAGAAAAATTGACATCCAGCTTTGACTAGGGGTCTGAGATTGTATTTAAATGCAGTGATGCACCTAGTAACATTCATAAGTGAATAGACACTTTTGAAATGTGCTCTACTGTACCTGTCCTGACCCTTCTAGACATCTGGCCTTGCTGTCATTGTCCCATGGGATCATATCCTCTGTGAGGCATCTCTTATTGTGTGTCCAAGCTCATTGTACAGGCAGTGGACTGGGGTATAAGGATTACCACTCAAAGGGCTTTCTGTGACATTTCCTTGCTACAGGAAGCAGGTTCTGAATTGTAACTGGTATCCTCGTTATCTGTAGAAAAGAAGCAAAAGGCTTGGGAAAAGGTGCAGATAGTCCCTGTGCTTTATCATCCTCTGGCAGGCTCCAAGCATTAATGTGGCCCTACTGTGGTATTAGGTTTGGTGTGTCACCTGGGAAGGCCATCTGCAAGGGGCTTGTGGGACAGCTACTCACGCTGGGGGGCCACAGCTTTCCAGACATTTTGCAGGTGTAGCGCTAGGTGCTTGTGTGGGAGTTTCAGACTTGGAAAATTTTGAACTAATATTTTTGGGGATATGATTATGGTGTATTTTAATTGATTATGGTGTATTTTAATCAGAAGCAACTGAGCTGCTTATAATTTTCTGGACTGAATTAAGTGCAAGTAAATCTGGACTAACAGAGGATTTTTTCTCACTGTTTGGTTCAGTCATACTGGGAAATGGTTTGCTGCTCCAGAGCTAAAGGCAATACAGTAACCACTCTAACCTGTGTTTATTCCTGTTGGAACATTACTCAGAAACTCCAGCATCAGATAAGTCTTTTTCATCTGTGAACACGTTGTACAAAAGGAGTTTGTTTATACACAATTTTGTGCTTTTTTTTCTGATCTTTACATTTTATGCTACTCTATTTATATTAATTTTCTTAAGAAGATACTTGAAATCTGTGAAGGAACAAAGAAGGACACATGCCAAAAGTTTGCCTTCAACACTTTTTTTTAGTTGGTGTTAATTTTTGAGCCATTATTCAAGCAGCTGTCCAGGTCAAGAGAGTTCAAGCATGCTTCTTCTGTGCCACTTGCACTCCAAGACTGCAGTGAAGGAAAGGAAGTCTGCAAATTATTAAGCATTTGGCAGTGCCTTCTAGTTGTATTAGGTTATAACTGCAGTTGCATGATTAAGAGGAAGTGACAGGTAAGCAAAATGAGAACAAAAGTCTCATGCTGTTAGAAGCAAATGTCACCATGTCACACACACTGCACACGTATACCAGTGCTCTCTCTGAAAATACATACAAGAAGAGGAGAATAGGAGAGAGGGAACTTCTGTCTTTGTGGGCGTGTTCTCATGTGTGTTTGTGCAGTTTGTGTGTTGTGTACATTCATGTTTAGCTCAAGGGTAAGTGTCTGTTTCTGGGTGTGGAAATCAATGCACCAATGGAATTGTGGCACAGGTTGTAACAGTGTGCTGGCGATGGAGCACAGTGGTGCTTTTGTACAGCCCGCTGGTGTGTTTGCAGTTTGGCTTGCAGTTTTCTGTACAGACTTTTTTAATTTCCCCCGAATTAATTGATTTCTGGAAAAGTATTCATCAAATTTTTAAGGGTTTTGCTGCTCAGGTTACTTAAAATGCCAAATCAATCCAATTAAAATAAGAGTGTTGTGACAAATTACTACATTAATAGCTTTGTATTTTTAATTGAGTACTCTTTATGTATGTTGTAATATTTCAGAATGAAATTTTTCAAATTACAAGTTCTACAACTAAATAAGGGTGTTTTCACAAACACTTAGTGACTGTGACCCTTAGTTTGGTAGATGATGGTCTGCAACATATGCACGGGGATGCAAATACCTCTAGTTGGCATTTAAGAAGCAAAGTGTTTTCTGGTTAGGCTCACAACTGGGAGTGGCTCCGAGAGACAGAAGCACAATAACCAGTTTTGGGGTGTGTGAAAGAAAGTGAGATTGTATAAGGCCCTAACCAAAGTGCCTCTGGCTTGGCTGGGGAGAACAGAGGGCTGCTCACCTGTTGTTTCAGAATTGGTTCAGCCAAGCCTACAGGCTGCTTTCAAAATATCTTCCCTTGGCTGATGACCAGGGGGTAAATTGTATTTTTCAGAGACATTACAGAGTGATACAGAGGCAGGAGATGGTGAGGTTTCTTGGAGACCCCACCATTACATTGCCAGTTGAGATCTGAGCCAAGTGTGCAACAGGAACAACCAGTGCGCTTGGTTTTCTGCTTCTGTCTTTTATTCAATATCTTGGTATTTTAACTAACTGGGAGAAGATGAGGAGGGCTGTCATACTGCCAGCCACTGAGCAGGGGTATGATGCCTTAAATTCTTGGGTATCACTTGTGGGTTTGGCTATTCATGTTCTTCTCATGGCAATATGTATTCCAGTCATCCAGCTGTGCATGTCAGTGTGGTCCCACATAGCAGAGTGTTGGGTTGGGAGGAGAGTTCAGTTCTTACTTTTATAATATCAGACTTATGCACACATATACACCATATATGAATGGAAGACAAAACCTGAAAAAGCAGAGATTGCACATTGAGTGTTGAAAAGTGAGACTGTTCAGGCAATAACATCACCTGAGTGACATTAATTCTCCTGTCTGTTCCTAACCACTACTGTCATATAATATTAATGATTGCATTCACAGAGAAAGGAGGAGCAGGCTTTAATACTGGGGATTCACGAGATGCTCTCTGAAATCCTAAAGATAAGGGGAATTTTGCATTCTTGAAATGGCCCTGTTAAGTACATTTAGAAAATATGTAGACTAGCTTGAGCCTCTCCTGTCGAATTTCACAGATATAAAATGAAAATGTCACTCAGCTCCTGCATTGGCATTTATGGAGGTTAAATCTATGTATATCATTCAATCATAAGTGAAGGAGGTTTCTTGCAGTGGTAACAGCACTCAAAAGTTTCACGCTGCTGCTAGATAGGGCATTTTCATTTCTTTATAGTAATAAAACCAAAAAAGACAGAGACAACACCCCCAATTTTGTGTGCTTAATATGTGTGAAAACACGTGAGAAAGAGCTGTTTCTTTCATTTCACTTCCAAAAAAATTATCTTCTTAAAAAAAATTTTTTTTTGAGTTTTCTAATGACATGGCCAAAAAACAAAGACTGATGAAAACTCAAGTGGTCAAGTTGAAAAATCTTCACTAATTTCTTTTCCCTGAAAAGAGACTGTGGATACCTAGTACTGCATACCTGCTTACAGATGATTTGAAACTCATGTGAGTGCCTGATTTTGAGGCACAAGAGTTGGTCAGCCAGGCTGTCAGGGATCTGTTTCTCATTGCTGTTGAACTTGGTAGCTGAGCTTCTCTTTATTTCTGCACAGGTGTCTGACTCTGCAACTTCATATCTTGGGATGTTTTATTAACATTGTACAAGAGATGTGTACCTTTCTTTTCTAGCAACTATACCTGTACAAGTCAAATATTAATGCCTAGGGTATTCTGTAAATAGCATTCATAATTCTGCTCTGAAGTAACTTTCTGTGAAGCCATTTTCCACTCTGTTTCTTAGAGAAAAACAAATATGTAACAGAACTCCGAGACTCCTTTCCAATATTTCATTTGCCGCCTTTCAAACGTCATCATGGGAGCAATGAGACAAGAAAAGAGTCTTTTCTTCCTTCAAGGTCTGCAGTGAACAGTGTAAAGCCACGCACAATGGGTTTGGAAGAGCCTTTATATATGATGACAAGTGAGTGTATCTCCAGGGTGCTCTGCTGTTGTGTAGTTCTAAGCCACATCATCTATTAAGTCGCTGAATGTGGTAAAATTTCTCAGGTTCTTGGAAATGAAAAGCAGATGAAAAGACCCCCATGACTCAGTCCTTATGAATGCAATGAAGTAAGATTATCAGCCTAAATTGTCCCTACTAATCAGCAGTGTAAGCTTGCAGTGATAGCCTCTGTAAATCTGCAGAGCTTTGGGACTGTGCTGGGTGGAAGGAGTCAAGTGACAGCTTTAGGGTCAAGTTCTCAATATGAGTCTCAAAATGTTCCAGTAGCAAAAGAGAAAAGAAGGCATATGTACTCATTGCTCCTGGGGAGGCGTTCATGTGGTTAGAAAATGCATGATTTTATAAAGCTGCTTCTACAGAGAGGGAGAATTACTGGGTTTGAAGGTGTGGTTTTTTCCTCTTTTTCATGCGTTGCTCTCTCAGTTTCTCTTTTCTTATTAAGCCCTGAAATTCAGCCTTTCAAAATTTGTCATGCCAACCAAAGCAGAGGATGGCTCTGTGGCTATACTTTTTCTGTCATGCTGAAAATGATTTAGTGTTGACATGCCTGCACTGATGTACATCCATACATTTATTCATACCTTGCTTTTCAGCACTGAATAAAGAATAGTCTGATAAATATGCCTAAAATGAGGAGAACGAGCTGCCTTCTTCTTGATAACCAGTGGCCAGTTATGCTATCTGTACTTTGTATGCTATCAGTACTATAAAACGTGGCATCCAAGGGATAATAAATACTTTCTTTAATCTTTTCCTAATTTTCTGTCAGTGTGTGTCTCCTTGTCTTGATGCTTTTCATACCTGTGATCTACTTCTTAGATTATGTCCTTAACTTCTCAAGTTGTATTTTGTTAATCAGCTTTCACAGGAAAGAGACACATTTCATAACCAAAAAAAAAGGGATTGTCAAGTTAATTAAAGTTGAAGAAAAAGAAAAAAAAAGAATATGCAACAGCCTGACTAGACACAGAAAAGGTAGAGAAAAAACAGTATCAAATATGAGAATATCTTATTAAAAAATGCACTGCATGAATTAAAGCGGTTCATCATTAAAGCCCTCCTATGGAAACCTTTTAAATAGACAGTCTTCTTAAGTTAATAGATTTTCTACTGGGGAAATCTTTTTATAAGGAATCTTCTCCATGTCCATTTAGGTACAGTGCCTTCCAAGAAGGAGTCAGTGATTCTTGTCCTGTCAAAGTTTACTGCTGGTTTTGCATAGTCTTAAAGAGAAGTGAAAGAGTGAAAAACAATTGAGTTTTTTTACCGTTAGTAACACCAGAAATGGCAGGCTGCTAAACTCAGTGCCTGGACCTTAATCTTGGTAGAGAGGGAATACTTGGAAAACTGAACCTCCAAAAATTTCAAGGCCATATGGGCCTATGAATATAATAAAGGGTCTATACTAGGAGCTGCAGAAAGGGAGGGACTGAAAAGCCTGCGAGGTGCAGACTGGGGGTAATTCCCAGGGTGTCTCATGTCACATTGCTGCAAGACACAATCTCCAGCAGGAAAATGCCCTGCAGATGCCATAACTTGCTTCAGCACATGATATCCAATTTTGCAAGGTCTGATGACAGGCATGGAATTAACTTGGTCTGCTGCCGTAGGCATGCCTGGGAGCTGCTTACCAGTTCCAGCAGCATGTCAAGATATTTGCCCCATCTTTTATGAAAGAAAAATAGCCGTCAGCACTGGCATTTGAAAGAGCACCAATAAATTCAGGTAGAAGCTGAACAGTCATTTCAGTTTCCCTTGTGTCTGAAGTTAAATGTTATGCTAGGTTTTTTTGTTAAACTCAAGTCTCTGAAGACAGGGATTTTCATGACATTCATTAAGGTCCTATTTAAATTAATACAAAGCCAACAGAGTTAATTGGAGAAATAACTGGGTATGTTTCTGTTGTGTGTAAAATTCTATAGGTGGTATTTAGTTCTTAAATGATGTGATGTGACTGAGAAGTCCTATGAAGATTTTTTGTTTTCAGTTTTACAGGACTATTCTGTAAAATGTTGCACTAAGGAGATAGATGCTTTGTAGAAGATTCTATCCTCAAATAACTATTCCTGTAAGTGCAATTACGTTTTTTCTCTATATCACTCCTATATAATTTGCTCTTATGAGCTGATTTATTTTATTTTTTGAAAGTCAAGTCTCTTATCCTAAAGAATAGTGCAAACTAATCCAAGAGAAGACCCCATAAACTTTTTTGCATCCACCTGAATGAATCCTGATTAGAAACCTGTGCAGTGATGTTATCCTGATTGGTGGGAAATTGGTGAAGGAAACAACCAATTTTCAATCAACGTAATTGGTTGCTCAGGAGGTTTGAAATCTCAAGAAAAAAGCATTGCAGCTTCTGCAGCTGTGTTAAAAGATTTTTCTGGAATAGCAAATAAATTATTGATAAGAATTGCATATTTGAGAAAATATTTACATTTATGAATAGTTTGTAGAAAAGTCACGTGACAGGTATTTTTAAAATCTGATGTCTTTTCTGTCATTATTGAAGCTCAGTAAGTCCAAATTCTATATGAGACATTAAAAAAAAAAAAAAAAGAACAAGTTCAATCTGCTGCCCAACAAAGAAGCCTCTTGATTGATTTCAGTCTTGTAATACAAATCTACAGTGAAGTGGTACCCAAAGCGTGGTTCAGTCCATCTTCATGTGAGTGTTAAGAAATACTGTCTAAACGACACCTACATTATGCAGTCCCACACGTGGTTGACAGTGGTGATGAGCTCGAGCAGAAGAGCAAATGCAAAAGGAAAAGCATTCCTGTGGCTTCTAATCTCTGTGGCAATACGGTCTGGTCTTGAGCTGGCCATAAATGCATCCGAGTCAAAAAAGTCAAAGCGTTTGCACCAGTTTACCCAGCTGGGAACTTTGGCCCCACTTTGCAATTCATCATGCATTTTGTATGCATGGTCTGATGTTTTGCCATTCTAATCTGGCATAAATAAATTAAGAAATAGTATGTTTCCCATACAAAGCCAGTGTAACTCTTAACTGGTTTTTGATGTGTTTTAAAGGTCATTGAGGAACAGAAATAGATCCTTTACTAACCAGGTCAGGCTGAACTGATTCTGCTGAAGTATTTTTTGCTTAATATCTGCCTGTGAGTTAAAGGTATCCTAAAGCCATTGCCTTGAAGAGGGTGGCTGCTTCACTGCAGTAAAGCTGGGCAGCACAGCTGAGTTTGTGGTGCCTCGTCTGGCTGAGACAAAGACCCAACATAATGGCATTGATTTGCCACTTCCCTGAATCCTGACATCACAATTAGTGTGCATCTCCCAGAGGAGAACAAAGCTGGATATAGATGGCGGTATGCACATATCCTCTGCAGTCTTCCACCTCAAATTCCACCCTTAAATCAGACAAGATGTGGAATGGCCATGGTGTAACAGGACATAAAACATTTTTGCTTGCTCTGCTTCCCAAGCACTTCCCTTATCACCTTGAGCTGTCCATTCAAGTGTAAAGAGAAGTTTCACTACCCACCTTCTAAAATTATAGTTTCTATCTATTAAAAGAAAGCAGCTCAAAATCCTTTTGAGAGGATAAATAGCACAGAATGCTTTGATTCATATCTGTGAGCTGGAAATTTCACACATCAAGTAAAACACCATGAATACATCATTATTTTGACAGCTTTGTGAAAAAAGAGGCAAGAGGATCTTATTGCATGGATTTAATTTCTGAAGTTTCACAGCTTTGTGTTTTGCAAAAGAATTGAATCCTTCCAGCAGAGCAGAGCAGGTGGTAAACTGAAGGGCAAAGGGGAGATACTGTCAAATCTTATACTTGGTGTGCAAGCCCCCACCAAGGGCTTCCAAGGCAGCTCCTGTGTCTCTCACCTTCTCAGAATAATGTCTTTTGTCTTTTTTTTTTTTTTTCAGGCTTGGCACTTCTCCAGCTGCAAGGGGGGGTCCCAGAAGAGAGTAAGTTAAATTGCCAGAACTGAGTTTCCCACCAGGACTGCCAGAGGTGAAAGGAACCACCAGAGGATAGCTGGATGCCCAGCACCACTGTGCCACCCGACAAAAGGAATTTTGTGGGCTGGTCTTCAGGTGAGATGAAAATCTTTCTGTAAATTCTGGGGACAAATGCAGTGTTTGTTTAGCCTAAAGCTGAATTTAATTGAAAAGTTTCATGAATAAGGAGTAATATCCCAGCTGCAATGAAGGACTATTTATGTTGAGGTGGGTGAAGGGAGACTCAAGGGTCCTTTGTTTCTCTGAGCAGTAGTATTCTTCTGTGTTCTCATGTCTCTGTGCCTGTTTGCAAAGCTTGCCCACCCAAATATTTATGCACTGTTGTTTGTGGAAAGCCATTTAAAAGCACTGAGGACATTGAACTGTTTTTATGCCCTTTGAGTCATCGATTTGGACCTCTTTCTAATCATGAAATGAGAGATATATTTGTAGAAAACAATGGTTTCCCTCTCCTATCCCATGACTCCAGACCTGAGCCTTTACAAAAATTAAAGGTATATGCATGTATTTGGTTAGGATTTTTAAGATAATCTTCTCCTTCCTCTTTTGTTCTCAGTTGTCTTAATTACTTGTTCTTCCTGATCTGATGCAGTTTAGGATTGTAGGAAGCATGAACTTTCTTCTGGAATAGAAACCTGACTTTTTTCATCTGTGGCACTGACATAAAAACACCTGGTATGTTAGTGGTGATATTTCAATACATTTGCTCCCATGGTCAGGAGAACACAGGAAGTGCAAGGATAATGCAAAACCATAATTAAAGCTAAAAGCGAACTGAGAGTCTGTCAAAGCTCAGAAAACTTTCCAGAAAAGTTCACATTTTTATGGACTTGTTATTTTGTACAAATCCATTTTCTTCTTTCCTGTCACATCTCCAAACCTTTCTGTAAGGAATCACCGTCTCTTTTCCCCCCCTAATTTAAATTCTGCTCTATCTGTTTGGAATATTAGGTATGCCTTAGCAGTAAAATTATTTTAATGATGTGGCTGAGTGCTCGTATATATTCAGGCAAGCAAACATAAAATGGTCATTCTTTATATTAAGAGTCTATCTATAGTTTAGAAAAGGTAATAAATGATAGATTGAAAGCCTAGGTGGCTCAAGTAGTGGATGGTGTGTATTACAGAGGTTATTAGCTCATCAGTTGAAGGTGGTGTAGATGGCTGCAGGCCAAACTTGGAAGCAACCTGCAAAATGGCTGGACTCTGTAACAACTGATTTACTGTATACTAACATGCACATTAACTCTTTATCAACTCTTTATGAAATATATATGTTTGGCACCCAAATGACAAGTAGGACCCTAAAAAGAGACGTAAAATTTTCTTATGAATGGCAGTATACTGGCTCTTATTTTAGTTTAAATGTGCAATAGGATTTGTAAGGGTTCCTATGTCACCTGAGATTCAGGTTTTGTTTTCAGAAATGGGACTATTCAGTGACTGCCTCATTTCCAGTCAGGATTAGGCCTCTAAATCTCCTGAATAGTGTTGAATATGTTGCTGTCTGTTTCATTTACTGTTAGCCAAATCTCCATTTTAAAGCCCACAGCTTTTCCTACAATGTGTATATGTGTCTGCTTTACCAGAAGCAGCAATGGGTGTAGTGGGGGAGCTGCAGAGGTGGCAAGGACTCCACTTGTCTCAGATTCCAGTACCTTTCCATAATGATCATCCTCTTCCTGCATTCTAGCATTCCAGGATAAGAGTAATGCTAATAACTACATTATCTCCTATGTTTTTCCCTGTGAAACCGAGAAGGTTTAAGTACTGGTGACCGTGGAAGGATTTGGGGTTTCTCATCCTGCAACCAGCTGCTGCAATTTGCAGTAGTGGAAGAATTGCCAGAACAGAGGCAGGTAGGGATCTTTCAGTGCCCAAGCAAAACCAGGTGTGCCACAGGCACTCCTCATAGCTGTCTGGTAGCTGTTCTGAAGGTGGGAAAGAGACCACTGCTTCAGCTTTTTGCAAAGTCCAGTGCTCTACTGCTAACAACTTGTTGTCTTTTTTTTCTTGTGAAATATGGGGGGTTTTTGTAACTTAAGCCTGTTATTTTTATCTTGTCTACTCTGGAAGTGGAGAATAGATTGTCCCCTTCCTTTTCCCTGCAACCTTTTATGTAGATGATTACTGCTGTTATATCTCCTCTTAGTTTTCTGTCTACTTGTAGTGGGTGTCCTTGTTTCATGGCTTCTTTGTTACAATCAGCAGGAGAATTTCCTTACATAAAGTGGCTTTGGATCAGACCCTTTGCTAGATAAAGCTCTGTATTGAAAACATAATTTTAATAGTTCAAATGTTGCATATTGGGATGACAAGCATGTGCTATTTAAAATTGTACTTAACGAGCAACAATCTCATTTGGAATGAAGATGGGTTATGTCCAGGCTGCTTACAATCATTATTTCTTCTTAGCTCCCCAGCCCTAGTTCTTCTAGCTATTCTACCACTGTTTATGATTCCTTACAGTAAACACTGTAATTTTTAAAAATTATCATAAACTAAGCTTCTATTGACCAGGGACTGGAAAGCCAACATAAGAATGCAGAAGGCTACAGTGCTAAGACTTGCAAGTTTTGTTCAGTAATAGAGTTGTTTGTCATTAGTTGTTTCCAATAATGGCTCTAGAAAGCATTGACTATTTTTATGCCTTCCCTTCAATTTATAAATTCAATTTACCAGAGAGTAAGAAAAGAAAGTTATGGAATGGTCTAAACGCTCCTGGGTAGGCTTACTGATTTTTTTTTTGTCTAGGGTCTTCTCTTTTGCTTCATGTAGGCTTAGATTTTCGGGGTAAAAAATCTGAATAAATGCAAAACCAGTTCACTTTCTTATGTTCTTCTGCAATTTTTTTCATAACACAGAGAAATAGGAAATAATCTCAAAGCAAATGACAGGGCTAGAAATTTTGTGGTAAAAAGTTTAAGAGGATCTCTGATGAACAGTCACCTTTCTCTTGGCATGGCTGTGTAAAAGAGAGAGGTTGCAAAGGGCTCTTTTACATATTGGTCTGTGAACAGTAAGGTCTTTGTAGTCTCTGGAGTATGAGAAGATGTGGAAGGGTTCAAACCCTCATAGCTAAAATTCAGGAATCACAAGATCAGTTTTTCTTTTTGTACAAATGTTCTTTGTTTTTGTAGAGATATCAGTAACCTATATACTATTTTGAGTGAGCACACATATAGCTATTTTCTGAACAGAACTTCTACCTTTATTCCCAATGGGTGAAGAGCAAATTTTTCTTAGTCCTGGAGAGTTCAGGAGAACATGAGGCTGAACAAGTTTATAGACCAAGCTCTGGGCGTGGTTGCCTCTTGCAAAGGCACTAAATAAAGACAGTTGTGAATACTGGAGTAAAAGTTATAAAAAGTGGTTATTTAGGTCCACAGTCGTTATGTGACAAGAGCTGTTGAGAATAGATTAGTATTTCCAGAACTAGGCTCAAGTTGCCTTGGGATAAGAAAGTGGAGGAGAGTTTTGCTAATTTCTTTTGGTCAGAGCTAGTTTTTTCCTCTGGGCTTTTAGAAATTCTCATAAGCATAGATCTCTGAGAAGAAGCTCTATATTATATGGGTTGCCAAGCTGTGTCTATGAAGCAGGACCTCTTGAGAGCACCTTAAGAACACAGGGCTTGATAGATATTTTAGCACTGTGTCTGAGTTTTCCCCTGCTGAGTCATTCAGGTGGCAAATAGTTTGATTTCTGTCTGTAGCCAAGGTGGGTTGCATAAAATCTGTGATGCACAAATGATATTAGATAAGCACAGAAGATTCTGCATGTGAATTGTTAGCCAGCTAACAGGTATTTTGCTGAGACTTCTCATTTCTTTGCCTTCATCCACATTAAAAAGTGTATAGTAAAGTAATTCAGTAAGAACTAATTTAAGTTCAGGATCATGCAGATGCCTGACTCATGGCTAATTATGAGTGCCCACTGGGAACATTTATAAAGATACCTGATGCTGTTGAGCCTCTGCAGTCCACTAGGACATCAGCACAATGCTGAATGTGTTGGATCCAATTTAATTTTATGTAACTTAGACTGAGATTTCTCCCACTTCACTGGATATGATTACAGTTGATCACAGGTTTAAAAAACTAAACCAGACTAAAAAACGTTAGGCTTGTCTTTTATACCGGGCTTGTCTCTGCAGTGATCTAGCAAAGGAATATATGCATATTAATGGAAGTGGGAATTAGTCCTGTTTTATGCTAAAAAAACCTCAGAGATGAGGGAGCATTTGGAAGTTATTAGCTTAAGTTTGCCTTGTACATTCACTTTCCTCCAGCCAGATTGAACATGAAATGATTTGGCATGTGTTCTTGATCCTCTGTCATTGATGAATGCCACTTAGTGACATATTTGCATGATATTTTGAGCAGGATAAATGGATGCTTGAGTCTTTTTTGGAGGCTTTGACTTTGGATTTTTTCCAAAAATGTAGTCTTGCTGTTGTTGTAAGCTCACATTGTGAGTGTTATTTCCCACACAGTATGGCACGAAGTCCTGGTGTTATTTATTCAGGTTGCCCTTTGCTGTGGCCTGCAACTTCTCTCTGCCTGCTATGCAAGCACTGAGAGAAGAGGGGATGTGAAACCTCCCAACACTACCCCCTCTTTGCATGGATTTCTGGGTAGGGTGTGAGAAACGTGTGAAATGAGATCTTTAAAGATGCACAGTCGCATGTGAGGAGAGCAAAATTGCCCTTTCTGAAACATGGAAGCTGTTAAATATATGTAGCTGGAGAGAGTCCTGCTGTGTCTCCTGCGTGCTCACCCAAGCACCAAGTGGCATCTGTCCCTAAAACTAACTGATCCCTATCTGACTGTTTATGACTCTTGTGCCACACGCATTATTTATTTAATGAAACGTCCCTGTGAAACAGAAGAGCCATTCATAAGCCCCTGACAACAAACAATCATGAAAATTGCCTTTGAATTTCCCTAATTTGCTTGTAAGAGTCAGAACAATGGAAGAGAATAATTGCAGTTATTAAAAGAAATTGCTGCAGGCAAAATATAACCCATTTTTAAACTCAAATCCAGAAAAACAGAAAGGGGTGCAAATAGGAAAGCCCACCCAGTAAGATGCCTCACGTTCCCTACCTCCTTTTGCCCGTGTAATGAGAGACTTCACCATGCTGTTTTATTTAGCACTGTTATTTAGGAGGAGAATCAGAGCATTTAGTATCAGCACAGTCAAGCTGTGTGTGGCAGCGCCTCGCCTGGCACAGCCACTGAAGAGCTGCTTTCTTCCAATCTGCATTGTGCAGATGCAAAAACATCCCTCTCTGGAAAATAAGTGTGTTGGGAACCAGTTGGAGGAAAACTCACTCTAGCATCAACTACTCAACAGAGAGGACTTTAACTCATCCCTGGGCAAGAAGTAGAATGCATGTGAAACTAAGAGGCTTTTCCCAACACACTTGGCTTTTGGCATCCCATCACCCCTAATAAGGTTTGTTTTCTTTAGACATTTAGAGACAGATTTTTAAGAATTTGGTTTCCTAAAGGTGTATCTGTAGAGCTCTGGGTATTCCTGTGGGTGCAGACCCAGCTGACTTGGCACATGGAAAGAGGTGGTGAACTGCTGTGTGCCCTTGTCCGTACAGAAAATCTCTAAGCAATGGCAGAAACGATCAGGGCTTTGACTTTTGTGTGCCTGACTTCCCTGTGCAAGTAGGAGTCGAGCTCCTCCACCAGTTAAACACAGCAGCACTAAGCAAAGTGATGCTTAAGTAGTACGTGCAAAGCTTGCCCCTCAGAAACCAGATGGCATTGTAAGGGGAATCTGTGCTTCATTCAAACTGCTTTTGTCCTGGACAATTCAATAGAGCTTTGTCCAGTATAACTGAGCACGGGGGTGACTCTCATCTCTGAGTACAAATGAAATGTGTTTGGCTCTCCCACTTTTGTATAAGAAGATAACAGAACAAAGGATGACTGCAATTTAAGGGCATGAACCCTCATTTTCTCTCCAGTCCACCTAAATAAAAGAGAATTTCTTGTTGGCCTGTGATATCCCCTTCTGCAAGTCAAAGCCTTTTCAGTTTCTACTGCAAGTAATGACAGTTTACTCACAATTTTTCAGCTGCATGTGATATCCAAAATTGGCTGCCTTGTTGTAATGAAAAGTGGCCTGCCAACACGGAGGTCCTTCCAAAGGAGCCTGGCTATTGTCAGAGAAGAGAAAGCAACTGTGGTAATACTCCTGCATCGCTGTTTCGCTTCATGCTTCGCCACAGGAGCAAAGCAAGGCAGCGGGGACCACTGACAAGTGTTTACAGAATGTGGCTCTTTGACAAAAATGATTGTCAGGCGGTGACTATAATAAAACGTTAGCAGGAGATAGTGGGTTTTCTTGGGTTTTTGTGCCCAGGCAGCTGGCAGTCTTAATTGCTCTGAAGAAATAGAAACAGAATTTCATTTTCTTCTCTTGTTGTTTGGGGATGCAAATCATGCTGCATTTTAACTCCATGACTCCCTGCCTAATTTTCCCTTATCAAAGTAAAGATGGATGGAACATCCTTTTTGTTTCCTTGCTGTACACATTGAGTAAATCCACTAAATATCTCTGGTTGGCATTGATTCAATGTGAGTAAAATTTAAACTATATCTAACATCCAGTATTGGAAGTTATTTTTCCAGGTAAGCCCAAAATGCTAAATCCAGTTTGATCAGTATTATTCAAGGGAAGCTGACAATCTGTATTCATAGCACTTGAATGTTCTCAGGCACATGGTGTGATTCTTGGGGCTGTTCTGTGCAGGGCCAGGAGTTGGACTTGGATGATCCTTGTGAGTCCCTTCCAACTCAGAATATTCTTTGTTTCTGTTATTTTAAACAGCTTTTGTAAATCCAAACAGACTCCTCCATGAACACTGGGGAATATTAGTTCAAGTCTATGACAATCTGAGGCTGATTTAGGAATACTGTAGTATTTCTAGTTCTTATTCCAGCTTGCTGAACTATTTTGTTGGCTTGGATGTTTTTACTATGTTTTGGTCTCATGAGTGGTTTTTATGGTATTTAATTTCCTTAAATATCTTGGCATAGATGATTTGACACAGCAAGAAGGCTCAAAAATCACCAACAAAATGTTTCCTCTTTTCTGGATAATTCCTGTAGTTGTGTAGATAGAAAAATAAGGAAGCAGGCAGAGCAACTGTATTTCAGTCTGTAACTTCTAGCCCCTCTCCTTTGTACTCTGGAACGATATTTCTAGAGTTATTAGACAAAACCCTGTTAAAAGTGAGCAGAAATAAGTAATGGAAGAATATTGTTGCAGGCAAAGATTCTTCCGTCATCTTTTCCATTTCTGTGAGAACCTTTGCTGATTTTCTTGCCAAGTAAAGGCAGACTTTCTTTTCTCTCTCACCTTCTTTATAATTTGATCAGACAGCTTCGCTGTGTGGCCACAGAGGCACGTGGGAAAGCCAGACTGTAGACTCACACCTTGTTTGCAGTGCCTTTCCTGAATGCACTAGCTGGGTGATCCAGAGATGTTATTTGGAGCTTCAAGCCACAGTTGGATTTGCTATGAAGCTGCTCGGTGAATGTCTTTCTGCAGAGTGTGAATGTTCCTGTTCGTGTAAAGTGCGAGGTGTTAAAGGGTGGTGGCTGCTCAAATTCACTTTCTGTTGTAAAGGGGTAGAAGAAGAAGCTGTGGAAGCTCAAACACAAGAGTAGGACATTTTTAGTTTCAGGAGGAGCCGTTCACAGCGTGTATGATTGTTGTTAAAACATAGGGTGGCAGTTTGAAGTGTCCAAGGGGATAGTTCATATAAATCTGTAGAAGGTACATGGTACAAATCAGGCAAAATATTTCCCAGTAACGTTGTTGAATTTAGGGACTGCTTTGGGAAACAAGAACAAGCTTTGGACACTAGAAATTCTTATCTCATTTTTCATAGAAGTGGTAGTTTCTATAAAAGCATCTAACAAATATTTTATAGCAAGTAAAAGCAGTTAGAAAGCAAATGCACCCCTCTATGTCTCCCTGTACTAATAGATTCACCAGATTCTCTTCAATATTGCAGCCTGATGTGTGCTACTGCTTCCACTGCACCTCAGCCACTAGAAGTTACAGCTCTTGACCTTTAAATGTTAGGAATAATAAAATTCATTATTAACAAGTAGTCAATTAAAAAATAAATGCCCCTCTGGTAAAACCAAAAAGTAATGTTTTGAAATACTGCCACCTTCTGATCAGTCTGGGATGGAGAACTGAGTTATTAGGAACTTGACAAAAATCTTTATCAGCTGTAATAATTCAGTTCCTGATTTTATAATGTTAGAGCCATGTTGCACCATTTGATTTGCAAGGCCAACTTCCACTGAGACTACATAAGTGAGACTATATATACAGTGATGTAAAGAGATGAGGAAAATGCAGTGTGATTTACAAGTGATGGGAGAGACAGCAGCACACTTGTTTGAAGTAAAGAAAAGCACTTAAGCATATTATATGTGAATTTCAGGATTTACAAGCACAGAGCCTATGCTTTAAGTTACATAAGCATTAAATACATTTTGGAATTGCAGCTAAAATGTTGGTATGACCTGCACCTGGTGTTAGTCTTAGAAACTTCCCTATTCTTCTGTAACACCTGTCTGACATCAATGTGTCCATGAAGGGTTAATTTTTTTTACCATTTTACTTCGTTAACATTCTGATGTTACTTGTCTGCAAAGCACCTTTGTGTATATTTTAATTATCCAGATGGTGTTTTATGTGTCCAGTCTTATGTCATTACTATATTACTTAAACTTGGCAGTGATGCATAGAAATAACTTCCCCCAAGCTGGCTTTTTCTTGCAAAGTTCATCCAATTTCAGCTTTCTAAATGTCCTTTGTGCTGTGGTAATATATATTGTGCACCTAAATGGCTTGCATATAATTTTATATTCCCTTGATAGGGAAAGCCAGTTTGACAAAGAAAATGTTTAAAAGAATCAAAAATTGGCACAAAAGCTAAACTAATGTGCCCTTAAACTTATAATTTCAAACTCTCCAAATTTAGTCAATTTAGGTTCTTATATATTCTTGAATTCACTTGAATTCATTCAGGTTTTTTGTTGGGGTCAAGTGAGGTGTGGATGTCTGTGTCACATTCCCACCTGTAGATTGTAATGGACCAGTGTGGTGCCAAGGTTCTGACTGCACTACATTTTCCCAAAAGGGTGCAAATAAGATGTGTTTATATTATAGGCACAGTGGTTTCTTCCCCAGTAGAATGGATATTTTGAGATGGTGGCTGAGAAAGAGAATCCCTCTTTGAAGTGTTATTTGGGATGGCAACAGGACAGCAGCAAAGGGAGAGTGTGACTCATTTTGAAGTCACAGCACTGCTGTCTCGTGAATCCATCTCACACTATAACTCCACCTTGGTAGTATGTTAACTTATTGGCTGATTTCAACCTAAGTTTAGAGAGGAGGAGTCTTGGCCGTGCTGAGTTTCTCCATACTTTCTGAAGATATTAGGTCAAGTAGAGGATTCAAACGTTATCAGTGCTTCACTAGAGAGAAAGACTGCATTTTGAGCTCAGCTGTGTGACTGTACACCAGGGGATCCACGTGCTGGAGAGATGTGCTCAATGAAAAAATCCAGAAATGTCAAAAACTCTTCTGCTTGTGTAATTACTTGTATGTTGGCTTTGATAACTCCAAAGCAGGTAAAATGGCCGGGTTTAGCCAAGTCCTGCAGCAGGATTTGTACTGCAGTCTGGTAATGGCAGGTGAATGTCAAACTGTTATGCACAGAGGGGAGTGCCCTGGAGATGAAGCTCCTTATGACCTTTTTGCAATTAAAAACTTAAGAACAGTCTTCTCATCAGAAAGGTGAACAGGCTTGACTCATGAACACTTTTTGAAGCACATGATGAAGCTGTGCTGTCATCCCAAGATGTGTATTTTCCTTCCTGGTTTCTAAATGTGTTTTTCTTGTTTCAGTTTAGTGCAGAACCATCTCTTCTGCTGAACAATAGAAATTCCATCTCTTCAGTTTCAAACAAGGGACTATCCCATAGCGGAGTGTTAGAGCTTCTTCACAGAATCTGCTAAACGCAAATGACAAGCCACACAGCAAGATTTGATAGCAATCTGCAAGTGTTTTTAAAACAGATCTTAACCATATGCACAGTGTACCACTTCTGCTGTTGTATATTGAGCTCAGGAGAAAGCAAGTAACATAATTGCCTTCAGCAAAATTGTCAAACAAGGAAACCTTTTAAAACTACATAGAAGGGGGAACATAATGAAAGCCCTGGAAGGAAGAGGGTAAGAGAAGAAAAACTGGCAGGGAACATTAACATATACTTTTAACTAGTCTTTTCACAGAGAGAATGACCCAGAGGCTTGACTGCTGTAGCTCTTTTTTTTCAGTAAAAAAATTTTATGTGTGCTGCTGTGTAGAAAAAAATTGCTTATTTCCCATGTGTTATTTTACGTTTCAGTTTGGACAAGCAAAAGGAAGCTTTATTTAGCCTGTTGAGTCCAACCCCACAGTAATAGAGCACATAAAACTTTCAAGAAGTGAAAGGCATGCTGATCTCACATTTCAGATAGTTTTTGGGATAACTCCTTGGCTGTTATATCCATATGTCATAATAGACATAAATTATTAGAAATTATTTGCTACAGTGTGCAATCATATTAGCTCCCAGGGACCTTTTAGACTGGATTTATGAAGAGAGATGTTTCCTTAATGTTTTTCTTAAAGAAACTACAGAATCCAGGACAAATCAAGTTTTTTATGAAATAAGGACTCTGGATTTAAATTGCTGACTGATACCTAAAGGGTAGTGAGTGCATCCTCTAGGGGCAGTTAGGGATAACTATCTGCATGGATAGCTGTATCTTGCAGCAATTCCTGCTGGAAGTGGGAGGATATTTTTTGCTTTATGGCATATGCAGATGTTGCTGAGTAGCAGCCACTTTGGTTCCCTTCCTGCAGAAGTATTGTGGAGAAATGGCTCGAGAGTGAGAAAAGCTTTAAAATCTTCCATCTGGGTGAGCTGAGAGCTATGAACCAAAATTGTCTTTGGGTAAGGAAAGGTGATGGGTTTTTGGGCCTTACTGGTTTAATGGAAACCTGCAAAATTTAAACAGATATCAGTTACTCTGGTAGTTGTATGCACCAGAGCTCTGTGCTACCCTGTGGCTATTTCTAGTTTTTATTTACTTGTGGAAAGTGCACTTCATCCCATTTTTCACTTCAGCCCTTGGCCTGCTTGTGTTGTAAGGCAGCACAAGCACAGCACATTAGGCAGCTCACAGATGATATGGAATAGAAAACTTTTCTCCATGAGATGTAGGTAGCTTGCTACATTTGCAGTTTGCTAAATTGAAGATTTGCCCCTTTTCCTCTTTTCAAGCTGTCCTTGCTGTTTGAGGAAAAGTCTTGCATGAATCCATAAATGCCATCTATCCTGTGTTTTAACCAGATGCTAAGTTCTCATCTGCCCCAGATGGGCTCAGGTGAACAGTTCTGAATCCATAGACCTCAAGACTGTGGGCAGCCTGAATCCCAGGTAACTCTGTAAAATAAGAGTGCAAGACAGTGATGGGCAGGGCTTTAGCCCTTTGTCTAGTCCATTGTTACTGCAGCCAGTGCAGATAAAATTGTTGCAGTCTGGCTTTTCCTAAGACTCTATTGTGCACTAGGAGTATGATAATCACAGTAACCTAGTCTTGAGTGGTGGGGGAAGGAGTCTGATATTAAAAGCTTTTAGTACAGGGATGTGTGAATAGAGGAATTCCATAATTAACAACAATGACCAGCACAAGTGACATTTCTTTGTAGTTAATAGCTGCTGGTGTGAAAGGCCCTGAGGCAGAGCCTCAAGCTGCTAAGCTAGCAAGTGAATTGCTAGACTATTCGACCTACAGTTCACTCCTAATATATATGGTGTTGCTATGAAAAACACAAGCAAAACGTTCTCAGGCACTGCTTCTTGGGCTGTATGGGAATGCCAGCAATTTTATATTTTGGACGGAAGGAGTTTTATCATTTTGGCAGTAGGCTATGCCCCAACTCTTTAGGAAGCTGCAGAACTGTAAGAATCACTTGCATCTTCAAGAGGAGAAGCAAATAAAGTCTTATGCACTTTTACACTGAGAAAGTGTAAAAAATTATAGCCAAATTCTGCAGTAAGAATATTATGGGGTTTTCCACCCTTAGGGCCATGAAAATTGATCCACAATAAGTAGTTTGATTGCAAAAACGGTGGTGATAAAAGAGGTAGTAGCACCTGGGCCATCCCTTTTTGTACTGTCTCCATTTCTGGAGATTCTTTCTCCAACTTTTATAACAAAAATGGATAGGAAAAGGTAGATGGTTCCAATGCAAGAGAAATGGGGCTAGTGACCAGGTGTCGTGGTTTGACACTGGCCAAATGCCAGGCATCCACGAGAGTCACTTACTTTCAGAGTAAGGCTGCTGGAAAATCTTGGGAGTTTTCTGCACTGCCATTCTGGGAAGGAAGAGGTGCTAAAATGAATTTTTGGAAGGTTTTTAACTGTGCTGCTCTTAGGAAAAGGAAATCAAATATCACAAAACCAACGAAAAGAAAAGCCGAGTGCAGTTGCTTTTTTGCTGCAGTTGCAAGTGCTATTTGTGTAAGTAATGTTTGGCCTCATCACAAAACTGTGCTGTCATCATCTCTTGCATTCTCTCACTTCACCTGTGTGGCTTTTACTATGCTTCTATTCAGGGTTCTGTGTTTTAGAGAAACCTTGGCTATAAACCTCTCTAGCTGGAACCCCAAGTGCTAAACAGTTGACATATCAGTTTGTTTCTATGGAGTGAATATTAAAATTAATGTAAGAGACTAAATCTCAAAGAGTAAATTAAAATAACAAAAGAGATATTACTTGCTGAAAGGAAATAAATGGACAAGATTAAACTTTAGACCATGAATTAGATTTTCCATGGAACTCAGCTTCTAATCATCAGTGGTATAAACAGGGGCACTGAAGGGTTTAACCTCTCCTGCTCCCATGCATTTCTGTGGCAGCAACTGGCATAGATACTTTCTAGATCTGACAAATTTGCACCTTTTTATTCACACTTGATTTGCTCATCTTAGCTGATCATTAATTGATGAGATGCAGATCGTGGCACCAAGCACAGGTGGTGCTGTGTGTGATGTATGAGAGCTTTGCTGACCTGAGATGGGATGATTGGAGTAGTCCCCTCTAAACACCATTGTTGACAATGAAATGGGTCTATCAGCATTGGTGCAGTCTTATCTTCAATAGTCCTATCCCTGGTGTTAGACCTGAAAGTTTTAGCAAGAGCTGTAGTCTCCTTGAAAGGCATATATTTTATTGTTTTCCTGAAAATGAAGATTCCATTTCTCTTTCAGTATCTTTCAGCTGAGACCCTTGATGATGTCCAGTATGATCAGTGTTGTGTTAATGCACAGCAGATACAGTTATGCTTCATGGTTTTTGCAAGAGCAAAACAATGCTCTAGTTGTCCTGGGGACTGTGACTTAATTCCCAGGTGTTACAACCCCCCTGCTTGGGGGGTTGATAAGGAACAATTCTCTCTCCTGCTCCTCACAAAACAACAGCCACAGCACGTGGGACTGTTTGGGTAGGTATGATCAGTTCCTGGTGTCATGAGAAGGGGAGTGTGCTGGCATGGATCATGTGAACTTCACCCAGCAGGTATTCCCATGATGAACTCAGATCCTTGGGTAGTTTGAACTGGATAAAGGTAATGTATAGGAAAGTACAAGGTCCCTTGTTCCCTGTTTGCATGGCAGTAACTGTTAATTTCAGCTAGTGGCTTGGGAAGCGAAGAAAGCATGTTTTGTTAGGTAGTTTATATTAGGTAGGCACAGAAAAGGAGATGAACATCTGTAATCATGCAGAACTGAGAAATGCCAGTGCTGGGCAGCCTATTCATCCCTGGTCTCTCCATTCTGCCTGCTTCTCAAGATGTATTTGCAGTGGCTCTGCGGGAAATGAGTGTAATGGTAAATGGGGAATAATATCCTATAATCCCCCTTATCTCACTCTCAAAAAGCTAGTATCATCAATAAATCAACCCCTGGTCATCTCATGCAGTGGGTAAGTTTGTGCTCCCTAAAGAACTAAAGCGCCATCTGAAGTCTAAAGCTGAGCTCTAAGGAAATAGGTATTTAAACACGTGGATAAATAAGTACCTTACCCTGTAGTATAGGCATCAGCAGTGACCAAGTATCTGAGCTCTGCTTGGCCTGGGGGGAATCTTTTTGTTCGTTTACTTGTTCCAGAGATATTTCTGATACAAAAAGGTGATGCTGGGTCTCTTATGCTAGAGAGAGCACTTCTGCTCCCATGGTGCTGAATCCCTGGTTCCAGTTACTTGAGCAGTTTGGCTGATGTCTCCTGTGTTTGAATAGTAATAATCAGCATTGCAGAAAAAATTAAAAATACTATTCCTGTGCATCTCCTGTAGACCATAACATTTTCTAATAGTGACTTCACCCAGTCATAAACTTAGTGTGTCCCCAGAAAGCCAAATTTTCAAAAGTGATATATTTTCCATTAAAGGCTGTTGCACAGCAATGAGTTTGATTCCAGGTAGGCACATTATATCAAGCTTACCTTATTTCAGATTGCAGTGGGAAAGGCACTCTGTGAAGATGCAGCTTACTAAATTATCTCTGTGAATCTGTAGGTGGTAACTTTGAGCATGCTGCCTGCCTGACCCAGTTGTTAGTATAGCCAGTTAAAGGCTGATGTGTTCAGAGGAAGAGCTAATCTGTCTCATTTAGCAGGCAATGTGTCAGAGCTTGTATGTGATATATCTGACATGGTGAGTGGCATGTCTGACTCGGCAGTTGAATAACATTACTCATTTTGGAATATATCTTCTTCAATAAAGAATATAAACACAAGCACACATTTATATTTTTTGTTAGCAGATGATAGAGCACATACCAGAATGAATCAATCCCATTTAGTATGCAGAAGGGTTTTTTTTTTTACTCTGTACATGGTTCCCCTCACAGGACCATTATTTTACATATCAGTTACTGGAGGTATTCAAAGCCTAAGGGAAACCACTGACTTCCAAGAGCTTTGGGTCTTTAAGCCAGCCCAGCCATTCAGCAGGCAACATTAAACATGGGTAAAATCTGTTGTGTGTCTTCCTGCTCTGTGGTCCCATGAGATGTCCCAGAGAGAGCATTTCTCTCTTTTCCTTGCCAGAAAGCTGTGCTGTATTTACTTTTGAATAAGATGAGCTGGGAAATTCATGGCCTTGAAACTGATACAGTCTACAATTGTGCTTCTTCCACCGTCTGTTGTGGTGTTATTTTGTCTTTTTGGTGTTTATTTTTGGGGTTTTTTTAGTGCCTTAGTGCTGGATAAAACAAAATGCATACGACCATCAAAAGCTGCCTGAAGACATTTTGGGCTCTGAGCAAAGGGAAAGGTTCTCAGCCTGTCAAACAAATAATTGTACCATTCTGACCACTGCATACTCTACTATCCCTGCTGTAAGTCAGTCTTATACCCACTCAGGGATCAGCACACACTTTTTTGGCAGCCCATGCTCTGCAGGATCACATATTTTTTCTCGAAAGGGCAAGACATCTGGCAGCATTTGCAAGGCTGGCAGTGCATTGCTGCAGCCTGGCTGGTGCTCAGTACCATGGGGTGGGGAGTGGTGGTGGTGTCAGCATCTCCAGGGCTGCACTTGAGACCCAGGAATAAGGAGAATATTGAAATGTAGCTCAGAAGGGAAGCAGGGCTGCCTCCCAAGTTGCGCTGGCATTCCTAAAGGAACCATAGGAGAGTGAATGCTTGTCTGTTGAGTTAGCAGAATGCCTAATGGGAAGGGGAACCGATCATCTGATTAGCATTGGCACGTTATCCTTCAGCAGCAGATTGCCTCAGGCAGTGGGCACAGAGCTGCTCATCCTGCACAGGTTTCACATTGCTCTGCTCCGTTTAGCTTATGCTTTGATTTGCTTCACTTATTTCTCATTTGGTGGGAGATAGAATCAATCAGTCTTGAATATAAGTTGCTCAACAGAGGGCTGCACTATTTTTATTCTTTGTGCTGCACACCTGTCTGCCTGTGCTATTAGCATGTTTGCTCTTCATGTTGTTTTCAGTATCAATAGGAACACTATCAACTGCTCCTGTTTGGTTTTTTTACTTTTATTTTCAAGAGGTAAGTCCCCTCTGTGCAAATCTCCAACTGTGTGTGCTGTTGTTGGAGTCACATAAGCAGCGCCGCAAGCCCAGGGCTTGCTGGTCAAAATGCTGTGGGTGGCAGAACCATTAGTACAAACCCTAAAATTCCAGACATTGTTTTATAATACTGTGCCCCAAGCTCCCTTTTCCTTTTGTGATAAAATTAGTAGGCTTTTTTTCTGATGACCACATAAAAAATATCTTGGGAAAAAACCTGAAATGCTGCCTGAAAGAGCAGCTTGCCTCTTTTCTTGCTTGCAAAAATCTTCATTGGAGCAGCTAAAGAAATGCATGCAATCATTCCCAAATTAAAGATACCTGTTCTTTATAAGTTTTGTATGAAACTAGGAATGGAAAACTCACCTTCACCTTTATAGAGTGTCCTAATCTAAAATCGACACTGTGGTGAGCAAATAGCACAAGTGAGATAATGCTGGCTGTGGGCCTTTTCTCTAAGGTTCTGTTCCTGAAGCAAATCAGAGCACTTCCTCACAGGGGAAAACATGTCTCAGGAAGAATAATGCACAGGCTGTTTATCTACCTGTCTTGGACTGCTCACTGTGGAATGGGGATGATTTGTGATACTGTTGATTCTCCAACATTTAGGGAAGTGGTAGCAGAGAGCCCTCTTGAGTTCAAAACCTTCCTTAAATTTGGGCATAATGTAATTTAAAAGTGGTCTCTGGAGGTCTCTGGTCTGACCCTTTGCCCAAAGTAGGTCGTATAATGCAGGTTTCTTGAGTCTTGTCCAGGTGAGTTTTGAGTTTTTCCAAGAAATAAAATCCCACAGTCACTCTGGAGGCTTGTGCTAATGTTTGGTCATGCCTAACTCAGGATAACTCTTCTGTGTTGCAAGATTAGTAGCAGAGGGAGAAAAAAATAGTTATCAGATATTGTAGTTGTCTGGCTCTTCTACTGTCTCTGCTGAAATGGTCCAAGTTTCTTCAGGACCGAAGACAAATACCTGTGTTTGTATTTTCAATGAGATCAGAAGTTAAATACAGCTTCCCATACTCAGCCTAGTCGGTATTCAAATAAAATACACTCCAGTTTTTTAAACAGTTGCAAAAGAATTTTATGGGAGCAGAGCACTCAGGGGAAGCTTGCTGTGTCCTTGTAACTCCCCTGAACTACTGTTGTTTGCATGTTTGTTCCAAGTTTTATTAGACAAGTGGAAAAAATTACATGAAAGTAGTAGTTGGGTACATTTGACAGCTCAGTGAAATAGGAACCTACCAACATGTGTTATGCAAAGACAGTGACTAGCAATAAAAAATAAATGTTATTCATTTTGTAGTATGGGCAAACAAACTGTGGATTGTGTCATCTAAAGGTAGGATTCAAAGAAATGATGATGCCGTTTTCAAAGAATTTATTGATCAGGATAACGCATGTCTTTTAGTGCTTCTGTATTACCCTTCCATTAAAATCATCAGAGTTAATCTACGTGCAGCATGAGCCCCTCCTTTCCCCCCCCACCCCAACAATAATCAAATTAAACCATAATTTTCAAGAGGTTAGTGATGTGGATTGCCTGTCTTTAGAAATTGAAGATGTGTCCATATAAGTTGAAGTGTTGACTTCTATAACTTTGGTTTCCCTTTATATCGGCAAATCTTTTAAATGGGGAAAGATTTATTTCTTTTAATCAACCAGATATTGCAGTTCAGTTACAACTGTTGCCTGCAGAGGTGAGCTGTAGTACTACAGACATTTGTCATGTGAGAGTTTGCTACAGCACAGAATCACTGTTGAAAACAATCGTGCCCACCGTGTCTTTCAGCGTTGATTTGAGACAAGCTTACTATAATTAATTTGCATGTGGAAAACCACCTCTCTGCCAAGACATAAAGATCATGATTTTGAGTTGCCATAATTATGTTATGAAAAGTATTTATCCAGAAGCCTGCCTCTTCCAAAGTCAATGTCTTCGCAGTGCATATTCAGTGTATGCCCCTTTTGTGGTTTCCTCACTGTAGCTGCAATAACTGACAGCTGAAAACATCATTGCAAGTCTGTCAAATGTGCTGTCTGCATAACTGGTGATAATCTAACTATTCTTCAGCTTCGCATATCAAACTGCTGGGAACTGAAACTTCAGCGCTTGTTATTGGCAGCGGTAGGTGGAATTGAGTAATGTGGTTTGAGTGTCAAAGGCCTGTGGTGCTGACAGGAATATTAATCATAAATCAAACACAGCACAATGGTGGTGCTGGACTAGAGTGAAAGGCAGGGTCTTGCAGCCAGGCTGCTCAGAGCTTGCTTGTGGGAATAATTCCATTGGCTAGCAGATGCAAGGATTGCTCGGCCGGAGCTCCAGCAAGGATCCGTTTAACTTCAAACCATGAAGGAATGATAGAGGTGGAACGAGTGATACGTGCCATGGCTGCGTGCTCTGCTGAGTGCTCCTGGTTGCCTTGCAGCCCTGTCACGCTGCAGAGGCTGGTGAAGGGGATATCTCATCCCTGGTTAGGCAGTGACATTGCTACTTCTATCTGGCTTCTGTTGTAAAGGTTTTTCGGTGATGGCTGGGCTTGCACTTGCTGCATTTAAGTGAAGCTTGCAGGGCTGATGTTGAAAAGGTCCCTGATTTAGAGCCAGCTTGTGACATTGTTTCTTGCAGCAAATTACTCCCAGCTTACAGAAAGGACCCCGCTGCCTGCATTTTGGCTGCTCCTAGCACCCACAGGGAACTGAGCTGGGGAAGGGGGCTGGCTCCAGCCTCTGTGTTATCAGATCAACCAGAACACAGGGAACTGTTGCTGGGAGATTGCATGGAAGTGTCTGGGTGCTTCATGCAGTCAGCTTGCTTGACTGTTAACTTTATCTAATGGCTTATGGTCCTTCTGAATGTCACCATCATACAGCCTTTAGTGACTATTCCAGCAAGCTGCTCTGATGCCAAGCTTGGCCAAATCTCTTTTCACAATAAGGTCCTTGATTATTGCAAGTTTTAGGTATTCATTAAGGTCTGTGCATTTGGCTTATTCACTGTGCTAAACAGAGATGAGGCAAAAAGAAGAAATGGCATTTAATTTTGGGGTAGAAATCTGATGCTAGCTAACTCTACCTGGAAACCCCTTGGGGAAGGGCACTGCAAATGTTTTTTGCAATTATGTGGAGTTTCTCAGCAGGGAGTCAGCTAACAATATCTAGTGCAACCCAGCAAGCAAGAAATATAAAGCCAGCAGCTAAGCAAAATACAGAGATTTCATTATAAATTAGTGTTGGAAATTAGGCTCAGGCTGTGAAATAACCACAATTAAAATTCAGAGAGCAAAGAAGAAAAAGCTTACCTAGTGACCTCTGCTTGCTGCACAGGGTTAGAAAAGAAGCTGTGCTACTTTAGTATTCTAGCATAATTTGCACATTACTGAAATTTTTAGGAAATGAAAGGAAAACCCAGGGACTGAATTTTAACTGATGAAGGTAGCCTACAGGAAAGACAGGAAGGGACTTTTTACAAGAGCATGTAGTAAGTGGACAAGAGGGAATGGATTCAAACTTAAAGAGAATAGGTTTACATTGGATAGTGGAAAAATTTATTTGCTGTGAGAATGGTGAGGCACCAGAACAGGTTGCCCAGGGAAGTTGTAGATGCCCCATCTCTGGAGATCTCCAAGGCCAAGTTGGACAACTCTGAGCAACCTGGTCTAGTGGAAGGTGTCCCTGCTCTCATGGCAGGGGGTTGGAACCAGATGATCTTTAAGGACCCTTCCAACCCAACCATCCTATGATTTTATGAAAAGCAGCATAACACAGCTGATATCAAGGCAGAGAAACTGATCTACAAGAGCTAACTATGTGCCTCTAAATCAAGGGCTTCCCCTCTCACTAAGCTGTTGTAGATAGAGAAAGCAAAGCAGCTTTTTTTCTGGAAAGTCTTTGCACTGATCCTAAATGATATGCCTCTATTTAATGGATATGAGCTGTTTAGGCATAAAGAAAATGACCTAAAAGTTAACTCTAGAGTGAGAGGAATTGGTCCATAATACCTCAGATCAGTACAAGGTGTTTTCTGGGGGTAATTCCTCAGATTTTGAATTTCCTTCAAGCAATTGATTTTACTAATATGACACAAAATTATTCCTAGTTCAGATTTGTTATGAACATTAAAAACCTAAAATGCCAAACCACCATCACCAACAAACAGTAGCAGGAATCTAACACAGAAGCTCCCTGGAAACAAATTCAAAGGCAGACAAATAAAACGAGATTAAAATATACAAAATACTGCAATTTAAAAGAAAATCACTGAATTATTGAAACTCCATAGAGGAGATGTCACAACAGTACTTCTGATCAGCCTGATTAAAAAAACAGGCTATGCTTTTTTCCCCCCTTCCTTTGATGTCAGGAAGTGTATTGTAAACTTTAAATGATGTATGTAGTTCAATCAGATTGATCTAGAAGGTTCAAAGATATTGTAATTTTTTGAGCATTTATGCTTTATCCTATGTGGTGGAAAGTACGTTGCACATCTACACAGTGTAACCCTTTTAATACTTTATCATAGGACTGGAAACAGAAAACACTTTTCTGCAGAGTGACAGAATAAGCAGTCTCTGTAGAACAGCTCTGTGCTGACTTTTGCTGTTCAGGGTCTGTGTCAGATGCAAGCAATGCAGTAAGTGTCTCACCCACTCAGGGGGTGCTTTGTTCTCCCCAGTTGCTTATTTTGCTATAAATTTCCATACAGCCTTTGTAAGCTGCCTAATAATTGCAACATCATCTGGCAGATTTGAGCTCGAGGGCAGCTTCTAGATCCCATGCCCTCTGAGCACGAATGACATTCTCACTGCCCAAGTGGTGCACGGGGCTCGTGGTGGCAATTTTGGTGAGGATGTGACATCCAAGAGCCCTCCCTGTGTAAATGTGTTTGGGCAGAGCTGCTTCCACAGGACACTGATATCCTTGTAGTGCTCCACACGTAGCAAGGGGGATGCAGTTTGTGCAGCCAGAGGGGCTCTGTCAGTGTTGGCTTCTGAAAGGAGAAGCTTTTTGTAACCACTCCTGCCACTGGTGGTGAGTATTGTTTTCAGGCTGTGATGGGGCAAGTCTGAAATTACTTGCCTGTTATACTAGGCATGCTAGAGTTTGGAGCCTCTGTTTGAAAAATTCCTCATGTAGGTAAATGAGATGGAAAAAATACCATTATTTCCTTTTTACAGAAGGAAAATTGAGTTTTCCATTTTCCATTACTTCAGACCGAAGGAGTACTTTAAAGGCCCAGTGAAGTAGATGGAACAGCAGTATTAAGGTGTGGCAGGTTTTAACGAGTAGCTTAGGATTCTGTGCCTTTGCAAAGCACTCAGCACTGCCAGAAGAGGTTCAGAACTCTGCTTCCAGTATTGGCAAAGCTGAATTCAGGAACTGTTGTGAGGAATTTAACTCTTAAAGATTTTCCGCCTCATTATTTGTAATTTTTTTTAGGTGGAATCTATTTAGAATTTTTTATTTCACAAAGAGTGCCATACACAAAGAACAAGGCATTGTAACTCTGCATCTTTTTATGTAAATTTAAATTTTATTTTGGCATTTCTGTAGATCTACTCAAAAGACTGCAGAATGGATTTTGCTTGCTCAAGGCCTGTAGCAGGGGGTAAACCCAACTGGCATAACTGAAGGTACACCTATTTGCACCAGCTGAAATATGTGACCCCTGATCTTTGATTACTCTGGCAGAAGAGAGTGCTACAAGGCAGGGATTTTTTAGTGGTCCTTTATCTGTTTGAATTGTCTGGTCAGCTACAAGGCACAGAGGCTGTAAACAAGGGAAAATTGAGATGGCAAACCGATCAATTACAGAATACTGAAAAGCTCAAGGAAATGGCAGCAATACTGCTAAACCCAATATGGAAAAACCCTTCTTGCCCAATAACCTCATTCTTGAGACAAAGATTATAACAAGATGGAAGATGGCACAACATGAATGCATTCTGGTGGCGATGATTGCTGTGAGAATTGGGACTGGTTTGTACTTCACCCACTCTGTCTCTCTTTCCTAGAGGCTGTATCCCCGGCAACTCAGGCAGAAGGTGTTATATTTATTATGTCCCTGTCACTTTTTATCTCTTGTAGTGAAACCCGACATTAAATTCTCTCTCCAGCTTCCACTCTTTTAAACAAGCAGGGAAACATGACTGCATTACCTTCTCTTAATCTCCTAATTAACCCAGCAGAATATATCATTTTCTTCTCTAACTGATAAGGTGTGTGCCGTGGGTCTCTAAAGTGGCTGCTGCCAGCACATTTTCTGCCTCATCTCGTACGAGGGGCTGCCCTGTGCTTTTGGAGATGGGCTTGGTTTCATTTCCACTATATAGCAGGTTCAAGGCCTTAAAAGATGCAAGATCTGGAGACTGCATAGAGAGCTTGAGAGATGGCAAGGTATCTGTCTGGAAAGGGTAACACTTAGCTCATCTCTATAGGGTCTGTTAGATGGCTAAAGGCCATAGTTAAAAAATACATATAAATGAAAGACATTTCAGCACATTGCAGGTTTTCTGCGTTCAGCTTGAGAAATCCTTTATCTTTTTTTCTGTATTGAAAAAGCTTCTTTGAGCCATTGAAAATGCTCTTTATATCCCAGAGGTTGTTAGCAGTAGGAGGTGTGGAGGGAGAATCCAGCTTTGGCAGTCACGGGATCAAACTTGCCAGGTCAGATCTATATTATTTTTGATACATTGGTGAATGTTAAGGTCATCTGGGTAAGATCAGAGCTGGTAACTAACAATAAAGAGGTGACAACTTCTTACAGCTGCCTTTGAATAGGGTTTGTGGTGCAGCTTCTCTCTCTCTGTGTGCAGTTTAATGTTCCAGCATAAACCATTGCTGCTGTGATGGCAGTTTCACCTGAAAAAGAGATTTAAATTTTGCCATCTCCCTAATGACTGTGTGTGCAAGTGGCACAAAACATGAACTCAGTTAAGGAATGATGTAGCTTTCATCTTTTCCTAATGGACTACTTCACTTGTGTTTATCTCCAGTGTAAATCATCCATTGTGGCAAGGCTGGCCAGAGGACACAAGTCCTGGTAGGGTCACAGTGAAGGCTTCTTTCTCTTGTTTGTTGTGCCAAGGTATGTTACACCTAGTGAAGTCAAACCTGTTTTATTTCAGCCATCACTGCCATCCCCATGATGCTGCTGCCTGTAACTGGGGAAGTCCAAAAGGAATGAAAGTGTCAACAGCAGTCTGGATCAACTCCATCTTCTCTGAGCTGGCAACACTGGTCCCTGATCCAGGGCAGGGCTGTGAGATCCAGGTAAAGTCACAATTTATAAGTGCTTACCCTAGCTTGTGAGCTCTTTGCTCTCTTCAATTCCTGCTCACTTCTCAGTTTCAGTGTGCTGGAGTGGGAAGAAAGCAGTCTGGGACTGCAGCCTGGGCTCCTGGCCTGGGGGAACTTACCTGCTGCTGACTCAGGATCGATCACAGGCGAGCAGGTAAGCCAAAAGCAGATCCACACATTGACGAAGATAGAGAGAGTCTGCTCTAATCTGTTAGTGTCACAAGATGTAAAGCATAAGCTACAGTTTCAGCACAAAATTTTATTTCCCTTTTGTTTTGCTCTCTGTTCAACTCAGCTGAATTCCTTCATAGTCCTTAGCAAGACAAGGGTCAGGACTTGGAGTGATAGGTGCTCCTTAGTCTTCATCTCTGCCCAGAGAGCTGCAGAGGGCTCTTGCCACAAAGCTAGGGAAGTCCTCATTTAGAAAATAGGGAAGACAGAAATTACTGTCCTGGTGATGAGGGAGAAATACTTCCTTCTGTGTGACATTGCTTTTCCTTCAGTATTACACATACCAGGCTGGTCTGTCCCGCTCACTGTCTCCCTCATTCATGTGCAGAAGAGTAGTTCAAAAGTCACAGCTGCTGTTTGAGACTTCATCTATCCCTTTGCTATTCTGCAGATAGGCCAAGACAACAGCTTGTTAGTATTTAAATGAGCATATCCATATTTTTGCATGAAATTCACAGTCATTTAAGCCTCGTGTCTGGTCACTGAAATGATCTGCTCTCTAATTCGCGCTTTGCTTTTAAGCCTAACTAGAGCATAACACTATTATGCGGTCATTGCCTCTCAAAGGAGGGATAATTCTGAGCCTAATCTGCCATTTCTGGGCACTTCCCCCCCATGTTACTACTACAGTGTGAAGTGCAGGAGGATTCTGCATCATTTACATGAAAATGAGGGATATAAGGAGGAAATTAGGAGAGGGAGGGGTGGAGGAGAGTATGCCATATTCTGATGCTTCCCTAAGAGAAATTGCAGAATTTGTGGAGCAGGCCTGTCTGTCAGAGCCTGTCTTGCTGGAAATGCATACCAGCTTAATGCCAGGGAAAGTTATGCATTACCCAACTCTCTTGTTAATGTAGACTTGGTTACTCTCTTGTTAATGCAGTCCCTTGTAAATGTAGTCTGCAATTGAAGTGCTCTTGGCTTCAGCTGACCCAACACAACCTGGTGCTGTTGACTCCCAGTTTACCAGCTAAAAAATATAATTATAGTTCTCTTTGGCTCTAATCTGTCTGTGTTCAGACGGCACAGGGCTTTTGCATCTCACTCTAGGGCAGGCAGACAGGCTGCTGAAGCCTGTGGTCACTGTGCTTGCAGGCAATGGGGACTCCAGGTCCTCAGGGCTGTGCAGCTCTGGGAATCCAAAAGGCATGTGTGATTCTGGGATTTTGCTTTTTCCCTTTCATTTTTTTAGGGGACAGAGGAGGCTGTTTGCCATTCTTGTTTGCAATAGAGCTTGCAGGTGCTTTATGCCAACTAACAGTATGTGTGCCATAAAAATGCCAGCTGATGTGCAAGCCAAAGTGCCATAGCTATCATTGGGTTGTATTTTTGGAACTGACTTGAATCCAAGGTTTGCATATTTTGGACAAACCCACACTGGCTTAGATCCACACAGACAAGTTCCTTCCCCCATTCTGCTAAGTGGCTGACTCTTCCCCCAAACCCACTCTCTTGATCTCCTCAGAGGTAACTCAACTATGGCTTCAGGGCAGAAAATGACAGTCCAAAATGAGCTGAAGAAAACTCTCCAGATTTTATCTCCTCCTCTCCATTACCTCTAAAAAATTAAACTTCTGTTTAGTCTGAAGGGCTTCTGTTGCTCTCAAGCCATATCTCCTAATAGGTTTCTTAGAGAAGTGTTTTTCTCTATGGAAGTAATTTAAGCCTTTCGTGCCCTCTGGCTATTTTTTAATTAAAAGAAAAATAAAAAAAATTCTTGGCCCAAGTAGAGGGCTTAGGCTGTTGATTGACTACAGCAAGGAATTTTGTAGGAATTTTGAATTCTGCACTGCCACATATGAAGTCAAACCTATAAGTATAACCCTGACCTGAGGCTGGGATTTTTAAAATTAGATCCTTAATAAGAAGGGGAAGAAATAAATTTGACTTTGAATAAGCATAATGCAATTTCCCTTCACGCAAATTGCTTCTTTATTATAGCACAGATATTCACATTTTTCAGTCTAAATACTTAAATCATATGCAACTTCATTTTGCTGGACTAAGCTCAGCCCTGCCTAAGAGGGAATCCATTATTATAGTAGTTTAATTCATAGGTGCTCGTTGTTTATGCTGCCATAACCCACCAAACTCGTATGGCCACCAGCCCCCCTACTCTCCCTGTGGCTGAGCCAGGACTGTCTCTGTAGTAGAGCCACAGAATGGTTCAGTTTGGAAGGGACCCTTAAAGGTCATCAAGTTCCAGCCTCCCTGCAATGAGCAGGATAATCTTCAACAGGTTCTCTTTGCTCTGAGTCCCATCCTACCTGACCTTGAATGCGTCCAGCAGAGGGACATCCATGACCTCTCTGGGCAACCTGTGCCAGTGTTACACCACCCTCATTGTAAAAAATCTCATATCTAATCTGAATTTACTCTTCCTCAGATTGAATCCATTCCCCCTTGTCCTGTCACTGCATGCCCTCACAAAAAGTCCCTCACCATCTTTCTTGTGGGCTCCCTTCAGTTACTGAAAGGCCATAATTAGGTCACCCCAGAGCCTTCTCTTCTCTAGGCTGAACAATCCCAATTCTCTCAGTCTGTCTTCATAGGAGAGGTGATCCATCACTCTGATCATCTTGGTGTCTCTCCTCTGGACTTATTTCCATGGTCCATGTCTTTCCTGTGCTGGCACCCCAGAGCTGATATAGCCCTGCAGGTGGGGTCTCACCAGAGCAGAGCAGAGGGGCAGAATCCCCTCCCTGGCCCTGCTGGCCACACTGCTTTGGATGCAGCCCAGGACATGTTTGGCTTTCTGTGCTGTAGATTGCCAGCTCATGTCCTGCCTCTCATCCCCCAGCACACCCGAGTCCTTCTTGGCAGGGCTGCTCTGGATCTGTTCATCCCCCAGACTGTGTTGATATTTGGGATTTCCCCAACCCAGCTGCAGGACCTTGAATCTGGCTTTGTTAAACCTCATGACATTCTCATGGACTCGCTTCCTGGGCTTGTCCAGGTCCCTTTGGATGGCATTCCATCCTTCAGCTGTGTCAACTGCACTTCTCAGCTCAATGTTGTCTGCAAACTTGGTGAGGGTGCACTTGATTTCGCTGTGTCATTAATGAAGATCCTGGATAGCACCAGTCCCAATACAGACCCCTGAGGGACACTATTTGTCATGGATGTACATTGGGTGGCTGATTTCTGCCCTCTGGATGCCACCATCCAACCAATTCCGTATCCATCTAACAGTCCACCCATCACACCCCTTTCTCTCCAGTTTGCAGAGAAGAATGTGGTGGGGGAGCCATGTCAAAGGCCTCACAGAAGTCCATATAGATGACATCAGTAGCTCTTGCCCTGCCCCGATGGAGTCACTCCATCACAGAAGGCAACTACTTTGGTCAGGCAGGACTTGCCCTTGCTGAAGCCATGCTGGCTGTCTTGAACTACCTCACTGTCCTCTGTGTACCATAGTAGCAATCATCCGGACCTGTCACAATGCCATACAGTTGGATTTTTCAAGCTTGTGGAGTAATTCTCCTTTGATTTTTGAGAATATTAGGTTTTCTCGGACAGGAGAGAAACTCAGGAATAAGGAGACAGCTTAATTTAGCCTGATTTGCTGTCAAAAGCAAATCTATTCCCTTGCTGAACCAAATCCAAGGGATTTGGTGCATGCAGTGCCTCACAGCACACTCCCTGCTGTGCCATGTCTTCACCACAGCAATGGATATAAGGACCCAGAGTTAGGGACTCTGTGGCCAGAGCATTCCTATTCGTATGGCTTGTCTTGGTGGTTCCCATGGGCATGGGGGGCATCCTTTGTTCACCATTTCTGGCCTCTTCATTTCAGACAAAGATGGTCAAGTGTCTGCCTTCTTCTAACAAAATACTCTCATTAGGCTTACGAGGGAAATTAGGGCAAATTAAAAGAGTTCCCAGCAAGCAGGAAAGTACAGTTGGGTTGGGTGACTTCACCTCCCTATCCCTGCTGGTGGCACATGGACGCAGAGGTGTCACACCCCAGACTCATGTGGGACTGGTGGCTGTGGGCAAGAGGCTGATGGCAGTAGAGGGCTTGGTTAATGCAGCAGAGCACCTCTAGTGGGCAGGGTGACTTTAGGTAAATTAACCAGTCAGGAAATAGTTAATGGTAGAGCTGCCCCCAACATGGTATTTGAGAGCTGTTTTCTCAGAATGGGCTGACCTGCATCAGTGGCTGGGGTAGAAAAAGGCCCGAGATCAGCATTGTTTCATCTGTCTGTTTCCCATATCTTCCTTTTTATTTCTTTTCTTCTTTTTTTTTTTTTTTTGGTTAAGGTTGACTTTCTTAGCTGAGAACAGGCTAAGTATATCCAAAGGAACTCAGCAGCTGGTGAAGATAAAGCCAAAACTGCCAGAAAATGCAGAACCAGAGGTATCTTTGCAGGTTGAAATGAAGGATGGGAGAGCCACATTTGGATTGAAAAAAAAGAAAAGGAAAAATTAACCTTGAACCTCTCTCCAAAGTCTGATTTAAACATGAATCTCATTTAAATTAAAAAAAAAGGCAAAAAGTATAATTCACTGAGCTTTTTTATGCAGTGTCTGCAGTTCCTGGTTTGGGGAAGCGATGAACTAAAGACAGCCAGAGTGCAAGAGAATGGTGCTGACTACAAACATCACCTGCACAGGAGGCAGAAGCAGAAAGGTCATTAACTTTTCCCCCGGGTTTGTGCCTTGTCCCCTGCCTGGTGTGCTGGGTTGATCATCAGGTGGATTTTTATCCCCCTGAAAGTGCTGACAGACATTATTCTTTGCAGCAGCACCAGAGACAGGCTCCTTAGGTGCAAGGTTAGATGAACCCATGTATGTTTAATATTTTTGAGATCTGGTGAAGAATAATATTCCCTGTTAATCCCTGATTTAGGTGGAGCATGCCAGGATGAAGCTGCTTTTCACAAGGGAATGTTTCTTGGTGGATACTGTCTCACACAAGAGGTAGGTGATGCAGGAATGGAGGACTGAGGGGGATAAATGGCACACAGTTCAGCCTGAATAGATGGCCAAGCAAAGAAAAGTGCACTAAGTTGCTTGCAAGTCAGATAGCAGCACATAAATGAATCCAGCTTCAAGGCAGGAATATATAAAAATCTACCACTAGCCCTTTACATCTTTATCGGTCCATTTTTCTGATGCTTGAAATATTCTTTTTCCACTACCCGTTCTGCTCACAACTTTCAAATAACTAGAGAAGGGGTTACTGAGGAATTAGTTTTGCAATGAACTGTGAACACATCTAGAATGATGCTAGTAGACATGAGTTGATGAGCCCCCATGTTTGCTTTTGTCTTCCTGAAGTTATACGTCCCTCTTCTTCTGTGCTGGCAACCTTCTTTGAAGTACTTTATCAGTAATTATCCCTTGGAGAGAGGTCCAAGGGATAATCCCTAATCTGTGAGATTGACAGATCAACTGGGATGCTTGGCCAACAGGGTAGAGTGGGATTTCAGGGAGGAGAAGGAACTTATTTTATTTTGAAGCACTGGTGTAGCAAAGCCCAAGAGAGGTTTTCCGCTTCGGTTGTTTGGTTGGGGTGATTTTTCTTCTTGTGGAAAACTGTGCTTTTTTCCTATTTAATCAAAATCCCAGTTTGCCTTATCAGTTTTGATGGAAAATTTTCACATAGGTCTTTGTTGTAAGATACCAACACGACAGAATTATCCCTTTATCTCAGCAGATGTGCTTTCCAGAAGGGGAACATCTCAGATGATGAAAAACACAGCAGCTTTGCTGTCTCGGCTCTATCAGACAGTTTTTTTTTTTTTATGATAGAGAATTTGTCAAAACAGATTCTTGTCATTAGAACTGAAATGCTTTGTGGACAGGTTTTGGATTTGCTCGAGTTTTTATTGCTAATTTTTTGCTGCATAGTTATGTGCAGTGAGTCATTGTGCCTTCTGTAGTGACAGTACGTGTAGGGGTATGGGATCAAGTCTCCGCTTTGTCCTTTACTTGAACTGGTCTGTGCTGAATGATTCAGATGACGCCAAGTCATGACATGAAAGACTTCTGTTTCTGAGGCTGTCAGAGGTATTGCACTGTTTGCATCTCACATCTGGAATTAGAAAGTAGTGTTTGACCTAGAAAGGAAAGTTTTGACCTGATTCCAATTAAACAGAAACCTTTGTGAGATTGGTTCTTCTTTTGTGAAGACTACAGAAGAGACCCCCAAATGCCTGTGTAATTCTGCCACCAACCACAGTAGGTAAGCCTTGCTTCTTGCCAACACCAGAACCTTTAGAAAAAAAAAATCTTAAAAATATAAAAGCAAGATTAATAATTCTCATTTCTTTTGAGTAACTATAGCTATTTTACCCAATTTTCATTCATGAAGGGACACATCTTCAGGATGTGTCTGTAAATGCATCAGCTTGCACGCTCTGGGAAATGCCTGCCTGCTGTGTGTCCTTGCAATCCTCATTATTCAGTTGGTACTGGGAGTAGTGGCACCTCCCTGGCCAGCAACAGATGCATTTTGCAGCATATTTGTTTCTCACCCATTGTCTTCCAGGGAACCCCATGGGTGACCCAGATGGAAAATGTATATACAGCAAAGTCTCTACAGTAAGGCTATCTGGGTGTTTAGATTACAACCAGTGAGGACAAACTACTTGTGAGCTGTGGGACAGCCTTTTGCAGTGGGATATAATATATTGGTAAAAATCAGCTTCCTGGGAGCCAGTGGAAACACATTTTCTTTGCTTCTTCCCCAACCACATTCTCCTAGCTCTGCTTTCTGCTGATGAACAACCGCCTATGCAAAGGAGATTGAAAAGGGGATTTACTTTGATTAGACCAAAGCCTTTCCTAGTATTTTCAGTCATAAGTATGGCAGCTTTAATAAGCAGGAAAAGAAGATAAATACAAGTCACAGACTGACAAGAAACTCAATTGGAAAAGAGTAGAAAGTTCTGTTGGAAGCCATGCTCCAAGTTCTGTCTTTTTTTCTAGCAGCCTCTGATAATCTGCTCAGTCCGAAGAAGGTAACTTTCTGCAAATCTCTGACAAATACCAAGTGAAGGATTTCAGCGGGATAAAATTAAAGCTTTAATTGCTGGAATAGAATTGAATTTATATTCCACCCAGTTAAGGCAGGGAGAATTTCCCATCAGATTTTCTCTTTCTGTGACCTGTTGGCTCATAGCCTTCAATGATCTCCTGTCAATCCTGAACCAAAAAGAAGTTGTCAGCTAATCTTCATATAGGGGAATAAAGCAAATTTTATAGGTTATAAATAGGGGAAAAGCAGAGTTTACCCAGTGGAAGCTGTTGATTCATCACTTATTTAGGAATATCACTTACTCCTATCACCTTTTTACCCTGGTAGAATTCAAACTAAAAGAAGAAAATGTATGCAACAGTCATGACAGACCCTGACTTTATATTCCTCACTATGTCCTTCCTCAGCAGCATCATGAAATATTGATAACAATAATTATTAATGTATGATTAATTATTAACAATTATAATCTGTAGATGAAAAACTGAATATGACCCAGCAATGTGCACTCACAGCCTAAAAAGCCACCTGCATTCTGAGCTGCATTAAAAGCAGCATGGCCCAGCAGGCTGAGGGAGGTGGTTCTGCTCTTCTACTTCACTCTGGTGAGACCCTACCCGCAGTGCTGCATCCAGCTCTGGAGTTCCCAAGCCTAAGAATGATATGGACCTGTTTGAACAGGTCCAGAGGAGGGCCACAAAAATGATCAGGGGGCTGGAGCACCTCCCCTGTGAGTACAGCCTGAGAGTTGGGGTTGCTTAGCCTAGAGAAGGCTCTGGGAAGAGAGTATAGTAGTGTTACAGGACTTAAAGGAGTTGTACAGGAAAGCTGGGGATGGCCAGAACACAGTGGATGAAGGATGATGTTTTTAAACTCAAAGGGAGATTTAGCTTGGGTATGAAGAATAAATTCTTTACTGTAAGGGTGGTGAGACAATGGAACAGGTTGCCCAGAGAAACTGTGCATGCCCCACGCATGGAAGTGTTCAAGGACACGCTGGACAAGGCTCTGAGCACCCTGGTCTAGTGGAAGGTGTCCCTGCCCATGGCAGGGGAGTTGGAACTGGATGATCTTTAAGGTCCTTTCCAATCTAAACCATGCTATGGTAATTCTTTTCATTTGTTCAGACAGGCAACCAGCAGCTCCAGAAAAGCTCTGTTGGCTGTTCAAGGCATTGAAATTTCAGAAGGAAGAAGTGGAGAAGGGATGTTTGGAAAGAGCAGCTGTTTGAGCCAAGAGGCAAAGGTCTGGCTTTCATAAGGGGGAATGGCAAGGCCAGTGTTGTTACCTGGGGCCAGCCAGCGGCAGAGCCTACAGTAGTGAGCAGTCCAGACTTTCTTTCGTCTAATAGGATGAAAACCATGGTTTGATGTTCAGATGTGGTTCAGATAAGAGGTTACAAAGACATTATTTAGCTAAAATTTTATGAAGGAATAGTTATTCCTCATCCCAAAAAGTTACATACTTCTGTTTTTAGCATAATCACAGTGTATGTGCTAATAAGTTATAGGAAGAGATACCATGCATTACCCAGAGTTTATATTTTTATCTATGATCCTTATTTATTATTATGGAATGTGTGGAGAAGTTTCGTTAAGATATAAAAGAGAGTACAAAAATGCCTTTTGCTACCTTTTCCCAAAAATGACATTTTGCTTGCTATTCACCTTATCCCCCCTGTGCTGGTCTGTATCTCTTTGTATCTCTGCTGTACATCAAGTGCTGGATTTAAAGGGATGTGTCCTTTCTGGGAACTGTCATACTCCATGTAACGTGGAGATAACAGCCGAGGACAGAGGGAAACTGGTGAAAGTCTCCAGAAAATATAGTGCAGCATCACAGATGTATTCCTTCTTGGATGCACTTTTGAGGATAATAGGGCCAAGAGGGAGTTGACCCATGCTGGAAAAGACTGGTGTCAAGGCTTTTTGTGATGGGAAAGTCTGGTCTACTTCTAACATGATATTTATAGGATTTATATTTCTAACCCTAGAATTCTATGTGCTGCTTTATCTTTCTGATGTGTCTCCCTCAGGTTTGGATTGTGTGTTCCACGGACAGCTTTTCTCCTGAGTAAAACCCCCAAAGTATTTAATCTTGAGACAAGATTGCTAGCTCATTTTCAGTAAGGCTTAGTGCAGAACTGTGCTGTTGAATGATATTTTATTATCTGTAACAGCTGAGAGGAGAAACTATTGTACAGGTACCAGAATTTGGTGAAATTATCTCTGCATCTGGCCAAAGTATGACAAAAGATGGTGTGTTTAACAACATAATAAAAGTTGCATGTGCCTTTTTTCCTCCAAGTGAAGGAAGAGACACTGTGCTGTGTCTGAGGACTTACACCTCATCTTCTTTGAAATCTGGTGAGATGCAAGCACTTCTTATTTGCTTCACCAGCTACAGGTGTCTTCTCTGGCCATTTCACAACCTTGAATGCTCACAAGAGTGGTGCCATTTTGTGACCACAAAGACTGCGGTTACAGCATGAAAATACAGTTGGTTTTGATACTGTAAGAGAATAAAATGATGGTGGTGATGAATCCAGCAGCCGTGAAAGCATCCGTTTTGTACTTTAGGAAATCTAGTGAGCTTGAAATTTAGTCAGGCTTTTAAGAGAAATGGTAATACCAGTGACTACTTATTTTTTATCATTGTTTAAAGACAGGGTTTTTTGCAAATTGCTAGTCCACTCCCCCATGATAGGTAGATAGATAGGTGGAAAGAAAATCATTGTGGGAAATTTGTTCTGCCACAGTAATATATAATTACGTGACAAAAAATATATCAGCCTGTGCTGCAGGCAAGACATTGTGTCTCATTAGTGTTTGGTGGACTTGATCACAAATAACATGTTTCAAAACTGCCAACTCCCTTTAATTCTTTTTCTATACTTATACTCACAGTCACATTCAAAATTAGCAGATTCCTGCAAATACACTTCATCTGGCCAGCCCTCTTCCTAATTATTTGCTTGTGTAATTAAAGGAAAATGTCCTTCTGCAGCTGCACTTTGAGGGACCAAAAGCAGACAGGCTGTTCTCAGTAAGGGAGCAGTCCTTTTTTACCCAGATAATAATACCAAAGTGTCCTGTGTGCTGTGTGTTATGACAGCTGGCTTAATGCAGCTTTCAAAGACCAGTGCTGGCCATGCCAGCTACTCCTGAGATGCATGGGCCAGAAAGCTAAGAAATCCTATTTGAGATCCAGTATTTTCCTCCACTGGTTGAAACTGAATGCAACAAAGTCATTAAGAAGAGCAGACTCACTCAGAGCTGGGGATCTGTGCCTTGATGCTGATACGCAGCAGGGCATACATGAAAAAAGTGAGCAACCTGCAGCTGAGGGTGAAATCTCACTTTTTTCAGCAGGACTGCTGAAATAGATGCAAGCTTCTATTGTTTAGTCCCTCTCTGAGTTCCCATCTGTTAAGGTAGTAGAGAGGAAAAAGAGATTATTTTCTTTATATCTTGCAGATATTTTGAGATAAAATTGGTTTTAATCCCATAACTTTTAGTAGAGCCAATGCATGTTGATTGATTTCTCATTGTTTCTGTTTTCTTGAAAGATCTGTGTATGAATTTTGACATGCCATATCCTCAGAGACAGGCAATAATAAAGCATACTACTTTGACCTTTTCAGTTGCCTGCACTTTAATTTACTGGCTATTCTCATTCCCTTCTGTTTATGGCCCCTCAATATAACTGGCAAGGAGAAAATAGAGCGGACAGCTAGTCAAGATGCAGATTATTTAAAAGGGTAAAGACTGGCTTAATAATTCTCTTTAAAATTTACAGTGTTTTGTGTGTCCTATTGGTCATTAAAGTAATGATAACCCATTCTTAGCTATAGCAACACAAAGTAGCAAAAGTTCAACTTCATTTGTTGTGGTTTATGGGTCAGCATCTCATTACAGTAGTGGGAGTGTAATCTGGATTAAATTTTGTAGGAATCAACAGATTTTTCTCTGAGTTTTGTAAAAGTCTATGTAATTTGTTTGAAAGTGGCTGCATGGGCACTTACCTGGCCACTGCTCTGATACTGCTGGCTAGTGGAAAATCAGAGGGAAAATAATCCCATTACAGCTTTTCCCCATACCAGTTTGATTCACAGCAGCTAGCCTTGCTGCAGGCTGTGGCAGATTTCCTCCACCACATGGTCATGAAGATAGTGACTTGTCTGACCAATGCAGAGAGGTGGAAAGGGGCAATAAGCTTGCTGTGATCTTTCTCCATGCACTTGTGAGATACAAGCCACAGTCAAAACTGCATCATGAAAGGCTCACTGTGTTTGGTTGTTATCAGCACCCCACAAAAATTCTGATCATCCTTCAGTTTGGTGAAAGCCTAGAGGGAATTTTCACAGTGAGGAATGGCAAAAGGAGGAGAAAATGCTCTTTTGAAAGACTTATTTGTGCAGGGATGTCTGAGAGTGGGATGTAGCAACAGCACAGCCTAGATTTTTGTGGCAGAGCTTTGTGTATAGTAGGATAGTTTCAGTTTTCTGGTGATTCTGAAAAGCTCTAAATTGGAATCTATACAATAAAAAGAACAGGAGAAATGAAAATGTAAAAAGAAGCAGCTTTGGTAATTTGGTTTGTTTCATTTGCTTTTCATCTAATCTTTTTTTTTTTTTTTTTAGGCTTGCTCTTATGATGGTTTTTGGTTTGGTTTTTTTTTAATGTCTGTAAGGTGTCAATAAAATATACAACTAGGAGAATGAGAAAGGGTAGCCAAAGCTTGATTACATTCTGCTGCTCACTGCATAGATTTGTACATGGTTAAAGCAGAAGGGACTGGGATGATCTCTTAAACTGAGCAGAATGCATTAAGTTTTACCCACTTTGCTGCTCCAAGTCTAACAACCTTGGCCTGAACTCAAAGTTCTTAGAGTATGTATTCAGTCTTGATTTTGAACACTTAAGGATTTAGAAAAATCTAGAAATGTTTAAAATTTAAGAAGACAGATACTACCATCCTCTGAATATTCTCAGAGAACTTCTACCAAGACCTCTGTATAATCTGCCAATTATAAACTCAGTTTAAAGAAAAAGCAAATGGAAACACATATCTATTTTTTACTATTAGTCCCATTATTCTGAGTTCAAATTCGGCCTGCAGAGGTAGGAAAGATGTGTCTGGATAAGCTGAAGAATCTTAGAAATGTTCTTTCTGCTTGGATAAATAAAGGCAGTGGTGAGCTACTAACCCTTTGCCTTCAGTTTTAGAAAGCAGAGAAGAAACCAAGAGGAAATCCTACCTCATGGGTCTGTAGAACCTGGCATCACTTGACTGTGCTCCTGGGGTGGTGTGGCTCAGGCATCACTGTCTGGCAGTGCTGACTGCACAGACATCGCTTCGCTCAGAGAAAATCAATGGGATTCACTGTGGAGTGAAGCGTTACCAGCCAGGTAAAAATGTCAGAAAGAAAGGATGCAGTTATTTGGCAGGGCTGGCTGAAATTTTTCCATGCTGGTGCTTTACTATGAAAACTGTGGGGTTTATGAAAGCCTTTGTTCTCCTCAAGCCAAAGTGATTGTGCAGCGCTTGAATGTGTTGTTTTCATTTGGATTTGAAAAATTCTGATTTTGTTTGGGGTAAAACAAAATGAAGATCTGAGCTAAAAGTCAAAATTCATCAAAAAACACAAGCACAAGTCATATTTCTACAGAAAGAGATAACTCTGGCTTCCAATTATGTTTGTTAAACGTTTTTATCAGTTAGTTCTAACCTTCTTAAAATATATCAGCATTTTGTGGGTATTATCTAAAGAACTGGGCCAAAAAATTAATAAAAAGAGAATTCAGACTATGAGCTGGTTTTGAAACATTTGATGCTAGAGAAAGGGGGAGCTCAGACTATGGTTTTACAGTTATAGCCATTTGCCCCAGTTTTCTCCAGTGACATAAATTAGCTCAGCTCTTTTGCAGTCATGGGATCCAACTCCTTGCTGATATGAATCAAAGCACCTCTATTACTGATAGCCAAATCTATGTCTGGAATAAAAAGACACAGCTCTCTTCATGAAGTCAGGTGCACCACACCTGCAGGGGTGTAAACTTCAATTCATGAGGTTACCTGATGCAGATTAGTGGCAGATTTGACCTATTTGAGATTTTATTGCTGAGTTGTCAGCACAGAGTTCAGCAACCGAGAAGCTATGAGCAGGGTAGCTTGGTCAGACATTGTTAAAATTCATCCTTGGACGTGTTTACTCTGTTAATGCTGTTCTACATAGAGGAGCTGAAAAGAGATGAGATTGGAACAGTATTTGCTGATAATGCAAATTATAGTCTAAATAGTATAAGGATACAGGAAATGACCTTATATCTATACATTCTCTGCTGGCAATTTTTAATTTTCTATGCTGTCTAATTTTTTTCTCTGAGATGACTTTTACTGTTGCACCAAGTGATCCATAGACACTGTCATGTGTGTGGGATTGAAGGACAGAAAGTCTCAAGTCTGACTTTGTTCCCTGATGAAACAGACATAGCTCAGAAGGGGAAAGATGCTTTATTCCACTCTGATACCTGCTTTGTGCCCAAGCAGCTGCCTTCTGGTTCCTCACAGAATATTTTTAGAGTGTGGACATAGATCCTTTAAAAACTAGTCTGAGACTTTGCACCTACAACTTTCTTCACGGAACTCGAATCCTTAGTGAAGATCAGAGAAGTATTGGGAGAGGAGAAATTATTTTCTCACCCCAGCTTCTGACTCCCTCACTGTCCTGTTCGAAGAGGATTTCATAGTTCTCACTGGCATAACGTGTCCAGAGAACCCCTCTGAAAAGATTTCTCAACAGATAGCACTGTATCATCTGAGTGGGCACCCTTATATTCCCATAACATCTCTAAAAGGATGCATTTAAGACAGAACTTGGAGAAGATGAAGTTTCTAGGAAAGATAAGATGGTTGTCTATTGGAGATATTGCAATTTGTAGCATGTGATTGTCATATTAAAAAATGGAAATAATTCAAATGCAAGGTGGTGAAGTTTATAGAATCAAAACTGCTGCTTAGAATATTTCTTGACTGTTATGACAGTCTTTCTGCTATGCCCATTAAATTTCCTGCAAGCCTCTCCCAAATGACTCCTTACAGTGTTCTCATGAACAAAAAGGATTAAAAAACCCCTAATATGAGGACACCTATTCTTCAAAAATTATTTCTGCTTTTCTGACTTCTGCTTATGAATGTGTTCGTTCAGGTGTATTTCTGGGAAGGCTTGGGCTTACCCCTGCTTGCAGAATGATGGTGTATTCCATCTCCTCTATAGTGGCTCCCAAACTGGGCTGTGCATTTTCTGTGATAGTGGACTCTTATCTTCTGAATTCCTTAGAGAATTTCTTTGGAGGTAGTTCCTTGCTCAGATATACCAGTGCTGCTCAGTTTCAATTTGGTGCATTTTTTTAATGCTCCAGGTAACTTGGATTTAAGAATAAAAGCGCATATTCACTTAAGGGTGTAGTTTTTCAAATGGGAACAAAATTAAGGATATACTTAATGAAGAGTCTGCTTGGCTGCTTCTACCTCCTCTTTGGTTAAATTGAAATCTCTATTAATACAAGATGCAGCTTTACTACCCACAAAAAATGGGATCATTTTGCTGCTTTTGCAGTGGAATATTTTTTTTCTTTCCTAATTACATGGCTTCATAAACTGGGATTATAAGAATGCTAACTATCAAGACTTGTAATAAAATTAGAAGTGTTGGTCAACTACATAATCCATGTTGCTTTTCTATAACATCTTGCTGTAAAGTCACCAAGGCAGATAAGTAGGGTGATGAGATAAAGTGTATGTTCTGCTATATTAATATAGTTTGAGATGAATCTTTTCTGATTCATGAGAAGTTTTTTAGTGTAAATCCAAAATAAATTTATTTTACCAGCTAAGTTCAAAAAATAATAATAAAAAATTGCTTCTTCCCACTGAGCTGACACCAGTAGATGTGTTTGCCTCACCTAGAATGCTATACGATATTCCAAATTTATTGTGACTGTAAACAACAATTCTGCTTGCTTTATGGCTTTCCAGGGCTCCAACAGTAAAACACAATATCTCTATCTGGTTGGAATTATATGTTATAACAGTTTTATGGTGGGGGGAGTAAAGCTCTGATAAAGATAAAATAGAGTTTTGCTTTTTTGTGTGACCTTGTCATTTCAAAAAACATTGCACTCTAACGAGATATAATTTAAAAGACTTCTGGGAGCAAATTGAGTTTACTGAGATATTTCTGAGAGTAATTACTTACTGTGAGTTGTCAGTGCACTCTGTTACAGTTCCTTTCCTAGCAAATGTAGATATCTGGGACTGTGTAGAATGGATTAAAGCTCCTACCGTTAATGTTTGATGGGAGACAGTACTGAGAAAGATGGATGCTTATATAACTGACATTTCCAGCATTTATGGCCCTAGACTAAAATGCCAGGCGCATAATTTCAAGCAAAATGGCAGACCCAACTCAATAATATTTAATGATGTAGTAGACCTTGGCTGGGAGAATAGCTAACGGAAGTCATTGCACTGCATTTATCGAATTGTTAAAATGAGTTGAATAATAATTGTGTTTTGCAAGAGTTTTGTTTTAGAAATTTATTTCGGTGATCTGGTACTCCAAAAACAAATTCTTTCTCATTCCAGTCAACACAAAATGCAGAAAAATATTTCAAACCAGCTAACTTGATGGCTAGATTTTTACGCTGACTTTGTCTTGTGTTTACAGCACAGAAATATATTCAATAGCTCAGACACGGTTTGGAAGATTGGGTGAGATTGATTGGACAAGCTAGTGAAAGACAAAATTGCCTTCCAGAAGAATCTCCTTTTAATGTTTACCTCTTTACAAAGTTGGATCTTTTTGTCTATTATCACACACCTAGGAATGTTCAGATTCTGTGGAGCGTTTTACAGTACAGAGATACTTGTGTGCCAGGACTTTGGTATCACTAATGACGTCAGAAAATATTAACTTCTTCTGTACCATTCTGCTAATAATTTAGCCTTGAATAAGCAGAAAGGACTTGAACTGATGGAGAATCTCAAATTGGTGGAGGTCTGTAGGGGTCTTGTTACCAGGTGTGCGGCCACAGAATCTCCCACGGCTCTTTCCCAGGCAGTGCTTCTCCCTGTGGAGGGCACAGAACACAGGTGGACTTGAGGAAGAAGTGTGCACAACCTACCATTTCCAGCCAGAGGACTGTTCAGGCTTTCCAGAAGTTTACAAATTAAAAATAGACAGTATATGCATTCAGGTTCAATGACAACAAAAAAAAAAAACCCTCCTCAAATTTTTACTTTTTGAAAGAGAATTTTTAAAGCATTTTCTCTTTGAAAATCTGAATATCTCATTTTGAGTATCTTGAGTATTCTACTTATTAAAGAAAGGGAAAAATTGGGAGTGGGCTTCAGCATAGGCTTTACTTTCTTTTGTGGGCTGTCACCTTGAAGGACCATTTTAATTCTGCTCACCATTGACCAAGCTTTTCCCCCAGCTTTTTTTAACCTAAATTTGTCAAAGCTGCATTACTGTCAGTGGACCATGACATAGCTCTTAGCAGTACTTAGTAAGTCTTTCTGTTCTGTCAGAGGTAAAACTGAGCCAGGTAATAGCCACACTCCACATCCGAGGAGTGTAGACCAGGTTAACACAAAACTTACGGAGGCTTGAGCTTAACTGCAGAATGTCTTAAAATAGTTCAAGCGTGGGAGGAATGGAAAGGCTGTTGTTAATAGATCTCATAGGTAGGGTTGCTATAAACCCACAAGAAATGGAGTGGTGGAAAGTTTCCAGATACTAGAGAAGTTTTAGGGGGCATTTCAAGAGCAATGATTAAGTACTTATTTTTAGCTTTGCTTGTTTGGTACTGAAAGAATCTGTTTGACAATCTGAGCAGTTTTCTGAGCTGGTAAAATTCCTGGGGTAAAGTAAATGGCAGTCATAAGTATATATTCCTATAAATGGCAAAATTTCCTCTCACTGCAACAGGAATAGGACTTTCCTGCAGTATGAATTTCTGGAAATGTAAACTACACTTCTCTTGTTTCAGAACTGTCTGAAAAAAAACCCAAAGGAGTTGAAAATTCCCCCCTGGAGAGCGTCAGCAGGCACCCAGAATACATCTCCAGGGTCACTTAATTCCCTGGATCCTACCCAACTGCTATTGAAGTTAATTGAAAAAACTCCCATTGCCTTGAAGAGGTTTTGGATCTGACTCAAACGGCTCAGTGGCAGCAGATTACGAGAAGGAACCCCACTGTGCAATTCCAGCCATCTGCCTATGGGTAAGCATTTATTGATACAAATGTATTTGCTTGGGCTATGTCATGAGGCACTTCAGTCCCAATTAGGCAGTATTTCAGAATGAAGGAGATCTCCCCCTCTCGTCCGAGGTCATTGTTATCAGACATCCGTTCCGAGCTGGTGAGCTATAAAGTAGCAATACAAGTTTACCCACAGCAATGTCACAAGTTCTTTCTCTGTTCTGTGTATGTAAAAAGATCAGCTAGTGCTGGGTTAAGCTGATGCTCAGATTCCTTTGTGTCTGCTTGCATTAGACAGGACAAAATCTCGTTGTTTCCAAACTCATGCTCAGTGATACCATCCTCATTATCAATCTTTTACTGTATCAGCTCTGGGTTTAGATAAGAGAATCGTTGGGAAACAAAGTTGAGTGTAATATGTAAGGATTTTATTAATTAGCCCACACAACTGTGTGTTGCCCTTTTCATCTAAAACTGGTAAAGAAGGAGCACGATGTGCGTGGAAAGCGCATTTGAAGGATGGTTGTCTCCGTAGCAGTATTGAAGCATACCAGAGAATCAAATGAATTTTGATGTAAAACACAGCCAGAGACTGTGTAAATTGCCCCAGCTGATTAGGAATCAGGGAAGCTGTTAACATTCTGGAATTATATGTATAACAAACTTGCTCTATGGTGTGGCTTTGGAGGAGAGCAACTGGTTGGCCTCACCAGGCCTCAGCGGTGTCCTGTACATACTTTAATCATTGATTACGGTAATGCTGGTGCAACCCCCTAACAACGTAATTGTTGTCTGGAGCTCATTGGTGGCTCCTCTACGCTGTGGTACATAGAAAATCAAATCAGACAGTGTGCAGGCTGGGAGGGACTGTGCTGAAGCCTCTGTCTTGGGGTGTAGGCGCTACTTGAGCTTATGCTGAAAGTGTCTCGAGGTCTTACTCTGTCAGACTCTGTGCTCATGAGGAAGAGACATTCCCTAGTCAGAAAGCCTATAGCACAAGTTGAAAAAGAGAGGCTGCAATGTATTTTGTAGGCTTGGGGCAGCTGTGTGCTACCAGAGGAAGCAGATGTAGCAGAAGGCACTTCTGGTTAGAAAGTCTTTTTTTTTTTTCCAGGAGAATGAGTATGAGAGCAACATAAATTTTACACCGTGACAAAAATCAGAGCAGGAAGCTGAGAATGGAGTCTACCCCAAACTTACAGAGTCTCCCAAGACTTTTATTTTATTTCAGTCAGTTTAGTTAAGCCCTTGGGCTCTTCTCCAACCAAGTGTTTGTCTGCCTCTAGACATGAGAATCTGCTACTAATCTTATTTCTATCCTGGGCTAGATTGTGTCCTTGATAGGAATTTCCAATATGGATAATACAGAGCTTTTCTTGCTTGTGGGTTTTTGCTCTTGTGGGTTTTTGCTTATATTCTTTATAAAATATTCAGCATCCCTAGTTTTGTCCAAGGAACATTTTAATAAATATGCCTATAAGCAAGAAAGAAATTTCTAGGCTGGAGAAAGCCTTTAGTTCAGCTCAGAGAAATGGTTGTGATCAAGAAGCCAGTGACATGTTAATTTCAGTTTAACTCCGGACTGCAGTTGCCATATGGTACTAGGGCTCATGGAATCATATAATGATTTGGGTTGGAAGGGACCTTAAAGATCATACAGTTCCAACCCCCCTGGCATGGGCATGGATACCTCCCCCCAGATCACATTGCTCAGGGCCCCATCCAATCTGGCCTTGAATGCTTGCAGGGATGGGGCACCCACAGCTTCTCTGGACAACGTGTTCCAGTGCCTCACCACACTCTAAGCAAAGAATTTCCTCCTAACATCTAAATGGAATATTTCCTCCTTTAATTTAAAACAATTCCCATTTTCTTATCACACTCTGTCCATGTAAAAACTTGCTCTCCTTCTTATTATAAGACCCCTTTAGGTACTGGAAGCCTGCTTTAAGGTTTCTCCAGACCCTTAGCTTCTCCAAGCTGAACAACACCATTTCTGTCATCTTGTTTCATAGGAGAGGTTCTCCAGCCCTCTGATTTCCTCCTCTGGGCTTGCTTCAGCATATTCCTGTCTTTCTTGTGCTGGAGACCTCCAGACATGGATGCAGTACTTCAGGTCAGGTCTTACAATAGTGAAACAGAAGGGCAGAATCACCTCCCTCAACCTGCTGGCATTGCCTCTTCTGATGCAACCCAGGATGCTTTTGCTTTCTGGGCCACGTGCACGCACTGCTGCCTCATGTCAGTTTTCATGCACCAAACCCCCCAAGTCCTTCACTGCAGAGCTGCTCTCGATGAGTTCTCCCAGCCTGTAGTGTCTGGGATTGTCCTGACCCAGGTGCAGCGCTTTACACTCACACATGTTGAACTTCATTAGGTTCTCATATGTCCACTTCTCAAGATTGTCCAAGTCCCTCTGGCTGGCACCCCTTCCTTCTGTTGTGTAAACTTTACTGCTCAGCTTTGTGTTTGTGTCATCTGCAAATTTGCTAAGATTGCACTCAAACTCACTGTCTCTGTCACTGATAAAGGTATTAGATAGCACTTGTACAATGACAGAGTACTGTGGGACACCACTTGTCACCAGACTCCACCTGGACATCAAGCTGTTGACCACAGATCTCTGGTTTTGTCCATCTGGACAATTCCACATCCACTGAATAGCCCATCCTTCAAACCCATGACTCTCCAATTTGGAGATAAAGGGTATTATGTGGGACCACATAAAAGATCTTACAAAATCTGTAACATGGCATCAGAGTGTCAGCCCTGCTAATGAGCTCGTCTGCATTGATGAGCACCAGGTCCAATAATGCTTCTCCTCTGGTCGGTTTGTCCAATACCTGGACAAGGAATTTGTCATCAATGCCCTCCAGAAGTCTCCTGGACTGCTCACAGCCAGCTGTATTGCTCTCCCAGCAGATGTCTGGGTAGTTCCTCCTTAGCATCTGTATCAGACAGGCACCTGCACATCCTGACATCTCATGGTAGTCTCCATGTGTGGCACGTAGCCGGTTGTTTTGTAGGGAAATGTAGTAAACTGCAGAAAACTAAGAGTTAATGTGCAGGCCAGCACATCTGAGTTACTAACTAAATTTCCCTTCAAGATAATAGATTGGAGGGGCTTGCCCATTGTAGTAAAATGCCCAGTTAATCTGAGAGCCAAACAGATGGGAAGTTTTGAGAAGGTAGGAGAGAAAAGGAGATCGTAGAAGCTTCAGTTCCATAGACAAGATCTAGTCTGAAATAACAGCTATAAATGGAAATTATTTGCAGGATATAGCCCATATGCTTCCTGAACCTGTGTCCAGGCTGCAGTGTTTTCAATTGCTTCCCCAAATGCTGTCACATTTGTAGTGTACACACGTTTGTAGTGCTGTATCTAAAGGGGGTTTTGAATGTGAAGCTGGGCCAGCAGCATGATTAATTTCAATATTAAAAGCTGATGACTTTTCACAAAAGTGTTCAGCAGCACCAGACCAGCACAGCTGCTCATCTTCTCCATGGCCAGGCTGCAGGAGCAGGTTTCCTCTCCTTTCCTAGCTGGGGATCTCATACCAGCCCACAGCAGCTTTGCCAGCGACGTTGGCAGTGCACCCACACCTGCTCTCCTGGTGAAAGGAGAAACATCAAATTCTCACCTTCAGAGCCTTGTCCTGGTCTTCTCATCCCAGTTATGTCTCCTTCCTGTGGCTCAAGTTACTCCATACTCCCTACTACATTCTCATCAGCTAGCTGCTTACAAGATACCAAGGGTTTAGGTGGTTCTTTAGATTTAGCCTGGCTAACTGCTTCAACAGATGCTTTTGAATATCTTGGCATTAAAGACATAAACCCTTCTCCTTGTAACCAATTTCTGGCACTTTAAGGACTTGTTTGGCTGTCCTTCCTTCCTTCCTTAAAATCTCTTGGATCTCATCTTCCCCCCCCTCTGTTTACCTGTGGGATATTTTGCCCTTTTGTATACGTGCTTCCCACTGCTGAAAGCAAAGAAAAATGGCTGCTTTTGTGCTGAGCCCCCTGAAAACACAGTGGGTGTACAGGAACATGAAAGCAGCTTGAGAAGAATAGGGCTTTCTCACATTGAGGAAAATTGAGTATGTGACAGACCCATCTTTTGCCCTCTGTTCTGCTGAAATCCTTGTATAATCTTCATTTTCCTGTTTCTTACCTGTGAATGGGGAGCAATGTCATTAACATCCCAATTCTGGGTTTTTGGATAGTAAAAAAATTAAATTCAGTGTAAAAGAAAAACAAAACAACGTGGAGGATATTGGGGAAAACAACCAATCCTAACAGCTCATTTAGCAATGGTTCACCAGCTTCCTTCTAGCCCTTCAAAAGGAAGATGTTTGTTCATCACTGTCTGTGTGGTTTAAAATAGATAGTGATGCCTCAACATTGGCTTCATGATCAATAGCAGTACTGAAAGCAGACATAAGGTTAGGAATTATGCAGGAGTAGATAACAAGGTGGAAGTCATTATTACTGTACTATAAATTCATGATTCCCACCTCTTGAACACTGTATTTTTGGCAGCCTTACATTTGAGTAACATTACTGGAAAAAATTCCAAAGGACATATTTTAACAATTCATCCTCTAGGAGAGGGATATCTACACGTATCAAGGACAATCAAAATATGGAAGACCTGTAAAGAACAGGGAACAGGGAGTGATCAAGCTGTTTAGGATTTTTCAAGTTGGAAAAGCAATGGCTGGAGGACTGTGAAACGAGTTTCTGGCAGAGAACAACAGTTCTATGATTCTTCCAGGACCTCAAGTGTTAGAGTAGAGTGAGAAAAAACTGTCACATCCAGGCTTAAAGAAATTCAAGGAGGTATTTTTTTATAAATCATACAGTTCAGCCATGGAAACTCTTGAAGTAGAATGTTTTAACCACTGAAAGTTTAAAAACATTCAAAAAAACCCTAACCAAACCCCAAAACAAACTACTGGAAAAATTCACACTAGAGTTGTGAAAAGCTAACTGTTCAAACAAAGGCAACACTTCTTCATCTGGGGTCTCCTGAGTTTCAGGTTCTTTGTTTGGGACAGAGTGTTATTCCAGTCTGTATCTCCCAATTGACTTTCATGCAAACCCTTTATTTTATCTTTACTCAGATCTGTAAAACAACTTTTTCTTCTCCCTTTCAACATTGTGGAGAGATGGTTAAAGTGGTCTTTTCCCTCTGTGAAGGTCTCTGTGGGGACTGTCTCACAGAGAAAGACTGTGACCTCCTGTTTGCAGGGTGGATGGCAACTTCTTTGCTTTCTGAAGAACCTTCTCTCTTGAAACCTTGTCCTGCAGTTCATAGCATGTGAAACTGATCTTCTCTGAAGCAGTTGTTGTGGATTTTTTTTTCCCCCTGTGGTTCTTGTGTCTTTGAAAGAAAAGTTGAGAAGAAAAATACAAGAGTTCACAAAACACTTACTTCTCACAGTGTGATTCACCAGAAAACAGGAAGGCAAGAAAAGAAAGTAAAATAGTGATTTCTGGAGAAGGGGCTGAGGAGAGGAGGCAGAAAAGAAGCCTCCTGTTTTGCAGGGAGGCTGAAATTGCTTGCTTGTTTAATGATCTCATTATAGCTTAAAAGGCGAACTGTGAAGTTAGAAGTAACAACTGCCCAAGGATTCTTTGCAAGCTAAACAAACCCAGCCCATCTCATGGAACTTGGCACCAAATCGAGGTTCTTTGGGACCAGGAGAATGAGTTACAGATCACTCGGCATTCGTGGCCAGTCTCCACGAAGTAGATTGTTGCTTTATTCCCTCTTCTCTCTCAGATGAGTTTTGCTAGGTGCTTCCTAGTTGAAATGTAGTATCATCAGGATTCCTTCAGGCTAAACAACCCCAGCCCCCTCAGTTGCTACTCATAACACTTGTGCTCCAGACCCTTCACCAGATTTCTTGCCCTTCTTTTGACAAACTCCAGCTCCCTGCAACACTGTTTGCCCCTGGTGCTTTAGGGTCTAGACAAGGTATTCCTGTGCATCCTCTGGGAGTTCTGAAAAAGTTGTACCCTTTTCTGCTCCTTATCTTTCCTTTGTCATCCTTTTGAGAGGGATGCCTGTCCTCACAGTCGTGGGGTCTCCCAAACCTGTGCAAGATTTCTGATTTGCTTCAGTGCTGAGGATGATTTAAATGAAGCTGTGTTACTCTGAACTAAAACAAATTGGGAATGCTTGCTTCAACCATCAGGTATGTCAGCTGTGAGGTGTTATAGCCAGTGAGCAAGGTGAGATCTTAAACTGCACTGGTGAGGTCTGCCAAAGAACATTTGCCCAGACATTTTTCCCATATACCTGTGCCATCAGTTGTATGGCAGACCTCTCAGCTGATGCCGCAACAAGCTTCAGCTTTCACAGCTTTAACAGTATGCACTGAGCCATATATCTCCAGTGACAGCCTTTGTGGGAGCCTTTAGCTAAGTCTTTGTGAACCTGCTTGTGCTCCTTCTATGGGAAAATTCATATTTGTCCTACATATTTATCCTACTTCCTATTTGGAAGCAGGCTCTGGGGGGAAACAGTCAGGGAGCTGCCTAGCAGCATGGCAAGCTTTGAGAAATGCCATCCTGTGTAGTAGCTCAAAGAAGGGGAGCTGACAAACCACAAACCAGAAATTCATTACTGATTCTAAAAGCATCCCAAAAGCCATGGAAATTGAGAGCTGAGTTCTTTCAAAGTGAGAGTGCTGCAGCCATGGTCCAGCCATGAGGTGCCAGAGCTCCATGTTTTTGCCTGGAGAACTAGCAACAAAGCAGCATAGAGCTTGGTCCAGGCTGGTTCTCCCTTCTTCAGGTCTGAGCAGTGGGAAACGCTGAGCTTCTTGGGTCTGTTTATCTCCCACTCAAAGCTGCAAATTTCCGGGGGCAGCAGTGGGTGATGGGCAAGGCAGTGCTAGCAGGTGGCTTCTTGGCTGGATTTTGCTGCTCCCTGGAAGAGGGGTGATGGCAGGACTGACCTATAACAGGCATTTTTCTCTGCAAGAACTCAAAGCCCTGTCTTGTATAATTGTTTGAGGAGAGCTGACTCATTTTATGCCTGCAGCCTGTGCTTGAGCTAAAGGCCCATGAAAAGCTGAAGGGATCCCTTCTGTAGCTTCCCTCAGTAACTTCTCACTTTAAAAAACCCAAACACACAGGGATTACTGTGTCATTTGAAGTCATCTACTGCAATCAGATGTTAAAGAAAAGCTGAAGTTTAGTGATGGGAGCAGAAGATTGGGATTGAGGTTCCAGATGTTTTCCTTAAGTTTCTGAGGTTCAGTTAGTGTTCAGACCTAAGAGAAGGCTTGCACAACTTGTCCATGTTCTCAGGCATACATGCTATTTCTTTAAGTACTGCATGCTCACTGTCTGTGATATTTATCTTCTTTTCCCAGTGCTGGAGCTTTATTTTTTTCCCCTTGCAATTATCTTTGTGCCTCCCTAAGTTATAGTTCATGTTGTTTAAAAAGTGACTGAGACAGGGAAGATAAGCAGCTGAGTATTATTCTCTACAATATACAGCTTTCAGAAGCCATAACCCACAAACACCCACCAAGCTGTCTCCATCCTCCTCTGCGAAAGAAAGAAATTGCTGCTGAGAAATGATGAGAAGAGATGCTTGCAAAGAGATGAGGCTGAGTAAAATGCAGCAGGACACGGGAGTGTGCTCGTGGCTTCTCATTAGTGGAGGAATCTGTATGGCACATCACAGCATACACAGGCTCATGTGACAGCTCCTGCACCTCCAGGCTGTAATATAGTCAAGCTGGGAGGACACAAAGGCAAGAAATTTTGCTTTATTCTCCTAATATTTCTTTCAGCAGGTTTTAACTTACACAGTCTCTCCCAATATACTGACAACTGCTTTCAAAGATGAAATTTTAAGTGAAATCAAATTGCTTTGTGAGAGAAGGTTTTGTGGCTACATTTTCTTGTCAGAATTTTAAAAATATGAAGCCAAAAAGCATTTCTTTCTAAGCTATCTATTTTAATGTTAAAAAACCCCCACCCACTAACAAACCTGGCCCTGGTCTTTATTTTCTACAGAAAGCAGTAAGTATTATAGTTTGATCTAGTTTTGTGGTTTGTTTCTGTCTTTTTTTTTTCTCTGGGTTTCAGCAGTGATTTATTCAGTCACAGGAAAGTATAAAGCTGCTGTTATTTACGGAAAAGTGAAACAAATGTTTGTAGTAAAATCATAGATTTTTGTTTTCAGAAATGTGTCGAGTAAACACCATGAAGCATTGATACATACATCAAAGCAAGAAAATTATACAGGCTCTTACAGACTGTATGGAACAGATGCTAAATAGGCTTGTAAAGGATTTTGCACAGTACATATTTGACCTTAGAAAATGCACAAATAAAAATGCAATAAAAAAGCCCTGGGAAGAACAAAGCATCTACGTCTTGTCTGCTCTGTTACCATGGTCCTTTATCAGAAAAACTTGTGTGTTTATCAGAGATTACAATTTCCAGTGACATCCTTAGTGAAAAGGACCAGTATACTATTCTTTAAATGAGTTGTTATTTTCCCAGTGAAGTCCATAGGGATTTTACCTTTGCAAGACACATAAACCAATAATTAGCTATACTTGTGTCTGTATAAGCTGTGTATCACGGCTGCTGAAATGAGAGAAATGTAGGCTGAAGTGAACTGCACTATCTTTCTCTTAAAAATTTGTAAGATTGACCTCAAGTGGTAGATTTGTCCCTGTATTCCACGTTCTGAAAAGTGGAACTTCTTTATGTTAACTGCGTACAATGTAGGTTTTTTTTGTATTTTTAAACATTAATCTACAAATAGGCTCCCTAATGCTATTTTCCCACCAAGTACAGGTATTGCCTAATGTAAAGGTGCAAAAGTCTTGGTCTAATAAGAAATCCTGTCAAAATGAGGCTCTTGGTTTTGGATTGCTGTATTTGACTTGATTGTAGGTATCTGTTCTATGAAACAGAGTTTTGCAAGGTCTCAGCCCACTGAAGTCAAGCAATTAGTTGCCACTGACTTTATTCTGACGGGTAAAGGATGCCCCTGTGGTCCAAAGGGCTTCAGCCTGGAAATTACTACTCAGTCAGACTCATGCCTGGAGAAATGCACTAATGAAAAAGTACTTGGAGCTCTGTCTCACTAATGCCTCTCTCTGAGTACCAAGTCAGAAAGAACTACTGATTTTTGCCATTAAAACTTGCCTCAGATCAGGAGGTGACAGCTCTGCTGTCAGAGAGCCAAGAAACATTGATGCCATACACATTTATCTTCCTACAAATGGAAGAAATTACAGTGGAGTCATGTTTTCCCATTTATAGTTGGGTATCAAGGTTTACAAAGTACACCAGAGAGTAAATGTGATGTATCAGAGTTACAGAGTTGAAGGTTACTCAAGGCTAGTGAGACATGACTTGGGTGGGAACAAAGGAGCAAGCAACTTTCCCAAGTAGAAAAAGAACCCCCCCAGCATCATGCCTTGTAAACAGATTGCCAGTGGCCTTTGAGTGTGTTGAGTCTCAGGGACTATTAAATGGGATTCCAGGCTCATATAATTAGAAAAAAAGAAGAAAAGCAATCCCTTATGATATTTTCATGCTGTAACTCAAATATTTTCCTTGCTGTTTTATATTTTTATTTGAAGCATGACACTGTGATCTGGTTTCTAACACCCTTCTGCAAGGAAAAAAAAACCCACAACAAAATAAGCAACCTAAACCAAAGCCCCCCCAAAATCACTATGTCTCCCAAAAAAATTCTTTCACTTTGTTTTCTCTTGAGGCCACTGTTTAGACTGGACTAGATTCTGTGCCGTGGATTTTAACACAGAAATCTCCTGCCATTCTTTTTGATAGTTTTGGATCAGGCTCCCAGATGAAGACTTTCACATTGTTTTCACTGCTGGAATTCAACCATTACACATTCAGAAACACCACTGACCTATTAGCTGTGAGACTGGGAACCCTGATCTATGGGGACATAACCCACAGTTGTGGGGATAATTTAGCCAGCTGAGGTCTATGTCTGAGAAAAAAAAAGGGAATTTGAGATTTAGCAGGGGACCTGCGAGATCCAGAAAAAGTGGAGGTGGGAAATGCTCAAAGAAATAAATATTCAGTTGTTTTCTATCTCAATTCTCCCTAACATATATGTTTTGCCAAGGCCTGTGTTGAACTATGTTGCCTTGAATAAGACTTTTGAAATATTTGAAAAGAAGAAAATTTCAAGGATACTTGCAATTGAGTAAGCATTTCAAAAGGAAAAATTTAGATGTTTCGTCACAGATTGTTAGACAGATTCAGAGCAAGCCGTCTGGTTCAGGGTAAGGATTTGTGACATGCTTGCTGATACTGTGAAATCTGCAGTTGTTGTTGAAAAAAAACCTTTTCTTGGCCTGTCTGGAAAGAGGAGCGCTATGATTTCTTGTCACTAGTCATAGGAACATTTTTTTTTTGTGCACAGTGTCATGTCTGTTAATGATACAGACACAGAGCTCTCAGTGGGCTCATTCTTCCCAGAATATTTCTGTTACATCTACACAGAGTTAGATTTAGACACGAGCATCCTAAAATCTTACCAAATTTGTAGGTAATATATTAATAGGTAACAATTAATGCTGGACACTTTCCTGCCAGAAGTGGTGGGAACCATATGCTGGTGCAACTGTAGTCTCTCTGTGTCCCAAATTGGTATGTGGCCAGTCATAATAGTAGCACATTTTTCAATCCCAATTAATGCACAAAATCTACAAAAATGAAGCTTCTGTTAATACATGTATTCCCCTCAGGCATGAGATATGAATGTGTTTGAAGAGTGTGGGTGTAAGGATATATCTTCTGCAAACAAGTAATTTTGTTAATTTTTTATTATTTGCTTAATTATATTTTTGTCCTAATCTTCAGTTTCAAAAATCAGCTGTGAATGTGAACAGTAAGTACATCAAGGTCTTGTCATTGCTCAGCTTTTAAAGTTTTTTTGGTTTTTGGCAGAAACACCTAGAACATAAAGTATTTGATAACTTTCCAGTGCACTGCTATGATGCTGCACCTGCTACAAGCAAAGAAAGATAAGAAATGTGGTTTTAGTGGCAGAATAGGTGCACAAAATTGAGGAATTAATTTTTATTGTACTTATTAGTTATGGAGGTGTCCTGGTTTCAGCTGGGATAGAGTTAACTTCTGCTCAGGAGTTGTTGCAATGCTGTTTTGGACTCAGAATGAGAATGGTATCGATGCTATGGGTTTTTGCTAAGTTGTGTTTACCCTAAGTCAAGGATTTTTTTTTTTTTTTTCCTTGTGTCATACTCTGCCAGTGAGGAGGTTTGCAAAATAAATTGGGAGGGAACATGTCCAGGAAGGGTGACTCAAACTGACCACAAGGATATTCCACACCATGGAATGTCATGCCCAGTACATAAACTGAGGAAGTTACCTGGAAGTGTGGCTGATCTGGGTTCGGGAGAAGGGATCCGTCATCAATCAGTGGATGAGAAATTGTGTTGAGCATCACTTAGGTTTTTTCCCTTTGTATTATCATTATTTACACTTATTATTGCATTTTATTTTATTTTCAGCCATTAAACTGTTCTTACATTGACCTACAAGTTTTACAAGCTTTGATCCTCCTTCCCATTCCATCAGTGGGAGTGAAGGAAAGGAGGGCTGAGCAAGCAGCTGTGTGGTGTTTTATCTCCAGCTGGGCTTAAAACCACTGCAGGGGGGTATTCCTTGATGATGACAAATATTTTTAGCTGAAGTATTTGGACTAGGTTGGTTTATTCGCAGGGTTTTCTGCTAAGGAAAATTAATGAGTGTCTTAGGTTACAATGTAAGATGTGCCCAAAGTATGTATTCTATCCCCATCTCCATGAGCTGTTGAAACCAGGTGGGGCAGTGTTTCCCTTATCATGGGCCCAACAATACCTTGCCACATGACTCATAGATAACTCCCTCTGGGAGCTATCTCTGTTTAATGGGCCATCAAGGACCCACTGCATGACTCATAGAATGAGATCATCCCATTGTGAGATGCTGCACCCAGCTGGATATCTGGATGTCCCGGGGTTTGGGACAGCACAGGCAGCTTTACCCACTGGACTCCCAGAGGAGACAAGAGCTACCAGACGTTTCTACAGGAATCACTGCTTTGACAAGACCATTTCATCTAGACTGCTACTACCACCCTAACTAACAGGGTGTCAGGTTGTATTCTGACTCTGTCAGTGGTTTTTTGTACTATTGCATTTATTTTATTTTACTTTCTTTTACTTTCTTTTTTTACTTTTCTTTTCCTCTTATTAAACTGTGTTTCTGACTTGGAGTCTCTCACTGGTTTTGCTTTCAAACCAGCACAATGAGTTTAGGCCTAACATCTGCCTTGGGCTTTGGCCCTTGAGTTAAATTGCCCCTAATTCTTGGCTGTGTCCCAGTATTGACACCTGGGGAGAAGCATCTTGGTCACAGAGGCCCACGGGAACAGCACTGCTGGTATGAGTTTCAATTTGCCTGGTCCCATACTGGTATTAAACTATCCTCTATTAAAACGATTATGTTTTTAGCAAATTATTCAGCATGCTAAAAGGTTACCCAATGTAGCTACTTCTTAGTCACTTCTCAAATCATTAACAAGCTATTTATGACACCTTCATGTGCAGGTACAAAGCCTTCTGGAGGATTCCTTCGATTTAATTTCTCTAGCTTAAAGCCGAATAGAGAGAACAAAGGCAGAGCTCACAGTCATTAATTAAGAGGATGAAGGAAGGCAGAGGGGATGCTGACAGGAGGTGACAGGCTCATTGAAAAGAAAAAGCTACATCCTGAGAATGGGGAGATATTATAGACAATTCTTTGAGGCTTGCTGAAGTGCAAAACTAATCCGTGAGTATCTCACTACCTCTTTTTGTTAAAAACTGCTTTGTCCTTAACTATTTACTTAATACTGCACAAAAGCCGCTTATAACTTCACATCTGAAATAATACCAAGTACAAATTCTGTTTTTCTTTGCCAAAGGACTTTGGTAGGACATGTAGTCCCTTGATTATTAAATGCTTCACGAGTAGCTGTCAAAGAAGCCAGGCTGGGAATAGGATTTCCCTGGTCCTACATGCATGCTGTCTGAGGTTGACATACCACACGTGTCAAAGTCTCAGCAAATCTCGCTGTCCAGGTGGCCTGAGTGTCCTGGCCAAGTCCTCTAGCAGAGATTTCACTGGAACCACGTTGGCAAGGAGAGAGCTTTCCTTTGTGGGACAAAGATGGGCTTTTCTGTCATTGCCCAGGGGCTCTCTGGCACCAGGGGCAGCAAGACGGTGGAAATATCTGGGGTGTTAACAAAACCACACAGTGCATTTTAAACAATCTCCAATCCCCTAAAAAATAAAGGGAGAGTCAGTGACAATCACTTTGGCATAAACTGATTGTCAGCTTTTCTGCTGCCCTCCCCTGCTCTTTGTTTTCTCTGTGGTTACACAGCCTTTTCATTCCCTGGTTTTCCATCCTTCTTTTTGCTTCTCCCTTACTCCCCCATGTTTTTAAATATTAAGATGTTGGGCTTTGTGCAGCTGTGATATTCACTGAAATAATTTTCCCATCTGTAGTCAAGGGAGCAGTTCCCATCTCTGGAGTCTGATTTCTTCAGGGGATCACCAAGGACTTTGCAGCCACATTGCAAATGCATATTCTTCAATTTCATTTCTCCCTTGCTGTCTTCACTGCCTCATACCTGTGGCTGTGATGAGTTTGGTGTCAACACTGACAGAAATTGCTTGAAAGGACCCCGTTCCTTTTTGGGAGACTGAAAATACCAGCACCCCAAGCAGAGGGACTGCATCTCCAACACTACCTTGGAGGGACTTGCAGAGCCCCCGTGTGATGTGGTGGCTCCGTGGTCAGCACCACCATGTACAGGTGAGTCCCAGCCAGGTGTGGACTGTCACTGTCACAGGTGGGGACCCTTGCTGTGTGCTGGGCACTCCGTGGGCACAGAAGGCTCCATTCCCAGCTGGGGCTTGGACTCCTCAGGTGTGACTTTTTTGTAATAATAACCATAGGATTGACTTGGTTGCTCTTGGTAAATTCCTGCAACGTTTTTAATTGGTTTATGATCCTGGGGAGAAAGAAGTGCACTGTTGAAATAGTAAAGCTCAAGCACTGCTGAAGTGCTGTTTTGTGGCTCTTGAGTTGAATGGCAGCCCTAGCTGAAGAGAAAGGCTCATCTATAAGGTTGCCTCTTTCTTTGCCAGTTTCTAAAAATTTTTATTAGCAGAACAACTTTCATTAGCACACTGATTAGCTGCGAATTTCTCTGCTGTCAGAGATGTGTGAAGGACAAGCTCTTAACACAAAAGGAGCAATCAAGGGGAAACAACTTGTTGCAGCACGCAGAACTGACTACTAAATGTTCTTACTCTGTCCTATTGTATTTGCTTATGCGGAGAGATCCTGGTGCTCATCATACTGGGGACAAGAGATGGCGAATTATACAAACAGCTGAGCAAGGACCTGGAGAGCTCAGTGAAACACACTTGCTTCTTAGACGTAACTCAGCTGGTTTTTCTCTTGTATGTTCAAGTGGCGAGCACTGATGGGCAGATTGGGGTGCTGCAGGACGAGGTGCATCCTCTGAGAGCAGTGGGTATAAACCCTGGCTATAGCATCCCAGGGTACCCAGGCCATGTGTCCACTCCCAAGCTGCAGACAGTACAGGCAGCTCAGAATCTGGCACTACTTGTAGCTACCAACTATCCTAACTCATGTATTTGACAAGTAAAATGGGGGTATTTTGGATAGTAAGAAACTGGCAGTATGACAGAGATCATTTTTATCTTTTCTTATCTGTAGGTGTTGCATGACATGGGATACATGGACTGTCACAAAGGTGACTTAATGCTCATTGAATTCAGTGGGATTCTGTTTGTTGTTTCAACATAAAGGTTTTCTTACAGCTATTGAGAAATCAAAAGGACATTTTCAAATTTTTTTTCTTGTAATAGCATTGGGTGCCTAATTTTCTTGCTATGAGACTTCTATTTTAAAAGTTCTTTGATTTTTTTTTCCTCAGGAAAATCAACTTTGAGAAGTTATTAATTTCAAATTAGTTTAATTTTTATTTTTTTAAACTGAAATTAGACAAAAAATTGCCCATATGCTATATATAAAATAACATTCTCTAAAATGACATAGCTTGTTTCTGGTACAGAATGAAGGTCAGATTATCCATCCAACTATGTTTGTGGTGTCTTGGCATCAAAGCCAATGTTCTTTCTGCTCAGTATCTGTTATTTTCATTATCTATCTAATCTTTTCTTTAGTACAATAACTGACTTTTCTGGTGTGTGATTAATGTCCTTAAACAGCTACAGATATCAACTGACATGTATGGGCTAGAGGTATTACATGAATTATGCAGGCAGCTGGAGGAAGTTGGCATTTAAATACAATTCCCTTTATAAAACTGATCTCTCATTTTTCCCCCTAATCATTCATTTATACCCTTCTTATTTTTTCACTCTGATCCTTCTTTTCTAATTAACTCTTTCATCCTGCTCTGAGAGTTTTTGCAGCCTGACTACCAGCAGATCCACTGAGAAAGCCTCTCTACTATCATCAGTAGGAACAGCTCAAATTTGTATCAACTTACAAGGAATGGTGCACTTTGTAGGCCATAATTTCAGAAGAAATCATAAATACAGAAAGGTACCATTCAAGGAAATTTTAACTGCCAGTTTACAGAATCCTCAGCTTTTGAGCTGCACAAAGTACAGGTGTAGTCTACACTCTGTCCCAGGGAGCTTGCAGTCTTATGGGAAGAGGAGGTGGGGGTGACAGGATTTTTGCTGGCAGCTGAAGTAGCTGTTTGTATCCAGGGCCAAGGAGAAGTACCTTGTTTTTTAGCTGCTGATCCCAGTACCCTCCAAATTAATTGATCTGTGCACTGTGAGTAGAAGGACTTTCCTTTGTGGGATAAACCCAAAGTGATCTGTATACTCGCCTTGTAATTATGTTTTAGTTACGAGGTAACCACCTAATTATTCTTTTTCATATATGTAATTAAGTGGTAATACAACCAAAGGTTTTCCTGCAGAATTTATAACAATTGAAGAGTAAATATACTTAGCTATTAGCAGCATATCTCTTAGTTTGTCAAAAAGGTAATATATACAATATTGTTACTACCTGCAGCATCATATGTATCACCTTTAATTACATGTTAAAAAACAACACTTTACAATAGAACAAGCTTGTAGTTAGGTAAATCTATCTGGAAAATATGATTGTGTATCTATTAATATCCATAACTAAGCTTTACTTTCAGCAGATATAAATTCTGCCATATCTCTAGTGACTAGAGTGTGGGTGTAAAGTAATAAGCTCCTTTCCACTAAGTGATAATCACGATGAGGTCCTGCCCTAAATTGCCTCTCAGCACTAGCAGATTATGAAATGTTTAATAAATGCATATAATGGGAGGAGAACTAGACCCCGGGGTTTAAATGAGACATCCTTATAGCAAAGGAATAGTTATGTTATGTTTAAAGCAGATTAAAATACATCTTAATGATTTCATTCTTCTTGTAGCCTTCTCTGTGTAAAGGTGTCTGTAGTTGTAAGTAGGGTGTGCATTGCAAACCTTTGGGTGCACAGAAGTAACCTGCTGGTCTTAATGCTGTGCCACCTTCTCTTCAGGTGACTTTCCATTTTCCCTTTTTCAAAGCCTGTTGTTCTTCCACCTTCTTCTATTTTTGCAGGCACAGAAAGAGGTGAGGATCTGCTCCCACACTGGCATTTCAACTCTCTTATTTCTTGGCTCTAAACGGAAGACTGACTACTGACCTCGTGCCTTTTTTTTTTTTTTTTCTTTGTGAAAGCTAAATTGTGCCCATTTGTGAGGCTCTTCTCTACTATGATAATGGAGGCTGTAATACTTCATGTGAGTGGAAGATGAGGGGACACATCTGTAGGAAAGTTTCCTGTATCATATGGAAGCTCTGATTAGAAGCTTTGGATGAAGGAATGCATTTCACCCTAATGGTATTCTGACCCTGCTAATACTAGCAATGTATGTTATTTAATAGCCCTACGCAAGACAAGTGGATATAATTAAAGTGGGCAGACTTCTCAACTAAGTCAAGAATCTGTTTACAAAGCACAAATCTAGCTGAGTAATCATTGCTGTTCAGTGCTCTTAGAAATGAAAGTTTGGAAAACTCTCCCTTATGAAGTTTGAGGGACACACCTGAAAGTGTTTTCCCAAGGCTCCCATTTTCCTTGCTCTGCAGATCTGTTCTGGCTGTTCCTGGCTCAGTTTCATCTAGTTTACATCCTCATTGTAGTGACATGCTTCTTTCCTGCTTAACATGTATGTCACATACAAATTATGCAAATGATGGTGCTTCAGCAAGGTCTGAATTTGTAAAGAAATCAGGATGTCTCTGTGTGTTTGAGCATGGCAATGTGCCAATGTATTTTACATGCATGTGTAAGAGATGGAAAAAGAGCTGCAGATTGTTAATGAAATGCTTCAAGTGTGTTTTAACTTTTTTAGACCAGATTTTTAAAAGTGCCCAAGGTGTTAGGTGGTTGGTTAAGTTTTAGTTACCTAATGCGTATTTACTCTGTGCTTTGATATGGGATTCCTTTACAAAAACTCTGGAGGGCAAAAAGGAAACAGCCAAAAATCAAATTCAGTGCTGAACTACCAGTCCATTTATTATGGTTAATTTTAACAAGGACACATGCTATGCCATTTGGAGAGGCAGGATGCCCTAGGTTCTCATGAAAATAGTAGAGCTTAACTTTAGTTTGCTTGGGAATAATTATGCCAGTGCTGGATGCATGTTTTCGTTTCTCCATTCAGAGGAGCGCTGCATGATTGTCAGATGCCAGTGTCTGTCAGTAAGCCCCTTCCTTTTGAAAACCATGCAGTGAGTTTCCAAAGGTTTCTTTCACTGACATGGCATAAATGTGATTAAATATATTATATTTAAGTTACAGAATCCCCGAGCTTTTAATCTTGGTAAACCTGAGAAGTTAAACAGCTCCTATGGCTTTCGGAGCTTTATTCCATCCAGAAGAAACCATCTGCTTTCCACAAAATATCACTCTGTTTCCTTGATCTCTTCAAATTAATCCTACTGTGATTAACTTCAATCCAATTAAAAAGAACATGTAGGCAGCTGCACAGGTCTGATTACATGTGGACATGATAGCAGGGCTCCTCATGGGAGAACCAGATCAAGGGCCGATATGTTGTGCTAGACGAGGCTGGTAGCAGCACTTCAAACCCTGGTGTCCTGGTGTGACATGCAGTATATAATAGTACCGTACTTGCAAGCTGTAAAACTCCTTGTCGTCAAGGAATTTAGAGGTTTTCATGTGAGCATATATCATTACACATCCCTCTAAAGATGCTATGAGACTGAGCATTTATGTCTATAGCAGGATCTTGAAATAGGGCTTCACTGAGTGCAGAGGACTAAGGCCTGATGGAGGGGACAGGAATTCCACACTTCATTTCCATGCTCCTGTGGCAAATAGTGCCTTCCTTGTTTATTCTTATTGAAAATGCCAAACCAGAGGTATTTAGGGGTCTTATGTTTGCGGGAGCTTTTTTTGTTTTCACAGAAAAGCATGCAGAGAAGAGGCAGAATTTTAGGTACAGGTTCAGAGAAATGATCCTGCACCTCGGCCCCCAGACTCATGATTCTCATGAGCTGCGTCAGGGTCTTGCTGCAGGAAACGAGGCATGCAGTTTGCCACAAAAATCTGTGTGAAGCTTGCATGTTCCTCTGCACTGCACTTAGCAGGCTCCCAGCATTGCTAAGCCTTGTTCCACATCACGGAGGAATTACCATCAGCTTGTGCAGATAATTTAATGAGAAGCACTTCAAAAACGTTTATTGTTATGAATCATATTGCCATGAATAGCCCTGCAGTTGGTGGTGGGCCAGACTTGGAAATGGCTCAGTGCCCAGTGCATCTACTTTCAGATACCTAAGTGGAGAGTTTTGGTGGCTGGGATTTGACTGTTCCCAGGTGGAACTGCTGGAGAATATCCTGCCTTGAAAAAGAAACAAGAGTAAGCCAAATTCTTGATTTTTTTAGCATATGTAGAAAGAAAAGGAGAGAAATTTTCACCCTCAGCTTGATCTTTGAGTCATCTTTGAAGGACCTGGCCATGGTGTGACCAGAGCTACCCCAGAAACACAATTATAAGACAATAGGAAGAGCAGAGCATTTACAAGTAATGAGTCCAGCATTACAAATGAAGGTTGAAAGCTTTTATGATTGAATTGGTAGAATTGGATATTGAATGTTTTACTGTGATTGGAATAAATTTGCTTTGGTTTTTTTTTTATTAGGGCTGTTTGTATACATATCCATGGCTTGTCATTAGTAGTTAGACACTGATTTGTAGCAGCACAAAATTATTCCACTGAATGTCACTGCAGCTCCTATTCTTTTTCAACATCTCTTTTCTTTCCTTCACTTTCTCTCTCTCTTTTCAACTAAAAAAAAAAAAAAAAAGGCGGAGAATACCATTACTGCTCTGATTTATGTAAATACAGCCTTAATTCAGGCTGGTGTTCCAGCAGTCACATAAAAATGATTCAGTGCCACGATGTTTGTATCTCTAATAGCTTCTGGGATGGACGGAATCGTTGTCCTAGTAAGGCCACCTCTGAAGGACTGCAAACGTGCAGATTTTTCATCTGAGTTGCACTGAGTATTAGAATGATGAATCAGTGACTGCTGAAGCATCTAATTCAATTAAAGCTCTGCATTAAAGAATTGTGGTTGTCAACATTAGCAACTAAGTAAGGATCCTGTTGACCTGAGTATTTAAGATAATCTTCAGAGATTTTGAAAACAGATGGCAAATATCCATCTACTACTGATCCAGCCTTCTGCCAGGAAGAAAATATAGAGCTAACTTGTTGCTGATTAAATCTGAAGATTATCAAGAAATCTAGAATGTGCTATTTATGAGTCTAGCATACTTTTGTCTTTTCCACTAACCTTGTATGTAGTTCTCTTGCATGTGTCATAATTTTCATTCCCTGGCTTACTCTGTGTACAAACAGGATATGCATAAGTGGAAAATATAAAACATTCCTTATCAGTTAATGCACCTAATAGAACTATTTGGTTTGAGCATCCACCCATTTACTACTCCAGTTAAAAATCTGGCCAAGCTCTAGGATGGGGACATCTTCCATGGCTCTGTGGAGCAGGGTTGTTTCTTGATGTGGCAGAGTTTCCATTCTCTGAGTCTTATCTTGCCACCACCATCTTATCCTGTCAGTATTTTTCATGTTCACACTCTGTACTGCCCTACTCTCCCCTACTCAAAAATTGCACTCTGTGCTTTCACTTCTCTGACCATGCATGGCCTTGTGTTCTTGTGGACCTTCTCACACATAACATTTGGCTAAGTAAAACACACCTGAAGCAATACAAGAGCAGGTGCTGAAATACAGCCTTGCCATTGATATTTCCCTCATCTTTTCCAAATTTCCCCAAGCACTGACTGTACTTTGAATCAAATTGTTTCTGGATACTCTTCAGAGAAAAAAATGGGTGGTTGGCCTTCATCTCCCTTTTCCTCAGAGTTTGCAAGACCTCTGCGTGGGCACTGGGCTGCCAAGGCAAAGGGAGCTCTGCCTCCCTTGGTTGCCAGTATAATTGTGCTGCCTTGTATGTACTGTTAGCCCAGAAATATCTCTGTTATCTCTGAATAAGGCATAATAATGTTTCTCTGTGGAAATCAGCCTTTCACTCTACCACCAGTGTCTTTATAGGGATATATTTCAGCATATATGAGGAAGTTCATATGTTAAGGTTTAAATAACCAGATTTCCAAAAGCACTAAGCAGTAATATCAGCTGAGATCCCTTAAGTAAAAATGATAGAGACTAAAGAGAATGCAGTATTCCTGGATTTTGGAGTTTGAGGTTGGTTGGGGGTTTTTTGTGTTAGGTTTTTGGTTTTGTCTTTGCTTTTTACCCTTAACTGGTTTAATTGGGAGATACTGGTTGGTTAGCATATGTAATAGGAACTTATCTTAATAGGAACTTAACTTCTGAGTCTTGTTTATGCTGTTTAAAATAGCCTGGTACAGACACCAGATTTTGCAGTATATGTCTTCGAAAGTCACGAAATGACATTCTGTGAAGGTGGATGCTGTCCAGATAGTGCACCAATATTATCTGACTCTCCTCTTCCACACATGCAAATAAAACATTCATTATGCCACAGAGGGCTCGAAAGTTACAGTGACTTAAAAGTGCTGTTGGAAACAATGTCTATGTGGATCTTTCTTTTCCTTGCACAGACAATAAAGTGAACAAGAACCCTTAACCTCACACAGGGACTTTGCCAAATAGGTTGAAGAGGTGTTTTGCCATTTTCCACAGCTATCTTGCAAGCATCATTGCTGAATCTCTTCCATCACTTATCTGGCAGAACTGGTTTGAATATCTATCTGAGTTACTAGGAGGTTACCAACAAGTAGATCATTCCCAGTGGTGTTCTTTTCAAGGCTGAATGATCCCATGCAAAGGCAGATGAAATGAAGCCTAAGTGAGTGTTTGTTAGCTAAGGAAAACATTCTTTTCTGTTGCTGTCAATCACATGCACAGAAAGAGGGATTCAATCATAGTGAAGACATTGGACATTCAGCTCAGCCTGATTTTTTAATTTTATAAACAGTAGGAGGCTCAAGAAGAAACAATGAGGAAAAGCAGGGCTATAGAATCAGAAAATAGACTCAACTCTTGATTCCTATATCATTTAAATCCAAATTATAGTTATTTTCTCAGTCCAGAGAGCCTGAATTTTCACCGTTTTCCAATTTGAGCAGCTGTAATATCAGACTCCATGAAAAAGTCCTGCTTCAAATTTAATTATTAAATTCACATGTCCTTTGTTGGGGTTTTTTCCCCCTTCTTATTCTGCTACGGCAAATGTAATCCCACATAGCTTTTTGTGCTAGAAACAGCACAGACTGCAAAATAACCTTTGCAGTTAGAAAGATAAAGGATGTGCTGTTAGTAACCTCATAGCTCCAGATTCCCATCCTGCTCAGCCTCACAGATCAGCATTGCAGAGATATAACCTTTACTTGGAGTCCTGGTTCCTGCCTGCCTCCTGCAGGAGCTGTTTGGACACCTAAGATTCTGCCTTTCTTGCTGAAGAATAATTTTTAAAGACAATTACTATAATAGTAGTAATTATTTCTATTCGGATATTTCAATGTCAAAAGCAAGAATTGGGCTTTTTTTCTCTATTTTAAAAACTCCCTATAAAAAAGTGGTATTTCCTATAATGAAAAAGCACCACCTTATTTATCAAATGTTGAAAACCATAGATATATTCTGTTTAGCATCAATTTGTTCAAAATTGGAAAAAGAAAAGCAGTGAAAATTTTGCTTGACCAAAAACCTTGAGCATCTTAGTACTTTAGGGCATTAGGACATAATATTTTTCTGCTTAACTTGCTTTCCCAAGCGAGTTAAGCACAAATTCCACTAATTCAGATTCCTCACTATCTCCATGCTTGGTGTTTTCTGTGGACTGACTTGAGACTTCCATACCCTTTGCTGGCAGGACAGACAGGATTTGGGTGAAATTTATCTCTATGCATAAAGTTCAGCAGGCAGAATCCCACATTTTAAAAATCTTATCCAGTGGACTTGTCTGTATTCAAAAATGTTTTTAAAAGAACTAGATTAAAATCCCTTTGCAAATGTTAAAATATGAATTAAGAAGTCGTCTGTTCTCCATGCCGGTACCATGTCAGTGGCTGTGTGCAAGTGTCCCTGTTGGCAGGGCCCAGATCAGTGTACAGGATCTTCTGCTTATTGTTGAGCACCCTCTCCTGGCTCTCTGCTATTTGCACAGAAATTATATAGTGGATTGAATGCTTTGAAATAAACTGCAGTGCCCAGTTGAGTTTAGGAGGATGTCTGCTCAAATAATATGAGTTGCTGGTTTCCTTAAAGCATACCAGGTTTTTAACAACATAGCTGATTTGCAGCCAAGAAATCCTTCTAGTGGTGAAATTCCCTCAGTAAGGATTTTTTCTTTCCTCTAATGCTGTTTCTAATTGATCCCAGAAAAGCACTTGCAGACTAGAGAATACAATGCATAAGGCACAATCTGATAAAGGCATGATACCCAGCTGGTAAAAATGTTGTTTATTGGGTGACTAAGCCTACACATCTCTCAATGGATGTTATCTTCCTGTAATACCTCAAGCAGCCTAAGGCTTAATCTAGGCATGAATTGGTGTGTCATAAAGCAAGGGGGTTTTGCTGGGATTCTGGCAATAAACAGCAGCTGGAATGAAAACAGGAGGTGAAGCTGCAGGGTCACCACCCAGTTAAGAGTTACTATATGAGAAACCATCATCTGATTTTTGGCTCTCATAATAAATTGAGCTGGAGCACATGAAAGGGCTCTTGCAGTATGTGACTGACTGCTTGCCATGGCTAAGGCAGTCCAAAGTTCTTTGAGTAAGTCACAGCAGAAAGGGCAAAAATCTTCACTCTTTTTTGCTCTCCTGTTATTCCACAGCCTTGCAGCCAGGCAGCGTTACTGCTAAATTCAGCAGTTCCCATGCACCTCATCTGGATCCATACAGTAGCTTCTGGTGTCTAACGAAGGCACCTATTTATAAAGGTCTTGGTCATTGTCCTCTTCATAGTTTGTAGGAGTTCAGGGAGACGAAATTCTCAATTTTGTCGCTTTATGGATTTGTGGAGGGCTCTGCTGCTGTTAACAGCCCGTGTCCCTGCCGGCTTCAGAGAGGTATTTGCCCTTTGGACATAGTGTACCTTGAGGAAATCACCACGGAGGCCAAGAACCAGGCTTTTCCTAAAGGTGCTAACAAGACATTCAAAACAGCATCGCAGCCAGTTCCCTGAGTGCTGGTAATTTTAAACATGAAATTTGAGTGCTTCCAGGCTGCTTTAAATTTGCAACATCACCCAAAGTGTCTGTGATATTTGCTCTAATTATCACGTTAAATAAAACAATGATTTAGCAAGGAGTTTCTAACATCAGTCCCTCTCGTCTTACTCTCAGGTGCCACACGCCCCACTAGAGGAATTCTCAGAAGAAAAGGACATTTCTGAGCACTGGGAACATTGTCACTGAGCATACACCAAAGAGTAGGATTCCAATTTGCAGTAGCTGAGGATTACACTCCAACATTTTTTATTGCGCTGCGCTCTGTGGCTTTGTATTGCTATACAGCAAATATGACCCTGGCTTTTATGGAGGAAAGCCGTCATTTCTCCTAGATGCTATCGTGGGGCTGTTTGGTGTAAGTAAAGATATCCTGTTCAGCTCTTTGATTTCAGCCTTCAAGCCAGCTTTCATTTTGGATTACCGTCAATTAGAAGGTATTTTGAATTTTTCTGCTGTTTAATTGGAAGATGGGAATAAAGAAGCAGGTAGAAACAAAGAGAATACAGAAGTATTTTCGGGTCCTTGCAGAATGAAAGCAGTGGTGTTACTGAATTTGAGCGGATGCAAGCAGGGGCTGTTTCAATTTGTGTGTGACTTTGATACAGGCAAAGTCACCAAAGTCTTACGGTTTTTAAGTTAAGAGGCTCAAAGAATAAATTGACTACAGCTGAGATCTGAAGCAAAATACTTTGTTTATTTCCTGTGTGCCTGCTACAATACACCTTTTTAACTGCAAGAGAAACTCCTTAATTTGTAATAATGAGATTAACAGGAAGAGAAAGAGTAGCACAAAGAGAGACACCATATTACGAAGCATTCTTATTTATTTATTCCACAGTGGTAACAATCGTCCCAGCTTTCTTTTGTCTGATTCCTAAATCACTCAGATAGAGTTTCATCAGGAAGGAATAAATGTGAGTAGTTCCACTGAGTTGCAGAGGACCGTGTTCAGCAAACTATCAATGTTTCTTTCCAGCTCAAGTAAGCAAAGAATTGATAATATGTGGCCTCACTGTAGCTGTGTCTTGGCTAGACAATGGTTATTGCTATTGATTACCATTTTTGTCAAGTAATAGAAGCAAGGAGAGGCCATTTTAATAGGCACAGAAAAAGACAGTGAGATGGAAGGCTTTGGGGGCTGAAGGCCCAGAGTGGGAGCAGGTTGCTTGTCCAGCTGCAGGGATGATGTTTTCCCTACAGGCCTGATGGACTGCACCAATCCCCTTGGTGGGCAGGGAGCAGTTGCAGAGTGAGAAAAGCCCATGATACGTTCCCGTACACCTGTAAAATCCCTTGCAGAGTCCCGGTGCCCAGCAAGGCTTTCCCAGCGCACTTAGCATTCGCACGCCAGCCCCGCGTCGGGAGGAACTTGGCAGCCCTCCACCTGGCAGAGCCAGCAGAGCACAGCCAAACTGCAGCAGCCAAGGAGGCCCTGCATCTTGAAGTAAGTGAATTTGCTCGGCTAATTGCTCGCAAGTGCTCCCTCCGAGCACCTGTAAATTGTTAAGTTTAATAGGGTGGCAGCTGTTGCCGGCTGCCTGGGTTCTTGCTGCCTTGGAAGTAGTTGGGAGATGAGAGCAGCAACTTGTGGCGTGATTATCCTTTTCTCCATTTCCACTCAATTTCATTGTCATTTTCTTCTCTCTTAAGAGCGCTTAGAAGCGTTTTTTGCTCCTTATAATACCCACAGGAGCTGTTGTGAAGTGCACTTTTTGAATTTAAGGTTTCAAAACCTAAAATCTCTGGCTTTAAGAGGTTTGGAGAGTGGTTTAGTTGGAAGACTGTTGCTGTACAGACACCTGCAAAACACAGAACTTAAGCTGGCACAGCTGGAGGGAGGGATGGCTCAGAATGATGGGTGGTTACACTGTTGTGCTTCAGTGCCCTCCTTCTATGAGAGTCTATTGCTGACTGAGTGTAAGTAGATGCCTGAATATTTGGATGGGTCTGGACTTTGGTTTTGAGAACTTGATAGCTGTAGTGGGACAGTTACTCTACTGATTCTAGCGTCCTAGTTGGAGGGAAGTAGTCACTAGTAATAAAAATGAGAGAGATTGTTTTAGTTGTGCAAAGTGTGGGAAGAATGAAACCTATCTATCCATGGGATTTACTGGGCTGGAGTAACCCTTAATCTGCAGAGGGTAGAGGGAGCTGAAGCTCTTAATGCAGGTACCTCCATCCATTCTTGAAGTGTGCTAGAGGAAGTTATCCTTGTGGTACATTCCAGATAACCAGGAAGGACTGGTAGGAGATGCATTGTTCTGAAGTATAGCTGGGCTTCTGAGAACCCCTTTGCACTTCTGAATGATTGTTGCCCCTGCAGTTATAATGGTTGAGTGCAGGGAACTCAGGTAACAGTTGGGATCTATGGGCTTTCTAGTCTTGCTCTTTTTGCAGGACAGAAACGTGTGTGTGCCTGGAGTGCTCTAACAAGCTCTCCTTTCACGTGTAGGTTTGTGCCTCCCTATCTCTCTATTCTAGGTTGCAAGACATGCAATCCCAGGCAAGTTTCCTTCTGTGGCAGCTGAATCTGGGTGCATGACCTACACAAATAAATGAGGGTTGAGATTTATGGGAAGATTCCCTGGTATTAGGAGCATTGCCCGTAGTCTTACTTTTGAAAAATCAACTTTTGTGTTAATGCACTACTGGTGAGAGAGAAACTCCTGGCCCTGAGCAGTCAGACCAAGACAGGGAGGATTCTGCCCTCTCAGGAATAACCAGGCAGAGCGGTAATATACTCTGTTTGGTGTCACAGCGATGCCATGGCACAGCAAAATCCTCAGGAGTCACTGGGAGGAGAGGGCAGGAGAAGGCCACACACAGGGACCTGACTTTGTAATATGGTGGGTAGGATGCTCTGCTGGCAGGGTGTGGGAGAGCCTGAGCCCTGCTGCCCAGCACCATCAGCATTTTAAAGTCAGCAGAATATGGAACAAAGAACAACAGATCTGTTGCCCTAGTCTGACCCAAAATTAGGTGGCAAACAAAGGAAATATCTAGACTAGTGAGCCATTGAAAACCTGTGGGTTTTGGAAATGAGTTCTCCCTCCTTTGTTTTACCTGCTGAGTGGCCAGGGTCTCCTCTCTTTTCCTGAACAAAGATTGCCTTTCCTTGGCTTTGAAAGGAGAGTAAGTTTAACTGGTGTGATAATAAAAGGACAAAGCCTGTCATGATTAATAGCCACATGAAATCATGTGTGAAGAACATTCAGTTATAGCTATCCTCAGGAGAGAAAAGTTTCCCAAATATCTTAACAGAAAGAAGGAAAAGGGACAATATGTCTGATTCTGTGTGATCAGTTGCTTTGCACATGGACAAAAGGTAAGGAATACTGCTGCTCACAGAGAGCATTTGGGAAGAGATTGGCAGTGAAAGGGTAAAAAAAAAAAAAAGTTTGTGAAACATTTACAAAAAGTTTGGCTTTTGCTAAAATTTGGAGCAGTACTCCACTGGGAGCTCTTCTAGCCCAAGGGCTGCTTCTGTTTAAAATCATTAATAGCCAGCTCAATTTTTGCCAGCGTGATTGGCTGAGCCAATGTAGTCCTATTAATTTGACTGAGCTTGAAGATAGAGAGGAAATATAAAAACTTCTTCAAGCTGCTGGTACCTTCTGGGATCTCAGGCACACAGAGGTCTTGAGAAATCTTGACAAATTCATACTTGGGGAAAATTTGCTAAGCTGCATCTTAATGGGCAGTGATCAGACGAGATTATTGCAGAATGGTTTCAGCATAACCCCTATGCTGTCTGATCCTTGTTTTTAGGGGAGGGATGTTATCTCCAGAAATAACCTAGCCTTTTATCTGGACTTCCAGAGCTTGCTGATATTCTGTCCAATTTTTACAGTGTAAATAAAATTGTTTTGGATGTTTATCACCCTGATCAGCAGCAGTTGTAAGTTATATAGCCCAGATAATAGGAGTGAGATCTATTGAAATGCTACTGGGCTATAACTCAGGAGTAGCTGCCCTAGCCTGCTTCCTTCCCCTGCATTTCATTGAGTGGTTAGGAGCTCCTCTCCATTGACTAAGCTCTTTCCTCACCCTAAAAAAAAAGCATGTGAATTAATAGAGCAGGAAAGCGAAAAATTACCCTTCTAGTTTTTGAATTATTGCAAGATTTGCTACTTGGGCTTTGCTGCTCCCTAAAATGAGGTGAGGGTTTTGAATTGCTGTCTCTGGTTTTTACCTGGAATTCTTCCCTAGTCAAACTCCATGGTGGTGTTCATGTCCATTTCCACAAAGTGTTGAATATACCAGTTCAAAAGCAATTTGTATCTACCGTTTATCCAGGTGCCTTTATGCTTGACTATGAAAGTGTAGAAATCCCCAAAGCATAGTTCCTGCCCAAATCACTGCTTTCCATGCCTAAAATTTCAGGCAAGGAGTGGATTCAGGTATAGATCTGTAAACTGCTGAGAGAGAGATAATACTAGGAGGCATGTGACACAGCAACCTCAACATGGGCTACTTTTACCATTACCAAGGGTGTCCTGAAATGATGTATGTGCAAGGAAAGAGTGTGCCAGCATGGAAAACAGCTAAAGTAGAGATGACAGAGCTTTTATACTGCATGTAAAAGGAATGAGATGTAGAGGATTCAGCTGTCAGCTGAACTCCAGGGAGGACAATGTTCTGCTGGTAGAAGAGAGCGATGGAGTTTGCTCGTTTGTGTGTGTGTTAATCACCAAAGTGTGCAACAATTTGCCTTAATGCGAAACATGTACCTTGATCAGCAAATTATCTGCTTGCACATTAAATTATGCACTGTGATCTCTGAGGTGTATTAAATATTGAAATCAGAAATTTTATCATTAATGGAAAGCTAATGAGCAACAACGATATTATGTGCCTTGGTTGACTTTTGTCAGAAGCAACCCATTGTAGTTGGAAGGTGACTTTTCTGAGTCTCTGGTGGTAATATGCCAATTATTTCAGTTATCAATGCCTCTGGAGGCTCCAAGTGCCTACCATGGATGTTTTACCTCAGACTGTGTATGGAGCAGGGTTTCTCAGTATATAGATAAAAGCCAATTTGAACAGACTGGAGGAAAGAGAGACCAGTTTTTACCATGCAGATTTATAGCTAAAGGCATTCTACCAGCTTCTGTGTTTCAGCTTCTTTCATCCAATGAGGTGGCTTTTAGGATGTGCAGTTTCTTTGGACTTTGGGTAATAAAAGCACAAGGTGATGCCTTCACCTACAGTTAACATGTAGGTGCCTAAATTAGAATAAATACATATGCAATGTGTAAAGTGCCTGAGGATGACTCTAGGTAATTCTGTCTCTGAAATGTTTATTATTGGGATTATTGAGCCATCAGAAATCCCAGGCAAGATCAAGGTCCCATTATAGCAGACTGCCTTTCCTGTCCCTGGTCTGCAGTTTAAACAGGTCTAGGAAAGTGGTGTGACTTTTTCAAGGACACTTAACTTGTCAGTGACAGACCAGGAGCTAAATTGGGATCTTCGGCTGTTTGGTTTACTTAGAGGTACAGGTATTGTATTGCACATCATATATATCTATGTTCAAGTTAGCTTTTACCTAGCAGTATGGGCTTCATTTATGGTAGAGTGTCTGGGTGGGCTTGTTGGAGCCCATGTCACTGCTGTGCCCACCCATACTGTCCTTTCAAAGCTTCTCAGCATGTCCACATCATCCCTGTTTGCACCATGAAGTCTTGCACAAATGAAGCTGAGGGCTTTACAAGATGCTTTCACCAACGAGCTAACCTGCTTTTTTCAGCTCAAGTGGATAAGCTGAAGCCAGATTTGGATACGACTTTAATTACCTATGACATGGCAGACATCAGGGGCTCACTGCTTGATGGAGAGCAAGTCCCAGTTCCTGCTCTCTGTTCCTCAGCTGCTCTGCTGGCTGTGCAGCCATGTCTGTCTTCCCCCCTCCCCTGCTTGGATCCGGGCAGCAGGAGTGGGGCCAGGGAGGTGGTGGCACTGCTCACCCCATCGTGGCAAACAGTGCTGGGAGCCTGCCTAGCAGGTGTGTGCCTGTTGGTGAGGCTGGGTATTGGCTTGCCTGGCAGGCTGACCCTGCCTGCAAACACAGAGCTGGATGAGGCTATTTGTAGGGCTTAGAGATGTCTTGCTTTTACATCCCTCTCCATTGCTGCACATTATTAGACTCCCTTGACTTTTATGAAGGTCCTAAATTGCTACAGAAAACAGTGCTGTTTTCTGCTGGCTTAACTATTGCATTCCTTAAGGCTTGTTTTTCAGTGCTACACTTTACTGCCTGTTAAGTTAACTGGATTTTTATCTCCTCTGCCTCTGAATGTCTTCTGTAAAAGTCCAAAGTAAGCCACAGCTTGCCCAGAGGAATATTCCAGGAGAGAAAAAGAAGAATTCAGGAACAATAATAATGTAACCCTGGCAATCCTGTTGCAAAATAATACTACAAAAACATTTAGGCATGAAAGAGTGATTCCCCCCCATAGATATCTACTTAGAGTACAAAAGAAAAGGCTCCCCAGGGACGTGCTCTCTTAGAAGAGATTGCAAGTCTAGTTTATCCTCTGTAGATGCAAGTGTATCTCACAGATAACTTTAAGGTGTGCATTAATGGGGATGGTATTTTCTCTCATTCATTGTTCCTCAATCCTTTGCCCCCAAATATTGGAGGAAAATGGATTTTGTATCACTATACTCCCTTGGGTGTGATAATTGCCCTTAACTGTGTTGAGGCAGCAATCTGCCCCTTCTTCCTCTTAGTCCCCAGACAACCCCTTTTTGATGTGGGTACAGAGTAGAGATGCACAAGAGCAGTTGCCAAGGGAGCTCCAGGCAGCATGGGTTAGCAGTGGGCAAAGGTTATTCTCCATAGCCCCTCTTGTGGAGGATAGGGCTGAAATGTAAAATGGGCATTTGATGTCCTAGCCTAGTGGTTTATCCCTCACAGTTCAAAGATACTGGGCTGTGTTCCTCCCTTGTTGGCTATAGTTTGCCTGAAGGCTTTGCTAACTTTACCCTGAAATATGTTCCCACAGACTGTTTATACTATTCTAAGCCAATTAAATAAAACTGCTAAGATGTTTGTGTTTCCTTGTTTAGCAGCCACTGGGCTCTTTATGCTACAGCACAAGCAAGGGCTGCTTTGTGAGGGGACTTACTGTGCCCAGGCAGAGCTGATCCCACCAGAGCCCAGCCCAAGGCACAGAAGAGACACAGGGCACCCTTTACAAGGCTTGCTGAGCGAGAGACAGGGGTTTTGAGAGAGACATCTATATAGATTGTGGGAGTCTTCTCTCAGTTTGAATACTTTGGGGTAGTGAGTGTTGAATGAAGGTCTCCCGACACTGCTTTAATAGCCAAAGTTTGCTGTGGTGAAACTAGGGCTAATGGAGAATGTTTGCACCACTTGTAGGGCTAAATGTGGCAGTAGGTTTTAATTTTCTTTTATCAGAAGTTACTTGTGAGCTAACATTGAGGGCTGATCCAAGCTGCAGGCACCTTGCAGGGAAGTGGTACATATCTCCTGTTTGCTCTTCAGTGTGTGCTCAGCTATCAGCTGGGTGATTTATGTGAAGAAGAATAAAAGATGGGTTCTGGTAGTGAAATTTAGGGAGCAGCCAGAAGTACTACTGAAGTTTCCTATTTTATTTTACAGGAATTTTAAGGATTCATTACTTCACAGAGCCAATAATATATTTTTTTCACCAAACAAGTAATAAATGATGAGGAGGAAGAAAGATCTTTAAATATCAATGGACTCTGTTCATGGTCATATTGCATCACATGGAAGAAAAGACAAAAATCAGTGAAGGAGTTTCAAGAACATTCAGGTAAACAAAACCTTGATGGAGGGATACAGCCAAGGGTAGTCCTAAACCAAGGCCAAACCTCGAATAAATGTTCCTGGAGATGTAGAGGGGCTATCATGATATTTTATTCTTTTCTGCTTCTGATAGAAGAACAAGAATTCTTCTTGAAGGACAGGGCCATTTCTGTTGCCAAACACACTATCTTGAGTAGCAGGACTGAGATCTAAATCCTTTCTTCTTTAGTTTCATATGTTTGATAGCTTCTAATTCCTTAACAGTGGCTTGCTTTGTGTGTTGCAGTTTTTAATTTTATCTCTCTGAATTAGTTACTAAAATGATTTAAAAAGACAATTGAAGGTATCTGTTAATCATGAATATTAGGGTTCACAGAACAGATATTTTGAGTCTTTGAAAGGAACTGCAATACTTTTGGCTGAGAGGGTATGGTTTCAGCTCAAACAGTTAAAGAGGAGGAGGATGATACCAGCTGAATGAAGACACTGTTGTAATCTTGTGCATAGATGGCTTTCAGGAGCTCAGTATACAGGTCTAGGAAAGTACCTTTCCCCTGTGTAAAGAGACTATAATTGCATTTAAGCCAGTTAAAATATTAATTCAGCAGATGTGTGCCTTGAGATACCAAACTACTTTCTGGAAAGGAGCAACCAATTGCTGCTAATATGAGAAATGGTTATTTTCAAATATTCAAGAGCTATTCAAGAGCCAGATGTGCATTTGTTTAGCAATACCCTGGCAGATCAGGTTGACTTTTTAACTCACCAAATGTGGATGGTAACAGATGGCGTCCAGTTAAGCTGAGTTGCCCATTTCCATCCTGCTATCTCCAACTTGATAACTGTGATAATTAGACAGCTTCTAACTTTAAATATCTTCAGACATACCTCGTCATGTATTTCCTGCCATTCAGCCCACTCCTGGATGGAGTATTCCGCTCCCTAAATGCTGAAGAAATTTTGCTCCTATCACATCTTGAAACTGTTAATAAAAAATATTATGGTGAGACTTTTCTACTTATTCCAGAAGTCTCATTGTAAAGGTGTCTTCTTTCTTCAGTGAAACAAACAGCAGTGATTGGTGGCAGGCAAAGCACTCAAGTGACTGACCTGTGTTTAAACCACTGTTGTCACTTTAGTGCAAAGCTCTGTGATTGTATGAATACTGGAATTAAGGGAATGGAATGAAAGCCCAGGATACCTCAGGAGATGAATGCTACTTTCTCTTTGTAGAGCAATTAATTCACCAGGTACGCAGGAGAGGATGCTCTGCCCTTGGCCTTCCTGCTATATGGAGGGCATCAAGCTGGCCAGACTCCAGCTAGGACAGAAATTGTTACTTTGAGAGCTGTTTTCTGAAGCACCTTGTAAGATGCCCCTGATAGTGAGGCTTGCAAGTCAATTTGCTGCCTTGAAAATTGTGCTGATGGGTCATAATATGTGTGTAGCAACATACCTGAGGATAGGGGATGCCCCTGTCTTGTTTCTTCACTGACCTTAGAGGGACCCTAAGCAGGTACCTGGGGCTCAGCATCTGATTTTTAGATAAGAGAACAATTATAACTTTGAAAACTCACTCAGTTGCATGTCCAGTTGCACCACTGAGAACAAGACTGTGGGTGGACTGCTTCTTGCAGCTCAAGAAGTCTGTGAAGACCTGAACACACTCTCCCCAGGTGTCACCTCAGTCTCTTCACTTCTTGGAAATGAATAAGACCTTTCCCAGATGTTTTTTGTACTAAAAATTTCAACTCTTCTAAATTGCCAAGGAGAGAGAGCAGAATAGTCATCACCCATTAACCTGGGTCCTATCCCAAGAATGCAGGTGGCATGTTTTAGTATCGTGCTTCAACTTTTTCTAGCTTCTCCATACCCTGGAGACAGTCTGTTGCCATGTGCCCTTTGCAGAGTGGGCCCATCCTGGTCCTGTGCCAGGCTACAGGAGTGCAGCTCAGTCTTCCTGTCAAATTCCATTGTCATTCAGTGACCAACTGGTGCTGCCGTGCCCAGTGAGGTAGAACAGAAAATTCTTCTTCCTTGCACTGGTAAGAAGCACAATACTTGTGTGTTTTGCACCATATTGTAGCTGCAAAGGGGGAGTTGAAGTGACTGGTGGAGCTTCTCTTGGTGCTGCTGATGATCTGTCTGTCCTTGAAGTTTAGGACTCCTTCCTTGAAGCTTTTCAGTAAGAGTTGCAGCAGACTTGACACGTTGGCATTAATTTAGAGGAAGACAGAGCATGCTTTACAGATATGCAAAAAACACTAGCTGGAGCTGCCCCTGCTCTAGGTCTCTAATAATTCTGCCTTAGGAGAGAGAAGAAAATTATTTAAAACCTGTGCTCCTGAATCCTTTCCCTGCCTCTGTCCTATGGTTTGAACGTAGTACTGAAATCCACAGAGCTGGTGAGTTGCAGATTCCCTGACCAGAGTACTCAGTTTGGATTGGCTCTGCTTCCCTCTGAATTGTCCATGCATCTGCCACTGGCAGGGATATATGGAGTGAGCAGCCCATAGCATGACCTTTCCAGGATATCCTGCAGCCAGTTATAAGACCGATGGAAGCAAGAACTTTTTGCTTTTCTGGACTACAGAATACAGAGAAATAAATATTCAGGCTCTGTAGCTGCAAGTAAGCCCATGGGCAAGGTCAAATGTAAACATTTCAGTGACTTTTTGGTTGACCTGTAATGGCCTTTTCAGCCTTCTAGCATATAAGAGTCATCAGGCTTCTGGTCAGAGTATTGGGTTGGCTTAGAGCTCACGTTATTTCTTCCCTTAGGCGAGATATTGTGCTTTGTGGTTATTCTACTGTAAAGGTCAAGCTGCTGAGGCATTAAATGCATCCCTCCTTTTCCCGTATTAGTTGTTTTCTCTTTTAGGTCTGCTTCCACCTTTGGGGTTTGTGCCTTCCCTGGGTAGTTACAATGAGTCTACTTCATAAGCAAGTTAAACACTTAATGTACTCTCATTCTGTCTATTTTCTTCCTCTGGTTACACCAACTGTTTCCAATCTTGCATGTTGATATCCCCAGGAAGGCAGTCTTTGTAGGCAAGTAAATTAAATTGAGTGGCAATGCTTGACACCAAGTTTATGGGCAATTGGCGATTAAGTTACCTCTGAGAAGTGCTTGACTCCCAAAGAGAGGCACAATATATTGCAAATATGCTCTAGTCTTCTTCAAGGATTTTTCGTGTAGGGGGAGAGTTATAGGATCATAACTAATGCCTTATGATTAGCTAAAAGTTTGTTTTCCAAAGAACAGGATCTCAGCAGAAGGAAAATATGGCTGGAAGTAAAATTATTATTTTGGGGGTGCTATTTTGGGGGTGTTGTGGTGGTGGTGGTTTGTTCAGGACTTTATTTTTCCTTTGTTTTTTTTGTTTGGTTAGGGGCAGGATGGATGGAAAACAGCATTTAATGTCCCACGTGGGAGATGATGCTATTGGGATCTTGGAATAAATTTGGGACCTGCCAGCACAGCCAAGATATAGTGAGGAACTGATAGTCAGGATATGGTCATTAAGCATATATGGCAGCAAGTCTCTCTGTGAGGCTGGCTTCCTTTTCTGTAACATTCAAAATGAATCAGGAAATGAGGATTTTATTAGGGGGTTTATATGTTTTCCTTCATTCTCTGAAATCAATATGTGGAGTTCATCCTTGTCTTTTCCTGCAGTCTGGCCAGGGTAAAAGGAAAATTATTAGACCACTTTCAGTCCACCTTTTCTGACTCTTCAAAGCAGAATCACATGTACGGTGCTGAGCTTCCGACCTGTAATCTTATGATTAGACATAGCAGGATTACTTGTAGTTCTATTTGCCATTCAAAAGTTTACGATTTTAAGACTGAACAGCTGAATTTCTTTAGCCATGAGTCCTGGTTCTGCAAACAGTTCTTATCAAAAGGGGATTTTGTGCAGGTCAGGAACTTGATTTGCTTTTTTGTCTTTTAGTATAACCCTGAAAGCTGCCTTGATAACTATGGCCTTGTGATACAGCAAAGTGCAGCAAGTGAACTTTTCCTTTTTTTAAGTTGGTTGTTGCTTTGGATTTTAGTTTGGCTCATTTCCTAGAAGCTAGTAGCTCAAATTGGTTTGGGAATTGCAAAAAGACTGTGTGCTCTAAGCGCCAAAATCTCAGTCCAGCAAAACTCTTAGGTGTAGGTTTAACTTTAGACATGGGTTTTAGATTCCATCAAGTAAAATGGATTTTGGGGATACCTGAGGGTTTTATTCAACTCCAGCGACATTTAGGGGGCCAGTAGTACCCCTGGAAGTTGTATATTTAGTGACCCATGGCAGTGCTTCTTTCCCTGAAGATGAGGAGTGGGGCAGGATTTTAGCTAGGAGGTGTGTTGTTCTAGCAGGATGTCTCCAGTATTTAGGACTGAAGGGTGCTTTTGTGCCTGAGCGTGCTGTTTGTTGGCAGTGTGGTTAATGCAGCTGTCTCCAGCTCACCAGTGTATGAATGAGAGAAGCTTGGACATGGTTTATGCTCACTCAGACAGCAGCTCTGAGACAAGAGAGAAAGAAAGGAATGAAACATGCTGTTGCTTTGCACACAGATTAAAAAGCTGCTACAGACTGTTCTGCCCGGGACAGGACGTGGCAGTCTAAAAAAGAAGAAATAAAAGTAGTTTGGGACTTGGTTTCATTTCAGCTGGTGCCAAAGTCAGTATTTGTAACTGAATGAGTGATAGCAGGTCTTATATTCCTGCAAAAATCATTGGGATGAGAGTTTTGGAAACATGTGCTCCTTTTGCTTTGCTTAATAAAACTCAGGTCACAGCATCTCTCAGAGCCTCAGTTTCCCACAAAAGTGAAGGGGAGACAATATTATTTATTCCATTAATGTGGTCTTTTGGGTTGGACTTGCCCTCCATCACAGGAGTTAATAATGTGGCAGTCTCTCTGTAGGTAACAGAGGCAGGAGAACATCCAGAGAACCAGTGATCCCAATCTGAGTCGCTCTCTGGAGTTTTATCTCTGTCAAGTGGCTAAAGTAGACATTTAAGCAAAGGTGCATCCCTTTTTGGTTGCTTGATTAAATGCCTCCAGGACAGTGGAATGAAACAAGAGTCTTCTGAGCTAGAGATGGTACTGAATTTACATGGCCTGAAGTATTTTCACTAGCTATGCTGGAATTTTGCAAGTGTAATACACCAAAGTCCCTTTTCTCGGAGGCACGAAGAGAGAGCACCGTCCACACAATTAATCTCTCCTAGTAGCCTGTGGTTTCTAGAAGCTTATGCTAAAAAATTGTCATAAGGAAGAGAATTTTTTTCTATTAACATGCAAGCAGCATTGCATTTCCAAGTGCTAGGTGTCACTTGGGGTCATTAAACTGCTCTTCTGCTGCAAATTTGGGGAAATTAGTGACTGACCTCATGTAAAACCAGAACTGGGATATTAGAAATCATAATTTGTAATCAAGCAGTGCCCTGAGAATGGCAGCTAATTAAAAGGTGTTTTTATTGGAGGGGGTATGTTATTGTTGTTTTAGCTTTTTGTTTAAAGAGTCTGAAGTCTATTTCTTTCGGGAAGGCTTGCATAAGCACTTTCTAACCATTATAATGTCATTATATATGGGATTCATTACATTAGAAACATTAGGGGAGATTAAAAAGGATCTATTGGAGGCATTGGCTGAAAAAGAAAGGATAAAGACTAGTTGCAGTTTGAGCTTTTATTACGTGACTTGAAACAAATGTTGAAATATTGTATTTAAGCTAAATGTGTTTGTTGGAGGTAGCATTAGGAGGGAAAGCAAAGCAGCAAATACCACTCTCACCACTAAAGAAAAGAAATCACAATGGCTGGGAACAGTGTGTTAATTAGCAAACTAATTTCCTTGTACTCTAAGTGCATAACAAGTTTTAAATGCTTTTCGAATGGATGGTATCAATTGCATTTTGCTCCTTGGATGTAATTGTTTCCATGGCAATGCTGAGTTCTGTTGTACACGGATTATGTCTGTAAATCCTTCCAGTCATTTATGGGAAGTCTGTATTAGTTTGGCAGCTGACCTGTATTCAGGTTATATTTTACTTTCATTGCAGTTGTTTTACAAGCAAAAGAACAAAAAGAGAAGTCACTGGGAAAGGGCCAGATCCTCAGTCCATCCCATTTGGCTTAATTTCACTGATTTTAGTGGATCTGTGCTGCATTACATCAGTCCCTGCCCTGTTCTTATTAATATCTTCTTTATATAGGCAGGAAAAAGGGCTACAAATGTCATCTCCCTGATAACAGGCCACTGTTCAGGTCACTTTTAATTTGCTGCTTGTGAAATGCTATCAAGTAACCTCTTATTCCCCAGGGAGAGCAGGTAATTCCAGGGCACTGCTGTAGAGCTGCTGACCAGTGCTGGGCATCTGGAAAAGACCACGAGGGGACCATTGCCTTCACAGGGCGGTAGGCACCGCTTGCAGGGTGACCTGAGCATCCTCTTAGAGTGAGAAAAGTCATACAGCAAAAGGACTAACACACCAACAACTTCTGGTCTCTTTTAGGTTAAAGCAGCAGCACATCTCCTTTTCTCAGCCAGCTGTGCTTTTTCTCCTTGACTTTTACACAAGGTGCTGTAAATACACTTTGCTCAGAGTCCCTTTACCTTTGCCCATGTAAATTAGAATCTTTGGGTTTTTTTCTTCCAATATCAGAAAGAATGGTTTGTGTTCAATAATCCTATCAAAGCTGGGTTAACAATATTTAGTGTAAAGACAAATGAGAGGCAACATTGTCTAAGGCCATTACTCTGGTCCCTCTAACTCAACTCTAGCCAGGTTTTGTTAGCTCTTGTAATACCTGGGAAGTGTTAATGGACTGACAGGCAGTGAAGACAGTTGGGAAGATGGAATTTTGGTTCAGCAGTCAACAGAATTGTTTAGTTCTTTTAGAAGAATGGAGAGAAAACACCTGTAAGCACGGGCAGGTGCTGGCACCATTTTTGAGTACTTACACGTGGCAAAAGTGGAGAAATGAGTTCCTACCTTTTCCTACTCATTGCACAGATATTTCCTTCCACTCCTTCATCCCCTGCAGTACATCATGCTGGGATGACTGGCTGGACTTGTCTGTGATTCCTGTGCACAGCCCTGTCATGCACAACCATCCCTGTGCATACACACACAGCTGCACACACATTCTGTACACACCTGGCAGGAATTTCGTGTTGAGGCTGTTTTTATGGACTTTGGGCTTATTCAGAGATTTACCTCTAGGTGTGACTTGGAGCCTGTTGAGGTACTGAAGAAATAACACATTTTCATTACTGAAAGGGATATTAGCCATATCATCCAGACCTGCATTGCACCCATGCTCTCATGAGGCTAGAGGAACCAAATACCTTACAGACTCCCTCACTAATGATCTGCTCGATGAATCCCACTCTCTAAAGTTTCTTTGGGTTTCTTTGAAAAAACTTTGGGAGTTCTGTTCCCAGTGGGGGAGTTCAGGCTCTGTGTCTGAGAAGTTTGAGATTTAGAAGAAACAGAGATAATATTATTTAGAATTTCAGGATGAGAAGTTTTTGAGAGATTGATGTTAAACTTGTACATGTAACATGGAACATTTCAAGCTACTGATAGAGATGACCTGAGGTATTAATGCATGAGGGGCTGTGATGATGAAGCATCTATTCTAAACCCCTTTGAGTTTTAATCTGGGGCAGATGAGAATGTGGGAGAAAAAAAGAAGATTTAAAAATAGCTGTGTGCCTTTTGCAGTCAATTCACTCTGCAGGAAATCTGAACAATATTCAGGAAATAGTATAACTCCCAGAAAAGCCTGTTGTTTTCTAAGCAAAGCCAGTTTGGTCTTATCCATGCTGAGGAGCAAATGGGATTGACAAGCATGTAAAAGAATTGAGAGAGAAAGTGTGAAACTGTGTTTGAAAGCAGAGAGAAGCTTAGAGACAATGTTAGTTTCGGTGTGATTGAGAAAGGAGAAGGGGGAAGAGGGTGGAGAAGGATGTTCCTTGAAGGAATTGGCCTGCATTTGGCAAAAGCAGTGAGCACCTGAAAAAGACTAAAGAATACCAGGCTAAAAGCTAGACTTTTGTAACAACAAATAAACAAAAATAACAAAATAACAAATAAACAAAAACAAATAGCAAAAAAGTTGCTGCATATCAGCATGTGGTACCCACTTTGCATGACTTCTATGAGTGCATGAGGACAGGGAGCCTGAGCAGAGCAGTGGGAGGAAAGTCCCACAGGCCAAACACAACACTCATTAAATTACTCTCTGGCTGAATAGTTGAATTCCTCACTGGCTCAAGTCAGGATACAACTCAACTGAGAGTTAAAGGTTTAATTTCCAAAACTGCCTTGCACAGCAGTGGTAGTTTTTCCACACTCAAACCTTTCATTGCAATAGCACCAACACATGAATCTGGTTTTCTCCTCCTGGTTTTGGACGGGTTTTTATTTTTGTTTGTTTCTTTTTAAAAGCCAGAACAAAATTTGCATATTTGTTTTGTCCTGTACAGTGGGATTTTTGTCAGTCTGACAAAATTATGCATACTTTTTCGGAGATCTTTGTGATTTCTAGGAAAGGAAAAGCCACCTCTCATGAAGCTCTCCCCTATTCCCTCATCAAAGGGGAAGAGGTTTGGTGTTCAGGTAGCTTTCAGACCCCTAAATACTACTCAAGAAAAAAAATCACAGACAGAAATGGAAAAATTAGGGTGTTTTTTTGTGAGAAGTGAGTAATGTTATGCCTTTCAAACAGCTCTGCTGCACTGAAGAATATCTAAGCGGTAACACGAATCCGTGCCTGCAGAGCTGGTCATGCCTGAGCTATAGCCAGAGCTGCAGCATCTGCTCAGGTCTAAACAACACCTGTGAGATTTGGTTTCTAGGGCTGAAAGCTTCATCTTCAAGGGTATGACCAGCTCCTTTGTTCCTTCTCTCATCCTCAAGGCTAAAACAACCCACATGTTGCTTTGTACACTTGCCCAGCTCCCTCTGAGAAATGACACCCCCAAAACTTGCCCTTTGTTTCCTGCTGGGCATCTCCTGCTGATCAGGATTCACAGGTAGTATTGGGAAATAGGAAAAACCTGGGCACAGCAGAAAGGATTTGCATGCAGAGCAGCTGCTTTTCTGAATAGGACGAGCTCGTGCAAAACTCTGTCTTGTGAGTGTGTAACTTACTGCCCACAAATATTTAAATAGTGTGGCGATTTTAAACATGTCATCACTCTTTTTTTGGCTAAAAAAAAAATAGAAGAAAGGTTTTGTTATTTTTCAACTTGCTTATTCTCTTGATTTGAGTATGCTCAGCCATCTGTTGAGGGCACAAAAAGACAGAAGCAAGTAATTAAGCAGCCCAGTTGCACTCAAATAACAAATAATTGAGATTAAGTGTTTAGTGACAGTTAATAGTCTGAAAGTAATTTCTCATAGATAGCGAGTGCTTGTGGAAAAATTATGCATTCGTGAGGGAAAGAGTGGCTCCTGAACAAAAGGCAAATGAGAAATAAGGTATCAAATCTGGAAAATGAATTTTTGGGACTTTTCTCACCTTGCTGTGATCATCTGAAAATTTCAGTAGACCTATAGTCAATCTTGAGTATTCAGCAGAGATCTGTACACTTATTAAATGAGTTGCTCTTGCTTTTTAGATGTTGTCCTTTCCCAGTACTCCTGGAAGGAGCACACACCCCAGGGTTATTCAAGACATACTGCTTCAAAAAGTAGAGTCAGGGAAAAGTGCTGCTCATGGGGTGAATTCCCAGCTCCGTTAAAATCCAAGGCAATTTTGCTTTTGTTCAGTATTTTCTGAAAAAGAATCCATTTAGGAAGCTACATCCCCCAAAAACTTACATTACATGTACAAAATTATAGGGTGGGTTGAGTGCTAAACCTCAAGTTTAGAAACAAGCAAAAAGGGCAGCAGATAGCCAATATTTCTGTGCCTTCCCAAAAGCCTTTTTTCTTCCCAATAGTGTGTGTTTTATTGAAACTGGCATAAACTATGAATGGGTTTTTTACATGAAGTAGTTGAAATAAAAGGATATCTAGGGGTTTTTTTTGAGTAGTCCTTTTTGGTAAAGTAAGCCATTGTGTCATCCAGTTTTTTCAGAGTGGATATTAAATACTATTGTATTTGAGGTGGGTCTCTGCATAGCAGCACCATTGTGACTTTGTCCAGAATGTCCCAGTAGCACTGGCTGTGACTTCTTAAATGCTTTTTAGCAAATTTAGTCATCCTTAGGTTCAGAGCTGCTGGTAATATCATCTCTGTAAGGATGGAGCATGGTGACAGCTTGTGAAAGAAGGGAGGAAGGCCATGTTGGGAAATACCATCAGCTGACTGAATTGCTTTTACTTGTGATCTATTCACTTAATACCTTGGGAGGTGCTAGTGGGAGAAAGGCACCCCTCACTGGTGCTGTTGCCAAATTCTCCAAGAGGGAACTCCCCCTACCCTGGTTTGGAGTGAACTGGCCCAGCAGTTCCTGTGGAGCTACGTGTGATTTTGCAGTATATCAGACATTATCAGCTGACGGGCAGAATGGTTTATCAACATTATAGTGGCTTTACTTTGACAGGTATTCAAACTGAAAGATCAATTTATATTTTCTGAAAGGAAGGAACATGCAGTAGATTAGTTTTCAAATGGTTTTTAGTACAAGAAATGAACCTACTTACATCAGTGATTTCTAGGGTTACATTTGTTTTTGCTGTGGTTTTTTTCCCCTTCTAGATGCAATTCGTATTTGCTAAGACTCTGGGCATCACATTAGAATAAGGAAGACTTGGAGGGCAATTTAAAAAAAAAATAGATATCCAAATCACTATCATAATCCTTCTGGCTTTTTGAAAATGAATAGTAGAGTGTTTCAGAGAGATGTTTATTGGAAAGATTAGTTTTATCATGAAATTGTTACTTCATCACATGGTTTGAGATTGGCCATTACCTTAGAAAATTCGCAGATGAAAACACAAAGAAAGTTGCCAGTGAGAAAGTCCTAATGGCTGAGAGAGTCCTTTCCTTGTGCGCTTTCCCCCCCTGTAGTTATATATTGGCTTCACCTGGGAGAAGTAAACAATCTGTTAAAAAAAGTCAAGGATGGAAAAAATAAGCTCAGGCTCTACTGTAAATTTTGTATATAATCTCTTTTTGTGGGGGAAGGTAATTTTACTTATTTATTAATACTGCTAGGTAAATGTTGAAAAAACTCTAAATATTTATGAAAGAATGATTTTTAAAGAAAACACATCTCTTTAAATCTAGGTATAAATGTTTACATGGGAGCCTGGAAAAGAGCTTTTAGCTTTTGAATGAGTATATGAACAGTATGCAATTCTTCCTGTAAAAGGGAAGGCTTTACATGAAAAAAGACAAAGACAACTCCTGTGAAGATTGTTAATGTATTGACAGCCTTAACAGAGCTGTTTTGTTACAGGTAACCCCTTGGGAAAGAGCTCATCAACATCACCTGAAATCAGACACAATCTGCCAATTGAATGCTTGAAATAGGAGATCACCCTCTTTGCTTTCTTCCAGCATCACTTCACCACCTGCCTTAGTTTCGTTCTAGAAGGATGGGTTCAGCATGAACACATCTTTCTTTCCCCAATGGAGACTTGGTTCCTCTTACTGAAGCTCTGAGTTTATAGTCCTTCCACATATATGGAAAACTCTGATGCCCATAAGGATGGACCTCGAAAAAATACATGAATGGGTATGTACTCGTTTCCATTCCTGATATGGAGACACATATTTTGGAAGAAGACTTCTGATGTTTTAGTCTTTTTATTGTATTTGCTCATTTACTCTTGTTCCATTTCAATTTGACTTTAGACAATGTAGGGATTTTCTTGTGTAAAACCTAAACATCTCTCTCAGGAATCTGTTCTCCTGTGTTAAGAAAAAAAAAAAAAAAAGAAAAAAAGGAAGTTAAAGGAAGTTAAAGGAAAATGGGTTTTGAAGTTTAAAGTCCTATAGTTAATTTCCCTGTTAGCATAGTGGGTTTTGTGATGAAAGGGTATTACTGAAATTTCAGCAGAGAGGCATGAAAGGAGAATGCCAGTGTCCCTTTAAATGTCTCACACAGGTTGCATGAAAGCAGGATTATATCAGTCTCAGGATGCCAAGGTTTTATTTATAAAAATAAATTCTTCCAGAAAATATCCCAAGCTGGTGTCATGTTGTTGAGTGCAAATGGCTCCATTAGCAGTTAGTGGCGGTTGTACATATGTCCATCCATCTGCCTTATGGCTTTGTATCTGAGGAGAGGGCTGTGAATTAGTTACTTATGTAAAAGCCTGCTTTTAATGCCTGTAAAGAAAAGGATTGCAGGCAGTGCTGATACACTTGGCTAAAAGCACTCATTGCTGTAGACACACTTGTGCCTGGACAAGAGTGTATCAGAGTTAAGACCAAGCCATAAAATGGATTTAACAGAATTATGGATGTGTTCTTTTTCATTTTTTTCCTTCAGTCAGTCCTACAATTTTCATATATAACTAGATCACCTTTCAAATTGGCAAAGGAACTCTTTTCTTTGAGTGGGCTGGTCTGTTTGTCTTGCACAAGGCACTGGAGAATTCTCACTGGAGTGGGTAAAATGCTGCAAAATGACATTTGCATATTCTCACTGCAGTTCTGTTGCAGCTCCTCTTGCCTAAACCTGAGGCTGCTTTGTATTTGCCATAGGTAAGAATTTTGCTTTTGGCAGTGAGTCAAGTGTGTGAGATGATGCAGATTCAAGTTTTAGTGGTACTTTGTGCCAAGTCTCTGCAAGAGCCTAGAATTTATAATAGTAAACTACCATTGCAACTGTAGAAATAGAAGTACTTTCCTTGATAAGGAAGGGTTACTGTCATGGGAACATGTTGTTTATTCATTTCTTACAGTTCCTCTGTAAATTTTCTCTGTGGAGAAAATTTCAGTCTTCCAGTCAGAGAGGAGAGATACAGATATGTAAGACAGATGCATCTTTAATGTAACACATTGTGAGTAGCAAATGACTACTTTGAAAATGTCTCAAATTCTACATTGTGTGAAAAATCTTCCTTATAGCCATCTGACAAGCATGCATGGAATTGGGCTTGAAAATATATTCTGATTTCCAATAGTAACTGAGAGAAAGGAGGTAAATTTACAGCTAATGTTACTTTCTGTTCTAATGCTGACTAGTGTTTGTTCCAGCAGCCTGAGAGGGCACAGACATGGGCCAGTTTACTGCGTGTGGTGGTTTATTTCCACAAAGTTTTTGTGCCTACATCTCTGATTCAGCTTTGATTCTGCAGTCCTCTTTAGGAGAATATCTGAACTGGAGAAAAAAAAAAATTAGCTATTGTACAGTCATTATTAATCAAGATAAACTATTTGTCTTCCAAAGAGTTCCCCTCATGCCCCATGATTTTTGGAAACATAAAGTTTCTGAGGAAATACCTTGCATACTCTCTTTCAGCAACTTCTGTTGATTCGGTTATAAACTGATTTTGCAGCAGTGGAGAAGACAGACAGCTCTGTGGAAAATGTTCTTGCCAGTGGTTACCTTGCCTGCATCCCTCCCTGCCTGGCATGGCCTTTGTCCTCATTTTCCTAAACCAAGTGGAGTTTGCCCTCATCTCTTATGCCCAGCATTGCCAGATGGCAAACTTCTTTTGCTGTTTATAGAATCTGCTTCTTCTCTGGTCATATCTCTCCGTCTGGCTGGCTAATCCAGCTGTTTGTAAGCTTCTCCATAGAGTAGAATTTATCTTGCTTTGGGAAACAAAATGGATAAATCCTCCCTTTTTGCAGGAATACAGGTTGCTAACCTGTATTCATGGCAGCTTCATGCGACTCTGTCCAACCAGGAAGATGGTTCCCTGCTGTTTCATCTTTTATGTTGTGTGTGATCTTCCTTTTGAAAAAAATCAACAAAACAAAACAAATCCCAAAAGTTAACCAATGATTTGATATTACCCCTCTTATTCTTTCTTAATTGCTCCTCCTAATCTGTTGCATCTCTCTTGTAAAAAAGGAAGGAAATTTAATGCGATGGAATGGACTTTGCTAAACACAGTGTTAAATTTAGTATAGGTACTAAATATAGCAGTGCCTTCCAGGGAAAGTCTGTAGATCTCTTGATTTTTTCCTGACTCTGACCACAAATAAGATATCTGCTACTTGTAGCAGCACAGAATGCCCCTCCATCAGATCAATTCAAAATCAATTATATGAATCCAAGCCAAATATGGTGGAACAGGCAAGCTGCAGATAAAATGTGGAATGAGCATGCAGGATTGCCAACCGTGGCACTTAAATATTGCAAATATGTTCACCTCTCCACTTGCTCCATCCCATTTTTTTTCCCATCTATTGCTTAGAATACTTTCAGAAAAGATGCTGTCCTCCCAATTCTAAATGTATTGGGTTTTTTTTCATTTTACTTAGCAGCAGTCTGAACTAGTTAAACCTCTTCTAATAGCAGCAGTGATGCTTCACAGTGTCACTGGTTTCTGTAAAGGGGGTGCTTTGGCTGGTCTGTGCTTCCCATGACTGACCACAGCATCTCCTGGCCATCGAGGAAAGCCGTGACAGAAAATAGAGGGATCTGGCCTGGGGCCACAGCTTTGCTAACTGGCAGAGTTAAAGGATCCGTGGTGACCCCACAGGCCACCTAAACTGTAAAATCTGTGCAGACTGGCCTTGCCCTGCCTGGGTAGCTGTGAACCTGAAGCCCCAAAGTGTGTCTCCAGGTGAGCCCAGTGCAGTAGTGGGTTTCAGTGAACTGCAGAGCAAGAACTAAACTTGTGGGCTTTCTTTCATGAGAACAACTTCCCAATTCCTAGCATGGTAGCTGTTTTTGGGCTGGTTTCTGCTCTTCTTGGTGATTTTCCAAGCAGCAGCTTTGAAAGCTTCTCTCCTACTTTTCAGAGGACCTTTTTAAAAAGTAGTGTGCAGACCAGGAATAAAACAAAACACAAAAACAGTCCAAAAGCCAAGATGATTGTATTCTGCTCAGCACTAGTTAATGATGATAATGATAATAATAACAATAATAGTGGTAATTTCAAGTGAATTTATGTGCATACTCATCCATGTAAGTTGGAATACATTTCATGGCAATACTTCTGATAATATTTCAGAACTTGCATCTGTAGAAAGAAAAAACAAATTAATTTATTTAAATGTTCAAAAGGATGATTGTAACAGCCTTTCTGCACTGTTTGTCCCTAATGAGAACAAACTGTCATTGTCATCGTTTCCAGGCAACTACCAAGGAATACTTAACCTTACATGGGGGTCTCGAAAACCACACATTACGCCAGGTAAAGCATGTCTTTGAAAAGAAACTAGCTCAAGAGATCACATAGGAACATTTTATTTAATCTCATTTTTAATTAGTTCTTTTTTCTTACTTCTAGGGCAATTATTTTTCTGTCAAAGACTTGCTTTCTTTAACTAGGAAAATCAAATTAAACATGATTTTCACATTCTATTTTTAATATTTAACAAGCCAAGAAGTAGTCTGGGCTACAGTGGTTACTGTGGGGTCATTTGGAAAGATTTTGACAGCTTGAGAGCATTCTCTCTTGATGAAAATGGGAAGAGCCAGTAAGAGAAGTATGATGGGCAGTTTTGGAGGCTTCCACTGAGACTGGAACCTCAGTATGAATCATGCATACTGCAAATGCCCATCTCTCTTAACAGACTACAGCCTGAATAAATAAGATATTGATGGACAAATGAGGATACAGTAACAAGAGGCACAATGTGCAACAGGGGATTCTCCACTGAAGTCCCAAACAGCACCTTTGAACTGAGGGAGTTAACAAAAATTAATCCAGTCTGGTAATGACAGAAATTGCTTTTCACTTATTAAGTGAAAAAACATATATATGGCATTGAACTTTACTGTGCTTCACACCTGGCAGCATCTTAAACCAATTTTTGTGGTTATATTAAAACTTGATCATCACCACGTTTTTTATCCATGCTTCTAAACAGTGCTTGATGACTAAACTGGCAAATAACTGAAAAATTTCTTTGGCAATTCGCTGAAGTTTACATTTTCTCATCACACCACTGTTCACTTTGAAAGCTCTTATTACTTGGTGTAAAGAGCAGATTAAGCTATAAAACAGAACAGTATGAACAAACCCTACCTGCTTTTTACAACCACAGTCCAAGGAGTCCAAGGTCCAGTGTGTTTTCTTACCCAGTTCCTTAGCCTCCAGGGCATGTAGAGGAAAAGTGGATAAAGGTTCATGAGAAAATATCCTTATTGATAGTAATGGATAAGTTTTAATAATTAATGTGCTTTTCTAGCAAGAGAAAAATTTCAAATAAAATCAAGTTTGCCAAAACTAAAGCAGCACTGCTTTCTTGACCTGTGCAGAGATGGACTTTATTGCCTTATCTTTGCCAATACAGAGATGAAATTCTTTTTTCTTCTAGCAAAAGAAAGTCATGTAAGGCCTTCATGATATAGCCTAAATTGAGAAAGAGATTTGTCACTTTTTTGACGATAATTCACACAGACTCCAAGACAAATGTACTTCTGAGCAGTGACTCTGTGAACAATAAAGCAAATACTCTCGACTACCTACCAGCCCATCCATCTTTTTAAATCATGTCAGCAGGCTTCAAATTGTTCATTAAGCTTTATTGTTTCATACAGAAGGAAATAATTTGTAGTGAAATACACTGAGCCATTGAACTTTGCAATTGTTTATTACTTGGTCTTGATTTCTTGCACATTGCTGCTTCATCATTTACCTATCATTTGTTTTGGATGACATGGTTTATCCTCCCTTCAAAACTGACTGGATTGCATAGGTAAATCTATAAACTGAACTGCTTAGGCCTTCTGTTTGTAAAAACATCCACCTACTGTTTGTGAAATCTGCAGTAGTGCTGTGTGTGCAATTTTGTTGTAGGCAAGGTGTGAGTTCTTTCTTCTATCAAGAAAACCAGGTTTATGCAGCCTGATATGAAGCTTGCTGGCTTTTATTTGAACTGGAAGACTGTTGAATAGACATTTTGGGAAGTGAGAAGGTACAGGCAGCATAGCAGATGGATACAAAGTGATTGAAGTGGCAAGTAAAGTAGGCTTTGTGCCATAAATGACATCTTATGGTATAAGAACTACTCAGATAGGGGTCATTTCTGTGTCATGAGGGGGAGAGAGGTGACTGCATCTGTGCTAAGACTGCTGTAATTTCTGTTGTTATTGCTGTTATAAATGGGTGTCCTAATTAGAACTGAGGGAATTTATGGGCAGATATGAAAATGTGGTTACTATAGTTACCAGGTGCTCTAGCTCAGTCAGGAAATGTGGCTAATATAATGATAGCCCAAGGGTAAACACATGAGGTAAAGGATGAACAAGCCTCCCCCCGCTCCAGGAGAAAATATTTTTCTTCACTTTTTTTGGTGGTTTATTTGCCAAACTAACATCTACCACTACAGTTCCTTTTTTGTCCTTCCCTTTCTTGTAATGGACTGGTTAAGTTTTGACTGTGAGGAGTTTTGGGGAAAAGAAGGTTTAGAGTAGTAGCATTTAGAGGAAGGAGAAAGATCTATTTGCCTGTCTGGTCAAAGCTCTCTGCTAAAATCCCTCCCTATTCCTCTTTACATACACTGGACAGCAAGGTGAAATATATGTATTTTCACAAGTTCAGATAAAAAAAACTTTATTGTGTTTGTATTTTTTTTGTTTATAACCCTAATTCCAGTAGTGACCCTTGATCTCAGGACAGCCTGTGACAGGGAAGGAGGAGAAAGGCAGGGAGACATTGACAGGGAGAATCCCATGAGAAAAATGGCATCTCAGAGGGATCAAACCCCACAGGAGTGATTAGAGTGGGCTCTTGCTTGGTGCTGCCTATAGTCGGGGTCTACATAGGTTGTTGCATTTGTTACAAGGAAAGGAAGAATAGTAAAGTCAGACTAATTTCTGCAGCAATTTCTCTGGAGTCAACAAGATGCCACTACTGATTGTTTTGACATAGATTTTTTTGATCCTGAGTAATTACCTGTCCTTTTAGAAAAAGAAAGCTCATGAGGAGACAGAAAATCAGAACAGCTGTTGCTAAGGGAGCTGATCCCCACCACCTTAAACAGCGCTGACCATGTGTTGTTCACTGGTTTTGGAGGGGGCCTGCAAGAAGTGCAAAAATCCTGAAGGATCTATATCCTGCTCAACCAGAGATAAACTACAACTACACTTACTAGTATCCAGCATGTTGCCTGATGTTACTGGCTGATGGAGACTAAAAAAATTATTGCTCCATGATTCATGAGCTCTCTGTGACTGTAGGGCTGGACTCCAGTGACCTACACCAAAGCAGAGCCAAAGCTGCAGCAATGAGAAGGTCAGTGTAAGGACTGCCATTGGCCATACCAGTTCCAGATCCTTTCTAGGGATTTCTGCAGGCTGATGAATATACATTTTGAAGTTGGAGAATATTGCCTATCCAGTTTAGTCTCAGATACCTTGCTCTGAAGTGCCTTAATCAGACACAGGACCTCCGTCTTGAGCCTTAGAGAGAGACAGGAGCTCCAGAGCGGCTTGATTCCTGCATGCTGGCATTCTGCCTCTCCCTCAGTAAAAAATGCAAAAAAGGCTTTGAGTGTGATTGCCTCAGATGGGGTCTTAGTCACAGTCATTGCTGTCTTGATGAACTTGACCATCCTGAATGGTTTAAATTACTTTGGATGATGGATTTTATCCATTAGCAAGAAGGTGATGTACTGGCTCTGGTCACTAGCCTTCCCACAGGAGGAGGATTTAAATGGGCTGAGGTGCAGTGTCTGGGCTTCAACATTAGTGGTGCTTTATAAAATGAAGCACGTGAAAACACATCCAGTTAGGCAGTATCTCCTTTCTACCCAGAGCTTTTTGGAGTGCTGTGCCAGTGCCAGATATAGTTGAATTAGGTTCTCAGAGGAAGTAACCAGACAGAAATTATACATTGTATAATTTCTATGTAGGCACATGAGATCCTGCTTTGCTGCAGGCTACAGGCATTGGGGTGGCTGCACAGGGCTCATCTGCTATAACCTCCTGTGCAGAGGAGGATACTCAGCCTTTCCTCTTGGAAGATGGCCCTTCACTGAGTGTCTGGGAATGAGTGGAAACCTCATGGCCTTTTGTTATAATCTAGCTGCTTGTCCCTCTTGTCTGCTGCTTGCAGTGAGGCACAGGTTGCCCATAGCAGTTTGTCCTTCAAAAGAAAAGAAATAGAAAATACCTAGAAAAGAAAAAGACTTTCCAAATGGCCAGAAAAGGAGGGAGAGAGCAGTTTGCATAAGCACTAGCGATAAGAATAAGGTTGCTTATACTTTTCTTGGGATAGAAAAGATACCAGTGAAATGAAAAAAACCTTTAAAGATGCCTGCTATTTTAGTATTGCTTAGACTACCTCTCTGCTCTAGCATAGCATATTTCCCTCTCTTTGACTTCAGAAGCTGAAGAAAGCTTCAGTGACCTGGGAGTTCGATTATGTCAGCATTTCTGGGCTGTGCAGTCATAGCCTGGATGGGACACAAAGGGACAGACACCATTAATCCAGGTATTTCCCTGCTCAGTGGAATTGTTCCAAGCAGACCTTCAGGATTTGTCTTCTCTGGCCCTGTTTTTTGTTTAAACTCTGTATGGCTTAAGAGAATGAGAATCCCATCCTACCCACTCTTCTGTCTCTTTTGGGTACCTCCTACACTCTGTATTAGTCAAGAGCTTCATAGCTTATATGAGCATTTAAATTTTTGGTCAGGTTTAAAAATACTCTGTTTTCCCTCACACCCAAACTAAAGGAAATTTGAGTCTACTTGTTTACGCTGGGTTTCAGTTTTGCAAAATGTTAACATTGACTCTTTTGAACTTCTTGGGATCTTGAATGTAAATTAATACAGCAGCAGCATTGATACGTGCATTTTGCAGGATAGATAGTGAGGGGAAAAAATTCTTTAAAAATGCTCAAATAGAGAAATTGTGCTTGGCCACAGGAATTCTCAGTGATCCGTGCCCTCATGACAGCACCGGAGAAATCCCATCTTCCTCACCTCATTAAGACCAAGGGCAACTGCTATGTGCTGAATCTCTGAAAAAATGTGAAACTTGGTGCTTCAGACCTGCCTTTTTTTACGAAGGTGATTACATAGACTTCCTCCCTCCACAAATTAATAGTGTTAGAGATACTCTACTCACAAAGCTGATTTTCTTTTTGCTGCGAGACTACAGCACACAGCCTTTGCCTGGTGATAAGCCTCTCCCTAATTGCCTAGGCTGGTTCCACTGTTTGAATTTTGGATTGGGCAGGTGGCTTGAGCCAATTTTTAATGCTTCAACGTTTTAGCAAGGCCCAGCTGCCAGGCTGTGTGAGCTGTGAAAACAGTCTTCTGTAGGGCTTGGCTATTTATCTTAGCCACATCTTTAATGCCAAGACAGTCCAGGAGCATCTAGCTCTCCTGTGGTCTATCAGCCTTGAAATAGAGCCATGGCTCAGGCTGAGGAGCCAACAGAAGAACTTTTCTTCTGTACAGATTCTATACATTTGCTCTTGCAGAATTTTTTTGGAAGGGCACTTTACATATCAGCCTGAACAGCATTCTATCTGTCTATTTTCCCCTTTGGAGACAAAATCCAAGAACGCTTCAGTTTTTTAGGACACAGAAACTGTGCTTTTTCTCTGATAGCTGAGCTGGTATTATAGTACTGGGGGAAAAGTTTACTATTAGAAGTCAGTGAGACAGATTTGCAGCCTGACAAGTTTTCTGGACTGGCCTGTGGTACATGCTGACAAGCCTGATCATTGAGATTGGATAAGTACATACCTCATTTTCACACCTCCTGTTTGCACCAGGATAAACAAAACTAATTTTGAAAAGCAGTAAAGCTAGCTGGAAAATGAACTCCCAGCTTTAAAAGTGCTCAAATCTCAACACCTTTTACCATTTGACTTCACTCAGCCAGAGATAAGGAGACTGCGAAGTCCTCCCTCACATCTGCTAACATCTGCTTTTCCTCACATTTTTGGGCCATATGGATTCTTCAGCTGGAAGATGGAATTTGTATTGAGTGCTCTTTCCAAAATCTAGCCAGTTCATGCTGCAGATGTACTTACAGATCAGTGATGTTGAAAAGCACTGTAAGTCTGGGATGTGGTTGTTTATGTGGACAGAATGACACTGACAGAGCCAAGAGCTGTGCAGGGCTCCTGCAGTCATGGTAAGGACTTTGTGCAATATATAAGCTGCTGTGAGATTGAAAAGTGACATTCTTCCTCGCCTTCTGAAAAATTCTTGAAGAAACTAGCTCAGGCACACTCAAATATCCTTTTCTGCTGTCTCTCCCCTTTGATATATAATTTTAGAATTCTTTCACCAATTTTAACCAAGTTTAGCACAAGAGTGCAAAGAAGCAATTAAACTCCTACGAGAAAGGCAGTCAGATATCATGAGACTGAGACTCCGTATTGGTCCCACCAAAATAACACCCTGATTGCAGTGAAGCAATATTGTACAGCAGCATTGTGACAGTAAGGAAACTTACATTTTATTAGGCCTCAGTGAAGCCAGCCAACAAGGTAGAACTGTGCAGGAATACAGATTTTCAACGATGTTACTTCTCACTGAATAATGACTTGTTTTCAGAAGAGATAATAAAAAACAAGACAAAACATCTTAAAATAATAGCATAAATATCACCTGAGACAGTGCAATAACTATGAGGTAATGCATTTGCATGAACTATGAAATCAGGCATTCGATTACAGGTGCATCATAGAATTTCTCCTGGAACATACCAAAACACTTCACTTTCTGTTTGATAAGATTAATGACTGCTTAGACTCTGTGTAAGCAGCAGCCAGTGGTGTGTAGCTCTGTATCGGGTTGTGCAGTTACTCCTCTAAACCACACACTAACCTAACCACTCTAACCTTCCCCTATGTGTGCAAATCAGATTAAAATTCAGCAATATAGAGGAACCTGGAACATGATAGCAGACAAAGCAGCCATACATAATAAAAACATTAGCCACCTCATTTTGAAGTGGAGGAACAGGCAAAGGATTGGTAACTACCACCTGTAGAGATTACTTTTTCAGATACAGTTGTGTTTTGGGGTATAGGTTCGTGTATGTGATAAAAGGGTAGGACAATATGGGATGGCGACCCTTAAAGAACAGGACAGCTTTTCAATGTTTCAAGTTGTAGAAGGTAAATGGTGGATGGCATGTGAGGAAGTGAGCACTGTCAGGGCTCCCATCAGCTGTGGGCAACATCTGCGCTCGTAGATTAAACAGTAGCAGAGAGCAGGTTTTGGTTCTCAGGCCAGCTGGCAGGACTTGACCTTGTCCACAGTGGACAAGTAAACTCCTTCAGCTGAGCTGCATGCCCACACAGAAGCTGCCTGTTGGACATAGTTCCTGGGTTGTGCTAATGGCAGAATTTGGGAAATGCTTTGTTGGCCCAGGTGGCTGCATGCTGGAGCTGATCAGCAGATGCAGTGTAGCCGACTGTCAGGCTCCTGTGCACAGGAGTGGTGTCTGGCATGGTGTATCTGACTTGTGCAGCTTCAGCCCTTCTGTCTGTCCCTGGACTCTTGTATTTACAGTCTGTCGTTTCAGAGGTCGGAATTATCGTACATGCAGAAATTTGGTGAGGTGCAAGAAGCACTTAACGTCTGAAAGTGCCTTAAACTCTTCCCTGACTTTCTGAACCTGACTCAGGCAAATCCTCATTAGCCCTATTAATGACGTGAGATGCCAGTGGAATCATGAATTTGGTTTGCAATAGTGACAACTCCTGTTCTGTGAGTCAGACTTGTGTCACTAAGCTGTGACCCTTTGGAGCTGGCAGCCCCTCTGACACTGGGAAAGGGTAAGTGCTTTAGGAAAGCTTACAGGTAGTATGGAATAGCATCATCAAGCAGATGGGTTCTGGCTGCCCCAGTCAAACAGTTATCTTTCAAGACATGTCCTAGATTTTAACCTATTGAACAAAACCACAACAAATCAAATGGAAAACACATGGTTCAGTGCTCTCAGTTTTGATAGCATCAGGAAGGTCAATCAGAGATTAATGCGTGTAACTGTTTTCTAAACCTATCTGTAATGATTTAGCTTGGTTTCCAAAGGAAATAGGGTGTATGTAGTAATCCTCTTCTGGGTTGGTTTTTTTTTCCTTCCCAGTCCTTCTTAATCTGGACAAATCTGACAAGCATGTCAATTTTTACAAGTTATGTCTGTCCCAGTATAGGAGAGAGTCTCTTGTCAGTGAAGAAAGATGGGACTTAAGCTCAGGGAAAGACAAGCAGGGATTGCACAAGAAAGAGCAGTTCTATAAACACCCAGCTGAAGGAAGAGCTGCTTCCTGAATTTTCTCCATCAGTGGAGATCTGTAATAAAAAAGGGCTTGAAAACTGCCTTTTGGTTACTCTGCGTCACATCTCAGTCTTTTCTTCAGAGTAAATTTTGCAAATGGTACAAAGTTAATAAAAACTGCTTTGGAAGATGGGGCTGGTGTTTGCAACTCTGCCTTGGTAGATTAGAGCAGTAGTAGTTGCTTTAAAAGGAGGGTGATATCATCTGGCTTTGCAGGAGCACTGCTGCACAAGCTGCAAAGGGATCCAGCTGCCTGGCCCTGCAAAATGCCATGTGCTCAGAAAAGTGTGCACACTGCAACTTGTTCTTAGTGGTAACAGACAAGAACAAACAGATATGCTTTTCCTGGAATGAGATATTTTCATACAGAGTATTTTGAATGTGCCCTGTCATTTCTATGACTTCTGTGTTTAATTTAAAATAACTGCATAAATGCAAGGCTGAGGTAACAGAGCTGCATGCAAAACCCTAGATATCTTTCAGGGAGAGAGAAGGCAGTAGCCAAAAGTATGGTTTATTATCCAAATTTTTCTAATTTTTCTCTTCCTTTGTTTCTTTCTATGTATGTCTCAGCTTTTTCGGTGCCTCCCAACCACCTTCTATTTCTGTCTTTTTTTGTGAAACCCATTGTAGCTCACTTTGTATTTTTTCTCCCCTCTCTTCCTCCTCATTAGTTTATTATTTCAGATAAATCTCATTTATCTGTTTTCAGCCTTCTTGCTCCATTTAACTCTTGCCTGAGGCTGTTCCTTTTCTTCCCCCACCCTACTCTGTGTTTTGTCACCTTTGTCTCTGCTGATTGTGCCAGAATTCAAACATCGTGACTCAGGTGGACAGCAGATGTCCCTGGGCACTGAAGAGACTCTTCAATTGATGGCAACTAAAGACAAGTTTGAGTATCTGTATTCTGATTACAGCAGTGTTGCATCACTCCCCATCATGGCCTGACTTTTCTGCAGCCCTAAGGAGGGTGGAGAATTGGGTGTCATTAGGATTAGTTGTCTCAAACTGGAAACAGCAGAGCTGAGCTATGTTGGAGCAGCACCCTAGCTACCCAGTGTCATTTGACACAAGCCATGTGTGTCTGCAGCAGGCTGAGCCCAGCAATGCTAGTGGTGCTCCCATCCACCAGAGGCAGTGGAAATGAGCACTTGCTCTCAGCTATTTCAGCTTGCTATTATTTTGGACCATTGACTATGAATGAAGTTCAAGCCAAATTGAACACAAATCACCTGGAACTGCGTGTCAAAGGCCTCAGAAAAATTAGCAGTAGAGCCTGTAGCCTCACACAGCTCAAGGGAGCCATCATTGCATATCTGCCCCTAAATGCCAGCACTGCTCCTCCTGCCCCCCTGTTGCTGCACGTTTGAGAGCACACAGCCTTGGCAGGGCTGGATTACCACCCTACACTCAAACGCTGCCTGTATGGATTCCCTTCCACTGTGGCACTTTGTAAGCAAGCAGAGCAACTGCTGAAAACTGATAGGAGTTGTGACAATGGGGATGGATGTTTGTTCTGTCTCCAGCAGCATGCAGGTGGTGATGGGGAGTCCCTTCTGCATTGTCCTCCACATGACCTTTCTCTTTCACATCCAAGGGAGGCTCATTCTGCTGGTTTCTCATCGGCAGTTGTAGGGAGGCTCTGAAATTACAGCATCAGCCATAAGGACTCTATTTCAACCCATTTCTGGAGTGGAAGCTTGCGGGGGCACAGTCAAAAGATACGCAGGAGCTGGCATGGGAAATGTTAGAGGACTACCTGGCTTCTCTTCCAGACCTTGGAGCTGTATGGCTTTGTGTGTCTGTCAGTAATCAGGAGCAGGAAAGAGATTCTTCTCTCTAATTGTCCCTCTAATTTTCTTTAATTGAGGAGATGGCTCTTTTTGTGGACATTTCTCTCCATTGGGCAGGTTAGAGGGCTGCTTTGGTCATCGTGTGCAGTGTTTGAATGAATGGGAGGAAGAGTGCCCAAAGTGCCCCTAGCTGCAGGGCATTTATTACTGCCTCTTCCTTGAGAGGGAGGTTAGTGTATCACAGCAAGAGAATCTTACTCTAAATCAGAGAAGGATTGGGAAAAAATTAAAATTTATTTCCTCAGGCCACTTCCCCCCCACCCCCCCCCCTCACTGCTGTCTTTCCTCCATCACGGAGCTCTGGCATTGTTGGCATGTACAATCTAATGGGTACACCAGGGCCAGCAGCGTGATGGATTTCAATGTCACAGAGAGAGTACTGAGTGAATCACATAGGGGAAAAAAAGGGAAAAGAAAAGATCCTTGGATTTCATTGCACAAATAAATGTCAGAATGAAACAGGTCTGGCATGACTTCAGCTCCCTGCTACCCAAAGTCAATCACACTGAAATGCTCATATAAGCAAGAAATACTGTGCTCTGGCAAGGGTGAAATATCGGATCTAGAACAAACCTTTTTGACCACTTCAATGCTGCTTAAAACTTAAGAATAGACTTAGCAGCACTTCAGTGGAGGCTGGAACTCTTCACCCAACCTTATAGCAAGGGTAATTAGTACTGGCAGTTTGTCAAGCCTGGGTTGGAGCAGTGATGCTGAGCTGTGGGACCCCAACTTTCCTCATGCTCTTTAAATGCTGTGCATTGAATACAAGAGGTGTGTGTCTTACACTGTGCCATCACCAATCCTCAGCCTATTTTTTTTTAGCAGCACAGATCCACATTTCCATGGTGAGCCAAGGTGTCTCCAGCTGTTACAGCTAGGACCTCGAAGAAAAAGAGCAGGAGCACATCGCTCACAGGAAAGGCAAAGGTGATTTGGCACCTCTTTGTGTTGCTGGCTGAAATGAAGGTAAGGGCATGGTTGTAGAATTTAGCAATGTGTAGCAAATTCAGGTCATAAACATGTCCACCTCCAGATGTGCTGTTTGCACTGATGCTGTGTGACAGCAGTTCAGGTCAGCTCTTAGTAAAGATTTAGCCTGGACTTATTTGACCAGGATACCAGCCATTGCTGCTTAATGGCTTTTACTGGTGTCATGGGTTTAAGTCACTGGCCTGATGCCAGCACACCCATGAGAATATAGTTCTTTAAAATACTGCTGTGAGACAGACTGGGAATAAAACAGAGCAGGCTCCAACTTAGATACAGAACGAAAACTTTATTAACTTACACTATATAGGGAAAAGGAACAGGAAGAAACAGAATCAGAAGTGAAAAGAACCTCAAACCACTCCTCCTCCCCCCACCAAAATTCCCACCAAAACCTTCTGAGACGAAACCTGGAACTTCCAGCTTAAAATATTAAGGGAGAGGAGTCTTACTTGTGCCCTATAGAAATTCCCACAAGAAACACAGTCTCTTGTGGCCTGCGCTCTTCACAAATGACCCACCCCACACAGAGGAAATGTACATTTGAGAAGTCCTCCTTTCCAATGGACGGTGCTCTCACCACCGCCCATGGACCAGAAACTGCTTGTAGGGTTCTCTTTTAAGGATGCTTCTGGGACACACGTCCCCCCCATTTCTCCCTCGGGGCAAAGAGTTCCGAGAACAGAAGCCTCTTCTGAGGGCACCACCACACCCTCTCAATCTTCTCTTCACTCACTCTGGCACTGATGCCACTACACAGTGCCCACCTTGCATCCCCTAACACAGTTTCCATAAGTTACAGGAGCGTTAGTGCAGTCTCTATGGCCACTACAAGGAAAGTCTGGCCAAGGCCACTCCATCATCTCTTCTTATCTTCAGCTGACATTACAGGTCCCAGGCCGCCTCTCCCATCACTTACAGAAGCTGCCGCTGATGAGTCTTCTGATCCAACACTCCGGGGAGGGGAGTAGCGGGGGCTCGGCACCGAAGACCCAAAGACATCCCAGGTGTTAGAATCTTCCACCCCTGCATTCTCAGTCAGCCTGGCAGGCTAGACCGTTCTCCTTTCCCCTCCTGGTCTGGAGGAGGGGGGGGCCCAGCCAAGGCCAGAGCTCACAGGCAGCTGTGCTGGCCCAGATCCAACAGCAGCGAGGCTCAGACAGCAGTGCCAGCAAGCCGGCAAATGCTGTCCAGGCTCACCCCCAGCCTAGGCCACATGGCCACATGGCAGGCCTTGGCCTTGGCCTTGGCAGGCCTTCCCTCCCCCTCCACAGCCAGGAGGAGGAGGGAGACCTTTGTGCTCTCTCTCTGGAGGCGGAAGGCGAAAAGAGGATGCTCCACCCCCCTCACAGACTGAAGTGTGTGTTCACAGAAATGACCTTTTATTGGTCCACAGGGTGCCAACCTCTCAACCAACACTCTCTCTCACTTTCCTGGGGTGGATCAAACCACGACAACTGGAAATCCAGTAAGCAGGAAAAGGCTGGGCTTGCTTTGCTTCATCCTTTTTCCCTACCACTTCCCACAAGCAGGCTCTCATATCATTTGGAGCAACACTGGCTCTTCAAGGTAAATGAAAAAAAGAAAAGTTTAGAAGTACAAAAGTCTTTCTTTATGGAATAAATACTCTTTAGGATCTACCAAAAATACTTTTGAGATTTTAATTACAGAATCATAGAATATTTGACTTGAAAGGGACCCACCAGGGTAATCAAATTCCAGCCCCTAGCCCTGCACAGGACAACCCAAAAATCACACCATGCACCTGAGAGCATTGTGCAAGCCGTGTCAAGCTTGGTGCTGTGACCACTGCCCTGGGAAGCCTGTTCAGTGCCAAACCACCTTCTGGGTGAAGAATCTTTTTCTGATATCTAACCTAAACCTCCCCTGACACAGCTTCAGGCCATTCCCTCAGGTTGTGTCGCTGCTCACCACAGAGAAGACATCAATGCCTGCCCCTCCTCTTCCCCTCATGAGGAAGCCGTAACTGCAGGGAGGTCTGCCCTCAGTCTCCTTTTCTCCAGGATGAACAAGCCAATGACCTCAGCCAGTCCTTGTATGGCTTTCCCTTCAGGCCCTTCACCATCTTCCTTGTCCTCCTTTGCACACTCACTGGTAGTTTAGTCCCTTCCTTACATTGTGGCACCCAGAGCTGCCCCAGCACTCGAGGTGAGGCCACCCCAGTGCAGAGCAGAGCAGTACAATCCCCTTACTTGCCTGGCTGGGGATGCTGTCCCTGATGCCCCCCAGGACACATCAAGGCTGGAAGGGACCTTTAAGATCAACAAGTCCAACTGTGCCCCCAGCATTGCCCTCAACCCTTAAACCACTAAACCACACCACTCAGTGCCAGATCCAGACACCTCCTAAACACCTCTTTCCAGGGCCTTCTTTGCCTTTTAGTGATAATATTGCTTGTTACAGCACAATCTCTTGTGCTTGTAGTCTTTCCAGAGTCTGCTAAAAGCACAAAGCAGCAAAATATTCACTAAGTATCCTAGCAAAGGGTACACTTGTGATCAGGTCTAGATAGCAAAGATGTTTTCTTCCTTCATTAGTTCCTCCATTTCTGCAGGCACTACAAGGTGGCTTAGCACATCCACTGTTGTCTGGAAATAGTCTAATCTTTATTTGCCAAAATGATAGCTTAAAACTAGAAACTAGCCTAAGAGGCATCATGTCAATTGAACAAATAATCCTGACAGTTTCCATGGCTCCTGCAAGGCTTTTCTTATTTAAAATAATAATAATAAAGCTTAAAGCAAGCACTGAATCTTTGTGTAACCCAGTGAGGGCACAGACAATAAAATGGCTTTATATGTGTCCCTCTCTTTCCCTTATCTTTCTTCAAAGTATCAAAAAAAAAAAAAAACCCCGAAACAAGAGGAAAGCAATAAAACCAAATACTTTATAGACCTTATAAAGTAACACAACATCATGATGCTGTTTCTCTCACTGACACCAGGCTGCAATGTAAGGTGTGGGCTGTGTCCTGTATGTAGCTTTTTGAGCTGCTACTTGAAAATTTGATTTAGTTAATGTGGTACAGATGTCTGGAGTTACTTGTACAGTAATGCCCTGGGGAGCTGTTTCATATAGAATACTGCAGTATAAAATCAAGTCATTAACAATTTGGGATGGAAATCCCAGCTCTTAAGTGTCATTAGTACAAAACCTTAATGTAGAACAAAACTGTACGAATAACATGGTTTGGTTGCTTTTTTTTTCTTCTGGTTTACAGGACAAAAACGGGAAACAAGGTAATCAAAACCTCTGGTTCATATTGAAAGAAAAGACAACTCCAGGGTGTTGAGAGAACTTTATTTGACCTAAATAACTGATTTTTTTTTTTAGTTTTAAACATATAATTTATTTCAAAAGTGAAATTCTACTTGCAGTGATAGAAGCATTGAGTGGAAAACAACCTTCTGACTCTTTCAATGGTCCTTAAAAAATGGGCACTTGAAGAACTCACTCCTTTCTTCTTACCCCGTCTCTAGTTTCAGTCAGCATCATCATGAATTTGCCATTTTGACTGTATGGGACAGCTGAGAGGGCCTAGAATTTTTAGGAAAAGTGTGGTGTATCACAGAAGGCATAGTTTCAAAAGGACTTGTGATCACCTGGTTATACTTCTAAAGTAATAATCTTCTCAGTTTTTTTGTCTGTACATTTATTCTTCTTGTTCTTTCTTTTCAAAGACAAATATCCATTAATAACATGTACACGCTATATAGGGACAGAAAAGTAGCTTCCCATGAGGTCTTGAAATCCTTCATAAAGTGTTTGCCCTCAAGCTGTCTGATGTGTTTTGCTGGGATTATTCTTTGCTGTCTGTAACATCATTGCTGCTGAATCCCTGGATGCCTCAAATGTGGCACTCTGGGACATGAGAGGGGAGGGGATACTTCATGCTTTACTGGAAGCTGTTTTGGTGTGAAAAGAAATGGCCAGATTTACCTGCTTCTAGTATTTTATGATCCTGTGTATAGGAAAAGAGGTTGTTGACAGCACAGCTGAAGAGAAAAATATGTTGTTCAGGAATGCATACCTTCAACAAGAAGGCAAGAGCAGGATTGAGGACATTTCCATGGACTTAATAACAAATTAACTTCAGTGGAGAGACATGTTATGCCTATGCTTCTGTTCATCAGTGGAGAAACTTAGTTTGGAGGGTTTTTTAAAATCTGAATTTGGACAGAATGTTCTCTGGCAAAAATGTCAAGCTGGAAGGAGTTTGTTAGGATGGTCCCTTATGTTTCTTCTATTTCCTGCTCAATTTTTAGCAGAGATGTCAACTGCTTCTGTGGCAAAAAGCACAAAGTTAGGACATGATAGTACTTAATTTGCAGCTAATCTTAAGTGTTTTAAGTGTCTCCTTCATTTCTGATAAAAAAATTCAGTGAGTTTTCCCACGTCTTTGGTTTCATTAGGTGATTCTCAGTGCCCTTGGAGGCTGGCTTCCAACCAGTAAATCTCTAGAAACAGTGAGATTCAGTTTGTCAGTTAGATGCAGCTCTAGCAGTAGCTTCTTTGCTTTTTTTTTTTTTTTTTTTTTTTTTTTTTTTTTTTTTTTTTTTTTTTTTGTGACAAGATAGCATCTTCACTGTGGGGGAAAAAAAAAATCCAGAATGGCAGTGCAGAAAGCAATCAAGCTTGCAGTTGGTACTTACGGACCAATGTCAGTACAGCAACCTCTGTTCCACTGATGGCATATGAAAGGTAAATACTGTAAGTGACAGGTTTGTTTGAATGGCTGAAATGAAGCTTTGAATGGCTGAAATGAACTCTCCAATGAATTTCCAGGCAGAGGAATCCTTGGCCCACCCTGAGAGGTACACCAAGAGCAACTTAAGAAACTGCAAGGAAAGCCAGCCTCAAAAGTGTGGGTTGGTCACTCCTAGGTCTATTCCACAAAAAGGAACAGTGATCAGAAGGTGCTGCTAATGTTTGAGGGGATGGATTGTCTGGGAGCATCTTATTACTGCCTTTGTTGGGTCCAGTGCTGATCTGTAGCTGTTACAGCCTTACAAAATTCTTCCAGCAGCCCTAGAGCAGTTTGAGTGGCTTTTAAAGGAGGTGTGGTAGAGTGTTAGTGTCTTTGTTTGGCATGTGTCTGTGGAACAGCTTGCATCCACAACCAAATCATTTCATTTACTTGCTTTCAGTCCATGTTCTCATCTCTTTGAAATGGGCACTATAATGCTGTCTCATTATGCACAGACTTTATGGGAGAGGTTCAGTAATCATTATGAAAAGGTCAGATGCTTCTGTGAAGGGCACCTATAAATGAGTCTATAAATAAATAGTCTGGAAGCCTTTAGGAGAGGCTAACAACTTATTTATCTTTTATCCTGCTGGTTGCAGGGGATGTACAAAAGCAAGAGCATACTGCTAATTAGTTTAATGCTGGAATTTTTGTTAGGGGGCACTGAGAGACTGCTGGGTGTAGCAGTTGGCTTGATATGACACCTGACCAGCACTTGGCTCATACCAATGCACTGTGTGGCTCCACGAGATCTGTGCTGAGCCTCACTGGAGACTGTGTTTCTTAATTGGGAAAGGATTGTGTTTATTGAGATAATACTCGCTGCTAAATATATCATCAGCAACTCTGTGGCACCGCTTTTTTCCACTTGGCTTAGAGGAGAAAAGTGACTCTTAGTAATGCCTTTTATTGACTAGTCTGAGTGCTGCTGGTTGTTTGGTTAGCATTCAAAAATGCCAGCTCTGGACTTGAAGCTGTCTAGCAAAAAGCTGGTTTCATTCCACATTCCAGTGGTGTTTAAGGCAGGTAGTAAGAAACACCTCGTTTACTTTAAGATCCTTATATTTTTATGGGACAGGACCCTCTTGATCTGCCTATATACCAATGGGATGGATACTTTTGTTTGCCACCTGCCTGTGCAACAGGCTTTGGCTGCAACAGAGAGGTGCAGGGTGGAGCACAAAGACAATTCTGTGGGTTGGCAAGAGATGGGGGAAGTCCTGTGGTGACTGAGGGGATGCCTCTTTGCAAGGCTTGTCCCTCGGGCAGCTTGTTTAATTGCTTCAGTATTGCTTAGCTTTTTTCACGTGAGGTTCAGCACTCCCACCTGCAGAGAAGCCAACAATTTCAGTGTGGAGGTTTTTAGACCCTCTGGCACACGATCCTTAACACGCAGCTCCTTAGGAGATCCAGCCGACTCCTTGATCTCTGGCTGCAGACTGAAGCACAGAAAAAACACTTGAACTTGACTGTAGGACATTGAGTGCCCCCTTCCTTTTCTCTCTGACTGAGGAGACTGGACTTATAAAGGATGTTCAGTCCCAAATCATTTTGGTTCTTCTGAATCCAGTCTGCTCCAGGTTGCAAATCTGCTTAGTCCTCTGACTGTTCCCTGTGCCACATAGTTTAATGGCAGGAAAAGAGAGAAGTCAGTTATTCATTGCCCTACCCTTATCACTCTTCTCAAAGAATTGAGGCAGGCTGCATGTTTATTTTAAATCCGGTTTAAATATCTGAGTTAAAAGACTGGCCTTTTCCCTTGACAGCCTGATCCTAGCTGGGTTTGCTTTTATCAGCAGTCTGAATGGAATAGGGCTCAAACACTCCATGGCTTCATAACAGACAGTCTCATTGCTGCCTGCCGGGCTTGCACAGGGTGGTACTGGGTGTTACACTCTTTGCAGGTGGCATTTTAATGATTGCAACCTTTCTTCTGTTGCAGCCCTTCTTTTCAGAGAGGTGGGAAACACATGCATATGTCCAAGAACAGGAGCAGAGACTGCTTAAAAAGGGAAATGCCCTGATGTACTAGGGAAAAAAAAGTGAAGCTGCAAACTTTGTTCCTCAGTGCAAGATGACCAATCCCAGGAAGGTAGATTTGGTAAGTAGCTCTTTCTGTCTTCAGACCATTGTCTCTTTTGAGTATCTCAGCCTACAAAATGTTCTCCTACTCTGGCATTTGCACTAGTTTGATTAGGCTGGAGAGAGCTGCAGGACAGCCCCTTTCTCTGATGGCATGTTGAGACACTTCAACCCAAGAAACAGGAGTACACCCACTCCAAAAACATGAAAGCAATGGTTGCTATAGCAAAAGATGCAGCTGAAGAGCACCTGCATTCAGGAAGGTTCCCAGCTGATGTTAGAGAAAAGAATTAAGCAATGTGTTAGCACACTGCAGATTAGTCTAGCATCTGTCTGGCCCTCCTGAGCATTTAGGGCAAGCTTATGGTTGGGGTTCAGTTTCTACAAAGGGTCATTGCCTGAATTGAGGTAGCTGTACATATTAACTGAGTCACATGGGAGCTGCTCCATTGGCACATCCAGCAGAGAAGTTTTATTCCGTGTCAGATACAGCAATATCTGCTGGACTCTTCACTCTGCTACAGAAACGTAGGGGTGAAAAGAGCCTAAGCTTGGGCCCTAGAAAGCTGGACAGTGCCCACTGTGTGTAGCCTTTCAGTGAGATAAAGGACTGCATCTTCAGACTATCTTCATCTTGAGAATCATTTGGTCATTTGACCTCTTTTTCCCTGAAAGTCTTCTCCTCCAATCCCCCTGCTCCAACCTAAGTCCTTTTCTCAAAAGAGACTTCTCCATTTTACCTCGTGCCAGCCTTCTAAAGATTGTTGAGCCGTGTATGAGATGGGACAAGCTGAAGAAGAGCACAGATGGAGACTTTCCAGATAAATACATCACCAGGTTTCTTAGAATCTTACTACAGTTCTCTCCTCTCTTTCTCACAGGGATGTTGTCTGTTTCTCCTGCAGCTCATTCTTAGTCCAGAGCAAGAAGATAACTTTTCTTTGCAACTTTAGTCATCACTGAGGAGCACTGGATCTTTGCTGGAGGGAAACAACACATTTTTGCCAGCAAAGAAAAAAAGTGCCTTGATGGCCACTAGAATAGACTTTCCTTTCAAGCAGAACAAAATGTTTTTGTCAACCTGGGGCTGCTTTACTTTGGGAATCTCTTAACAACGGGGTTTATAGTCTTTGCTAGCAAAAATATTGTCAGTTCTTCAGGCTCCATTTCAGGCATTAGTATGTGCGTAAATGAGTGTTTTCCAGACCAAACTTCACACCATATAAAAGTATATGGAGTCAGGGTTAGACAGGACATAGAATAAGTAGACTTTGATTTACTGTGTTGTAGTTGTAAGGTTCATTCATTCAAGCCCAACGTTTTGCTATTTTCATTACTGCCCAGGTACTCCCCTGGAAAATTTCCACCTAAGAATTTCACTTAAAAAGCTACTGAGTTAATAAATGTGTATCTAATTTTTCTCCCTAGTAAGCTTGTGAAATAAGAGCAGTTTCCTCAACATCTTTCCTGTGTGAAGTTTTTTTCCTGTAATACCAGCAAGACACTTCATCACTCTTGGTTTATGTTTCCCCCTTTTGAAACAGGCATTAAAGTGTTGGCTCGCTAGGCAGATTTGTAGCAAGGATAAATTCAGCTGTACACATGAAGATGGCAGATATTGAACAAGGAGATGCCATCCCAGATCAGTATCTCACTGTCCAAGCCATAGCCTGGCTATGGGAGTTGCCAAGCAGCTCCCATCAGCCAAAGTATTCTTAAATAAATGATAATATTTTTTTGTCTCAAGTTAGATGATGATCACTTTGGTGCTGGCTGACATTTATATTTGCTGTCCTTTCAATTTTTAAGAAGGAGAATTTTTTTTACATTTGCTAATGGAGGAGAAGTAGGGATATTTGTTCTACAAGTGCCTGCTGTAGACAGAATATTTCATCTCTATTTATATTTCTTCTTTCTACAATGGGCACAGATATTTTTGTCTCATTATTCATAGACTTCAGAGGATTAAATAAGCAATAATGGTGAACAGGCCAGATTTCTTATTTAGAGGTTCCAGATCAACAAGGCAATGAACAAATAGGACAAACAGATTTAGCCAAGGCTTACAGTGTATTAACTTCATCTCATTTCTCATTAGTTTGGTATCGAGCTTCTCTTATAGTCTGCTGCAGTCGTACTGTATACAAAAATCTGCTCTCAAAAGCAAGTTGGCAGTTTCTGGGATTTATAAATATTGATGGCTGAATGAGGCTCCCGAGTGTGTCATGACATTTCACACTGGAAAAGAAGAAAGTTTCAGCAGCTGTGCAACATCCCAAGATCCCTTGCCACCAGCCTTTTTTCCTCTACTGTTCAGCCTTTCTTTTCCACCCTCCTGAGGACAAAGATGCCTTTCTTTTTTTCATGGGTTTGAACCTGCTTGGGAAAAAAACATTCTGCATACATAAAGGCTAAAGCTAACTGGTAATTTTAGACTACTTGTGTTAAAAACTCCGCCTCTTATATGTGCTTTTACACTGTGGCCTCGGGCATGGTCAGAGGTTATGCTCTTCCATGTCTTGGATGGAAGCGTCAGAGCTGTAATGGCTCCGTTCTGTGAACTGGCTGCTCAAATTCTTTCTCAGTCCTGGGAATAAACTATAGGTAGGTCTTGTGTCTCTAAAAAGTGAAGCACGCACTCTTCTGTCTCTGCAAAGATCATCAGATTTAAGAGAACAATGCAGAAGATATTTGCATGTATCTTGCAAACTTACTGAAATGGAAGTGACACTGTTCTTAAAAGCAGAGGTGTAGAGAGCAGTCAAGGCTATTGATTTTTGAACCAAGCCCTTTTGTTCCAAGGGAGAAAGTAATTCATTCTTACATTAGACTGTGCTTACATTAGATATTGGAAATTTGTATAGCAAGACAAAAGGGAATTGCTGCCCTAAAACTTAAATAAGTCTGCATCTTCTCTGGAAAAGTCTCAGGGTAGCTGTAGAATTGGTGACATATCATCAGCTCTGAGAAGGGAATGTCCCAAAAGGGGGTTCTTGAGTGCTTTGTCATGCAGGTTTGCAGTGTGGACAAGAGCAGCTGAACACTGGTCATTGTCTAACAACTGCCTGTGCTGCAGCTTTCTCCTGTAGTGAGTGAGCCAGAGTGTTTTGTAGTTTTGTGTTTATATGTGTGTCTGTCTCAACAGCTCTTGTAACATAGTTTTGCTGTGGAAATTTGCTGTTACAACAAATGCTGTGCTAACTGGTGATAAGACATTTTAGGAAGCAGCTCTGCATGTGCTATGATAAATGAACAGAAGGGCTATTTCATAGTGCTTTGGGGGGAGAAAAAAGAAGTCCTGTTTGCCCTCATTGTATCTATTTTTGAAAAAAGTTATCTTTTTTTCTTCTTAGCTTTTTTGTTTTGTTGGGGGTTTTGGCTTTGGGGTGTTTTTTTGGTTTATTTGTTTTCGGGTTTGTTTTTTTTTTTTTTTTTTCTGACTGCTAGTCCACCAGAGCAGCCCAGTATTTGGGAAATTTTCCCAGAATATGTTGACACAATCAGCTTGTTGTCTGTCAGTGTCCACAGCTGCTCTGCTGGGAAGGGAAAGGGACCTGCTTATTATTCACTGATGGTTTGTTGAATGCTTAGAGGCAAAGATTCCCAATCTCCTCTTCACCTAACTCCTTCATTTATTCTTCTGAGGAGAAAGCAATCCTGTTTGGAAGATGCAAAGGAGATGTAATGGGGTAGAGATGGGATAGTTATTTTCTTAAGGTAATTCCACCCTATTGTAAGATACATTTTCACATGGGTGGATGGGGAAGAGGTTTCTTGCCCAAATACGCCTTAGCAGTGTGGAGTGCACAAGCTTAATATCTGTGACTGGCTGACAAAACAGTGGTCTGGTTTTGTCTCCTCCTATAAGAAATACAGTCTGGATACAGAGAGAGAGAGAGAATGGCATTTGTTGCCCCCTCTTGTCACACATCTGTGTGCATGTATGCTTGTGTCTGTCCCCACTTAATTACAATTAAACCCAGTGCCTGGATGCAACCCAAAAGTCTCATGTGTGCTCCTGTGAATTTCACGAAAATAGGCATCCAGATGGAAAACAACTGCCCTGCTGAGGGAAGGCCTTCCAAATTCATGCTGTGTTAGACTTTGGGGAAACCACATAGGGGAGCTTCTCGGGTCATAGGATACATTAACTCTGTTGAACTCAAAAACCTACCTGTTGTGGGAGTGTTTGGTTTTCAGACTGCCAACAAACCTCTAAAATCAATTAGTCGTGCAGCTTTACTTGCAGTACGTATTTTCCTGCTGTTCACAGGTAGAAGCTATTTTATATTATCCCTAATTAGCTTTACATTCAGCTTTCCCTGCTGGCTAAGGCAGGCATTGCTTTGTGTACAGGAATTAGATCCCAGGTGCCTTCTGAGTTTTTCAAATTTCCTGGAAACCTCTCTGAATATCTGCAATGGTATTTGTTTGTGTCTAGCACGCCTGATGGGGGAGGAGAAAGTCTGACAACTGCTAAGTCTACATCAGAAACTTTGGCATTACACTTTGGGGTAAGTATAAATCCACTTCTTCCTGTGGCCAGAGTTCCATATTTCTTAGATTCAAATGGATCTTCACAGTTCAGAACTCTCAGAAAGCAGGAAAATGTGATTGTTTGGTTACACTGATTTTAATACATTTTATTTTTACCTATTGGTGTATGCACATGCATTGCAATCTGTTGGAAGATTGATCCAGGACTTTACGTTTCTTAATGTCAAGAATTTTCCCTTGTTTTAGAGATCTTGTGTGGGGTGTGGCTCTTTCACAATGGGGAAACGATGCAAGGCTGGGGGCTAATTTTCCAGCAGTTATTATGGCACTGAAATTTGGATAACTCAAGTGAAGTTCACCATCCTGTGGTTGTGTCTTTTGCAGACAATTGTTCTGCTAAGGAAAATGGCATAGAGAATGCTCCCACTTAATCTGATGTTTTCCCTAAAACCTCACCCACTAGTTTATTTGCCAGGCTTTCAAGGTTTCTCAATGCTAAAGCAGATCCTCCCCATCACCTCTCACTCTCCTCCTGCCACTTGCTCCACTTCTTTCTCGTCTTCCTACATCTTTTTTGCCCTGCCCTCAGTTTTCTGTCCCTTATTCCATTCTTTGCAAGTGGTTTCCTGGGAAGGAGATAGCACATTTTGAGGCTTGGGCTAAGCTGCCCAGTGGCTGCCGAGTTGCTTGGCAGAGCACAGGACATGGGGAATTGCTGAACTCTTCTATGCAGCCCCAGTTTTCACAGTTTGCTCCAATTCATCTGAGAGATTTTTACCCTCCCTTCCTGCTCAGTTGAAACCAGGCAAGCAACTCGAATGCTGTTAAGAGAAACCTTTCAGGCAGGTACAGTGCAACCATGCAAACACACACACACACTTAGAAAACCAGGGCCAGAAACATGCTGTGTCACCTAAAGAGTAAGAACATAATAGGATGTTCTCGCCCCAGCAGAGTGAACACATTCAGGGTGATGTGTGAGAGCAAAATTGGAAGCTCTGCCTCTATCTCCGTCCTGTCCAGTAGCTATCCTAGAAGCAGATAAATTGGTAATTTCATTCTTACAACTTCACCGCCCCTAAATTACCTTTAAAATTTATTTGCTTCATTTACTTAGGTTTTAAGAGATTATGCTTAAGTAATGCTTTGCCGCATTTAATGTTTTGTTGTATTTAAATTTAGGGTGTAATGATTGTCTGTATTAAATAATAGTAGCAACATCTGAAATTATTAATCAACGAAAGATGACAGATAATGCATGTTACGTTCTCTCTGTACTTTGAATAGTTTATCTCCCAGGTAACATAAGAAGAATGTTAAATCCTACTGGAACACATTCCTTGGCTGATGTAAATCGGCAAATGTACAGCAGCTGAATTTCTGGCCCATTATGTTTTCTATGAAAGATGTATTTGCCTTCTGAGTATTAATTATCCATGATTCTTTTACTTTTCTTGTTTTCTGCCTTTGCAGGTGCTGCTAATTCTCTCAATTTCTTCCAGAAATGGGAAAATTTATCTATATTAGGAAATGTGTTCTTCCTTTCTTCAATAAGCTGCATTTTCATTTTTGGCATCCATATTTAAATCCTAATGCACATAGAAATGTGAATGATGTGGGTTTTACTGCTGACAGTTTTAAATCCTACTATGCATCATCTGCATAGACAGCTTAACTCCTTCTTGTTCTAGCAGAAGACCATGTATTATTTTGCAAAAGATGACCATGTCACACACTGCACAGATGTCTCTGTCAACAAACTGCCCCCATCTTTAAGTCCTAAAATTAAATCAGGTAATAAACAGTGCAGCAAGGCTGGATGCTGGAGAGGGAATGAAGGGAAGGCCCAGAGTCCCTTACCCCCCAGCCTGCTGGCACTGGCAGATGCTCCAAAGGCTCCCACCCAAAGGGACACAGTTGAAGATGTTCCTTTCCCCATCCCTGATTCCCCCTTCAGAAAAGCTCAGGGTTAAGCCCACAATTTCTGAGCTCTGGAGTGACTTCCCATGTCCTGCTGCTGTATGTGAGGGGCATTTCAAACACAAGTGGGTTGTATGCCAGGGCAACGAATGTCCCGTACTGCTCCAGAGGAATTCATCACTGGTGACCTGCGTCCAGCAGGCATGGTTGGAGCCACAGCCATGGGAGAGACCCCCTCCCCATGAGCCTGTGTGTGCTATTTGCCACCTCTCAGTGTTTCCCTCAGGAGCTGCAGCCTGGGTGGAACAGGGGAGAGGGTTAATCCTTCTGTCTCCACAAGAGTTTAATTAGAAGGGAATTGTCTTTGACTTAATTTCCTCTCTTGTCTCCACTCAAGCCTAGTGGATCAAAAGAAATGCAAATTGAAAGATAATATTTTGGATGTGCCCGATTTTAAAGTTGAACATGAGTAATCTTTCATGCCTCTGACTTAATGTCTGTATCATTTTTGTCATGAAAGTCTTGAAACAATGAGTATTTCCTTGTGTGACAAAAAGAATTTACTTTTCATCAAGAGAGGAAACCTGAGTGATCCCTCACGGTACTAGAACACAGCTACTAATTACCTCATGTTATCAAACCTGACATTATCCTTTAGATTAAAATACCATACGTTCTATTTTATAATGAGAGGGCAAAGACCCAGTTACTACAAAGTATGAAGCTGCTGCATGTCAGGTGCCACTACATAGCAGGGTTTATTCACACAGAAATTCAATTGGCTGATTATTAGATTATTGGTTAATACAATTTAATACAAAACCCTTCTTCTCTTTTTTCTTTTCTCTTCCTTTCTTTCATTGTTATTTTGAATTATAGGACTAGGAAAGTATTTTTCAAGTGGTTAACTTAAGTTTGCTTTCCAACATCTCTTTATTTGTGAAGAAATGAATTCAAAGGTTCTGTTTTCTTTTTAGTGCTTGTGAAAATGAAGGATAGTTGTGTCTGCACTACAAGAAGGGTGATTTAGGTAAATGTCTCTGAGGCAGCTTGAGTCAATTCAACTTAGACTTGCCGTGAAATTCTCTATTGCTTTCCTACAAACCTTCCCAAGAGAAAAGATTTACTCTTGCTGAGCTGTATTGGAGTAGAATGTAGTTTTGTTGGTGTCCCACATTATGCCTGACAAAAAGAGTAGAGAAAAACGCTACGTTGAACCACATCAGTGGGGAGGAGAAAAGATTTACTCACTTTTTCTCTGCATGTTAGCCTGGGGGTGATGGATGTCAGTTGTCGTCTGTAAAATTCATCAGACTTGCCCAAGAAATCTATAGGGATTTTTTTTATTGATGGTTTTGCAAGAGTTCCTCATTTTCAAAATGCACACAAGAGATCTTTCCACAGCTACTTGAGTGCAGATATTAGAGCCCTACAGGTTGGCTGACACATTGGTAGAAAAAATGCCCAGGTCTACGTTCAGCCCTAGCTTGGGAAGGCCTAAATACAAATTTATAGATAGGAAAAAAACCCAAAAAACCCCACCTACTTCTCTGCCCTTCAGACCATACTGTTCTGAGAATGTGCTCCAGATCTACACCATGGAACACATGGGAAGGCAAAGTCCTCAGACAAAACAAAGGGAGAAGATGCAAGGGTAAATGCTATTTTTCCATTACCATTGCACTTATTCATAGATTGGGAGAAATAAGTTGTGCCTGCTCTTGGAACAGAGCCATTCCTTTGCTCATGCAGAGACATCTCTCAAGCCAGCTGTGCTGCCTCTGAGTTCCTTGTTATCAACTATTACAAGTGTGGGGGAAAGCAGCAAAATCATGACAATGATAAATGTTGCTTCTTTACACATTCACATGGTGCCTGCCCGGTTTCTGGTTCAAAAGCCCCACTGTGGTCGGGCTCTGAGTAAACAGAGTTATTAGCAGTCATGGGAGGCTGAGAAGTTGGAGGTTGGAGCTGACCAGTTGTTACAGAAAAACAACAGATTCCTCCTCTTCTCTTTTTTTTTTTCTTTTTTTTTTTTTTTTCTTTTTTTCCCCTGGGCGCCTTTTATTGCTGAATCTTTCACACTCTGGAGAAGAGCACTGCTGTTGTCTGGTGGCTAAAAGCAAAATCACATAAAGGGGGAAGAGAAAGGATAGTAAAACCAAGCTGTCTCTCGCCCCCAGCTCATTCACAAGTGCAGCAGGGATCCCGTAGGCTCACCAGGTAGTGCCCCTGGGCTGGCACTGTGCCCATCTGTGCCATCTGCTGAGTATCAAACCTTCCTCTGCTTCCCATCACGTAGAGCCTGCTGCAGCCAGGCACTGCTTTCCTGCTGAAATCACTGCAGCACACAGCCAGCCCAGGTTAGCAGTTCAGTAGCTTTTGCTACAAAAAAGGGGCAGGGGCAGGAGGAGGGTGCATTGCATCTTTGTATTTTCACAGTTATAATCTCTGTTATGGTATTGAATGTAATAGGACATTTCTCTAGCTATTTACAAGAGGTCAGGGCAAGTGTCCTGCTTCCCATATGCCATCTCACTGAAGTGGCTCTTGTTTGCTGAGTACAACTTCAGGAGCAGGTTAGTGAAACAACCACAGTGGAATCATTGATGTGATTATTGGGTTGAAGGAGAACAATAAATAAAAATATTTTGTGTATATTATGAGATGCAGGACTCAAAATGACAGACTGTGATATAAAAATGGGAACGAAATAGAAAATTGAGACCCAAAAAAAAGGCAGTAGTAAAAAGCTCAGTATTTTATTCCATGTCAGATGGTTTCTCTTCTATCTAAATTGGCATGTTTCCTAGAACAATATTGTTTAAGGGAATAGCTGGCCCATCAGAATGTTTTCTTTCTGCTGTGTATCATCTGCCTGGCCTTTTGCTCTGATCAGAAAGGTAGAGTATGAGAACAGAGGGAAGCTTGAAGGGAGAAAAATTCCATGCCTCTGAACAGCAATGCAGCAGCTCCAAGCAAAGTCATAGAAGTATAAGAGAAATTCACTGGTAGGTTAAGCATTGACATTTTCAACAAGAGAAAATACATCCCAACTATCATAATTTCTTTCAGGTTTTACAAGGCCACAACTTCAGTACTTCAAATCAATAAGAATGTTAAGACTAGTTTTTGAGATTACAGTAAAGCCATCTAATTTCCACAGCACAAGGAATTTCCAATGAATTTTGTAAAACCCATATGTCTAGAAGTCTTGCATGTGAACAGAATTGTGTTGTTCTAGTCCTAAAAATTGAAAATACAGGATGGTACAAAATGTTTTGAAATGTCATGTGACTGTCCGCTTGGATCAGATGCTCCTAAAAACGCCTGTTCTGTTAGAAAATTAGATTTTATTTCAACTCCTGCTGGTCTGTGTTAAAGAAGACTTGGATTTAAAGGCCCATCTGTCTAAAAAACCCAACCACAGAAGAATTTAATTTCCAGTCTCATAAGCCTGGGCTCTTTGGAGAACTCTCACATCTAGCATTTTACCTTTTGGGGTTTTGTTTTGCTTGCAAAGTTGGGAATCTTGGAGACACATCAAAATTAAAAGTAGGGTGGGCAAAAGAGGTGTTTTGCCAGGAATAGTGCAAGTTTTACATGATGTTACTTTTTGACTGCTTTTCTTTCAACTTGAATGGGCTCACTATACTTCGGAGCACTTGCAAGAATAGCTCATGCATTGATATGTGTTGTTGGGTTTGAAGTGTTAGGCAGACACCCTAATAAATAGGGTGATTTTTAAAGAGGAGGAGCACCAAGTGACACCTCGTGAGTTATTCACTTTTATTTTAATCAATTTGCCAGCTTTCTTGCTAAGCTTCTCATGTTCTCAAATGCAGATCCAGTAGTTTAGCTGATTTTGTGCTGAGGCAGTTCTGATGGACCAAAACCAAAGTTTTCAAGACATACTTGCCAAATTCACCAGTGCTGATCTGGAAGTCAAATACCTCCAGGTGTTTTAAAGAGTGAAAATGCTGGAAACTGAGTATCTCACTGAGAGTTTTGAGTCCTTTTCAAAACCTAACGTTCATATTGCCACCTCTCCCTCAGATCCTTTGAAAAATACAATTCTAAATGTGTACGTTGAGCATTTAAAAATTAGTCTTTGGGTTCTTTTTGGAAACAACTCTGCAGCTCTTTTGAATGGAGTTAAGGTAATTACTGCATCCCCTGAACTCTACTGACTTGGTGCAGATAGGAAAAAAAAGCCATCAATGCCTTGCATTAACACTTAATTGCATTTGACTAAAGCACACATTTGCTGAAAGCAGGTACTCCAAAAACCATGCAGATGTAATTTTAAAAATGTTGAAATTAATTGGCTTGAGCTTTTTACTTTTGCTAAAATACAAGTCAACGCTTTTACATTTAAAAACCTCATTTCTGTTTCCAGAGATTTTTTTGAGACTGTAACCAAAGCCAAAGAACAGCTGTACCACACAAGCACAGGAAAGAAACTCTTGTCTTTTCCCTCAAAATACATGGAAAACCATACTTTCTGATCTTGCTACAGCTGATTTACTACATTTTAACTTGGCAATTTAAAGTCATATGCCAGAGATTTATGTTGCTTTACTTTTACCAAAACTCTTTCTCTTATGTAGCTTGGTATCAGTTCAAGTTGGGTTCACTGTTTTTTCCAGAGCACGATGCCAGGATCAGAATCCCCTTGACTTTGCTGTGGCGGCCACTGCTTGGGCTGAACCCCCAGCTGAGGAAGCAGCTGCTCAGAGTATTTCCTACAGCTGAAGAGAGAGCCTGCACCAACTCCAGGACTCGCCTGTGGGTCATCACATTGCTTTTGGAGGAGATTTTTAAGGAGTTGTGGGACTTCAGACTCAAAGGATTACATCATGGTGAAATCAGGTCTTGCAGTTACTGTGCAGAGGTACAGAAATTGGTCTGGGCTAAATGGAAATAGTCCACTTCTTTTCTGAGGAAAATGTCTCTTCAGCCTGACTTAAAGCATTCAGTTCAATGTCCACCAGGTGTTTCAGGTTGTTCATTTGGGGGTTGCTACTTCAGATTTTGCCCTTTTCATGTGCCACCTCCAGACGTTTCTTTTTGAAACCAACTGTATGCAGATCTCCATCATGTCTGATCTTTCTCTTTCCTAGGCAAAACTGCTCATCAGACAACCAGAATTTACAGTTTCCATCTGCCCCAAGCTGGACTTTTGGGCTGGTGGAGTAGCTGCAGGCTGCTAATCTCCTAAGAAGCACAGGATTTTGGGTCTGTCTGTGCCACAGTACCAAAAGTTCATTTATCTCTTTCTAGTAAGTACATGCAATGTGGACACACACTGCTTTTATGTAACCCTCCTTTAGGGGAGCATCTAAGGTTCTTTTCCAAATACTCCTTTGAGGCTATGTATTGGCTGAGTACATCCCATAATAATCCTGATCTGTGCTTACAGTAAAATCTACTCATGGTTTCTACTGGTTTTGCTGGGTAAGGTAGATGGTGTTTTGTGGAGAGCGTACAGCCTGAGCACAGTGGTGTAGTGGCATTTGGGCTGACCTGTTCTAACTTCAGAGCTGTGCACCGAATTAAATGCAGCAGGGAGAACTGCAGGACTCCTTTTCCTGAATGGTAGAAGTCCCTCTTGAAAGGCACAGGGAAGCTGGAATTGCTGTATGGCCCCCTGTACTGATACAACACCATTTCAAACGTTTAAACAACAGTTTAATTTTTCTGGGGAGAAAATGTCTCTAAAATTTCTGGGGAAAAAGTGAAGTAAACCTTCAGAAAACCGCAGATGGAAAGCTTATATTTATGTAAAATGGAAACATGCTGTGAATCATTGGAGAAAACCTATATTTTCTTGCCAATTATAACAATATTAGGTAGCAGTGAAGGTTTCCAAGGCAACCTGGCCACAGATGCATTCATGTGAAGTGTGTGTGACTACCTGCTTTGTCAAGCCAATGGATGCATGTCAGGAGGTGGTGTGTGGGGGGAGTACAGATCATTTCATCAATCTACACTACAAAAACTATTTAAAAGCAGAGGATTTGGTGCTTTTTTTTTTTTTTGTGTGTGTGTGTGTGTGTATGACTGATAGTGCTTAGCATTTCACTGCTTTTCTAGAATAGGTAAGTTGTAGGAATAGGCAAAAAGGTGGGAGCCAGGCTGAAGACACCTTGCTGGTGGAGTGTCCAGAGGGGTGTTACAGGAGGCCTTCTGGGCAAGCTAGTGTCAATTCTGTTCATACATCCTCTGTAGATGAAACAAATGTACAGCATCTTCCCTGAATAAACTCTCTTCTTCCTTTTGCTTAAACTGACACCAGCCTGTATTTCCCAAGGTGTTAAACCAAATTCAATTCAGCAGCAATTGCAGCACTTGGTACCATCTTCTTTTTGTCTGTCCCTCATTCCTCTCCAACACATCTTTATTTGGTATATTGAAGCTTTCCTGGCCTCTCCAGCTGTCCTGTGAAGCACAGAGAGCAAAACACACAGTGTGGTCCTCCCATACGTTTTCTTCAGGCCATCACTCTTGTTTGCTCTGAAGAGCCATTGCAGTTAAATGTGTGAGGATGCTGCTGTCAGTCTCCAGGGAATTCACTGCCTCGTCTTTGACCTTTTAGAACCTTCTAAGAACTGTAGATTAGGTTTATTTAGAAAAAAACCATCAGGGCTGCCCAATACCTGATACAGCTGTCAGGGAAATAATAAAACAGCCCCATAGCCACCCAAGGGAACTGAGAAAGGAATGTGGGTCATGTTCATCAGCCTTGACTGCTTTCCAGATTGCTAAGGCAGCTGTGACAGCCATGATGCAGTGATGCAGAGTCCATCCCTCACTGTAGCTGGTCAGGTAAACTGAGCCTGCAGGTTTGAGCTGACATCACTGGGAGCAGGGAAGATCACCAAGGGATGCAGCTGAAGCCTGAGATTTGGCCAAAAATTTCCATTGTTCTTCAGTAGCAGTCCCCTTTCCAAATTAGTTTTTCCTCAGGAAAAGGCTGAAAGGATACCCAACTATCTTTCTCTAAACCAAAAATGTCACGGTATTGAGTTCACTGTGACTTTGCAGCTTCCCCTGGGAATTAACAACAGTCATGGGAGGTGTTCAGTGTGCAGTTACTCACTGAAAAATGCCTGTGTGATGCCTGCTGGCAGTGGTGTGAGGGCTCCAACCACACTGAAACCCTGGAAATGTGCACAGCCACGTTCCTAACTCAGCCCTGCTTTCCGAGTGCCCGTGGCAGCTGCTGTGTGCAGAGAATGTCAATCACGCCCTGAGCACCCAGAAGTAAGCCTGAATGAGAAATCAAGGTGCTGGGAATTTGTGCTGAAATTATTTCACCTAACTGTCGCCTTTTACCGTGGATTGCAAAATGTCCTTTGTGCATGAAGTGTATACTCACACACATCTAAGTCAGCTCAAGAGCTCACACTGTTGTGCAGTGAGAACCCACCCAGATAACCAAGCTAGGAAAACCTAGTATCTACCTTCCCAGAGATTTTCCTCTGCACTGGCTGTCCTGAAATTGTAGGCATAAGCCTGTTTTTCCCTTAAGATAAAACTTGGAAAGAGCCAGGCCAGATTGTGTCCTTTCAGTACCTAAAAGGGGCCTGCAAAAAAGCTGGAGAGGGACTTTCTAGCATGGCACTTAGTGGTAAGACAAGGAGAAATGGCTTTAAGCTGACAGAGAGTAGGTTTAGATGGGATATTAGGAATAACTTTGTTAGTGTGGGGGTGGTGAGGCACTGGAACCGGTGTCTCAGAGAAGCAGTGGGTGCCCCATCCCTGGGCATTGATGGAAGGCATCTAAAGGTGGCAGTAGCTCTTAAACACTAAATATGTTATTGAATACTTTGGCCCAAGTGATTCAGGTGCTCTTAACACTTAAGTCTTGTGCTTAAGCCTCTCAGCCCCCTTTGGGTTCCACATTATTTGGTCTTCTGGGTTCCAGAGAAAGCTACATCAAGCTCTTGCCTCTGAAGGCAAAATCAAACACAGGATTGAATTGCCTTTCCTTTCTACAATATGGGACACTTGACAGAGCTACAGAAATCCCATTTGAAAAACGATAGCTGTTGATTTTCTGCTTGCTGAGAATTATTAGTATTTTTTCTATCCTGCAAAACCAGCCATTAAATCAGCAAAATGCTTTGGCATTAGAACCATTTGGAATATAAAAAATACTGCTTCTTGTTGAACTGCAAATGTTGAGTAGCAAAGTTAAGGGAAAATCTAAAAGTACAAATAACGATCTTAATTTGAAAGACATTTTACAAGTAAACATACTACAGTTGTAGCTACAAATCAGGTAATTGCTGAACATTTTCAAACTCAGGAGTATAAAGTTAAAAACAATAAAATCAAATTTAAGTCCAAACAAATAATAGGCGAATTTTAAGTAGAAGGTTCATATTATTGATTTTTTTTTTAATGGACCATTTCTTTATATCTAAAACCTCAGATATCACATAGTGGTCTCTAATCATCTACATTACAATATTTAAATGAGCATATACTTTAACATAAAGTGGTTTACAGTTGGTTTTTCTATTACTGTATAAGAAATGTATCCATAAAACATAAAAAGGTCAACTACTTCAATGAAATAACTTTTAAAAATAATACAGTTTTACAGCCATACATAAATATATGTATTTTATTATGTCAAAGAAGATGAAAGAATATAGCTCAGTGTTTAACTGCAGATCTTTGAAGGAGGATACATTAGCTTTAAACTGGGATGTATGATCATTGAAATATATTATTTCTGCTTTGGACTTTATATTTCCAAGCGAAAGGTTTTTCTTCTCTGTACTTCCCATCTTTTTTCCCTGCTCATAACACTTTATCAAAGTACTAATATGTCTTGTCACTCTGTATTTTAGTAACGACTGATTAGAAACTGAGGGCTGTGCTGGCCCCCTGCATTCTGTCCCACTCAGAGGCCCAGCTCTGCCATGCCAGGACAGCCCAGCTCTTCTGACCCATGCTTTGGGAGGGTGCTGGTAGCTGGGACACAGAGCAAAGCTGAGGTGCAGCCACAATGCAGGTGACAGAGAGGGTCTGGAAATATCCCCAGCTGAGATGGGGCTTTGAGGAGAACATGCAGAGAGATGGTTCTTAGGTTGATGGATGTGGAACATTCATCAGAACTCCCTGAGAAGGTAGAAGGAAAGGGAGAAGAGATCAGAAAACACATTTTGTATATGCATTTGGCCCTCCTATCTGCCTGTGACAAAGTATGGCTTGGTCTGAGCCGATCCCCAGAGAGGTTCCAAATCCCTGGATTGGTTTTATAACTTCTGACAAGTCTATAGCAGCCCAGAGACCTCTGCTGAGCTGCCAGATAGTTTCTCCTGTACAGGCTGCCAGCATTTCCCCTTGACTGTGGGATCCCAGGAATATGGATTCCCAAAGCATCTGCTGTTAACGAATATCTCTAGGCCATACCCAACCTAAGTTTTATGCAACTAATTAAAAGGGTAAGCTTATTTCAGAAGAGCAGCTGTTCACAGAGTTGGGAGGTAGAAGTAAGGTAAAAAGCATTCCCATTCCCTACACATCCTTCCTCTGAAGCAATCAATAAGTTTAATTAGAGTGGTTAGGAATGAACTATGAAAGCAGCAAAGTTAGTATCAGATAAATTAGGGAAATATTGGGACACGAGATATATTTGTGACATTTTTAACAGAAATCTGACGTCGGTAATTGCCAGTGCTGCTTGGTATGAAGGGGAGGAGTGCGTGCATCAGGGCCTGGGAGCAGAGGAAGGAAAGTCTATTATAATCCATCCAATTCACACACTGTAACTGCAGTCTCCATAAGTGATTGGAGGGGAGTGTGATATAACACCCACGCCGCCCTGCTTGAAAATACTGGTGTTCTCTTGCTGATTACCCCCAAAGTCAATGGGTAACATACAGATTTGGTATAATGCAGTATGATATAATCCTCCTGCGTGCAAGTCATTTCACTTTGCAGGTACACTTGGCTTCTTTCTAGCACAGAAAGAAATCAGTTCAAAATAAGCCACATCTCTTCCACTCCCACTTGCAGCTGTGCTGGACCATGCATCTTAAAAGTGCTTAAATACATATTTTTAAGGAGATCGTCTCTCAAATGATGGGCACAACTCTAAGTTGTGGAGGTTCTATGGTAGGGATCATTTATAACTGCAGTCATTGCCTTCCTAGAGAAAGAATTTTAAGAAAACACTTTAAGTCAGATTTTGTTTGTGGTGGGGCTGTTCATACTTTTGAAGTTATGCCTGTTCTTAAGAGACTGTGCTCAGTTTGGGTCAAAACGACAGAGAGAACCATTCATAGCAAATATCTTTGTGAAAAATGCTATAGATCTGTTGATACCAGAATGTTTTGTGGGCATATCCTTTTAGTTCTTCTGCTGTAGTAAAAATACCTGAAATTTTGTCTGAGGCACTGAACTGAAAAATTTTATTAGCTGAAACACCTGAATTTCCAGTGTAAAATTGCTCCTTGCATCAATATTTTTTGTATTCAACTGAGACTCTTCAAAGCAAAACACTTCGCATTTTGGTGGATTTTTTTTCTGAAAGGAAAGGTTTCATTTAGTGTGGAGGAGAGAAAAGATTGGATTATTTAGTCTTAAGGAGAGAACATGATGGAGGACATCTTTCCAAATAGATAAAAGGCTGCTGCAGTAAGGAAGGCAATAAATCTGCTCTCCATGTTCAGGGTGGATGTAAGAAGAAATAATGGGACCCTAATAGAAGAGAAAAAAAAACCCAAAACATCAAGGTAAGCATTAGGAAAATATTCTACTGGTAAGGCTATAGCTCTTGAAGAATTCTGCCTGACTGGAGATCTCCACCATACTATCTCAAATCTAGTTTTGAGGTAAAGCACCCTCAGGATAACAGAAAGGACTTGTTCTGCCTGAGGGCTGGATAATCTCTGAAGTGTCTCCAAGGCTTGGGATTCTCTGATGCTGAGGGCTGCTTTTTTAAAGACAAAGCACTGCTAATATGGAAAGAGTCTGGTAAGAGATTGTAGATGCAGCAAGTAGACTCTCAAAGAGAGTTTCCTTTGGACAGCAATGGCCTTGGCAGGCTGGTGTGGCTGTCCCCAGGCTTTGCACATGCCTTGCCTGTTTGTGGCCTGCATGTGCACAGGCACAGATGGGGCTGGCAGAGGCAAAATATTTCTTATAATCCTTCTAAGAAATGACAAATTAAGGTGCGATTATAGAATTGTTAAAAAGGAATTACCACAGAGGAATTTCCAGATGGTCATTCAGAATTACTATTGAAGAGTGAACAGCAAGGCTGAGTTGTTTATCCAAGCACAGTTCTTTCTTCTCTTTGTTTTGGGTTGCAGAGTCCCATTCAGTCTTCTAGCCCATGTAATAATGTCTTACTCAGTCCAGTTACAGCTAACTTTCTGCCTGCTAGTTCCGTTTTCTTGTCCAGTGCTGATAATATTCTTCTAAACTGAATTCCTCAAGAATATAAAATGATGGGCTCGCTCTCTTCCCTGCTGTGGAAAATAACTTTGAGACTTTTTTGGCTGGTGCTAAGCTTATTTTGACTGAGTGTAAGGGATGCTTTGGTACAGTTCTGTGGAGCAGCATGCAATTCTGCATGATAGGGTATCAGAGCAAATCACTGCTGATAACCTTCTGGGTTAATTGCTGTGCAATGAGTGCCTTGAATCAGCACATTATGTTTAATCTCAGAACACACTCTGGCTCTCTTTACTGTGACTATGTGTCTATGGGGCTTCCAATTGTTATTTATGCATGATAGGTGACGCTTATTTCATAGCTACCTAAGTGATTTAGACACAACAGTTTAACTATTTTGCAGGAGCTCATCCCTGTAGATGATTCTGGCATAATATGCTTTGCCAATGTTTCTACATATCCCAGCTAATGCATAGATAATTCCCTACTCCTTTCTTTCATCAAAGCTTCTAAATCCTTTTTGTTCTAGCTACACTTTTTGTAAGTCTTTTAAGTGCTGACCACTGCACATGAGTCTCAGAGGTCACCATGAGATCCTGATGGAAATGCTCATCAAACTGGAGGTCTCTGTATTTAATAGTGTCCAAATGCTGTCTTTATTTCACATGGTCATCTGGGAGATGATCCCAGGGATGGAGGAAGATTTCAGTCAAATCAATGGAAAAATTATTGTCACTCCTTTAGCTCATGCCCACAGAAACTCCAGAAATCAAAAACCTTGCAAAGCACAGGACTTGTGGCTGCTGAGGATTAGGCTGTATTGCAGCCTAAAATATAAATTATAAATTGTATTGTATTTTACTAAGGAAAATTTCTCAAGGTGTTTCACAGGAACTGGATTCACATTCTTATTGAATTTTGTGACAAATTAGATTTTGCTACTTCTGAAAAAATATACCTTTATGATCTAACTGGATCAATGCTATTGTGGTCCTAAAAGGCACAGTGCTAACACAGCATCGAGTTTCCCTAGGTTAAAATAACACAGCATGACAAAATTATATACTAAAAAGTAGGGCTGAGGAGGCTCTTGTTCACAAATTCATTGACCAGTCATGTGACAAGAGAAACTCTGGTAGCTTGCTCAATACTTCTTCACTATTCACACTGCTTGTGTTCAGTCTGCTTTTTCATTAGGTCTTGCACTTCCAAATGACAACATTGTTCACAACTAACTATTTAAGTATTCTTGCCATAGCAGATTGTAAGGGAAGGCGGCTTCTGTTTCTCTTTTAATCTCTGACCCAAGAAATTGTGCCTCTGCAATGCTCTTTCATTTATTACTGTATCGCTCACAGCTTCATTTTTTGTTGTCTCACACCTCCTTGTCTGCAGTATTCCATCCATAGTAATCAAGGGTGTGACTGAATTTACGTCACCTTGTAATGTGGGGAGCGGGGTAAGAAAGGAAGGGAGACAGTGCTGCATACACCCTTTTCATCTCAGAAAAATGATCTGGGGACACAACATGCAGTTAGTTCAGCTGTAGTAAAAACCAAAGGAAATGCTGTTTTCTTACACTGCAGTCAGCTAGAAGCTATTATAACCACTTCCACTATTGGTATCAAAATAAATCTTGGCTTCCAGATAAAGCAGTATAAGTTTTCTTTGCAGGTTCATAGAGTAGCTCCCAATTTACATCTTATATACAGAATCTGTGAAAGGAATGTGTATTAACTTTTTCATCAAAGTGTAGGTCTTTGCTTTGTAGCCTGTGAGGCTTTCCATCTCTTCTTTATTGCTTTCAAGGCTGGTAGTGTGCTCACAGTGAGGACTGCTAAAAGTTATTTTCCCTTAATCCTTCTCCGTCACACACTTGGACCTAGAGTCTAAGCCTGGCTTATAGATTTTAAAGTTAACCTTAAGCATTCATGAAAGAAACTTACTGCAAATATGACAGTAGCCTCTGTAGCTTCTTTATCATTGAAAATTTTATGATTTTTTGGAGGGGATTTTAAACAAAATATCATTTGAAGTCATAAAATGCACATCCGTGAAAGAAGTCATGTGGCTCAAAATACAATGTAGACACAGGAGTAAACAGCTCTGGCAAAAGTGCTCTCAACTACCCTTGTCATGTAGAATGACTAACCTGCTAAAATCATACTTATCATTTCACACAAATGAGGAGATAGGTTTCAGTAAAATGCAGGACTTTTCTGATAAATTGCAACGATTTCCATGGAAATGATAAGGATTTTATTACTTGGGCTATTTCTGTGGATCTGTTGTGTCACTGCTATATACCCTTTTCAAGTTGCACCTGCGTAAAAGATTTTACTGGCTGGAAATAATGATTTCTAGTTTGAGGAAAGTTTTTGTAGAGAACCTTTGCTGATCCTGATCACTTCTTGGTATAATACAGCTCTTTTAATAAATTTAGATCTTAGACTTGCTTGCACTTTAGGCCAGGGTTGAGGATTATCCCATAAAGGGTAGGTTTGCATTCTAATCTAATGAGAAGAAGGAAAAGATTAGACGGTGGCATTCACTGGTAAATTAGGAATATCCTTCATTTGTGGTGAAAGTTAACATTGTGTGGAAATGTATACTGTATTACCAGCAGTTTTCTTCTTGTACCCTGTGTATTTCTCCATACTTTCTACTGTCACTCAATTTTTGTAGAACGTTCCATCAAGAATTTCTCTAGTGATTGACAGCCTGAGACTGGGCATTTAAACTTGTGGAATGGTATAGTGTGTTAGGTATGCTGTGATTTTTATTTGGATGAATGCTTTCAAAGCAAACTTTCATCTGCAGTAAAAAGTTTTGGGCATGTTATGAGTCAGCAAACCATCATTATTCTTAACAGGCAAAAAAGAGAAGCCACTCTTTTCACCAGAATCTGACACAAGTGAGGGGACTGCAGAAGAATTTTGCAAACTTGGAAAAGCATGGAAGAAGTAATCAATGTTATGTGCTGGAAATGACAGGTACAGAGCAGCAATTAGCCACCTCAAGAGTCAGATATGGCTGGAAATGTTCCAAAGTACATTGCAGCTGAACTGTGGATAGAGATGCTGCCATGCCCACTCCCTCCCCGGTCACTGAAATGATGGTTGTTGCCTTTGCCTACCTCAGTGTCAAGTGCTTCTTCTGTAAATTTTGGGACACAGCAGGCTACAAGGAAGAGGCAGCCTTTAGACCCACACTGCTCACATCTGCTCCAGTCCCAGCAGGCTGTCGTGGCTAAAATCCTGAGGCTACACTGCTGATCTGTCTCAGTTGTGATACGTGGCCCTGCATAGAGGCCCCTGAATTAGCTGCTGCAGGTACTGCAGGTTGCCTGCCAGGCTGCTTTAGCTGCTGATATACTGCAGGACTTTGCTGTCCACATTCTGGTTTAGAACAGTTTTGTGATTATTCCGACCCTCCTGTGATGAGACTTAATACACGTTAACCTTCTTGGGAGGGAAAAGGCCATGCTCAGGTACCTGGGCTCCTTGTTACATAATGCCTCTAAACTCAGCTTGACAGAGGCAGGAATGTCCATGAATTAGTGTTAAATGAAACAAGGAAGAGAGGAATGACAAGTGTTTTTCGTGTATGGATATGTCTTCTGGGGATGACCTACAGAGAAACTGTGCAGTGAAAGGAATATTTGATAATGGCTAACACTCAGTGAGCAGTCAAATCCAATGAAGATATGCCTTTAAAATCATCTGTGCTACATGAAAGAGAAGTGCAGAAAATTACCAATGAATTCCTCAAGATAGTAAATAATTTTTAACAGAATAGGCAGAAGATGATGCTGCACAAGGACCTATCTTTCATAGCTTTAGTTTTTATAATGATACCACAGCAACTACCTTTTGTCATGAGCAAAAAAAAGTGCTTTCTTTGAACGTAAGTGCTCGTAGTTGCATAATATGAAACCTACTGATGCATATAATGGTAGCATTGGGCCGCCTGAGCACAATGTACGCTTTAAAATTAATCTCTGCACACATCAGCAAGCGCATGCAGATTCTCCCATGTTGACAAGAGCAGTGCACTTTTCAGGGGAAGCCAAACTTTCAAAGGCTGGCAGCTGGAGTTTGTAAGCTTGTTGTTCCGTTATTAACTCTGTAAGCCTTAGGGAAGGGGTAATGGATGAGATGATCCCAAGAGGTCTGTCCCAGACCTACTTTGTTTGGTTTCATGGTTCCTAACCAAGCAAGCAATATGCACAAGTGTTCTCTGAAATGAGCAGAGGGAAAGAGATGTGTATTAGTTATGCAAGACTAATATGCAAGACTGTTCTGTTCCAAGCTATGTAGTCCATTCCAGAGTTCAGTAAAGAACAGGTGCAAGGAGCCACTGCCTCAAGGGTGGTGCTTGGAAGGGACCCTGTGACCCCTGGTGATGCTGAATGTACTGTGAGGAAAACCACAAGAGTGTAAAGAATTGATTTCAAGGGAGTGAGTTTGGGCAGGACAAGACCGTTAGAGAGAACCTCTCCCAAGGTTCTGAAATGAGCAGACCTTGCCAACACTGCTCATCAAAATCTCATTTACTTTCAGCAAGGAAAAGTGGCATTTTACAGTGATACCAAAATCACTCAGCCTATATTATAAATACCAAGCATTTGAATCCCAATTGCAGAAATGTACTGGGTTTCCCTGTTGCTGTCTTGTATGCTGTGATCCTTTAGGAAGTGTGGGTCTGGGGTAGAGGTCATGCTCCCACTCAGGGCAAGGCCAGCACTTCATCCAACCATGTTTGCTTGGGGCTTTGTCTGCTTGGGACTTGAAAGCCCCTGAGGTCTAAGATTCCTGTGCTTACCTGTCCTCCCAGTGAGTACAATGCAATCCATTATCTGCTCTCAGGACTGGGGTTGCCAGAGATTAAACAAGCCTGGCTAGAGACTGTAGCAGTATCTCACCTCTTTGCAGACCTTTTGGTGCTCCAGTTGTCATCTTCAACCACCCCTTGCAGATTGCCTTGAAGAGACTTTCCTTGCATATTTGTTGGCTCCATTTTTTTCCCCCACTTTTTACAGAAGTGGAAGGACACATTTCTTTAGAATAAAATCTGTCCCAGTCTTTTTGCAGTCCTTTGACTACAGCAATGTATTTCTGGTTTTCTCCCTTTGCCTTCTTCCCACAAATCAAGCAAACCTTCATTTCAAATTTTAAATGGAACCCAGATGATTTGTAGGCATTTTGTTATGCATTGTAGAATATTTGTACATTTATGAGCTCAGGTCAGAATTTTCCTTGTGTCTAGAAGAATGAGCTATCTTTCCCCATCAACTTTCAGGGGCTTTCAGGCATACATGAAAATACCCTGAGTGATATAGGTACCTACTGAAAGTCATTCAGACAGAGGACCTATTGCATTGTTAAAAATATGACTTTCTTCAGTGTGTTAAAAATCCCAGCTGCAAGAGCTGTGCTGATAGGACGTTAAGATGAACTCTGCCTTTTTGTAAAACAGGATAGTTTTTCTCTGTCTTCTGGCAGATATGCAATCCAGAAAAACAAGTCATTAAAAGATTCATTTGTAAGGATAAACAGAATTGACAAATAAAGCTGTTTTTTGAAACTAGGCTGAAAAAGTATTTTTTTCTTGAGAGGTGATGATAGATTTCAAACCTCAGCCTATGCTACCTAATGCCTACACCACAGTTCTTCTCCCAATTAGCTGTTTGTAAGGCAGAGCCATCTTCCACTTGTCACATTATAGACTTTATTCAAATTAAATACCTGAAAGAAAAACCTCCAACCTGTCCAGTACTACTGAGCAGGAATTCTATTATGTAAATCTACTTCCATATTTTGGGAACAAATGATAGGCAGGACACGAAATGGAAAAATAAATTATATGCACACAAGTAAAAGATCAGTCAGGCAATGTACTGAGGTATCATTAGGGCTGATGAATCACTATTATCATTATAAAAATAACATATAATGCTTCAAATCCTGCATCATGGTTGACTTCTTTGCTGATGAATATTTATGCAGTTTCTTTTGTTTCTTTGTATGTCTAACAGATGCCAAGCTAAGTTCAATAGACAAATTGCATCTCTGTGAACTGTCACAGCCTTGTCCTTGTTTTTTCTAGCAAACTGAAGTTAAATAGCAAAATAGAATAAATAAACAGAGGTCAGAACCTCCATCTCCCTACAAAATTCAATCAGCTGATAAATAATCTGTGGAATAATTCAGTTCAGATCAAAGAAGGAATGAAATTTAAATCTTGTTTATTTGAAACAAACCCTTGCGTATCTGCACTCTGAGGATCATAAGTTACCTAACCAATGTGTGTGTCATAACCTAATTAGCCACTTACTTCTACTAAATTTCTCAATATTCCTTGTGTCTGTGCTCCTTACCTTCAGTGCAGGATGGGAGAATTATTATAAGTGTATGGGGTTTATTAGCAAATAAGGCTTATAAAAAAAACATTTCAAGGAGGAAAACAAAGATGGCTGGATAATGATGTCTGGAGACACAAAATCTGAGGGCAACATCATTTACAGCCTTTTTCAATTGGTAATAAATTAGTTCAAGTAACTCAGTGCCTTAGCATAATCTTGTTCCCAAACAAACTTTTATTTTAGCAAAGTAGTTTTTATGGCAGGTGATTTTTTTTTTTTTTTTGTGCCTCCAGATGTACAGTCCTATTGATTTGCTTTGCAAGCTTTCTGTAGAAGGTAGAATCAATGGAGCACTCTCACCCAAACAACTCTGAAGTAGAATTTATAGATTTGGGGAAATGACTTAATTGCTGGAATGATGCTTGCAGCTAAGCCTGCCCACTTACCCTTTTGCAACTACTGTGCATTATCCAAGTCCCAGGCATCAAATATATAGCAGTATATACAAGTAACTGGGAAATAATGTGGATACTTCTGGAATGTCATCACTTTTGTGAGGCATTGCACAGAATTTAACTGATGCTCACACAGGGATATTATCTCTGAATTTTTTCCTTAATTCTGCCTAGAAAAACCTTGAGTCTCTTGACATTTCCTAAGATGCAAGAGGCTTCCCACAGCTAAGTTTGGCTATACGAAAGCAGAGTTTGCCATTTAAAAACCATACCAGTCAGAATTAGGTAAAGAATTTTCTCTCAGTGCCAGCCACTTCTTTCTGTCTTTGTATGGAAAGTCTCTCATTGCAAAAGCAGCACGTGGGATTTGGTAGTGATTCAAAGGGCTAAAGAGATACATGCCTTCCAAGAAGCAAATAGCACAGCATCACTTCACTAAGTGATACATTTGCAAAGATCACAGGTCTACTTTGATTAGTAGAAACTCACACAAAAGTTGATTCTCCCTCATTAGCTTGGCTGTTGCAGTGCCCATCAGTACAAGTCCCACAAGTCACTGTGATTACTTACAGCCCAACCTCTTCTCCAAGGTCTTCTAGTCCCTCTGTTCCAATATTTTCAGGAGGCAAACTTGCTGATATTTAAACATGACAAGACTGCAACCAAACAGTGAACATGTTTTGTTTGGGTTTTTATTTGTTTTATTTTGCCTGGTAATGCAATACTCTACATCTTTTGGGCAGCTTTGGCCAGGAAATTTTTTATATCTTCACAGAAATCATCACCTGCCATACCCAGCTATACAGAAGGTATTGAGCCTTACTCTGAACACCTCCTACTTCTGTGTTTGGCTGCTGCCACGATGTTTTCCAGCGATGCCTTTGCCAAGGGATCCAACAACGTGTAACGCCACTATTTGCTAGCCCTTCTGATTCCTGAAGAAAACATTACATCTGGAATCAGAGGTGTGTTTTTTATGAGGAAATCTTTTTACATACCTGCACAATACTGTCTTTAGCTAGTAGCCCTTCAAGTGGCAGCGTAAAGTCATTTGATTCACTTGCTTGACCAGTTTCTAATTGGGTATAATGAAGCAATGCGAGATCCCTGTACACACTCCCTCCAGCACCGCTCAATTATTCCTTACATCTCTGTGATGAGATCAGCAGGACAATTCCGTGCATGCCGGGCTCTCCGTGCAGCTGACAGTCCCACCCAGCTAATGAGGCTTTACTGCTGTTCCAGCACCATCACATTTTTATTCACTCGTCCTCAGATTTAAACTTCATATTCCCCTCTGCAAGTACAACATGAGCATATCAGCTTCTTAATGCAAAACAAATACACGATCTGGTGGTGTGCATTACACATGTATACCTTTTGCTAAAAATCAGCTGTGCATTAAGTGGATGGTATTTCTATTTAAAACAGCCAGCATGGTCTGAACAGATACACTGTGAGCTGGTTGCCTAGGCAACAAAATTCCTCAAATTGGAGGGGTCTGTAACAGAAGATGTTTATTTAGCTTTAATTTTGGGGCCTGATTTCTAAAAATCTTAATTGATTCCTTTCAAATGTATTCTATCTAGTGATAATGCTACATTTCAAGCAACAACTAGGACAGATTAATCTGCTGTATCTCTGCTGCAAATTATAGATATAAAGCACATGAAATAGAGACAAAGGTTAAAGGGTAACCTATTTCAGTTTGGCAATTGTTTAGATGGTTGAGCCTTGCCTCTTCTCTGCTGGGTTCACTGTATATTTGTTCATTGACTTCATTTATTAAAAGCATCAAAAATTATTCTTGTCAATTTGACTGCAACTGGGCTATCACATACCAAAATTCTTGACCTTGTTTTTATTAAGTTTTGTATTTTCTATAATGTTTTCTGTAAGTCTCTCTGCAGCATGCTTCTGTTGCCACGTAACTCAGCACCATGGACAGAGATTCTCCCTAATCCTGGAAATGCTATTGAGCCTTTTATCAAGGTGTTGTAGACATTTTTGGTTTGCTTCACTCTTTTTTTTTGGCTAAATGGGACAGGCTTTTTCTCTCAGTAGAGTATGACTGCAGTCTCCCTTAATAACCCCGCCTCCCAGCTGGATGTGGAAGTAGGGTTGCATGTTAGCATGGCTTTGCAGAATGGGTTTTAGGGCTCAATGCTCCCACACTGGGAGCTGTGGGTCCATGCACTCCCAGGGCTTGAATCAGTGCCTTGGGGGCTACATCAGACTCTGCTGTGCAGGGAGACACTGCAGGGCACAGCTGTTCCATCAGTGTGAAGGTGGGGGTGGCTGTACATCTGAGGGGATGCTGCAACACTGTGTTGGGGAGAACCATTTCAGGTGTTCCAGCATGGCTTTCCCAGGAGTTCAGCACCCATAGCTGGGGGGAAAATCCCAAAATGCTTATCTCCCCCTAGTCATTACTTAAGTGAGGAGACAGTCTAATATATTCAGTGTGAGGTAACTTCTGTTGTTCTCACAGCATCAGAAGCCTCTGAAAAGCCAAGCAGGTCATGGCAGCATGGGCACATCCTGCAGGTCTGTGGGAGCTGACAGATTGCTTTCAGAGGAGACTGTGTGTGCAAAGTCATCCCCACTCAGGATCTCCTAGGGTACCAAGTTTTCTAGCTTTCCAGGGACTTTGAAAGGAATTAAAATAATTTGGAAGTGAGCATTCATATTTATTAAGAATTTTCAAAAACAAAGGCTTAGTGTTTCTGTAAATGTTTTTTTCCAAAGTGCTTGAGGGATTTGAGAGCATGAGGCTCCCTGCAAGGCAGTGGGACTGAACCCCTCAATCCCTTTAGGGAGAGGATTGTGGGCTGCTTACCCAAAGACAGGTAGAAAATATCTCCCTGAACAAAAAGTTAAGAGTTCTCCACCTTGTGTTTCCTTTCTGCTCACCTGGATTATATTGATCTGTGCTGAAAGCAAATGTAGGATTGGGAATCAATCACACATAAGTTACTTCTGCTGTCTGAATTTAGGTGTTTCTTGTCTGGAGCTGTGGTTTAAGGGGAGGAATGTGCAGCTTTGTGAATTTTAACTTTGGGAGGAAAGAATTTGGCGTGCATGTGGTCTGGACAGCAGAAACCTTGTACAGATTATGGTGATATTACTTTTGCCTTCTCCTCCAAAGTTAAATCTCAAATTAATTAAATCCCAAATTAATACTGATTTGCCCACTGTAGATTGAAATTTCTCAGCACTTTGTTTCTAGAGCAGATATTCTTGCTTTTCAGCACTGTTTTCCACAGATGTTTTTAAAAACCTTTGGTATGCGTGTCTTGAATGCAACACATGGAAACAATCATGTGCACTTGTGCTTGTGTATTCACAAAATAGAAATTAAACTGATTTGAGGAAATCTGGTAAAGAAGACCTGTCAAATGTACTAAAGTTTCAGTGCAAAATGCAGGCAGCAAAATGTTTTCTGCTCAACTGAGTTTTCCCCATCCTCTTCTTGCTGAGCACCCATTTGCTCCCTCTTCTAAGGACAAGATCTTTCTCACTTTCATGAGGCTTCTCTAAAAATTCAGACAGCATTGTTGGCTGTTCTCTGCAGATAGATTTTGGCCTTTAAAAACTCAGTCTTGCTGTATGATTATGAAAGTACTACTGGATGTTATGATTCTGGGTTCTTATTCTTAATTGTCCATCAGTTTTTAGTACCTGAAAATCTCGGTGGTTTAGACGAGAGAGAAATGTCAGATTCAGCTCAAAGGAACTGCCATGATAGCAGCCTGCCTCCAGGACCTCTCAGTGACTCCAAATAAGATGCTTTGTTCCTAAGCCTTCTTTTGCATGTAGCTCTGGACATTCATTGTGATGAGTTCAGCTTAGACAGATGTTTTTGCAGGTCCTGTCTTGTTCTTACAGTTAACAGGAGAGATGGAAAAATTTACAACTAATTGCCAGTCGGGTAATGAATTCCCTCATACTTCAACAGAGCCTGTTAATTAAGTTGTGATCCTGTGGGTTGTTTAAGTAATTCTGCTTGGAGGAGGATAGCCACACAGTAGGAGAGTAGAGACCCATACCATGCTACTCAGGATTAAAAAGAAAAACTCAAGTTTAGGTTGATACAAAATAAACACAAAATATAAAGTCTTAGTCAACTAAAATACTTTAGAGTAAACTTTCTCTTCTTAAAAAAATTATCATTACTATTATTTTGTCTTTGGTATTTGGTGTTTGACTGAGGTTTTAAGATGTTCTAAAGATGAAAACAAACATTTGGAAAGGAACCGTCATTTGAAATTGAATGACAGAAGTACTTATTTAAAGAAAACAAAACAGAACAAAACGACAAGAACAACAACAAACTCAGAAAGAAAACCAGCAAAAACAACCGAAAAAACCCCAACCCAACATACCAACCTGAGATTTCTAGATTGTTTTCATCCTGTACCTTGTTCCTTCCCTAGACCTTCACATGAGGAGTAAAAGCAAATAGAAAGGTTCTTTTTCCAAAAATAAAAATACTGTAGTATTACCAGATGACCTTTTTTTTTCTCCCAAAGCATTCTTTGATAGAAAAAAATTTTTTACTTTGTGCTTATCTAAGAGCATGTGGCATTCATCTGAATTGCAGGTGAGCTCACAGAGGACTACAGATCTTCTGCTATCAGCAAAAAACAGCTTTTGAGTTAGCTCTGTACTGGAATAGCTGAAATCCTCTTCAGCTGAAGGCAGTGGCAGCACAGTTCTTTATGAGAAAAACAAACAAACTGAAACCAATCTGTGGGGCATTTATTAAATCACATAGCTAGAATTCATATATGGAGTATTTTAAGTCAGTAAAATCTGCTTGTGGGAGATACATTTGGGAGCAAAAGTACTTAGGATTTCTCAGTGTCATTTTACTTTGCTTTAATTTTGAAGTTAAATTTGTAATAGCTTCATACTTTTTCTGAAATGTGGTAGGGCACAGAATCTAATAACTGGAGAATGGCAGAAACCTAGGACTGGAGGCAAGAAGCACATACAGGTGACTTCTGAACCCTTGCTCCTTCCATGGATTATCTTACCCAGTATGATATATGCTTACTTGCTCTTAATAGCAAGCAGTGGAAGTGGAAAGTGCTAATGGTGTTCCTTTCTTTTTTTTTTATCTTTTTGTCTCTGGTGAGAGGAAATTTATGTCAATCCATCATTTGGCAGTACTCAATGGCTCTGTTGAAATTGCAGCTGGCTGGCCTTTTCCTGCAGCAGCAGATAGACCAGTCTAGCTATCACATTACTGTTTTGTGTCTCCTGCTGGTATTCCCTGTCTCAGGATCCACATCATCCACTGTGGTTCAGCGGGTTAGTCCTCCTCCATCTCATTTCCATGCTGGCTGAAGTGCAGACCCAGATATTTCTGTACACAAAAGGCCCAAACCAGGTCCCATCATCCAACTTCATTTCTAGTGTCTGCTGCCATTGGTTTGACAGAGTGCCTCTTTTTTTTGAGCCTAACACTGGTAACATGCCCTTACAAAGTGCCAGTGATGTGCTCAGCACCCTCCACAGCTAAGGAAGTGCAGTGATGGAAGTCAGAGTTTCTATATACAGAATCCCCCCGCTCCATGTTTTGCAGTCAGCTTTTCCCACTCCTTTTTCCCCAACCCAAATCATCCAACAGACTGGCAACCTGCCAACAGGTCATACTGACTCCCAGAAAACAGCTTTCTCTTCATATCTCTAGAAGCCCAAGACAATTCTTGAGAGTTTTAAGAAAGATACCTACAAGCTGGTGGCCTGCAGTGGTCCCAGCACAGCAAAAAAAGGAAACAAGAAGTTTGTCCTGCAGGTTTGGTGACTTGAAGGAATATGAAGGACCCAGTGCCAAGAAGTTTTGTAAATCCATGCAGGAATCACTACAATCATCTGCAAAGTCACCTGCAGAACAGCTTAGAAATAATTTCTTATGTTAAATATTTATCCTGTAGTGATGTCTGAGGAGGAACCACTTCACAAAATTTATGGTCAACATAAAGTTAGACTTGACTGACTAGAGAGAAAAGGGTCTTTTCAAATTCCATGTGTAGCCAGCTCAGAGAAATTTTGTCGGTTCACCTGAATGGGAAAAATACCTTTGAAGCCCATTTATACAAAGGGAAATAGCTGTATTTCAGGCAGGTAAATCACAGTTAATGTTCTTTGAGGGGTTCTGCATTGGGAAGCCTTACTGAAGGCAGCTGGATCTGGGAATATTTGCAGAGTTGATCTGTTTTCTGAAGAGTCAAACCAACTTTTTGCATTTCAGGGATTATCAGATGTTTGTACTGTATTTCTTTATGTCACCTGAGTCCTGTGAGGGCTTAGGTCACTCCATCCTGCTCATCAGGATAGGGCACAGGGGTTTTATTAACTCACGTGCCCCAGTGGCATCTGTTATCTTTTTGTGTTATATTTTTTGCTTTCTTTCCCCATTTCTATGGCAACTTTTGACAATGTCCCCTCTATTATGCAGTTCAGGGTAACTTTAAAAAAAAAAAACCTGTTAAATTTTCAGCAGGGTCAGATGTCAGGCTTTTTAGAAAGAGATTGAACATTTGGCCGGCAAAGCTCATCTTGGCACAGTAGAGAAAAATTCCTTTGTGGGGAAGCTTTTTCTAAAATGTACAATACCTCCTGTGATTGTGAGTGATAATGTCTCTGCACTGTATCCCCAGCAGGGTAAGTAAAGGCAGGGTGACAACAGCAGAAAAAAATCAGCCACCAATCCTAACTACCTTTATCTTTTAAGGCAATTGCATGCAGTTCTCGCATGGTGGTGCTCCATGGGTTTCTCTGCAGGAACAAGGCACTCTAGTGGACTTGTCCTCCTGGTGCCACAACAAAGGGACAGTTTAGAGGGAGGCTTTGCTTCTCATCTTGCTTTATTTAATTAGAAGAATCCAGAGCTACCAAGATTACCCTCATCCTTGCTTACTAATAATACCTGAATCCTGCACAGAAAAATGCAGTGATAAAAGATTGTATCCACAGGGCCCATGTCATGCCCATCTGTTCCCCAGCAATTATGATATCTGTGGTGAGCCACCCAGACAGTCACTGCACAGCTGTGAATGACAGTATTTTAGCAAAAGTCTTGTAAAAATTTCCGTTGTGGTAGTCAGTTCTTCTCCACCACCTTAAGAGAAGCTGAAGTTGCCAGACATTATATTCAAGAGCTGAACTCCTCAGTGTAGGACTAAAATACTCATGGGGGGTGGGTCTTCCAAAAGTCTGGTCTGACAAGTTTTGCCTCTCTGGAAATGAAATGGGGCTCTGACCTTGTATTTGCAGTCAGGAAAGAATGAAAGAAGCCCTTCTGGTACACCAAGCCTGCAAATGAGATCAAAGGGAGTTCAGAGATCAGATCTGAACAGGAGTTGGGGGAAGAGCATAATAGCAAGTTTTTTAAAAAAATCAGATATGTAGAATCATATCAGCAGTCTCAGAAGATACCGTGTTTATCACTGATACACTCAATTTATTTTTGTCTTCTGCCCTAGGAAGTGGCAGTGTTCTAAGTGATGGGCAGGCCAATGAACACACCTTGAAACCAGTGGCTTCCCTCAGATGAACAGAGGGACACACATGTGCATTGTTTACACCACACAGTACTGAGAGGTGAGTGATGGGCTGAGAGCTAGACCATGCCTCCCCAGGGGTGGGAGCTGAGGTCTGTGTCTTGCTGCCAAGAGGCAGCAACACGTGCTCCCAGCTGGCCCCTGGGAGCTGTGAGAAGCAGAGGGGTTGCACCAGGGTAGGTGCTGCCTTTGCACCTGAGATGGAACTTGTAGGGAGACAGAAATGCAGGAGATGTTATCTCAAAGAAGACCCTCCCTCTGTTGCTTTGAGGGAAGCAGAGCAGCTGTCAGGAGGAATATCCCCATTCCATATGGCTGTTCTGTGTAAATATAGCACTGTAAACAAAGACCTGCCTGGGAATTAATCCCAGGGTGACTAAAAATACATGGGCATAGTTTTGCTGGCTCTTCTACCACTCAAAGAAGTGAGTAATAGAGGCTGGATTATCTATTTTAAAGAGATTCATTTATATTTTGCATTAAAGTATTCATATTTGTGTAAAAAAGAAACCTCATTCACCCTCCCCTTTTTAATCACAACCATATTCTGTTGCTTCTAGAGGAAGTTTGTGTTTGTTTCAGTGCTTTGAAATTTATTCTATATTCAAGTAACTGCTTCCTCACTTAGGAACTCTTGAATTTTTGAAAACCATAGGGAACTCAAGGGTGTTGGCAAGTCCACTTCTTCAAAATGGTCCCATGGTGCAGATTTGAAACCATTTAGGAGCTCTTTTGATAATCCCTCTACTGAGCTACTTTATAACTTTGGACTCTAAAATACTTCCCTGGCTCCGGCCTAAATCACTTCAAAACCGGAATTTAGATACTTAAGTCATTAGGAGAAAAAAATTCTCCCAGTAATGCATAAGTCCTTCTGAGAGTACGACTCAGTGGCTTTGACAGCAAGTCCAGAGATCCCGCTTGTCAGACAAGAAAGCAAGTTTTGCTAACAAGAAAATCCCCTCAACTTTGAGAATTAAACTGCTGTGATACCCTACAACTAATTGGCTCATTCTAGCAGCCTATCATCAAAGTTTGACGCCTTGTTCAGGTCTCTCACACCAGAAAACTGTTGCCTTCATAAACCAAAAAACACATAAGCGTCTCTCCAGAAAGAGCAAAGCATGGCAAATTCCTTCTGTGTCATATCTCACACAGCAAAATCAAGAAAGAGTTTTAAAGTTGTTCACGAAAAACAGAGGCAAAAATAATTGGTGTAGACAAGTTAGATGACCTACCTAATTACACAGTAAATTGGTAATGCTTTTGTATGCACACATGGGAGAGGACTTAAATATAGATCCTGACTTGTATTCTTCAACATGAGAGTGTGGTTGGTTGTTTTTTTGCAGGAGAAGGGGAAATCACAGAGTTGGACTACTACAAACAAGTCACCTTGTGATTCTGCATATGCCCTGCACTAGGTAATACCTAGAAATAGTTTAGACCCTCATTTTGGCTAATCTTGGATGCCTGCTGTCACAGGGCTGGCAGATGGGAAATATGACCTGTGGGAGACAACTGTTTTTCTGGAGAGGGAGCCCACTGCCTGTCTGGGCAGGAACATTTCTACCCGTGGTCTGCAGTCTGCCTAGGGGGTTAGATCATAGAATCATACAATATGCTAAGTTTGAAGGGACCCATCAAGATCATCAAGTCCAACTCCTGGCCCTGTTTAGAACCATCCCCAAGAGTCACACCATGTGCTTGAGAGCATTGCCCAAACATTGCTTGAACTCTGCCAGGGGTGGTGCTGTGACCATGGCCCTGGGCAGTCTGTGTTCTAGTGCCCAACCACCCTATAGGTGAATTTTTTTTTTCCTAATATCCAATGTAGACCTCCCCCAACACAACTTCAGGCCATTCCCTTGAGTCCTGTCACTGATCACCAGAGAGAAGGGATCAGTGCCTGCCCCTCCCCTTATGTGGGAGTTGTAACTGCGATGGAGTTTATCAGCACCTGCAATTACATGGTCCCCATTTACCTCAGAGATGGTGGAAGAAATGTTAGGTGTGCACCAATACTAGCTGTGCTGTGAGCCAGGTCCTCACTTCTGTTGTGCATGGGGTCACTTTCTCCTTTGTTTGACCAGTTGATTTGGTGTGATTGTCTTTTCATTGTTGGCTGGCACCTCACTGCAGAACAGCTTTCCAAACTGAGAATGGGAATGGCAGGTTCCATTTTGGGGCTTAGGGTCACCACGTCTTTTGCCCCATCTTCCTTGGTCTGGGAGACGTCCCTTATACTAAAGGCTGTGATAAAGCCTTGTGGGTGTTTTTGGATTTGTGGATTTTTGCTGTCTCTGCAAGTAGCACTGCTCTAGCAGACAGAGGTCCCATTTCTTCTTCTCATGGGCCTTTTCAGAGAGAGGAGAGGGTATTGATTTTCCTGGACTTTCCTTGAAGCTGCAGTCTTCCCTCTTGGCTGCCAAGATCCTTATCCTGCGGCCTCCCAGTCCACTTGGTGTGCTCCCAGTGAAAGTAGCTGCTTGCAGGGCTGAAATTGGCAACTCTTCACCAGCCTCTTGCCTCGCTGCTGCTTTCTAGAGCATTTAAGTGGGGCACAGTTTTGCTGAGATTGTCTCCTACAGCAGTGCTAGAAGCACCAAAAAGATGTTCAGAAGATTGAAGAATGACATCAGTAACTCTGGATATCTTTGTTATGACAAGATATCTACTGAGATTTTGGGAGGAGGGGAGAAATAGCTAAGCCTAATAACAGCAAACATTTAAGAAATAAGGTTCTGACTAACTCCTTGAGTTTTCCTGTGGGGGTATTATTTTAAGGCAGTAAAAATAAGAAAAGAAATCTTGCTGGTAGTTAGGCCAAAAAAGATCTACTATGAGGACAGGATGATGGATGTGTTTCATAGAATGAATATCAAACAACTTCATGTGTTTTATAGAGTGAATAGATAGAATTTCAATTTCTTGAAGTTGAAATGCTGATCCTAAACATGCTTGAAAGTAGGCAGAATCTGAGTGACTACATCCCAAGTGACAGGAGAATTGGGAAGTCCATGTAATTTCAGCCAAAAGATGTTAGTCTTACTGCTTCATTCATTTTAACCTGAACTCAAGTTTGAGTTTTTTGAGATCCTCAAAGCAAAATATGGGAAGAGGTAACCATAAACTTATCTGCAGTTTGACGGGCAGTGTCAATGTCCACCACTCCATCTGCTTAACCTTCCCGGGAAGCTGATGTTCATTTTGGGCTCCAGTTAATGGTTTTGTTTTACCAAGAAAGAAACCTGGATCAGTAGCACTCATGGGCCTGCCAAAGGAAAATGGAATCAAAATTTCTGATCATGGTTGCTCTAATAACCAACATTCTGCTTTGAAATATTCTTGACACTTCCTTTTCAAATTAACTTGAGAAACATTTTTATATGCAAAAGTCTTAAGGAGGTTTTCCTGACCCTGGGAGTTTCAAGATTGTCCTTTGTATGCAGAAAGCTGAAGGGAGCTCCTGAGAATGGAGAGAAATTCCTGTAGAAATTCTCATTTTTACTACTATGACTATATCCAAAATAGGCATTACTATGTAGGTGAAGGCTTTTTGGTTTGTTTTCATTGGTTTTGTTGCAGTTTCCTTACAGTTCATCCACACTCCAAAAAGAAATTTGCTGAGACTCAAACAGGAGAAAGTCCTGCTTCTTTTCATGTTTGTCAGGACTACAAGGTGGTCTTGGCCCTGGCATGAGAAAGCTTGAATTATATGGAATTTTTGGTCAACATCAGGTCTTCCTATTTGAGTTTCTGGGCTTCTGGGGATTCAGTGTATCCAATACTCCTTACATGGAAGGTTTTGATTTAGTGTTTTCTAACCTGTGACCTATGCCAAGTTCCTCCAACTCTATTATTCTGACTTCAGGCTTACAAACCAGACCTGAATGCATGCTGTTAAAGGGATTTTTGTAAGCTAAAAGTCGAGTAGCCAGGCTTTTGAAAAGCCCCCTAGTTTCATCAGGCCCTGCTCAATCTCCCTGTTGGTTTCCCTCACCCACAAGGCAGATGTCACTCCCCATTTACAGCAGGCTGCAAGGCCACAGCCAACAGGCTGAGAGAGAGGCCTGAACACAACACGCTGTTGGGAGGTTGCTGTGCCTCGCTGCTGACAGACTGCACAGACATTTTGGCACAGTGGATAACCCAGAGTAACTTGTTTTATCCCCGAGGGCACAGTGCTGACTGTTCCCCATCCGTTCACAGATTCCCACGGTACAGTCACTGGTGGAGTCTCTTCTCTACCCACACAGGTACGGTGTGGGTGGCAATTTCAAACAGATCCTACTGCAAAGATGACACACTACATATTTTAGTGACTATCTTGCTCAAAGGATGGGGAAAAAGACAGCTAGCATGCAGAAAAGGAATAGAATAATTTCATATTTTTACAGTCTCCTCGTTAGTCATTTCATAACACTTTTCCATAAAGTTACATGCCCACATACTACACATTTAGGTTTTTTGACATCTCTAATTGAAGAATCTCTTCTGTCTGCCAAGTACTTCTTTTAATCTGTTTTTACGTACTCCTTTTACCTATTTAAGGACCATTAATTTCTGTAATATTTTTCTGAAAGCCATGAAAGTATAGCTCTCACTTCTGAAATTGCAAAGATAGCTTAATGATAACAAATTATATTTTACCAGATTGCATGTGGGAAACATTTGGCCTTAATTGAATTACTTGTTTCTTCCAGTTTCTTCAAGTATCATTTGCCAATACATATAATTATATCTGGAGAAACTTATATACATTCTTTACAAATTGTACATAAATATATTTATGATCAGGTAATTTTGATCATATTTAACAGTGGGCAGAAAACAGTTTCTCTTTTGTGGACTCTGAGACACCCTTGAATTTATATCTTATTTTCTTCTTTCCTATAACTTCAGTCATGGTCATGAACTAAGTGTTGTGGTTTTTCTTCCTCATATAAATATGTAATTGAAATAATTAAAGTTGGGCAGGAAGTACCTGGTGATTTTTTTGTGGGGAAATTAACTACTTGCTCTCCTGTGATGCTTATGGAAGACATTTAAAAATTACATGAAGCTGGTGTCAATGACCACCTTACTTTCCCAGCTTAGAACATCTTCCTCCATAGGAGTTAGATGTTAACAGCATAGTTAGTGGTGGGTTATTTATTTTATTTGGGTTTTTAGATATTATTCTTAGGCTTAGATGTTTGCCATCTTTTTTCGCTTCACAGGAAAGGTTTTAACCCAAGACTTATAATCCTGCCATAGTGTCAGCCTCAGGAAACAGATGCAACAGTTAAGGCACAGTCATAAATAAGGTATGATTGTCCTTTACTATTTCATTGGTTTTGGCCAGGATAGAGTTAATTTTCTTCATAGTACCTTATAAGCTTCAATAGCTTATACAAACTAGGTTCACCTGCTTTTTTTAAAATGTTGTCTTGTAATCCTCTTCAATGAACCAGAGAGCCCCACCAAGGTAATGGAAAGTGCTTGGGTTTAGAGCATTTTCCTTAGCAGTTGATGGAGACTTACTGAATCATTTTGTAAGACCATCTGTTCCTGAAATTTGAACTCTTTGTCAGTGTCTTCATTTGTTTCATGATTTAGGAAGACATTTTGTGTTGTTGGAGGGGGTTTTCAAATTAAAAATACTATTAGTTTTTTGAACTTGAAGTCTTTTTGTACTTTTTAGCTGGGCTTCCTGGGCTCTTATCTGATTCTCATTATTGTGATTAGCTTCTGCAGCATGCCATCATTACTAATTAGAATTAGCAGAGGAGCTCTCATATGTTCCACTTGCATATCCAGCTCCACCCTCTTACTTATACCTGTAAAATATACCAATATCTTTCACTACCTCACAGCCTTAGTTCAAGTCAACTTTTAAGTTTGCTAAATGTGAAACTGTAAACTGAAAAGCTGAGAAGTAACAGAGTTACTGCTCTTCCTTGCTGCTTTGCTAATCTTATTAATTTTAATGATACTGGAAAGTCACACTGGTAAGGGCAACAGTACCTATAAAAATGAAACACACCACTCATATTCCTGCACATTTTGCATATATGCCTGATGCAGAGGCAAAAGACCTGTTCTGGGGAACTGCCATTGCACTGTGTGATTCTGCCTGGCTACTACCATCTTCATGGGGGTGGGAATGCAGCTCCTGCCTGCTCTGGTGCCACAGGGGTTCTTGACATGGTTGTAAATAAATTGCTGCCATCACTTGATTATAAGTAGCATAGTTTAATATTGAGTATGTGTTGAATAATCAGCTTACAAGTATATAAATAATGAATTACTAGTTTATAAATATTGTCTGATTATTAAACACTTAATAATAAGTTAATATGCACAGAAAATATTGTATAACTATAACATATCCAGTTGAAGATGCTGTTTAGCTGCTTCCTGGGAAAGTGCCTTCTTTTCCAGGGTGGAGGAGCTGATTCAGTCTTGGGTTCATCTGTGGTGAGTGAGGACAATTGGGCCAGTGACACTGCCCCCACAAATTTCCAAGCAGGCACCACGGATGTGCTGGGACACATCATTTCAACCCTTGAAAAGAGACAGGGGGAGACTGGCCCAGGGTTCCTTGAATCTCTGAGGAAGAAGCCAGGCTGCTTGTGCAGAGGACAATGCCACTGCTTGCTCTGCTCCTGGCTGGGGACAGCTCTGCCCGTCCTTAAGCTAATTAAAGCCTCTGCTCATTATAGCAGAGTGGGTTTTGACAAGGTTATAAATCAATCACTGTCCTAGGAGTATGAACTGCCATAATTGTGCATTGTCTAAATATGAACTAATGACTTAATGACTATTCCAGCTGTTGCACACACAATGAATTAGGAGTTGGACATACAAAAACAGTGTGAAAACTGTCTATTCCTCCAGAGGCTTTTTCAGACATTTCAGCCTGGTGCATGCTGGCCTCTCAAACTTTGAGGACAAACGTGACTGAACCCCCCACCTCAGGCGGGGGTCTCTGTCCCCTGCCCACCTCCTGCCTGCCTGGAACCCAACACCTTCCCTCCCACTCCTGCCCCCCTGCTCAGGAGCAGATGAGTCAATCTCAGTTGCTGAGCTCAAACACCAGGACTTGGTCTCTGCTCCAAATCCCATCCCATCCCCAGGAACCCTTTTTCCAGCCCCAGACACACAAGCCTTTTTTGCTGTTTTAGAGCCCCCAAAACAGCCTCATCAGCCCATTTTCAAGTCTGGAAAACCCAAAATTTAGTCTCCATTTCTAAGTACAGAAAACACAGGACTAATTCTCTGGGTCTTCCTTTGATGCTCAAAGCTCATGATTTGCCCCCCTTTCCTGGAGTGAGATAAGCTGGGGTTTTGCAGCCCTGAAACAACCCCCCCCTGAGCCCATGTCTGGAAAACAAGATTTAGAATAGGTGTAAGTGCCCTGGGTCGACCAGCTAGGGTGTCACCTCCTGCATTCCAAGGGCTGCTCAGCTCAGCAGGTACCACATAATGCCTTCATATCTGGGAACTGATATTTCTGAGAGAAAAAAAAATGGAGTAAAGTGAACCATAACAATCTGTTTCCACATCTAGGGCAGGCCAGAAGGTTCCCTCTGGGGTAAATCTACTGGCAGAAACACTGGATCAGGGACTGAAGGTGTGAGAGCTGCTTCAAGAGAACACAGCCATGTTGGGAGCTGCAGTTTCACTGGAAAGCACACAGCTGTGTGCACAGGGCACTGACAAGGGAAAAATATTGAGCAAAGAGAAAGAGCAAAACAAAGAAAAGCCCAGAGAACTCCCTAACATCACGTTAGTGTCTTGTTTTCTACAGTCAGGTTTTTGCACAGGAGGGTGGACATATGGAGGACACACACATTGTTTTCTGCTTCTTTCAGTGTGCCTGAAGGAGAGGCACAAAGCCTCTTTCACTGCTCAGCTGGAACAAGTGCCAGGAGGAAAGGGAAGTCCCATGCATGGAAACCAAGCCTCTAGCCCCAGCCAATGGTAAAGGAGGAATCCAGAGGTGAACAAAGGCCAGAACCCTTCCAAACTGACAGAATATCACCCAGCCTGGCATTGCAGCTGATAAAAGTTAGGCTGGCCAGACCCTTCCTTTCCCTGGAGCTGTCTGGGTTCAGTTTTCATTCCTCTTCCCTGATTTGGGACAGTGATTAATTCTCTTGACCTTGGAAGACCTCCTCACTGATTGCTGTGTTTTGGGAAACAAAGATGTCTTGGGAGATGGCTGTCTCTCCCAGAATTATTCAAGGAATATGTGGAAAGATACTCCAAAAAGCCAGGGATTTTTGTCCAAACATGCTCTGATTTCATTCTGTTTTCCCCAGGGAGACCACCTGCTCTCAGGCAGCAAAGGCCAGCAGCCCTGCAGGGCTCTTGCAAGCCCTTAGAACCTTTAATTGTCCTCAGCTGGGCCTGCCTACTGCTACTTAAGCTCCACCTGAGGAGCCCAATCTGTAGCTGTTACTTCTGCTTGGCTGCTCGTGGAGCTGGGCTTCATCTTCGAGGCTGACTTCATGACTGCTGTCCTGCATAACATTGTGTGCTGGACCAACAGGTGTATGAGGATGGGATGGTCACCTTCCTGGTGGAATCTGGGAGTGAAATACTGCAGGAGGTAAGAGGCCCTTTTTTGGTTTTTTGACTCTGGATTTTTTTATTTGCTTGCTGATAAAAAGCTTTTACTGATGTGGGATAACCTGTCCAATGTTGTCTCAGGGTGTTGCCTTGTCAATCTGTGAGCAACTTCCTTTAGTGAAACTGTTCCTCTGGCCTTGGGTGTGTTAAACTGACAAGATAATGTAAATTAGCCTTAATCTGTCCTTTCTAGTGGCACAGGAGGTGAATTCTCCTTTTGGGAATTTCTGCAACTTTTAACATGGAAAGTCGTTTTATGAGAGCAGTTGGGATTTTTGGTAGCCTTGACCAAGTTTGGAAAGGTTTGCATGGCACTACCAGCAACTGGAATCTCAGTGTGTGGAACTCCAGGTCATCAGCCTGGGAAAAGGGCTTTTATGAGCATGCAGTGCTCACTTCTGTGCCTGATTTTTCTTTGTCCTGTGGAACCTTATATGAGGAAAAGGTAAAAAGTATATTTCTCAAAAAGGTTCTGTGTGACCTGTATTTTCCTGTCCCTTTACTGAGGTTGTGGGATATCACAGCTACTGAAACTTTGGGGTAGTCAAAATTTGAAAGGTGCAACCTGTCTGCAGACCAAAAGCTGTATTATTTATTACTAAGGTAAAACAGAATATGTGTTTTAGATGATGCAAACAGAGAGCTTTTGACAGCAGCAAAGCTTAGGTTTGGTTCTGAAGAGAAAGTCCCTTCCTTTTACAAATGGCTGTCATAACTTTCACTGGAGGGTTTAATATCAAGCAAAGGCTCTTGCAACACCTTTAAGGTGACCTGTAATGAACACCAAAATTGCAGTTCTGTTGTTGAAAATAACTTTGTTGGTTAAGAGATATATTTCTTCCTTGACTTCCCACCTGCCACTTCATTCTTAAAACCTGAATAAAAGTCCCCCTTCTAAGAAGAGATCATTCCACCTTTAAGACCAAAAGGTGCATTTAAGTATGTATTTATGAAGGTAGTACTTAGCATGAGCTGTGTTTTCAGAGGTTTGAAACAAGGCTGAGAAGTACATTGTCTTATTTGCTGAGCATTAGTCTTCCAGTCTTGAAATCCATAACAGGTTAGGATTTTGAAGCTGTTTTATAATTGGAAGGAAACATGGTTGGAAGAATCAACTGCTGTATATGACAGTCTGGCAGGAGAGCTCTTGCTTTAAGTCAGATGAGTTTCCTGCCTGCATTGCTGAGAGCTGCTGTGTGACATTTCATGGGTTGCTTGTGCTGACAGCTGAGCTTGATCCCAGGATGTGCTGTTGCCAAAGTCTGTGGAGACACTGTCCTTTCCTGTGAGTGAGAAACAGTGTTGTGCCAGAGATCTGAGCAGACATGGACAGTGAGATGGTAAAGGAAGAGCTGTAGAGACTAAAGGAAGAAATGTTGTTACTGATGCTGTTTAGCATTAATAACATCCCAATTCAGGTATGTCTCATATATACAGTAAGGTGCCAGATGCCCACGTTATCCTGGAGCGAGGAAGGCATTGAGGATGCAGGCTTGGAAGAGGTGAACAGGCATTTGCTTTATGTTATGCTGCTCACTGGTTCCTGGCTGTCTGGCCTGCCTGCAGAACACTTTTTTTGTCTGCAAAAGTGCAGTATTAAACTTTGAGTGGACAACTGAGTGTAATTTATAGTGTTTTCACATCCCCTTCATTTTAGGTTCACATAAAATGTCTTGTTTATTTTCCTGATTATTCATTTCAACTGTACATATGATTAAAAATAATGAATGTTATTAATTTTTATCATTAGTACCATCATTACGCCTACTCATATCCTTTGATATTATTGCAAAAATTATCTTTAATAGTTTTAATAGGAGCTATTCCCCAGGCTAATGAGGATATAAATCAAAGTATTAAACAGGGTAGAAAGTAAAGTTTTGGACTCTATTCTGAAATTGAGCCCCCTCTGTGCAGTGGATGCCTTCAGGTTTTGCTCAGAAGAATATTTATATACGTCTCTTCCATGTACTTGCATGAGACTGGGTTTAAATTTGACTGACATCAATTAGATTGTCTGTGGCAGCAGGGAAACAAATTCAAAGGTAGGAGAAGGAGCAGCAAGGATGCTGCTGCACTCTGTTCTTGCAGAGGTCAGGAGGTCTTATGCCATTGGCTGTAACAAGGCAAGGTAGCCTGAGCACTCTGGGGAATCCCACATGAAGGACTTCAGCAAGAAGTACAGGGCAAGAAGCAAGTAGGTACCAGTCATTAAATTCCATAGGAGTATGCAGTAGAATTCTCAGTCTAATTACTAGGATTCCATCTGTTAAAGCTGAGACACGGCAAAAAGGAATAAATAATCTCTCTGGTAATCTTCCAAAAGATGTCTTCTAAACATTGGAAACTATCTCTGCCCTCTTATTGTCCTCTGTTGCTTGCTGTTTGTGGCAGTGTGCAGCCTAGCAAGGATGTGGTGTTGGCAAGGGATCAGAAAGTCAGGCTGGTTTCCTGTGCTTTTTTGTTTTATTGGGTGTTTCACCCATTAATTTTTGCAAGGCCTTTTTTTTTCTGTGCTGTAAATATTGAACTAAAGCTCACTTCATACAGCACAACACTCCTGCCAATATGAGCAAAAGCAATATAGCAGATAATACTTTGGCATGTTCTCTGTGTTTCTAAAATTTCCTGTTCAGACTTGAGTTCCTTGCTTTAAGAGGATTGCAGTATATTTGCTACAGAGCCTGCTAATAAAAGCTTTTCAGATATCCAGTTTAAACTAATTGTTGCTAGTCTTGTAACAGTTTTGGGGGCCAAGGACATTGCTGCACTTTGTGGGGAAATCTGTTAATGCACTGAGTGAAGCTGCTGGAAAGCAAAAGCCAGGAAGTGCAAAGAAACCGGAGTTGTGCCACCCAACCTATTGCTGGCTGAACACTGAGCAATTTGGGGCTTTAGGGACTTCAGTAGGATTCTGCTGGATGCATCTCCGAGGTGCTGCTTTTCTCCTCTATTCTGTGGTGAATCCCTTCCTCACAAGGACAGAAGTGATGACAGGAGTGAAAGGTTTTAGAAGGATAAAAATTTATATGAACCTTGTTCTAAATAATTGCTAGGCAGAAAACAGCAGCTAACTGGACTTCAGTCTGATCCAGAACACATCCTCATAGTCTCTTGCTCCTAGACTTTGAAGACGATTTGTTTCTCAGACATTTGAGTACTAGCCTTTAGATAGGTCACTGAGAAAATTTCCTGAGCCTGGAGAACTGGAGGTGGAGCCCATCTGGAACTGCTACCAGCAGTGCTGGGAGGCAAGAGACTATTGCAGTGGGGGTGCCCAGAGCTGTGACTTGGCTAGGGTCATGTTGCAAGCCTGTGCAGTCAATTTGAACCTAGATCCATGGTGTCCTGAGGCAGCATGGGAAGTGCCCCCTGGTCCATTCAGTCTGCCACTCCCTGTATCACTCCATGATAAGTGCTCCCCTTACACTGGGATAAGGCACATGGGGAATAAATGCTTTCAAATCTGCTTGGCTTCAGTAATGGGCTGTAATTGAGGCAGGCTTGAAAAACTCATTTTTAATGTTGCACAACACTTCTGCATTGTTGGTGGTGTTTTTTTACAAAAGGAGATGAAAACTATAGAAGGAAATGGGGGGGAATTACAGATGCATTTTTGCTTTGCCCTTAGTAAATGAGGTCTTCAGTGTCAGTCATCTTTCAAACTGCTTGATTGTGTATAATCATGTGTGTCTGCCTGGGAGCATCTCCCTTTTAAATAGCAACAGCTCCCTCTGTCTGCCTCGAGTGAACCGTGGGCTGTTGCACTTCAACAGATAATGCCATTTTCTTGTTCCTTGCCCAGTGAAATTCCTGCTCTCCAGGTGTGCTTGCAGCTGAAATGGATTGACTTCGAGAAGGTTTTAGACTTTCTCTGTGTATTTTTAGGAGTGGCTGTAAACTTTTTGCTGTTACTTCCACTACCAGTTTATGAATGGAACCACTGTTAAAAAAACCCCCAAAAGGGGGGTAGGGGATGTGATGGCTGCATTAGTGGGAGAGACTATTTTCTGATGAAAGTGAGCTTTGAACAGCCTGTGAATTACTGTCACATTGAACACGTCTCTGGAGATTTGAAAGTTTTATACCCTCTTCCAAAGTGCTGCTATTGTCTGTGTAACAAACGTGAACTGAACTGTTCTGTTAAAAGTAAGTCATGCACACTTAAGAACATAATAGTAGCTCGGCGTTAACAATGCTGCTACATTCATTTCAGCAAACTGTTACTGTAGTACAACTGTAGCTCCAGCAAACCATTTGCCTTGTGATGAAGAGCCAGCATGCGATTAAAGGCATGCTATTAACATTTCCCAGCTCTCTTCTCGCTCTGACATTTGTCCTCTATGAGGTTTTTTGATCACAATCTCAGCGGCAGGCTTTGCTGTATGTAGCAGTTGAAGGTTTCATAAAGCTGCCTATAAAGGATACATCATATCTCATCTGGAATTTGCTGCAATAGGTAGAGGAGAAACAATAAGCTGCCTGAACTTTGTTTTGGATTAAAATGTTATGCCCAAGAGCTTCCTTTCATTTTTAGGTTTTTTCCAATATATGAAAATAGGGCTCCAACTTTAAAGTACAACACAGATGATGACTTGATGCAGCTCTGCTGGTAGGAGGACATTTGCAATGCTTTAGGGGGCAGATGTTATTCAGATGACAAGCCAAAAATTCTTATTTTCCACCACAGGAAATTTCCTCCACAGGGTTTGTGGGAGATGTAGTCCAGCCAGAATGCTCTGGATTTAGGTGACACATAGAGGCCCTTTAGGCTGGCTGTGGTTCCTGTGATGTTTTGCTGGAATATTTCTGACTGAGTCTTTCAGTTGTAGAGTCTCAGTCTTTGACAGATTGTCCTCTTAACATTGAATTGAATTCTCAACTGGGTGGAGGAACACATTTTTCTTTTAAGTTGCTGTTGCCTCCTTACTGAATTGGAATGCATTACTTTTTGAAGAGTGTTCCCCAGGAACCCAGATTTAAAAAAACCAAAAAAAAAAAAAAAAAAAAAAAACAAAACAAAAAAAACAAACCCAAAACCAAAAAAAACCCAAACACAAAAAAGCAACCCAACCAATAGAACCATTAAAAAAAAAAATCAAGCCAACACCACTTTGCTGCCACTCCTGAATTCTGCTTTTTGGAGTGTCTTGGTGTGTGTGCATGGTCAGAGATGTAAGAAAAGTGGCAATGAATATGGAGTTGTGTTTCATGGCATGGCTCAAATAAGACTTTGTGCCTATACTTCAGAAAAATCTCCTAAAATTTGCCCAAAGAAAGCAGCACATGGTGCTTGCAGGACAAGATACTTATATGTAAGAGCTGATGCTGCTGTCAGTGGTGTTGATAACAGATCTGCTGGCTAAAACAAGAGGGGATGGATGAACAGCTCCTTGTTTATGGCATAATGAGAGTGGTAGGGCTGGGTGGGCTGTCCTGGTGTTAGTTGCATGTTTTCAAAGCCAACAGCTCAGTGACACCTGCAATTCTGCAGCAAAGTAACTCAGTCTGTGGGGAGTTCTGGTTTTATTCTGTTCACAAATGACCTATAGTCAAAGCATAGGTTGTGTGGAGCTTGCTATGTTTTTCAGAGCAAAGAACAGATGCTATAGGGGGAAAGATACGTTGCTGATGTATACCAGTCGGGTGACTCTCCCCATAGATTGGAAAGATGAATTTAGGATACAACCATGTTCCCATGCTGTACTACAAAGGCAGATGTCTGGCATCCTCTTCCTGTTGTGTTGGCAGTGCTTGCACAAGAACCCACTTGTTACCAAGGCCAGCTGGCTGGCCTTTGGGATCAGTGGTCCCAGAGCACAGCCTTGCTGCCTGAAATACCTGGAGAGGCAGCCAAGAGGCACTGGAGTCTGTGTGCTTGGGCCTTGGCTGCCCAAGTCTTTAAAGCCCAGGGGAAAATTTCCAAATTTAATTGGTATTTTGGATCTCTCATGAAGTATTTGAGTAATTGGAGCTGTACTGTTTGGGTGGAAATGGGATTGGGTTTGTTTTCCAGGTCAGTGGAAACTATATGGCCATTCTAAAGGCAAATGAATGTAATGCCAGCTGGTTTGGTGTTCAGAGTTTTGAGGGCCATTTCTGTTGGCTACAGTGACAAAGGGTTTTAAGGTCTTTCCCATGTTCCTTGAACTTTGTTGTGACACTTAAATTCTCCATGCACACAATCAAACCAGGAGTAGAGGTGGTTCTGTCCATGTATCTTCTGTCTGAAGGATGGAGGGGAGAAAGTTTTCCCTCATGCCAATTTCATGGTGAATGCAAGTAAGCAAGGGTGAACCCATCTGTCCCTTAGAAAATGCTTCTGCAGTGAATGAGGACCAAGGGCACTTGAAGGGAAAGGAAATATATCCAGGGACAATGTCTGAGCTGGCCTTTGATAGCATCTCCTGGCTGGTGGCAGCAGCACCCGGCTCTGTGGCACAAAGGTGGCAGGCAGCAATCCAAGCTTGTCAGCTGCTGCAGCTAGCAGGGAGGATTTGGGCTAGCACACAGTCTGTCTGTCTTTCACCTCTGGGAAACACCCAGTGTTTGAATTCCAGCCCTATATACCAGGAGCACAAACATCAAATGAGGTTTAAGCTGAAGGATTAGCCAGAGGCCTTAACTAGTCTCTGGTTATTCCATGAGTGCTGCTGTTGCTCCTGGCTTGCTGTTTACTCATCTGCACCTGCCGTGTTGAAAGCTGTACAGAAATCCTGTTCAGCCTGAGCCAAAAAGTATAGCTAGGCTTTGTGTGTACTGAGGGCTTTATAAAGGTCATGAGTTGAGCTTTTGTGCCAACCTTTTTGTGATTTACTTCTCATTGTTTCTCTTTCTCCAGGAATTCCTCCTCTGAATTGCCATCTGCCAGCCCTTTTAACAGGGAGTTCTGTGTTGTAGATTTTCTATTAGCACAAGTCTTACTGCCTTTGTGCAGGAAAGCTGGACCACTGTGGAGGCATCCATGTGTTGCTGTATCTACTGAAATCATGCTTAAGGGTGACTTGGCTTTTGGAGGGGAAAGAACAACTAGCTCCCAATAAACTGCAGCACTGGGTGTAACCTAATTGCTGGGACAGCAAGGAAACCCAGGGTGTGAGTGAGATTGTTGGTTCAAGCACAAAATAATTCGGTTTTACTATCAGTTTTGTGGTTTAGGTCAGAGGGGTTCATTCAGACTCATTCATAAGCCTTCTGTTACCAGTTCTGAGTATGTTTTTAACTGCTTTCACTCTAATGCCATGGAGAAGCATTAGGCACAAAAGACGAGTTGCAAAGATGCTTCTTGTGGTCACTCATTATAACTGGGGTTTGCTGCTGTGCTCAGAACTGCAGAATGCTGATGCAATAGACTAACGTGGTTCTGTCTCTCACTTCGGTGACAAAGACCATAAAATGCTCTCTTTAGGATGCTTTTGATTAGTAGTTATGACATATGCAGCCTTCATGGATATGTCTTTCAAAATAGTCACACATAGCATGACTATGGCACACTATCAGCATTAAAAATTCTTCATAATTCTACTCTTGAAAGCAACCAGCATCTCCTTCTGTAAAGCAGAACGAGGGAAGCTTGAAGCTCTTGAAACTCAGCCAGGTTTTGGTTTAGGGGCTGTGATGCACTGATTGTAAATAGAAGACAGCAGTTTCTACTGCTTGTGGTTTCTGCCATGGTAGAAAAGGAAAGACAAGGCCATGCAAAGCAGGAATCCTGGGGAAGGATTAATTTTCCCATCTGTGGGACAAGTGCCTGAGTAATAGTTTAAACTTCCCCTGGTATGAGTGAGTTATCTGTGAGAGGGCCTTGATTTCTTTAAAATAACCAGCTTAGCCTAAATGCCTGATTTTAGCCATTTAGCGTTGGGTAAGATCACCATGATCTGCATGTAAGACACAAGCTGTTGATTTTCCCCCCATTTTTCCATTCTTAAAACATGGAAAGATTCCAAAGGATATTCTAGCCAAAGCAGAAACAGGAATGATACATGTCCACTTGCTTATCCCTTCCAAATGCCAAAGCCCACTTTGCAGGTGGAGCCTGAGAACATTGGTGAATTCTGAGTTGTGCACCCCAAGAAAATACTGACTGTCCATATATTTGAATACTGAAATGCAAGTCACATATTCAGTAATGGCAGGTCTCTGCACAAGGTAATCCTCAGGGAAAATGTTGCATTCCTTGAATGTCAATAAACCCCATTTTATGTGTGGAGGTTTGATGAATAAATGAAACCTTGATTTCGTTCTGACAGGTGGCATCTCATTTAGTGCTTCTCCATGAAGAGCCAGATCCCTTTGCTCTTTTTATCTCCTGAGGTATCTGAATTCCAGTTTGTCTCTAGTTTCCTTTCATGCACCTGTTTTGAGGAATGAGTTAATATGATGCTGTCTAAATGTGAATGCCTCAGTTTCACTTCACAAAAAGTAGGCTGTGTTTCGGGAAGGTGTGTTCAGCTCAGAGAAAGAACTGCATTTTGGAGGTGGTATTTATTAGGCAACCTAGAATCATAGAAAATTGGAGGGGCAACAAAAAAAACCCCAAACCTGTAAATTAAAGGGGACCTATGAAGGCTTCTGCTGACATTGCTAAGCTTGACCATGTGTCCTTAAAATGAGCATGAGGAGCCAGGCACCACTTTGAGATCTCCAGTTTTAAAATTAGTTTTAATAGGACACAACAGGTAGATTACAAGAATACAGTGCTAAAAATTTTAAAATATTATTTGTGAAGGTTGAGACTAATTAAATGAAGTTTAGTAGACAACTAAGGCCATAGTAAAGATGTATTTCGTTTCTTGGGTTTGGTGTGGAGTGTTTGGCTGTTTTTATTTCTCCCAGTTTACACTGCTTTATTCTTCTGGGGTAAAACTGAAGCTGAACCACAACCTTGCTGGGTTCCCAAGATCAGCCTAGAACTGCAAGTGGTAGCTGGCAGGGTTTTCCATACCAATTTTTACATTATTTCCCCTTTACCATCATAGCTAAAACTCTTTTCACTTTCAAAGGTAGAGGAACCTTTGTGGGGCTCAGGTTTTAATGCATAATTCAACCTTCAAAGTCTAAAACAAGCATGCAGAAATCAAAGGCTTGACATGAAGTAAGTTATTTGATTCTGCAAATAGCAGTGCAGTGGTTCTTCCATTGAAGAGGCTGTATTGCCTTTAGGATTTACTGTAATCGAGACAGTCATTCGCTGGATATTGATAATTCAGCTACTGCCTCTCTGGAAAAAGTAATTCACTAACTGCTGTATAACAATTTTCTCAGGAGCTGTTCCCCAGCAGCCTACATGCTTTTCTCAGAGTGTTTTTCTTTCAGTTTTACATATGTTAATACATATACTTTTTCTTTTATAGCAGATTCCCAGGATTAAGTGGCATTCTCATGCTGAAGAGCAGTGTTTCTACCTCAGATAGTCACAAACCCAAAAATCCTGCAAAGGCAGGAGCAAGGCACTGTACCCACAGCTAGACCCCTGAGCAGGCTTCTTCCTGTGCTTGCTGAGTAAGACTGGATGGGAGTGGAAGAGACAACATGAGGCTGATAGCTAGGCAGAGCCACCTGCCTCAAAATAAAATGCTGGGGTTAGCAATTATCATACCATCTACCTAAGAGGCTATAACTAAGGCCTGGATTTTACACATTAGAGTCAGAGGATTTCCAGCCTCATCAGAATTTTTATCTAAATATTGTTTTCTAGTATTTCTATCTCAGATGTATCACTGTACGTGTCAGATTGTGTCGTGATTCCAGTTTTGCCAGCTATAATGTTGTTCCCCAGGTTCAGGTGTGAGTGCTGGCCTTGCAGCACACGAGTTCACAACTCAGACAGGAACTGACTGTCCTAACTTTGCCTCCTAGTCTGCAGGTCCAACTAGTCCTGGTGCTGGTTTGACCGTGCTTATCTTAAACCATTTCTTGAACATATTCCAGTGTCTACAATCATAACTGTTGTTGTAGGGGCATAGGTGATAGACGGCATCATCTTTTCCAGAAAATCTTCAGATTTTGTGTGATTTCTGGGAGGAGCAGAAATGTGGACCCAGTAGTAAATAGATCCAGGCACTGCAGCAGTGAGGAGCACTGTGTGAGATTTCTGGGAGTAGCAGAAACCTGGACCCAATAGTAAATAGATCCAGGCACTGCAGCAGTGGGGAGCACTGGAGTAAGTCTTGCAAAGAGCAGGTCTGAGGTACACCCAGCAAAGCAGGGAACAGCTCCATAAAAGCCCAGTAGACTCACTGTTGTACTATGTTTAAAAGGGTACCATGCATGAAAAGGCTCCATGTCCCTGCCTGAGACTGACATGTACCTTTGGTGTCCTGCCTGGTCTGTGGAGAGGTGGCAGAGACGTGTTCCTGCTGCCTCTCCTGTCTGAGGCAGGTGAATCCATAGCGGAATTCATAGACATGCTGAGGCGGAGTCCTCAGTCAGTTATAAATCATTGATGCTTTCTCAGTCCTGTGCTTCTCAGACTTCAATAATTTCATTGTTCTAGCTGAACAGGAGTTTTACCTTGTTAAATTCAGGGAGTGCCACTAATGGCAGCAGTCTTTTATCCTATCCTTCTCATTTTCTGACAGATCCATAATGAATGATTAATCTCAGTGTGGTGCAAAGGGTTCAACTACCTGTTTCTTTTTCCTATAATAAAATATATGCTGTTTGACTGATTGTGTAGCATTTGTATTTGGATTTTTTTTCCATTTAATCTCTTTTATATTGTGAACCTTCTTAAAAAGCTGTACTCTAACTCTGGAAAATGTAATTTTTTTTCCCCTATTGTCCCTTTTATTTTTAAAAAACTGATTTCACTACTTTTAAAGCACATCAATGTGTGGGCCTTTACCACCCATCCATGCTAACACTCAAGTTTATTGATCCTAAGTACATATATTTCACTAGCCTTTGTGATTATTGTCAAAAATCAAAGCAAACAGAAACATCTCTAATACACAAGCCCAGGTTTGCCATGGAGGTATGGCATTAAAAATCAAATTTCTCCTCTCTATTCATGGTCTAGAGCAGATTCTCCAGGCATGTAAATTACTACAGCTCTGTGGGGCTGTGGTCTTCCAGAGCAGTACATTTTCTGACATGGATGAATATTGGAATCATGTCAGTACTTAAAGAATTCAAGAGCATGGAAACACTGGGTCCATTGATTTGTTCTTTTTCTTGAAGTTCTTTTTTTAAAAATTTTTTTTTCTCTGTTCTTTTTGGGTTGAAATACTGAAAGCACAGTAAGATACAAAATGAGTTGTACAGAAACATCTTCATAGGAGGCCTGATTGCTGTTAGGCCAAGAGCAGCTATCTTAATCTACTAACATATCATTCATGTCAAAATAACCTTGTAATTTTATGTTGTAAATTCAATACTTGCTATTTAATATTGCATAAACTGTATTGCTAGTTCTCAGGACTAGACTTACCATAATAGCTGTATTCCAATATATACTTGCCTGGATAGTTTGCAAGTCTAGTGGATTTCTTGCAGCAATTTATCAAAGTCATTGCTGAAAGACTTGCTGCAGTGTGGTTTGTATCAGATTAACTCTTTGGGTAACTAGAACTTTACAAGTGGCCCTGACATCCTAGTGACTTATGTAAGCATAAATCTGCAACTTGCTTGAATCTTCATGTCCTCAGGAAAGGAGACGAAGTGGTCACAGATTTTTAACTTGTTGGGTTACCTTCCTGGCACAGGGTGTACCTTGCTGGTGTGTTATTTTGCTTTTCTCCCTTGTTGAACTCCTGTCTTGTAAGCTGCTGGTATTTAAGACTGGGCATTGTGTGGAGATCTTTTTAGTAATGGTGGTGCAAACTTTTGTTTGTAGCAACTCCCCTGCTGTCTGTGTAACTACCCTTGGCGTTATTGATGATTTTCAGAAACCTGCAGCTGATGAAATGCTGAGCTAACGTACATTTTTCCATCACTTATGTTCAGATAGTACAGATGACCTCAGAGGTATCTACTCATTTTATGGGCACCCTACCTCTGAAGTCATTAGTGCTTAATTTTCACTGCTGCTTGCACTCAACAACGTTAGTAGTGGGTTCATGAATTACTAATGTGGTGCTTAAAGGTGAAAAGTAAAGACCTCATCAAATTCTGGATATTTGCATATACATTGCAGATAATTAAGTATCTGAGAGGCAACACTTTTTTCTTCTCTCCCCCTCTGCTGTTAGAGTGCTCAATAAGAGAATCCATTTAGTATCTCTTGCTGCTGAGGATTAACCTTTGTTTAATGCTGTCCAGTCCTATCTGGTGTATCACATGCTGCATTAACCCTCATTTGCAAAGCAGCTTCCTGGGCTCCATCGTGTTTACACTGGCAAGATCCAAGAGGTAATTACAGAGCTCCTTTGAAAGAAATTAAGTGCTGCGGATCAAGTCTTTCCCAGTAAATCAGAAATCACATATCCAGTTCAGTTTAAGAACTCAGGGAGACCCTCTATTTCTTTTCCCTCAGAAACTCTTCTCCATCAAATCAAAAGCAGTTCTTCAAAGCATTGAAGTGTATACTTAGCATTACAATCTTGAATTCAATAAGACACTTCTGCATTTACTAATCAGACATGTCTTTAAACAAAGCTCTTAAACACATGCTTAATTAGTTATTGAGACAAGAAGCATGGTGTATATATCCTGTTCCCATTTTAAAAAAAGAATTTTTTTTCCATAGTATATAAGACCTCTTTAAGAAAAAAATGTAATTCTAACTTCAGTGATGTTTTTCTCTTTTTCAATTGCATTTCAACTCAGTTTAGATAAAAATGATCTTTTAAGAGTAAGTCAAAAGTTTAAATGCCTGTTTTGCCCAATCCCTTTGAAACCCTGTTCAGACATGCAGCCTCTTCAAAATAAATAATTGTGCCAGAAGCTATGTTCATCAGGAAACTGTTTTTAGTATCACCTGCAGAAACCAAATCACAGATGTTTCAATCAAGGATGATTTTTTTTTTTTTAAAGAAAGGCTTTAAATTGCCTGCTCTGCAGTATCACATGCTTGCTGGTAGTTTAGTGCCTTATCCAGTGGAAAGTCACAGGGATTAGTTTCTTCTGGAATACAGAAATAATTAGAAAATTAAAAATCCATATAGAACTCCGTGATATTTACAGAACACCAAAACAATTTTAAATAATATTTAAATTATAATCCTCATAATCATGTTCTAAACATTTTTTTGAAGTCTACCATACAGTGGGGGGTGGGGATGGGGAGTGTAAAAAGTACACTTTGTATTATGTGTTATTTGGGTTTTTTGAAGTTTTTCTCTTTATTAAGGACTGATACTCTGGTGTACATGGGCACTACACAAATCATTACTTGAAAGAGGAACTGTGAGGGATTTCATCTCTTGCACATCTGAGCTGATTGCTTTAGGGACAGAACTGTGATGTCCTCCATCTGTCCAGTGACAGGTAACAGAACACACACTATATGGACTTTATGGTCACCACTCATGGGTTCCAGCGTCCTGGTGAAAATCGCTTTTTAGTAACAAGAGCAATGCATTCTGAGTAAAACTGGTTGTTCAAAGCTTCAGTGAAAACTGGTCCTGACCTGTGCTTATTTGTAACAGATGCTAGAAAGAAAATTCTCAGATGAAGGTACACGTTCACCTGGCTGAACTTGTTGATACAGAGACTGAATCATATGTTCCTGAATTTGTAACAGTGAAGTTTAGACTTGATCACAGAGTAATTTAGGGCCACTGATTGCCAGTGTTGAATGGACATTGTGCATCATTTGGGAGAACTTACACCTCTAATCATCGAGCTGTGTCTGAACCTTGAGCAATAGCCATAGGGGGTTTGAGTGTCTTTTAGCAAGGTAAAACACTAGCCTGGAAATAAAACCTGTTGCAGACCTAGAGTGTAAACTCCATGGAATGCTGAGGTATTTGTGTTCCCTCCTAGCTGCACTTCAAGACAACAGGAACAGAGGTCCATTGCTCTTCCAAAGATATATGGGTATTATCCTTGTTTTTGTTGTAAATAATGCAAATATCAGTTTGCATTATAGACAGATGATATTCCTGAAAGACATGATTGGCTGGAAATACTTCATACTTATGTAGAAGCTGTCAAAACAACTTCATAGTTAAGAGAATGCTTAACTTAATTTTCCTCCTTCCAATTCATGTAGACATTTCTAAACTACCCTCCTGTTTGAAACAGAAATATTTTTTCTCTTAATAATATGAAGATGTGGGTCTCTTCCAACCTAGTCGTTCTGTGATTCTATTCCCCAGGATAGCTCTCAATTGCAGGTGCAGAGGTGACTTAGCACCTCTTTGTAAGAGGCTGCAAGATCTTCAATCACCACTGTGTCTGTGCCTCTTGCAACATCTTTGGGAAGCAAAGGAGTACCATTATCCAAAATAATTTGTCCAAGATCACAGAGGAGGTGAGTGGTGGAGCAGGACTTGAGCCCATGCCAGTGCTGTAATCTCTCTGCTCTGTCACTGCCTATGCTAGAATGACTTTAGGGGCTGACAGCAAAACCTTTGGATGCTATTTTGCTGTAGAGGATTTATCCATTGTCCAGTGCACAATCCACCTATTGTGCAGAATGCCCCAAAGCCTAAACTGTTCTTGATGGTAATCAGTGTGGACGTAGGAAGTGCTGAAATCAATAGACTGTCAGCACCTGTTTAATGGTAAGCAGGTGCTTAAATGTAGTGTTGCACAGGAGGGAATGGTGATAAAAGCTGCTGGGTTCTGGTGTTGTGTTTGGCAGCAAGAAATTTTAAAATGAGGAGGAACATAGATTTTATTAGTTAGTAGATATGGCTGTGCTGCAATATCAGGGAATATATAAGGTCATGCTCAACAAGCTGTCCAGCTCCTACCCTTAATCTGTGCTTGGATAATGAACTAAAAATTCAGTCTCATGAATGTACCTTTAACATGAAATTCAGTTAACTATTGTGAAAGAGTGTTGGAGGCAGAGGAGGAGGGAAGAGAAAGGAACATCTCAGCTCCAATCCTGTTTTTCAAAGGGACACATCAGCACATAATAAGTTTTTCCATCATATTCAAGTAGATGATCATTATCCAGCTTGCAGTAAACATCTGACTTGATCTAGACAATTGTGCATTGACTTGATGCTTAATCAGTGTGGACCTGACCTTTACAAAAGCAGTTTTAAAAGTCAGATGTCATCCTCTCTCTAGTTTCTATTCCTCTGCAACAAGGCTACCCTTGACTTGGTTGTTTACTTGTCTAACTTTCGTTGAAAGGTTTGCCAGAAATCGGAGCTGCCTTGCTTAGCCACGTAAGGCTCTGGCTTTAAACTCTGAAGCATGTTACAAAACTCTTACCAACTTACCTTTAGCACAAAAACAAACCCCTCCAAGGGACATTAGGATTTCTGTGTTCCAGCTCCTATACTAGGGATGTCATTTGCCAACTAGGAGAACACCTGAAAGTGGATATTCATGGACTCAGGTTTGGTTTGGATGCAAAAGGCCTCCTGTCTGCAGTCTTTTGAGAGATACCTACTTACCAGCGAATCTCTGCAGGGGAAGGGTGGAGTAACTGTCCCATCAAATTTTTTTTTTTTTTTTTTTTTTTTTTTTTTTGAGCCTTATCTGAAACAGCTTCAGGCTACTCAAAATTTTATAACCTTTCAAAACCTTACAAGCCAGCTGTAAAGCAGGAGCTCCTCCTGTTAAACAGTCAGCAAATCAAGGTGTGAAGCTAAGGACATGCAGTAGCAAGGGATATAAGAAATGTGCCTCTTCTGCTGCATTTATCTTCAATAAGAGGATGCCTAAAAGCTTCAGCTTTCTTTTATCTTTCACAAAGATTTACCAGAACAAGCGGTACTAAGCCTTTAATGCTGTTACTTTACATAAACCAAATTGTTAAATTTTGTTTCCATTTTCATTCATCCTGGTTTGAAAAACCTCTATGTTAAATAAGAGTGTTATTTTGGAAGTTTGTTTGGGGTTTGGTTTTTTGTTTGTTTTGTTTTTCTTTTTGAAATGCCAAGCAGTACTGATTATACCACTGGAGTATTTTGAATTTTTTTTCACCTTCATATTTGCCTTATATAGCCACGTAGCTTGGTATTCAACATGATTTTTTCTTCTTTCCTCTTTGTGGAAATAATCAGTACTACATTGTAACCAGCATCAGAACTTCATTGTCACAAATCTCCTGTGCTTGTTCAGTGAAATACGAAATACACAGTATGGAACTTAAGCCTTTGCCTGACTCCAGGGTCTGTTCATGCCGAAGTGAACTTGACACCTTTTCCTTTGGCCTGTGGTTGCATGGTAGTTCTGCAAGTTCTGAGCATTGAAGGTGATGCACAGCTCCTCTCAGCAATTTACCTGACCCTTTGGTGCTGGTACGGGGCAGTGGTAGGGCAAGGACAGTTGGCCAGAGAGTGGGACTGGCCCACCTTGGGTTTGTGATGTTTCTTTGACATAAACTGGGGCCAATCACTGTAGACTCAATGGGAAGTACATATATATTTCCACTCTTTCTCCTGTCAACTTTTACAATGGTCTACCATGGTCTTGGTTGGTGTCTATGACCAAGATCTATTGATTTTAATCAAGTGATGGTAACTTATATTACCCAGATCCCAGCACGATAAAACTTCACTCCTTCCTGTCTGTTACACGGCTTGTGAGATCTCCTAAAACCCTGCAGTCTCCATTCCAGACCACAGGTGCTATTTCTGGCACAAGCATGTCAAAATGTTGTTTATTATGACAACATGTCTGTCCTCTTGACTCTGAAACACAGTTTGTTTGTGAGGATTAACCCAACTGGTTGTAGCCAGGCCACAGGAGTTTGTGTGGGAAGTGTTTTCTCCTACCCAGAAGCCACAGAAATACTTCTGACTACAGAAGTTAGACACGTAGAAAGATGCAGATTTTAATTTGTTTTTCTTTACTAGTGAGGAGAAAAAAAAGGAAAAGCACAACACAAAAACCAAATTAATTGGTCCTGCATTGCACAGAGAGAATGATTAATCTCCTGCATTCAGGAGCATCTGTCTAGTACTTGTGCTTGAATTCCTCAAAAGGCTAAGAGTGTTTCTAATGGTCATTTAAATAATAAATGCCACCACACTCATTAAGGGTGTATCAGTCGTTCTTTTTCTGCTCTAGTGCTTGTTGTATTCTATTAATATTTATTGAATTCCAGGAAATTCATTGTGAGCTAGTGGTCCACGTTTCTTTTCAAGGTCACCAAATATAAATATTTTATTTATCTAATTTAGAAAAACGACATTAGATGAGATGCAGCAAGCATGACAAGAGTATGAATTAGTGGAAAGCTTCCCTCAGGAAATGTATCCAGGTACCAGTAATGGATAATTATAAGTCCAATAGCTTCTCTCCTAGCAGGTAATAAAGATACATAATGGCAATACAAGCCCTTACCTGAAGGTGTGCGTATGGCAGTAACAGTTAGAGGCACAGTAGACTATTTCCTGCCAGGGCATTGGAAACATCCAAATCTCTTTCTGGTATTTGGGCCCTAAATAAGTTGATTGGAATTTCACCTTCAGATTTTGACGTGGATATGCATGTGGGCTACTTGACAGATTTTCAGCAGCCCTCTGGGAATGAATATGCCTAAATCTGTCAGATACTTAATGTTGTGTCTTGTGCTGGCTAAAAAAACATGCCATCATATGAGTGGCCAGAGTAGCTCATTTTGAGTATGGTGTGGGTTTTCCTGCCCCTGACAGCCTACTGTTCTCCTTTCAAACAGGGCTGTATTGCCTGCTTGCTATACATGTGTAGTCCAAGAATGTCCTGTTTCTTTATCACCAGTTAGGAGATGAGGAGAAGGTTCCTATGATATTTTGTGTACTGAATGTTCCATGCCCTTTTCTGCTTCATGTTCAACTCCTGCACTCTTGGACTCTGTCATCTTTGCATTCCCTGGAGATATAAAAATTCCTCTTGTGATGATTTTATTTTAAGCAAGCACCATCCTACCTTCTCCAAAAAGAAGCCAATAAGATGTGGAGGGTACATTTTAGAAATGGATAATTGCATTCTTGCAAATGCTGGCTGTAAGAAAACAATGTTTCAAAAAGGAAAAAGCTAGTAGATTGTTTACCTCCTCAAAATGTTTACCAAAGAACAGTTCCCCCCAAACTGAGTATTGAGCTGTCAAGACTCAAAGAAAACAAATGAAGTGGCATTTAATTTAATTGAATATTGTGCTTGTGGATTTTTGTTTCTCTATTCAATTTTTACCACATTGCAGTCTTTTGCTACAGCTAAGGTTAAAATTAAAATTAAATGTTTGCTCCTATTGTCCAGAAATATCGCAGACAAAGCACTGGCTTCTGAAGAAATGGGCAGTGAAAAACTTTTTGGGTTTAGCAGTACTGGTTTTTAAATAATACATGCACAGCATCTACGGGAAGGTGCTACAGGAGAATTTGTTACAGAAAGGAAAGGCAGTAACTCTGGAGCTTTAAGTGTTGTTGTGTGACCTGTGCTGCTTCCTGACTTTCCAGGTAAGCGTTCCCAGGGTCTGTTGTACCGGGCTTGCCTGGCAAGGTTTTGTTAGTGGGTGGTCTATAGGGGTGGCTCCTGTGAGAATCTGTTGAAGCTTCTCCATGTCTGACAGAGCTGGCTCCAGGAGGGACCTGCCAACTGGCCAAGGCCAAGCCCACCAGTGGTCACACCTCTGGGATAATGTATTTAGGAAGGGGGAACAAAAACAACCCCTGCACAACAGCCCCTGCAGCCAGGGGGACTGAGAATGTGATACCGACAGCTCTGCAGACACCAGGTCAAGAGGAGGGGAGCAGGAGGTGCTCCAGGTGCCAGAGCAGAACTGCACCTGTGGAAAGAGACCCACGGGGCAGCAGCTGATGGAACAGCAGCCTGTGAGAAGGACTCGTGTCAGAGATCATGTGGGATGGCCTCCATGCTGGAGCAGCAGTGTGAACAGTGTGAGGAGTCCTACCCCAAAGGAAGGAGGAGCAGGGGAGGCAACATGTTACAAACTGACCACAGTCACCATTCCCCATGCCCCAGCACTGCTGGGCAGGGAAGAGGTAGAGAAAATTTAGACTAAAGTTAGGACTGAGAAGAAGGGAGGGGAGCAGGGAAGCTGTTTTTAGATTTGTTCTTATTTCTCATTATCCTATTCTGATTTGAATTGGTAATCAATTTCATTTTTTTTCCCCCAAGCTGAGTTTATTTTACCCATGCTGTTAATTGGTAAATGATCTCTCCCTGTCCTTATCTTGACCCAGGAGCTTTCATTATATTTTTCTCTACCTTTCTAGCTGAGGAGGGAGAGTGATAAGAGCAGCTCTGGAGGGCACCTGACATCCAGCCAATGTCAACCCTACACACCTTTTCTGATCTGTCAAAATGGAGATTTGCATTCTGTCTTGTTGTTGACATTACTGATATTGAGCTGTGAAATGCAGTACTAATTGGCAGCTCATTGATAGTCTCAGTGGCAACACCTTGATGAGAACAAATATGGGGAATAAATCACTCCATCTCCCTTCTTGAAAAGTTTGCTTCATGCTGTAGAGACCAGGCCTAATCTCCTGCATCCTGGCTGAAGCCTTTTCAGGTGGGTCTGTGGAACAGAAAAGAGGAGAAACAAGGTCATTATGTAGTCAAAGGAACAAACAAAGCTCTGATAAATATCGAACTGATTTGCTAAAATAAGTATTAAAAGCACTGAAGGTCCTTATGACTAACCCTGAGAAATAGTTATGGACAAGTGGCAACAGGGACACGAAATGCTGTGAGAAGAAAGACTGAAAAAACTGAGGTAACAGGAGAAATTGAATGAAGTGAAAGAGCAGGTATCTCTGGCGCTGCATGTATAATGAAAACTTGAGGTCAATGTCTGGAGAGCCTTTGTCATGAATAAAATAGATCCCTGTGAAGGACACAGGGTGGAAAGCATAGAGACAACTGAGAAATTAGCACACGGGTGACCAAAGAGCTCAGTAAGCCCCTTAAACAGGTAGGGAAGTGTGACAAGGAGCAGAACAACCTGTGTGGCAAAGCAGGAACAGGGTACATATGGCAGGGGCACAGAGAGAGGAGTGCTCTGGGGACTGCCAGGAGGGCAGAGCAGCAGTAGGTTGTTGAGAGGGTCTGAGCTGGAACCAGATCTGGAGACAAGCCTTGTTACTGCAGGCACTTCAGAGCACTAGGCTGGGCAGGGAGGAGAGGCTTAATGGCTTTGGCAGACAGCTGTGACAAGGAGTTTATCATGTGCTTGAGCAGAGCAAAAATATTTGTGGCCCCTCCATTCTTGCTCTTCTCTAGAATCACATCAGAAATTATGCATGCTGCATTAATGTATATATCCTTGTGAAATGCACCATGTCCTCCCCTTACTTCAAACCAACATGAAAAGTATGCATCTAAAATATCTTTGGCAGCAAGCTAAGCGAGTTCTATCATGATAAGCTCCTAAGTAAATACTGAACAGTTGCTAATTAAAGTGAAGTGTATAGTCCTTGATTTTTCAATTAACACACCCAACATATAGTAATGCCTTAATTATTTTTGTGCCTAAATATACTTGAAAGAAATCTGCAAGTGTGGCAGTGAACTTTAAAAGGCAGGTGATTCTCTGTATTTTCAGTGACAGGGTAGTGGTGGATTTAACTGAAATTGAAGGGAGGCTCTCATGGAAGTGTACCGTAGTCTGAAAATCTTTGGCATTAAATAATCTTGGCCCTTCCTGTTATTTTCACTTTACTCTCAGCTGAGCCACTGTCAATCAATTACTTGCCCCTTAATCAGTCATGTGGGCAACTAGTCTGCAAGAGAGCATGTTGACCTTCTGCAGATAGTTCTGTCCACAGAGGGATCAGCATTCTCTGCTGTGTGCTGTGGAGTGCTCTGGCATTTTGTTCAAACCAGGCAGCTGCCCTTCCTCTGGAATTGTGTGGAGGAGGCTGAAGAGTCCCATGGTGAGATCAGTGTTTGATAGGCATGGTGAATTCCTGCTCTCACTGGGGACCAACAAGCACCTGCCTTAAACAGGTCACCTAATGAGGAGATGGAGGGCAGGGAAATGCCCATGGCTTTGCTGCTGTCTGGATTACGGAGTGCCTAATGACAGCCTGCTGCTTGCCTTTTCCCATGGCAGCACTCCTAATGGCCATTCCCATGGAAACCTGCTTCAGAAAGGATACACCTATACAAATGAGGGGTAATGGTTTAAATTGCTCAGTAGAGGAATTTTTCAGGAGTGCTTAGCGTTAGAACCTGTCAGGATTGCCTCAAATATTTTTAATCAGAAAATGCTGGCTTATGGAAACACAAAGTTTGGGCATGTTTGCAGGAAGTCAACTGCAAAATGTAAAAAACCAAAAAGACCAGATTTGAGGCATTTCAGGCCAACATGTGCTGACTGAAAAGTTTGTCTTCTAGCCTGAAATGAATTTTAAAAGCATGTGTTACTTTGGTGATTTTTATTTTGACTTATTTTAGAACAAATTCAAGTATGATTGACTTGAGCTAAAACTGGGCATTTAGTTTTAGAGTGTGCTTTTGTGTTTTTTCAATTTTAGTATTAATATCAATTTGAAATGGGGAATATTTTTTGTATTTTATATTTTCTCTCAGGCAGGTAAAATAATCTCCTATCTATCTCTATTGAATGCTCATCTGAATATGTTCCATTTTAGTAAAGTGTGTTGGTTTTTTTGGTTTTGGGTGGTTTTTATTGTTGGTTTTTGTTTGTTTTGGGTTTTTGGTTGGTTGGTTTTTGTTTTTTTTCTTATTCCCAGTGGGAGAAAATTATAGTAAAACTCAGAATGCCTTTGAAAAACCTTTCTTACGTTTTGCTACAGAAATCCTACGACATTTTGGGTTTTAATGTCGAAAAGTGTATTTCACTTTAGCATAAGAACTATAAAGTTGTCTTCACTTTGGAGGTGCTGGGGAAATGGGGACACAGGTCCATTGAAGTTGGTTTCTACTGGTAAGAAATGTACAGTGCTGCTAAGCCACAAACCAATGTAATTGGGCTGAGAATTGCTCTAGCAGTTGGCTGCTAATTCTGAAAAATAATCTACCACCTGTTGTTTAGTCTGTAGGATTAAAGAAGGTTTAATGTTTGAGGCAAGAGAAATTTATTGCTCCAGATGGAGCACAATTTTTTAAAAAAGCTATGGGTGAAGATCAATTCAGTGCAGAGTCTACCTCATTTAGAAAAGTATCTTGGTACAAGCCACAGCACTCTTAATAGCAACCTGTGGACAGAGATGTTTTCCACCTTCAGAAATAGTTTTCTCTATTTGGAAGTCATCACAGATGAGATTATCACAATTCTTCAATTCTTTCGATACACTGTGCAATTGTCACGTATGTCATCAGATTTTAATAAGAGGCAATAATATTATTGTCTCACTAAGAATGTAATCGAAGAGGTGTTTGATGCACAGGATAAACAGTTTCTGAAGGGGAAAAAAAGAAAATTCAAGGGTTATTTTGTTTGGATTCTATTTACTGACCATATGGAAGAAGGAATACTGGCAATGAGAAACTTTTAGAAATCAGTGGTATGAAATCGATGAGAAGACAGGATAAGGTATATCTATTAGTTGGAAAGACTAGAGGATATTGCTTGGAATATTTCTGCTCAGCAAAAAGCAGAAAATAGTTTTCTGATAGACATATAATTTTTGTGACAGAAGTTCTTTCAGGGGATATTTCCCAGTTTGGAGAGAAGGTAATGGGGGGGATGGGAGAATACTTTCTGGTAGGGCTAGAAAAGGGGACTTGACTGTCAAACAATCATTTTGTTCAGGTCCTGGGAAACTTACAGGGCCATAGAAATGTGGGTCCATTCCTGGCATGGGTCAGCCTGGGCTATAAGTTTGAGGCATTTGGTGGGAATAGGGGGAACTTAATTAACATCATGCAGAGGTGTACATTGCCACAGCAGGCATGTTGGTGTACAGTCAGGTTGCGCACATGATGCTCTGGAGTTGATAACCAGGATGTTTGGCAGGCACACACATGCAGTGCCCCATCCTTGGGGCAGATTTTGGGATATGTTAAGTGGAAATCCTATCCATGCTGGATAGGATTTATTAAGAACCTTGTTCTTGCTTCAGATTCATCCAGCTGGGTGTGTTAAGGCTGGAAACACACAGTGACACAGGTCACTATAATCACAGCAATCCTGCTCTTTCTGATGCTCTTCCCTGGCACCTCCAGTGTGCCCAGCCTGTTCAGCTTGTAGAGTCAGCAGAAGACTGGAGTCTTACTTGGTTTGCCTTTGCCGGGATTTGGCTGCTTGTTTTTCAACAAACTGAGCAGGCTGGACACAGGGGACCTGTGGGAATTTCCAGCATGGGATGGTACTAGGACCCCTAAAAATTCAGTCTATTGTAAAGCCAGGGCCTCAGTTCTTTTTGTCAAAGAAGTGATCCCAGCCTGTTGGATGAGTCCTGGGGTAGCCAGAACAAGGCTAAAAACTTTTATTGTAGCCTTTTGTTCAGCTACAGCTTCTGTAAGAAAACATAAGGCAATGCAAACTGAGAACAAATCAAACAGTGCTGCCATCTGTAATAGGTATATGGAGTGGCCACTGATGGCTTTTGGAAAGCTTTGTAGAAAGCAGCTTGACCAGCACAACCTCAGAGTACACATTTCATACTGGTTTAAAGCAGTGAATTTAAAGCATCCCATTTTTCATCACCAGTATTTTGCATTTCAGTGACAGTAAATATTCAAAGGCCCTAAGACATAAAGAATCCCCAGGGATGCTGTAGTTCTCCTTTGTTTTTCTTCAGCAGAGACATGAACATTAGTATAGCTGATTAAGAAGAAATAGCTTTGTCTAAGTGAAATCATTGAACCAAAGTTTACTGTTTACTAAAGTATTTTGGTTTTCTTGAAATTTTCCAGCAGAGAAGATTTTTTTCTTCCTTTCTATACTGCTTGGGTTGCTATTCCTACCTCTCCCTGGGAACAAATTCGGACAGGATTGACAACCACCCCTATGTCTTTTATGCTATCCTACTATAAAGAGTTTGTCATCTTCTAATGCTTTAAGGATTGTTGATGTTTTGAAGTGAGTTATGTCACCCAACAGAAGGTTTAGCAGATCAGCAATGATACTTGAGAAATTCAGTGGAAGGAAGCGTCTTTCAAGCTGTCTTTTTGTCTGGAGCACCTTCTGGCAGGCTATAAATGTTTACCATTCTCAATGGCTGGCCCAGCTCATGGTTTTGGTCTGCTGGAGTATGATGGGATATCAGTGTGGCAATACAGCTACTGTGCTTTTGTTCTGGATGGCCTGTGCAGCTTGCAGAGCTGGGTCCCACCCTGGCATGCAGCTTTTCTGACATCTGCTTTTGAAGTGCCTGCACACTCTCCATTAGCGAGGCTGGCAGACACATTTATGTAGCAGCCCCCAGGCTGGTGCAATTGTTCATCAAGTAATTCTAAGCCACCTTAAAGAAACTTCTCCATCAAGGAGTGCTTGCAAGGTTTTAGGTTTTGAGGGAATTCAGAACTGCAGGTCTTAGGCAGTGACTGATGTACCAAGAGAATGGATAATGTTGTATTATGCAGAATATTCACAGATACTTCCTTGCAGTCACACTGGGATATAAATTTGTATCATGTTACCTCTGTAAGAAAAGCCCTGTGAATTAAAGCTGCAGTCCGCGGCCATAATATTTCTGCTGCCCCAACGGGGAAAAATAGCCCATATTAGAAATATTTGGTGGGCTTCTCCTTGTCAACACTTTGCCAAAGATCTAGCATTTGAAGGTCTTCAAATGTCTCAACAATATAACAGTATCTAGCAGTAATATTTTGTCAGATGCTAGTGTTCCACTGTGTGTTCTAGACCCTGTCTAGCTCTCAGTCAGTGCCTGAGAATCAAATGTCTTAGCACAAAATCTGCTGAGAGAAGGAATCCATAGCTGTAGTGCTGTGCATGGGAACTCATGCATGTGCATCACAAGTGAATTAAACTCAGAAATTATAATTAAATTTTATAAATCCCTAAATTATCCAGGATCTCTCCCCAGATCCAGTATTTCCTTGATTCTTCATTTATTGTAGTGACAGTGCAATTCTTTGTGGATATGAATGTTATTTTTTTAATCACTGAACTGAGAAACATTTAGCAGCATTTCAGGCAGAAGAAAACAAATCCATTGACTTTGTCTTAGTCAATTGGTAAATGTTGACCTAGGCAAAGTGACAAGTGTCAAGAATTTTCTTCATGAAGGAGCTGGATGGAAGGTAGAAAGCATGAAACAAAAACCTGAGCCAGTAGTACACATGAATGTTGTGCTGCTGCATTTTATCCCTCAAAGGTTATTCTATTATATGCAGCACAATACTAGTGTGTTCCATGTTTTCATCTTTGCATTTAATTCACAGGTAATTTCACAGGGGAGAAAAAAAACTCTCCTGAGTTCTTCAAATGAATAGTATGTGATGTAAAGAGTGCTCAGGGAAAAAGCCAACCACCTCCTGGAAGTTTTGCTTCCACGGGTGGAGGATATGTAGTGTGGGTTGTGCATAGACATATTGGTGAATTCAAGCTCCAAAGATTTGTCTGGAATCTTGGAGAAAGCATTGGTTTGAGTTTCAGAAGATGTGGTATTTGAAGTCTCTGGTAAATAATGTCTTTGGGAACTTGGAAATTCCTTTTGTTCAAAATTACTAGCAGTTCAGTGCGTGCATAGCCTAAATCTGACCCCAAAATATTTGTGTCTGGGTTCCTGACACAGCACTGATACAAGGGGTCACACTTTTCCTTCTGAATCTTATTAAGACTAGGAGGTCTTTGGGGGTGTTCCTCTCCTACAGTCAGAAGGTCTGCACCAATGTGAATTAGGCTTATCTATCAGTGCCTTTGATTTTCATATTTGGCATCTTTTAGCACCTGTGACTCCTTAGATATGTTTGAAATCTGGCCTCTCATCCATAGCACTCCTCATTCTGATATCCCAAAGCAGTAAATTTCCACCACTTCCTTTGGATTACTTAGAATTATTTTGCAGGCTGATGAAGTTAGAAGGGATTGATACCAATCCTGCAACTTGTCTTAACATGTATGAATACCTTGCCAAACCTACTATGGGTCAGTTACTGGCCTCATCTAAGTGAGGAAAGGCAGATCCAGATGTTTTTTGTCCTTCTCATTCAAAATGGACATAGCTTTAATCTCAATCATTCTGCTCTTAAGGTGAGGTGTACGTATCCGGGTGGAACTGGCTAAACTTCAGCTTCCACAGTAACAGATCTTTTTTTGGCATCAGAAAGAAGATGCAAATTGTTTTTACATGGCAGGTGTTCCAACCAAATATCCTGGAATCAAACCAACATTTATTGAGTAACTTGAATCCCAGCTTTATGCACTCGGTGGGCATTGCCCACGAGGAGGTAATGCCTCAGTAGGCAGAGAAGCTTAGAACACAAAGAAGGGGAATAAAAAATCACAAATGAACAAACTCAATTGTATTAAACAAGCTGCTCAGGGATGCTTTCCTCTGGCCAAAAAAAAAAAACAAAAAAAACAACTCTTCAGATGCAAAGCTACCATAATGATTTTATAAAATAAACCAACTGTAGGTAGATCATAGTTTCCTAACAAACAGTCAGGACCCTGAGCTCCATTTCAAATATCTCCTTGTCATATCATTGGTCCTGGAAGGGATCATTATTGCTGTTCAATTAAACTGAATTTGGTATGACAGAACCTTACCAAATACTGGCCTCTGAGGGGGTTGTTCTTGCTAAAATTTGAATAACATGCTGTAATGAATGATGGTGTTTTAAATTAGTGAGGATACTAAAAGAAGTAAAAATAGACAGGACGTTGTGAGATTTCCCAGCAACTGACATGTTTGGCCTATTATTATATAGTTGAGTTAATTTGAAAAGACACATGAGTTTCCAGGAGTTTTAAATGCAAATATGCCAAGTAAATTAAATACGTGGGTGTGAGCTTTGCAGTGTGTTTTGGTTAGTCAAAATCAGAAAACTTTTGCATGTTTTTTTAACTTGTGTTCAGGAGGGTGCTGAATTTAGACTCCCTATGACTACATCCTTCATGTGGCTTTTTAATCCCTTATTATAGCTTTGTTCTAGGATCAAAGTTAACCCAGCCAACTAAATACAAGCTGACACAGGGGATTGTTGCTTTTGCCAGTCCCAGATGGGGTAACCAACCTGCCAAAGGAGCCCTGGTTGTTGCTGTGGCTAGAGCGTCCACAGTGGTTTGCAGAGAACTGCTGCAAGAGTGAGAATATCCTGGGGATTTGTGCAGTCTTGGAACTCAAAAATTCCCTGTTCTGGACCCTTAATCACCTGATTCCTGGCATCTCAGCCTGGGAACTCCAAATTTCGGGCATGGGATTTAATGAGTGACTACAATATCTCTGGCACTCATTAAATGCAGTACCAGGAGTTGGTAACAGATATGGAGACCACACTGGAACCAACCAGTGGGGTTTTTTATGTGTTTCTGCAGGAAATGCAGTGTGTTAGTTTCTTAGTGGCACTGATCATATGGGATGCACTTGAGGCTGTTCAGACATAGAACATGAGAGATGGCCTATGTTTTCTTGTTTTCTGATGTTTTTATTACCTCAGTTTGTTTCCCCTTATTTCTGAGGGTGAAGCTCTGGGACAGTTCTCACTCTGGAGGGTTGGAGGCAAGGCACTGTTATTTATGCTTTGTACCTCAGTTAAAACTCTGCATGGTGAATTAAAGTTAACAGTAAAGTTGCTTGCTGTGTCCTGGCTCTGCCATTCCCCATTTTTTCACAATACCTTCCAATTAGATAACATAGTCTCCATCAGTGACAGCTCATAACAAAGCCTATATTGGAATGTCTCTTAATTGAGCATCCTTTAGCTCTTTCTTTTTCATTTCTTAGCTGCTTTAATACTGTCTTAATAATGGTTTTCTCTGAAGACTTCTTTTCAGAGCTTCTTTTCAAGTTAATTGCTGTTGAAATGATCATAACATAGCTTTTCTCTTTTTTTTTAACACACAGAATTATCTCAATTGGCATTAAGTTCAGGGAGTCAAAAGGCCAAATGTACCTTCATAAATCTGAGATGACTTCTCTGAAGTCATTGAATTTACAGTTTCTTAACAGAGAGCTCAGGTTGACCCCAGAGCCCACAAAATTAGCTCTAATGGGAAATTTAGAATTTTCTGGTGCACTGAATACGATGACACATTGTTAGGATTATTCGAGGATGGAAAACAAATGTTTGTTGTACCATGGCATTCCGTTCTCCTCTGTATTCGTGTCTGCTCTGTTGGAATGGTGAATGACAGTGAGTGAAATTGGGGGCAATTGCGTTAATAACCACTAATTGAATTCCAAACAGGACTTTTGCTGGGAGGATTTTCTTTTCTCTTTCAAGTAGAGATGTTGGCCGGGGTTTGGGTTGATTTTTGTTATTTGTTCTTTCAGTATTGGTCGTCTTAAGGGGTTCTCTGTGGCTTCAGCATTGGCCAGTGGCTTCTTACCATCACAGCCACTTCCCACAATGTTACCCCAGTGATTACTTGGGAGCAGCAGTAATTAACAGTAAGGCCCCTGGTTATTAACACAGGATGCAACAAGAGAGGAGTAGTGTTTTGTGGAGTCCTTGAAGCTGCACAGTGATACTCAGCATGGCAGTACCTCATCTTGCACTCAGCTTTTTTCATTAGGTTTTTGTATTCAGACTGCAATTTATTAGCTGCGAATGACTGACTTTATGTGTCTTGATCATGCAGGTTTCCAGGTAAAAGCACTTTCTTTTTGCTTCTTAGCTTCCTCAGAAATAGAATTCAGTATTTGCAGTGCCACATCTCCTATTTGTTTGTTTACAATATCAATTACCTTCTTGTTCTACCTTGTGTCAATGCTGTGTGTTTGTTTGCCCTCTTCTATCAATGATAATCAAGGGTCTGATCAAATCTACATCTCTTTGTCTTGACTCTGAAGTGCTTGCTGATTAAAGTGAGAGAGATAATAGAATGTAGAAGAAAGGATATACATTTAGTGAGTTCTATATACAACATGATGTGTTAAACTTCACTCCAAACATGCTTTTCTTCCATTTCCTCCTGTCCTCTGTTAATCTATTCATGCCTGTTTTCTGAGCCCCCTTGAGAGAAATGCTGGCCTTCTGGGCAGGACTGAGGAAGTCAAGACTGCAGACCTGCCTCTGCCAAGGTCCTGCTGAATCCCTCCTTCCTGCCATGTTGGCTGAAGTGCTGGGATGGCAGTCCCTCCTGCCAGGTTTATGTCATATTGTTGTACGTGATCAGAGCTCCCAGCCAGTGCAGCTCATCTGGGTGCCTGTGTCAGCAACCTGCTCCTCTTTGGACCAGGCTGAGGGCTGCCCCACCATGCAGGCAGCCACTGGTTCTGTGCTAGTCTGTACCTTCATTCCAGATGTCAGAAAGTGCAGGTAAACCAGGAATTCCATGGGCACACCTGCCAAAGGTAGCTGGTGGATAGGATATGTTGGCACCTGGCATATACTGGAGAAGTATCCAAGCTACTATAAATCATTGCAGAACACATATGGGGAGTGAGGGCAGGCTAGGGTCAAGCCTTGGGTTTTTTCAGTGTCCTGAACACAATTTGGCCACAGCCAAATGAAATATTAAACTCTAAAATTACAAAGCAACCTCACACACACCTTGACCTGCTTGGTAGGGCAAATGCTGCCTTGTATAAATGTCAAACCGCATCCCATAGCAGCAGCATCCATGTCACCAGTTTAGTGATAACCATGTTGTAGTAATCTGCAAATATTAAAATTATGCACGATTGGCTTGTCAGTTTTGTCACATATGTTTATATGCAAACAGTTCTTATGACTAGCGCTTCCAAAAGTAACTAGGAATGTGTCAGTGCTGAACACTCAGCACGTTTTGGTGGGTGGGCCTGACCTGAATGTTAATTGTGTTTTTCCTTAGATGAGCATTAAATCTCTTCTGCTTTTGGAGACCGGCATCAAAATTCAAATATTTAATTTGCTCATTGACATTTATTAAAATAGCTTTGTGCTTGAATATCAAGTTAAGGCAGTGGTAAGCTAATTTCGTTAGTCTAGATGACGTTGGAAGTAAATTTAAATCTGATTGAGAAGCATTTAATACTCACTAAGAAAAGGAGGGAATAAAAGGTCAACAGTATAAAATGTTGACATCTACAAACAGCAGAATTTTGAGTTTGGCTTTTGAACTGAATGAAGCCTCAAAACCAATTGCAATAGGGATATTTCAAAATGTAAGGGGAGGTTCTTCTACTGCTTCCCAAGATAGGCCTGAGTGTCCTAACGAGACAGAGGTGACCTCAGACCATTTATGTGTCAATCTTACTCCCTAGGCTGAAAATTCTTTGGTTGGGTGGTTAAATGTGGATTCAGCAGAGTGTCCTGTCAGTATTTTGCTTTATAGAACCATAGAATCATTATGTTTAGAAAAGACCTCTAAGATCACTGAGTCCAAGCTTTGACCAAGCCACGAAAACTGCTGTCCTGGTTGTTCACACTCCCTGGAGCCACTTAAATCTTTCCCAATGCTTTGGCACTGCCATGACCTTATCAGCCCCTCTGGTGAAAGCTGCTCTGTCCTGCTGGGTCTCTCCACTCCCACTTGAGTTCCCCTGAGTCCAGGAACCTCCCTCCAGCTCTTTCTGGAGTTTTGCTGCAGAACTTAGCATAGTCACCATTGCATCACTGCTGTTGCCTTGTACCTCACTGACTGAGGAGAAAGTTGCTAATTTAAATGTTGCCATTTAAGTGGGAAAATATTATATATATGTGCACACATGTTGTAAAAAGGCCTTATTTTGAATGATATTAAGTACATGAGGCCCTTTAACTTCCATATAATATGAGGAAAGACATTTATAAGTATAGATGTAAGGAAAGACTGCATTTTTCAGGTGAGTTGAAAATACAGGAAGGAAGGACAAGAATATTTGGCCTCTTGGATAACCTTTTCAAGTAGCTGGCTGGTCTCCTGTTAATAACTGGCTTGTTGGGTATAATTCCAGTTTTACACCACTTGCTTACATGATAGCTTGTACGTTGGCCTGGAATACTGAATTGTGAATTTATTGTTAAACTCCTTTTCATTGTGAAGCCATGCAGCTGTAACTGAGAGAAATATGTTTAATCCCCTGGGGTGGGGATCAGCTAGAGGCATGTAAGTACAAAGGATTATTTTTTCTCTTTTTAAGAAAAGTTTCTGTATATTTATGGATCAGTAGATTGGAACATATTTATTCAGTAAACAAAGAAGAGCTAGTCCTTTTAACAAACAGTGAGGTTTGCTTTGAAGGCTTTTGGTTTGGTCCTGTTTCATTGCATTTCTCTAGAAACCCTTCTTTTGGACATCTCTGAGGGTTTGCGGTTTGTTGGTTTTTTTTTTTTCTTTAGTCTTGGCTGTCACGCTGAGCTAGCAATGACCTCCTGAAGAAAAGGTTAATGTTAAGTGGAACTTCCCTAACTTAAAATACAGCTGTCAGCCCCTGTGCACAGGGGTCCAGTGACTAACATCTCTTTGAATAAAGCTGGTAGTTTACCTAGGATAAACTGTTCTGGATTCTCAGTGGAGTGTCCTACAAAAAGCCTGAAAATTCATAAAACATCTAAGACTGAGAGTCAGTTTGAATTAACCCCAAGTGGGATTTCACAGGTGAAAGTTTATCCTGGGTGCTCTGTTTCAGGAATGTGTGAGAGGTACCATATGGTCATATCAAAGAATGTAGATAAGGACATTGCTGGTGACAATTATTTTGTCAAATGCCTACCCAAGGAAAGGGTGGCCATCCTATTTTGCAGGCACTGAAAGCAGACATCAGTCGCAGAGCATTGTGTAAATGACATTTGTTGCTTGGGTTTTGGCAGACATGACTTTTCTCTGACACTTGGAATTCTGTGTGCAAAACTTGGGGTCAGAAGGAACTTCTGTTGATAACATTGTTTTGATAAAAATGCCTTGAAGCCCTTTAAGTAACTTTATAGATAAATACAGCTTCCCAGAGTAATTTGTTTTTTGTTTGTTTGTTTTACAGTATATGGCAATATATGTTTTATTGTCTGTCTCCTACTCTGTCTAGCTGAAGGAACATAGAAAAATTGATTAGGCTTTTTTTTAAACATAATATTGAAAGGAAATGATGGAGTAGTATTGATTGCATACCAATGGTCTCATCCAAGAAGAGGTATTTGGATGAACACCCAGTGGCCCTCCAAGTACAGTTTCCCTCTACTCTAGTAGAGTACTCAGCTTCTCTGAGAAGTGATGCTTGGAGCTAATTTAGAGAATACCTTCAGCAGCAGCTTTTCATCCACTGTTTGAGGAATGTGCCTTTCTACAATCTGAAAAGACCATTTTCAGGAAAAAGCTGAGTCTTGGAACTCATGTAGTCTTTGAACTGAGTCCAAGAAGTGTCAGTCTTCCTGGGCCCTTTGTGCTGATAAGGCCTGTCTTCACAGCCACTAGAAAACAACTGAAAGAAGCTGCTTTGTCATAGCAACACACTCTTTAGGAGGAGATCTAGAGCTGCCAAGGAGAATCCCTATCCAAAACCCCATAGCATTCAGTCTTATAACTGTGGAAGTCATTTACAGGAGCTTCTGGAGCATTTGAATTTCCTATGCCAGGTAGAACCTAGGAAAGGCTTTGGTTTGCTAGGGCTCCCAGTAGCCTGCTGCATACTCAAACTTCTTGAATCTGTAGTTCTGTGGTAAGGATGTAAGATTGATTAGCTTGTGCTGGAGGAGGTAAAAATCATCCCTGAAATCAGGATTTCCAGGTTTCCCGTGTTCAGTGCTAGTTGACAAAGTGTGTGCACATACATGCATTTGCAGTTGAATGGACTGTGGCTTTTCTTTGCACAGATGTCTGTTTGGAACTAGGAAAATATGATATTAATGTTTTGTGTATAGCTTTATCCAGCTTGTCAGAAAATGAAGCAATTCTAGTTTGAAGCTAAATGCAATCTATCTGTACTTTCCTCATCACACCAAAACACTCTGTGGCCTTTCAAGCAGAATCTCTATGTGAATACTCATCTCTAGTTTCTTCTCTCTTAGCTGAATTTTAAGGTCTTGGATTTGGGGGTAGCCTATGGTTTTAGCTCTTAATTTTGAGAGCACTCTGAAGTGAGCTGTTCATTTTTCTTGTGCATTGAAGCTCATGAACTTTCTAGCCAACTTTAGGAGGTAGTTTCACAGGTGTTAACAAATTGTCAAGAAAACTCTTTACTTACAGCAAGTTGCCATCCTGACAATGGGTGCATGAAGAATCAGTGTTAACTTCTTGAGGTAGTACAACTCTCTGATCACGTGGGCAAAATGCTCCCCCGAAGGAAGAACTGTCCCTTGGATGACTTGTCCCTGGGACTGGTACCTCCCTTTGGTTTCTGTATTGAGTCAATTACATTGAGGAGTCATTACAAGCAAATAAAAACAAGAAAAATTCAGCCTGCATTGTTAAATATTGAAAATGTTTTGAGCCCAAATGGATTATTAGAAGTTACATATCCTATTTTGAAATGCAAAGGCAAAAATGAATATTTGGTTATTATGAAATGTTTAACACTGAGATGGTTTACATTTACTGAGAGGGTACATTTACTATAGGAAGGTGTTGGTTCCACAGGCTATTAGGGAAGAATCATCACAGTAGTACTTTTTTAAAACTAATCTTAGATAATAAGTGGGAAGATTTTCTTGCCCATCTCTATTTGAGGGTGGGTGTGTTATCTTGGTCCTCTGTAGATGGGAGAAGGACTCATCAATAAAGAGCTCAGAAAGCAGCTTCTAGTGATCTTGAGATCAGACACATGTAAAACAAGATTTATCTCTTGATAGCTTGTGATACATGGTGAAAGCAAGTCTTTTCAAGTTATTTCTGGCTCCTCCTTTTCTCCTGCTTCCTTGCAGTTTCTCCAGCCACGTCAGGGCTTAGGCTTACCCAATCTTTCTTCACCCAAATACTTGCATTTTTTCCAAGGACTGGCACAGCTAGGAGCTAATGCTGTTTGTATTTGATGTAATAGAGATACAGAGTTGAAAGACCTGACATTTCTGCCTGCTGGATCTAAACCTTCTTGCTATCTATCTTTGCAGCTGTATGTAAATGCCAGACTAGCTGGGGAAGGAGACTCGCTCATTTTTATGGTCCATTGTTATGGGTTTATCAGCTCTAACAAGAGAAGGAAAATTCACTAGAACCAAGTGCTTTTATGAATGCTATACAAAATCTTGGCATCACATCTCCACTGTTAATTAAACTCTCATGATTGTGACCAACTCCTTTGCCTTTGGGACAAAATTGAAGAATGTAGGCTTAAACATGAGCTAAACCCTTCTTAGAAACTACAAGAGAGTCCTAGGGCTATGGATAGCGAGTCCTATGTCTATTGAAAAATATTTTTAGTAGCATAGTTGCTGCTCTTGTGTAACTTGTCTGCCATTCAGAATATCTCCCATGTTATCTTAATTCTCTGATGAGTACTGCTGCCTGTGAACTCAAGTGGGTCATCCCTTCTGACTGACTTGTATTGCACACCTTTGTGGCTGCAGAGAGGCTGTTGAGTTTGAGGGGAGAAGGTGATTTGCATATGCTTCATTTGTATTCTTGCAATAGCTGGGCTCTGCCAATTATGCTATAAATAAACTGGTTTGTAGGAGGGTACTATACAGTATGTTCCTGTCTGTCTTCTGCAGTGGGAACCATGGAGGTACAGTGTTGGAGCGTTTCAGGGATTACTGCTTGTTTCACTGGCTGGTCGGGAAAATAATGGACATACCTGCACGCCCACAGAACTCTGAGTATGCAGCAGTAGAGTGGATTTCATGGCTTTAAAGCCACATGCTCTGTTTTGGAAACTCATTGCTGTCTCTTTGATCTTTGCCAATGGGCACAATCAAGGGTCTGATGGATTTTTTTACCAGGAACCAGCTGTCATATATTGGCATGTCAAGCTCAGCTCTGTTCATCTTCTTTAAACCTTTACATTCAACTGGCACAGAAAAACCCCATAATCAAACCAAAGCAAAGTTTGCAGTACAGATAAATTCTATTTGACCCCAAGAGTAAGGAGTTATAATATTAAGATCCACCTCAGCCAGTAAGAAGTCTGGAGGAAAAGATTTGTAAATAAAGGATGCAGAAAATGGCTGAAGGGATAAATGAAAAAAGAGAAGTGGATAGGATGCTTTGGAAAACCCAGTTATGTTCCCAGTCATCTTTCCATGCTAGCCTGTGTTTCAACCACTACCTGAAATTAGAAAGCAATTTTTAAAGACATCCTTCAGTCTAATAGGACTCTTCAGTAGAGTTTAGACTCCTCGGTGATTTCCATAAGTGGATCTGAAGGTCCTTAAGCAAGTAGATGCTTTGGAAAATTGTACCATGTGGGTCTTATTGACACTCAGGCAACAAAATACTGATTCCTTCTTCATGACTTCAGCCTATGCATTGCTGAGAACTTTAAAGAACAATCTCCTTTCCTGAGAAGTGGCAGCACTTGACAACACATTTGAGTTTTGTGAAAGTGAATGTGACATGGAATGTGAAGGGCCAAATAAAGGAAAAGGTCCTTCTTTCTAAAAATATGTGAGACTTGTCTTTGAGATAGTGAAGGTAACCTACAATACAGATCACCCATTCCCTCCTAACAATGGAAGAGACGCCCTGGAGGCCCTTTGTACCCTGTGGGGAGGTGGGAGGCAGTGTGGTGACACATCACTTTTCAGTTCCTACAGAAAATCAAGAGCAAAGAACTATCTCCTCTGGTGTCCTTCAGCACTTTCCTAATCAGCTTCAGAGCTGTTGTCCAAGTCTGGACCCTTAATAGAGGCTGGCAGTCCCTTATAATTTTTCTCCCACTTAATCATTCCATGCCTTACATGCTCTGGTAATGCACCTACCTTTCTTTTTTCCTGTGTCTGTTTTTATGTCTTTGGTTTTTTCCTTCCCCAGTGTCTCAGGATGTTTTCCCCCAGCCCCAAATCCAATCACAAAAATGGAAAAAGTGATCCTGGAATCAATAAACCTTTCTGTTTAACTGGCTGACTTTGTTCAGACACTTTCTTCTCCTCTATAAGAGAAAACTGACACAGTTATCATTTTCTAGATGCATGAATTATTTTTTGTGTTACCTGAAACATATTTTTCTGTTATGGAAAGGCAAGTAGTTTTTCACTTTAGAAGCAACTTCTAAGTCGTTAACAAATGGAAGGTTTCATATTATATCAGCAATGAAAAATTTCACTAGAAGCAAATGTGTGTGTGCATGTGCACATACGTGTCTATTAATAGATGATGAAGGGAAGATGAGTTAACTTGTGGAAGATGATGATTGCCAGGTTCTGAAGTAGCTGGTATCTAGTTCCTTAGTCCTGATTTTTTTCTTTTTTTGATCTGTTTCCTATGGGAGAAGCTCAGGCAATTACATGGTTAGACAGTTCTTTCAATAACTTCAAAATTTCCCAGAAAAATGGATATTTAAGGCCTTGTGTTCTTATGGGATTCCTGAAAACTGGTGGATGGAAGAGGTAAGCTATGCAGATTAATGCCCTTGCTGGGGGTATTAGATTAACTAAATTTAGCCCTTAAATCTTGTTAGACAATAGCCAGCTCTGTTGTTGTCTCTCTCGTACTGAGTAGTGTTATCTGCATGAGTTTTGCTCTAGATTAGCCATAGCATGCAATAGCTTCTGCCAGATTGCTTTGTACAAGAGAAGAGGTATAGGATGTGAAGGAGTTAATGTCCTGGAACCACCATCTTATGGGTGCAAGAGACCTACATTCACTGGTTTCATTGCTCACAGAACAACTTGTTTGGGTTGTGTTTTGTTCTCCATGCACCCTTCAACAAACACCAAATTATTACAACAGTATTTAACAGTTCTTAGTGGTATTAATGGGACCTACCCACAGGAGACTTCACTTGTGGTTTTAAACCTTTTTACCTGCTCAAATGTGGATTCTAGTATTATAGCATAAAATGTACTAAGTGAACTAAACTCAACTCTGGGGTAAAGACTTTTATTTTTCCAAATAATTTAATATCCATGAATAAAGTTGAAAATACTTACTATGGAGGTAGAACATGACACTTTTAGGTGAGTTACAGGTCCTTGCATGGAAAAGCAAAACAACAGTTGGTGACATTGTTAGGTGGGTGTAAAATACAGGGTGAATTACTGGGTTGTTGTTTTTTGTTAGAAAGATCATCATGTGAAAGATGCGCTTTCCTTGGACTCTAAGAGAAATCAGTCACCCCAGTTACTCTAAGAATTCAATTAGGTGTTATCAAGATGCACCAGCTTCTTTTCATTGGCACAACAAGAGGCCTGATGGCTACTTCTGAGATATTTTGCCCTGCACTGGGGAGAAATTGCTCTGTGCAGAAGTTAAGTTTCATGGATGTGGGATTTAGCCAGCGTAACCCAACTGAACATTTTGGGAAGGACGTAGGATGTCTTAGTGAGCATTTTTCATTCATGCCTCTGGGTGTACTGTATATTTTGTTTAGCTGCAACTATGGCATCTTCTACAAAATGTTTGGCTTCTTTCTTGAGCTGTGCTTTGGGATATTTCTGTATTCTAAGTAGCTTAGCTTGCTGCTTCTCATATCCAGTGCAGTATTTGGATTCCTTGATATGTTTTTTCACTGCTGTTAAAAGCAAGTTGTGCCACCACCTTGAAATCTTACTCCCTCTGTTTTATGAAGTGCTAGGTCTATTCCTAGCAGCATTAATAATGTATGCACTTTGCAATTTCACTATTCAATTACTGAAGACGCCTGGTACGTGAGAACCTATTTAAATTGATAAGGCAAAGCTAGATGAATAGGATTATCTGTTTCCTAGGCATACTGAATACAATGGTATATAAATCTTATACCTGCAATGCTCTTTATGAAAATGTCTCAGAACATGCATTAGTTCACACTTGAATCTACTAGAATTGGCATTAAAGAGAATAGAATTCTTAAATTTAGAATTTTATTAAAGGTTAGGTGAGTGTCCTGTTGGAGATATCAGTGTTGCCAACACCCTTTTGCATAGGATATGAAAAACATCATAGAAAAAAATGCAAAAGGTTGGAAAGTTGGTCATTCTATGTTGGATTTTTTTCTGGAAAACCGGAATCCAAATCCTTCTTCTAGTTTGGGAAGTGATATCAGAGCTTACACTGACCTCTGGGGCTGCAGAGAACCCCAGCTTAAAGAGCAGCACTTCTCACACACTTCACTGGACTTAAGAGAAATGTGCTAATGAATCATCAGCAAAACTTTTCTAGCCCCAGGGCATTCATCAGAGACTCCATGGCTACGTCCTCATCTGCTTTTGCTGAGGCACAGCAGGAGAGTGCTGACAGGATCAGAGCTTGGGGAGTAGTGCTGCAGGGCCTGAGCTTGTGTTTATGTTGCTCCAGGCTTCCTTTTTTTATTTTTTTTTTCCTTTTAATTACAGCAGATTTTTCTGAATTTTCTGGTTTGAGGTGAGCATGCTACAGAACTGAAGTTTGGGTTGTTGTAAGGACATCTCCAGAGGTTTTGCACAGCCTCCCTGAAAGGTACCTTGTCAATGAAAAAGACAAAGTAAGGGAACTGAATAAGACTTGGGTCAGCTGATGTGCAAAAGACTTTCCCAGGCTTTTTAAATTGCATGGCATGGAAGAATCACCCAAGCTGACTTTTCTCTGGCAGGCATTTTACACTGTTCCAAAAAAAGGGCCATGCCCTCCCAGGGCATGTGACCCTACATGCTGGCAGACATGTACTTTTCAGCTTGGCTTCCTCTGAGAGTGGTATGCCTCCCTCATGTGATCTTACCATACAGGCTGGACTTCATGATTTGAGTCTGGCTGCACATTCCACTCCACCTGATCAACCTGGACTTCGCCTGGATCCTTCTCAATCATATCATGCCTCATTTAAGTTTCAGCAAGATACATAAGAACATGCCTTACCAGCTTAGAATAATCCTATTAGTCTCAGTGGGCTTACTCATACACTCCAAGCTGGAAGGCACTTTACTAAATGAAGACCTTTGTAATGAACTCAGCATGAGGAAAATGCAACTTCTGTTCCTTTTGATTCCTTAGAAAACTCAGTCTGATTTTGAGAAAAGGTTTAATCAGGCAAAATTTCCAGGCACATTAGGAAAAATTTTAATTACCAAACATGCCTGTCAGTAGGGGTCATTGCTTAGGAAAAGTAGCTGATGTTAGCAATCCTTGAAAAGACAAAGTTTTAAGTATTCCAGTCCAAATTAAAATGGCATTGGAGCTTGCTGTTGCTAGACAAGAAAGAATAGAGAAACAATAAGATACTTAAGGGCTGGATACCTATTGATGTCAACAGAAAAACTCTTGTCTGCTTCACAGCAGTCTGGTCTTGCCTTCTTTTCCATACCTAGCAAAGGAAGCGAGGGTGATGTTTCAAAGGCTGCTATTTGGGAACTACAATGTGCAAACTCTTTTTAAAGTCAGTACCTATGTTTTGTTGTGAAAAACACAGCAAGGGCTGATGATCTTTGAATTGTGCACAACACAGGTTTAACTTCCTAAGCTCTTACCTATCTCAAACCAGAGCATGTTGTTCAGGGCAATGTCACCATACTGGAATCACAACAATGTAATTCTGCTCAGGTCTTCTGGGTTTTACCCTATGATTGTTAGAACCAGGTTGTTAGGGAACGAACAGAAGACAAGGGATAAAGGAGGCATGCTCAGAATTCAGTGGGGATTATGGCAAAAGCTGTAGAATGAAGTAACAAACAGATCCTGCTCCTTCTGTATACCCTTCATTACAAAAGCGGCCATCACCTCCCACAGCCAGAAAATGAGTGAACTGCCTGCTTTCCTCAGGGCAGCTGGTCCCTTCAAGAGCTGAAATAAGCTCAAGCTTTACTTCAGGAAGTAATAAGAGAAAATGCCCATTTGGATGAAGGAAAAAAACCTCCTGATAGATTTCCTGGGGGATAGGAGAACTTTAAAAGTCATATGGCAGCAGGAACAAAATATACCTCGAGTCACAGGAGAATTATAACTATGGCTCTACCACTGCTCTGTTGCTTCCACAAATTGTCCCTACCTTCTGGCTATGCTGGGAGGGGTGCTGAGACCGTGAGATAGGCACAATAACCCTTGATCCTCGTCTCCACTTGCTGAGCTTTCAGCCACCATGAACAGATCTGCCATTTTAAGACTTGCATGTGAGGGCTCTGAAGAAGGGGAGCTTGCCATGTCCTTGATGCTGGCTGGCTGCGTGCCCAACAAGGTGCCAAAGGTTCCTGTTTCAGCCATATTCACCATTGGTTTTGCAAAGGAAAGGGACAGAGAGGCTGCTGCATGTTGGGTGGTTTGGAGCTTGTCTGTAACTTGCACTGCATCTCCTGGAGAAACCTTATCCCCTGTGTGTGTGGTTAGCATGTGAAATCTCATGCTCTCAGCTCCGTGGTATGATGATCCGAGGCAGATGCTTCACAGGACTGTCGGTAACTGATGCTCACAAAAGTACAGCATAGAGCACTTCTTTCACTACCTAAGACTGAAAAGGCACTGATTTATTACATCCCAAAATACTGTTAGTCGTCATATCTTAAAATCTTAGTCTGATCCAATAAACAATTCTTTATCTAGGGCAAAAGCATTCAGTGTTAATTAGAAGAATAATTTAGTAAATAAAGGTCAGAGCTTTTTAAATGCTTTATATAGGGCAAAAGAAAACTTAATCTCAGGGTTATAAACAGTGTTTTTGTTAAGCAGACAGGAAACACTTCCAGCCAGAGTCTCTGAAATGTAAATGAGCCTATTTTATCCCTTGATTTTCACAAATCTCTCACCATGTTGCCACTACAGAAGAGGAGATAAAGAATTCTAGTATTTCTTCCAAAGAGATCGTGTGTTTACTGAAACCAGGCTGGAGCTAGGTGTGGGCATACTGTTTTGTGGAATATGTAGCATTATTTTTATTATTGAGTCAACATAAATCATAAAGTGATAGACTGGTTTGGGTTGGAAGAGACTCAGAGACCGTTTTGTTCCAGCTCCCTGGCCATGGGCAGGGACACCTTCTGACTAGGCTGATCAAAACCTCACCCAGCCTGGCTCTGAACACTTCCAGGGATGGGGCAGCCACAGCTTCTGTGGGCAACCTGTGCCAGGGTGACTCACTGCCCTTAGAGTAAATAACTTACTGAAATGGTAGCTTGCAGCAAAATCTGGTTTTGTACTGACAGATGAGCTCTCCTTGTGTGTGGACAGTTGTGTGCACACAGCTGATAAATGTACACCTAACAAAGGCCTCCAGTGCCACTATCATACATGGAGATATCAGCAAAGCAGAACAGAGCTCACAACTTACATTCTTGTGAGTGAGGGGAGCAAACCAAGGAAAGAGGTGAGTGGTCTGACTGATGTCATGAAGTTTTGCAGCTCCTCTGTGGGGATATACCTGGATCTCATGTTGGCTCTCATCACATACTTTGATTTAAAGCTTACTCCTGTGCAGATCCCTTGGTTATGATGCGAGATCAGAATATGATCCTTTGCATAGAGCAGTGAAAAGGGACAATCCATAGAGTGTGCAATGTAGAGCTCAGGAGAAACAAACCAGAAGGGTTGAACAATCCTGCTGTTTTTACAGGTCAAGTGAAGAGTCTACCCAATGTCTAGAGCTACTTGTATCTCAAAGGTGAAAGAAGGTGCAAGGACACAATGAGGGGCTTAGAGAAGTGATGTCTCAAGGAGCAATAGAAAGCTAGGAGGTTTTTAAGAGAAGGAAACACAGGTGGTTTTGCCCTTTTCCTTTTTTCCCACTAGAGGTTGGAATCTCCTGTGGTTTACAGTAGTCATGGGACTGTTACCTCACAGACCTTCTAGATATCTCCACATTTGGAAGGTAAATAAATTTCCACCAGTTTCACCTGCAGAATTTGAGGCTGGGAGTTTGAATGGCAACTGAGTTGCAACTGCACTGAGGAGGACTGTAGCTGCTCTGTGATAATCAAATTTGGTTTGCTTGACACATAATGAGATTATTGATTAGACACACACAGCTTGCCATTTCAAATCACATCTCCTCTTCATTTCCAAGGGATGATTGACATAGCCTAACATGCTCAGCATCATTAAATGGAAAGAGTTATTTACGGTGTTGCATCAGAATTTATCACTAATTCCCAGATCTGACAGAAAAGAATCACTTTGTGTGCTAGGCATTTTTATCTTGCTATTAAAAAGTGTATCAAAAGCTTTAGATAAGAACTGAAGCTGAAATTCCTTCCTAGTCTATATCCAGATAATCTGGCCTGCAAAACTGAAGCAGGAAGAGGTGGGATGTGTCAAATGCAGCTCCTGATCCTTCAGTGATTTCTGACATGCTCTGGCTGCTCCAGATGTGGATCTCAACTCAAAGGGTTCTTATGCTGAATGTCTTCTTTGTAAAGTTCTCTTAAGCCTCACTTTCCCCACATACCATTAGTTATCAGCAGCACCAGCTGTGGGCAGACTTCAGTGGCCAGATAACATGTGCTGTGTGAGCCTTCATTTAGAAATTCATAAGGCATTGCTTCCATTTAAAGGAGGTGATATTTACCAAGAGCAGGTTTAATATGCTTTTATTACCTTCTCCTTTTCTTGAGGAGAAAGGTGCATGGCACCCAAAGCTGTGCAGGAGAGGCTGTGAAGGGGCACTGTGCTCTTGCTACTGATCCAGAGCTGTTAGGTTCTTTTTTTTTTATCCTGAATGTCAAGCATTTCTCCTTCAAAATCTCCCTCTGATAATTTGAAAGAGCTGAACTGGAATCCTGCCTGACAGGACAATTTTGCTTTAAAGTAGCTGTACATAAAATCATACGGTTCTCCCAGTTCTCTTGCAGATACTCATGCCATATTCTGCCAGTGGAGCTCAAGAAGTCTTCTGGGTAAAAGTACATTTGATTTTTATTTTGTGAACAGTCTCCTAGACTTTTTGTCAGTACCTCTATGTATGTGAGACTCCACTGGTTCCACGCTTGGGCCCATCTCAAACACCTCTGCAGAGTCCCTTTCCAGCCTTCATGCTTCTAGAAGTGTTATGAGGGTGGAGGGTGTTTGAAGAAAACACACACGGTTAAATGAGCTGTAAAAATATGCATTATACAGAGAGACTCCAGGAGCTCTCTCTCATTTGTCTCATCAAAGCAAAGATAAATGAGCAACTTCCTCGTAGGCTATAATTACCTCTAAGGGGAACAAAAACATTGATAATTGACAGCTTTGAGCTTGACCCTAGGAAATAACAAAATCCAGTAGCTGGAAATTGAAATTTAGAGTGTAGTGAGTGAAATTTAGAAACTCAGAGACATGAGTTTAACCCTGTAGTTAACTAACTATTGGAGTAGCAAAGTTGATTGTGTGATCATTGATTTTCAATCTAAATTGTGGGGTTTGGATTTTCTTTTAAAACACGCACTCTTCTTCTAATATAATTTTAAGTCCTTGGCCTGTATTGCCTCATAGAAAGGGCCAAGAGGTTTTAAGGGCTTAGCTCTTGTTTTGGCAAAAAATGTTATACAGATAGTAATCCTGTTTGAAAGGCATTCTCCATCTTTTAAGCTTCTAAAAGGAGGGAGGACTATGGGTTTGAAAATCTGGTCCCAGCTGTGGGATTTGAGAATCTGAAGTATTGAGGCCATGAAGCTGAAGAACAAATCCATCCATCAGCATGGTAGACAGTCTAGAGCAAACCAGACCCTACATTTTGAATTCCTCTGTCATTTCCTCCCATGTTCTGTCATGCCTGAAGTTTCCACAATTTTATTTGCATTATACCTGAGATTTCGGCTGTTTAAAAACCCCATCTGCCCAAGCAAAAAGCAGTGTGAAAGCTGAACCTGGTTGCAGAGCACCTCTGCAAACTCTCTAAGCAATGGATATGTTTCTTTGTGTATTCCATGGGTTCAGTTGCAATTGCTTCCTACAGGATATTTTACTTCTGCCTCTCTTCCAATATACAGCAGATGAAAAGGACTGACAGGCATTCTCAGCCTTGGTTCTGTTTCCTCTGTCCTCAGTGTCCCTCTCCATGCATTTGGGGTTTTTAAATAATTCTTTGGAATTATTTAAATTCCCTCTGCCTTTCTTCTGGGTTTATCAATACGCTTATGCAAGGCTTGGCTCATTTGGTACTTTGCATTTGTTCCCAAACTGTAGCTGATGCTGTGCTTGCCTTTAAAAAAAAAACAGTTTATTTAAAGGCTTTCTACTTTATGTATAGCATAAACCCAAAATGAGAGCATGAATGTGCAGTTGAATCAAGGCATTCTCTTGTCTAACCAACACAAACAATTTCTTTAGATTGTCCTGTTCTTCAGATTCTGTCATAGGATCCAAGCCAAATGAGAAATCAGAACTGATGCAGCTGAATCAGAGCTGATTTACAAATCCAAACCCGACGTGATAGTTACAATATTGATGTTAACTATCAAATTTCTAGGTATTTTTTACCTGACTATGCCTTGTAGCTGCCATGTAGCTGGAGCCTTTTTTTCATGCTTCACAGCTGCAGCAAAGTGGAGTCTGCTGGAAAATCAATGTTAAATTAGGGTTGTCTTTTTCGTACCATGTGCCACTTGCAGTCTACAATCCTATTTTGTCTGCCATTGGCCAGTCAAAGAGTGTTAGATGTTCTTTCTCTGAGGTTCCCCAGGAGGTCCTCACCTGTAACTGTTACTGTTCTCAATAACTTGATAGTCTTATCATTGGAGGTGAGTTGAGTTGTTCCTACATGAGAGAGAACTTGGCCTAGTGTCATTATAATGAGACCAACATTATACCATAAAAGCCAGAATCCATTCAGGGTTGAACTGGCCATTAGGGCCCAGGCTGGGATCAGGGAATTTGATAGCAAACCATCCTCTAGGAAAGCTGGGGCTGAGGCTGAACATTATATGACTTCCCAGCCAAACAGGATACTTCTGCTCTTCAGTGATCTGTGAGAGGTATTCAGAAAATGTTTTGTGATGAAATACCATCCCTTGCTTCCCAGCCCAGTCTCAGCTCATCCCTTTCTGCTTATCCTCAGGAACAAGGTTGCCTCATGTTGTACAAAGTGCAAGATGCATTTTGAATGACTTCTGAATGATTTATGTTGACCCTAAATGCCACTGCAGCCAGGTTGCTCTTGCAGTATGGTTTTCTTAATTGCTCCCAGCAGGGAATCACAAAATGTGAGGACAGGGCATCCTTCTCATTTCCAACATATTTACAGAGAGATCTTCCTTCCAGCTTTCCTCATAAGCTTTTTGTTATTGTAAGTAACATAAAAGCCAAGGACGAGTAATATGTTAGACTCTCAAACCTATTTTTTGAGGCTACCAAATACATTTGTGATGTTGCCAGTCATAAACAAAGCTTTCTTTTTGTCTGAGAAGAAGTTTGGTAAGGGTTTTTTGCCTTTCATTTAGCTTTCTGTAAATGTAGGCTTCTGACCTTGGTCTAGTTGACCTCCCTTCATTTCAAAGAGCTATAGAACAGTTGTGACATGCAAAAATATATCTGCAAGAAACCTGCCTTCCCAGCCAACCTTGGCAATGGGAGCCCTTGAGTGGGACTAACCTTACCTTCACTGGAAAAAGTTTTGTTCAGCAGTGCCTACGTGCAGCTTGTCAGGGCCACAGACACTTTGTCATTTGGCTCCATCTTCTGGGATAAGGCAGAAGAAACAGAAACCACTTGAGCTGACACTTTGCAAGTCCTGTCACACAACATTTATTGGTCTTTTCTTACTCTTCATTAATGCTTCCATGCAAGCTCACACTGGATGCAAACACAGTAGGAAACCTTTTGCTTTTCTGGAGACGTTTTAATGGGAGCAAGAATTCAGTACGCAAGAAAAGTGCTGAAAATCAATAGCTTTTTTGTTTTCTGAGACTAAGAAAGGACAGTTAGTGAATGTTTGACTTGCAATTCAACAGTGATAGAAAAAAAGAAGAGCTCAGGTAAATGGCTTTTTGATTCCTGCACAGTTTTGCAGAATTAGCTCTGACTCTGGCAGCACAGTGTTTGTTCTCTGCTGCTGAAGCTTTGAAGGAGAAAAGGGGATAAGGCATTATTGCTATAGCAACCTTCAAGTGGGTGCTGTAGGTGATCAAAACACATTATTTGTTGATGAAAGTTTTGACCATCACAGTCTTTCCATGCAGCACCCAGAACTGTGGGCCAGCTAGGTGAGCTGTAGCTGCATTTGCCTCCATTTTCCATTCAGTCTTTGAGTTTTTCCACTATTCAAAAATTAACAAAGTCTAAAAGTCTTTTCAGGCATTCAGCTGTGAAGACTCTGTGCTCCTGCTGTTGCTGAGAAAGCCTGACATTAGTCCCTTTCCGGGGGCAGCAGCAAGGTCCAGCACAGCTTCTTGGCACTCTGCTCTGGCTTAGGCAAAAAGCAGCAGCTCTACCGTGGTTATTCACTGCATTCATTGGGCAGTGGATTGTTCCTGGTGCTCAAGATGTTGCTGAAGCTGTATTTGGCTTTTGAGATTGTGTGGATGGTGGCTTGTTGTTGGCAATGAGCTCCCAGAGGAGGTGTCTGCCGATTCCTGACCAGCTCTGACCTGCAGGTACAATACCTGCTTTCATCTTGGAGTAGTGATGGCAGTGAGAGACCTGGGAATGAGGCCTTTGTATCCCCAGTACAAAGCTGTGCTGGTTATTGGCATGTCAAAGGGAGTTCACTGCAAAACAAGCTTGCAGAAAATAAACTAGGTGTTAAATCAGACCTGTACTTTGATCATAATTCAGCAATAGTTTATCCTTTGCTTTTCTTATATGTAATTCACGATGGCTGACTTTATGGTTACTGCAATTTTAGATAAACTGGTTTGAAATAGGTTGCCTGAAATCATGCCTTATGTTCATGTATATATCCACGTCTCAAACAACATGCTTATAATGTTTACTGAGAACTTGGTCATCCCTTCTGAATGCATTTGAACAGAAGTCCTAATGTAAAAGGGAATGCACCTCTTCTTTTTTTCACTTCTGTGAAAGCCAAATTATTTAAAATTTGTGGATTTGACTTGAACATGACTTCTTAATGTCTAAGATGAAGCTTGGTAAGGAAATAGAGTGCACACTAGTAATAAAAATCTGTAATTTTATAACTCAGGGAGGTACTGTGTAACCTTTAATTTAGAATAAGTTTTATTTGTAATTTGGATGAAAAGGAATTACCCATACAAATGTCTCAGACATTGCAGGCATGCAGGTGTTCTGTAGGTCAGTCTTGTCTATTGGACTTCTGGGAGCTGTCCTGCTGGTTTGATTCTTTCTCTCACTGCCTTGAAGGAAGATCCATTTCCTGCAACCTTTGGGATGATAGGAATCTGCTGCTCTCTGAAAGAGGGTTTTGGCCTCTTTGCTTGTGTAGTAAGACTAGTCTGGTTTGGAGAAGGCTTTGCAGGTCAGGTCCCTGGAGAATTAGAACTGGAGAATGGGCTGCTTGGAACAAGAGGAATTTAGCTGGTAGAGATGCTGGAATTAAAGCTTTGAGTACAACTGAAATTTTGGAGGGGCAAACTATTTGCAGACTTGATGTGAGTTCTGCATTATCCAGCAGTTGATACAGGACTGTGCAGTCTAGGGTTTGTTTGTACAGTTTGGGGCTTCCAGAGGACATATATCCGTGCAGGTCCCTAGCAAGGCTTTCTGTCTCTTAGTCCTTGCCCTGAAAGATGATTTGACGCTTTGCACACTGTAAACTTTGGTCATTTCCATCTGGCTCTTAAAACAACAACAACAAACAAAAAAACCAAAAAAACCCAAAAACAAACAAACAAAAAAAACAGAAGACAAGAACCACAAAAACCACTTTTTTTTCCCTGAGTTAATAACTTCAACGTAGAAGTATAAAATCTCTGAGGATAAAGAGCAAAAGACCTCCAATCCCCACACCTTTTTCCTTCATTATTGCTTATGCCACAAGAAAGCCAAAGAGATTTATGCTTATAAATAACAGTATTATTCAGAAAGACATGGGTAACTGGAAATGTAGCTGCTACGTTCCCCTTTGGGTTTCCCCACTTTTCTCAAAATTATCCTAACCTAGGTGTTTCTTCAGTGAGATCTTTGAAGATTTCTCTCTGCAATTTCTTCTGTCCTGCTGGATTTAACACTAATACCTTGTACATGTTGTTGAATATTTGGCTTTTCCACTGATTCATGAATGTGGAATCATTGCCTGGCAGGTAGGCACAGTTACAGGAGGTGACAGAGGCTTTGGGGTGTGAGGAGAGCATGTGTGGTCCCTGCCTGGAGGAGCTGGCACTTCAGCACCAGGGACAAGGTCCCTTTTCCCAGGCGGGCAGCTCTATTGGAGGGGTGTGCTGAGAGAGGCGAGGAGCCTGCCTCTGTCCCACAGGAGCAGCAACACCGATGGTAAGAGGGAGACATGCCTGAAATCACTCTTTGCTGTTCCTTTTCCTGTTTTCTTTTCATTCTTGTGCAAAGCCTAAATAACGCTTGGCATTTGAGCATGTACAAGCAGCAAATCACTGTTAGCAGTGAGCTCCCAGAGGACAGGTCTGCTTATACCCCGCTGGCTCCAAACTGGTGTAGCAGATTTTTCACAAGGCACTGGCTGCAGGTGCAATAACTGTTCTCTTCCCCAATGCATCCTTTGACTAAGCTTAAACAAATTTCAGCCAGTATTCTGAAGACAAAGATGAAGTGTGAAAGAAGTCCTGTGTGGGTTTTCCTTCCAAAAGAAGCCCAGGCATTTGGGAACATGGGACACTGATGAAGGTGTGCCCTGCAGACAAGGTACTCAAGGCCACGTGTGCCCTGCATGTAGGCACAGCCAGCTGATGTGTGTCATATAGTTCTCTCTCTTATCTGCTGTTAAATTGTGTAGCTGTTGTTGTATTCTCTCTTAATACTGAAAGACAGATCAGGAGAGAGTTGGAATAAATGAGTCTTGCCTTTTATTCTCTTGTAGTCCAAGCCTCTTGACAACAGGAAAGAAAAGAGGGGGTGAATTGGCAGTGGCAGTCAAATACCTGGCTCTGGTGTGAGCTGAAGTGAATGAGACAGTAGCTGAGGTCTCTGCAATTGTTTCCATTGCACAGTGTGGATGTGTCAAATCAGACAAAGCTCACTAGCAGTGAGTGCTTGACGTGCTTGGTTTGCTTCAGGCAACCTTACAGTAATAGACATTATGTGCCTTTATGTGCAGCATTTCAAACTCCCAGTTCAAAACCCTTATCCACATCGAAGTTTGCGATGAGTTAATAAAATATTTTGCTTTGCTGCAGATGGTTAAAAGTGAAGGTAAAGTGTTGGAAAAATTATAAATTTTTTTATGTCAGATGTAGTGAGAATTTACTTGCTCTTCCAGATGGCACTTGCAAAGGCACAGAATGTCACAGGTTATTATCTGAAATTGAATAATAAAATATGCACAAGTTATTTTACAGCTGCTTTAATACCTGATTTGTAAAATGATTGCCAGTTAATAACAAATAATAGCTGTTATAATTAGGACTAAGTCATTTGTAATTATGGAACTCTAGAAGACAGACTATTGAAAGAAATGAGAAGAAATAACTTGTCAACTCAATAGCAATGTTTATTGAATGATGAATATTAATGGATTATCAATTATCTAGTTGTTACTTGATATAAGTTATTTATAAATGGAGCTAAAATATGAGGTTTTGACTCAAAGAACATCTTTGTGGCCCATCCAGAAATCACTGAAAAACAAGCTTCTCTTCATCCTGTTGGCTTCAGTGACACAAAGAGCTGAGGCTTTTCTTGAGTGGGAGAGTTTCTCTTCACTCTGTGCTTTTTGTTAATGTAAGCTGAAGAACTTTGCTGACTTCATTGAGTAATGCAGTTTCCCTGAGAGCATAAAAAATGACCTAACCAATTTAAACAACAGGTTTGGCAGGAACATGGGCCTGGGGTAGCAGCGCGTGGAGGGTGAGTGGTGGTGCTTCCCTGGGATGTGGTTTCTGTCAGCCTGGAACTAAGAGACTGCTTGGAGCCAAGATGAAATTCTCATCTAATGGTTTTTAATTCATTGGCCTTCTATAAAAATGTTCAACTACTCTTTGAACCTGAGTAAAATTTTGATATTCGCATAATCCTGTAGTAATAACCTTTACATCTTGACTGTGCATTACATGAGGAATTATAGCTTTTTCGTTGTTTTGAACCTACAACCTGCTGATGTGGCTTGATGCTTTTTAGGCTTTCTCTTATAACAAAAAAAGTCCATATGTATTTCAAATTCATTTTTAATAGCATTTTTTATTTTAAGCCTGTATCATATCATCTCTCCTGTATTTTAGGCTGAAAAGCTGTAGGCAATCCAGTTGTTCCTTGTTTTGAAGCTATATCATACCTCTGGTTTTCCTTTTCCTTTCTAGTTCTATATCATATTTTTTAGGATTTGGGAAGAAGCCAAACCTTCAAGCAGTATTCAAAGTCAGGGTCGCTTTGGATTTATACAGATATTTTCTGTTCCGTTCTCTATTTTGTTATCTCTGTTTTGTCTGACACTTTAACTGTCGCTCACTGAGCGTTTTAATAGAACTCTCTTTTAATTCTGAATTCACTTTTCTGAGAGTTCATAGCTTGTTCAGACCCTGTTGTTGTGAATATGAAGTTAGGATTGCTTTTTGTTATGTTCATCACTTTACATTTCTTCAAACTTAACTTTATCCGCCATTTACTCAATATAATAAAACCTTTCTGCAACTCTTTGGAGTTAGCTTTTTTCTATCCTGAACAGCTCAGACTCTTCCCTTTTTGTGCATACATCTTGTTCCTTGGACTTTAGGAAATGTGCAACCCCTATTGGCATCTTCTGCCCCCTCTCCTGTTCTAGGACAGTACAGCAGTCAGTGACATGAAACAGCACACACATTTTGGGGTGTGGCCACACTCTGAAGCCCTAGTGCCAGACAGGAGGGTTGTCTCCTGGCACATGTGCTGGTTTGTTCTGCTGCAGGTCAGGACTAGTTAGCCTTTGGGAAAGTATGGCTGAACAGATCCATCCTCACAGCTGGGCTGGCCAAGGCAGCAGACATGGATTAGTAGCAGATCAGGTGTGTCAGCAAGGGTTCTGGTGTGGGTGGTCACGTCAAGCTGTGCACCTTGGAATTTTTCCAGGTATTTATTGAGAAGCAGGTGGTAGAATTTATAATTCCATGTGATCATCTCAGCTGGCTGTCATGAATCAGGCTGCAGCTCTAGCTCTGTCTCGGGATCTCTTCTGCCTCAGGTCCAGCACTGAGCTGGAACAAAAATTGTGAGAACCCGCCTTACAGGCTTTCCCATCTCTCTGTTAGATAAATGCTACCTAGAGTTCACCTTTCTGGGAACTTCTTGTTGTGATCAATAAATGCTCTGAGTGAGTACAGCATAAGTTAGGTGTGGAAGGGGGGTTGGAAAGGCACAAAGGCTTATGGAATTGGTACTGAGAGTGGGATTTCTCCAGGAAATAGTTGGGATTACAACCATTTAACTGAGAATGGATGTTGATTGTTTGCTTCCACTTTGCTCTGCCCCCCTGAATGGTCAGGATTGCTTCCTAAGCAATGTTGTCTGTTGCTCAGACAAGAATGTTTTATACAGTGAGCCCTTGAGCACTGCTGCTCTGCAAACTGTCCTTTCAGACTGAGGGCTCCAAATGTGTCTGCCAGATGCCAGACCCAAGCACAGATCTGCCAGCTCTCCTGGAGTTCATCAGCCAGCCTTCCTGTTGAGGGAGAGAGAGCTGTGTACCTGTGTAGCTCCTGCGCTGTTCATGCATGTTACATCCAACTCATTGCATTAAGGGAGGGGAGGGCAGGAAATGGGACAGGGCATAGAAAATCCCCAATGAAGGTTTTTTACTAAAATGCAATTAAATTAGTTTTTTAATTCCAGTTTGAAAATGTAAAGAATAATTTGGCAATACTTGTTTTCTCCACACATGTATCCTCTCCACCGAAATTTTTCAATCATGTTTTCTGTAAATAACAAAAATGTGTAAAAAGTGTAGCAAGTGAAAATTGTATTAGTACTGTTTCTCTGGGGATGTATATCTCGAGGATATAGTCAACTCTAACACTTAAGGGACTGGAGTAGTGAAAGTGATTGTACCTTTAAAGGCAGGATTAGTCTTTAAAAGAAAGTAACATAATTTTCCTTTCCCACTACAGCATTTTTAAAATAGCTTTATTCAAAGTTAGGCTTTCTGTTATTACAAAGTACTGCAAATTGTTACTAGCATAATGCTGATAAATGGGTATTTGGGTGTTGAGAGAGGGGAATAACTTGAACTCACGTATATAATGATAGATTCTGGGCTGGCTGCTACTCCATAGAAAGTAAGTTTGGGATTGTAATATTAATTTATAGTAGTACCAAAAAAAGATCTCAGTTGTTAGTAATTAATTATCAGATGAGAGAATGGGGAATAAAGTGGACCTGTTGGAGCTGGCCCAGAAGAGGGTCACAAAGATAGGGAGATGGAACACATTTCCTCTAAAGGAAGGCTGAAAGAGTTGGAATTTTTCAGCCTGGGGAAGAAGATACTCTTGGGAGAACTTGAGTCCCTTCTAGTACCTAAAGGAGGCCTACAAGAAAGCTGGAGAGGTACTTTTTGCAAGGGCATGGAGTGATGGGACAAGTGGCAATGGTTTTAATCTGAGTGAGGGTAGCTTTAGATAAGCCATTAGGAAGAAACACTGGTGGTGAGACCGGAACAGGTTGCCAAAGGTAGTTGTGAATGCCCTATCCCTGTCAGTGTTAAAGGCCAGGTTGGAGCAAAGTGATCTCTAAGACTAGTGCCAACCCAAACCATTCTGTGGTCCTATGTTCATCATGTGCTTTTTAAATCCACATTTTGACAGTGCAGTCTGGTCTCCCTACCTCAAAAGGGATATAGAAGGAAAGTATGGGCAGGCTTCCATGTTGGTGCACAATAGTCAGGACAGCAGGCAGTAAGAGGAGGGTGTGATGGGGGGCTGTGAAACTTGAGTGGCATATAGGAGGTGAATAAGGATCCTTGGCTTGTTTTCATGTTGGAAGAGAAAATACAGCTTGGAGGCAACCACTGATGCTACAAAGTGTCAGATTGAAAACAAGGCAGCAGCTTTTCACATTCTGTAGGTAATAAACCTTTACATGACTTCCAGGGGCAATTTAATGAAAGAGATGCCACTTAAAGGACTATAAAATAAATAATAATAATAAAAAGAAAAAAAAAGTATCAGCAGCATCTCTGAATCAGGATGCAATTCAGCAACTTGGTTGTCTGCAAAACTCAGGGAAAAAATTGTCTGTTCTAAAAAGAGAATGGATCTTTCCCCTTATTTGATATAGCTGCTCTTCCCAAAACATGTGGGAAGGCTCCCAGTGCTGTCAGATCTATTCCATGTGGATATCTTAAATTATAAGGATGCTGAAACAAGAGCCTTACACTTTTGTGCATCCATATGTTAAGATCAACTATAGATGGACTAAAAGATGAGTGGGAGGCCTACAATTTCAATGGGTGTGCAAAGCAGGAATGACTTAAGCTCTTTGCAGAAAGCTATCCTGTCAATATATTGTCTCACCTGAAAAGCAGACTTTTCGCCTCTATCACTCTGTATTCTTAAGGAAGCTTAAGCAAGTATTGCTGCATCTGTAATCTGAAAGAAAAGCAAATAGGCTTTTTAAAAAAAGAACACACACCAAGGCAAGTAACCTGCTATGATGGTGCAGTCTGCCTTTTTTTTCTTTCCCTGAGGGTTTTTTTTTCAATTTTTTGCATATGCATGTTTATATTTAATATTTTCCACTCTAGAAACAACCCAGAATTTGATGTCAAACTGTTGGAGTTATGTAAAGGGAAAACAAAATGAAATAAAATATCACCTGTAATCGTGTAGCATTGCCTGACCTAAATGAAACCATGTGCTGGGTGAAGTGCTACCCTCCTACCCTCAGCATGTGCAGAGCTCCTTGCCTGTGTGGGTATCCTGTTTACAGGGCTGAGAGCTCAGATGGGAGGCAGCAAAGCATTGAGGGTGGCATGAGAACTTAAACAGCACTGAGGACTTTTTGCTGGTTACTTTATATTGGCATGAAACTTCAGCATGCCTCACCTCATTTCTGGGTTACTCATTTCCAAACTATTTCTTAGACCCTGGTGCAATGGAGGGTCAGTCTCAGAGTTTTTAAAGTTCATTTGAAACTTTATGAGAAAGGAGTCAAGACAAGGAGGAAGGAAATAGGATAGTGACATTTTGAACTGATGATTAACTCAGCAGAATTACAGTGGACCAGCTGACATTTTCTTACCATGCTGTCTGGGAGACCTGCCAGTGTGGAATTATATTAGTCAATGTGTGAACTGTGTCTGCTGTTTGCAAGAGAGAACAAGATTTAGATTGCAGGTAGAAGTCTTTGTCACCTTATTCAAATGTGAATCTAAAGATAAATGGAAGTCCTTTTATAAAGACCAACTAGTTTTCCACCAATTAACACAGGAATTATTGTCATAAGCTTTACAGAAGAGTTGATGCCATTATGAACATCTCCAGTTTTTTAGGAATCAAGCAATTAACAACAGTTGGTTTTAAGGCTCTGATCCTGGAAGTGTCGCAAATGCTGAAGCAAAAGAAATATTAGCTGTGAGTAGAGAGCAAAGAAACTGGTCCTCACTTTCACAGAAATATTATTTCTGTCTCAGTACCATCTAAGAATATAAAAATCCCAGAAGCATAAAGTAAAAATAATAGGATCTGAAAATAATAGAACCTGGGTGACCGTCTAACCTCTCAGTAATTTTGCATTGCATAGTAAGAGCAAGGCAGTCAAAACACTGACCCAGTGCAAATGCTGAATGAGAGAAATTGCTAGTGAAAAGTTGTTCTCCATGGTATCACACCCTTTTTAAGAAAATAAGAATCACTATGCAGCTTCAAAATGAACTGAAATTGCAGTGAGAGTTAAGGGAGGTGCATATTAGCAGGAAGTGTCTGCTATGCCTGAAATCTCTATTTTCTGTTGTTACTATTCCAAAGCTTGGAATAAAAAGTATGATGTTTCAAGTGGGTTTTTTAATTTATTTGAAATAGGCTTTTTTTTTTCCACAACCATAGCATATTACTTTTTTAATATATATATATGTAATCTCTCAGCAGCAAGGCAGGCAAAAATGGGAAAAGCTGCTGTCATTGAGGCTTACACTGCAAACTGCTCCGAAGGCTCTGTGGAGAACAAGAAAGTTGTGGGTGAAGTCTGACAGCCTGCTGGCATTCAATATTCCATAGGCAACAGGGTCCCTTGGGTCTGAGTGCTATGGGTTTCTGTAAAGAGGATTTTCTGAAGGAATTCTTACATTTGAAATGAGGAGAAAAGTGTAAAATGTAAGTTGGGGAAATGGTGGGTAAGAATGAATTGAAGGGCAAATAGCTATAGCTCTGCAGACATACAGATAGTCTGGAAAGTCAGTTTTGTTGGCAGGCATGGTATAAAATCTTTTTTGTTTTCTCTCTTCTTTTGCAGCTTTTCATGGAATAGTCTGTCTTTTCCCTCTTTGTATTCTAAGAATAGACACATTTCAGGTTTTGACTGTGAGAAATTAGTTTTGGATACTTCTTTCTGTGGATAAAATGTTGTTGCTCTTGCTGTGGGAGTGTCTTTGATTTCATAAAGAATAGTGATTTGTGTCCTGTTGTTGATTTATTTCCTGGGCAAAAAAAATGAAAAAACACTGAAGCAGCTAGTTGGTGATAGCTCATGAGTCACAACTGCAAAATACCTAAGGACTTCTGAGCTTTGCCCAGTTGGGTTTTGGATATCTCCTGGCATGGAGACTCCAAAACATCTTTGGGCAGGCTGTTTCAGTGTTTTATTGCCCTGACAATAAAATAGTATTTTCTTCTGTTTGAAAGGGATTTCGTATATTTCCATTTGTGTCCATTGCATCTTGTACTGTCACTGAGTTTCACTGGGAAGAGTCTGGCTCTGTCTCATCCTTTTCCCTCTTCAGTCAGGTACATACACACGTAATATCTTCCCTAAACTTTCCCATCTTCATCCTAAGCAATGCCAATGTTCTCAGCTTACTTCAGTCATCTCCATTGGCCCTTTACTGGACACGCTCCAGTGTGTCTGTATCTGTCTTGAAAGGCAGCTTAAAAAGGAGTCTTTAATCTCTGAAAAGAATGACAAAAATACAGACTTCTTGAAATAGTCCTTGTAGGTACTAAACCCAGAGCTCTCAGATACTTGGCCGCCAAAACTGGAATTTGAGGGAATACATCAGAAAATCATTATAAATCAGTTAGTCACTTGACTTTACCTAAATCTCACTGCACAAAGGGAAACTTGTTATGCCTTTTCAATACTATTGTTCCTACATGATACCTGATAACTTCTCAAGGAAGGGAGAACGGATGGAAAAAGAAGAATACCCCCAAATCTGACCCCAAACTGTATTCTTATTAATGTGTTGCTTAATTATGTTACTCCAATACTGGAAGGAGTGATACAGAATCCTTGTTTTGATATTTTTGGGCTCTTAAAAGTTGGACTGCTAGATAATTCTGCTAGAGCTAAATAGCTGATAGTATATTCACTGGAGAAAAGAGATATTACTCCATGGGCACATGAGCTATAGTAATATTGAAACATTCGGTGGAACTGAAGATTGGATTCTGAAAAGTGCAGCTTCCAATGATTGCTGTAAACAACACCATTTTAAAAAGGCAGCTTTTCAGAGGCATAGAAATGAGAGCTAAGCTTTATAGAAAATCTATTCTGGATGACTTCATTATTTGAACAGAAAAGAAGAGCTAGTAGTGATTTCACATTAACTAAACTACATAAGCAAAATATAAATATTTGGATAGCATTTGAACACAAAATTCTTTTGCATTTTTCCTAGAGCTGAAGTGAAGTCAGGAAGTGCTGTTAGAATAGGGGAGTGAATGGATGCCAGCAAACACAGCAGTGGCAAGGCTAGCTCTCCAGCAGGAAGGCAGAGTGGGAAGTACAGCTGAATGGAGAACAGCATTGGTACTGCCCTGAGAGGGGTAACATGGCATTGACTTGCTAAGAGGCAAAGTGAGGAAAAGAAGCGAGTTTGCTATTTATGGCCCAAGAGAATTTAATCCTTTCTGTGTATGGTATGACATGTTATCTGCATGTTTCCAAACTGCAAAAATAGGTGCAGCTCCAGGGTTGGATAAATCCCTGTCCCATAGCACAGGGTGGGACCACTGCTGTCATCGATGCTAAGTGCCACCACTGTAACAGCACGGTGAGGTTTTTGCCTTTGAAGTTCCCCACTATCCATGAAACCAGACTGTCTTGAAAATGCCATTGAAAAACGAGCTCGACATGTGATGTCAGGTTCCTTGAGATGTAAAGCTTCCTCTTTCACATGGCACCTTTCCCTCCCTCCCCAAAGGGTTTGTTGGTTTGAACCTTTCTTCCTTCGAACATCTGCCCACACAACACATGGAATCAGTTGTTCAAACCTCTGATTCACCGAGTGGCCTGAGACAGTGCGTGGGCCCTTCCTCTCCCACACTTAAAAATGTATCTGAAAAATTGTTTGAGGGAGAAGAAACGGGTGGGGGAGATATAACTAGTGTTGAGCTGATAGCTGGAGAGGAGCCAGCTGATGTCCAGAAGGAGCAGGCCATGCTGTAATGTTTGCAGAGAGCTTGAAGGCAGCATAAAAAAGAGGTTTCTAAATGTGAGGAAAAGTACCACTATTTCAAGGAAGGAAATGGGACTAATTTAGAATGATACAATAGGTCTTCCACAGGAGAGTTGACTCTAATCTATTTAAAAATAATAATAATAAAAAAGAAATACCCCCCAGCTAGACCTCTTCATGCTCAAGGTAAATTTCAGAGAAGTTGCAGGCACTTATTTTCTTGACTAAATTTCAATGTTTTTCAGGCTGTTATAGGAAGGAGGGAAGAGAACTAAAGGTGAAAGCCATTACTGATGAGATTCAGTCCTGTTTCTTGCCAGAAAATGAAAAGCCTGTGCCTGAATGCCTGGATATAGGCAGAATCAAAAGCAGGACAAAGGATCAGCTGTTGGGAATGTCAAAGGTCCAAGGCTTCTCTATTCTTTTTCACACAATTAGTCAACCTAAAAAGAATTCACAGTAGCATTGACTTGAGGCTTTCTTGTTTGGTTGGTTTTATTTGGAGTGTTTTTGTGCTTCTTTGGATTTATTCCTGCTCTCCTTTATCACATGGGCATGCCCACCCAAATGGATCACTTTCTGGAAGATTTTGATCCAGCTTGTAAAATAATTTCCTCTCATAATTTTTGGCTTTCTGTAACAGAGATTGAGCAGTAATCTCATACTCAAGAAAAGCTTCATGTTCTTCAGTTTTAACCAGTTACAGGAAATCATTGCTACTACCAGCAAGGTACAGGAAATAGGTAGCACACAATATATTGAAAACATTTTGGACATGCGCTTCCCCCCATGAGTTCTTGTTGCTTTCTTGAAAGACAGGTGATTTGCACGTTTCAGGAAGGTTTTCTTTGAGCAAGGTTTCATGGTACATTGGTCATTCTTTGGGGTTTTTTTGATGCTGGGATCTCTCTGCATCCTACTGCTTAATTAGCCAAAGGCAGCAATGTACATTGAAGGGACTGGCAGCCCATTTTAGGGACAGCTAATGGGATCTCAGGCCAGGCCCACTGAATGCAGTGGGTCAGTTAGCACAGCTTGGGATCAGGTTGTGATCATCAGAATTTGTTTTGTTGCAATTGTTAAATGCCCCCACAAGACCTCAAGGAAGATCATCACCTTCCTATTGTCAGTAGACTTTCCTTTTATTTCCTATCATTGGTATATGCAGATGGTTTTGAAGGAATAAGAGGATGTGAAATTCAGAGTGGTGGTTTTACTTTCCTCTGGTGAATGAATTATATTGGAAATTTGGCTTTAATGATGTGTTTCTTTGACATTCTTCCAACCATAGTAACTTTCTGCCTTGTGAAGTCATGTGTGAACTAAATAAATGCTTTCCTGGGAGCCTCATTTGCCATCTATGCTGGTAGCTAGGTATTAGGTAGTCATTTTGCAGCTAATGAAAAATAAATCCAAGTCACCACAGGTGATTCATAGAGGGAATATTTCCCTTCTATTTAGATACTGGGAAATGATGTCTGTTTAGCTTTCAGGTCTACATTTTTGTATTTTAGGAAGTTCAGGTCCAAAGTAGGGCAGTTGCTTATTGTTATAGCTGAAATTAAAATGCAAGCACATTAAACTTAATATTCTCACTTGGAGTGCAGAACACAATAATCAGAGGTCATAAGCGTGCTTCCCTTAAGGCCAGTGTCAGAGCAAAACAAAACTCAGCTTTTTCGTGTCTCCTGGATACAGGTAACTTGCTGCATACAATTTTGTTATCCAGCCATCCAGAAGACAATTATGCAGAAGGGTATAGGTATGGAAAGCATGTGCTCCCATTACTGTGGAGAAGTTCCTGAAAATGCATGAATTAATTAATTGTAAATTTACCTAGTGTTTTTCTTGTGTGAAATTGTTGACAGATGGATTACAAACAGCCAAATACTAAAGTTTACTAAGGAAAGTGAGGGCAGTGGTGATGGTCAGGCTATATTCCTTTGTTGCTCAGAAATGCCCTGTACATTTTGTGCTTAATGGATTGTTTTTCAGGATTGATTTTTAAGGTGGCACATGATGGAGGTTTGAGCAGTGTTCTGCTTCTTCCGCATCTCTGGCATTATTATGCGGTGCTGGTAGCAGGCACAACAAGCTGCCCAGCTTTAAAGGAGACACCTCTTGCTGCTTTTGCACCCCGTGGCCCAGCACTGCCCTGGGAGAAAGGAAAGCATTCCCTGGAGCAGCACAGCTGGCACGGAGGTGTGGGGTGTTGTGCTGCAAAGCAGAAGTAGTGTCCAAATATCACTTGCTGGGAACTAAACAGAGGTCAGTGGAATGATTTGGTGCAGTTGAAAGGGGAATGAAGTTTCTGATTTATCTTCCACAGGCATAGTGGCTTCAGCTCTAAGGAGTGACACCTCTTGCTGACTTCTACCCCATCCTGCGGTGGCAAGTGAAAGTAAAACCCTCTTTGTTATTTCTGTACTGCTACTCCACAGTGTTAAACAATTCTTTTTCTTAACATCTGGAAAGACTTTTACTCTCAGTATGTTAAGGAATAGTTTGGCTCTCAGTGAGAAGACACAACTAAGTTGAATTTAAATAAAATAGCTTTCAGCTGGGGCATGGTGGCCAAATCTAAGTGCTAAACTTAAGTGTATTTAATTCAATATTTGAGACTTCTTGCTGCCTCAGACAGGCAAACCATGAACAATGTGTTGCCACAGCAACAGGAGTCTGACAATGTTTTGGATACTATTTTCAGCTTAGTGCATGTAAAATAACTGCAATTTTTTTTAAAGCTGTAATAACCACTTTAAGTGCATTTATCCCTGAAGAGAATTTTTGTACTTACATATTCCTATCTGAGGAGTTAAGAAAATTGTTGTAAGATGTACATTACCAGCATATCTAGACTATTTAAATGGTTAAAATGTATCAAAATAATCTTTCAGCAGTCCTCAGTTTTATTTATTCTTTGTCTAACATCATGTAGTTAAAGTAATCTTCATTCATTTTTAACTACTGATAAAAACTACAAAAAATGAGAACTGTTAAATATCTTCCATAAAAAGTAATTTCTGAACCTCGTTTCAGTCACATGTAAGAGAATAAATTGTGTGCCATTTGCACAGTGTAATTTGGCATCCATAGCCACTAAGGAAGCAAAATTAGGTCCAGAATTCAACAACCTCATTTCTAATCAAACTATTTATTTGAGTGTATTAGTTCACTGCAGAGCTTATGATCTCCCTCATGGTTTTCACACCTACAGCTTCTTACAGATGGTGTGACTGCCTTTTTCAAGCTGCAATAAAATTCTCTCTTTCCAGGGAGAGTAAAAAGCCTGATTTTTAATATTCTATTATTAAATAAGCCTGAGTTTCTTTGGTGTACTCAAAGGCTTGCTTTATTTTCAATTTCCATTTGGCTGAAGAAGTAGTGAAGTTCAATAATGGGCAGTGTTGGCTTTAGGTCTGAGCACCAGAGTCTCTGCAACAGAGGATGCAGGTGCAGATACCCAGCAGAAGGCAGTGATGGTGTGAGATCATTTTCCTGCTGGATCTGGAGAGTGTTGTTGGGGTCATCTTCTGGACTGTTTCAGCCAGGTGCTCTATGGTCCAGGTGGGGTTGGGGCAGAGAGAGGCTGACTTCCCATGTGGTGCTTGATCATTGGTGTTATGCATATGTGGTTAGGAGGGTCTAGCTTTTTACTGCACTGCATCTTTACAAACCCATCTTTATTGGAGGAGATTATTAGAATGTAAGACCCCAAATTCTGCACGTGGGTGGGTGAAAGCAGAAATATGTGTTGGAATCAGCATAGATGTCTCTGTGTGAGTATCTGGCCATTTCCATAAGCACAGTATTCTGGAGACGTGTGTGCTCAAGTTTGATTTCTCTTGCTGCTTCCATGAATCCACCTGTGAGCAAAACAATGAGAATTCAGATGTTGCAGGCAGAAAAATACCGAATTTGTCTACCAGTGATGCTGATATTGAAGCCTCACAGAGTCCAACACAGATTAGTCTTGTTATTTGACTAATTTGGTAGCTGTGTGGAGTTGAATATTAAGTGCAGCTTACTGCAGGCTATTATACTGTTAGGTTGGACATGCTTGAATCGTGTCATTGTTGCAAAAGACCATAACTACAGAAATTTCACAAGTCACTTCTTTAGGATATGGTTTGAAAAAAGCAATTAGTGCAGAGAATAAAAGAACGTGTTTCCTTGTGAGGAAATTTTATCTTCTGAAGGAAAGCATTCCTTAAGAAAAACTGGCAGACAATGATGTCTGTAGAAAGAGAATTAAAGCAAATTGATTTTATTTCTGGGCTTAGGATGACTGCATGGGAGCGCTTTGGGTAAAGCATTCTCTGAGTTCCACAGTACCTTATGATGAATGTCACTGCAAGGCACTAATGCACTTCTTCAAGGAGACGGGTGTTTAAGCTGTGGGAGCTGCTCAGGCTCTGAACAATCACATCTCATTCCTGGAACCTGACAAAACTAAGAAGCAGCACAACATATTATGAGCACTAGTACATAAAAAGGGCAATATTTCTATGTAAGTGGGGACATGGCAAAATTTAGTGGTTTTTTTCCTTTAGTGTGTCTTTCTGAAATTACTCACTGCTCCTCGGTCATTTAACTTGCACCAAGTTAAAAGGTAGAGCCCTTCCTTGGAATGATTGTTGCTCTACATTTCTGTGACTAATCTAACTAGAGGTCTGCTTTGTGTTATTCCACGTTGATATTGAAGTAATTGCATTGATGTTGATAGGTATGTAAATGGGATAAGTCAAAAGGTCCTTGTAGGTTCATAAATCCATGTTTACCCCAAAGGTAACCCTTTTTAATGGTTACTATTTCCCTTTCTGATCCTTGTGCTGTCCTCTGACTTTTAACAATTATCAAGAATAAAACCAAAATAAATAGTATATCTTAAAGATAGTCATCCTTCAAAAGGACAGAAGCTTTTCTTTTTTGAGGAAGAAAATGGCCAGTTGAAACTTCAAAGGGATAACTGCACAGAACTGATTGAGCTCCTAATGCTTGAAAACACATCAAAGAATCCTGGACTTATAATCTTCATATTTTATTCATGAGCTCCTTAGAAGGAAATGATTCAGCATCAGTGAATTTGCAAACAAGACACAAAGAAGGAGCCTTTAGAAAAGAACCCTATTTTAATAAGGAGTGGGGAAACCTACTATAAGAAAACATCATAATCAATACTGATGTAGGGAGAGGAACAGAGGAACAGGAACTAGATTAGGAAGTAGTAGTTTAGCCTTTAACCACTGAGTCTTCGTTTGCAATCCATGCCTGATGACCAGCAAGTCCTTGTCCATGTGATGAGTCAGCTGGCAAGGCTTCAATGTCCTTTTTCCTATGGCAGGGACAGCCACATCATTCAGCCTGCTTTTTATGGGTCTTAGCTCCAGTGCTGATTGAGGTTGGAGGCTGAATTTTTGTTTCAACCTGAAGATGTTTGTGAACATATCCTTGACCCACGTTGTGATTTCTGACCCCAAAAGTATTTGGAATGGCAGGTTGACAGCATTATCAAAAGGTCACTTAGAATAGTCTGCTTTCTAAGACAGGATGAACTATTCCTTCTTCCCACCAAGCATGTCAAATCTGTTTAAGATGCTCTGTGGAAAAAAAGTCTGGTCTTCCCAATACTTCTTAGCTCGCATAGGTGTGAGGAAAAATCTTTCTAATTTAAAATGGACTAGATCTGGCACAAGGAAACACTTCATATCCCACCCGTTGTTCACTCAGACATCATATTTGGTAATTCTAAAATCCGTTAGTGGAGGTAAATGTAATAAAAGGAGATAATTGTTTTTTGGGTTTTTTTTTTTTTAAATATCCTTTTTGCCCTGAGTCTGGAAAATCCTGGGCAATTTTCTGGAGCTATGATCGTCACCTCTGTGCCTTGTCTTCCAGGGTATACACAACCTTTTTCAGCTGAGGTGGTCAGCCAAATTTGGCTGGCATGAGGAATTCCCTGGAAGAAGCTGATCCCTGCTGTCCCTTGCTCAGTGACTTTTATCAAGGTGCTGTTATTCTTTGAAATTTCTTTTACTGCACTGTCCTTCTAGCAGGGAACCTTTAGATCTTTTTTCCTCCTATTTCTTTGTTTAACTTTAATATTCTCCGTTCTTCCCACGCCCAGGTCTTTTCTCCTACAGCAATGTTCTAAAAATATTGAACCAAGAAATTAATGTCTGCTTACTTCCATGTCCCCAAAGAAGAGTGAAAATCAAGATGTAAAAGCAAGTTTTCATGCTTTGTTCTTCCCCATTTGTTCTGCAGCACTGAGAAATTGAGATGTTAATAGGCAGGGCGGCAGGCCAGATATCAGCGTAGTGCAGAAGGCGCTTGCTGGAAGTATATATGATTTTATGCCTGCATTTTTCTTTTGTAGCCTAATGTGTAAGGAAAGACATTACATTTTTCTGGGAGCGTAGCTGATTGATTGAAAAACTTGACTGGAAATAAAGAGGTCTGGCATAGAGTATTCTAGAGACGCTAACCTCCTTTTTTTATTCTTGCACTTCTTTCATCTTGCAAGCTTAGCCATGGTCTTTACTCTTTGTCTTTAACACTTGGAGAATGCAGTCTTTCAAATATTAGCCTTTCAAAATCGACTGGAATTTCTAAGGCTGGCTATTGTAATTGTTTGGGAACTCTAGTAATCTTTAATTGTTTCTTTTCATAATGAAATAAAGGTCTTGTGGCTCTAAGGAAGAGGAAGAAAAGGTTAAAATAGGTCCTAATAGCTGCTGAGAGGGCAGCACCTGCCTTCTATGCAAAGACATCTGAATAGGAATATGCTCAGTGAAATCTCTTCCATCTACTTGGTTAGGGAGAGCTGTTGCTGTTAGGATCACCAAGTGGAATATTGGTTTATACATTCTTATCAAAACAAATACAGTTGTTTTACATTCATATAATACTTTGAAATAGATAAATTATTTACCATCAAAACTTAACTCATTGATAGGGAATGTTTTTGTATTACCTAAAGCTTATTATCCAGGCTCTTGCTTTGTTGCACCTTTTGATTTAATGTCAGAGTTCACTGGTGATTGAATTTGTGGAGACAACTTTTTCGGATGTCTTAACATCTGGAGGTTTAGTAGAAACCCCAGACCTTGCTGGAATGTTGTATGGTATGTACTGACTGATATTGCCAGTGAAAGCTCTGCCTGTAGCTTTCTCACACTTTTGTAGCACTTCAGCCTAATTCCATTGAGCATGTGTTCACTCTATTGGGAAATAAAACTTGAAGAGTTGAGACATTTGAGTTTTGCTGAGAAGTGCATAGCCATTCATCTTCTTTATTGTCACTTCGTAGCTCCACCAGCTGAGTTTGGTAAGTGAAGATATGGGATAGAAGCTGTGATACTGTCCTGTCTCTCCCAACCTGCCTTGTGTCTATCTCATCTACTCCTACTTTTTTGTCTTTTCATCAGCTTTCAGAAGGATTGATAATAATTGGTTAATATCAGTTGGTTGATATTAATATATATGACAAACTGCAGAATAGTAACTTTGACATAGAGCTGTATCTTCATGATGACCTCATCTCTGAAGAGACATGGCAGCTTGGTTGTCTGAAGTGTTCATGGATTGTTCTGAAATAGTATAAAACCAATCTTTATCCTTGAATCACCTTTCTTGCAAGCAAAGCATTCCTATGAGATGAACTGTGTGGTGTTCATCCCTCTTGTAAGGGTCTCCTGCAAAACACTGCACACTGGGAACTGTCCCTAGTAAGATGCATAATACATGTTTTTTAATATGTAGAGTAGAATAGAGTAAAATCCAGAAGAAAAAATAGTTATACCTGTGTTGCATCCTGTGTGTCTGTTATGAAGCTACAAGGATGTGATTTGCATAGGCGCTTGCGGATAGGGCTGGAATTATCATAGAGCTCACTGTGTTACTCAAAGTGATCTGTCTGGAAGGCAGGTCTTTCCACATCTACACACCTTTGAAATTACTTCAGGAGTACTCACATGGCGTTTTCCATTCCCTTGAAATACACCTTTTTGTCCACAATAGAAATTCTTTCACAATAGAAATGTGTATTTTCTAGCCTTGTGTTTTAATGATTGCCTGTCTGGATGCGTAGGGAAACACACCCTACAAGGCTCCTAAACTTATTTTGCTGCAGGAGCTTCTTTTACCCATTCTGACAATTTGTAGGGTTTGATGAATGATTTCAGTGATAGCTGTAGAGGAAAACTTCATTTCTGTAGCACAGTGGATTTCAATAAGGGGTCTGATCCAGAATAGATGCAGCTCCTACCCTGGGGGTTAAGTGTAAAAATGAAACCCTTGCAAGCAACCATTTCCTTGAAAACTGCAAACTTTTGATGCAGTCTTTTCAGAGCTATTAGACAGGGTCAGGATAAGACTATTAAATGGGTCTTAACATAACGCTGCCTTTAATCAGAGAAATTGCTATTGCATAGAGGAGCTTCTAGAACATCTTAAAAAATATTTCACTTGGCAGTCTAACTTTGCATGGAACCAGCGGCACATTTCACTTTTGACTTCCTAGTAATAGGATTTTCTTTCTGTCACAAGACATTACTTCACTTTTGCCTTGGTTCAGAACAGATCCAGCTGGTGCTGGGTAGTAGAGCAAGTGCAATGTTATTCACTGGAGTTTAGTGCTAGGTCAGTTTCTACATAGCCATTTCATGGAAATGGAGTCTCCAAAATACATATTGGCTTGGTTCTTCCCTTTTTCCCTACCCTTGCTTTCAATTAGAAGTACAAATCGTCCATCAGCTGTGAGTTCTCTTCTGAAATTTAGAGTTGCAGTTGTCTGCAAGTAGTGAACCTATCGAGCACAGCTTTTAAAAGATGTGCTGTTCAGGTAACCAGCTAAGGGGGTTTAGTATGTATGTCACACTTACATGCTCTTACTGCTGTATTTTAGTGCTTCAAAATGACTATTTACTTGTAAAGAAGTCTGTCCATAATATTAGGGGCCTCAAAAACTTCAGACTACAAATGTTTTAGGATACAGCTGATGTTATGTCCTGTAGATGCACTGTTGTATCTTTTGTACCAGCATGAAGTCAGTATTTGTACATGGCCAGATATCTAGAGTTGGAAAATCAGCCATACAATTAATCCACGTTGATATCTAGCCTTCAAAATATTATTTATACAAATTACTTTGACAGCCATGATACATGTGGCCGCAGACATTCTCTTTATTCCACACTGGATGCCTGCTTCTAAAAGGAAAACACTGCAAAAGTTGTGCAGAGGAATAGAGAAATAGGACTTAATCCATTGGATAAGGCAAGTTGGAGGGAAGGAATATGAAGATTTCTTCATACCCTGTAATTAAGTATTTGCAGTCATTATGTGGAATAATTATTACAGGCATATTTTGGTTTGAAACTGAATTTCCTCTGTAGGCTTTAGGAAGTATTGGCAGCTTAACACATCTGGGCCTTGGTATGAAAAAAAGCAACAGAGTATTGAGGAAGTAACGAAGTGTCTTAACAATTGGAAGCACAATTATGTTTTTAATTACTTTGCACAATGATTCTAAACTACTGGAGCAATCTATGCTTTAACAGCTCTCCCATTTCTATGGGATTAGGTGTTGGGCATGTCTAAAGCAATTTTGCAGTCAAATGTTGCAGGTGTTAATTAATGTGAGGATGATCAAGTTTTGCTTGTGTTCTCAGCAGAGGCCTAAACTCATATCAAGACAAATTAGAGAAAGCTGAGTCAAGCTTAGCACAACCAGCTTTACAGCCGACTGCTCATCTGCAGCTCAGGCCCAAGGCATCCAAATTGTATTATACAACCCAAAGAGCAGTAAAAGGGAGCCACCAGCACAAACATTGGATTTGATGCATTCATTTTGCTGTCAAGTGTACTTACATTGCAATGCTTGTGCATTTGGCTTGTGCAGCTTCCTTTCATCATTTTGTTTCTCACTACGGGGTTGCCGAAGAAGGAGGCACTGGGATATTTCAATTTTTCCCTGATGGTCCCAGCCAGTAACTTAAATACCTGCTTTCAGGTTCACATTTTTCTAGTTAGACTCCCATCTAGAAACATTCCTCTTTATTCCATAAACTATGTCAGGGAGAGATAAAGGGAAGACTCTTGAGAACATGTAACATAGATTATCTAAGCATGGTCTGAAGTATTTACCCATAAGAGAGCTTTTGCATGTTGCTACCTCCTCTTTTAAGCAAAGATCAACAAGAAGAGGAAATTGATAGTTGGGTCAGTTGTTCTTCCCATGTGAACTAAATGCTAGTATGGAAGAGGGAAAGCAAGATGTGTTCAATGTGTGAAGGGAGAGTGGAATATCTTCAGTAAAAATGCCAACAGTTTATGAAATCTGACCTGCTCTGGTGTGTTTCAGTGGGGTTAAAGGATGAAGGAGGTTCCTTGAAGTATTAAAGAAGGGAACTTTTTAGTTTTGAGGAATTTGGAGAGGACTATAAATGCTGTGAGTGATTGGCTGATGGCCTTTCATGGAATTAACTATCCATCAAATCCAGGCTGCTGGGTTGCTTCTAGAGGGATTTGAAGAAAGAGGTTTCTAGCACAGCAATTTGTCCAGTGATCCAACCATGTAAAATCTGAGTAACCTGATATCAAAAAAGGCTTTTGTTATCCTCTTATTCTGAGAAATCAGGAGAAAATACAATTTTATCTCAAGTTAAAGGAGAATGATTGTATTAGAAGAGCCCTGGGAGTTTAGCCTGGGAAGCTTTTCACGAGGTCTGAGGGATGACTGTGGAGCACCTGTGCTGATCAAAAGGTAGGCTGTCTGGTGGGAAGACTAGGGCTGAGCACTTCTCCCTAGCTAATGTGGTGACTTACTGTCTGCCAGCTTAGCAAACTGAAATGGCTCAGTGCAGGGCTGGAGGAAGGCTGGTGCTGGTACAGAGAGAGTGCAGGACCACAGTTTGTGATGGACAAAAAAAAAAATCAAGAATGTGACAGCAAGTTATTAGATAAGCCTAGGCTAACTTGGAAGTAGAGTTTAATTTTTCCTATTTTTTTCAGTGTTTTGACTGATTCCATGCCTTGTACATCCCCCAAAGATTCCCCTCCTCATCCAGGTGTCCTACTGGGCCCAATGTCCTCTAGTCAGCCCCACATGGCTCTGGCTGTGCTGCATTACTGGTGCTTTCCACTTCCTCAAAGTATGTATGTCCAGCAAAACTGCGCTGAAGTTGCAAGCTGTTTGGCTAAACCTACTTCTGAAACTCTGAAACAAAGCACCCTCAAGGCCATGTTTTTTCTAAGTAGACAGCTTTGAGTCTCAGAGGTGGCACATATCAGGGAGAGAAGTAGTAAGGAATTAATAGAAGTCTGTTGCTGGCTCTTCAGTCAGGTTCACAGGAGCTGCCTTGAAGTGGTGCAGTACCAACAGAGATTTTCCTGCATGAGGCTTTGGATGCATAGTTGAAGTTCCCATCCTTGATATTTTTGTCTGTTCTCTGCCAAGCTTCAGTAATCCAAATCCCTGTTCAGCTGGGGTTCTTGAGGGCTTATACTGTCCTTACTGACATGAACAAGAACCTCATCTGTGGTGGTTAATAGCTCCCAGAAAATCAGCATCCAAGGTGGATGTGGAATAAATAAATCATGGGCTTGAGGGAAAAAAAAGATGCATGGCTGTATTTCAGATGTTACTTGTGTTGCAGTTAAGAGAACCAGTTGTGGTTCTACAGACAGTAGAATCATGGAATTGTAGCATCACAGAATCATGGAATCGTAGACTCATAGAATGGTTTGTGGTGGAAGGAACATTACAGATCATCTGGTTTCATCCACTTGTCATGGACTGGGATGCCTTCTATCAGCTCAGATTGGCTGTTGGCCATGTGGGCACTTTGCAGGCCTTTGCTGAGTCTTGGGTAATGACAGTCTGATCTGAGAGATGGTGAGCCCTTGAAACTCCTTTTGTCCAGAGGTGGGATTTGCAATGGGTGGTCATTCCCAACTCCCTGCTGTGGTTATGGAGGTGACCCCAAGGTTGTAGGTAGCATGGTTAGCTGAGCAGGGTGCTCAACTCCCTGCTAGTGCAAAAAGAAAAAAGCGTGAGTCAATGACTATCACCAAAATGATGCAGATTCTTTCAAGGCTTGACAAGATTTGGCTTAGTTTGTGGATTTGAGAGCAGCTTTGTCCAGGTCCCTACATATGCAGCATGTGGTAATGTCTTGTGCCAATGAATGTGTCAGTCTGTGGTATTGTTCTGCAACCTTTTCCAATGAACACTTGACTGTTAGCTTTCAATTTACGTGTTTTAAATGTGGTTTATACACAAATGCTTTGCACTGTGCTGTTTCCTAAAGGATGATCAAGATGGGCTGTAAGGATTCTTGACTGCAACACATATGTGAAATATGTACATATAGGACAAAATTAAACAATAGACCCTCTCTTCTTGGCAAAAAAAAAAGTACATGTACCTAACATGTACCTAATTAAATGCTGAAAAATCCGTATTACTGTCATGCAAACTCCATAATAAAATTCTTGGTCTTCAGCCTCACTGAAGAAACCTATACAGAAAATTAACTCTACCTTTTATTTTATGATACTATTTCTTTGGTAAATTCTATTGTTATAAGGCTTATTTTTTTTTACCAGTAAAGTAATAAAGGCATACAGGTTTTTGTGAAAACACTGTCTCAGGTAAACATCATTTATTCCCTCAAAAGAGATGCTGTGGTTTACTTTAATGGGGCAACATCTGTTCATTCAGAATTGAGTTCCCTGAACATTAATAAAGATATTGCCACTAAATATGCCTGGCATATTTTTTATAATAATAACATAAACCCATACAACTGGGGGAAACAAGAACACAATAAGTGCTCATCTGCTTCCCCCTTCCCCCACCCTGAGAGTCTCTTGACAAAGAATTTCACTAGATAGTTAATTTTTTGGTTTGAATGCCTGAACACTGATAATTCATTTTCTTGGGAAGACTTGATATGTTCTCAATAGCGATCTCTCATTCATCTGATTGTGCAATGATATGGAGTCAATAATCCAAAACCATTGTACTAAGATGCTGCAGAGCCTGAATATAATACAGAAGAAAGTCCTAATGCATGTTTTATGTTGTTCTTCACCAGCAAAATTCACTAACCAAGAGAGCAGGTCACTGACCTTCCATCAATCAGCGCACAGCAGTTTCTCATTCTTTAGAGTGGATTTTTAGATTCGCAAATAGAAATGAAATCCCTCAAAGTATCATAGGAAGAGAATGGTGAGTGTTGCCACTTGGGGTTGTTGTTGTTGTTTTTTAATATTATAAAAATATTAAGTTGCATTGCACTAATATTGGACATCAATTGGTAGGGCGTTCTTAGGTTTGGTAACCGTTTCCCCTGTAACTTTACTCCTGGTCATTCATTGCAAAGAGGTTTACTGTCTCATACAACAGCTAAAAAAGACAGGCTAACAAGCAGATGGTAGAATTTACAATGTAGGAAAGATAGTTTTGGAAACAATTGAATTGTATATCCATGTTACACGATGCTCTTGGAACATATTTTCCTCTGTTGACAATTAAGGAGAATTACAAATTGCACTTCTCTATTTTTTTTTCTTATTTCTGTGGGCTTATGCTGTCAAAGAGAAAGGGAAGACTGGGTTTCTGACTTAATATCCCTCTATTTTTAATTTCTCTGGCTTTGATTACTACTCTGTGACACCTTTGCCCATTGCATTTACATGTCACTTGATCTAGGACTGACAGCATCTCTGTAAAGATGATCAGCCTCTAAAAGAGCATGCTGGGATGTAGCTTCCCTAGAAGCATGCATCTTTACTGAAAGGGAGAGAAGTGGTTAAATTTGGGGGAGTGGAGGGTGGGAAGCCTTTTTTGTTCCATTATGAAGGGAAAAGGCTTTCAAACAGTTCAAGCTGCACAACTGTTAGCAATGCAGACTATTAAAGGGATAGCAATCAGCCTACACACCAGACACACAGATTGAATTCTTGCTGCTTGTCCTGTAACCAGAGATAAGAGTATTTTCCAGTGATTCTGATAAAATAAATGCTGTCATAATGATTCTGAGCGAGACTCATCCAGATGTTGCAGACTTCTTGCTGTGGTATTTATTCATAAATCTTGTTAAAATATAATCAGAGAAAGCATGTCTCAATTAAAACCATCAAAACTCTGTGGCAATGTTCGTGCAAATGCAATAATAATCCTAATGTGCTGACACAAAATTTGTGCAGTAGGTTACCGGCATATTAGAGCCTACTGATTAGAGCTCACTAATTAATACAAAACTAGCTTCTTACAAGTGAAAGAAGACATGTAAGTTGCTCTGCACATGAAGGATTATGGATTATGCCCTTTTTGCCTCTGTGCATATGACTGCTGGGACTTCCACAATGCTTAAAATTCATAAGGATTTTCATATGCATTAACTTGTACATGTGCTCGTAACTTGCTCCCCCAACTCAGTCTACACAATTGTTACCTGGTCCTAGTGCATGATACCATTTCATTCAACAGTCTGGTTGTGTAAAATAATTAGAGAAGATGAAAGATGAAATGGAGTTTTTATGAACAATTTAGAGGGCAAAATAACTTAAATAAACTAGGGTATCACCACTCTTCTTTCAAACACTGCCATAGCAGTCTGCTTTTGATTTCCCTCTGGTGAGCTCTATTTAAAGAAGCAAAAAATAATTTTGTGTTTCTCTCTAAATAATCTGCTGCCCTGCTGTAGGAATACTACTCAGTTACTGCTGGGAGAGGATGGTTCTGAGCTGATGATTCTGTTAGGATGTGATCACGCCATGACAGATTTAACTGTGAAGCTTTAGGACTACTTGTGAATGCCAAAAGGAAACAACTTAGCTTGAAAATTGTAACATCATGTGTCAAATATAATTTGGGAGCAGAAAGAACGCAGGGATAATTCTTGACATTTAGGCTCAACATTAAAGCTGGATGAGCTTTTTGGGGACTGAAGTGCTGCAACAAAGTCTTGAGGATACTTACAAGTTAAGGCACGACTGGCCAAATGTATCTTAGCAAGTTCAGGAGCATTCAAAATAGCTGGATGAAGGAAGGCTAAGCACACTTGGTTATTTGACATGCAGTAGCTTGCTGCTCCCTAGTAACTTGTTTGTGACTGACACTGCTGTGAGACAAGTTAGGACTCCTGCTAAAAATTTGTAGCAAGCCTGATAGAAACAAATTCTCACACTGCAGGACAGAAACCACAATGCTGAGGCCTGTAAGCTGCAAATTGATTCTGTAAGGCACAACTGTGCAAGCCCAATGGCTTTATCTTTCAATAACATTGCGCACTGTTGCAAATGGTTCCCTGGGATTCAGATATGCTCTGATTGTCTTACCCCATACCAGAGGGCCTTCTCATCAATCTCTGAGCGCTGGCAGGCAGTTCCTCCTCTCCAGTCACTACACAGCTAACATTTTCACACTTAGGAGAAATGTGCAGGAGAGGTGTGCAGCAGTTGCACTAATACCCGGCTTTAGGCATTTTTACATCCTGTCATGATGCTAGCCAGGCATCAGAAAATTCTTTTCAACTCAGATTGGGGAAGGTGAAACTGGAAATAAAAGAATATAAAACATGCCCAAACCCTCCAAATTACAAACTAGATCCAAGTTGCAAATTATAGGAGAAGGAATGAAAGAAAACTGCGCTTGATATAAATTGACTGATCTACAAAGTATCTCTCTGTGTACTCAGGGGAGTTCCATTAGTTTCCTCTTGAGAGATTGTGTTCTCCCTCTTGCCCTGCATCTCAGACTCTTTATGCAGAGAGGTCCTAGAAGAGAATCTCAGCTATTACACCTGATGACTTGCAGCCCGCTGGGAGTTCCCTTCAGTCACCCCATTTTCCCTTCCAAAATACATTTACCTTTGAGTTATTCAGGGAATATATTTTTAGTTTTTTCTGCTGGGGAAAGGACTCTTTCACTTTTCGGAGATGCAGGTGCTACTTTTGCAGACTGGATGATGTTTCCTGTGCTGGACTGGCCTGGGGTCATTCCTTGAGAGAATATTTTCATCTTGAGAGTTATTTTCATCTCCCTCACTCCCACGGTGAGCCAATTTGTATGCTTCAGTGTGAAGTGTCTCCGTCCACTAACCCTGTCTTCCTTTGTGCACAAGCTGATGTAAAATATATGCAGCTCATTTTTTCTTTTGAGAGCGGATGCTTTGGGTGAAAAATAGGTTTGGAGTGATTGATTCTTCAAATCAATCTTTGATATTCTAACACACAGAATTGAGCTACGTAGGTTTCTTTGTCCTTGCAAACCACACTGTGAGGCAGGAAAGTGCTATTCTCTCTATTATTCCTAGCAAACCAGAGCACAAAGAGGCTGAAAAGAGATTCCTCCAAGTATTTCAACAATCAGTATTGTTTAAGTGCCCCTCTATGGCTGAATCAGTGTGCAAGCCACAAGTCTCCTACTGAATACCCCAAGTGCCCAAACAGTCTTTGCATCTTAAGTCCTGGGTGTTCCCAGCGCAGTCCTCATCCCACATGGGCACAGACAATGAGCAGCTGTCTGTGCCTTCTAGGCATTTCCCTGCCTATGTATAAAAATCCAAGAAGAGATTGAAGGGGTTGGAGAAGCTTATGTTCAAAAGTTATTGATTAGCAGACAGCAGCCCAATACCTAGCCCATGTGTTGGGGATGTGGGGAGATGAAGGTTTGATGACCAGCTCTGCTTAAAACATTCAAAACCTTTCAGCATTTGAAGCAGAATAAGAAAAAGCCTTGCAACTCAGGTATTTTGTGGTGAGAATAACTCTCTCACAAGTTTAATCTCTCTCAAAATATTTGAGCTTATGTTGGAGCATGGATGAGTGCTTTGGGAGGAGATGGAAGATGCCTCGTAGGAACTGCTGTGTTTGCCATCTTAGTGTCACAAGACTTTGATGTCTGCATAACAGTAGTGTGACATTTGCTAATGTCTAAGAGTGGCCTGATCCATTTGGTTGGATTATACATCTCCCTTGCTTTTAAAATCTTGGGTTGTGGTACTGTTGTCACGCTGGACACGGAAGGAGGACACTGGACACGGAAGGAGGACACTGGACACGCTCAGCCGCCCAAGGCAAAAAAGGAGAACTTTATTTACAGTTTCTACAATTTATAGACTCTCTAAAATGAGAGTGGATTGGAGGATAACATATCTCCTCCGAATCACATTGGCTGGTTGAACAGTCCGTCAATTTTCTCCTCCTCCAAGAAAGAATGTGAAAAACACATAGTGTTTTGGTAGAAAGTGTGGGAATTCTGACTCCAAATATGTAAATATCAGAAGGCTTTTGAAAATCAGGGCAACATACTGTTTCCCATTTTCATGCTGAAAAGAAGAGCTGTTTGCAAACCTATCAAGAATCTGCTGGTTAAAAGCTATAAACTGTAATTTCATAACTCTTTATTGTCTCAAAATGTGTATCTAAGGAAGCATTTCGGTAGGCTGAGGTAGTATTGACTCATCATCTAATGGATCTACAGCAAACACTACCCTCTGTGGAGGGCAATCTAAGGACTGTGGACCAAAGAACAAGTAGTAGCTGAAATATAATCACCACCAGCAATAGAATGAGTTTATGACAGGATTTACTACAGGGAGAAAAAAATGTTTTGGACAGAACAAATACTTCCTGAAGGATAGATGCATGACTTTGTGCTTATGATTGAGAAAGTTCAGGTTAAGTTTGCTGAGGGGGATATTTCTGTGAAATCTCTCTTGATGAAAGTCAGGTCCTTAATTTAAAAAGGCTGTCCTACTGTCTGCAATCTATTTATCAGTGTAGGATGGAAGACAGTTCTCTTCAAATTTATAGCCTCGTCAGCTTGTATATGTAGAAGTAAACTGAAGTAGAAAGTGTTGTGTTGTTTTAAAAACTGATTACTTTCTGGAAAAGACCTCTGTCTCTGTTTGCTTGTCTCATTATTGTGACAGCATTTCTCTGATAGCTTGCTGCTGCCAGTCCTTGTTAGACAGGCAAACATATAGGTGCTCTGTGGGAGCTGCTATGCTGTCCTCTGGATGGACTTTGACCTCTGCCTTCCCAGTTTCCCTAAGATGTAAACTGAGCACTGGGAAACTCTTGATTTCAAAGGTGAGAGTCTTGTAATTATGGCTTCAATTTTCATCTGTCAGAGAAGCCTCATAGTCTTCATCTACTCCAAAGGTGTGAGATAGGGTCCATGCGCACTAGCATTTGGATGTTTAAATAATCCAAACTACTGACTGAAATCCTCTTTAAAATCACTGAACTGCCTTTGGAGAATGATCTGTCTGGTTCCATCACAGTGGTCGTAAAGTGATGGGCTCAGGTGTTTAAACTTAAGTGAAAGCAATGTCACCTATTTTACTTAGATCTTACTGGAAAGAGTTCCGGCCAGGCATAGAGGACCAGATGTTCAGAGGAGCTCAGCTCTCAGGTTAGGCACTTAAATGAGGTCAGGTTTTCTCTTTTGTTTCTCTCCATGTAAACTAGAAAGAGCTCAGCAGAGCTGCAAAGTGCAGTTTTGCAATTTCGGCTCAATGTCAAAAATAAAGCAATGTCACAAATTCAGCAATGACAAAAGGTACCTGAATGTCTCGGGAAATTGCAGCATTTTAGCACCATTGATCTCAAGTCAGGGAAAGAGTTGAAATGCATCAACAGAAAGTTCACAGAATGCAGAGGTCTTTTGCTTCATTATTTTCAGTGATAACAGAATATTTCAGCTTTCATAAATTGTACTCTTGATTTTGTTAATCTCTTTGGGGCTGCAGGACTCAGGGGTTGGGGCGGGGGAGTTCCAGAATATTTTGTGCCTCTTTATCCTCCATTTCTCACAGCCAAGATTAGCAGACAGTGCTCAAAACTCCTGCTTGTCTGTGGTCCTTCTCTCTGTCCTATTCAAAAAACAAATGCAGAATTGGTCCTTTCAGAGTATGAAAACAACCATTATGACAAAAAGAGAAAGTGCTCAATTTAATGCCTCAATTTAGTGCCAGACGAACAAGTGAGCTACTTGCTGGAAAACAAGCTAAGTGGGGTGAACTGTGGCTACAAATAAATTATTGCTGGTGCTTTTGTGGAAAGTTTGGGAGCTTCTTGTAGCACCTGCTTTTTTTTATGCTGCTCTCTGAATGTTTGACACATGGTCTGACTTACACAAGCACATTGTGCGTTCTTTTTTTAAAGCAAACAAGCAAGCAAGCCTGTTTTGTTCTATACAGGAAACAAAATCTGCATTGATACAGTAAAAAAGCAAGGAATGCAAAGTGCATCCAGGCTTTACCCCCTGGCAAACACCTTTCAAAAGAGATTGGACTGTTACACACTCAGGAGTTTGGAGGATTCTTCAACTCAAAGTTGGTTTGTCAGGCCTGTGAATCCCACCAAAGCTCACCAGAGATGGACCAGGTTTATAGCAGCTCCTTCCTTCACACAGAAAGCTGCAGCATGATAAAACAGGATTTGTGGTAGCTGGGAGAGGTGTGTCCATCTGACCTGCTGCTGGGGGAGGCAGCCACTGAGAAGGGAGAGGACTTTAAATTTGGAGTGAACATCTCTAGGCAGCATGGGAAGGGCTGGCAAAACCTGTCCCTCAGAACCAGTTTTTCCACAAGGTCTTTGGCTCCATGGAAACATTGCATTTTGGAGAAGCTGAAGCCAAAAAGGGCTTTGGCCAGAAGAGTGAAATGCTATTGCTTTCCCCCCCACACACACACCATCAGCAGCTAGATAGGCTGAATTGGCTGTGTGCAAGGCCACAGTGCAACAGTAATTGTTTTTCTACTTACGTAACAATTTAGAAGCTTTAAAAAGGGGAAATGGATGCTTGGATGCTGGGTGTAGCACAAGGTCTCGGTTCTAGCTTTTTCGAGTAGAAGAAAATAAACATTTGCTCCCATAAAAAGCAAGATTTTAAATCCATGTACACTATATATAACTCCTTTGCATCAGTGGATAGATAAATTGTATCAACCTATGAATTTCCAGTTTGGGGGGCTGTCTATTAACGTGATTTAGCTAATAACTTTAAATTATTTTTCACATCAATAGTTTGGGGTTTTCCACAAGTTATTTCTATTTGATTTTGTGTTGTTTCCTTGAGTATTAATAAAAATTGATTTAGGCAATAAACTTTGTGGTGGCAACCCAATAAATAAGAGAGACCTTGTGAAGTGGTATTGAAATAGGAGACTTATTGTGAATTGCTTGAGCAACAACTTTCCCCTTCAGGTGCCAAACCATCAACAAGTAGCACTAATTTATGTGCAATATCCATACTGCTGTAAGGTAAGGACAGGCTGGTTTTTCTTCCAAAAATCCAATAAGATCTTGCCCCTTCTAAGAAACTGCTTTGGCACAAGTCTGTCATTCAACTGCTTGTCAGCTGTTTCTGAATTTATGTTAGAGAAGTGAGTTCTGGGAAGCTGAGGTGCTACACTTTTCCTCCCCTTCTCTCAAGGAGAAAGGGGGAAAGTGCATCATGACAGAATATGGACAAAAGAGCTGCAGTACCAAAAAAATTGAGTTGAAATTATAAGGTACTGTGCACTTCCTTTGGTCTAGAGCTCCTGAATTCCTCAAAATCACACCCAAAAGAAAAAAAAATTGAAATACAAGTAAACAGTTAGACAGTGATGTTTTCACCTGAAATGCTGACTCTTACCAGAGAGTCTGTTTCATGAGATGCTGCATTGAAGCATTGACTTAGTCCAAACAAGAGGTCTTTGCTATGAAGGTCCAAGCAAAAAGATTGGCCATGTTGCAAAGAGTCTGGAATGAGTACAGGACTGGCTTACAGAAGAGTGGATGGGTCCAAGCAAGAGATAAATTTGGATGGTATGGTATCTAGTGGCCCATCCTGCTTTCTCTTTCTCAGATGGTGTGTTATTATCTAGTCAAGGAGAATTCTGGTGAGGATTTCTAGTGAGATTATCAGTGACATTTAGCAAATATTTACAGCTGCTTTTGAAGACAAGAATGGACAAAGAGCCTTTTCTTTTAATAAAGTGAGGGATTGAAAACACTGTTTTTATTCTAAAAGGCAAATCTTTGGAAATTGTTGATGCCTGATGTGTGGAGTTCGCCTTTGTTCAGCATTTTTATGCTCAATTATTTTCTCTCACGGAAAATGATTGATTATTGTAAGATTAAGTCAAAAAGATGTTTTTCCTGTTTGTCCTGGATTCTGCTGGGATAGAGATAATTGTTTTCCCTTGTAGCTGGTACAGTGCTGTGTTTGGGATTTAGCATAATGTTGATGACACACTGATGTTTTGGTTGTTGCTCAGTAGTGCTTACCCCAAGCCAGGGGCTTTTCTGTTTCCCATGCTCTGCCAGTGTTGAAGAGCAGGTGTACAAGAAGTTGGGAGGGAACACATCCAGGACAGCTAACCCAAACTGACCATAGGGGTATTCCAGACTGTAATACACCATGCTCAGTATAAACTGGGAGCAGTTGGCCAGCAGTTTCTACTTCACTGTTTGGGGTCTGGATGTCCTGGATTGGTCAGCAGGTGGCAACTATATTGTGCATCACTTCTGTTTCTTGAGCTTTATTTCTCTCTCTTTTAGCTATCTCCATTATTATTATTTAAATTACCAAACAATTCTTGTCTCAGACCACTTGGTTTACTTTTTTTTTTCCTCTCCACATCCCAACAGAGTGGAGGAAGTCAAGGAAGTGGATGTGTGGTATTTAGCTGTTGACTGCGATCAAACCATGACACTGCTGAAATTCTGATAGTAGGAATAATGCCTAGTTTTCTACTGATCCTAGATGTGACAAAGTTGAAAGTTGAGGGAGCTGGTCTATTGCATAAAAGTCCTGCAGGGTTCTTTGAAAATCTCTTCCAAAATTCCTTCAAAAAGTATTTACATGCTGTGTACATCAGTGATTTGCACCCATGAATGAGATCACTGGTTCTGACACTAGTTAAACCATTAAAATTAATTCTTGTTATCAGGAGAGATGTGTTTTTGTATTCAAGAATAGTTTAAACCTTTTAATATTTCTTTAAAAATTCTTAAGACCACACTCCTAATGCTCTGTGACATATCTGTGAAGCGTTGCCCACCCTTTTGGGGGGCTAGTCCTGTTCAGGATGACTTGCCAGGTTTCAGGTTTCTATGATGCATAATAGAAAATCTTAATTTTGAGGTAGGGTTATTGAAGCCAGGGCATTTTCCATGGGAGGCTGACAGAGCAACATAGGTCCAACCAATTTGGTCATATCATATGTTCTCCATTTATTGCTTCAAAATGGTGGTTTATATACAGTCTCAGATAGTTTATGTGAACAGGTGTTTTCTAATTGGTACTAGATTAAAAAGGAATGTAAACAATCTTAACTTTAAGGTCACCATGATAAAACTACTAAAACTACACTAATTAAATCCAAGCACACCTTAATATAATTTCTAACTGCGCCACAAGCTTGCTCACTACTAACAAGGCCCAAATCTGAGGCCTAATTCAGGCCCAAAACTGAGGCCTAGTTTAAAATAGCTCAAACTGCATCCCATAGCAAATCATGCCCCTGCTCTCTAAGAAATTCCTCTACAGGTTATAGGTCTGGCAGAAGGTTTGCTGTTTGCAAATGCTGTTTGTATTTGCATAATGACTGTGCAACAATGTGGCTGCGAAGAGGAAGCCATCCCTTTGGATGAAGGAGTGCAGAGCAGAACACGGGCCTTGCTCTGGACATCAGCTGGATATCTTAGAGCAGACTCAGTGCTGGGAAGAGTAAGAAAGGAGAAGGTGCTCTGGAGGGAGTGGGAGGTTAAGAGCTGTTTGCAGCCCTGCACCATCTGAACAGAGGAGGAAGAGCTTACCCCAGTAGTAGACATAATTTCCAGTCTTCTCAACCAAGCTCTGACTACAAAGAGACTGGGGATCTGTGATCTGAGGCTTACACTGCCTTAATGTAACAAGCCTGGTGGAAAGTCTACAGCCAGGGATATGGCCTGTGGTGCTGGATGTTAGAGAATATTTAGAGCCATAAATATTTCATTTGAGTCAGAATCCACAATTGAGTAGCCTGGACAAGGGAGCATTTCTAAAATGAAAAGAGAAGACATAAGGTAAAGATGAAAAGAAAAAAAAATGTATTTTTAAAAATGAGGTAAAGTGAACGAGTGGATCTGTGTAATGATGAAAGCACAAAGGACTTCAGAGCTCTGTGGGCTTGGCTTGAGATACAGAGGAACAGCAGGACTTAAGGATGTCACAGCCTAGCAAAGGCTTTACATCCATTTTTACTTGGAAGAGACTTTTCTGTTTTCTAGCATGGAAAAGAGGTGACAATGAGTTATTACACAAGTTTAGCAACGCTGACTTGGTGGGACTTGTAATGGCTTGTCGGGATGGGCAGCAGGGGAAAAGTGGGAAAACTCTGCAATTATGTGAAGATTCTTGTTTAGTTGTGACCCTGCCCCATTTTCAGCTGCACCTCTCATATCAAATAAAACAGAGTTAAAACATGAAACATCCAGTAATAAAGACCTTTTCATCCTCCTTATCTTGATCCTGGAAATGGCAGTCAGCTTTTGGGAAACAGGTAAGGAAGAACCACTCTGGTTTTGGGTTGTTTCTTAATGTGTTGCCAAGTGTCTAGTTGAATGTAGCTTAATAGTTGAATAAATAAAACAGTTATTTTGAAAAAGTAGACCTGGTGCAGTTTTACATCTCTTTGAGGCTGTTTTTGTTGTGGTGGCTGGTCACAAATCAGATTCTTACCATCTGAGAAGGGATGTCTTCCCCACATGGTTTTTATCAGCAGAAGAGATTGGTTTCTGATAGTGAGGGGAGCACAGGTGCATGTGCTTAGGATATGCAGCAGCCAACTGTGGCAGTCAGAATATGAGGCACTGAGAAGCGTTGGTGGTAGACAGCCTGTGCTCTTGGTGCTGGATTTCCAGAGTTTTTGCCTTTAGTAAGGAGAGGATACATTGTGATGCTGAATTTCACATCTTTTTTCTGAGTGGAGAATATGTGATTAATCTTTGCATGGCAACCCATTCTATCCATCTGCAGTCTTGTATGGGCAGAGCAGTATCTTTCTTTATAGTAAGAAATACTATAGAGTACTATAATATAAGTACAAATACCCATTTGTACTTATGGGAAAAGAGTGAGAAACATGCAGACCCTGTGAAGGAATATAGTTAAAGCCTTGCATTTGGTTAATTGGAGAGGCAAAGTTCTGCCTGTCTCCTTCTGGAGAGTCCCAGGTATTGGTTACCCTTTCTTCCTGCTTTCCCCTCCTCTCCCCCAGTACAGGACTGACGGGGGGAAGATTTCAGCTTGGGCAGTCTCTTAAAGTGGTCATGCCTTTTGCACTTCTTTATCCAAATTGCATCAGAGAACATCCTACCAGCCCTGGTGTTTAAGTTCAGGATGTGGGGGAAAGTGTCTCCCTTGTCAGCAGTGAAAGAGATTTTGAGGATGTCAGTTTGCACAAAGTATTTTCTAGGAGAAAATTAGGAAAGGTTCTGTTTTGTGATGTTCACCAAGCTCCTCCTGGCCATTTCAAAAAGTACTTTTTGAGTCCCACCCCCAAGCCCTTTTAAAACTGTTTTTCTTCACTCCTTAAAAAGTATTTCTAAACTTTTTTTGCACTCTTAAATGGAAGCCAGAATTATTATCTTTTTTTAAACAGAATAGTTTTGTCACTGTGCTATTCCCCAGAACTCCATTTGAAAGAAGCCTTGATGGGATTTTTCTATTTGGTGGGAGAATAAAGTGTCAGCACTCCATGCTGAACTCACACTTCTCCCTGACGAGTGTCTGCAAGAGGCCTGTGTCTCACTGTGGTTATCCTTCCTTGCCAAGACCAGATGCTTCTTCTACAGGGAGAAAAAAAAAGACAATACTGTTTCCAAATATTCACTGTTTGCTTTCTTGAAAACAAGTGCAACTTGCTAAGTGGCCTTTGGGGTAAATATTGACACAGTTAAGATCCCTGCAGTTTTCATTCTACACTGTACATGTCTAAAACAATATTGCAATTTAATGACTAATTTTCTATGGTATAATGTAGATGTTGGAGCAGTTCTTAGTTTTTATTTGTTTACCGGTGACAACTCAGCCACAGACCTATATTTGAAAGGCACTGAATGAGCTCAGGGTACATTTAATGGGGTTTGTTATTATAATATAACTTCCATTTAAGAATACCTCACTCTTTTACAAATTCCTGCATAGTTTTCAGGCCATCCAGTTGCATTGTGTTTAAAAAAAACCCACCCAAACAACCATTTGACTGACCTCATCCTTTCTGAGCCCTGTCTCTTTAGGGTTACAGGCTCTGATTTCATTGGGCAAAATAAATGCTTGCTGTTAAATAATTAAAGGCCTTTTTTTTTTCTTAAACCAGTAAAGAACACTAAAATTCAGGCTCCTTTCTGGCAAGTTTTCCTCCTCTATATCCTGGCCTTCCAACAGGCCCTTTAACAGTTTTCAGTCTGTGGGATTTTATTACTTTTATGTTAATACATCTCTTTGCTAATTCTCTAATTGTAAATATTCTCAGCACCAAGCAATGCTGCAAATAGCACACCCTGAGCTGTGCAGTCAGGCTGTCTTCTGACTGCAGGAGTTGGTGTGTATGACTCCAAATACATCCTTGGCATCTCTGTCAGGTCTCGTAGTAAGCACCTCAATTGTCCATGTTAGGAGAGGATGGGAAAATATTTGGGCTGCTTAGCAGCAGGAATCTTATCTTTCCTGTAAAGCTGAGTGATTTAGGAGATCTGAGTGCTATGTTTAGGTAGATAAATGGAAGCTTAGCAGTTTCTCTCTTCTACCTCCCCACCAATATTTGTCTCCACTTAAAGGTGTGAGCCAATCTGAAACTGTGAGGGTGCACAGAAGTATTTCATCAGCAGTATTTGGATCAAAACTATGTGGGAGAGTTTGGCAGAGTAACAAATGTATGAAATTATTCCTCTGCTGTAATGTTTTCTTGATTAGGATTTCTATCATATTACAAGGAAAAAAAACCAAAAAGGAAAAAGGCATATACTTTAAAAATGCCAGAAACTTTAAAAAATACCCAAATGCATTTTTAAAGGTGTGAAGCTCCTCTCCTAAAGAGGAAAATCTGTGTTAAACTTAGCTGAAGTTTGGCAGTCTTCAAGAAGGCAAGGTAAACATTAAAATATAAAATACTTTCTCTCATTTCACTCTTGGGTTTTGATGCACTAATTAATCATGAATGACTTGTAGTTTCACTAGGGATAGTCTTTTTATTTTTTTGCATTCCTTAATTCCAAAATAGGTGCTTAAATGAGAAGTTCACACTGGAAAAGAATTTGTTGTTTAGCAGCAAAGGCCAGCAATATCCTGTTTCGAATAGTCATAGCTCCTGGAGACTTGGATTTCAGTTTGACTCTTCAGCATTTGGGATGCTGGGGCTTCAGGTCACTTCTGCAAACATAACCATGTTCTTAGTTCTTGTTAGTTAGATTGTAAAAGCAGTCTGAAAGCTTTTGTAGTTGACATTAATTAAATCTTAGGCTGGGAATTAGGAGTTTGGAGCTTTGCTTCTAAATTGCCACTGACTGGCTTTTATAGGCAGGCATTAGCTACCACTTTTTGGTCTTCATTTTCCAGGCTTTAATGACACTATAGGGACTTCTGGGTTCCCTGTATTTACATGGAGTGCTTGGCTCTTAGCACAGCATGGTCCATTCTCAGCAGCTCGTCTGGATTATACAATAATATAATATTATATTATAAAAAACAGTTATATGTTATATATTATACAGTAATATAATTACAAAATAATAAGGTCCTGATGAAAGCAATGGGGTGGAATAGTAACATTATTGGCTTGTGGAACTTGTGGACATGCTTCCTTTTTGCAAGACAACTCCTCTAACATGCATGTTTCATGCTTTCCCTCAATCACTTCTTTCAATACAATTTTAGGAGAGGTTACATGACCAGCAGTCATATTCCTCTGAGTATGCGTGGGTAGTGAAAACATGCTTTTTTTTGAGATAATAATATTGGAGTTCATCAACAAGGCTATTCTAGCTTTGGAACAAGTTGGTGTATTCATTCTAACTATTAGAGCCAAGTATAAATTCTGGGTGAAAAGTTCCTTTGTCAAAGATACATTTTGGGATTGCCGGTTGCAGAAAGTAAAGAAGTGAAACTGAGAAGTATACATTGCAATTATTCTTCGTGAACTATTTCAATTTAAACACTGAAATATCTTGTATTTTGCTTGCACTTAACACTAAAAAATTACTTAAAAATTGCATGTAACAACAACCATAGGTTAATCTCATTTCTTTTCAATTGACTATAAAAACAAAATATGTCTGATGGTTTACTCGAAGTATGTGTGGGGTGTGTTCAGGGTTATTTAGTTGTGTTTTCCAGGAAAATCAAAATCAATTGTTTGCTCATCTTTTATTATATGCATTTTTCTTCTCTGATTAGTCAGATGACCTTGCTGTCCGAGTTTAAAAGACTACCACTGAAAATAGAATAAAAAAGGAAGGAAAGAGTAGAAGATCAGAAAGAAAGTGGTGTTTGCTGCTAGTTGCATTTTGCACATGTATATATATATATGTAAGGGGCCTTTTAGCACCTTTTAGTTATCTAATGATGAAGCTCTTTGGGGACTTTGTCCCCTGTATGTTAAGAAATGTGTCTGGAAAGCATACTGACTGTGCTTGTCATACATCTGAGCATCCATGTTGTGACATGTATTTAAGACATGTTCAAATATACAAAGCACACGAAACTTTGACCTTAATACATTGTTGTTTCTTTAAGAAAGTTACCACGTCCATCTACTATTGCAAACCAGATTGGTGTTCAAAGATTGGGGGCGCAGGAGGGAAGGAGAGGAGACATTGAAGAGCAAAGTCATATCAATACCATAAATGAGAAATGTGGGCAGTGCAAAGAGTACCTGTAATGATGTTGACGGTGAGTAAACATTGAAAAAAAATATTTCCTCCAAGTCAAAATAAGTCAATAGTTTCAGAATTGCTTGATGAAGAGTTAAAAATTCAGTAAGAATTCATGAAAATACATGGATGTATTAATTGCTTTGCTATGAAATCTTGGAAAACTGAAGATATCATGTAAGTGTCTGAAAAAGGTGCTTCTACTTATCTAAAATGTTTGGATAGCTTCTGCCTTTAAAATACAAAGTAGGTAAGAGACAGCACTTCTTGGTCTCACAGGTGTAATGAAGCAAGGCTTTTGGCTGTTCTACTTTGTAAATCAGAGCACTTCCCCATTTGCAAGTATATAAATATCCCTTATGTTAGAGCTAACTGATGCTTTCCTCCCGTTCATGTTTAAATAATGCGTGTCATGGGAACTTCTTAATAATTTCTTGGCTCTGAAACAGAGTCCACACTTTAGTTCCCTTGCTTCCATCCCAGCTTGACTCTCATGGCATGCCCTTGCCTATATTTTTCCATCATACTGGGCCAGTTATGCTGCCCAAATTTTACAATATTTTATCAAACGCACTGTCCCGCTGACTCAAAAAGATTTGATTTGTTGTGGTGTCCCTTGGGCTTTGAAGAACAAGATTGTATTTCTTTTCCATACATACCCTGGCTGTTTTTAAAAAGGAGGCAAAGATAACTGACCTAGTAGCACTGCAGGTTTTCCACATATCTGGGGAGTAAAACAAAGGCACCACTTCCTCAGGAGCTTTTATTTCTCCTCAATTTTTTCTGTCTTCACTGTTTTCCCAGTAGTCTGCTCTGTTTTTTTCAATAGGTCTTTAATGTTCAGCTTCCCCCTCCCTCCCATGAGTTTCATGCATGTTATTGAAGGACTGACTTCCAAGTCCCAGAACTTCATAACAGCTTAGTTGTCAGTAATGCAAATAATCTTCCTTTAAAAAAATTATTGATGGCAACCAGAAACAGAAGTTTAATTTTGTGGCTGTTTTCAGGTAATTCCTTAATAATGTCTTTCTTTCTGAGATTGACTTAGTGACTTTTGAACTGGCAGAACGTGGTGATGTTTTTAAAAATACGTAAAGCATCTAGGCAAAGTAGCAATGCAGGGTAGTCCATACTGGGTTAAGATGTGTGGAGATTCCTTTTAACCCAGTGTTAAGTGCGGTACAGGTCAGAGTATAAGTGGAAAGAGAAGGTGAATTGAAGGGAAACTTAGAGTGGGGATACACACCACTCTAAAGCCAGAAAGCTAGCACTTCATTTCTGTTTTGTCACTGTGTTATAAATGGTTCAGGAGGAGGAAATGACTGGAAAGATTCCTGCCCCCATAAAGCAGCAGTACTGCAGACCCAGAGGGGTCCTCAGGGTGTCTGCTCTCTGCTTTTCTGCAGGCACAGAGCACTTTACAGATGCTCTTACAGCAGCACTCAAGTGAGGCAGCTAATGGTGGTTTGCCTTAGGTGAGGTGGGAGTGTGTATCTAGCCAGATAGTGCATGTGGTTTAGAGGCAGCAGCACAGATGGAGTTGGAGTTGCTTGTGTTCCTCAAGAGCAATAACCCACTCCTGTTTCCCCACCAAATGACTCTCGGCCTGTGGTCTCCAGGCCTGGAATTAGAAAGGTGTGACCCCTGGCATGTGTGGAGCTCTGGTGCAGGGTGGACAATTATTCTGTTGTGTATCCATACATGGAATGTCTGCCAAATTCTCTGCGTTCACTGACTCTCTGACTGAGCTGGCCACATTTCAGATGCCAGTAGGAAATGAGCAGGAGGGAAATGAAGTTATGTTCCTTGGTCAGTATAAGAGCTCAAGGAACTGGTTTCTGTCTCATTTTCTAGAAAGCAGCTGAATTCTTCAAAGCAGCCATCCTAGACGAGACAGGAGGCAAAATGGGGAGAAAGGTGGAAGAAGGCTTCAAGTAGGAAGCAAAAACTTGATGGTACATTCTTTCTCCTCCCTCCCCTTATACTCAATAACATAAGGAGCTGCTAACAGCCAAAAAGAACTGTAATCCCTAATTCAGTTTATAAATCTGGCCTTTTGGTATTCATAAATAACACCCAAGCAAGGCTTTATAAGGAATGCTTTCCACCAGTTTTTAATAAAATCTGAGGCCATAAATGCACAACCCAAAGCAAAAATTTTTGCCAGCTGTCACAGCTATAGACAACGCAGCATGCAGAAATGTAGCTCAGTGGTTCCATCCCTGATCTTCTCTCTAGCTGGAAGAATTTTGCTCATTTATAAATGGATGGAGAAACTCCAGATTCCCTTAGGAAGAATGAAATGTGATAGTAGGAAAACTTTCTTGCTCACAGCCTAAGGCCCCTCAGACAGTGGCTTTTCCTATGTACTTGGGCTATGTACCACTAAACTCCTCCAGGTCGTCTGCAAGTCCTTTCTTTTTTTCCCATATGCTAATAATGTCAGCAAAGCCTTTCATCCTTTTTCCTGAAATTTCTCACTTAATTCACTTGTGCCTTTTCTGTCCTTCCTCTTGGATGTCCTGAAGCTGAACTGGGGTTGTTAGCATTGCCAATTGCAGTGAGGCTTCCTGGAAGCTGAACAATATTTATATGGTTTCTACTTAACTGTGTACTTTTTAGATATGCTCAACTGAATTAGAAACCAGTCATATTAAAAAATAAAAGTCATTCATGAAACTGGGAATTAGAGCCTTTTAAAATGTTAATTCAAGTCCCTGTTCAGAAAGGGATGGAGTAAATATAATTTCATAACCAAAACCCCAAAGGTCGAATTTTTTCCACCATTTTTTTTAAGGCTGTTCTCCTGCTTCCTTACAAAAGAGGTGATATTTCTTTTTCACAAGAGAGTTTGTCTGTCTATGGCAGTATTCAAGGATTTTAATGATCTTAACATTAGCCAACACGATAAGGGATAGGACCTGTTATTTCTCTTGGGTAGATTTACAGAATTTTTACTTCCTTCTTTGCACGTTTACTCTTCTATTCATTTTGGCTGAGAATATCCCTTGCAGATATGTTAAAGTCACTATTTGTGTCTGCCCTAGAAAGCACAGAGAAAAGTCAGAACTTACTTCATGAACTTGGATTATCATTGCTAGGGTGAAGTTCTTATGTCTCCTTTTAGTCCCTGAAACAGATGAAACTTTTGGATGCTGGTGTTTGATTTCTCCAGAGATGTCAGTGCAGTGTTTCAAGGGAGACAGGGTGGAGGGTCTTCTGAAGAATGGTGTCTCCCTCTAAAAAGCTTTGAAATGGTGCAGTATCGTGTGGTTCCACAGAAAAGTTGTATCTGGGTGGCAGAGGAATTTGCTTCCAAGTTATCCACAGGTGAATTGACTGAATTTTGCAGTACTTTTTCTCAAAGACGCCAGACACTGGAATTTTGTGTGAGACTGGCAGCTTTTATTTGAAAATATGCCACGGCAGGTTTTTAACTGTTGCCCTCTTCCTTTCTACTGATGGAAGAAACATGTGAAATGAGAAGCATGAAACAGAATATGGAGGCAACTAAAACCAGCAAGCATCCCATTACCTTTTTTATACTTAAAATCCTTGCTTTTTAAGCCTGCTGTGTATATTCTTGGACCTGGGCCCAAGGTCTGTGAGCTGGGTGCTGGCAGCACTGCAGCTGACATCCTCCATTCTCTCTGTGTTAATCTGACACACAAAGAGTTTCAAGCCAAAGGGGCCATTATCACCACCTGCAGATCACAAATGAAAGGACTTTGCTCAGTAGCTCCTGCAGTTATTATTAACTGTGTAATGGAAGGGCGTTAAGACAGAGGTGAAATACAGACCATGGCTGTTTGGGATTGGAGTAGGAAAGGAGAGCAAATCCTTTGGATAGACACTGGACTGTTGCCTGTATATGTTCCTGTAAGCCAAATATATGCATTGGAATGTGTTTCGACTGGAAAGTGTTTTTCCTAGAGCTGTAAAATGACATATAAAATAGGATTGTATTGCATAAATGGAAACATTAGGAGGCTTAGAAAGTCATTTGGCAAGCAGATGTGTGGAGTTCTATTTTATAGATTTTGCCAATGTTATTAGGAAGCTGACATCTAATAAAACTTAATTCCATAACATTAAAATACTCACTTATTTGCTATAGAAAAAGCCTCACTTTGTGAGAGAAAAGGGTGGAGGGGAATGCTCCTGGTCACTAGGCAACATGTTGCCACATTTCTACATTAGTGCAAATGAGACATTTACCAGGTGAGCATGGATGAAATATTGTGATTACTGGGGGAACTTTCAGCTTGAAGAAATTATCATATGCAGATAAAATACAAAAAGAACGGCAATGAGAGCATTATTCATGCAATAGGGAAGGAAAGCTGTGACACATAAAACTCTTAAAGGCTCAAAGCTCTCTTAAGGGTTACAGCCAGGCAGCCACTCCTGCCTCTACTGCAGAGGTCAAGATTAGTTCTGGTCTTGTAGGGGGCAGACTACATGACAAAAGCTGGCCACACAGGGCCTGAAGATTTTGCAGGTGAAAAAAAAAAGAACTGACTTGCTTTAGCAATGGGAAAGTCCTAGAGCAGGAGGTCTGGTTTGAAACCAAAGCAAATTGAGCTGAAGGGTAGTAAGTACTGTGAGGGGGTTGACCCAACATTTTACAGACTCGTGGGATGGGTAAGGTTGGAAGGGACTCCACCTGCCTTGGTAGCCTGATCCAGTGCACAGTTACATACACAGTAAAGAAAGAAGGGACTCCCCATGCTCAGGGGGAACTTCCTGTGCCTCAGTTTCTGCCCATTGCCTTTTGTCCTTTTGCTTGGCACCACTGAGAAGAGCCTGGAAACATCCTCTTGACATGTCCCTTCAGATACTCATAGATGAGATCTCCTTGATGAGATCCCTTCTCAGCCATCTCTTCTCAAGGCTGAACAGGCCTTGTTCAGCATGTCCTTAAAAGAGAGATGCCCTTAATTAATATAAGAGGTCCCTTAATTGTCTTTGTCACTGTCCACTGGACTCACTCTAGGAGCTCCATGTCTCCCTTGCCCTGAGGAGCCCAGAACTGGACACAGTACTCCAGATGCACCTCACCAATGTTGAGTAGAAGGGCAGGATCAGCCCCCTCAGCCCATTGTCAATGCTCTTCCTAATTTACCCCAGGATACCATCAGCCTTCTTGGCCACCAGGGCGCAGCTGGCTTATGGTAGCTTGTTGTCCAGAAAGATTCTTCCAAGAAGATCCCTGAGAAGGCTGACATTAGCTCTCCTGAAGTCCATGGCTGTAATCTTACCTGCTGCCCTGCTTCCTCCCAACCTGATACTGACCTCCCCAACCCCATGGTCACTGCAGCCAAGGCTGCCCCCAGCCATTACATCTCCAACAAGGCCTTCCCTGTTTGTTAATATGAGGTCAAGCAGTGTCTTGTTATTTCCTAGCATAATTTTTATTTTAAAGCCACTACTATGAAATGCTTGAATATAAATATTTTTGTGTTCGTTTTCTCTTTGAAACACTGTTTTAATTTAACCAATGCTTGCCCATCCTCAAAGGCTGAGGGCACACTGCTTTGTAGGTGAAAATGTCCAAATCTCTGAGTCTGATTAAAAAAAGTTTAGAAAATGCAATGCATGGTTTGTCAAGAATAAGCAACTCTTCAGTACAGTAGGAAGAAATTATTGTAGTCATTATTTCTATTTCTTTAACTTCTGGATTTTGTGGCTTATTCTCAGCTTGCTAAAGATAACACTCCACACTATCATGCACTTGTTATATGCTCCTTTTTGTATTATTCTGATGATTACATGGTGATAGCAGATTCTCAGTAGCAGTAAAATATCAATAGTATTTGTACTTATAAACATATCCTGTCCCGTGAAGAAAAATGTCCATGAATTTTCTTCTTTGTCTAGTTGCAAATGGTACCGTAGTTAGTAACCTAAACAGTATCTCCTAAATTAAATTCCTCTTGAGCAAAAACATTATTTACTGGTATTTAAATTTCATCATGCTGTTTTCATATAGTCTTTACTCAGTTTACATTTATTTGCATTGGTGCCAAAAACACTTCTTCAGAGAGCCACAGTGCTTAACAGCTTTGGATGGCTGGCATAACTTTAGCTTGCAAAATTAGTATTTTTCTTCTCTCCTCAAACTACGAGTCTAATTTCAATTTCTCTGCTGTGGATCCAGTGTTAACCAAATGGCACACAAGCTCAGAGGTGTATTTGTTTAACATGCAAGAATGGGAGTCACAGCTCTGAGCATTTAAAACCTTTTTGCTCGAAGTATCCATGCAATATCTTGTGGATTTCGTCTCTTCAGAAGCATGTCCCCCTCCTGTTTCTTTTAAAGAGGATTGAACTACCCCTTTCCTGTTTCTGGGGGAAGTTTGTGCATGCCTGCAACTACTCTCATACTCTGCCACATATGGAGTTACAGGATAGAGGAAAAGGCTTTTATACCTTCCCTCTGTGTTCCACGTCACAGTGATGAAAAAACAACCTGCTCTGCACTGTGCAGTGATGTGTTGTCTCCCTGTTTCCTCTGAAGACAGAGGACACTCCCAGATGTGGTGTTGTGGCCCACCCTGTGAACCTTAAGCTCGACCTTGTTGCCATGATATCTGGACTGATATGCCAGGAAAGGAGGGTGGCACTGACTCTAGTGTCTGCTGGTCCCATAGTGTCTGTGGCTGTGCCTGTCCTCTCCTGTAACTCAACCGCTTTATCTGCTAGCTGTCAACACCCCAAACTGGCAAGGAGACCAACAGCAGTGGAGAAGTCTTACTGCTGCCAGGTATTTGTGTTTGCCTCCAGCAGAAATATGTTTCTGAAGGAAGTTCAGTGAACTGTTCCAGAGAATGGCTGATTAAACAGTGACAGAAACAAGAACTGATATAAAGTAATTAGCATTAAAGCAATTTGAGAGCCTGGATAGAAACCTTCTACCCTAATTTACTATGAGAATGTACATTTATAAGGATTTCCAGGTAACATCAAGCTCTTAAGATGGGGTAAAGTGTTGACAGAGCTTAAGAATAAGAGGAGAGCTTCATAGTTAATATACTTAGCTGAAGAGGTGCCAGTTGATTGGTTTGATCTGCCACTGCCTAATTAGCTTTATATAAAGTAGAAAATAAAATTCAAGTATGCCTGTGAGGCAAAAATTCCAATTCTATAAAGAGAATGGGTCAGAAATTGGGCAGGTGGGATGGAAAAAGGGACGGTGCCTTAGCAGAGGGACTAGAAGCATACTACACACTGCAGACAATGAAGCCAAGGAAGCTTCATGGATAATGAGAAAACTACTATCGTGTGACAGTTCCTAACTGAGAAGCTTTGAGAGGCAGGCTGGCTGAAAGCACTGCAGAGATGCGTCCCCCATAAATGGATTATTCTGTGTTGTCAGTCATGCTGGGTTTGTGCTTTACCTATGAAGCAGAAATGTACTGCTGTGACCAGATTGAGGACACTTGAGGAGTATAGAACAGGCTTAAAATATTCTGGCAGTTCTTGTGTCGAAAAGCACGTGAGCCATAAAGTTAAGCTATGTCAAATAGTTACGAGCATTATTATTATGGGTTCAGCAAAACAGAGATGGCTCAATCAAGATGCATTTTAAACACAGCATAAATCTTTCTTTCAAAACTAGGCTGCAAATACTTGATAATCCAGTATCAATTGTTAATTTAAGACTATTTTCAAGTCTGAGCATTCAGGAAATCTTCATGACAGAGATTGCTGGTGGAATCCTGACACCTATTTCTCATCTCTAGGCCCCACAGATGATGATAAATCTTTCTCAGAACTCCCTGTTCTGCAGCCTTTACCCAATAAACTCTGGCCCCTGCATGAACCCCACATTGGTGAAGAGGTGTGTTCTCTTCTTGAGTTTACTGGAGGATCAAGATTTAATTTCAGGAAACGTGTGTTTTTCATTTACTTTATAATATGGAAAGGGGCTAGGTATCTTCTGTATGCCTTTGAAAATCCTATTCAAATGACCTCCTGCTTGGGCAGCCCTAAAAGCTCAGCATGTACAAACACAAATTCAGAACTTTTGAGAGGTTGAAAGCTGCTGCCCTGCTCTGTTAATCCTTTAATCGCTGAGCACAGAACATCTGAGCTCTGTTTCCCAAGCACTGATTTGAACTACAGAGAAAAATTCTTAGATCCCCCTGAGACTTGTATCCATGGAACTGAAACCATCACCATCCTGGAGCAAATATATTCTGAATTATTAGTTTCACTTCTTTTTCTATGTGACCTGAGAAGTGTTACAGTTCCACATCTTCACTGAATATTTTCAAGATGTTCCCAGTTTCTCAGCACTAAGGGTGCTAATATTAATCAATCCCTCTTAGCAGCTCCTCTCTTTTCCATCCTTTTACAGCTGTAAATTACAGAGTAATGCCTCTTCTGATTTTATTGTATTGAAGTGCTTGTCGTCACTTCATCATGCAGAAGTTGCTCTCTGTTTAGTGTACTGCATTGTCTCTAGGTAACATCATTAGCTCAGACTTCGATGTTACTGTTTATATCAAATTGGGGGAGGGCAGGAATTGAAACAGAAAGGTTTCCTTTCTTATCAAATTATTTTTGATCACATTACTTTGGCTTAAATGCAGGTAGCAAGGATTGTCAGCTAAATTCTTGTTTTCCTCTCACTTATAGAATCACTGAAAAATAAAAAGACATCAGTAGTATACAGGACCCTCTGTATCTATGCAGGAGATTTCTGCTTCCTGCATCTGAGGACAGGCTGTAGGACTGGGAAGAAGATGTTATGGGGCTCCTGTTCCTCCTCTTCTTGTTAAATCCTTTATTTTTGCTGTACTCTGGAAAATAAAATGAGAGGTCTGGTATCTTCTACTCAGGCATTAAACTCTTCTTCCCAAAAGCAAAATTTTGCTTTTTGGTGGACTAGATTGAAGGAGGAGAGGGAGGAGTGGCTCTCTCCTCCTAAGTGTTCATGGTGCAAGAAAACTGTCTGTCATTCCAGTCCACGCTACATGGAATTCTACATTTCCCTGAGACATATGTGATCCTCCCAGCTTTCTCACTTGTGTGTTCCCAATTCAGAATCAGCTTCACACAGCACTGCCTATCTCTAGGTGGCCCAGCTTTCTTCCAGAACATAGATAATGGAGGGGTTTTCTCTACTGTACATCCCCTAGGATGTGCTGACACTCATTCCTCTAGAAAACTGCTCAAGAATGAATTTAGGAATTTAATTTTGTGTTTAGGAAGTCCATAAAGTTCATTACCCCTTTAAGTAGCTGTAAAATGCTGACTTTTGCAAGTGGTATAATTTTGCGGCAGGGATTTCACTTCTGAATGGCTGCCTTGGTCATGGGTGATTTCAGTACTTTTATTTCTTTGGATCTCTCTTATGACTGCTTATTTAGGAAGGCTTTATGACACTTATGACTTGACAAGTCTGGTCATATTTGAGGAGTGCTCTTCAGTAATAGTAAGGATCAGTTGCTCTATTCAGCTTTTTGCACAGAGCCTTTGAGTCAAAGGTGTTCATCCTAAGGACAAGTAGTGTGAGCTCCACATGTTTTTCACGCTGAGCTGGCTCTTTTTTGCTTCAACATCTCCAGGTTTTAAATTGTGACTAGAAAGAGAGCCTTGAAGTGTTTAGACTAATCACCTTCGTGTCCTGAAGTATCATATCAGCTGTGTCATGTGTGTTATTCATTCAGATTTTATGTATTCTGTCCATCCACTGGTGCTGTGGGCCCACCAAGCTTTTGTTCAGTTTGGCAGCTGATCAGCATCTTGCCAGTTTGGGCACTGATTAAAGTTGTTCACCACTTACAGTCATGGAATTCTGCAAGTTATGCTGGTGCTTCCTTTTGCAGGGTAGTTGGCTGGGCACAAGGAAAAGTGCCATTTAGGTTGGCAAGTAATGTGTGTTATTCCTATGAGGTCTCAGAAGGGGAAGCACAAGATGCTAATGAGAATTTATCCTGTCAGACACAGACTGAATTTAATAGAGATTATGGGCTGTGAGGCCAGAAGGGTGCAGAACTGTGTGGAACTGCTGTATGAGAAACAGATGCGGTTGTGGTTTTATCCCCTGCATGCAGTTTGGACAGCCTGCACGAGAATTGTGCACAGCTTGACCCAAAATTGAAGGGAAGCAATTTTGTATGGGCAAGCTCTCCCACACAGGGGAGAAGTGGATATGTGGTCAAACACGCCTTCCCTGAAGCAGCAGCAGTGTTAAAACACACAGCCAGCATATGCCCTCACTCCTGCTGCCCAAGAAAATTAACTCACCTTTTGACAGGAGACTGGTAGAACAGATTTGCCCAGCCCTTGTACACCTCTTTCAGGAGGAATCAGCAGCTGGCCCTGGAGATGGAGTCCTGCAGAGATCAGCCCAAGTCTCAGCTGCTTGTCCTCCCATGGCCCAAAGCCGTAATGAAACTGCACAGGTTTGAAAGGGGATCAGTGCAGCATTAATTAAGGCCACCAGTCCATGGCAGCAGATAGTCTGTCACTGAGTTTCATGGGACTTCTTTGGCCATAAAAAGTATCTGCTCTTCCTGTTTCCTTTCCCAGCTGTTCGCCTTATGGAACTGTTGTTTCTGATCATGGTGTTTGTTTGAAAGGATGTACAAAGAGGAGCCCTGTTACATCTTCTCACTAATTCTGTTTTTTAAAAAAAGGAAAAAAACCCCTATATTTCTACCTTAACAAATTTTTTAAAAGGTACATAATTTCTTGTTTTCCTTTTTTTTTTTTTTTTAGGACTTGTGGTAAACATAGAAAATCTTCTTTCCTCTAGTCTCTCCAGTAGGAAGTTATTTCTTGAGTAAGAGGAGTGTCTTGGGAATAGGGTTTAGAGCCAGATTTAAAATTATTTTTAAAAGGAGTTGCTACTATGTTAACATAAATTTTTCCTTACGTTAGGCTTAGTAAATTAAATTCACTGTAAGTTGTAATAAGAATTACATTGAATTGATGAGTTATAGTCACAGAACTGTCATTCACTTCTCTGAAGACAGTATGACCCTAAAAGCTCCTACTGGCGTCCAAAAAGTCATGTTTTGAGTGAAAAGCTAATGTATAGACTTGGGTAGTTGTTGACAGTTTTGCTCAACACTATCATTACTACATTGGCTAGCTTGTAGATTTGGGGGGGAGCTGAGGTTTTGTTGTTTAATACACTATAAATAACATCAAATGAGATGAAATGGTGAGCTCTCTTTTACTCTGCATACCACCTGGAAAATGAGATCTATTAATACTATCACAAGATACCATCTCTCTCCTGAACAGCAGTTAGAAGGAACAGCTGTGTGTTATTTCTGCCTCGGGTTGGAGCTCATTTCAATAAGCTGAGATTGGCTGCATTTTCCAAGACTCTGCTATCTGGCTCATTTGTAACAGCCATTCTTCAGAGCTCTTGCATCTGTCAAACCTCATACAAATCCTCCCCTAGAGGAAGCAGATGTTAGAAAGTTATAATTTAGATGTTTGTTTTGCCTCTTAGAAGAATTCTGGACAGCAATCACTGTGGTCTGTTAAACATCATTAGCAAATGCAAATTGTTGATGAACCTGTATTAGTTAGCAAGTGACTTTTGCAACAACTTTTCACCTCAAGAATTAGAGCAAGGGGAATAAAAAAGTAATGTACTATTACGAACATCTAGAAATTACTAAGCTATAGATTCATGCACAGAGTTGAAGGATGGTGCCTAAGTTATAATGCTGTAAATGTGTTGCTGTGAGTCATTAGTAGTGTAGACTAAATGAGGAAATCCAGAAGGTTCTGTCACCAGTGTTAGATGTGTGAGCATTTTCCAGAGAAGACCTTGCCTTCATTTTTCAGGTTGGCTTTTTGGCCATCTGGTGCTTATTTGAGTGGTTGTCATTTCCTGGGGGAGTTAGAGCAGATAAGAGCATCTGCCTGGCAGTCTGAGAGACTTGTTGTTATTCCAGTGGTCTGCAAAGCTCCAGAAGGAGATATGGGCATTTTATGTTGGGGCTTGGACTGGGGAGCCCACGGTTCTGGTTCTGTTTTTGTGTTCTCGGAGTTTGTTCTGTAGGTAAACTGCGTCACATTGGTTTGCTTTTAAAGGTCATTTGAAAAACAAAATAGCAGGGAGCAGGGAGTGTCTGTTAATCTTGACCTGGCTGCTGCCCTTGGGTATTAAGCAGATGAACAAAGACATATTTGTTTCAGCTAGCTGGAGCTCAGCACTGCAGCAAGCAGGATGGATTCTCTGCTGAGGCAGGTTAAGGGGGATGAGGCTTTTTTCATGCAATCATCATGTTTCCTCAAAAATCAAACTCTTAACAAGAAACATGAAATGCATGAAGGGTTGCACCTAATTTGTCTTCTGGAAAATGTAGCACCTTGTTATGTACTTTTGTAAATATCTAGAAGATGTTAAAAACCCAAAATGTGTTGAAGTAGCACATTCTGCTCTGCCTGCAGTGAAGTACATGCATCATGGATTCATTAAAAAGCAGATGCTGCACACACAACCTGATTATTACACTACCTCTGCACTTCAGTCCTTGGAGTGCTGAGATAGGGTCATGGGGCAGATTTTAATGAATTAAAAAAAAAAAAGTCCTTTTACTCATGTCTCCTAAAATACCAAACTGTTGTTAAATCTGATCTTCTCTAGTTTTGCTTTTCAAATCTTAGTAAATAGAAAGCCTTTTCCCAAGAACACAACCTGTATTTTTTCTGAAAATAATGATAAAATGTTCTGTTTACATGGTGAATTATAATCGATATTTTTCAAAAATAATTATGATCTGTGGCATACTTCATTCTTAATTAACAAAAAAAGGAGTTGCTGCTATTAACTGCCAACACATTTTGATGTGGGGAAAATTGATCATCCATGCTACAGGAGATGAACAGGTCAGATTTTTAGTGGAGATAAGCTGTCAGAACTGCAGCTGTTTCTCTTGTCCCCATTTTAGACTTAATACTGAAATAATTTTAAAATAATCTTTTATCGAGAAATGTTTCTCTGATGGATGAGAAGGGAAGCTTAAAGTGAATTGAATAGAATCTACCCTGTTTTGCTCTGTTGCATAAATCTGAGCAAGCTACTTTAACCTCTCTCTGTCAGGGATTTCCCCGCCCCCAGCATCTAATCCTCTCACCTAATTAGGCAGAGCTCTTTTGGGCAGAGTTTATGGTGCATCTTTCAGGGTGCTCCATCACACTGCAGTTATCCAGTCACCAGCAGTCCCTCAGGCTGGGTTTGATCATGCTCATTCTAGAGCTGGGGAGTTGTCTCCCCAGGGAGATGAATGAAGCTGAAGAAGTGATAACTAGGAAGAGCAGAAGGTAAATAATCTGTCACCTGAATGAGGTTAGCTACAGTTTTGAAGAATACAGAACTTAGTGAGGCACTTAATCCCACCGTTAACTGGTTATCACAAACTGCAACCAAAATTGTTTCGCAGGTGCAGAGGCTGTTCTGGTCAGTCACAAACTTGGTCTCCCACACAAATATCCATCATGGAGCACCCGTTCCTGTCCTACAATAACCATCTGAAGCTTTTCCAGTTGCTGCCTTGCAGAGCAACAGTGCTTAGGGCTGTGCAAAACTCTAACCCCACCCAAATGATTTGTCCATGCTGGTTCTGAAGATTAATTGTCCCATCTGCTATATCTGTGCACCTAAAATTGACTTATTTTACTTTGTTCTCACTTCAGTTCCAGTTCCAGATGATGTTATGACTTTCTTGAGGTATTAAAAAACTCTTCTACTTCAGGATATTTGCTTCCTATATTGGCACTCAGACATCATGATCAATTCACTTTACATACTATCTGGTATTTTACCAGTTTATTATTCCTGAAATGTGCTTGATTAAGAGAACTGCCAATATAGGGTGTCTATTTGCAGAATGGATTGACAAAACTTTTAATGGTTCCTGGACTCTGTCTATATTTGCTTGATGGCAGAATTTATTTTGTTATCTTTCAAATATCCCTTGTAGGTGCATATTGCACTCTGCAGCATCCCAGAACATGAGAATTGTATGGGATTGAATTCTAGGAGATCACCTCATTTTTAAATTTATCTTTTAAGCATAGCATTTTGTTTTAAACAGTTTATCTTGATGCTTTTTTTTCTTCTTCCTACTGGAAGGAGAGTATTCTTCTGCATTATGAAAGATATCTGGGTCCCAAAAAACTCCCTGTATCACACAGCAGGGCTGGAGAGACCTTTGTTCTATAGACTCTCAGCTAGGAGGTATAACGTCTTTCATGGCTGGTGAGATGGGAGGCAGGCAGGAGAAGGTGATCAAAAGTGTGAATGAATTAATGATTCCCGAAGGAATTAAGTCAAGAAAGGCTTAAAGCTGTAGAGGTGCAATGGTGCCAGAAAGATAAATGCGATTAAATAAAGCTCTGGCACTCCTCTGAGATAAATCAGATCTTTTCTGAGGCAAAGGTTTTGCACAGCCTCAAAGGGTCCACTCAGATAACGCAGAAGCCACAAGCAAGTAACTTGAGGAAGGCATTTCCTCTTAAGCAAGGGTTAAAAGGACAAATTTGAGGAAGGCTTGGCCTCTGGTGTAGCTGCCAGGTAGGTGTTTGTAAGCAGTGAGCACTTAGCAGGATAAAGGCAGCCTTCCTAACAATATGGCTACATTAACAATGAAAAGGATGTGTGACTGTAAAGCTGAGGTGACTGTTTGCAAAATCTTACTTTGTCAGCTGCTTGCAACCTCTTGTAATGCGTTTGCATGCTCTGTTGTTTGTGCTGATAAACACCACTGCAGCCCCGCATCAGCTTGGTGTGAGTGATGGTGAGAAACCATCCCTGAATGACCATAACTACTTGTTGTTTCTTTCTGAGGGGCTTGGTGTGTTTTTCTGGAGCATCTGCCATAGGCCCACTAAACTCCTTGGCATCTCAGTGTGCCAGTTCTGCCTTGTTCTCTGAGTTCACATAGACACATCCAAATTTGCTTTGAACTCACTGTTTGGGAAGAGACGGCGTATCATCTTGGAAATTTCTGCTTGGCTTCTAGTGTGGATACAAAATCCTTACCAACCCTGTGCATAAGGGGACTCTGACATCTGTATTAACACCCTGTTGGCAATGTTTGTGTGTTCCTACATCTGCACAACAGCTTGTTTGGCTTCACGGACTCCTCTGATATTCTTTATCTAAGATGGGATTTAATCTGCTCTGGAAAACTCCTTTCAAATGCCTGAGTAGCTATCCAGTGCTGAGCTCTGGGATGGTTGTAAAGTCCCAAGTGCTTGTATTAGCCATTTAAGGACAGAGCCACATGTCCTAAGGACATGTGGGCCTGCAGTGTGGCTAACACATGCTAGGATCATGGCTAAGAATTTTGTATCAAGGGCTTAGTGCAAATATGCGTTAACTCCCTCAGTCATCCTTCTGTATGCATTGCCCAAAAGATTGCACCAGAAGCCTTGAGAAAACTTGACTGTGTAAAATGGGAGGTTTTTAGCTAGAAACAAAAGGAAATAGTCTGTCCCTAACATTAAGATTGTTTTGATTGTTTAAGCATGTTGTGTTTAGGAAGCAATTTTCAGCTTCATTTAACATGCCAGTCAAAGAGGAAATTGTGGGTGATACGTGCTGATACTGTCAAGCTTAACTGTCTGACTGAATTGGGGTCCAGGTGTCTATTTCATGACTTAGTTCTCAGCAAAGTGCATGTTCCTCTGTGTAAGTTATTGGTTTGTTGTTTATATGTCTTAAGCAATAGGAACGTCAGCTCTCCCACCCTGGGAAATGGTTTGCACAAAAAAAAAATGCTTTATTTAGTGACAAGTTGTGTGCATCACAAGTTCTCTAAAAGTCCAAGTTCCCTTAGCATGTCTTTAAGCAAAAGAATGCTTTCTTTTTTCCTTTTGCAAAATGCCTCTGTCTGGCTGCACCAGTGTGAAATCTGCAGAGTGATGTTAAGTAAGGCTCAGCAAGAAACTATCCAGTCACCTCCCAGGGGAGGAGCACTCTGCAGCAGTAGTGCAGCAAGGAATGTGCAATTGAACCGACTGCGTTATTGTTGTGGAGCAGCAGCAGTCTTCCACCGAGAGTCAGAACCAGTGCATTATGTGTTGTCTGTTTATTTGTTCTTCCCAGTAACCTGCTCTTAAAACCTCAATATCATTAGATTGTGATTACAGTAAAAAGCAGCATCAAGTGGGATCTGGTTAATGAACGTGCTCCTTCTGTGCCTCTAAGTGCTGTTGGTGACTGCACTGCCACTGACACACTGTGCAGTACAGAAAGCCTTCCCTGCACTGTAAACCTCATGCAGCATTTCTTATTTGTTCTGATTATTGCTGTTGAGATGTACTTAAGTGTAGCAGCTGGCAGCTCTAATCAACAGCAAGGCCCTGTTACGCTGTTTATTGTGCAGTGCATTGTAAGGGACAGGTCCTCAACCAGCAAGCTCCCAGGGTGGCAGAACTGGAGCACTGACTTCACCACCTTGATGCAACTGGCAAGGCCAGGACTAGTGTACAGGTGTCTTGGAAAGCAAAGAGCTTCTGGCTTCCCATTCTGTCTTCTGCTTTCAAAGAATTTGGTCTGTTGCAGATGACCCAGTAAAACGAACAGGCCTAGGTAGGGAAATGAGCAAACTTGTGAGTTTTCATCCAGGAATGAGTCCAGAGAAAGCTGGAAGTTGAAAACTGTTTTTGCAGGAAAATTCAGCCAAATTGTTGCAAGTGCAAGCAAATGAATGAAAATCATGACATGTTTCCTGGCATGTTGTAAGTCTGTGAAAGTACTCAGTATGCCAAGTTAATAAAACTTGTTACGACTTTGCTCAGCTCTCAGTAAAAAAAAAATCATTTTGTTCATTCAAAGTTCAATTTGTTACTTGACATTTTTCAAATAATACAGCTGCTACCTCAAAGTAGAGATCTAATAAGTATGAACCTGGTTTTAAAATGTTTACTGATATTCAGGTCTTCACTTGATAAATTAAATAAATAAATCACCATGTCATTGAATTTAGGTGAAATTACTATTTTTCCTGAAGAGATGTCAATGCCTTGGGGTTGGTGAGGGAATCAGGGGCACAGTTTATCTTTTCCTCTATTTTTCCAAGTGCAGGTAGTGATAGTGAAAGAAACAGATGGTTTCAGATCCCTGGGCAGTTAGTGTATTAATACATGGCTCCATGCCAAAATTTTTGTTTTCTTTGATAAAGGGATGGCCTACATGACACCAGGCTTGCTGAGTTCAGACAGGTTTCAGCTCCGTCAAAGGGGAAAGGCAGTCTTCAAACAAAGGATAGTGGGACTTATTGATAGGGCTTTAAACTAGATGCCACAGGGGAGGGGGATATCAGGTTTAACAGTGATAAGGTGTGGGACAGCATGCCATGCCACTCAGCTCATATCTGATGCTTGCTCTGAGTTACATAACTGTTGTGTCTGTTGAGCTGCAAATCAAGTCTTGCACTGATGCTTAAGCAACGCAGCAGCTTAAGTTTATCAGTGTAATATTCAAGTTTTTCTTGTTGTGAGGAAGAAACAAGTGAGCAAGGGAACCTTATTCCTTGGATTTTTGGCCTAATTTGAAATAAGCACTTGAATTTCCTGATTTTATAGGATATATTCAGAGGTGCTAATGATCTTGTTCCTTTCATCTCATGGGTGGCTAGAGGGGTCAGATCAAGGAAATTCCAAATGTACCATTACCTTAATGAGGAGTGTATTGAACACCTCTGTGTCTGGTGCCTGTCCAGGGAAATTCCTACACCTGCACCTCGTCAATGCTCATGTGCTGCCAGGCAGTGAATTAGAGCTTTCTGATGAGGCATTCAGTAAATATAATTAGCTCAGTCCCCTCAAAGGGAAAGGCTTTCTCATTTTTGGACACAAGAAAGGCAGTGGGACTGTCTGTGAGGCTGGATAATAAATTATTAATTATTATTAATTGCATTATTATTACATACTTGCCTGAGACCCATCCTCACTACCTTGCACTGATATCAGCAGGCTTTTTTTAAGCAAGCAGACCTACTTAGGTCCATGTGACTTCTCCTGAGAGTAAGACTTTGCAAAATCTGATGTCAGCACTTCAATAAATCAAGTCCCACAAACAAAAATACATTTCCTGTTTGCAGGTACTGAACCTATGTACCAGATCTATGTCAGTGGGGAAATATGCCTGTCATTGAGCAAATGTTCTAGTCAGCAAAGCACAAGGATTAATGATGGAAAATGCTAGATGAATGAGTATTATAAAAGCTGCCAAAGCTCAGACTCCCATATCAGTTACATTTTACCTTACACATCCCCTTGGTGTAGCAGTAAATTATTAATGCTGAAAACTGTTATTTCATTCATGAATAATTGAATATGGCACTGGATGGGTGGTGGGGAGATAGTATACAGTGTAGGAACAAAGGCAGTGGCTCCTGCTGATCCAAGATGCTCTACATCCTAAGCAAGAAAATCCCTGGATCATCTGTTGTGCACCTAGTAGGCAAGAATAGAATGGATGAATCCCAGAGCCCTTCAAAGTGCATCTAGCCTGTGCTGCTGAGTGATACCAGAAGCAGTATGTGCAGTGAAAGTTTCAAGGAGTGGTATTTGAGGTGTGAAACCTCACAGGGAGGGTGTGTTTGTCTCAGATCAGTATTGCATAGCGTTTTCTCTGCAGAGGGTTGAAAGAGGAAATTGTATTTGCACCATCAAACATGGGAGTCAGAAGGAAGAGCTGCCTGAGCTCTGTGACAGAGCCTGCCTCATATTGTCAAGAGGGGAATTTGGAGTACCCTGGAGCTTTGCTTGAGCACTGTAAACTGCTCTCTGGACACTTAACTGTCCAGGGGTCTCAAACATGTAGATGCTCCCAGACTGCTCCTCAAAATTCTGCCTCATTCTTGCTTTGCAGTCCTTTTCTGGTGTGGCTCAGGGAACAGAATCACCCTCTCTTCAGACTCTGATGAGGTCCCCTCTCAGTCATCTCAAGGCTGATCAGGCCCAACTCTCTCAGCCTTTCCTCATAAGAGATGTTAATCATCTTTGTCACACTCCTCTGGACCTGCTCCAGGAGGTCCATGTCTCTCTTGTGCTGAGGAGCCCAGAACTGGACACAGCATTCTGGGTGAGGCTTCACCAAGGCTGAGTAGAGAGGCTTGGATCACCTCCCTCGACCTGACCTCTTCTTAATGTACCCCAGGATACGATGGGCCTGCTTGGCCACCAGGGCACAGCTGGCTCATGGATGACTTGTTGTCCACCAGGACCTTCAGGTCCTTCTCTACAGAGCTGCTTTCCAGCAGCTCAGCACCAGCTTGTGCTGGTGCCTGGGGTTGTCCTTCCCCAGGTGCATCACCCTTAGTTGAAGGTGCATTTGCCTTACTTGAATTTCAGATGGTTCTCTGCTTATCTCCAACCTATCAAGGTCCCTCAGAAGGGCTGCACATCCCTCTGGGGCATCAGCCACTTCTCCCAGCTTTGTGTCACAGTGAACTTGCCAAGGAGACTTCTGCCCTTTCATCCAAGTCATGGGTGAACAGCTTGAACAATACTGGGGCTAGCACTCACTCCTGGGGACACCACTAGTGGCAGGCCTCCAGATGGACCCTGTACCACTGATTGCAGGCCTCTGGGACCTGCAGTGCAGCCATTTCTCAATCCATCTCACTGTCCCCTCATCCATTCCACACTTCCTGAGTTTCCCTGAGGATGTCAGACAAAGGTCTTGTGTGTGTGTAAAAAGCCTTGCTGGTGTTGAGACAGACAACATCCACCACTCTCCCCTCATCTCATCCATCTAGGCAGTTGTTTCATCATATCAGGCAATCAGGTTGGTCAAGCGTGATTTACCTTTTATAAATTTGTTTACCTTTTATAAATTTGTTTGCTGCTCCTAATCACCTTCTTGCCATCCATGTGGACAGAGAAGGCCTCCAATATGAAGTGCTCCATCAGCTTTCCAGGGAGGAATATTTTATTGCAGCCCACCACAACTCCAACTATCATATCTATCTTATATTTCTATGCTATATTTAATATCTTTTCCTGTAGAACATTGGAAAGTATGTGATATCTGTGGATGCAAAACTGTGCCCAAAGTGCACTTGTTTGGAGCACATGCACATCTTGCACAAGAGCACCACTAAGTGAGCTTCAGAGTCGTCCCTAGGTCGACCTTCAGGCCAGTCACCACGCTGGGGTGTTGTCTTCACTTTTCAGGCTTCACTATCTTTTTAGATGTATCATGAAACAGGGTGAATTACCAAGTTTCTGGGGTGATTTCTCTTTGTAGAAGTTTCACAGCTTAGTTATTCGTTGCTAGCAGGGATGGAAATGTCAAAGTGTTGGTGATGAAAGAAGGTTTTCTCGCTGTGGTAGTCCAATTAATTGGTTCAGGGATGATCTGAGACCAAGGGCTTTTCAAGTATGGAAAGAAAATGAGGAAAAGATTGGATTTACCACCATTTATTTTTTTTTTCTTTTAAAGTGTCTGATGGCTGTGCAGAATCTGCATTCAAAAATCAGGAGCCTGATTTTCCTGTACTGTTTATTTTGGTGTGATTACAGGGAAAATAGGGGGCCCACCTCACTTTATCCTTACATAAAATGAGACCTTACCGTACATGTACGCAAAGAGAGGGGAATGCTGGGATAACTGGTTCCTGGAGTGAGGGAAAAGGAGCCAAAATGCAGTTATTCAGTGTCTGCCTTCATCCTGCTATTCTCTGAATACTTCTACCCCCTTGCTGTTGTCATTTCTTTACTTGTACTTTGCAATATTGAGTAGGCATTTTGAGTAATGTCTAAATCCATTTTCTATTGTCTTCAACAGGGAGAGAATTTCTCCCCTAATTTTGCTGTCAAGGCAGCAATCCCTTGACTCTAGCATTGAAGAATATTATGTTGATGCTCTTAGCTTTGTTTGGCAGCGTTTATATCTGGCTCAAGTTAGACCATGCTGACAGTTTTTTCATGACTTTGGGGATATCACTTATCTTAATGAAGGGGATGTATTTTGCTTAACTGGCACTGTTCATGGTACATGATTCCATTGCCTGTGAGTGACTCTAAGCCACAGAGATAGGCTCATAAACAAGATATGGATGAAAAGACTAGCTGATGCCTTTTTTTAATTTGCAGAGATATGGTAGAGCTAAGTAAATTAAATGATTCATTTATGCTAATTTCACATGCACACCAAATAATGCATGCCACTTCTGTACTTGATTGTAATATCTCTAATTTATGGAGATTATAATGTAAAATCAGCAATATTGCGAATTGAGTAATTGGTGGAAACTCCATGGCTCTCGAAGAGAAAGGAATCTGCCTCATAGTAAGGCTATCTCTAGAAATGAAAGGGGGAGAAAGGAAGGGTGGGCACATTCGTGGCATAGTAAAAAATCTATTTGAGTCAGGAAAACAATCTATAAACAATTCATTTGGAAGAGAGCAGGGTAAAATAAACCATCTGCTTTTATAGGAAAAAAACAATCTGAAAAAAGTTTTGACGTAGCTGGACATAATTTAGGCCACACAAAGATGTGTCCTGCTGCATCAATTTTTATTTTTTTTTAGTGGTTCTTGCCTTATATCTGTATGTTAGGAAGTAAGAGTCTGCTCTTGCTTGGTGAGAATCTCTTTGTTCCCATGCAGTTGCTGCAATGTTATAAAAATGTATCTAATTAAAATAGCCTGCTTACCTGAACCTGGTGTCCTCCTGCATGACAATTAAAAGCCTCATTGAACCAAAGAGCTGCTACTGAAGGAGGCTGTGAGCATGGTGGGCGTCAGGAGTGACATCTCTTGCTAACACAGCTTATGGACAGCAAAAACATCCAGATTTTATCTTTGGAATTGCTTATCTTATTGATAAAGGTTAGTTACATTCACTATCAGCATTTTTATGAAAGATTTGATTGGAATGGTAATTTGTGTTTGTTAATTAGAAATCCCATTGAAGCATCTTGTGACCTAGATATGAGGATAATTTGCATGCAGAGGCCTCTGCACCCAGTAGTGTTGTAAACTGAATGATTTTAGACACATCAATAATAAAAATGTAGTTATTTCTGTCTGATGTCTTCCCCCTTCTCGTGTTTTCTCCTCTTCAGAAATATAAGTATTACTGATACAGAAAAAATCTGAAAATTACCAGCACAGTTCTGTGACAATTCTATTTCTAGACTGTTGCCAGCATAGTTAGACCTCATGTAAAAACTGCATTGACTTGTGTTTATTAATAAAAATGGCACCACATTTTGAGGACAGGAACATTTCCTTTTTTTTTTTTAATTTGCATGCCAGGTCAAACAATATTCAGAGTACCTGTTTGAATAATTTTCAAACATTTAGTTCAGAGACACAGAAAATTCTGTCTCCGAAAAATGAAGATTCGTGTAATGGGAGCTTGACAAAATGGTTTTTCTGTCTGTAAAATGTTCAGATGTTTCAGCTTCCTCATAAAGATGATATCTTCCAAATAAAGATACAGGCTTGTGAAGAGGAACTGATGTTAGTTAGCATTCAAATGCTGCTCTGAGCTGCTTGCACACATCTCAATGGGTTGCTTGGCTAAATCCAAGCAGAGCACTTGGGAAGGGTTCCCACCTGCATCATGCTCTGGGCTGAAGAGCAGCAAGAGGTTGATGGATGCAGATGCCCAGGCCTCTGATAGATGGATCTTGAACACAATGCAGTGGCAGGAAGATCCCCCGGGAAAGCAAAAACTGAGGTGATGGTGTCTGGGTTGGCTACAGACCAGTGCTGGACTTTGTATATCAGTGTGGCCAAGTCACCATTACAGAGGAAATTGTCAGAGATGCTGTATTTTTCCCTTTCCAAAAAAAATGCATTCTTTCTGGGAAGGCTTGAGGAATGGAATTGGGTCGTTCTGCTGATGCTGCACTTTGAAAGGTGGATGAGGAGCTTTGGGGACTCAGAAGGCAAAGTCCATCCTCTCAAGAAGCAGACTTTTTTTCACAACTGCTGGTTTGCTTTGTTTTCCTCATGACATGGGAGGAAGATGTTGAGCTGATTTCCATTTGAGCTGAGTGGTGAAGAGCAGAGTGGGTGTTATACTGAAGTTGTTTGTCCAAGTAGACATTGGATTCTTTGGTGTTAAAATAAGCCAATCTCCTCCTGGCAGTCAGGGTTTACACTGTGCAGCTCTGGAAAGATTGGGAAAGATGGTTTTATGTGGTGTGGGACTCCACATGCAGCTGCCTTAAATGGAGAGGCTCTCTCTGGATGTATGGACTTGGCAGCTGTAAAAATTCTTCTGGGCTTTGAAAGGAAACTTTTGAGTGGAGAAAAAAGTTTTGATATGCTTTATTTGAATCCTCACTTCTATACGATACCCGTGCTATCGTATCCTCCACCCTTCCACGTCCTCCCTATTAAAAAGTCATTCTTTCATATCCTGGAATAGACCCAAGAGTGTTTGCAAAAGGAGAACCACCATCTGGTAGGTGGGATTCAGAGAAAGTCTCTCTTATTATTTTTTCTGGAGTGGAAATAAAAGTGCCCAAGGGTTTGATCCAGCTGTTCTGTTACCTTTTGATGATGCTCTGAAGTCTTATCTGAGCCCTTCATGCTGTCTGCAGCACCTGGTTGTAAGGATTAAGCAGGCAAATCTGCCACCGATTCTTTTATTTCATTTCAGTAATCAGTAAAGTAGTGCTGGAGTACATTTGGGATGTTTGGAAAACAAGGCCCACTTAGGACAATTCTCATCCTGGGAATGTTTGTAAATCCTGACTCCTGGTTTCCAGCAGGGTGTCTGTGACTGGTATCTTCGTGATCCGGGACTGAGGCCACAGCAAGATGATGGTCAGATCTTATCTAATGTAAAGCACTTTGCTGATTAATGCCATGTAGGTAGCTTAGGTCTCAAGGCAGGGCTTTCACAGCCCTGTGACAGTCACCGCATGTCTGCTGAATCCTGAAAGATGCAAGATTACTTCTGCCACAATTTATTTACATTTTACTGATAAGGCTCAAAGTAGACCTTGTTCTCTGACTGCACAAGTCTCCCAACTTTTTCCTTTGTCCTTTTATTGAGAACTAAATAAAGCTGAATAGAACTGCTGATTCATAAAAAGAACAGTTGCTTTTGGAAAATGTTAATATCTTGTGATAAAGCAGTCATTGCCATTTTATGATACCTGACAGAAATTACCCAGTTTCTTTGCACACAATTAAATGGAATTATCAGCCCATTAGGTTAGATACATTTCACAGTAGGAAAATAAAACCTAATGTTTACTTATCGATGCTTAAATAAATTGTAATTATCATTCCATGACAGTCTTGTACTACTGTAATTAAGCTTTAAAATAAAGGGTAATTGGAATTAAGAGGGCTTATCTACATTTCATTTAGAAGTTATTGTTGAAGTCAGCTGCGGTAATGTGCAATAACTTTCAGAAAACAGCACTCACCTGTTTCTGCCATGGATTCCACGCAATGATGCTGGCACTCTAGAGAAGGAATTTGTATACACCTCACTGAGAGCCACAAGGAGCTGGCTGCACATTTGGGGAAACTTCCTTACACTGAGCACTGACCCTTTGGTTTTTTTTCCTTTTCTTGGGATTGAGTGCCTTTTGAGACTGAATGTCTTTTGAGACTGAGCTGAGCTTCTTCGTTTTTCTCCTGCTCTTTGATTTCTGTTTCTTGCAAGAATAAGTTTTTCAGTTTTCAGGGTTTTTTCCACCCAGCATGGCAAATTGAATGATATGGGTTGCTGGCTCTTTGATTCAGCAAGCTTTGCATACAAACCTTTGATTTGCCAAGGAAACTCAGGGCTGAGTGAACAAAAAGAGCCCAAATCTACTGCTTGGGGACTTCTAAATTCCCAAATTTGATGCAGGCAACGGGACTTGGACCTTCGGGGGATTGAGTGTATATATTCAATTGATATGGGGTGGGTGTGGGGAATGCCCCAGGGAGAGAAATCTGCTCTCCCCTCAGTAGCAGCAATTTAGGAACAGTAATGCATTAGCTGAGACAGCTCTTGACACTACTCCCTGAAAAAAAATGGTATGTCTGACTCTCAAACACTCCTTAAAGACTTCAGCAAAAGTATTTTAAAGGGGACATGGGCTCTTCTGAAAATGGATGATTCAGAAAACACTTGGAACAAACGGCCTTCTGTCAGATGTGTCAGTAACTGAGACATTCAGGTTCCCATCAGCAAAGGGATGTTCAAGCATGAGATAAGTTGTAGCCTCTGGCTGCTTAGGTAAAAATGCTTCTTTTGAGACTGTGCCAGACACCAGGAAAGACTGTGATCAAATCTTTTGTGCAGGATGTTGGGGAATTTTTTTAATGTAATCATTTTTTTGAAGGCTTAGAGAGGCATACTGTTTAGCATTCTTTAAATTTTTATTTGGGTATTGTCTATATTTTGCATAAGCAAAAGAAAGCAGTCATTCATGTACACTAGTCATTTGTTTGAAGCTGATTGTTCTGGTGGATTTGGGGTTGGTCTTGTTTCCTTCCCTAAATTGCTCTATATCAAGAATCTAAATTGCCTAATTAAAGGTGATATTTATTTGAGATTCTCCCTAGGCCCTTCAGTTCACCAAGGGAGTGGACAGACCATAGCCTCATAGGCAAAATGCATTTCCCATGGGATGAGCGCCTTTGGTTTAGGTTTTTATTGCACATGAACACCGATCATATTGGGGCAGTGTTGCACGTAGTCTTTACTCCATATTCCTTCACACTGTGAATAGGACGAATTTTCCTTTTTCTCTTGCCTTTTCTGTTCCTCCTGGAGTCTGTGAGACTTCTGACACACTGTCAGGGCACAATAGCAAAGGTCCAAGTGCCAGGAGGCACATCCTGAATATCTCCCAGACTGAGCTGTTGGTGTCTCAGAAGCCTGACAGGGGCCACCTGAGCTGATGGATACACTCTCTCACACCTTCAGATCTCATGGTCTCATCCCATTTGGTGAGAATAGCTGGGATACTTCCTGCTCTGTAGTTACCCACAGTAATATCTTAATTTGAGAGAAACAGCCTATGCCAGAACATGAAGTCAGGACTGAGAAAGCACTGTATGCTGGATAGGAGTTAAAGCTAGCTTTAATTGCCCAGATTGGTATCAGGTTTTGTCTAGCTGCTCATTGTTAGGTACTAGTATTTCTCACAAGCCCATATAATTTTAGGGAGACACTTTAAACAATAGATTTAAGACCTGTATTTTAATTTGGTAGTGGCCTTGGAACTCTTCTTCTGAAGTAGAGTCTATAAGCATTCAAAATGCTCTGAACTAAAACTCTACCACCAACAAGGAGCTGCTCCAAAAAAGAGTTTGTTTTTTAAAAATATTTTGAGGATGGTGGCTTTTTAATATTGAGGTGGAACTTTTTGAAAATGTCAAAGCTGAATCAATTTTTTTTTTCTTGGAGTGTTTAAGTGGATTTGGATTAAAGCTCATCTTCAGCTTAAATATAATTTAAGAATGTAGAGTGAAGACATAACGACATTCAGGACTAGCAACTACGTCACTTTGAAAACTAATTAGAGAACAAATCAAGCTGGAAGATCATATTAGTTATGCAGTATTGCCATGTAAATTTCTTTTCTCAAGAAAGGTAAACACATGAGACTATTAGCCAGCTGGGATAAATCAGATTTGTTCCTGTTACTATGGATTTATATTAGCTGTGGATTTACTTTGACTTCTGGGTGGTGCAATTCAAAATTATTTATGATTACCTTGAGGGGTTTTTTTAATTTTGCATATTTAGAGGAAGTCAAAATTGAAGCCTTGCCATTGCAGTTAAAGCACATGAGATGGCTTGGAAGAGAATTTTCACTTTTTTTGAATCTATATTCTCAGGCTGGGATGATAGGAATTAACTACCTTCTTGATTTTAATGTGGCATGATATTTAGCAGTTAGTCTTTAATATTGATAGGAGGGGGGGGTTGTGTTTTTGTGGGGTTTTTTGTTTTTTTTTTTTTTTGGTAGTATCAGTCAAATCTAGAGTTTGGTTCATCATTTTCATCATGGGTAAATTAGAAGATCTGACCTGATTTTAATCCTGGTTAATACCAGACAAGAACCTGACTGTGAAGTGATGACCAGAATTCAAAATATCTGGAAATTATTTTTAATGATTTTCCTTTATCATTTGTCAGTGTATTCATAGAATTCTGGTCTTGCTTCTCTCTTTTTTTAATATAAAGGGAGAAACAGTACCTAGATTAAACAAATAAAAAAGATGTCATTTTACGACGAAGTTATATTAAATTTTAGTGTTTAAGCCAAAAAATGCCTCTGCAGCCAGCCAGCTCTGGAAGCTCTAGTTTGATGTGCTAAGCTAACATAATTGAGCGTGGTTACAGATCCACTGAAGTTGAAAGTAAAGTTTCCATTGTTAGTGGGCTTTGATCAGTAGTTGAAGAGGGTGGATGTCAGACACTGATCTCCATGTTAGCTCTATTCACAGTTAAATTAATGGGTTGCACACAGTTTCCTGGGTCAGATTTGCAGTTTTGTGGGTTCTAAGTTAGTGCCTTGTGCTGTGTACTTTCAAAGGCAAACATCACAGAGAAACATGGATCATCCAGACAGCTTGCTGAAAAAGAAAAACTCTTCTTCCTGGAGTTGGTTGGCAAGGGGGGCAGCTGGGATTGGCAGGTTTGTTAGGTACCAGCAGCTGTGTCTCTCTGGTGAGGAAGTTCTTGTGAGAGTTGTGCAGCTGTTGTTCTGCCTTCCCTTATGGCCAGTGCCTACCTTTTGTTATTGGAAGCTGAGAAACTTATGGAGTAAGGGTCTTCCTGACTCTTCCTATGAGTGAGGGCACAACAGGGAACCTCCTGCTTTCTAAACCTCAGGATGTGCTTTGATTTCCTGAAGGGTAACAGACACAGTCTGATAGACAGCCACAATCTCAGCTGCACTTTAACAGGCTGGGGTTTGTGAAGGAGCATGCTGTAATACATATGATAGATAAAAGAGTGTTGAAACAGTAAAAGTAGTTCTAAAATTCCAGTGCTTGTTTATTCTCAGTTTGTGATCTTTACCTTGGAGAGCAGATGATGTAACACCTCCATTTGAGCCTGGAGCAGTGGAGTACAATCATGCTTTCTTATTCCATTATAAAATTTTACATTGGATACAGTTGACATTTTGGTGCAATGGACCATAAATTAATGCTGGTATGAACTGTAAAAGGAAGGACATTAGAATAATCAAGTGGCTACAGAACTAGTTGAGAGTGTGACTGTCTATAGCACAGAATTTTTCGATTAGCTTACTTTTATGAGCCTGCTCTCTTCTCTTTGTCTATATCCAACATACCTTAATTTCATTTTCTCTCCAAAGTAACTCAAGGGATTGCTGAACCTCTTGAGTTATGAGATTTTTGTGTCAACAGAAATTTAATTACTTCAGCGAAATGAATCACTGTAACCCATCTACAATAAATCTCCACAATATAATCCAGAGGATATGGTTTTTGTTGAACCATAAGGTGTAATCTTTATCAGCATTTGTCTCTCTATTAGTATGACCATGTGAGAGACCATACTTGTTCACCTTTTTGTTTTGTTTTCCTCTGTGTGTGCTTTCACTGCTGTTAGGCTTGATCTCAGCTACGAAGGTAAGGACCTGTGCATGGCACATCTCCCACACTGGGGTTTGCATTTCACAGAGATGCTGTTAGCACTCCTGAAGTGACGTGCTCACGCTGTGTTTGCCAATATGAAGTGACTACTTTACGTTGGAGTTGACAGTTTTTCACCCTGCCAATTATTTAATCAATGTTAATGGCACATTGAATTACCTTAAATTGCTCCTGTTTTAGAAATTAAGGCCTGGACTTCTTTTTTGTGAACTGTTTCCTGGGACATGAGCATTGGCAGGAGCTGGGGAGTAAGGAATTAAAATGAGAGGAAAGAAAGGGTTTGCTCTTTTACTGTGTTACAGCTGGAATGGAATAGTGTACTCTGCTCCATGTATTTTTGACCGTATCAATGTGACCTGTAAATTTGTTAATTCAAACTGAGTTCTATGTAGCAAAAAGATAAGATTTTGGTTTCTAGCTACTGAGAGAAATCATTTCTTTCTCAGGCATTTAAATTTCTCAGTTACTGAAACAACCTGGGCAAGAAAAGTGTGGTTGTGGTCGGTGGTTGGTTGGTTGGGTTTTTCCTTAATCAGAGTTAAAAATGGAAAATAATCCTAGTGCATGAGTTAGGAGTTCTTATTAGTAAGTTGGTGAGCAGATTTCTTTCCAGTTCAGAAAGAGGAAAAATTACTTTTAGGTTCAGAGTAGATGTGAAAGCTTTAGTTTCCACTCGAGTTCCTAAGAAAAGTTGTAACTGGGGGGAAAAAAATTGCACTCTTTTTTACCCACGAGGAAGACCATGCTTGTTTTCCTTATAAGTTTTTTACTGAATGATGGTCTCAAAGGAGTGAAACTGGTAGTCTTCTGGGCATTTTGCTCAAATATCTGCCATGGCAAAACAACACTGATGTATTTCAAAGATGTCTTATGTTCTTGTAATAGCCTGTAATTTGCTCTGAATCAAATTTGTTATTACTGTGTTATTTCTGTGTCAGTGCAGTCTTTGGATTTGTGATGGTCTACAAGATGATGTCTTGCCTTGTGTAACCCATCTAAATCATTTTCAATTTTGATCCCTGTGATGATGTATTTCATTCTAAAAGAAAATAATCTCTCTGTTGGAGTAAAGGTGTATAAACAGGTGCTATATAATTTGCTTTCACATAGTAATTCACTTTCTTGCACCATACTTTACAGCAAATATGTTCTTTACATTTGGTGACCAACAGTCCTGTGAATATTATTGGAACTGGTGTTGCATCTTTCCATGCTGTCAGAGAGGTTTCCTTGTTTTGGTAGCAGCTTGCAGTGAGGTCAGTGGGATCAACTATGAATTCTCTGCTAAATTTGACACAGAGAAATCATCTGGCAATGAAGAGATCTGGAACGTGCCTTTTGTAACAGAGGATATTTTTCTATCCTTCTGTTCACAGTCTTCAGCAGTCAGGACTATTCACCTTTTCCAGTCAACTTTTTCATGGATTTGTGTAGAAATGCTGTCCTATATTTATCTTGAAACTGTTTTACTGCAGCTTACTCCCATGGCTTGTCTGCATCTTTAAAGATATGGAAGACAGAGCCCTTGGCATGTTTTACATGTGGCTGTTCTACATTTAGCTATCATACTTTCCCTCAAGACCTTTCCTTTTAGGTTATACTCTGAACTCATTATGTCTTGTTGGTAGGTGCTGTTTTCTAGATTTGAATTATTCATAGCGTTCCCATCTGGATTTTGTCTAGCTACTCCTTTATGGTTTTTTTCTACCTATGTTCAATTAGTCAGGATCATTTTGGACTTAAATGCAGTTATACAATTTGGATTATGTCCCTGCTAATTCTGTATGCCCCTCAGTGGTGTTTGTCACTACTGAATCATTCAGGTAGTTCATGACATTACTGTCCTAAGTCAAACCCTGTGGTGAATAAGCACAAAAGCATCTGACTCTAAGAATGGGGTTGCCTGCTTCTTCTTATCTCTAGGTGAATAATTCACCTGTTTGACATAGCACAGCTTAGGTACAAATGAGTTATGGGGGGGTAATTTTTCTTCTGTTATTATTTTTATTTCCCGCTTTTCCCCATGCCTGCCAGTCTTTATGCTTCCATAGGAATGCTTCTTAATAACTGCCAAGAAACTCATTTTCCGCCCATCAAAATAAAAATGCTACCAAAGCAGCTCACACTCGCTCTTAAGTCTTAAATAGGACTAACAGAGCAATTAATTATTGTTATTCCTGATGACACCAGCGTCACAGAACATTTAGTGTACTTACCTGCATGGAGAGAAAGAATTACTCAAAAGTTCCTTTTGACCAAGAAAAGGATGAAAGAAATATGAAGGCAGGCAAGTGAATACAAAGGACCACAGTGTGTACCTTAAAGATGTGACACTCTGAAATGAGAGCCTCCAAGATATATTCATAAACCTCTGCCATATTGTTGCAGTGGAATGAGTCATCTGAGGACATCAGCAAGCTGGTGGGTGGTTTGTTTTAATAAAGGATTCCTTTGGTACAGACATATTATATATATCTGTGTATTTGCTGAAGCTTACGTGCACACTAAATAGGTATAAACAAAAGTCCTTGGTTTCTGTCCCCACTGCCTAGTGGTTCATAAGGCTGTCAGCTCTCCCTTGCAGAAGTACAGCCTTTTCTCTCAAGAAGCTGTAGCTTGTCTTGCTGTGACCCTGCTTGAGCCCTCTAGCTGGCTTTAGGCAGTATTTTGAAATCTGCTTTTTAAAGCAAATAGCACAGCAGCCATTTTTGGGCATATATTGAAATGGTTCTTTGCTCATCTTCTGCTCTGCTTGCCAAGAATCACATTGAAACTAAGCTTATTAATATAAAGTAATTTACTGCGCATCCACTGTTCTCAATCTTTCCAAAATGCATGCTCTGTCACTGTTACAATACCTTTGCAGTTTAAAAGTGCCTGCAAGATACCAACAAAGATTGCTGCTGTTACTAACCCAGGTCCTCACTTGCTGTAAATCACTACAGTTAATAGAGCAATACCAATTTCTCCAAGAAATGATGAAAATACAATTTTCCAACTGAAACTGCTTATTCAACAAGATCAAAACGTTTTGTGGAACATACCGACTTCAATCAAACTCCATTTATAAAAGAAATCAAAGTGAAATAGCCTTTTACCTCATTAAAAGATAGCTTTTTGATTTTTTACTTTGAAATGTAGGTGAGGAATTAGAACGTGATATTTTTAAACATGTTCAGTTTTCATTTATTAAATGAAATATTTGCACAAATATGTACTTTAAGGGATATTTTGACAGTTGTTAGTTCCTTTGGATGCTGAATTAAGTTCATGAATAGTGCAAATTCCTGCACATCTGAGGATTTTTGCTAGGCATTCAGGGATGCAGATCAGAAGCCATTATCACTGATGACTTATTGGCATTTTCAAATATAGACAATGAAAAATTAACAATGGAGAAGCAATTCATCCCTAAGGTAGGAATGGTCCCTATGATATCTTATAATGGGGAAAGCATAGGGAATTTTGCATTTTGTGCAAAAGGCATACTTGCATACCCATGTCTAAATGGTTACGCATTTATGGATGAAAATGATGCAAGATTCCTTTCAGATTTATTTCTTGTATTATATAAACACACAACATGATAATAATGTCTTTAAGTGCAGGTAATAAAACTTTATTAGCCTGTGATAGTTATGTCAATAAAATTGTGAAGGGTGTGCAGCTGTTCTGAAATAAGCTTTGAATTGTGTGTGGCAATGGAGTTATTGCCATCTTTGCTGGATAACAACATACACTGTAGAATCTCCAGAGGAAATCACTTTGAGGAAATGAGCAGGAAGTTGAAACTCTAGGTCAAGATTTCCTGCCTTTCTGTGGAAGTGTGCACATTATTTTGGAAGAGAAGGGGAAATTCTGGCTGTGAAACTGTGGTTTAACCAAGGGATGATGGAGAAGGTGAGAGGCAGGCCAATGGAACAACTCTCCGGGAGAGTATTTGCTGGGACTGTTCACATTAAGGCCATGGAGATGTTTGGTTTCAGTTTCTGAACTGAAAATCTGATGATGAGATGGATGAATGTGGTAGGCACCATGCCCATGTTCCTTTGTAAGAGCAGGCAACAATACAGTGATTTGGGCAAACTGGGACTTGCTGGAATTGGCACCCGTTGTATATTTGTACTGTTGCCAGGAATGATCATGCTGTAAAAAGCCTTGGAGACACCAATGAGGTTTGTGGTGGCTGCTCCTGCAATCCTTGAAGAAATACAAAATCTATGATTAATTAAGAACTAGAAGGAACAATGACTCCTCAGCTCTAGCTGATCTGTGATTGTAGTTGACTGCACGTCCATATAAATCTGACAGCCAAATAGTAAACAATAAATTTGGGCTATAAAATCAGACTGTGAATGCTCTGGTGTTGAGCAATGCTTGGATCCCACATAATATGGATGATTTGTGCCTTACAAATAACTAATAATCACATATACAGCTTTTTGTAAATACAACCTAACATGATGGAATATATGCGTAACAATTTGATAATGTTTATAACTTTGGACAGTGCTATTTACCTGTGGTTCAGGTCCATTTCTGTGTGTAGAGATGTGACTGCCCATCTGTCCAGGCTCTCCTTTTCTGTTGGTTTGTCATTAGTGTGGTATGGGCATTTCAGAGAGGACCACTGCTATTTCTGCCACTCATGTTATTCCATCTCCTGCTGTTCACCTGTTTCTGGATCCCTCATTGCTGCTGTAGCACAGTTTTCTTTTGCTTTCATAGCACCAGACTAGCTGACAACAGGGAAGGATCCAACCCAAAATATAAAAGTCACCCCAGGACAATAAGAAACATCATAGTGTAATGAGAGGTATAATAAGTTTCTTCAGAATTACCTTGGATGAATTTCAGATTGAATTGAATTGAAATTCTGATGTTGAGTCATACCCACATGTAAGTCCAGCTGAAACTGGGTACCCTGGGAAATGAAAGATGCAAGTCAGTACAGCTCATTTCAGTCCTGAGTTTCCATTAATCTTAAAGATACACAATTTCTGCATTCTTTTGCAGGAAGGAAAGAAGTAAAACACTGTCTGAGTATATTTACACATATATTTGCAGTCGCATTTTTTACTTTTAAAGATACTCTGGAATTCAAAGTTCACAATACCAACCTGTTTTGCTAGCAAAACAAATTACTCAAGGGCCCTTTCACTGTAGGGAATTTTTCTTCCTGAAGAGAACAAATCTGTTTTCTTTCCAAGTACAAATTAAAGAACAGGAGTTGCATTACTGTTGGCAGATGAAAAGATGGCTTTTTTTGTGCTGTACACTGATCAGAGTTTAGAGTATGAAACTGAAGTTACATCAATTGTTTTAACCAATTCCTAAGCAGAGCAGGTTTTTCTACTATGTTACAGCTTTTTCATGATGGAAAGCATAGTATATGCTTTACAATTTAATTTTGTTGCATGTTAAGATACTCAAAAGATAAGTGACTTTCTAGAAACTTTGCTAGACTTTGTTAGCAGAGTAAAAACCCTCTAGCTCATCCTTTGTTTATATCCAGGTATAGCCCCTGGATATTATCCAAAGTTGTTAAGTGATTCAGAATATTTTAGCACATCTTTGCAGTTTTTCCATCCCTTCAGGTGATACTATTCATTAAAACTCTGTTCATTAATTTACTACTGTCTGTACATTCTTTCTAAGTGGCAGCACTAATATTCAAAGTTATCAGTTATTGTTTTCTTCCAAAGTATTTTGTTGTCTCAGCTTTGTACAAGCCAAACACTTTAATTGCCGCTTTTAATCTTTCAAAGTGCTTTGCAAAGATGAATTAATTAATCATATAGCCCCCTTGTTGAGCAGGTACAGATGTAGTGAGCATAAATTGCAGGATTCTGTACTTGCACTTGACTGCCCAGTTATGTCCACGTGGGTGTTGTATCAGGAATATGTCAGAGGATTTCAGGCATTTAGGTTGTTCAATTTCCAGGAATTTGCTTGGAGGAATATAGGGGTTCTGGCTGCAGAGCTGAGCTGGCCTAAGGGAGATGTGTCCCAGAAGAATAAGGTCACTGTGGACAGTGGATGGAGGCAGTGATCTCTGTCTTGGAGCCCTTAAGGTTTACAATAATGTAGTGGTACCCTTTTCTGTGACATCAAATACTCTAAATTTAGTGCAACTCATGCCCCTGCAGGTCTCGTTTGCTCAGAGTGAGAAGCACATTCCTTCCCCTGAGCTTCCTTGCCCATAATTTAGTTGGGGGCCTGGACACCCTGGTCCTACACTGGCCAGCCCCAGGGACTGAGAGGTTCACCTAGGTAATAAAAATCAATTTATATCAGCAAAAGCCATTTCCCTTCCTTCTCAACAGTAATGCTTGCACCCAAAGTCTGCTGGGGGAGCCTTCTACATGAAATGCTGTTTCTTGTTGAGAAGCAAATTGGAAACAGTTGTGTCCTATAAATCTTTGACTAAAAAGATAGGTTGTCAATTTTATCAAAATTGCACTGCAGAATAGCTCTAAGCAGGAGTTTCTAAAACCCTACTTCATATTCTACAGATAAGGATAAATTATAAGCCTCCTTGCTATATATCTCTGAAATATAATGTACCTATGTCTCTAACATAGGCTATAAAATGGAAATGAGATAGCCAGCACTGCGGTGTTTTTCTGATGTACAGAGGTTATCCTGGTAATATATCTCAAAAACCTCCAGCAATATTTTAAAAGATCAGCAATGTCAATTTGCATAATTTGGTATATAATCTTTTCATTTTTCCTAATGGCTGAGGAATGGTGAATAAAATTTCACACTGTTCACAACAAGAACAAGTAATTTAATGTGTGAAAATGCCACTGTTATTTGTTACACGAGGACCAAGGCAAATACACTATATGTGTGACTTCCAGAAACCTGTCAAAATTATCTTGGGCTTATACCTTACACCTGTAGTGAAGTTACCACTGGAAATTATTTAATTACCTCTTTGTCAAACTGAATGGATATGGAAATTTTGTGGTTGACCTTTGACGTTTTGCTAAATTTAATTAATTAGATTCAGCATTTAATGGTGTACTTAACTTGGATTACTGCTGTGGCAAATGTATGCAAGTTCTTTATAAGAAATGATGGTTACTCAATGTTGGGGTTCATAATTCAGTGGGACTGCCAACCATAAAACCTTTACTATTTTTAACTAGGTCTTCACTGCATGAAAACTGTTGGGCTTCATTTTTCATAAAGACTTGGGGTTTCCATTTTTCAACTGACATATTTGGTTTAAAAATTCAATTATTATTCTGTGAAGGAGATTTTCTTCTTGATTTTGTCGGGAGAGAACTGAATATTTGCAAAACAATACGAATTTCAGAAATAATTAGTACCAACTTCAGATTCCATGTTCTGCTTTCTCAGCAAGTCCAGAAATATTCCTTTCATTTTGAATGAAATTGGAACTGTCTAATTTGGGGATGAAAAATAGAAAATGACATTTGGAAGGGAAAAGTCAATACCTCTGTTTTAAAACATGGCCACAAACTTCTGATTTGGGCTAGACTTTAGTCCTAAACTCAGAGAGATCAACTCCATGTTTTCTGTTAATATGCTAGGTGTCAGAAAACCCTAATCAGCCTCTTACCCAGGTAAATCTCTTCAGTTCTTTCAGCTGCATTTGACCTATTGACATGACAAGCTGTCTAATGCACAGATATTTCTTCTACATCTACCTCTCTGGAAATATTTGTTCAGCAAGTTAAACTTATTAACTGATTTTTCCCAGCTCTTGAAAGCCGATCAATTCCTTGGACTCAAAGTATATAAATTCTCTCTCATACATCATCTTTTCATCTCGTTGATCCCCATATTACAACTTTCCTCTATGTGTATTTCACTGGGGGCTGTGTTGAATGAGACCAGACCAATTTGAGCTGGAGGTCCGTATTTTGTCTTTTTTATTCGTGTTTTGTGAGAGCTTTCATAGTTACTGTTGCCTTCATGTTACTGCTGTTCTGCAGGGCAGATGTGCCTGGGTGGATGTATTCCAGTTCTGCCCAAATGAGACTCTAACAACTGACTGTGCAAATGTACTTGCTACAGAACTGTATTCCTTCTTACATACAGTTACAAATCTGGAAACAATGCCAGTCTCATTTTTTTAATAGAGAGTCCTATAATTCATGATATATAAGGATATTGCAATTTTCTTCTTTTCCAAAAAGATCATTTTCACAAACTGAGTCATGCTTGGGAAGATATATCTTGGATATCTCCAGAGTAAACAAATATAGAATATAATATTTTTTCCTCCAAACAAATACAGAATACAATTTCTTTTCTCCAGCTAACTATATTGACAAAGCCTTATCTACTACATAATGAAAAGTTTTGGTGACTCAATTTATCCTTTAAAAAAAATGAACCTGCCTGACTGTTTTAACACATTTATTAGTTCTTCTCACCCAGAGTTGGTATGGATACTGAAATGCGAACAATGTGTTGATGTTCAGTCTTTTTTGAAAAGTGTCTTCACACAGTTAAAACTTATATTCCTTCTGCTTCATCTTATTTGGTAAGTCTGTGCTGTAAGGTCCAATAAAGGAATGAACTGAGACTGAAGGATCTTACTGCATCAGCAAAATATCACCTGCATATTTAATGTTCCTCTGGTTTAGCTCTTCTGTCATCTCAAACTGCTTTTTCAGGGAGTTTCTCCTGAAGGCTCAAGTGCAAGCACCAATTGAAATTAGAGAGGGGAATGCACTAGCTTCTCTTCCACATCCCGCAACAGCACGGTCAGGCACCCATTACCAATTATTTTCCCAGAAGATTAACCATTATTTTTTCATGTATTTGGTTCTCCTGGTTGGTCTTAAGCCAATCCTTTCAGCTGTAAAAGAGGGGGCACCCTCACATCTTATGAAATTACAACTCATGTGAATATTGGAAGTGCTCAGCATGTGCCCTGTTGCCTTGGTCTCCAGGAGGCCAGATCTGCATGTGCTGCTGTCTCATCATGCACAAAGTCCCCAGCTGTCATCATTTGCACCTAGCTGATGCCTGCTGTATCCAATACCATCTTGCATCTGCTCTGTGGGTGTTCACTGCACAGTCACTAATTATTTCTTCAACACCATATGTAGCCATTTCTGTGTCAGCGGTGCTTGCTTCTTGCTTCTGGCCTCAGATGGTGGATGTGGAAAACAGTTTGTACTTCACTGAGACCTGTGGCTCATCAGCTTGATTATGGTCCTGGTGGCAGCACTGCCACTGTTCACAGGAGGGGTGATCCTGGAGTTTTAGTGACTTGCCTCTTGCAAAAGCTTCCTAGTCCTGTGACCATACCCTTCTTGACACTTGACCCATTCCATGTACAGGAAAGAGTCCCTAAGAGGAGTGAAATATTTCCATTGTTGCTTTTAATAGAATACGTTGTTTGACTTAAACATCATTTTGGTTAATGCTGTGTTTCATTTCATCAGGCAGACCGCATGAATGTGTGTGGGAAAATCAGTGGACTCGTTCCATGTGAACGAGCACTTACTTGCCTTTTTCATTTTGTGGCTGATTTCCTTACTTGCAGGGGCAGAATTGTAGCTTGGGAAATGAGCAGACACCATGCGGACTTACAGGTGGAGGAGATGGAAGGGACAGGATGGTGGCCCTGCACGAAGTGGGAAATTGGGCTGTATCTACATCTGCTCTGTTTCAGACCTTGTTCCTTGAAATTGATAGACTAGAATGTTTCCATTAGGTGAAGCCGAAAGTCTGTTGTTGGACTCACAGATGACAAAGTCTGGGGCCACCAACTTTCCAGAACTCCTAAGGCACGTGTCAAAATTTTTGTGTGCCTGAGATTGATTCAACTTATTTCTGGTGTGAGTTGGAAAAGGGAGCTGTACATGTAGTTGCTGGGTGGAATATCCATGACACCAGCTTCCTGGAAGTCCCACCACCCTGCTGGGGAAAGGCACCGGCCCATTAGTAAGTTGTGGAGGACACTGGATGCTGGACTCACCATCATCTTCTGACTCAGAGCTTCACTTGAGAGCAGCTTTCCAAGGACTATCACAACTGCTGGCCATGTCAAAATCTCAGTCTGCTGAGCACCTAATCTTGTACAGAGTTAGGGAGGGTAAGGCAGCTGGAAGGCATTAATGAAATGAGCAAAGAGCTGCAAAGGCCAGTTGGTGGGGAGTAACACAGGGAGATGAGGGGATTGAGCATCAAGATTTTGGGCTAAGCTGGTAGATAACTACTTCTGTGGGTTTGCAGAGTTAGTCCATAGATTGTGTCACAAGGTTTCTTGAAATGAATTCTATCTTTTAAATATAAACTTTCCCAGGAGCTTTTTGGGGCTGCTTTTTATCTTTGCAATGCACTTACGTGGTGCAGAGCAAGGCATTAATGAGACACACATTGAAGAAATTCTTTCTCTGAGACTTCAGCTCTCATTGATTTCTGCACAGCAAATCAGAGTGGCAGTGGAAGGAAAGCATGGAAACAAAGTGTGCTTAGAAAACCTTACCACTATTAAAATTCAGTGAAAATTCATAGTGTAAGAGAACATGTCATCTACACTTTACCCCCTAATTGCAGAGAGCAAATGTAAGTTAAGAGAAAGACAACCTCTGAAGTACTTGAAGGTTTGAAAATATTTCTGTTAATTTGGCCAGAATTTGTCTCTGCAGATGCAGCACGGATCTGAGCAGTTAAGACTGGCTTTGTTAGAGATTTCATAAGGCAGGGGAAATGCAGAAAATGGATCCTGGCAAACTACTTAAGCCAAGTCTGCAAAATCTAGTATTGGAAGAATCTGAGACGGCTCAAGCCCTGCACAGATGGCCCTGCTCTGTGCAAGCGTTAGAGCAATGCATAGATCCAGGGAGAAGATACCACTATATTTCAAGTGTTATTCAGGGAACAGGATGGAGTGCCAGGACAAGACAAATGGCCTGTCAGCCTGAAAGTAAAGGGACACTTATTAGTTTGAAGTTGGACACAGGTTCAGAAGGCAACATGGTGCCAGAAACCATGTTAGCATTGCAGAAGAAGCCACAGATGGTTGAGAGAAAATAGTTCAAAGTCCAGGATGACAGCTGGGATCTGGCCTTTGCTTTAGAAATACTTGAACCAAATGTGTAGCTAACAAGATAAAATAGATACAGTTTGTAAAATCATCTGAGAATGGATGACCCAGTGGGTTAAAAACAAAACAAGTCCTTGGTTACATATGGAAAACGCTACTTTTGCAAGAGTAGAGGAGAGATTTACACATCTGTCCCCTTGAAGATGTGCTCAGACACCTTTCATCAACCTTTCTGCACTCTGTCAGAGTCTGAGCAAATCTACCTGGGGATCAAGATGTATTTGAATTTTTAACCTTTGGCTCAGAGTGATTATAGGAGCTCTTGCTACAACATGAAGAAGGTATCTGATTTTTTTTCCTCATTAATCAATGCCTTCATCAATACTGCCATGACACAGTATTTCCAGACTAGGAAATATTTCCAGAGGCAGCTAACCACTCAGGAATGTGTGATTGAGTATTTTCACATGTCCCTACTTTACCATGGTACACGAGAGAGGCATGTTGTGCAAACATGGAACAGTCAACAAACTCCTGTCTGTTCACCTCTGAGCTGCATGTCTATCAGTATGCTTCTAATTCAACTTTATCTTACATCAACATGCTTTTTTGGTTGTTTAATCTTTCCAAGTATATGTTTGTGGCAGCTAAGTAGCCATTGAAAAGAAAACTATAGAGATGGACTGATGTAAAAATAAGTTTTCTTTCAGTTCATCAAGCTTCCATTTTGGTGCTGCACTCATGCTTCTGCTAAATCAACAGGAATCACACTGTTTCTTGGCATTTGGTGCAAACAGCATTTAATTGAAGACCCAACCAGTAGTTACAGATGAATACTATTCCTCATTTTGTTTCTGGACACTTTAATCAACCTGCCTGCATGTTGGGATCAATCAGTTTCAGCAGTTCTGTTCATTCATCTTCGTCCTGCCATTCATCTCATGGCAGCAAGGAGAACACTGTGTAATTGAATTTAGTTGAAATCTAATAAAAAGAAAAACTGTGACAAGCCACCTATAATCAGCTCGGTTCTGAATTTTCAGAACAAGCATTAGCTTTGTATTTCCAGGAGGAACATACTGGGAGTCCCGCAGAGCTTCAGTGAGAAAGCTGGCAAAGAGAGTGAAACACTGGATACATGGAGTCTGTTTTGTGGTTTGGTTGCGGATTTTTTGCCATTTATACTCCCTTAAAATAAAAATTATGATATCTTGCTTGCAGTTTGCTCAGCTTCTAAACTACTTGCTTAATTTAGAAGGGAAATCCACCACCTTTTCTTCTGTGTAAGAGATATAAAATGACATTTTGTGGGGTGTGTGTGTATGTATTTGGTTTTTTAAGCTAATGTAACAAATCATAGTGATGAAATCTCAAAATATTTTCATTGAAGCTGATGTAGGATTGGACTTTAAATTTTTCTAAAGTGCTCAGCATTTGATCCGCATTTCCACATGGGCTCCCTTAGAAACGATTGCATAGTGTCCTGTTCATGGAGCTACTGCTTTTTTGAAAGCTGGATATTAACCACTTGGGTTTAACACGCTGTAAGTTATGTGTGTTGTCTTTAGAGTTTCAGCTGGTCTGACTTGACTGAGTATTCCCATGGAGCAGTGCCTTTTTTAAGTCTTTTACCATTTCAGATCTTTCTTACAGAATTGGAGGACATGACTATAAACAGAAACCAACTTAAGAATACTCAAAGGATTTCTCACTGCCTACAAATTCTTTATTTTTGGTAGTAGTTTTACACATGAATTGCAAAATATATTCATAATCTGAAATAAGGGAGGTAAAATTGGAGAAGGAAAGGTCTCTATATACATATGTATGTGAAGGGATTGCAAAATAGTCCATCAAGGACCTATTACAAGGGCTTATAATGTGTTACTCAAATAGGATATTTAATAAGATATCTCTTTTCTTGGAGTGTTATTGCAATATATTGCCAAGCTCTTACAGAGTTAAACTCCTGGGAAGTACATGTGTGGCCATTTTTTCAGACCAAATGTGGTGAGGGGAATATGCATCAGGGTACAATTCTAATTTTTTCCATAATAGTTAGACCCTACTGTCTTCCAGGACAATAATATTCATAGTCCTAAGGTTGTTAGAGTACATCATGTGTCCTGATTAATATATATAGTTTAAGCAAAGTGCTTCAAAAATATTATTAGTTGGGGAGAGGAGTAATAAACCTATTCCTCACATAACTTTTTAAGAAACCTAGGAAAATATCTACTTTTGCTGGGTTTTGACTCCTATAGCTATGTCACTGAATAAGAAATGAATATGCTCAGAGTGCAGCTTTTGGCTTTTTGGTGATTTCAGATTACAACATCAATGACTGCTTTAATGTTGTACAGCTAAGAATGTCTGCACAGCCACCCACTGTGCAGCTTTTAACCAAGAGGTGTTGCACAATTTTGAATTGAAGCTTCCCATATTCTATGCACCATGTTGGACTGGCATGTAGAGAAAATGGGTATAAAAAACGTAGAAGATGAATCATGTCAGAATACAATTTTTTGCATGTTAAGGGACTCCTTTATGAGTCTGTGACCATGCCTGGGTACAGGAAAGGAGCAGCTCTGTGTACAGCCATTTGTCATGGACAAATGAGGAAAGCACAATGACAGGGACATGTATGGGTAGACTTGAGTTCACTCTGCCTTTCTTCCAACCTGGCTGGAGATAAACAAGTTTTGGACTAAGGCTGTACCCAAGCTAACAAGCCTCTTTCACCTCTTTCAGCCTCTTTAATTCAATTACCTGAATTTCCCAGGTCACACAGCTCTCACAAGCCCTCTGCCTGTTGGACATCTTTCACAGCAGTCAGTCACTTCAGGTAGTAGGGAAGTGCACAGTAAGTTGTAGGCAACTCTTAGCTGTACCCAGAAATGAGATTCTGAGATTCCAGCTTTTTTGAATCATTTGTGTTTTTAAAAACAAACACAAAAGTCTTCTCAAGTAGCACCATGGGCATAGTAGTTAATTTTCTCTCACTTTAACCAAAAGTAAAATTGATTGTAGTTGATTGTTGGTTATTCTTGTTATTTCTCTGCTGTGGGAGTAAGGTCTTGTGTAACCAGTCCAAGTAAAAAGTATCCAAGACCCAAACCCTGTAACTGTAATGTGAGATAAGTAAGAGTGGGAGAGTACTACAGGGTGGGCAGTAGGCAGTGCACAGTCTGCTAATGAGGTCAATGCAATTAGGACAATAAACTCTGGTCAAATCATAGCAGGTGCTTGTGCCAAGAAGTTTAATGCATTTTTTTCCTTTCATGTGAAAAAAACCTTTGGCAAGTGCCTAAGTAGAAACATGGCTTTATTTTGATTTTTATCTGAAAGTGTTTGTTTTTTCTTCACTCCGAGTAAATAATCTCTAATTACAATGTGCTTGTGTGTACTTTCCTTACTGCTTTCTCTAAGTGTATTTTTGAAATCACTGGGATGCCTGGAAAATAATTCGAATAGAACATCCAGGATGTTCTCATAGGCATAAATATTGTGTGGCAATGAAGCTGCTAAATCTTTTTTAGCCACTAAATTTGAAACACATATAGATTATATTCTGAGACAGAACATAATTTAAGGGGAATGTAACAACTCTCATTACATTCCCATTAGTCAGTAACATAAACCACTTTCTAACTGTGGAAGACTTCACAAGAATAGGCTCTGGTATTGTATGCATGAGATGTTATTAATGGTAGGGATTAATTCCTGTAGTTTCTGAGATATTTGGAATATATACCTGACCTGTGCTGCCTCCTGTTACAAGTACCCACTTTTCTTACTTTTCTCTCCTCATATCACTAAAACAAATTCGAATTTTCAGTCTTTCTTTGGGTGACAGAGCTGTCCTCCAACAGCTACAGGAGTAAATTGCTGGTGAAAACAGGCCGCTCCAAAACAGAGCATGTTCATTGTTTTTTATTTTAAATTTTAGTGTGCAAGAGGGAAGGGAAGGAGAATGGTTTTGAATGAGATTAGCTGAGTTATTCAGGCTGCTTCATCCCAGGTGAAATGACTTTTTAAAAAAGAAATTCTTCCAACTTCATTCTACTACACTGAGTGTTTCATGTGTTGTAACCTTTGTCAAATTTTTACCAGGGCTTTCACTGCATTTCTAGATACTTTTACTGATATCAATAGAGTTTGCCTTCCAGTTATTCTCTTCTTTTTTGCCAAATTTTACTAATTTTGAGGTATGTTTTAAACCCTGAAAGAATCATTTCATTATCTAAATGCACATGCTAATAAAATACTCAGACATCCCCTCTGTAATGCAACTCTGTAACAGAGAGGTTTTGTAGGCCTGGAGAGGGATTGGAAAAGTAGGTTCATGATCCAGATTCTTTGTGTCTCTGTTCATCTGTTTTACACTCAACAGTTATCGTTTTCTTAAATGTGCACAGCAGAAGAGACTAGGGAGAGAAATATGAGACTTTTCCCCTCCTGAAAGGATTTGTTTCATACTAGCAGCACTTTACATAATACACTATATGGAGAAGAAATTTGGGTCCAGAAAGTTGGTGGGAGTTTAACTTGTTGCTCTCAAAAGGCCAAGATTTTGTTCTCTTATGCTTTAATTTACTGTAAACAGCAAAAGCATTCCCACTTACATAGGTGGGGAGGTCTAAATCATTGTAAGTCAGTGCAAACAGAGGAAAACTTTATATGCAGCCTGTCAACAGCAAATGTCAATGGAAGAGCATTAGTAATAAATGTCATGGTGTGCTCTAATTACCTCCTACAGCTCTGCTCCTTTAGGGTAGATGTTCTATCCATTGAGGTCATGCTGTGGTACATATTAATTAAATCTCTTCAGTGTTATCTGCTGTTTCTGGAAGGCAGCAAATGTAATGTGCAAAATAGTGGCTTATCTGGAAGGAAAAGAACACATCCCAGAGCAAGGAAATATCTTTATCTTTTTGAAATAGATATCATCTATTATTAAAGAAAACAAAATGGGTACCTGCTGGATTTTCTGCTCTTTTTAATAGCATAGTTCAGAAATATTGACTAGAAAGAGGAAAGGGAAAATGCTCAGACATGAAAGCACAAGGGCCATAGTTGATTAAATATGTGTTTCTATTAAAATTATGACCCTGTAGAATCAGTGGCTAATGGAGGGAGGCATCTATAAGCATTGGAAAGAAATGCAGCTACAAGCAGCTCTTTGCCCTTTGTTTGGAGAGATTTCGTTTTATCTGATGGAGAAGCAAATTATTCCAATCTGAAACCCTAAAACCCACTAAAGTCAGCCAATGAAAAAATGTGAGGCTTTACCTTGATGCATCTGTCTGGCTTAGGTGTCTGGTACTTTTCTCATGTATATTAACACTCCCATAGCCATTTTTGACAGAGCTATTTTTAAGAACTATTTTTACTTTTTTTATTTCAGCTACAAAAATATATATCTGCACAGGCAAAACCATCTTTTTGCCAGTCAAGAAATAGGATCACTTCTTGATGACGCAGTGGAAAGTGGAAATTTTTGCAAACTGTCTGGGGAGAATACACTTTGGGTTTGAGGCAGTTTGCATTCATGTCTTTTAGGTCTTAGCCGAAATTCTTCTTAAATTTTTGAGAGTCTTCAGAAGAGCAGTCTTTCCTGCTCTTAGAATTACTGAAGAGCAGCTTATTCTAGGAGCAGGGGGTTGGTTCAAAGTGGGTGAGAAAACCACTATGGTTAATTAACAAATTTGGCATAGTACAGGAATAATTAATTAGAAGCACTGCAATCCACTTTCTTTGGTTCTCTACTGTCTAGGCTTTTATGCCTTGTTGATGAATTGGGATCAATGTTCTGTGGCATGTGGAAAAAATGGAATTTCCATTACACTCAGTTGTAATGATTAAATCATTAAATATGGACATTTTTTACTAAAGTCTGTTTGTTTGAGGGGTTTTTTTGGCTATGTCTGCAACACAAATACCAGTGGACAAATATTTAGAAGAACTCTGAGTATTTAAGAACATAATTCTCAGGAAAATTCAGGAGCAAGTAGTTCCTCTTGTTCCTAGATGTGCACATCAGTTTTGAAACCTGGCTACCTTTTGAAGTTTTTAAGGGACTAATCATTTGGTCTTTTAATTATCTAATTCAAAACATTTTGGATGCAGCATCTGATGAGACACAAAAGTCTAGCTCTGTCAATAGCATGAAAGTACCTCATACATGTTACAAAAGTTCTGGGTTCAGCCTGAGCTCCATTAAGCCCCAAAAACATGACTTAGCTGTACCCTGGGTGGATCCCACCATTACACAGTGATTTGATTTGTTAAAGTGCTGGACTCCTGGTCATCTTGAGTGCTGATGATCTCAGCCTTGACACACACAGGCCTTCACCCATGTGTTCACCCTGTGTTGGCTGAACACAGGGTGAGTGCACAAACATCCAACGTGGTCCTGGCTAGCCTAGGATTACTGTGCATGTGCTTGCACTGGGAGAGCAATGCTGTGACTGTTCCCTTCATCTTGGGGACCCTAGATTTTAGCTGGTGAGTGTTCAGGGTAGAGAAAGCAATGCTTCAGAAGGGCTCTGCAGAGCTGTTGAGGCTGTGATAAGCTACTTGAACCATCTCACATACCTGAAGTGGTGTTTGGATATTGAATAGCAACAGCTATTAGAATAAATTATTACTTTAAGGGAGATACTTTGGTCTACTGCCAAGCAATTACAATAAGTAGCATTTAACTAGGTGTTAACATGAAGGAGAATTTCTTTTTTCTTTGTTACACAATTCAAGAGTTACCAGTAAAGTTCAAAAGATGAAATGGAGAAAAAGAGCACAGTGGAAGAGGATCTTTGAACATTGCTCTGTTACCACTCAGCTCAAATCTCTTCCCCAATTCTCAAAAGTACAAGGACCAAGTTCCTAGATGGGTTCCTGAATTTAGATCCAAGTTTCTGTGCTGAACTTTTTGCTGCTATAGATCAAATCCAAATCTTGGCATTTTGGAGGAGAGTGAACCTGGATACAGAGATTAATATCTGGCTGCTTTTGAACTAAGGTGCTTAGTCTAGATGTGGTGTTTTGATGCTAACTTTTATTTCAGGCCTTTTTCTAGTTTAATACACTTTCAGATTGGACTTGTTTCTTTCCAAGGCTGGGACAAAACAGGGCAGCCATGGAAAAAGAGGGTGTTGTTTTCTCTGTATCTCATATCTTTACAATCTCTCTCATCTTAACTTATAAATATTTAGCTACAAATACGCTTTTGACACCTTGTCTTCATCCCATGCCTAGAGAGAAGGCCCCTGCAGATCACCACCAGCACTTGTGTGCCCTAATCTGTGTGCCCTGAATATCCCTTAGTGCAGAGATGTGCTTTAAGGAGTCTGAGAATTGCTCTGGTCTCTGCACACATCACAGCCTTTCAAGCTCTGGGTCACTAGCAGGTCTCAGAGGCCGTGGGCACCTCAGTCTCCCACTACTTGCTGCATTTCTTGATCAGGCAATGAGGAATTCTTGCAATATGTACATGGAAAGGGAGATCTCATTACGGAAGAGCAGAATATCTGGATATCTCTACAAACTCTTGGCTGTCGTTCAACACTCATCTGTTTTCACTGGGGGCTGGGGACTGGCATTGACCTTTCTCTGCAGACGTGAGGTGAAAAAGTCACATTAGAGAAGCTAAACAAAAAAAAAATTGCTTTATATTTTCAAGTGTGGGCACATAAATTCTCTCTCCACAGTGCCAGGGCGTAGGTATGTTACAGGTAACTGGAGGTTTGCATCTGTTACTTGATATAAGGCCTTCCCAAATAGTGGTTTTCTGCTAATTTCAAATAGTCTTAAAGAAATCATTTTAATTACCTAAAATAAATAGGTCTTCCCATATATCAGTACCCAAATGTAGCTGTATGAGTATTAGACTCTTTTTATGTTAACCTGAGGTAGTAGCAATATGCAAGAGCATCACACAAAAGAAACTTATGCCATTAATGATATTGCAGCTGTCCAATGACATTTGCTGCTTTTATTACTGTACATCTTCTGGTGATGTGACAAATGATATGGCTAAGGCCATGGCACAGAAGGATACCTGGATGTCAGTTTGCACAAAGATGAGAGCTGCTTTCTGCCAACAATTCATTAAGAAGTCAATGAGCACGTGCAGTTGCACACAAATTTACAAAAGTTGCTCTTTGTTACATCAAGTTGTGTCGTTGATATCACCAAGGCTACTCCTCCTCTTGACCCATCTGAAACATCCCAGTGCCCAGCTGGGTCTCTACCTGCACTGAAGGCATCCTTTGGGAAGAAAATAGCAATGAATGAACTTCAAATCCAGTGAATTATTCCAACGGTGTGGATGGATATGAATTAGGGCTCAGGACCTACTTTAGGTTGCAGCACAGTTTTCACTAGTGTGCTTGGAATCCCTGTTTGCCTGGGATCACTGGATAGGAAATCACCTTGCACTCAGGGACACAGTTATACTGGGAAAACATAGAGGGAAGTGCAGCCAAAGGGAGCTGAGTTTAACTCCACCTCTGAGATGATCTTGCACAGGATCTTGAGGAAGTAATTTTGCCTCACTTATACATAATTCTGGACCTGTGCTTTTGTTAACATGCTCCATGTCATTCTACTCTCTGGCATTAGTTTGGGAACTTCTTTTCAGCCATGTAGGTATCTAAGTTTTAAAATCGCTTTAAAAAAAACAAGCAGAAGTGCAATGCTGATGTCTAGTAAAATTGCATCTATGCATGTCAATACTTAAGAGATAAATATTCCACTTGGCAGGAACTCCAGTTGCTTATGTTACCTTCCTAAATCTGTCACCTGCTGTGACATGGCTCTCAGGTATCCAAAATACTGCAGCCCTTGCCTCGGGACAGACTTGGTTCAGTAGCATGGCTGTGGAGGGATGGAGCCTTGAGAAAGGAGCACTGGAAGCACTTTACCCTGACCACCACAGCTCTCTGCCCAACTCCTGCTGTCTAGCTCTAAAACAAATACCTGCATCTCATGTTTCCTCTCCTAACCCTTCGCCTTTTTCTTCATTGTTGCTTATTATGTGTTTATAGACTGTCTGAGAGCAGTGGAAGGCTCTGTGCTTGGTGCTAGAGTAGCACACATCGTCTTACAGACAAAGTTCTAAAATCTTTGTGCTTGCAAGGCTTCATCGAGATTTTATGGTGCATATAGCAATTTTTAAATGCTGCTTATGGAGGCTCCCATTTAAAGGACAATGTTTAAAAACGACTGGTTAATTATACTCCTTGAGATAACACAGCTAGTTTACAGTTCATACAGCTTAACTTGGTGTGCTTGGGAAATACTGGGGTTCTTTAAGGCACTCCAGGTAAGGTGGTTCTTGAGTTATATTTCCAGCACTGAATCAGTCTTGCAGGAGGAGTCATGAAGTAAATCTTCAGGCAACCAAGTGATTTTCCTCAGTCTTCATAAATCCTGGGGTCTGAAATCTCCTAGATTTCCAGAAATGCCATAGAAAATTGAATGCAAAAGTCTTTCTAAATATCAGCTTGACTTTTTTAGGTATCATATTTTGAAAAAAATTGTTTCAGCTTTGCTCTCCCAGATCATTCGGTGAGTTTCTTCATTATATGCACTGATTATGTTCACAACATTAAGACTTTGACAGTCTCCTTGCCTTTCTATTTTCCTAAGTATTGATTTTTTTTATTTTTTACAGGGAGAAAGGGAAGGAGGAGGAAGGTCTTTTTAAAAACAGAGTTATATTCAGCAGTACTTTGAAAAACTGACACTTGCAAAAAAAGCGTAAACATTCTCGGTATCTGTTATGATTTCACAGAGTACTAACAATAGCATAAGAGAGCAGTTTCATAAAAGGGAGTATTTTTCTTCTTTGAGAGAGAACAAACTGCAGTTCTTTTTAAAAGGAGGATCATTTGTACTGGGCACTGTGGTTCTGACAGATTAGTAATAAAGCTGCAGAATTTTTCCTTTGAAATCTGTGCTTCAGGAAGATTTATGGTGAGACAGAAAACTCCATTTGATTCTCCTCAAAATTTTGGGCATGAAAAGCTTAAGTCTAAAATTCTTTTGAAGAGAGTTCAAAGTAATAGAAAAGATAATTTTGAAGGAGCTGTGGCTTAAAAAACTATTTGTTTCAGAGTTAGGAGCTCTGCAATGAATTTTGTGTGTTTCACAAGAGCTGTAATGTAGTTCTTCTGCAACAGCTTAAGGCCAAATACTTGCCACTACTTTCAGGAAAGTGATTTACAACGTGCTTGTGCCTTTAAATAAGACAGTTTGACTTCCCTCCGGAATCTTTTCTGTCAAAGCCAGTCATTGCCAGTCTTCAAGTGACCCACAATATATTTCTTTAATCGGCTACCTTTTGGATTAGATTTTTTCTTTTTGAGGTTTTGTTAGCTCCTTGACAACCTTCACAGTATAGCAGTGTTAAAAAACAACAGCATTTTAAAATAGAGGCCTTTAAATCTGGCTGGTTGGTTGTGTTACATCTTTTTGCTTGGTTTATGACTGTTGAGAAATTGTGATGCAGATAAATATATTTTTCAGCTATCCTTTAAAGGAAGTAGCTCCTGCCAAACCACTTTCTTTAATCTCATTTATTAACAGTGACTGAGTGTGCCATCCATGTATGCATGTGGAGACACTCTATTCAGATGATGAAAAAATTCCTCTCACCTCTGTGTGATAAGGAATGCAGCAGAGTTTTTATGGGGCACTGGAGCTGATTTCCTCAGGGCAGGGAATACCACAGTGGGATCTTTTAAATGTTATTGTGTGACTAAGTCCTTATGCTCTTTTTAGGGGAGGAGTTCTACTGAACTTTAGATTCAAATCTCACCTCGGTTTTGATAGCCTTAAATACTTTTTGTACCTTGGAACTAATTTTAAGTGATCTTTTCTCCAAATTGGTTACTGACAGGAATTCATGCTCCAGAAGGGAAATGGACAATATCTAGCCCTAAGGATTAATTTTCAGGATTTACAATTAGGGTCAGGAAGGTGGAATGTTTCCTGGATAGTCACTTGTCTCCAAGTTTGTTCAGTCTACTTCCTTTACTTCTGTTTCTACAATGACTAATTCATGTGTGCTCTAGGGCTTCCTTCATGCACTGAGGTTTATTTTTTTATCTCTGCTTCCATTTACTGCTGTAATTTGGCATAATGAAGTAGATTTCCAGTTGTGTCCTGATTTTATGCAAATGTTTTTTCAGGTGGCTGCTAGAAATCCAGGTACTACATATAGTTATTCTTACGGTTTTGAGGGGCATCAGCATTTGAGTGTCACGTAGTTGCTTATCTCATTTTTAAGGAAGAATAAAGAACTTCTGTAAAGCCTTTGACATCACCTTTCCCGTGCTTTTTCCCCTGTTGGGATTTCTCTTTTCCTGTACCCCAGGCTGTGATACGTAGGCACGCTTCTGTGCTAAGTTGCCTGGTGCAGCTCATCCTACAGTGCTGTGTCTGGGAATGGCTCATTGCTGAGTATCAGGATGCATAAAGAAAGGACTCTATTTTTAGGAGGTAAGATCCAGATACACTTACAGTCACTCCCAGTTCCTCCTGAGTGCTAGAGACATTCATTTCAAAGTACCATAAAAATTAAGAAATAAATATTTCTGCTTTGAAGCAAACATACGTCTGTGGAGCCAAACTAGGTGCTCAGATGCTTAGGTGATGTTTCCACTGGAGAACGGGGCTGTCCTGTCTGGGAACACAAAGCAGAGTTTGGCATAACACAGTGGCTCAAGAATTACGCACTGGCAGTTTACTTCTTACTGCTCTAGTTTAAGGCAACGCTGCAAGAAAATTAAATAACCACTGTGAGTCTTGACAGTCACTTTGCTTTTCAAGAAGCAGAGAATGTCTTTTGGGGAGATGTTAAAATACGAGTTTATATTTTGAAATAAGTGGCCTGAATTTCACATATGTTACCACATACATTGCTTTTTGAAAGTCTTACCCTCCTCTTTCCTGCTGCTGTCTCTGCTGCTCTTCACCATCCACATGGTATTAGCTTCCCACCAATGAGCATGACGGATCCCACGCCACTCACTGTGAGACTGCAGGCTAAACCAGCATGGAGCCACAGCAACAGCCATAGCACAAAGCATCCTTAGATTTAAGAACTCAGCCTGTGTTTTGCTGCTCCTGCCATTCTCACAGAAGCCTTTAATTAGAGAAAGCTCATCTTGTTGATTGTGCTGCTAGACTTGAAGCTCCAGAATCTACCACAAAAACAAGCTGGGTACCTCTGACATCCCATTTCACCTCTCCTGGCTTTGTTTCCCCCACCTGCAAGGGGCTCCCAGTGGGATCTTTGGACACTCTGCAAACAAGCTGGCCATTGGGACCTCCTGCAACCTGCAGGACTGGTCAAATGGGCTCAGCTGGATGTGCTCACGTTAAATTAACAGATTGCACCTTGCTGATGGAGACATGCCTTTTCCTTCCTCTGTAAATTATGAATGGTGATGGTTTGGGCTGCATTTCTTCTGAGTGAAAGCACTACCAGCTCAGTATTATGATTCACCGAGCAGCACATTCCTGTAATGGTAGGCTTTTAAAATATTTTATGGGGTATTTGTATGGGATGGAGTAAGACTAAATAGAATTGCATAGAACATTTTCCACAAAATTTGCTATAAACTTCTAACAGGGCAAATCTCATTGCAGACTAATTAAAGAGATCCTGCTGAAATGAAATTTGTCTTTATTGCTCTCACTTGAACAGTCTGGAATATAGCAGTATAAGCAGACCGAAGGATTTTTAAATCTTAAGATATAGTAGAAGTATTTAATAATATTTCCCAATGCTTAATTAAAAAACCAACATTGTACTAGGTCAAATCACCAAGGATCATCTTTTAAAGCTGATCCAATATTTGGAAACAAACTTTGCAGGCAGTCCCCACACTTTGTCACTTCCGCATGATGAGCACCCTCTGCAGGTGTCAGCATCCTCCCTGCAGCTCTGGTGAGCACCCAGTGCTGTGCAGACTGAGGGTTTGTTGTAAGTTCAGTGGTAGTGACAGCTATGAGAGGGTTTGAACACCTATGTGAAGTCTGAAGCTGTAGCTGTATCCTTGTGCTAAGAGAGAAGTAAGAGATGGTACCTGGCTTTAAATAGATGAGCTGCAGAGCTCTTCCAGCTTGTTCCTGTCTCCAGACTTTCACAAGTGCCCGGGTTCTGTGAGGAACAAAAGCAACAGATGCCATAAACTTCATCTGCAGGCCAGAGAACACATCTTCATATCTTCTGGTGTGTTTTTTTTTATTTTCCATCTTGCCTCCTGAAACTTGGAAGAACTATGAAATACTTGTAGTAGAGGAGAAAGAATGTTTTTAACGTGTGTGATAATTGCAGTGTCTGCCCTGGTGTGTACTTCATTATATGCTGATAGCTTATTAATTAAGAGCTTTATTACAAACACAGACACCTGACAATTAATTGAAAGAAATAGAAAAGTTTGAAAATTTTTGTGCTCAATACTTATGTAAAAATTACAAACAATTTCTCTTCCTGATATATAATGCTGATTTTTCATGCTGGAATGCTCTACCTGTAAAATTTCATCCAAGAGTGCATTTTAATAGCTGAGTTCTTAACCCTTCCAAATAAAAGAGTATAATGGAAATGATAGACTGAAATTCCACCCTTAATTTGAGCTCTGTGAGAAAGCCAGGGTATAACATTATTCTATTACTTTTTCCTTCTTCAAAAATGAATATGTACTTCTGTCACTTGGCTTTATGCATATTCATACACCATTTAGCACCCTTTGCTCAGCTGGATGAGATATTCCCTAGGTAATCTAGTTCATTTATCTTCAGCAGTGCAACTTGTGCATGGCATTATTCACCAGTGAGGTCTGTTAGACTGGAATGGGTGATTTGTAAAATTTTTTAGCTGTAATATGTATGTTTTTTCAGTTGTAATAAATTCTGAAAGCTGTATATTTAGATGTGAGTGTATTTCCACATGATAAAGCCTGGCTCAGTTCATGAAATACCATCTGTAGAGCTTTGCAGAGCCTGTCCTCTGCTGCATTGTCCCCATGTATGCTGGTGTGACCACTGGTGTAGAGTGATGAAGTGGTGTGATAGAATGGAATAGAATCAAATTCTGAATCCCCAAGCACTTTCCAATCTGTTATGGTGAATTCTCATTACTGGAAGGCAGCAGTGCATGTGAGCTCCAGCTCAGGTCACTCAGCTGAACAGGAACTTGGACTCACTTTGGGCTTCTCTGTCAGATTCTGGCACTGGCTGTGGAACAACTTGTGTGTTCTTTTGTCCGCTAGTAAGCGGCCACAGAAGGGGGAAAACAAGTTTCAAGTCCCTCTTGAAACCACCTAGATGGGAAATTGTCACTTTGGGGACTTTTTAATGATTCTCTATGGGTTTAGATTATCAGGTGTCACAGATTACTGAGGAATGTTGTTGCTCTTTAGCTTTAAACTTAAGGACAATCAGTGATTTATGCCTCACAGCTTTGGAGCACTTGATTTTGATTTAGGCTGTTCCCTGCCATTTGCCAATAGAAAGAGAATGTTAGAAATGAGCTGTGTCCCTGCATAAGGAAAATATCCTCTGGATGTAAACATCTCATCAGTGTAGGTCTGTCAACTTGCATTTCAAGAAAAAATTATGCTTTCTTTTCTCCTTCCCTTTAGGCAATGGTGAATCATTAAAAGAGCCTTTTGTTTGTTTACTGTGGGACTGACCCCATGGGAGCACGGGTGTCATGCATGATAGATTTATTGATGAATAATCATTTGTTTGGGGCTCTACCGTGAAAAATGGTTTGACTTCATGAGTATCACCTTCAGAAATTATTTAGAGCCTTCTCTGTTTAAATTATGAATCTTTGCGGCAAGGAGAATCCTTGACAGAAGCTGCCTGTAGGAACAGGAAACCTTCTCATATATGAGTAGCATTAACCAAGTAACCTCCCCAGGGTACATCCACATGGGCCAGACACACACACGGGCTCAGAACAAGCTGCAGTAAAGTAAAATGGTGAGCTGGTCTCTCTTCCCTTTTAGGATGTTCATACTCTCTGTAGCTCAGCTAAAGACAGTATGGAACTGATTGCAAACCAAATGTCCCTAGTACCTGGGCTGCCTGGCTTGGGGCTGCTTGCACTGTACAGCTCAAAAGTGAGTTAAATTACGTAGGAAAAAAAAATAAAAGATAGGGAGAGTTAGAAAATGTGAGCTTAATAAAGATGGAAGTGGATTCTAGTACTGGTCTGGTAAAGTCTCTGCAGAGTTAGTAGTACATATACAATTCAGAGTAGCTTAGCTTGCCCTGATTACAAAGCCTCTGAAGAAAAGCTTTACATTGATGCTTCATGAGTCGCTAAAACCTGCTGCTAATTGCTTTAGTCTGGAGGCCTCTCAGGGAAACAAAAACAAAGATCTTGCAGGTGTTTTAATCGGTGTTCACAGAGCAGCCCTGTTGTGCTTCATGGGTTTGATTCAAGCTGTTCGCAGTGCCGAGCTGGGAGGTGGCAGTGCTGTTGCCATCTATGCTCGGTGGGCGCTGCAGCCTCTCAAGGAGCCCCAGCAGGTGCCGGGGTTACAAAGCAGCCGGAGCCATGCCGGGAAAAAGCATTCCCCTCCTCCTGGTCTAGGATGCCAGCGGTGTGCGGCAGGTGAGCAAGCAGGTGATGCAGTGGGGGGTGGGAAATGAAGAACAGCAGGGAATGTACCACAGGCAGTTGCAAAAACATTGGAGAAGTTAAATCCACATCAGTTAACACCGTAACTGGTACTTGATGGCAGTGCTTTCCCAGCAGTGAATGTAGGTTACTTAAGAATGATAAAGTTACCTCTCCCAAAATACTGTTTGCTCTGGGGGTGGTTTTATGTCCTATAACATTTACTTGATCCATTATGAACAGCTCAAAGAAGTTTAAGACACACTATACAGAAACTGCAGTGCTTAGGAACACTGTATGGATATTGGATACATGCTGATGTTAATCTTGGCAGATAAAGGTAAGCCTTGAATACCTGCCATTACAAATTACAGTACATTTGTCACAGTACATTTTCTCAATAAGTTTGTATGAGAGAGCATTTTGTTTATCTGTCAGGCGTGAATTGTTTTACAAGAGAGAGGTAAACTAATCTGCTAAAATTAGCTAGAAATTAGGTAAATTATTGTGAAAACTGATGTTTAGCTGCTCCCTTTTGTGTCTTGCAGTACAGAGTTCTCTTGTGTCCAAATGATTATGGATTGATTCAGTTGTGCATGAATAGGGCTCAGTAATGTCAAAACAGAACAATTTTTTTGGCATTTACAAACCATAGTGCATATTCAAAGTATTTAAAAATATGAAAGTTTAGATTATAATCCACTGCAGTTAATATCAGCCACAAGTCACTGGTCAGTAAAGAAGGCAGTGCAGGACAAACATTTCCCTGCCTGTGTTAAAATTCTTGTTTGCTACATAAATGGAAAAATTGTCATCAAATGACATTTATAGGTCTCTAGGGTTGTTTGTGCTCAGGATATCAAGGCTGACTGTTGTATCAAGAATCAAGCCTGATCACCCAAAATATGAAGTACAGTTCTTATTTAAAGCAGAATGAAAGCAGAACTGGGTCAAATTCTTCCCATTGAAATTGAATTGAAAATGTGTGCCTGAATGTCTTCCACCCTTTGAAAATCCAACCTAGATACTTCATTTTAGGAATCATAATCAGTTAAACTTGTAGGGTTGGAGGAAAGTAGTTTGAATGTGTTATTTTCTGTAGAACAATTTTATAGACTCATATGATCCTTCATCATTGTGGAGCAACTTGAATTCATGGTGATAAGATGCTTCACTCAGGTGCTCTATCAGTTAAAATATTAACATTTCCTGTAAGAGAAGTGTAAGTCTGATGCTTGCTAATTTTTTTTCCTGATAGCAATTTTACACCTCCAAAGAATGTATCTTAGGGCCAGTGGGCACAGCACTGAAATGTGTGGTCTGCCTTAGCTGTGGTCTGCCTTAGCTGTTAGGCTGCTGCAAGTGACTCATTTTTCTTTACTTGGACTTTTGTACCTGGCTGTGTTCCAAAAAGAAAGCAATGATTTTGGTTTTCTCCATAAAATACTCCGAGAGTGTTCTATTAGTTAATATTTTTCTTTTTGCTTGCTGTGTCAAAATCTGATTTTTCTAACATAATCCATGCAAACTTAGTGCTTTGGGGGCTAGAAAATAAACTATTGGAATAGTCACTTTTTTTCTGGAAAACTTAGGTTTAACAAGAAGAAAGCAATGAGTTAATAAGTTACCCCGAATCTCTGAATTCATCTCCTCGGATTTCTGGCTAGCTTTATCTGCTAATGTCAGGCAATTTTCCCTCACAAAACCAGCCATATTCTATGCAGCTGCTTTAGTTTTGCTCTTGTGTTGACATATTTAAGGCAGGACACCTTTTCAAGTGTGGACAGGCTCATACTAGTGAAATTTATACAAAGAAAATGGTGAAGACCAACAATGCCAAATTAATGAATTACATTATCAATGCCTTATGGAAAGATCCATGAATCACATTACAGGATAAAGAACAAATTTTTCCCCTTTGCTTTTGATAGGAAAAGCAATACATGGTCTGAAGTCTAGCTTTGATATTTCTCTCTACTCTTCTCCCTCTCAAAGCTTTCTTATAACCAATAAAATTCAGAGGTTTGCCATATCTTATTCAGTGAGAAGGCAACTTAAAAACTAATATGCTGCGTTGGCACCAAGTGAAAGAAATTGATTTAGAAGATGACAGCAAAAGGGCCATGCTGAAATGTCTATAGCCAGGCAGTGTCACACTTCCTTGGAAAGCATTCAAATCAATTTCTCATGGATATGTATTCCTGAGGAGCTGTATCAGGCAAAAAAAAAACTTCCTTCAGGAAGCGCTGATCTGTCCAGTGGGCTCCCATCAGTGCACTTCCATGGTGCCACCCTGGAAAGATTTACTGGATTAAAACTACTTCTACATTTCTCTGGTGTGTTAGAGCAGTCTGTCTGAGGTGGCAAACTAGGCTGGAGCCCCTGGCACCCGGTGCTGATCTCAGCTTAAATCCTCATTTGTCACTTGGTCAGGGACAAGGCACATCCTCTTCAATTCACTCCAGTTTCTCCTCCTCCAGAACAGGAAAACAGTCTTTTTACTCAGGGTTCTGAAAAAGTCTCTGAGGAAGAAAGGATGAAACAGCTAGCTCATTGCTGCTGATACTGTTGTTACACTTTAGCTCAAAGCATTGGATTTAGATATCAGTGTGTAAGACCCTAATAAACTGTAGACACTTCTCTGTACTCATGCTGTATCATTGGCCATGCCAAGTTCAGGCTTTCACAGGAAGGACCAAATTTCTGGGGGAAGTTGTGGGATTTGTGGATAACAGTCTGAAGCAAATCACCAGCATTTATTTTTCAACATTAATGTCACCAGCCACAGGACAAGCGTCCCTCTTAATGTATTAGGGATAGCTGTATTTGGACTTGCACAATGGCCAGTTGTCCAGAGAGCCAAGAGATTATCGCAGGAAGCAGAATATTTTGGTAAACTTGCAACTTTGTGACAAAACCTTTTGGGATTTAAGAGTACAGATGAGGTTTTGGGAAGATAAACAATACCAGAGAAATGGAGATTATATCCATAAAGAAAGGCAGCAAGATTGGACTGTTTAGAAACTTGTCTTTTAAGAAATAGTGACTGCAGGTTTCATATTCCCAGGGAATGAGATTGCATGCGCACTGCAATACAAAAAAGGAATAATAATGTGAAATGGAAATAGAGCAGATGAGGGTGAAGGTTTTCTGGTTGCTGATCTTCCCTTCCTGCTCTGAATCACAGAGTGTGTCTGCAGAAAAAAAATGTTAGAAGTGGTTTCTGTTATTCTCCCTGGCAGACAGTGCTTAGTAAGTTGTTAACTTAGAGGCTGGCTTTTGCATTTTTTTAAAGAAGATCATCATCATTCCTCATATGCATGAAATCCTGTATATCACCTCTCTGCTGCTGAACTCGCTGCTGCTTTCGAGTTCATTATTTGAGGGATTAATTTTCTGTTCTACTTAATGGTTTTGTCTGTGTGGTTTATGGGGTTTGTTTTGAACTACAGCAAAATACACTAGCAAGCAATTCCTATATCTTCAAAATCATAGAATCATTTAGGTTGGAAAACATCTCTAAGTTTAAATTCAGTTATTAACCTAACAGTGCCAAGCCTCAGGTGCCTGTATACCATCCTTTTGGATGCATAGTTCACTTCCCGCTTCCCCTTTGCTATTAAGGAGACAACCCTTTGCTGTTTGACTAACCAAATTATATCCCTTCGTCTTTCCCATAAAAGTTTCCCAATAAATGCCTTAGTCTGTGCAGTCCAGCTCTGTCTTTGAATTACTGGATTCTTTAGAAGTCCTCTTTGAAGTGGATCCCACTCCTGAGCAATTCCTGTGTGTGTGGAGGTCAGGTGGCACTGAATCCAAAGTGAGTCACTCCAAGACCAGCCCCAAGCATTCATTTCTAGGTCCTCTGTAAGCACATTTTGTAGATGGTTCACATGAGGGTGCATTTGAAGGAGCCAAAGCCACTGCATTAGTTTATTCAGTTACAAAAAGGTAAATGCAGCTCTTACTAGGGTCTCTTGAAAAAGTGGGTTGAGCTCTCATGGGAAAAAAAAAATATGAAGACTATGAAAAAAAGAGTATCAGTTTTTGTCATGCTTTATTCCTGTTTCTTTGATGAAATGAATGGGAAACTGTTGCTTTCGACTTAAGCAATAATGCAACATTTTCATTTAGAACAGGATAAAATGTTTTGGGGGTCTTCCCCCTGAGACTTGTGCCTTGTTTCTAGTTTTTATCACTTATCTCAATCCACTTTTGTAATGATGAAAAGGAGAGAGCAGGAAAGAAGAAAACTGCAATAACTGAAACCTAAACTTTCCTCTGATTTTTATCAGCATATAATTTACTTTGATTGTCAGAAGGTTTTGCCACTCCAGCCATCTCTACTATTGATGAAGGGTATAAGGCAAAAGTGTGTGATCTGGGTATGTTTGAAACAAGGTAACATTGCTTAAAATTTAGTATTTTATAGCAAAACAAGCTGATGATTTGTAAGCAAATAAAATAGCATGTGAAGAGTATAGACAATTTTGCCAGTTTTCAGTCTGGTAGTCATTGGAGTATTATATCAGTGTGTCAGTTTTTCCTGGAGAAGTAAGCTGGGATTATTTGGTTTGGTAGCTTTGGGTTTGTTTCCCAAGTGTTATGGTGGAAAATTCTCAATATATTCTGATACATTGCAGTCGAATATGAAGGATTTTATTTCTCTATTGTTTTGCTGTCAGCAGGTCAGAACTAAGTTTTCCTGTATGTACTTATTTTTGAAAACAATAATGAACCCTCCAAACCAGACTTGTTTTGTTGATTCATTCTCAGCAATTCTTCTTGCACCTTGCAGTATCATTACTTAAACAAGAATTGTATTTTAGCAATATACTTCACTCTTTGCCAGTCTGGCTTGATGCACTCACGAGACAGTGAGATTTTACTGTTTTGGAAAGGCTGATGGGTTAAGTCTTTGAGCACAGACAGACTGAACTGAAAGCTATCTAAATATTTGTGTGTTCAATGCAGTCATTCACTGACACATCTTGTAGCAAGTGGCTGAGGTAGAAGAAGAATCCTGGCAAAACTTGGGGTGGGATCCACAGCTGGCTACCACCACTTTGCTCGGGATCATCTTGGGCATACCCCCCTTTGAACACACCCCACCACCTGCGAAGGTCTGGCTGGCTGGGCCTGTTCTTTCATTTTCTTTGACTTTGGGCACAACAGTGGCTGTTGTAGGCTCTGCACTGCTCGTGAAGCTCAGGTTTTATGAGTACCGGGCTGAAAGGTGAGCAGTGATGCCTGCCTTTGAACTCAGAATTCCAAAGTGTCGTCAGCATCCCCCTTGTAATTGTGCTGCAGCAGAGCTGAGCTGTGGGCTATGGATACATTCCAGGTGCTCCTTTGCTCTGGTTCTGTATGATATATGACACTAGAGATTAATTAATTGAATATTTTATTTAACAAAGATTAAAATAAATTAGTAAGCAATGTACTGCCTTGCCTGAACACCCAGTAAGTACTAGTAGTTTTCATTATTCCTCAAGAAATCATTGACTGTTTTATGTGATGCAGTAATATATTATTCATAGGCAATTTCATTGGTAACATTATTGTGGATTCTCAACCTAGCAAGAATGTACATAAAGACGTGAAATCCTAAGGAAGAGAAAGGTATCTTCCATAAAAAATGAGAATGTACAGAGCACATTCATACACACAGAGGACTACAGATCAGGCAAATGACTGATTCTGGTGGTGAGTCTTATTCTTAAAGCATGCCTGCTACTGCTCATTATAATGTACTAATCTCCCTCAGTTTCTTAATGATAAACTGTAAATATCTACCTGAAATGTTGTTCTCTGCCTGAAGCTGGATATTTTCAGTCCCATTGTTAGCAATGCACCTGTATTTATTACATGGAGGAATGTCTGCATTCCCATTCATTTTACTCACCAGGCTTGGGAGGTAAGATTGTGCACCTGGAGAAACTCATCTGCGTAGCTCAAAGTCTCATCCTCTGCAGTGGCAGGACGCAGCACACAGAATTGTGTACCCCGCGCTGTCATCTAAGGAGGACTCAATTTCATGGTGTCTCTGGCAATGTAAAGTAGCAGTGATTCAGAGACATTTGTTCCTCCTCCTCCTGGTGTGAAGATGCATAACTTTTCTGGCATCAGGGCATCTGGCATCATTTCACCTATTATCATTTCAGACCACGTCATCAACCATAATTCTGCCTTTCCTCTACCTTGGGTTTCACATTTCCTAGCCTGAATGCTGAATCCAAGGCAACTTCTTGTCTTGCCACAGCAGGTTTTTGTCAGCAGCATGCTTCCCTCTAATCCGTGGTTCTGCAGCATTGTGAAATCGAGGAATGAACCTTTGTTTCAATGGTAGCAGATGCTACTTTATGCACTTATACACATAAAGTAGCACTGCTACTTTATGCTTCCAACCTGAAGCACCACCCAGCTGGCTTGGGTGCTGCCACAAGGGATGAACTGAGCTCTGCCTCACCTGCTGCACAGGCTTAGTGCAAGTTCTTGTCTGCCTTTGGGGACCTTGGCGCTGTGACTGTACCATAGGCATGCTCTAGAGCTACTGCCCTGCCCATTATCAGACCAGAACCTGTCTAAAGGCAGTGAACCTTGTATTTCACATCAACAGTAGAGGTCTAAAACTGTCATTGTATCCTGCACAGTGTGTCCAAACTGTGATCTTGTGGAATGGACTCATAAACCGAGACCTTATGATACTTGCACTGAGTGCAGTGTAAAAGCATGTTGTGTTAATACTTTTCTTTTTGCGCTATGTCTTATGGTTGTCCTTGAAACCTTGCAGGAGGTGTTGTTATCTAACTGAAATACATTGCTATGAGAGCTTACTACACTGCACTGGCCTCTTTAGAAAGCTTTTACCATTTCATAAATTAAATGTATGTTTGTCCTTCTTTAATTGAAAAGTTGTTAGGAGTGAAAGGTTTGTGTGTCTGAATTGTTTGAAGGCTGCTTTGACTTTTGGTTGCCGAGGAAACTGTTTTAATGTAGAATTGTATTCTGACGACTTCAAAGTGTCTGTCATGGTTCGTGCATTCCTTGGGATGGGAACTGTTTTGGTGGGAAACTGTTTCAACGTAGTTTAGTCGCATCCGGGTTTGGCATATCCAAAAAGTGCTGGTGGGACTTCAAGTTTCAGCTGGCACTAAAATTTCTTGGGCAGTTCTATGTTCTGTATGTATCCAGGGCTAGACCCAACACCAAAGCTACTGACTTGTGACTTTGGAATACATGCACCATCGTGTTACCCTGTATTCTGACTCATATCCTCAACTTCTTCTATTATTCTTTTGCCTGTTCATACAAGTGGAGTATGCACCACTGATGTGGTGATTATGTGATTATAATGGAGAATCTTCACATTAAAGCCCCTATGAAGATGGGAAAACTGCTTTGTACAGGAACTGATGAAATCTTACATGAAGAAGGCAAAGGAGGTGATGGGTCTACAGGTCTGCAATCCTCATCCGTCTCATGCCCAAAGTGTTGGAAAAGAGAATTAATCCATCTCTTAGAATCCCATGTTGAGACTAGGATGCCTCTTCACCCTCCTTTCAGGCCACTGTGTTGTTCCCAAAGATGGGTGACACTGGTGCATAGGATCTTCCATCTGTAATTTAGAGCTGAGCCATCAAAGTGTAGAGTATGAATTTACTGAAGTTCTTGGAAATACTGGCTTTACTCTGGTCAAATCATGGGATTTTTAGGAATGCAGCCTCTGTCTTGACTGCTATTCTCATTTTTTCTGAGGCTGGGATAAAAGATCCATAACTTGACTGGACTCCTCCCGCAGCAGGGCCTCTCTTCTCTCAAGCTGTCAGAACTGCAGAGCAAATGGATGCTGTGGTGTAACTTCTGGGGCAGGAGACACAATTAAACCCAGTTCTGCAGGGGAGGCATTTCCTTTTCACAGACAGATATCAGAAGGTTGAGTGGTAGACACTTCTTGCCCCCATTGCAGCATTTAACAGACTATTTGGAATGGTGTGGGAAGCCCATCAGTCCAGGTACTGGGCTGAGAAAATAGTGAGGAGGGGCAAAACTCTTCTATCTCATCAGCTCAGACATCTGCCAGCCAGAAGCAGCATCAGATCATGCAAGTAGCAGAAGTGGCTTTCACCAAGAGTTCTCTCCCATGTCAGGAGAGAACCTTAACAACCTTATCTACAGTAGTAGTTATGGGGAAAATAGCTTTTAAAAAAAGTGTATTTTCTCCTGGAGGCACATCCTTACATACCTTTTATGTGGAGCATGAATGAGTTAGTACAGAGGAAGAACTCACTTCAATAGAAGGTTCTGCTGTGCAGCAAAAGGCCACAGCTGCATGGACGTGAGCCTCCAGCCTAGAAGGAGGATTGCACATCAGCTTTGGAGGCTAATAAAGGCATGACCTTCTTGCTTAATGAAAGAAAAATTTCCCAGGAGATGCTGTTCCCTGCTGGCTGTTTTACGTTTTCCCAGTCACAGGCCACAGTCCAGTCCCTCCTTTGCAATCAGCGGCACTTGTGTTGTCACCCGAGCACCAGCTGGGGGAGGGAGGAGGTCTGGCTGGATGTGAAGCTCTAGGTGAACGATCAGGAAATATTTTTCAGGCAAGGGGGTCAATAAAAAAGGCTTTTATTGCAAAGGAAGCATAGGACATGTGGAAGTTTAGCAAAGAGCATTCTTGAAGGCAGCTGGGAGATGTGGGTGATGAGCCCTGTGCAGCCAAACGCTTTAAATGTCCTGGAGTTTGTGCCACCAGGAGCAAGGCAAGGAGGCTTCAGGACATCTGGGCCTTTTTTTCAGTCCTGGTAAAATATAATAATTATTACATTGAATGAGTTTTGAAGGTTCAAGAGCTAAACTGGACCATAGGATTGAGTCATTTGGAGAAACCTATGTGAAACTGGTACACTCATTTTGGTTTTGTCACGGTCCAAATAGTTCCTGAAAGTGAATTGATTTCTGGGGTGCTATTTTGGAAGCAGTGGGGGAGAGAAATCTTGAATAATGTCAAAACATCCCATTTTGAATCTGCAAAGACTCCATTTGGGTGGAGGGTTTTTTGTTTGGTTGATTTTTATTGGGGTTTTTTTGCTGATTTTTTTAATGGCATCGTTATAATGCAATGTATAAATGCAATCTAATTTATTTTATAGCACAATGTTCGATCAGTCCAAAGCAATTATTTTTCTCCTAAAATGTCATGTTTAATTTTGCCTCTTAATGAATTCGGAATTGGAAATCTCAAAGCTGTTGATGAAACCAAATGTTCATCATTTTTTTGGACAGTTCTATTCAGGTGCTCTACATTTGGCTGTGGTAGAGTCATTACATAGCACAGACTGCAGTGTCTTCCTCCTACCCTGAATCTTCATTGATTGGGGTGAAATCACTTCAGAAAAGAAGGGCTTTTTCCTGTGTAAACTGTGAAGTGGAAAGGAGTAGTAATTGTCATCAAGTTTTCCAGGGTCTACTACAGTACTAATTCAGGCTACGTATCTTGTAACAGGCATTAACAACAACTGTATATATAATAAGTTTGACACGTTTGAGTTCTAACAACCTTAAACTCCAGGGATTCAAGCCAACTTCATTAAAACGGTGGAAGAAAACGTTAGCAAGTCATTTTAAATGGTGTTGGCATATATACACCTTTTGACTTGAATCACTTACTGTTGTCCCAGTAATTCAGTCTGGGTTTTCTGGCACACTGTGTGAATGTAAGGAGGAAGTGGTAGAGTTCCCTTAGACTCCCACTGATGCTTTGGCTGTTATCTTTGCAGTACTGCTCCCTCTGTGTGTGAGTGTATTTATTTTTATTTATTTATTTATTTTATATATGGGGAAAAGCTTGTGGTTTTTCACATGCAAAGTAGTATGGATCACAAACCCAATTTTTAAAGGCTAAGTCTTTCAGGTATTTTAGGTCTTGGTTGCTATGGTAGGTAGTAGGGCTTAAATAATTCTGCTGTCTGGACATGTATATTTGTCTGTCTAACAGTTTTTGAAGCTGGTGGCCAATTTCAATTATATTTTGAAGAGAAGCAGAGGTGTCAGAGGGACTGCACTCATACAAGTTTTTAAGGATTAGTGGCTCATAGAGGAGCCTCAGCCAAAGAAAGCTAACCCTTTGTTAGACAGCAGGAAAGCATACAGAAGAAACACTTGTGGACCTGATTTACTAGTTCCTATGGCTCATTCAAATTATTTGTTTAAATCTGAAATACACCTAATTTATACAGAGAGCAGTGTGTCTACACGTATTTGTCTGTTATACACATGCATATAGTTCACTGAAATCCTTCCAGAAATTAATTGTGCACCTTCTTGCTTAAAGCAGAACCTCAGCTCCATCTGCTGGCCCTGTGATTGCTAAGACAAAGCTGCTGAAATACGTCGTCTGTGATTTTGCATTTTGTCTAGTGAAAAAACATAAGCATAGAACCAAGCACACAGAGTGTTAGCTCCCTCGAGATAGATTTTATCTATAACAGAGAAGGCCCTTATCTTTTGATTCCTTTCTTTAAGGGGGGTTGTTTTTCTGAACTTAGTGCCCTTAGAGATCAGGAGGCTTTTTCTTCAATCATGAGCCAAAAAACTATTTAGGAAAAAGGGAGAAATTTCCCTCTACCTCACCTCCATCTCTAGAGAGCAGAAGGTAAAGGTTTACAAGGAAGGTCAAATATTATAGCTGAGTTGCAATGTCTTCCTGATTTATAGCTCATGTGACCCTTGGAACAAAGCTTCAAGCCAGCTCTAAAAACAGAAATACTCATGGACTGGTATAGCTAATTCTTCACTAACAAAACATTTTGATAAAAGTCGATGCTAAGAGTGGGTATTTTCTTCTTTCATTGCTTTTTCTCTGCTTATATTAGGAAGTTGGGCCTAGATTTTCTGTTTTGTAGCTGATTTGTAGCAAGAAATTATTTTTATTCCAAGTGGAATAACAAAAAAGAATTCTGAAATTAATCTTTTATCAAAAATTAGTGTTAAATCTGACAGAGTTTTTGTTTTGATTTCGGTCATGTGTTTTTAAAAGGAAAAAATTAGGGCAATACTAAAAATTAAAAGAAACAGTTCCGTTCAAACAATAGGCCGGGCTTCACATTTTCAGTAAAATAAATGATGTAAGTGGATGAAACATCTTTTTGGTGGAAAAAAAAAATGGCTTGTGGCAGTGAGCTGTGCTGTCTCTGATTTTGCAGGAACATGAGGGCCTTGAAGTAGGGCAGTGAGAATTAGTATAGGCATGCATAAGGTCAGCTGAAAATTAGCTCCTCTGCTCTTTTTCCGTTGTGAATTGATACAACACCACTACTAAAACTCTGGGCTAGCTCATGTAATTTAAATACATTCTAAACTGAAAAAAATTGTTTTAAAAATGTTAAAGTTAACCTGATTTCCCTCTGCCTGCCACTGTCTTCTGAACTTGACTAAAACTCGATGACTGTTTGGATAGGCTCAGAAGCATGTCTTTAAATTTTAATAATGTGGCTGACATGTAATTCTTCACCCACTTATTGGCAATTAGCAGAATTGGTGGGTCATCATTCAGCTTTCACTTCCTGTTTTGTGTATTACATGTGGCCCTGAAAGTGGAAAACCTTATACTTAAGGTGCTGAGGAGGAGGAGGAGGAGGAAGAGATTGTGACCTAGTCTGATGAGAGGAAAGCCAAATCCAGCTTCTTGAGCGTGTACTTGCTGAGAGAAGAAGCGAGGCCCAAGACTGTGATATGGAAGCAGTAATCCAAGACTGGAAGTCATTATTCTTTGTACTGTCTTAGTCCTTCGGCACAACCTGTCTCAACTTTATAGCAACATCCCCAATGCTCTTAGTGCTACAAGCAGTGAGCAAACCTGAACCTACACAGAGGAGGACTGGAGAAGGGCGAGTCAAGACATTGCAAAGTGCAGCAAATACAGCCAGGTAGAAGGAACTTGAGTCAAGAGTCTGAGTAAAACCAGCACATCTTGCAGGCAATTTTAATTCTTAAGACATTCAAGTTTGCTGCAGAGGTGCCTTCACTGAGGTTTATGGTCTCCATGTGCTCCTGGCTTATGTCGCACTTACCCATCGCTAGGCATTTGGCAGTGGAGCAGGTGCACGTTCTCTCCTTTTTATACATTGCACTTTCCTATGTATGGGGAAAAGCTTTATATATCCACAAAGAGTTTTATATGCCTTGGTGACATTTAATCTACATACTCTCCTCTACTTCTCCATTTTCCTAATGAACAAGCTGTAGGCTGCATATTTTGCATACATTAATGCTTTGTCACTTCGAACTCGAGGCAGAAGACTGTTCCAGGCAGAAATACCATCTTGTTCCTGTCACAAGTCTTAATACAGGAGAATATAAAAAAACACGGCATTTGGAACCTTTTCACCAGTTTTAAGCAGCACAGGGTGTTTTCCTGTCTCATCTGTTTATAATAATGCTTAAGATCTTAAATGAGAGCTGTTTCTCCATGTGGGAAGCACCGAGTTCATTAATAATAAAAGGCAGCCTTTTCCAAAGCTGTGTACAGTCATGATAGACTGTGGCCAGGAAATGTTCATCCCTCTTACCAGGAATTGGTGCAAAAATCACCAGATACGACCAAGGTTACACAGCAGTTTTGTCAGAAGGGGGATTTGAATCTCTGCTTCCAAAAATAAGAACGTGCACACATGCACAAAATGTAATAAATTCCTTAAGACTGAGGCTAACTGAAACAATTGTGTAGTCTGCTGCTAGGCAGTTGTAAATGGTGTGCTCCAGAGAAGGGAGATGTGCAAAATGGTTAAACAAAGCCCATGTGACAAAACTATTCCCTCATTTCAGCCACTTGCACCTTTAAGTGGATGCTGAATGTATGTTTGAAAGATGGCATCTGCAAGACAATATTTTCCCGAGAACAAACAAACAGTCTTGTTGGGAAGCAAAGCTGTTTAGTGTTTCCTATTCCACTCATGAAATGGAGGTGAACTTTTCTGGCATTTATAAAAAGAAACAAGCCCAGAGGACTCAAGAGAGCAATCATACTTGCACATGTTTGTGTTCACATTCAGGTGCAATGGGGGATTGTGGTATAAGAAGGCCAGATATCAATCTGGGGAGGACAGACTTCTCAGGACAGGCTGGAAGGATCCACCAAAAAAAAAAAAAAAAGGCATCACAGCACATGGGGATCCCTTGGCTTTCCCCCACTTCTGAGCAGCCCCACTTCTGCTTCACAGCATAAGGTGCAATCCCTCCATGTACTTGCGTGCACATTTTCAGTGTGGCATTAAGGAACAAGGCTCTCTATGTACAGAGGCAGGATTTGTTGAGGGAGTATCCCATGCTGCCTCAAAAAGGGCACTGACTTACAAGTTCACCGTCACACATCCCCACAGAGACCCTGAAATGTCAGATCTTTAAGGATACAGTAGATCTAAAATATTTGTTTTAGAAGGAAAGTGGTCTTGCCCTGCTGATCTGTAAAGAACATGGAAAGGATGATGACTTGACAGGTAGATAAACACACAGCATACACCTCTCACATCCCCTTAGTGATCATCAAACCTTTTTTAGTGGTAGGGAAGCCTTTTTGGGGGGTTGGCTTGGGTTTTGGGTTTGCTTGGGGGTTTGTTGCAGTTTTTTGGGGGGATGAGAGGAGTTCATTTGCTTCATGCAAGCAGAGAAATGGACAACAAAAAGCCAGAACTGTGTGTTCATAGCACAGCATGTCTGTATTATCATCACCACCTTTTCTGTGGAGATTGCAGTGTTTGGAAGCATTGCCTTACAGCAACTCACTAATAATTGTTAGGTAGAGATCACAGGGGCCCTGTGGCAGTAGAGGAAGTGTTCACTTTCTTGTGTAGTAGTTAGCTAAAGCCTGACCTTTTGATCTTAGTTTGACCAAAAAGGATAAAATCAATCATGAAATTAATATATATTCCCAAATCGAAGTGTGTTTCCTAATTGGCAACTTTTACTGCACTGCAGTACCAGCTTTCAACACACTTGATGCGATTTTGACACCTTGCAATTTGGTCTGTGGAGTTCTAATGATTGTAGGTGAGGTAACATTGATTTTAGGCTTATTTTTCTCCTTTGCTGTTTTTCTTAGTCACCTGCCATGGCATCTGAATATACACACATAAAATGAAGTGTTGTTCAATCGTGCCATAGCCGTGGCACTGTCATTGCCTCTGAGCTTCCCTCCTTTGATGTTAAGAGAGCCTGCAGAGCCCAGGCTCCTGGCTTAAGCATCAGAAGGAAACTGCGTAATGCAGGCTATCGGAATAGCCTTTTGCTGCCCCTTGTCATCGCTTGTAAGGCTTTCTTGAAGTCACATGTTTACTTAACAATGACATTTTTAGAGGAATCTTTAGCAAGAACCCAGTGGAATTCAGATTGGGAGTGTCTCTGAATACCTTAACTTAAATATATTGTAGTTTTATGTAGATATAGAGGGCAGCTGTAGTGGTAGTTTGGGTATGTGTGTCTCACTGGTTGCCTGCTCTGTGAAGCTATTTGCACAGAACAAGAAATATGACAGTGGGTGTAATGAAAACATTGGGAGCTCTCATTAGGGCTGGCTGACCTTTCCGTCTGAGCTGTGGGTCTGCAGCAGGTTCCATTAGAAGCAAATGTCCAAGGAACTGTTTAAAATAAGTGGTCACTTATTTTAAGTGACAGCAATATTAGCAGCAGTATCCCTCTGCTTCATAGGCAGCCTCACACAGACACTTCCCAGTCCATAGAAAAGTAATTTTTCAGGATCATAGAAATACCAATACTGTTACAAAGAAGAATATTTTTCACTATGGTGAAAAATTCACATGCTTTACCTAGCATTAATTTAATCAAAATATTAGACACACCAAGTTGATAATTTGACCTTGGCTTCTGAAAATTTTCAAATGACCCTAAAGGAAGCTTGGGCCAGAGAAGATAGACCAGTCAATCAAGTTTATCTAAACTGACCTTTTGAATTACATTTATTTGTACTGTGATTGTTGAAGAGCTGAATTTTTACCACCCTTCCTTGGAACAGGTTGTTATTTTTGGCATCAGTGTCTGTGTTATCATTGATGTCTGATCACTTTGTCTGTGTGTGGCAGCCCCATTCCTCTTCTCGTGGTCTACCACAACCACTGCTCCACTCAGAGACACTGGGGAGGGCAGGACTTGGTGCCCAGTTGTAGCAGCAGAGACTCCTCCTCAAGGAGCTTCTGATTAAGATCACGAGGCAAAGTGCTGTTTAATTTAAGGAAAGATAATACCCAGAGGTGATATATTCAGTCACAGCTTAATTGAAATCAAAGAGCACACAAAAAGGTGAGGGAGAGAGCAGACAAAAGGTTAAGCAGAGCACCTTGTATCAAATGTTCAGCTGAGGATTAGCTGTTGATTGTGGAGCATCAGCCAAAAATCAAGTTTTATTGTGTGCCCTACAGTGATTTCTGTGTTCAAAATGAAATCAGAAAAACAGGCACTTGTTTATCTCCATAAGTTATTGCAGCATGTGTGACAAGAAAATAAAGAAGTCATAAAATATTATTAGCGCTTTCTTTTTATTGATTTCTGTGTTTCTTTAGCTGCAGGAAATACTGGAGAAAATTTATGGCTCCAACCTTTAGTTTAAAAATTAGTGTAATTGTTAAGCTGTGGGATTATGAACAGCTACTTATTGAACAGTAACAAAAGGACAACCTTTAAAGAAAACACCTAATATTCTGCCTGCATCAGGAAACTTTCACACAATAACAAGAGCTGATCAGTTAGAGTAATAATCTGCTTTAAAAGGGGAATGTAGATGACAGTAAATAAGAACTGTTGAACAGGCAGTGCAAGGCACATAATGAGGGTGTTTCAAAGAGATTTGCAGTAAATACAGGGGGTGTTTTTTAATAACAGGATGTTTACAAGTTCCTCTCACTTTTTACTCCTGAGTCCATCACAGTAATTCTGCTAGCTTAGATGGCACAGTAATCAAGTCAAGCCTGATGAGAGTTAGATTTCTATTTTAAATCACACCCACTTCATCCTCCTAGTCCACTTTTGAAAATGTTTCCTCCACAGAATGCTTGCTATTCTTTCAGAAGAGTTAAATAGTGGGGGCAGTGGCTTTTCAATTAAGCTGTTGGTTTATGTCAGCCTTTGTGGCTGACACTTCATCTGTCCATAAATTTTTAAGCTGCCATTACAGTGCTGTTGTATAGGGGAGTGATGCCTCACTTTGCCCCATCCAAAGTATCTTCCCTTTGCATGAGTGCCATCTACCCAGATTCAGAAGAGACTATTTAAAAGAAAATACTTTTAAAGGTTATTTCTTGTTTATTGTAAGATATTTCTGTTCTTAAGGCATCTTTCATCTGATGATTAGCATCAAAGCATTTTGTAAGCCTTGATTCTTGAGCTTTCTCAGTAGTCTCAAGGTATTTTTAGAAAAAGGTTTTGGATAGCTCAGGGTTGAAGCTTACTTCTTAACAGCACAGAGCAAGGTGACACAACAGCTTGGGCCAGGATTAAAAAGACAAGTGATGGTTGGCTAAAACTTCAAGAGGAAGCTGTTGTGGAGAATGGAATAAATGAGTTGAGTGTTTCACAGGCAATTGAGACCTCCCTCTCTTTCACCTTCATCTTATCTTGTCCACAAAGCTCTGGAGGAAATAAAGAACTGGGCATTGAGCAGAGACTGCAGAAAACATTGTTGAGCTTGAAAATAGAAGTGTAGATGGAGAACAGCAGTGCTGGGTCTAAGGTCAGAGCCACTTATGGGAGACCAAGGGCTTGGAATGTTCTGTCATGGACATCAGATGCATTGGATGAGCAGCAGCACAGCTGGAATGTGTGGTCCTTCAAAGTCCTCCATGTTGCTGAGAACTGGGAAAAATCCAACAGCACACAGGAGAACTGCTCAGGTTCTGGTAAGGCAAGCCAGCCAGGAAGGGAAAAAGCAAGTCACCATCCTTCATCAAAAGGGACGAAGCCAACAAAGCCATCCAATTCTGGCCCTTACCTGTTTCTGCTGGTACAGTAGAGCTGAAAAACTGTTATTCAGTGTTAGCTATAGGTCCTCTGAGATGCTTAAACACACTCTATTTCACACTAAGAAATGATCAAAAGAATATCATTGGAGCCTTTCACTATAGAAAAATTGAATGAGTGCCCAGTCTTTGCAAGACAGAATGGGCAGATGTGACCATAGGTGCAACAAATACCATCCAGTGAATCACCTCCTCTTGCTGATTTTCAGACATGTTTAGCACCTCCACAGGGAAAATGGTTTAAAGAGCTCTATACTCAAGGGAGGCAGATTTCTGAGTGGCTTGGCACTCTTTGGGAGCAACCTATTCCCCATGCATCGTGAAGAGATGTGGACAGGGTGAGCTGGCAGAACATGCTCTGACCCACTACAACAGAGACATGTGTCTCGGTCATCAGTAACTAGCTGTCAGTCCTTAAAGATGATGCTGAAGTGGAAGAGATTTGCAGCCTGAGAAAATAATGGCCAAATTTGTTTAACATACTTTACAACAATGGTTATGTCACATAATTTTAGGTAAATCCGGTTCGTTAGAGGCTGAGTCTCTGCATTGAGTGCTGTAGAAGCCTGAAGGAATCACAAAGAATTTGTCTAATTGGCATCATAGATGAAGGCTGCTGAAGCATTGGGAACGACCGGATCTTCCGCACCAGTAATGATCTTATTGCCATAGTTACAGTTGTCTGACTCTCCTGCTCCCTGCAAGCCAACAAATTGCATTAAGAATATTTACAAAACCTTGAAAGTCTCACCTAGGGTACAAGCAGTTGAACAGCTGCCTAAAAAGCCAGTTCTGCCAATAGTCATGCCCCAATCCTCCTTCAGCTGTAGGGGAAGCCCTCATCGTCTGTGAAACCAAAACATCTGTGCACTCCTTAATCTGGGCACTGGCACCCCAGGGACTCCTCCAGCTTTGTGGATGCTGAGCAGGCTGAGCCCTTTGGAGGACTATGAGGTAAAGTAAAATTCCTCGTGCACCTTCCTTCCTAGGGAAAGAAGTGTAATTCTTGCAAACCTGTTCAGATTAGGACAGGGGCACTGAGATGAGAGTGAGCTGGTGTTGACTTGTCTGGGCAAGGCTGAAATGATTTTTCTTTCCATGAGATGAGAGCTGTGAAATTTGAGCCATCTTTCATTTCCCATCATGAAGCTGTGCTCTACCGGAACAGGGCAGGGGTACAACAGCACAGGCTGTGAGTAAGAGCCAGAGAAAGGGCACTTATCACTCTTGACTTAAGAGCCTCAACTCTTGTTCTGAGAATTAAAGAATAGGAGGCTCAAAGGAATACGGTTACTAACCCACTATGGCACTTTTAATGCCAAGTCATATTCCAACCCTTAAGATTTGTATCCTTTTTTTTTCCCCTCTCCATCCTTCTCTTAGCAAGTAATAGTAGCTTCTTTTTCCACTTTTTCCATTTTAAGCCCCTCTTGTCTCAAACTGGTTGGTAAAGAGGGTGGCCTGACTTTGGTGCCTCACAGGTATTAAGATGAATTTTCCTTTCCAAAGCACTTAGTCTCATTTCCTGGCTTGTTAGGATCTGTATGGTGATTGGGGTAGTTTCAGCATACTCTCTAATCCTGTGTGTGTCTTTTTCCATGGAAAATGTGAGGATGTCATTGTCAGGCATGCACAGCAACGAGACTGCTGAGCATTCTTGCATGTATCTTCTCCTTATTTTGTAAGCTGACTTGGTAAATTAAGAATGAGTTTCATACAAACAGACTTCCAAGGCATGACTTAATACAATTAATGGGATAGGCAAAGGGTCTTTTTATCAAGCACACTGTCTTTGTGCTCATCTGCCAGCTCCTTTTATGGACTCACTTAAGGTGAGTCTGAAATGCATTCCAGGTTTCAGGAGAAGCATCCATTTGAGTCTTTTAATTGAGGTCAGGAGAGCAGAAGCAGCAAGCAAACTCTGGAAAGGGGAAAAAGATGTCAATGGGTCTGAGACAAGCCTTGTTGCAAAGGGGCACAAGTTGGGAGAGAGGCAGGGCATATCTTTTTCTGATAGTTTGCTGTGACTTTTGTGATGCTGTCCATGAGCCTCTCCCTCCCTCTCAAGCACAGGGTTTTCCCTCTGGACCATTGCTACGCAGGGCTCTGAGGGCACAGCAGCTTGCAGAGGGGAAATTTCTCAGTATTTCATGGGAAATGCAGTCCACTTAGAAGCCCTCGACTTGGAGAGAGGCCCTGACACAGAAATACCCATGGGGAGCCACAGTGGTATTCCCAGTTAAGTGTCAGTGGCACCTGACAGTGTTCAACTTCCCAAAAAAAAAAGAAAAAGTTTTTCATGAAAAATGCTTTTCTCCATCTTTTTTCCAAGCCTTTGCATACATCTTTTGCACAATGGAACCTTATTATCCAGCAGTGTGGAAGGGATGAACTCTGCACCTGCCCAACGTGCTCCACACTAAGTGCATTAAGCTCACCTCCTTGGCCATATGAATTCATGTTTTGAACTGTCACCTGTAGCCAATTTCATAATGGCCATTAATGTCATCTAAAAGTACATGTGTATTGAAAAAGGAGGGAAGCAAGCACTCTCCTTCAGGTGATTGAACAGCTGCCTTGTCTGCCTTGTCTTGGCAAAGTTGCTACTTTCCTGTGAAACCATGGATTGGGATTTTTTTGCTTGTTGTGTGAATTTACAAAGGTTGCATCAGGCATGGCTTAGAAGGCATTGGGTCAACAAAATACAAGAACTCATGCTGTATTATGCCTTTCACAAGTTGTTTGAACAATGGGTCAATTCTCAGTTATCAGTAGTTTGCAATGAGAGATCAGGCTGTGGTCTTTGATATGGTTTTTAAGTTGACCCCTACTGGTTCAACTGTGCATGCAGAGGATGTCTGCAATCTCATCTTCAATTTATAACCAAGCTGTAGGAAATAAAACCCCCATGCCAAATAAATTATAGAATACTTTGTTTTACTTAATCTTGCCCAGCAAGCTAAAATAAACATGCATCCTTAGATGTACCAGTAATTCATGTAACATGATAATTACTCAGTGTGCAATCATTACATTTCCAATAGCACTCATTACCCCAACAGCTCTCAAGCATTTCTGCAGGAACACTTGGCTTGTAGCTATGATACCATTTTGCAAATTTCTGGAGGCATTTTTTTGCTCTGACTAGCATTGATTGCATTTCATTTACCTTTTTGCCCCTGCTATTGTTTATTGGCAAGAGTTTATCAATTAGCTCAGTCAAGATCCCAACAAAAACTACTGTTTCACTCACTAAAAATCAATAAGGAAACTCAATAACTCTCTCCAAAACCCAATAAAGAAGCAGCAAATAAAGTGTTCGCAGCAGATGTGTGCACAGGGCTTTGGTTGAATAGTTTATCTGATGAAAAAATTATGGTTTTTGTTGATTTTAACTACCTACCAAATGCAGCCTGAACTTGCAAACAGTTTGTTCCTGCCTTGCCCTTTTGCTTTTGTTTCAAAATACTGAAATAAAGCTGGTGTTTTCAAAGAGGAAAAAGATAGTTTAGAAAATGTACCTGAGATAAAGGTTATGGAAATATGAAAGTACTACTATTTTTGAAGGTTAAAACTATGCTAAAACCAAGCCACAATATTGTGTGCAGGGATGGGAAGCAAGAAAAAGCAATGTTATGCTGCTCAGCTCAAACCAAAGCAACCACTCTTTGCTTTGGTCTGAGTCACTTCCAAGTGACTTTGGAATTGTTCTTTTGACCTCAGTGGACATCCGTTCCAGGTGTTAAAAATGGGAGTCCATCTGCAGTATATTTTTGGGGACATGGGCTAAAGCTCATAGCAGAAAGCAATAAGAAATTATTTTGTATTGTAGTTTGGGATGAAAAATTTGAGAGAAATATATCTGATGATAAGCTAACTAATTCTAATGCAGGAGCAGTAGGTGTTTTCAGCAGAGTTACAGCAGGATTAGTTTTCAAATGCCCTTTAGATATGGGCAACAATTCTTGCTCTTTTATACTACTTTGGCAGCTAGAAGCTTCCAGCCAAGCCAGGATCTGGTATACTGTGTGATGCTGTAAAGTTTGTGCACACAGTGCAAGACATTTCTGTCCCAGAAGATGTGGTAAAATAAGCAGATAAGACAAAAATATTGGGATAAAGGAAATATTTTTTATTTTTGCTTGTTCAACTGATGAAGATAGGGGAGAAGTTAAGAGATACTTCCTGATTACCCGTGAAGTTGCAAGCACAGCCCTGAGGCAAACACTAGTACCTTATTTCCAGTAGGACACTTTAATCTTGTATCATCCTTCATGTGCACAGGAACCAGAACACAGCAGTTGGGAAACATTGTGCTTCTCATATTTTGAAATGGTCCAGAGCAAGCAGCCGTTTTTGGCATAACAAAACTGCTTAAGGCTTGTCAACAATTAGCATCGTGTTTAGAATTGGAAACATATATTTTTGAAATCTGCTTCACTCTGATCAGATTAGAAAATAGTGTCAAGGCAATTAAAGGAAAATAAAGAAGAATGAAACTGCTCTCAGAGTAATGGAAAAATAATTATCAGTGTTGCCAGCATGTTGTCCCTGCTGGATGCCAGAGGAGAAACATCTATTTTCAAAGTGCTTTTTGGGCCTCATCCTACACAGTGCTCAGCTTGCTCAGTTCCCATGCAATGTTGATAGAAACTAGAGGCACTGGGCACCTTAACAGCTGCCCTAAGTATCTTCCAGCATCAGCCCACCACGGACAAGAGCAATTTGTGCACTGGCAATGAGAGCAACACAGAGGAGTTGAAAACACACCAAAGGAAAATAAAACGTGTTGGAAAGTTTGTTAATTAAAGATGATGGCTTTTAATTGTGATTTATTAACACAGTTGCTGCCATGTTTCCAATGATTGTCTGCTGTTTTGGAAAAATGTCTCCTTGGATGGGCTGGCACAGTTATGTCTGTTTATGTGAGAGATCTCCACAAAACAGTCCAGCAGCTGGTAGAATTCTGGTATACTGGAAAGGGTGTTAAGAGGGTTTTTCTCCAAATCTTGGAGAAAAGCCCTCTGAATTTTGGTGAGGAGATTATCATGAAAAGACTTTGAAACCTTGTCCTGCTGCTCACAATAAGTTACTCCTAGGAAGGGAAATTGAAAATTAAACTCTGATTTTAATGAAAACTTTAGGAAAGTTTACATTTTCTTTCATGGCCATTGGTTTATAAACTCTTGCAGCAGCAAAGGGAGAGGCCAGAAGTTGTACTGGGAGCTAGTACAGATGAAGTTTCTTGTGGCAGAGGAAAAAAAAAATAGTGAATTCCATTAAGCTGTTGGATTTTATTCTGCCTTGCTGCTATTTAGCAAAGGTAAATCTGTGAAGATCAGGGGCACAGCAGTCATGTGCTCTGGCCTGTGACATGAGCACCTATTGAATGGTTCTGAAGTCCTCCCTTCCTTGGCTAAATAGGCGATGGCAGCAGGAGAACTCGTGCCTCACCCTCCTGCTCTAAATGTTCTTAGACCTTTCTAAGTACAGCCAAGGGGAGGGCTTCTCTTAATATCAACCTCATTGGTGATCTGACTGAAGGTCTTTAGCAAGGTTTATTATTTTCTTCATCTTTGGCCTGAGTTGGTGAGCTGGGTAATTAATTATAGTTTATCCATTTGTCAGGATGATTAAAGCAGCTCTGCTGTGTAGCTTGACCTTCAGATAACCGGAGAATTCTTTTCACTTAACACTACCCTACCACTGCATGAAATTTGTGCAGCCTCTTGCACCTAATATATTCCTCTACATTTTTCTGAATGTTTTGTGTTCTTCTAGTATGATGATTTTTTTTTTTTTAATCTAGAAAATACATAGAATTATTCTCACTAGGACTGGAAGAATTTCTGAGGCCCACAAGAACATTCATATTGAATATTGTGGGCAGCCTTGTAGGTTTATTAGCATTTCTACAGATCTACATCCCTTTTATTGAAACTAATATATAAAACTTCCCTGCCTCTTAGTGATTTATTCTCTCTTTCTTTACTGAAGCTAAAGATAAATCTTTTGTGATCCTACTCCTAGAGGTTTTATTGAAAGCCACACTTTTGCTTATAGAGGCTCCTGAGAGAATCAGTTTAAATGTCTACTAGAGTGGTGGAGGGTACTGAGGTTTTTGTACTGAGACTCCAGACTGATGCTGGAAAGGGTATTCCTGCAATCTTGCTTGTGCTGAAACAGTAGAATAAACTAAGGATATCTTTTAGATTTTGTTTGTCTTTACCATTACTTGACTTGAAAAGTCTCTCCATTTCTTCCTCTTTCCAAATTATCTCTTTCAACTTGTCTAACTAGGCAATTCCAGCAGATACTTCTGCTTCTGTCTTGGGAAGGACTTTTGATCTTGGTTCCTAAGCTGTAGTGGTACAGAACTGGCAGCATGATGGGAGATAGGAGGCCTGAAACTTGGCCACATTCCTTCTGGTGTGCTCTTGAGAAGTGTCTGCTATTTACTCCCTGGTGACTTCTCTCATAGCACCATTGTCTGTTAGTTCACCACACGTCAAAGGAAAATGTTCTAATTTAAAATACAATAGTGCCTGGCTCGATACTGTAATTGTGTATTCATATTCATAGATCACTTCAGAAAACTCCAATACTTGCCAGAGTAGAGGTGTTGTGAGCAAAGATTCCATAAATCATGAGATTGCCTTAAAATCCCGAGACTCCAGGGCGTGTGGATGTGTATTTCTCTTGGGTATTTCTTTAGGGTTTATATTTTTCAAGCTTTCCCCTGTCAGCTGAAAAGCAAGTCACTTATGAATAAAAGAAAAGCTGAGAATTTCCTTCATGTTAGAGGGCTTCATGAGCCACAACTTGAGCATGAAATGTCACTGGATTTGTAATGAAATCATAGGAGTTGGCAGGACTGCCAGCTTTCTCTCCTTTGACTACTTAGAAACAAAACCCTTTAAAATTGGACTACAGTTCCTATATAATTGTAAATAAATATTGCTGTCCTTTAATACATACCTCCTATTCTGTGACCTCATGTGTCTTTTACTTTGCATTAAAAACATGATTAACAGCAGATAGAAGTGCTTGATTATGATAAATAGCTGAGGATTTAGTGTATGTCAGGTGTAAGTCCACCTTTTTTTTTGTGTTGATGTTTTTTAGCTGCAGTTACACATCTGCAATCAAGCTGTAATAAATACTTTAAGGAAACTTTTGCATTATTCCTTCCAAATAGATTTTTCTCCACAGCCTAAACTTTTGTAATTTAAAACCAAACATATGCATTGTCCGCACATTTCAAGAGGCAGCTGGATTAAAACCTTTTGGATGAGATTTTAATGAATGACTGTGTTCTCTCACTGAATCAGTGCAGGGAGTAAATTTTTAATGACTCATTAACAAAGTTAATAGTTTTGAAAATCATTACAGTGCGATTCCATTATTTTGTTTCTTTTTGCAGTGCAGCTAATGCTCCATGCATCATAGTAATGTTTTTCTTTTGGTGCTTCCAACAAAAGTTGTTCTGACTCAGAGATTCCTCTAGGAAATGTTATGAAAATGGCAATTTAGAAATACTCTGAGATGCTCAGGAGTTGGATTTAGGATCACAATAGACCTACTTGAGGACCAGACACTACAGCTTATATGGGCCCCTCTAGAAGGAGATACGTACCGGATATGATTTTCAAAAGTATTTGAGTAACCTAACATCTTGATTCAAGTATGACTGAGAGACCAAATTTCTGTAGGCAGTCTATATAATGCTGTAAGCTGCCTAGATTTTTTTTTTCCTTCCCTGAAATGTTTCAGATGGTCCTACGTCTGCATTCATATGCCCAGTGACCAGCAGCCTTCCCCTGTCATAAGAAGAGATCTATGCTTAATACTGTATATTCCCTTCTATCTACAGGCAGCACTTTCTATTGGCTGTATTTTATATACAGACATATCTTTTATAGGAGCCCTTTTGCTACAGCTGTCTCCATGAAAATCATTCTGTTGCATTCAGTTCAGATTGACTACTTTGAGTGGAAAAAAAATGCCTAAAATTATTTTCTGTAATTTATCTCCTAGTCAAATGTCTGTATAGTCCATTGCCCCCTGAGTGAAGAGAATTTATAATAAATGTTAGCTAACAAGCTTCTTCCTTGCTAACTAGAGCATTAAATTCATTGACAAATGTTGTCGTGAGTTGGTTTGTGAGGAAATAAATGGAGTTCAGAAATAAGGAGAAGAAATATGAGGCCACAAAAAGGGACCTAGAGAAATTTGAAAGCTTAATGCTTGTCAGCATTAGAGAAGACCTTGATCCTGACAAAACTATACAGAAAAATGTTTTACAAAGTGATGAATGGAGGTAGTATGGTCCCCCAAACCATACTGAAAAGTATATAGGGGTTGAGAGATATCAAAAGGGGTGAATTTAAAACTAAAACTGTGATTCCCATTGATTTGAGAGCAATTCATGGCACTAAATGAGATAAATACAGCTGATTTATTGTTTGTGAAGATTACCTCCCTCCCATATGGTTCATTGCCAGAGTACCCAAGGTGTCTGAAGGCATCAGGAGATGGTATTTACTGTTCTGCAGACAACACCAGTGTTGAAACCTGCACTCAGGAATCCTTGCAGCTTGAGCCTAAATGTAAAATAACCATAAGCATAGGCAACTTCCCCTCTTGCCTATCCAGCCCCAGCCAAGCAGTCTGTAATTTTGCCTCTTACAGGATCTTTGGAGTTAAGGAAGCTCTTAGCCTGCAGCAGATTTCTACTGAGGCCTTAAGGTGCTGCTATGGGGGCATTGTATTTCTTAAAGACTGTGAATTTTAAGACGCGTCGTCTCTATTTTGCATGTTTCCTGCTTGTCTTTGTATGCATCTGTGTCCTGATGGGGACTGTGATCCAGGAGATCTTCATGGATTATATTTCCTTAGTCTAAAGGCAATAGACCCTGCAGTAGCCTCCATCTTGCTGTTTTTCAGGAACTAAAGCCTGCTGTCATAAGAGTGAGCTGGGTTACTAGCAGAAATTAAGTGCTTTCAAGGGCAGCACTACAGAGAATCAGGGTTTTATGAACCGCCATGATTCCTACCTGCCCAAAATCTGATTGCAGATCCCACCATTTCAGTCATAAATGGGAAGGTACCCATGTGTCACTTGTCCTATCTCACTCCTGCTCCTGGTGCTCCCCAAGTTTATTCTCCTTTGTCAGGGACACTGATTTCCTTATCAATCTCATGGTGGTGGTACCTAAAACTCAGGGCTGGCACTGCCTGTGCCAGAAGCTGGCATGGCTGAACAGGTCCTTAGGCAGTTTGGTTTCAAAGGAACAAATTTATTTTTTACATTGGAAGTGTCCCTGATTTTAAGGACAAGAAAGAGATCCATAGGAAAAGAGTAACCATCTTGAGGGGGTTAGACCTTGCTAAGCAGCACAGACAAAGAAAAGGAACCAAGATTTTTGGGCACCAGCCTGCAACCATCAGGCCTGGCTGTTTCTGCAGGTGCTCTGTAGTTTCTTAACAGGTTATTGCTGTATTATTGTAGGTGCTGATACAGGTTGTAGTCAATCTGTGCAAGCTATCATAAAATTTGGACTTAGGTGCATGCATGTTTAGGTCAAAGCAGAGTGAGAGCAAGCAGCACTTGGAAGGGAGGCTGCTTCATACCTGCTGCCTGTTACTGGATATTTAATTCAAGGGGAAATTCAATGCTCTGTCCTCACAAGAAATCAGTAAACTATACTGTACACTAGAAGTTCTTTGGAGAGTTCTTAGAAATGGCAGTGCTGAAAAATAAAATGAACTGATATTATCATTGGCTCATGCAGCACTGCAGTATTTTTAAAAGTACTTATTGATAATATATAGATTCTAATAGGTAATTCCCACTTTTAATTATCTTACATTTAGTTACAGCAAATGGTCCCCTCATTCTTTAATATAAATAATTTTGTGTGAGCATGTGTTTAATGGCCTCCTTCATATTTTCCTTTTAACCAAAACTGGAATTTATTCTGCTTGAGCGAAGCACTTCCATATTTTGTGGCAGTTTACTTATCTATCGTTCTTCTGAAAATATCACAGACAAGATAAATGGATTGGCACCAATTTGGTAGTTGGGTGATTAATGTCAAAGCTATTTCTAAACCATTAGTTTGTTATACATGGCATTTCGTCTTTGTTTAGAAAAAAAATGCACTAAGTGCAGATGCTAACTGTAGATTAAGAAAACTTAATTTATTTTGAAATGTAATAAACTTTGGAGAGGGGATTGCCTCCAAAAGTAATGTCCTCACCTGTAAGTGCTCAGTGTTTAATATTTTTATTTTAAATCCACTTTTACTCATTAGTGAGGTGATTGTCTAAATAACAATACACTACAGAAACAGTGATTTACATTTTGTTTAAAAAAAACCAAACACCACCAATACTCAAAACACATTGGTATTCCTGCACATCCCGAGCAACTGAGGGGACTGAACAATCTGAAACTCCAATTCCAGTATCAGATTTTGTATGTGTCGCTTCTGAGTGAAGGTATTTTATCCCCAGCAAAAACTGAAGGCTTTTTTCACTGATTTAAGTTACAAATGTGATTTTATGCCTGTATACAGCCTGGGTAAAGGTTTGGGTCTGGGTCCCACAGGTCTTTCTGTTTTACCAGCTGCAATTTCTACTGAAAGAAGCAAAATTTCCAGCCAGTTCACGCAGAACAAATTTCAGTCCTGACTGTGTAGCTGATCAGTGGAGGTCAGGATGGTTGGCCAAAAGTGTCACAATGTGTTGCAAAACGTCTGGGAGGGGATGATTCTGAGTGATACAAACTATGATACAGACACACAGTCACTATTTGCAGTATGTCACCTGAACCTGCAGAGCAATAAAGCAGGGAAATGGAACTATGAATTACCATGGGGAGGGAAAGATGGTCAATAGTGTGATATTAATGAGATTCATGGTATAGATTTCCATTTGCAGCCGCAGTGCTGCTGATAGAGAAGTCGTAACAACTGTGATGTATCTCATGAAGGTTAGATCTTGTGTGCTGTCTATTTAAAAACAAGTTTTGCACCCCAAATCGGTTCTTGGTAGCTACAAAGTTATCCAACAGCCCAAAGAGACCCTAGTCCTTGGTTAACTAGGAAATTGAAATTGGAGCGATGTCCATGGCAAACCAATGCTATGGTTTGGAACAGCACACTGTATTTTGATTTCTACCCTTAAATATTAGGTTTTTTCTTCCATATTGTGTCTAAAAATACTTCCATACTTTACTCTGGGGGATTAAAATGGCCTGATTCTTGGAAATGTTCTCCTAGAAGCAGCCGGGGAGATTGGAGAAGAGTGCCAAGAAACTTGAAGACATATAATTAGCTCTGTCAAGCACATTTCCCCAAGGATAGGCCTCTTTAAAAGCCTTGATTTCCAGGAATCCCTATGGAGATCAACTTGTGTGTCCCAAGCAGTTTTGTGAATTAGGCTGCTTATGTTGTCAGTGAGGTATCCTTGTGCAAATTTGAAATTAGATAGATGTATATCAGGTTTCTGCAGGGCTCACCCATGGTGACTCCTGTGGACTTTGGCCATTCAAAGAATGCACTGACTGCAAGAAATTTTGCAGTGTGTCCCATGGTCTGTCTGCATGTGGCATCTCATGTCACAGTAACTGAGGAGATAATTTTTCAGTTGAATAGAAATAATTTTGCAAAATGAGAGCTAGTGAGAAAGAAAACTGAACACAGGAGGATAGAAAACACCATGACAGAATTAATAGAGTAATCTATTCATCAATTACTGTTTGAAGAGTATGTCAAGTTCTTTTATTTTGATTTGTATCAGATGGATCAGCATTGCTTCCAAGAATAAAATCATCATCTTTTTGTTCTTTTTGCTTTCTTTTCCTTCCTGCCTAGGACACATAATCAATATCTATAAATTTCTTCATTTTTAGCATTCCAATGTGAATTTTTAAAAAAATACTTTTAGCTGAATCTTATTAGGCAAAACAGTTGTTTTCTGGTGATCACCTTAAGGCATGTTGATCTTCATTCCTGCTCAGCACTTGGAGTGAAACCTTCATCTGATAAGAAAGCAAACAGGAATCAGTGACCAAGGTGTACCTTTATCTTGTACCTCTATGCAGGAACCTCTTTATTCCTTGGTAGGAAATACTGCAAGTGCATTTTTACTACCTTTTTTGATATTAAATTTTAGGGCTTTCATTTAAAAACTGGCAACCAAACCATATTTACCTCACTATATGTGTTCCTGCTTTTGGTAGGAATCATAAAATTGTAGTAGAATAGTTTGGGACCTCCCTGCCATGGGCACAGACTTCTGTCACTCCATCAGTTTACTTAAAACTATGTCAAATTTGACTTCGAACATTTCCAGTTATGAGACACCTACAATTTCTCTGGGCAACCTGTTTCAGTCTCTCACCCTTCATTGTATAAAATGTCTTCTTTACATCCAGTCTAACTTTACCTTCTTTCAGACATGGAGGTTTTGAATCTTTGTATTTGCATTGCAAACTTGAGTACATTTAATTAAAATAAGAACAAAAGCATATAAGCATTTCCAATTACTTGGATGTCATTAATCTTTGGATTAATTTTCTTTGAGCAGCTATAATTTCCATGTGATGCTATCGAAGAGCAGTTGTCTGGGCTGTTGCTACGAAGTAGGATCTGCTGCAGGAGTGTGGTAGATGTGAGCTGGAGCACAGATGATTGTTTGGCTTGATGAACAAAACTTAAGTCGTGCTTGGCATGCTGGAGTGAGGAAAACAGAGTGAACAGCATGCACTTTTTGCATTGTGGAATATAAAACAAAGAAAATAGGAAACAAGAGAGCATGAATATGTGCATGTCTGCAAGCATTCACAGACCTCCAACTAGAACTATTCATTCTTTGTGGTCTGGGTATGGGTATTCAGGAGATCCAGGAAACATCATTCAGCTGTGAGATAGCCTGAGTCCACTGCACCTCAGCAGAGCACTTGACCTATCTACTTTTAAACTGGGTTGCTTTTTCCTGTCATACTTCTGATTGTACTGTTCCACTTTGAATGCATCATTTTTAATGATGCATTCAAAGTGGAACAGAGAGAGCCTGTTTCTCTCTTTGAAACAGAGAGAGCCTGTTTCTCTCTGGCATGTCAGGTCATTCTTAATTCATGCCATAAGAACACTTAGGGAAGCATTTGCCTGAGAAGGGACTGCAAAGACATGTGCATTCTCTAGTTACTCAATATGTTAACTAGTTTTCTTTGCTGTCCTGTGTTCCATCAATATTTGAAGTTTCCATTGGGTTCTGTTCTGCTCAGGGATTTTCCTCAGTGTAAAAGAAGCAGAATATACTGCAGAGGTGCAGCATTTCTGGTTGATATTTTGTTCTTGGAGGGGCAGTACTTCCATGTGAATTACTTGTAAAAGGCAGGATTGTGACAGTGTGCCTAAGGGCTGACTATCAGGCTGGAATGAATGAGAGCATATATGCATTAGCTGTGTGAAACACTGCAGTGCTGAAGTATATGCTTGTGCGTTTGTACAAGATATACAGCAGGCTTTCTTGGATAAGGAATTACTGAGCTTTTGGACAGGGAGCTCTTATGTGTCTTATGTATTGATAGCTTGCTCTGGAGCTGTACTGTGACCTCCTGGCTTGCACTCTGCAAGAAATTCCACATACTGCTTTATCCTGCACAGGTGCTGTGATACCACTGAGGCTATAAATGCAAACATAAATGAAAACCAGGGTGGAATAGTTCTGTACTGTAACGTTCTGGTGGTTTTGGTGCAAGGGCTGGTGACAGGTCAGCTTGAGGGTAATCCTTTCCTCTTTCCACTATGTGTGTCCAAAGGCAGTCCTCAGCAGTGATAGCCCTTCTCTTGTGAAAATTTGATTTGCTGTAGCCAGTCCCACTGTATGGGCTCTGCAGGTGGTATTTCCTGGCAGGATCTTTGGAGAGGTCAGGTACCACAAAGGAATGCATTCAAATAGTAAAAGTAAAGATCAAATTATCAATGGGCATTTGCTCCATTTTATTTTTTTTCATAACCCTTAGCTGCAAATACAGACTGTGCTACTGAGGTTTGGGTCTGGAGTACGGGCAGGCTCATTTATACATCTGTGTGTATGTGCCTTGTAAAGGGGTCAGGTCAGCTCATCTCTGGTGGACACAGTTTTGTTTCAGCTCACATTCCATTCAAAACAGACTATGTATTTCTAGGCCAAGAAATAAAAAGGGGGGCTTGAACACTTTTAGTTTCTAATTTCATCTGATTTTTTGGTGCATGTGGATGTATGACATATTATCCTATGTGTGACTTGATCAGAGAAGTGATAGATCCCTCGCTGTCGTTCATGGAGCAAAGGATTTCAGGATGCAACACCAGACTTGACAGCTTCTGGGAGAGAAGGTGGGTCTCTGCAGCAGATGGGAATCAAGCTGTAATTATGATTTCCCCATCCTGGGCCATCAGCCCAAAATGAGAAGGCAACTGCTGCAGGCAAAGGCTGCAGGGCCACACGTTTGCTGAATTAAAAAGGACTGGAGGAGAGATCAGGTGGAGCAGAATGACCCTGCTTTATCCCTCCACACACTTTTTGAGGGGATTGAGTAAATGCTTTGTGTGTGACTGAGGCCCCTGTACAGTCTTGTTCGGAATTTTCAGCTTTGATGTAGTGTATTTGCACTGGATCCTGATAAACTTGTTTGAAGCCATACTGTAAGAAATATGGTTTGGCTAAAATTCTAGTACTGTACCAGATCATAGCTATCACAAGACACTTCTGCAAAGCAGAAAGGATATGGAACCTTTTTACAAATATGTGGTTTTGGTCAAGAAGAGGTTGAAATAAACATTTAACGGCATTTCATTTCTCAGTTCACAAAGATCTTTTCAAATGGCTTTCAAACAGGCAACAAAATTGAAGCAAAAGTCAGGTTTACAGGAGATGTATGATTCCAGAAGTAATTATAGAGAGTGTTACTAAGACAAAGCACCTAAAACAATGCAACTTAATTATCCCAAGATGGATGTATAACAAACCCTCTCAAGATTAATTAAGGTCAACAAACACATTGAAAAGTCTCACAGAGGGTAAAAAAATAGGAAGGTTCTTTAGTCATTAGTCCAATTTTAAATCTGAAGGATCGTATAGAAACAAACTCAATAAGAGAACAGGATAGAAAGTAGAGCAATGATTTACCCATAGAGCACAAAAGTTGCAACTTAGAGTTTGAAGGTTTTGGTTGGAGTCACTTTGATGACAGTCAGAATGAACGATTTCTGCTCTTAACTTTACAGGAAATGAAAATGCAGGTATTATTAGCATCTTTTAAAAGACACAACTCTTGGGGCTAAAAATGCAATGTAAAAAAGTCTGAAAACAGTGATCAGTGTTAGTAATCATGTTTGTCTGATGTAATGACTGGCCTTTGCTCTCCTGCAGTCTGTCCATGATAGTGCCACGAGCTGTAGCATCCCCTCTCTCCCATCTCTTCTTCATCAAACATGCCTGGAGATGTGGAAGCTCCTTTTTGTCATTCATGTCAGGGCTGCACTTTGGCCAAGAGCTTGTGTCTCAGAAGGGGCAGCAGCCAGGATTGATGAGTCAAGTTCCCAGCATCGTAGGATTCAGAGTCATCTTGGAAAAGTGTGTGGCTGCCAGTCCCCTCTACATCTTGGGGATTTTTTCTCCTGTAAATTAACAGTCATGCTATTTGCCATTTCCTGCATGCAGGGTGTATGCCCAATAATGCACTGTGTAGGTGCCAAATCTCTTCACTCAGTTGCTTGGCTATAAATATTAATAGGGCAGAACACTTGACTTGGTGACCTAAGATGGGCATTAACTCAACAGGTTCTCTGCTGATAGCATTAGAATATGAACTCCTTTAGAAGCTTGACCTTTTAATCACATACAGATTTGCAGGTTAAATAATAACCTTTTGATGGGTAGAAGAGACTTGGGATGGTCTAGGTTTTAAAATTCCAAGTGATGTCTTCAATGGCAGCTTTTCATTCAGCTTAGAATGAGATCCTCACCTGCCCTAGCTGACAATGAATTTTTTTTGGCAAATGAGAGTATATTTGCTTGCATGTTAAAGTGGACAGAAGCTCTGTAGGATAAAGCAATCTGAAAAAATCAGTGAGATATTTGATTTATCAATGTAATGTCACTGGATAGTTGCAAAAAGTCTCACCTGAGTTGATGAGTTGGAAAAGGAAGCACAAGGCTGTAGAAAAGCATTTTGATAGGCTGTGTTGTGCTTAATGATGTTATACTTTTACTTTGGGAAGGTCACAATCTGATACAGACTTTTAGTGACTCAAGGATTGGTGCTACTAAATCCCCATCAACACATCTCAGTGGTGTCTGGTCCCATTAAAAAATGCTGTAGCTCTCAAAATACAACTCAGCAGGGAAATTTCCCAGGAATGATGTGAGGATCTCAGGACAGCTATTTATACTTTGAGCTAAAAGGAACCATTTTTGAAAGGTGTTTTTCACCATTTATCAGTTTCCATTATTCGGGTAAGAGTTGCAAAGGCTCTTGCAGTCATCCCCAGTTTGCTTACCCACAGGCACAGTAGTGGAGCCCTTTTTTCCAGCAACAGACTCCATATTTTATATATGCAAATAAGAAGCATGTCAAAACAAGGGGTATCATTGGAATAGTGCAGTTTCAGAAAGCAGAAACTTCATGGGCACATATGCAATTTGATGCCTTTTTTGATCACAGGGACTGGAAGCAAATAGTTTGTTCATGTCATTTAAGTAACACTGAATTGTTTCTCCCAATTAGTTAAAACATTTAATTTTCATGCTGTTTCACTTAATTCCATTGATACTTTTGTACTGTAACATTCGTTTTAAGCTAAAAAGTTCTTTGTTTTCTCTTATATTGCTTCAGTGTTCATTTAAAGCACCCTCTTTTCTTTTTAAACAAAAAAGAATAATCTATTTGAAAGCACAGGTTTTTGGTATTTCACAAGTTTTGCAAGAATTTTAAAGTATTTTTAAGGTTCACAAGAAACATCAACTCTTGTGCTATTTTGCAATACAAATGCATTTCAAAATGACATAAGATCCCACTGAACAGAAATATTTTCTTCACAGTTCTAGTCGATAAATTGCTTTTGGACTGTTACAAGTACTGACAGGATGTATTATTACTTCTACTGGGTGGTATTTTTTCATTATGTCTTCAGTCTGAGTTCTGTCTAGAATGTGTTTAAGTACTCATTATATTGATCTTGTATCATAGGCTCATTTTTTTTAAAAAAAAAAAAAGAGGTATGCATTATTCAGTTTTCAGTGATCATGACCACACACTGTATATAAAGGAGGGGTCAGTGTCTTTCCAAAGTGGGATTTTATGCAATTCCTATTCAGGTTATCCCAGCATAGCACTCTACTATTTGGTTTTTGTGGTTTGTTCATTGTTGGTTTTGCTTGGCTTTTTTTTCCTCTGGCTGGCACGTTATTATTTCTAATCACAAACCAAACAGCTATTCCCATTAGTCAGCCATGTGGGCTTTTTGTGTTTGTGTGTGGAGGGTTTGGTAAGATTATTCATATTCTTTAGAAAGGGCTGGGTTTTGTCATTCATCTACATGACCCCTTAGGATAGCTGGGGTAGATAAGGCGTATGGGGTATTTCAAAGTAAGTTTAGGCAGCACAGCCAACATCCTGAGCTGACATCCTGGGTTTCTGGCTGTTTGGATGTGTGCTTCCTTTGAGTGTTCTGCAGCCTACAGTCAGCTCAAAGCCACAGACACCATCCCAACACCTTAATCTGCAGATGGTGTTTGCCCCAGCCCTGAGGACATGACTCTTAATTTCAGTTTTCTTCTACTGCAAGCGTTTTGCCTTTGTGAATCACACTTTTGTCTTAGATAAATCTAATCAAATGTCTTTAGTTTCTCAGTGAGGCATGTGATTTACATGCTGACCAGTGCTAGTAACTCTTCTGTACTCTCAGCTCAAAGATAATCAGGAAAGCACTGGGGCAGAGTGGAGATGCAGTGCTTTACATGAAGCAGCTAAGCAAAACTGCCTCTAGTAGGTAGATGTCCACTAAATCTGGATTGGTAGTTTGTTGGCAGGTTGGCCAAGGCCATAAAAATATTTAGAGCCATAAAAATAACTTTCTTTTGGACTGCTCACACATGACATTTTGATGGTCAGGACTGCGTATTAGCAGTTTCAGAACAAAACTTGATTTCACAACTGCATTTTGAAATTCAGTGTTCATGCAGTAATTGTGACTGAAGACTTCTGGAGTGATTTAGGCTTCTGGTGAGCAAGAACACAGCCTTCCTGCTCCCCCATGCTGCCCCATTGATGGATGAGAAGAAAACCTACATAAGGTGTGCTCCAGGTGCACTTTCTACACTCACTTTTACAATCCTTGTAATATATGAATATATTTTGGTGTTTTTATTAACTACAATTAACAAGAAAGGATGAATCACAGCTCTCCTGTGTGATTCCCAGAAGGGAAGGAAGGAAGAAATGTTGCAGGTTTGTTTTCTCTCAAACTAACTCGGAGCAGTGCAACCAGCCAGGCTTTTAGTGAAATGTGTAGCTAAATGTCCAAGCTTCTTTAGATAACCCTGTATTCCTGCTGTGACCTCATCCCTAAGCCTCCTGTGTATAATGGTAGGACACAGAAGAGGGGAAAAGAGTGGCTGTGAATGTAACTGTTATCCCTGTTTCACAGAATATTTGCAATACTCCCCTCTGCTGTCAAAAACCAAGTGCCAGAGATGATATGCTCCCCAGTTACTGGGAAATTGTTTTCCTATTTATTTTATGCCCTGAGTGCTCTTAGGACTCATTATCAGAACTCTGCATTAAAGAGGAAGGCTAAAGAAAGATATAGTATTTTGCTGGACTTGTCTCCTGTGGAAAACCAGAGAGCATAGCTCATATAAAGTCCACAGAACACCGTGTTTCTTATTCCTGAGGTTCTGCATAGGAGCAAACTGAGTGTGAAATAAAACCCACCCAAAACTGAAATGTTAAAATAAGCATTTCTAATGGTGTTGTTATGGGATCATTTGCTGTTGCAATGGCACTCCATCAGCAGGTCTGGAAAAGGTGAAGGATTCCATGGCCATGCTGGTCCAGATCTTTCATGACACATTTCCCACTGCAAATGGTCATGTCAGAGCCAGAGGCAGTCAGGACAAAGGAAAAATAAAAAGTGCTACCCCTTACCCACCCTGCCACCCCCCCCCCAAATTATAATTTCCAAGGCTACAAAACTGAGAAATAAAATCAAAGGCATGACTGTCATTTGGTGTCACTGAAAATGTTTTGCTAAGTGTTCCAGTAAAGATGATACAGTAATGGTGTCACATTGTGCATTTATATGTCACAATGCTTTTTACAGTAGCTATAGACTTTCAGATGCACTCCTTGATAATCCGGCAATTTTATCATCAGGGAGTGATAACCTCTCAGATATGAAAGCTGATGTCAGCGTCTTCTGCCACTTTGATCTGCGCGAGCTGATGCCTTGAAAATTAATGAGAATGCTACATGTGAAATCAAAATCAATCTACTGTGGATTCTTTCCTCTCTCCGCCTTTCCAGGAGAGCTGGCAGGGGGAGGGGGCCGGTGAGAGGCATGCATTATCAAATCTGAAGCATGGCAGAGTATAAAGGCTGTAATCTCATCTCAGGATTCTTATGGCTTTAATAAACTCTTCATGCTTCATTCTTGCAGTTTACTGCATCATAGGGGCCCCTCTGCAAAATTGCAGCCATAAATTTTCCCTTCTGCTGGACAGATTTTTACTCCCTTGCTTTGGTATATATGTCATCCTGCTTTCAAGAGAGTCGAGACATGACAAAACTGATAAAATATTTGTATTACCTTTTCAAAATATACAGAGAAAAGTAATTTCTTAGATGGAGGGGAAAAAGGCAAAAACATTGTTGAGTATAGTTCATGGGGACTTCTTGGTGCTTACAAACAGACAGCAAAGAGTGTAAAATTCAACTTCTGTCACCTCTTGGGATGAAAATTCCTTGTCGCTTGATCTGAGATTGGCAAAATATCTCTATTACCATTGGCATTTGGCAAAAGGTATTAGTCAATCATCCAAAAAAGCATTATTGTCCTGCCATCTGCTCCCACATCTGCTTAAGCCCTGATGGCCCCCAAGAAACTGTCTGCCATTAGCAATGATCCCTAAAAATAAAGTCCTTTTTACTACGAGTAAGTGAGCTAAGTAGACCACGTTCTCCCTTAAGATGCTCGTCCGGCTGTGATTGCACATTAATTATGCTTGGGGCTGACAGTTGTAAATTGCAGTAAGTGTTTGTTGGCCTCTGCTGGAGGAATATGTAGGATGGAGCCTGTTTCATCTCTGTTCTTCCTCTCCCAGGCCCAGGCATAGCCTCACCTCACCCTGCTGCTGCAAAGCTTCCTCCTGTGCTCCATGTACAGCTCGCTGGGGCCAGCTGATGTGGCACGAGGCTGGCAGGAGCAATTGCTGTTGAATTGAGCACAGCAAGGTGTGACACCTTTGTGTTCCTGCTGCTGTCACCCATTCTTGGGATGCAAGCACTGAAAGGTGTGGTTTCCTCGGCAGCAGTGCTAGAGCAGAGATGGTTTCAGTGTTCTGCAATGATGGGATGTCTGTGCCTCCCGTTTTCCAGCAGGGAAGGCATCCCCAGAGCTGCCAAGGGAGGGAAATTGCAGAGTGCAGTTGGAGTCAATAGAGCTGGCAAGCACCCGTGACAGCAGTTTGGTGCTCACAAGTGAGTGAGCATCAAATCACCAGTCTGAACTGGAAGAAGGCATCTCTGGGCACTCTATGCCTGTGGTATGGTACTACTACTATGGATGGTACTACAATGGAAACTGTGCTTACATCTAGGAGTAAAGTTTTGTGTGTTTGGTCTTCATTGCATGCTGTTTTCAGTGTTGAAATGGGGCGACAGTGTGGCAGCAGTAAAATACTTGCTTTATGTTTTGACAACTAGGAAACAAACTAACTAGAAACTTTTTTTTTTTTTTTGGTGGGCAGGGGGAGGGTTTGAGATGATCAGAGACATGTCCTTTTACATGGAAAATGACCATAAGAGGTTCATCTCTGTTTTCCTAAAATTCTCCAGTAAGCTGCAGAAAAGGTATCATGCATTTCAAAAGTTTTCCATTATGAAAAACTGATTAGTACTAAAACTTTAAAATTAAAAGCACTGCCCTTACATTTCCTTTGTTTCAGCGACTTGTGTTCAAATTAATCATGACAAATATATAGAAGGCTCTTTTACTGATAATGAAAAACAAATTTAAATGACCCTGGTGCCTTGGTATAAATGTCACAAAGTTTGAAAATGCAAGTCTAGTGTACCAAAACTCAAAGGTCTTCAAATTAAGAGCCAATTTTAAATTTGCAGTTATCATGCTGGTTTCAGCAGGGAGCAAGTGTAAAAGAATGCAGTGCGTGAATTGAAAAAGCAGCGAAGATTTATGTGTCTGCATTACCACTGCCAAAAGAATATTTTCCTTCTTTATTTTTAATGGCTCGTATAAAGTCTGAAGATTCCAGAGGAAAGGAAGAAAAGATACTAAGCTTTAAATATGAAGACAAGCATGCAAAATAAACATTTCATAGTTGAGGAGGCATGTAAGATGGATGGGAAGGATGATGAACAGACAATAAGTAGAGTTTCTTCTGGCCTTATTTCCTCTTATGCTACGAATGTGATCACTCATTCTGATCATCCACATCCATGCTGGGACCCATTGGTCTGTAGGACACTGCTGCTATTTGCAACCCAGAGTGCTGAGGATGGAAAATAAAAGCCCTCCTACAGTGTGTGTGCCAGCTGTATGCATATGATGGAAAGACCTTGAGGACCCTTATAGGGTTTCACTGCTATTGTGCCTAACAGGTTGTAACAAAACAAAACAAACAAACAAACAAAAACCAACGGTGATTGAATTATGGAACACTGGATTCTCATCCTCAATGGATAGAAAAAAGAAAAGAGAAAATTTCCAAAGTACTTGTGGGATTTGGGAAGACTGATTTCTTAGGAATTCATTAGGAATTCATAGAGCTGGACAGGAAATTATTATCTAAAAGATATTTTAGTGGAAAATATGGTTCCTGCTGAATTGTTAAAGGCATTTTATTTCTACTGGCAAAGCTGAAAAGTCCATTTCAGTCACTTTCAATACTTGAACTTTAGGGATCTGTGGATCTATGAATAAGAGGCTAGGGTGTACATTCTTCTGGTAACTTGTATTTCCAGCCCTTTCCATCTCTTTTGAACAGAGTCTCTGAAGTACTGGCATTTCCAATGTGCACTGTGCTAAAATACATGTAACTGAGCTGTACCTCACAGCCTGACACCAAAATAGATGTAGTGCACTAGGGAAGATGTAGTTCATTGTAGGATCTTGGGCTACAAGCAGGGCAAAGAACTACAACTTCCAGAAGCCACCTTGGGGATCTCAAATGAAGAAGCAGCCACTGCAGCATTGCTCTGTCAGTTTTAGCCAGACAAGGACTACACTGATGAACCTTCACATCTCATTGCAAGGTCTATTTGCTCAAGGCTTTCCTTGAAGGAAGGAGATTATATGCTGAACCGATTTGACAAGAAAAGCATCAATGTCTGTTCTGCAATCCTTGATGAACTCATAATGTTTTAAATTGAAATACATTTGTTCAGCGCCTGCCATGGGTATATATATCCATCAGAGAGGAAATCATGCTATTTCTGATCCACCAGCAGCTGTGCAGAGGCTGCTGCTGTGTCAAATGTGCTGCTTAACCAGGTGGAACAGGGGCAACAAAAGTTTTCACAGCCATATCCTCCTTCCATTGTCCTGCTGTATTGATTGCTGCATTTCCAAGGTATTGATTTCATAGTTGAAATTTGCCTGAACAATTGGAAATTTTCAAAGATATTTTTCAAAATATAGGACAGGACAGCTCATCATTCAGCTCCAGCACCAAATCCTACACATTTCAGGATCAAGACATGAGTCTACTCAGTCGAATAAGATGCTGTTTCTTGCAGGTTTATTCACTCGCTGTAGTTGCACATGCAGGAGTAGAGCAGGATTCCAGAACAAGTCAGTTCAGGATCCAAGGGAGAAATGAATGCATATCTGCTAAGCAGAAGGGTGTCCAGGAGGACATATTAGCCCATTTACTCCCCAGCACTCTGATTAGACCTGTTTTAGTGAGGTTTGTGGTCTGTTCTATGTCATAGAATATCAGAGGATTCAGTCAGTGTAAAGCAAATCTTGTTCATAGAATACATAGCACTGTCTTTGGTTTTGAGCTGGATTTCTCAAGAACCAAAGGCAGGCTACGGACTTAGTAGCAGTGTTTGGATTGTCTCCTCTCATTGTCATGCATTGTCCCTGTCACTTGGCATTTGCTAGTTTTCTGTCCATTGTGCTTGCTCAGCTACTTCATCTGTTCTCATAACAAAGCTACAAGGAACAGGTTAAGCTACATATTAATGTTTCAGTGCAACACTGCAATTTGATAACAATAAACAGAAGCTTTTATGAGGTTGTAAATGTCTCTTCCATTTATAAATATTGTACTATAACTGCAGGCTCTAGGGTTATCAGGCAGTCAAACCTTTCATCAAAGCCAAATAGTTCCTAAAGTACCACTCTTAAAAATCTTTTGCAGGCATTAATGTTTCATTAGTTCTCTCAAATGAGTCTCCTTGGGAATCTGTATAGCAAGTAAAATCTAGCTTTAACCCATGGAAAAATTAACTTAATTTAAAAATTAATTTTTAATTCCCTTCTTTAGAATTTACTCTACATGACTTGTGGTGGTACATAGCTGGTGTTCCAAATGTACTCGGTTTAAAGGGGTGCAGTAAAATTAATAACATATGTACAAGTGTACATTATACCAGTGCACTCCCACCCTGCAGCCAGGATTCTTTCTGCCCATCCAGCTCTCATTCTATCCCTTGCTTTTCTGTGGAGGGGGACTCCCTGCCTCTGGCCTAGCCAAGCCAAATTTATGGGAACTGCCCAGAAGTTGCACCCACAGTGCAACAATCAAGAAAGCACTGTCTAGGTATTAGATTGATTCACAGATTCTCAGGGCAGCAGGGACCATTGTGACTTCCATAAATACACGTTGTTTCTATCCAACGTACTTGAAACAAAATGTGCCAGCAGCACACACAGCCTGTGTATTCACCATTCCCTTCTACCTCCAGCCCTGTAGAGTACATATCCTCAATTCCTGCTCAGTGTTTAAATGTGCCTAATTGGCAACCTGTTGTTACTGCATGTTGGCACGGAGCTTTATAATTGGTGTGAAAGAAAATTATTAGGGCATCTGTAATGGCTTTATCTCAGTTCCTATCTAGCCTTCCAAGCAGTGCTTAATTTCGGGCAGCTTAAACAGGAAACTTTTAATATAAAGCACAGATTGGACCTGCATCTTTGAATTCACAAGTGAGTGGCAGTTTTTCCTCTGTGAGAAGGTTTTTGGGGGACAATCAAGGCCTGAACTCATCAGTAGATGTGCTTCGTAAGCATTTGTGGTCTTACAAGGCCTCCTAGGGGTAGAAACAAAAGGAAATGCCTTCATTCTGCCCTTGTTGGGTGGTTGGGGTCTAGCATAGGAGGTGCTTGAGGGAGGAGAGAGGTGAGGGAAAGGCAGGAGCACGTCAGGAAGGAGCATCTCTGGGTGCCTGGCTGCAGGTGTGGGTGTGGGAGTGAGCACATGAAGTCCCAAGATTTATACCTCTGTCCACACTATTGGTTTGAGTAGGGTTGTAGTTCAAAGTGCAGTGAGCTGAGCTGTTCCTTACTTGGCCACACCCTACTCGGTGTAACCTTGGCTCTCCCAGTTCAGAGAGCTTTGGATTTGGGGATGAGGTGAACTGCTAGCATTGGGAAGAAGTGTGAGTCTGTCTTTGAGTGAGCTTGAACACGGTTATACCTGACATCAGCATGTCTGTAGATTGCTGCAAAATGTCTTCATTCATCTCATTCTTCTCACATCTCTGTTATTGAACCAATTGCAAGTGCATTTACTTATACCCAAAAGCATTGGTAAACAGGGAGTCAGCAACAAAATGGTCACATATGTGACAGATCTCCTGGGAACCTGATTGGACTGATTAGTCTACAACTTCTGTTTCTGTGGTCCAGAAGAAACTGTTCAGTGTCTGACCAAAAAAACCACAAAATTAAATTTAAAATTATAGAACTAGTAGAATGAAAAATAGTAGTGGGCACAATCCCATTGTGTGGGTGCTGTGAGGCTCTGTGGTGCCACAGCTTGAAGTGCACCTGTAGCACCATCAGCACAAGGTTATACGTCCAGGAATGCACACTGTGGTTCCTACTGAGTAGATGGTGTGGAGTGTCTCATAAAATGGTGTCTCAGGAAAGGAGCTGAGCATTGCAAGATTTATAGCCATCAGAATGTGAGGCTACGACTTCTGCAAATGTCTGCCTGTGGCAAACCTTTATAACAGTGCACAGGGATGTTTTCCTGAGCCACGTGCTGAAAGCATTTGTCCTGCAGTGTCACATGATCATTGGCAGTGAGTATAGAGTCCCAGTTTGTGAATTCACTTCCCAAGTTTTCCCTTTTTCTTTCTCTCACACTTGATGAAACTGCTGTCTGTGGCAGTGACAAGGCAGCCTTGCAGAAGAATTATTCATCATTAATGCAGGCAGTTTGAAGTCCTAATCAAACAGCAGTAGTAGGAAAAACATTTTTAATGAGAATGGCATTAAAGAATTTAATTTAAAACATGTGAAGGGATTCTTCTTTGCACATTCTTCTTGCTTCTCAACCTTCCATCTTTTTCTGTCCACTAAAGGGTTAAAAAGAAAAAAAATAAGGTAGTTTGGGGTTCATTGATTTCACATAAAGTCTTTGCCACTTAGCTCCTCACAAACAAGAGCTGCAGAAAGACTTTAGACTCAGGGAGAAGTGCAGCAGGGATTTTTGATACCAGAAATCTCTAGGGGGAAGAAACAGCATCATGAAAATAATTGGCTGGAAAATGAAGCTGGCCAAAACGAGTATATAAATAAAGAGGAAATGTTTAACAGTGAAGGAACAGCTAACCTCAGGCAGGGGTGAATGATCTTTCTGTGACATCTCTCTAAAGCAACTCCTAGTGCTCAGTCAGGAATTACAGGGTCGATGAAGAGATTATTTGGTATTGATCTTTGGCCTGGCTTTATGCAGAGCATAAGCCTGTAAAGTTACAATGGTCCTTGCAAATTTATTAAAATGGCTTAAAATTTATTAATCACTTTAGAAATACAGGTCATGGACTCTGAACTAGAATAATAAAGCTTTAAGCCACTACCAATTATCTGAGAAGTTTGTACAACATGATGGTCCAATTACCCTGTGTTCAGGTTTCCTAGCTAAACTGCAGCCAGACCACATTTGCCATCTGTCTTTTCCTGAGTAAATGGGGTTTCCAGCCCTCCCCAAATTCACACCATACCCCACCGTCAACAATTATTCTCATCAGTGAGGTATATCTGCAAATTTTTACAAGGTTATTTAAATATATTATTGTCATCAGAATCAAAATGTGCCAGACATGAGAAATGGGAGACATTAGAAAAAGCTATGGGCACGCGTTACTGTTCATGGGGGTGCTTTCTTATCTACACAGTAATAATGGCTGTGCTGTCGTATCCCATTGCTCCTGATAAAGGAAGAGGTCATTGTTGTACATAATTTTTGACAGAATGAGGTCGCTGATGTTATCTCTGATTAGTTGAATAATGGTCATGACAGATTCTTAGTTGTCTTACCTTAGAAATGACAGTCTGCTTTCCTATCCTGGCTGACCTTTTTTCCTTAAAGGGAGCTGTACTTGCAAAGCAGCCACAGAGACTGAGAACTGTGGGGGCTGGGTTTTCTCCTCTCTCCTTGTGCAAGGGTAGTGTGAAGAAAAGGGGAAGAAACTTTAGTAGCAACAAGCACTTCTGTTCATCTTGCAGTACGCCTGAAGGATATGATTTCTGTGGAAGAAATTCCTTCACCTCAGCTGTGGCAGATTGTTGCCCCTCAGATGAGGAGGGAGAGCTCCTTGCAAGGTTATTTTATTAGATCATCTGCTTTGCCCTCAACAGCATCTCAGCCCTGTGCCCTGCTAGCAAGCATAATAATGTGACTAAAACACCTCTTAACATTTAACAGCCCCATTAATTTTCCATTGATGCACCACACAGACTAAGGGATTTGCACCCTTGACCTTGGGCATCTAACACATAAAATATTAGATTATATTTTTGCAACTCTTTTGTACACTCTCAGTCTTTCAGTGCTGGGAGCACAGACAGGTATAACCAGCTTAGTCAGACAACATAAAAATTTAAACTTTTCTGGCATAGACAAGGCTAGAGACACAGGAGAAATTCAATGTCCTTGTCTTGTTTAATAAGTCTGCAAGCTTGAAAGTCTTATTAAGCATTCGGAAAACAGAACGTGACACACTTAAAGTTTGTGGAAATTACCTTTTCTTTTTTTTAAATTCCTGTTGAAGTCTCCTTGAAAAACAAGAACTGAGAACAGTGTTCTCATTTTTGGTACCTTACAGTAATTTGGATTGAATGTGAACTGTTTTCTTTTCCTCTTCATTCAGTTAGCAAGCAAATGGAAAACATATTTTGTTTGAAAACCTTTAGGGACTGAATAGAAAGGAAGTTATTCTAAACAACCACAGCATTAGATAAGTAATATAAATGAGATTCTGTTTTCCTGTGGAACTTCTCTTGAATTTGACTTGAAATGCCATGAACTAGATCAGAGATACACTCTATAAGGAATAGTTAAATTACAGAGAGTAGGAAAGAATGTTAGTTAGAGCTGACCTGTATCTGTTCTCTGGATCACCCTTCCTCCCTGCCCACCACACTTGGGTAAATTCAGAGGGTTTAGTGCATGTTCTTAGCTACTCTCTTACTCCCAGCAGCTCATGGGAACTAATCACTGAGACTTCATGGGGACTTTAGTGAGTTGGGTGGCTGCTTTCCTGGAAAGCTCTTTCAAACACTTCTTACTTTATGTCCTGCAGGAAGAAGGATGAGATGTAGATGCAGAGTGTCTGGAAAGCAGGAATAAACTCTCAGGTGAAGCGTGGTACTCTGTTTCTGAGACTAGTTTGCCACATGCAGCACCCCTTGGGATGCAGGAGGAAAGCAGGGAGGCTCTGACCCTCTGCAGTGTCCCTGCTGGGTGGTGTCAACCCTAACCACCCACGGAGCCCCTAGGGCTTGCTAGGCACTGTGAAGGTCTGATGTTGCAGGTTTTTTGAGGCATTTTCTATGCAACAAACTCCTCCTTTTCTTTAAATGAAATGACTCCTCATTTTGCATCCTGTTAGGAAGCTAACTCAAAGAGCTGTAGTGCTCCAGCTCATCATCTTCTGTCATCCACTACAATGAAAACTGTGAACAACCCCTTCATAGAAAAAGAGAGGGGATAGTCTGGGATGGAGAAAACAGGCTGACAATCTAAAGTTATAACCACAAAGAGAAAGACAAAATAATATTTTCTGAGGTTGTCATCAGGGAAAGTTAATAAAGCTCTAATGAATATTAATTTATATCCATATAGATGGCTAACTTCTGTGTTTCTGCTGACATGGTGAGCAATCAGTATTGAAATGTCTGGTATTTCTTTTGATTTGCCACAATTAATGTTTCACGGAGTGTATGTGAGTCTATAAATTACAACATTTAATTACAAGTTCTTCTTGGGGTTTTTTTGTAAAGGCTGAATGGCAAACAGAGCTTCAAGGCCATGACATACTCGGAATCAGGATGCTAATATAAATATGGGTAGTTGATGCTAACTAAGTTATTTCCTTTTAAATCTCTTCATATCCTGAATGGAAACAAGGCTTTAGATGAAAATGCTCATTATACAAATTAGATGGATGTTATTATTGAGTACATTAATCATTTTTTCTCCAAATGTTCACTTTACAAATGTAATTATTTTTAATCATAATGGTTCCACTAAATTAGAGATTTGGTTTCCTTTTACACTCAAATTCAAGGTCTCTGTATTTAAAAGCACATTATTTTTTATAGATTATTTCCTGTCATTTTACTTCAAAAGCACCTGATAAAATTTCAGTAAATGTGATTAAATAGCACAGGAAAGTTGCCATGGTATTTTTTCTTCCTTTCAGCATCGTAAAATCGCTGGTTTCTCTATGGCAGGTTTAAGGCTTCACAAGAGTGTGGGTGTGTAATTAACCTGATTTCTTAATGAGTGTATTGAAAACATATTTTCTTGCAGTTCAGTAACTGATAGTAAGCTATTAAGTATTCAGACCTGGCAGAAGATCAGGACAGAGCTTGTATGACAATCAAATACTACCTATAGCTTATTGTGAAGTCTCATAAGGTACTCAGTAGACCTTGTTGACACCTCAAAAACAAGCATGAATTCTATACCATGTTTTAAAAATCCCAAATCCTCAAACCCACGGGAGATTTTATGACCTGCTTTTCCCCTGGTCATTTGCTGCAGAAAAAGCATCCCAGCATCTTGTGTTATCAACAGCCATCTGGCAAAATTTCATTGTCTATGCTTTTCAGCTGCTTTATGAGGAACAACAGTTTAACTCCACTATGAAGACTGTGAAGACTCACAACCAGATCCAGTCATTTTCAGTACTGCCTCTCTGTTGGTGTGTATAATTAATACGGACTTTGAGACATTAAGCAACAAATTCTGTAACTGGAAGATATTTCATGTGCAGATTAGGAAGTAACCATCTGCCACATTCTTTATGCAGTGCTGTGGTTTGTTTTAGAAAGAGAAGAAAAATCCCAACATATTCACTGTTTTGCAAAGACCATGTCTGTTCCCGAGAGAACCTGGCTTTGCCTTTGCTGGAAATGTACTTCAGTTACAAGTGTAAATATACACCCTCTATGCACGTTTTCTACAGCAATTTTGCTAATATTTTAAGGAATCATACTTCTGCCTCTCCACAATTTGTCTCCTAATGGGATCATGCAAAAATGCAGATGAAGAAAGAGATTAATTGATGGGCAATTGTAATTGTGATTAGGCAGAGATGTGCTATGAATATTTGTATTTGTTAAAGGGAACATAGGCATTCAAAAACAGGTAAAAGAGAACATGCATTCAAAAACTATTCCATGAATAAACACTGTTTACCTCATTGTGGTAACAATTTAACACATTTTGAAAAATTGCAGGAAAGATTGTTCTTTTTTCATGCTTTATACAACAGGTTGCTGAGCACAGTATTATAGCATTGATGGTTTATGGTTTCAAGGACATTTGAAAGGCATTAGAAATTGGCAAAACATCTATACCAGTTTTCTAAAAATGAGCAAAGATCTGTCATAAAGCAGGATCAGGAAAAAAAGACATTGAAGGCATTGGAAGAAAATGTAGCAGTGGCCCATTTGTAGCCTGTTGGATGCAAGTGTCTACAGTGCAGGAAGGTAGGAGGAAGTCCCAGAGGAACTGGGGTTCTCTGCCTATGTCCTCATCTATGTTCTTCTGCAAGGGCCTCTTCCTGTCAGCTCAGAGTTAGAAATTTACTCCATAGACTTTTGAGTTGATCCACAAGGGCTGTGTATGAAATTCCTGCTTCGATTTTAAAGCTCTTTCTAAGATGATTCTCTTAGATTTACACATAAAGTTAAAGAGGCAGGGAGCTGTGTTTCACTGAGTTGTCCTTGTCTCATAGGGTTCTGTAAGACCCTAGGAGAAGTATTTCTCTTTTGAACTTCCCTTTACGGTGTAAACTTCATTTTTATTCTTTCTGCTCCATAGTGGACTCACCTCGTCCTTGTAGTTCTAAATAGAAAACCCCTCGGTGAATGACCACAGAATTCCAGTGCCGTACCTGCCAATCCAGTGTCAGGGCAGGGATTACCTTGCCAGCATTCTTGCACCTCACTGGCACATTAAAGAGCTGGCAACTCCAGGGGTGGTGGGATGGATTTAGTCTGGTTTTCTCTGGCTTTTTGTGTCAGTGTTGGCTTGTCAGAGGCTGATGGAGGTGACTCAGCCAACATCCGTTCCTTCAGCTGGAGGCTGCTAACTTACCTCTCTGTTATCTCTCCCAGTTTTGTGAACGTTTTAAGGAATTTGCTGTCTTTAAGATCTCTGCCTTTTGTCAAATCTGATGGAAATATTTGCATTTACTGGGGAAGATGGAGGTGTAGATGTGCACACACAAAGAGCACAATTACACAGCCTTTGTTTCCTTAGGGAAACTCGATAAAAAGTGTCGACTGCATCCTTGGTCCCCATCAGTGCACACCAGTGCAGTTGTCTTTCTTGAAATGCATTTAGTTGTGTCACAGTTTTAAAAGAGAATGAGTGATGTGAGTCTGTAGTAAATGGGCTGGGATTTTTTTTCTTTTCAGTCCTCAGAATCCTTGACATATAACCTTTTGCTTATATAAAACACTTCAGCTGTTCATTCACAGGTTTAACTATGCTGAAGACTATCCAGTGGAAAGAAATCTTATTATCTCCAGCTTAATATTTCATTATCTGGCACAATATGAGGATATTAGACTTTGATTGCTGGTTCTCTTCAGAGATTACAGCATTTAAATTCTTATTCCCATCTGCATTTTAAACTTCATCTCTTTTTTTTCCACTGGTCACATTTATGTTGCATTTAAATCTTGTCTCTCAAGTTTTTGGGTTAAAATTTTTAGGTGCAAAATATTCAAATTAGGTTTGTTCTAAATTTCCCAAACTATTCCGGTGTTCACCCACTCATTTCACATCCTAACGATATGCAGACATAATAATGGACCTCAAGGAATTGCAATGGGCATTCACTACACACCATCACCACACACCTGACCAAAAAAAAAAATCTCTTCAAGAAGAATATGATGACCTTATTCACCTAAACCTTTTACAAAACTATTAATCTGTGACAATGTCACCCAAAGTTACAGTAAATAAGTTACTGAAGTAGTTTTATGGGTCACAGTAATGTATCTGTTTGGAATCCGTTGTACTCAGACAGGCATATACATTTGCTGTAAATGGATCTTCAGTCTCTGTGAATCATTTTATTCTTTTTATACACACTATAAAATTGCCATTTTTATGGCCAGGCTTGATGTATGATATGGCTGAAGAGCTGTATGAGTTAATTAAAGAATAAAGGGCTGTCCCTTCTGCTCTATATTTCTGTTCATGACATTAGTATCTGAGAACCACTGTTTTGTACCACACAGAGATTTTGACTATAAGGGAATCATACAAGTTGAGGTATGCCTACTCTCATACTGTGCAGGGCATATGATTGGGTCCAAAATCCAGAGGCTTTGTATCACCAAGGCATCCTTGTGCACAGAGCTGGCAAACCCTGCCCCCTAAACTTCAGTCAGGGTTTCCCCAGCAGGTTTCCCCAGCTGTGGAAGATCATACTCTTGTCTTCTGGAAGGAGAAACTCAGGACTGCCAAAGTGGTTCATATTGCATCAGCCTTTGGAGGTGAATGTGTGTACCCAAACACCTGACTCTGAGCTTTGCACTAGCCGGATATTTCCCAGTCAGTAGCTCTTGTCTTATACCAGACTAAAGATGAGCAAAAATCCCATAGCAAGGGAGCATCTTCAATTTCAATTATTTCCCATTGAATTCTGCCTGTTGTGCATTAAATAAGACATTTTCTTCCTTTGTAACCATGTGATAGAAGTTCCCATAAGCACTTTCCTTTCATCAAGAGAATATTATTTAGACAGCCAAAAGGAAGGTAATTGTAGCATAGGATAATCACTGGAAAGAGAAAAGAACGCCTCCTTATATTTACATTTTAGAAAGCATGAAATTCTGTTTCGCTTGCTCGTCATTATCCAGTATGAGCTAAGACATTTGCAGAATGTGTGCTCTCCAAAACAGTTTTAAAAGATAAAGTGTTCTGATTGCTCTGAAGTGTAGAACAATATTTTTCTCCATATTAGTGTTAGAGAAAAATAGCACAAAAATGTCAGGAGCTGTAACTCATTGCTCTTTCTTCACATAACTTAATCATGTGCCTTCATTTTGAAACCCACATTCAACAAGGCAAATTCACTTTGAACGACATCTTTAAGAAATCATCCTTCTTCTGTATGGTCTGTATTACTGCTGGGTCCCTTCTGTCTTCGTTTTCTCTCTTCCTGTAAATGCTGTTGTAGATGCAGATCTTTAATATCACATTGATACCTAAGTTTTCTCCTTGAGATCACTTTGTTCTTAGAGAAGGGGTATAGTCTTTACTTGTCACAGTGACAGGTGGATACAACCTCTCACTCCCATGAGGCACTGGTTTGCTGCAAACAGGCCAGCAAAGCACAGTTAAAGAAATGAACACTTGAGATGGCCAAACACCGCAAGAAAGATTTCAAATGCCATGCAGGTTATAGGTCTTTAAAAGGTACATGGATCTGTCATATTCCTTCCCATAACCCAATTTTATCTGCACAAATATGACATACAACTATCATTCCTCTCACATATTAGGCTTATCATCTCCTTGCCCTTTACAGCCTTTCTCATGTCCTCTGTTAGCTCTAATAAAAGCTAATCCATAAGAAAAGGCTCAAAAGACCAAGCTCAATTAGTTCTTTGATTAACTTCATAATTGAGCAATAAGCCACAGAGCTAGACCTTCTTCAGCTGAAGGGGATGACACTCAGTAAGGTAGAGCTGCTCAACATGCATTTCTGCACAATTTTATTTATTTCATAGTTATTTTTAACTTAACGAATGCATGCAGGGGTTAGGAGTGTATACTCTGGTTAACACCAGGTAGGCTGCCCACAGCTGTGCCCCAAACCTGTCTTGGACTCACGACTCCTTCCCTGACATCACACTTCCATTTCTAAGGTTTGGTAAAGGGGTAGTCTGGGTGTAACGTGGGCTTTTATTAGGAACACCAGAAGATGAGCAGCCAGACCTAGACATTAACTTTTAAACCTATGGTGAGAATGTCCCTCTGCAGTGTACTGCAAAAACGCCATACTTTTTGAGGCAGCTCTGTAGAGAAACATTGTATTAAAGAGGGTGAGAAAATCAAGGATTTGGGCTGGCCCAGGAAAGTTGTTGAAGCACCAGTATTTGGGAGTAAAATCCAGATGTCTGTTCCTGCAACAGGGAATCTAGCCTTCTTGGCACAATGTGCAGTATCAGGGGTTTTCCGTGTGTGTTCCTGCACTGAGATATCCAAATAGACAAGGCACTTATAGGTGTTTGGAGATGAGACAGAGCAATGTATTTATGAGGACTCTACAAAGAACTGAAACTGATTTTCAGAAGTTTCCTCCTGAAATTGAATATTCTAAAAATTCTCTCACAATAAATGTATGCCCATCTGTGATATTCACAGCTTGTTTTAGCTTTATTATGCTGGAGGCAGACCTCTAATCTCAGCGGGTGCATTCTCACTGAAGAAATGGCCCTATAAAAGATAATGGGTAATTAATATCATAAAAAATTCCTCAGTAATGACTGGGGATATCAGAATTTGGTTCATATTTCCTTTTGGGACCCTGGAAATAAAATTTTATATTTCCCAGCAAAAAAGGCTGATTTTTGTATTTTGAGTACATGCAACAGCAAATGGTACACTTCCACAGTTTTGTAACATCCTGGCTTGAATTTGATTTCTTCCTTTACTAGTTAAAGAAGGAAGATCTGAAACATCCTCAAAGTCTAACAAGATGCTAATATGCTAAAAAGAAATTTGAATGAGATTGTTTTTAGTCAAAATATTGCAAGTGTGTTAATTCTAAGACCTCTAATGACACCAAAAACACTCATTGACAAATGCCTCATTTTCTCTTAATAACACTTGCTTTAATGTTGCTGTAAATGATACCAACTTTGCCATAATGATACAGCACTAGCACTTAAAATCCAGCTTCAATGGTTATTTGTATTTTAAATTTTGCATTTTCATTTGATCCCATATGCTTTTGACAATGCTGGATTGATTTAAAGCCAGCTGATTACAGAACACTGAATTAAAGCGGAATCTCAGGTACATTACAAAGGTGAAAGAGCAGTTAGATTCTAAGCAACACCTGAGCTAATGTCTCTTTTCTAATTGAGTGATAGTCAGGCAGTTTGCAGTGCCAGCAAGTATAGTTAAATCAAATTGACTTTTAGTGTTAGACCAATGGTGCTAATAGACTGGGTTCACTGTCTATAATGGATATGGAAAGACAAATACATTAAAAGCAAAGGTCATTCTTATCTTTTGCTCTTGACAGCAAAGACTTAACTGTACAAAGTTCGTTTCCCCTCCAAGAAATTATCGTTCCTACAGTTTATCTCAAATGAGTTTGGTAATGAAAATCTAGAAGGATTTTTTTCTTACCATATCATCCTCCATAACTCAAGACTTATCACCCTTATAACTGGATGCATTATTTGCCTTTTCTCCTCATGCTCAGATTGGAGTAAGGGATTGTTTTCCTTTTTATTTTTGCTTACAGAATCTATTATAATGATCTCCTGATCTTTGCTTCAAGTGCTAATGTATCAACTAGTAAGCAACAATGGGTTGTTTCACCTATGGGAAACAGGAAGAGACTGTGAGTTGTATGGAGGAACAGAGCATGTGGTAGGAAATATGGACCACTGCTTCTTTCAGCAGTCAACAGAAAGAGAAATAGGCATCTTGGTGAACTTAAAACACTATTCCTCTGCTGAGCTCATGAACTTTTTGCCAGTGCTAACAGAACGTCCTTTCAATATAGCTGAATACTGTGGACAGGGGAAGAGTTTTGATACTGCTTTCAGCATTAAATTTCAGGCACTGAGGGCTGCAGAAGTCTTAGCCCATTGATTTGTGTGGGGCTTGCAGTCTGCTTGGGGTTAAGTATGTGTGTGACTGTCTTGGCTCAGGATGGCAACCAGAGAGCTCTGAAAGCTCATGAATTGCAGATTAATAACAATGCAGGTAGCAGTTAGGGTACAGAATAACTTTCTTCAGCACAGTGAAAATGATGCATGTTTACAGCTGAAGTTTTGAAGCTCTGTTGATGAGGCAAGATGAAGGGGGTTGCATTTCAGTAAGGACTTCAGCATAAGACAGCAACAACATCTTATGCTAAGAAGTAAGAGAAAGATTTTGTCAGTAAATAGCAGGATCCACTGCTATTGTCTGATGTTGGCAATGTCTAATTCGTAATGTTATGTTGTATCTAGGACTTTCTGATCCATAATAGGCTGCTGAGAGCCATCTGGGCAGTGCCTTGCCCCACAGCAAGTCACAAATGCAGAAGGAAAAATTCTCCTGGGAATCTGATCTAGTGAGGGGATCCATATGGGATGTGCTTCAAACCCTGACAGCACCCAGGGTGGAACAGGAAAGAGTTCTCTTACTTCTGTTTTAGAGCCCTCTGATATGCCATACCCAATGGCCAAAATGGCAATTTATCATTCTCTCCCTAAATGCTGCCTTACCAAAGGGCTTCTCTCCAGTCTCAGACTCCATGGTTTGCTATCCTGGAGGGTGCACATGGAGGGATAAACTTAGGCATGCTTGGCTTTGAGTTGAGAACAAGCAGTGCTCTGCTGTGAAGTGCTGCTGCATCCAGGAAAGGCTGCATCATCCTTCTTGACACGGTTTCTTTCTAACAGTTTTATTCTATCCACCAATAGTGCTGCCTATTTGTGTTAGTTTGAATGATTAGTAATTTTCAAATGCAACTGTCATACTCTGCCTCATGAATTCCAGTGATTCTACCATGCTGTAAAGAAACATTTTGACACTGTAGGTACTAAACTTTTGCTAAAACATTTTTGACATTCATAAAGGTAAAATTTTAGTATGCTTTCCATGGTTTCACTGTAGACCAGGTGCAAAATTCTGTTCCACAATACATTTTGAGTGTGCAACTAATATTCCTTACTTGGTTTAGGGAGGACAGAATAACAAGCAAGCTGAATAGAAGAAGATTGGAGTTTCTAGCAAGTTGAAAATATCATGGTTTGTTTTCCGTTAATACCAAGAGAGATAAAGTTAATCTGAAAGTACACAGAAATTCACATATACAAAATCTGGTCTCCACAAGGCCATGAAATCCTTAATTTGTTTATTTCTCCCAGAAGAATATAAATCACTGTTGCATCGCCCAAATGTTTGTGAGTTTATCAAAAGGAGCGTTTATTCAGCATTCATTCCACCCTGTCATTAAATCCTCTGGATTATATGGCTGTTGTTGTCTTTTAAATTCCTGATAAATATGTTGCTGACAGCCAGCTGTTCTTTCCAATGCATCATAACCAACCATCCTAGAGTAGATCATTAGTTTGTTTGCATCCATCTATTTTATTTATGCCATTCAGGGAGATTACAATGGCCATCTGCAACTGTGGGCACTTTTTGCTTTGGAGGAATGCACCATCAGTAGCACAGGAATGTGAGGGACAGGGCAGAGTTTCAAGGATATCAGTTCTCTTGGAGTGAAAAGGCTTGCCTGCTCACTAGAGGGACACTTTGGTGTCTCTGGTGGCTTCAGCCCTTTTTCCCCTGAGGTGGTTTTGGGGCCATGCAGGCTGGTGACCCTACAGAGGAAGCCTCTTGGGCCTGAATCCCCAGGCAAGGCATGGGGAAATGCCTGACCCATCACACCACCTGCTTATCCCTGGGAGCAAAGGTTTGGGTATACAAGAATTCTCAGATATGGCAAAGACTTTTCCCCCTCACACTCCTATGCCACATTTCATCTGTTAAACAGAAGGTCAGATCTTTCTAGAGTTTCCCCCTTGGCAGCAGGCTGAATTTTCCTGCTGCTCTTTTGACTTTTCAGTGGTCCGTAGCGTCAGGTTTGGTTCACTCACAGTTCAAGCCGTCAAACTCCCATGTACAGAGCAGTTAGAGTATGTTTCTGCTGGGGAAATTGAACAGTACGTTTTCCAGTTTGCAGCATTCAGCCCACATGTTTTTTTGTCAGAAAGCAAGGGAATGCTGCCCCTTGCACTTGTAATTTACAGTAATTAGCGAGGAAATGGTGCTTGCTTTTAGAGAAAGAAGCACACTGAGCAACTCATTCCTAAAAATAAGATTTGGAAAGGAGGCTCACGTTGGGAAGTAGTACATTTTTATTCCTGGTGTAAACATAAATATTCAACACTTTTTGCAAATCAAAAATCAGATGGGAGAAAAGCAGTGATCTTTGGATTGATTGAACTTTTTTTTTCCTAGCTTATGCTGAAATACTTAATATTTCAGCTGTGTCTGACATGCAAGTAACCTGATAGATTGGTTGTATTAATTGAAAAAAAAAAAAACCTAACCCCCAAAAATCTTAGCTGAGACACTTTATTTTGATAGAACAGATGGCTTTCTTTACTTACAGCTGTAGAATATTTTCCTGCAACATAAAGGCATATAGTATATCCTCTGGGGATGAAGGAAAATGAGATGGAGAGAAAATGTTGCTGGGAAAATAATTAGAAGCTCTAGAAATAATAGAAATACCAGGCCTGACTTTTATTACCAATAGCCTTTGTTGGCTTCAGATGACAAGTCCTACTTGAGATCAAGACATCAGCAGGACCCCTACTTGCCCTGAGTTTCCCACCCTCCTCCCCATGAGGACAGCATCAGAAGCCTCATCTGCAGACATTTCTTGTGGCAGAGGATGTTTTTTATGTTTTCTCTACCAGCCTGCCTGGCTTAACCTTTTGACCATCCTTCAGCTGCCTCTTAATGTGACCATTTTATCAACAACTGCAGTTAAAATGGCAGTCAGTTTAGCCAGCTCTGTCTGCTGCTGCTTGAAATTTTATGTATTGTGACCTTCTTTGTGCCCTTAATTTCTACTGGAGATGCTCATCTCCTTGCACTGTAACCAATGAATCAATTTTATTTTCTCTGCTGAAAGTGTTGGGGGGTGCAAAGCAAAGTTCCTCCCCCTGCTCCTTATCTCAAATAAGAAAACTCCTGCAGTTTTTCTCTCTTTGTAACTGCCTATTGATTGTGTATGTCAACTCAATGTCTGTGGGCGCTGAAGGATTTGATTTTATTTCTGTTTTGCTCAATGATATCTAAAAAGTGACTGCTTGAAGGGCTGCTGAGAAGTGGGGATCTTGTCCTCATCTTTTATAATGCATTATTTGCATCTAATTATATCAGAACAGTGTAATTACACAAGGTATTTCCTTTTACTCGTTGAGGTATTCTTTTTGGATGATACATGCATCTGCAGTCCCAAGGCCCCAGAACTGCCATGGGCAGGATTGCCCCATGCTGCCTTACACATGGCCAGATTTAGTGCTCTTGCATGAACTGCTTGCCAGTAAATAAAAGGAGTCATTTTTCTCAGTGTTTGATGGCATTCGATGCTGTCCTCACTTCTGTTGGTCTGGGCAGTCCTCTGCCACTGACAGCAAGTCAGATGTGGGCCTGAATGAAACAGGCTGGGAAGGACTAACAGAATTGCCTAGGGAATGAGAAGCAAACATCAATTACTTGCTCAAGGATGGAAAAGTGTTTGGTAGGCTACTTATCTAGATGGCTAAACACATCTTGCATTTGGCTTCAGCATCCTGGCCTTGCACTTACAGCACACCTCCTGTCACATCTGTGGCACTCAAGCAGTTCAAAGGGGGCTTGTGAAACTTCTGAAACATCAGGGCCAGGGCCATCAGGAGAGGAACTCTGAGAGGAAGTGGCTGAGATGGCTTTGGTCCATCAGGGATTCAGAACCATTAGCACCAGGGTGAAGCAGTCTGTGAGGACTGGTAACTCCTGTGTATGACTGCTGAACGCCCTCTGTGAAGCTCACACGCTCAGTCAAAATCTTGTGTGTGCCCTAAGGATCTGGTTATCAGGCCAGATATCAGGGTGTGGTCCCTGGGGTGTCCTGAGCAGCGCCCTGAGTTGGACTTGCTGATTCTGATGGGTTCCTTCCAACTCAGCATATTCTGTGATACTATGATCCAGTAGCAGGTCAGGCAGTGATTCCCTGTGTACCTTGCATTACTCAGTGAAGTCTGTCATGAGTGTGAGTGACAATTATTCTAAAATTGGGATTTCCAAGCCAATTGCAAAAGTGTTTGAGGTACAGCTTCCAGCAAATATTTGCATGTGATCAAATGCATTATCTATTTAATTCCAGATCCATAATCAAGATTGCCTTTAATAGATTTCAGGAAATCTTTATTGCATTGCCTTTTCCTGGGAGAGGTGCCCAAGGTGCTGAGCCCCTGAGCAAAAGCCTGAGTGAAGTATAAGTAGTTCTCAAATCACCATAGCCCTGTTCAGTTTGTCCCTGTATCTGTAAAAGCACAATATCTATCTTCTTTTTACCTTCCAGGGCCTGCAAAATAGAAAAATGTGTCAAGCATGAGGGAGAGTGCTGCTATTTCTGTTGTTACAGATTTATGATTTCATAGCAAGATACTAATGCAAAACTGGAAGAATTAAACTCCTACTTTTGCAGAGAGAAGGCCCTGAGTACCTCCAGCCCTTCAGAGGTTAAGAGCAAAGGAAGCAAGGAGAAGCACTTTGAAGCTAGGGCTCAGATAGTGCCAGGTATTGCAACTCACTGCTTGAAGATTTAGCTCTATGCTTGCAGCTGGATTAAGGTGGGATGTTTGGCACGTCTCTGAATATAGATGAACATTGTGCTTCACATTGGAAGCATATCTAAAAATGGCAGCAAAATATTAATGCATATATGGGGCAACAGGGCTGGAATTTCTTAACAGTGTACAAAAGATTCTACATCCTCAGTGTTTTGAAATGAAGGGGGTTTTCCTGTGACATAATTGTGTATATCAAAGCTCTAAAAGGTAAGTAATTAAGAGTTTGAATGACAGGCATACTAGTCCAATGCAAAGCACCCTCTGCAAAGAGATGATGTAAACCAGAGGGTGGAAGAATACAGTGTGTGTGTACATGTGACAAAAATTCCCTGTTGGTTCAAGAATAGGTGCTTTGTTTTTCATTAGATACAATATTGGAGATGTGTCATCTTTAATCCATTTCTGTCAAGCTCTGTTGTCAGAAAGAGTGAAATTTCTTTCAAAAAAGATGTAGCTGTTAATCCCTAAAAGCACAGTGCAACCACATTCTGGTCTTTCCAGATCTCTAATCGATGTCTCCTTCTGCAAAGATGCCCTAGAACCTTGGAAATGGCCTCGTAATATCAATAGAAAAGATAAAAAGTACTGGGTTTTCCCTATTCTTACCTTGAGGAGAGGGACACCTTTTTAAATATTTGTTACTTTTGTAACTTAGTGTTACAGTTTCATCAGTCAAATGAAAACTCATCAACTCTTCAGTATGAATTAGAGTTAAAAAGTGATTGATGTGGTGGTCTGTTTTCTTTGGAGCCTGTCTTGTAGTGCTTTAAATGAGTCCCCATATGGTGAAACCTGCAATTCTGAAACAAAAGCCTTTTCCCATTGAGTATGGCCAGGTACTCAGAATACTGAAAGGAATCAGTCATAGAGCTGTATTACTTTTTCACAGGAATAATACTATGTGTTAGGAAGAAACTGGCTAACAATCAGATTTCCTTGACAAAAGATGTGACGTTTGCTTTTTTAAATATGGAATTCATTAGTATTACTGAATAGCCTTATCATATTTCTTTTAACTATAAGTGATTTCCTCATACTTGGTTCCTGAGTTTTCAAAGGCTTCAGAAGTTACATAAAAGCAGGTACACGATAAAAGACTGGTATTGTGGAGGTGTTAATATGTGGCAGATTTTTTTTAACCTAAGTAGACGTATTTCAGGGCCCATTATCTTGTCTTTTCTTTTGATAAAGTGGTTTTAGATTGACTATTAAATTCCAAGGAAGGGCAACACAGATTATTTCAGTAACACAGTGACCAATACTCCTTACCTGGACAACTGCTCGTCAAGTTGGACAAGATGGAAAACTAAATGTGTTCTCAAATGTCCTCTCAGGGAGGAACTGGGTGAAAGGCAGTCTCTGGTGTGCTACACAAATGAATAACCGAACACCAGGACCATGATAAAGGCATGATACAGCTCAGCTCTTGGAGCTGATACCTGCAGAAAGAGTTGTAAGTTTGAGTCACAGGTGGCTGAAGGATGTGCAGAGACCATTAACATAAACATTCTTCTGTGATGCTGAACATGTGTGATGTGAAAATCACCTTTAATTGTAGCCGTACAGCAGCCTCTGTGCACTCACCTATGATAAAGCAGACCTTTCATTAAAAAAAATTGTTCATATAGGTACTAATCTGTGTTCAATGACAGCACAACACTTCATCTACATTTATTTATTGAACACTGGGATAGGCATAGAGTGTGTTTCTCTAAAAGCTTCCATGAATGTTAATGACAAGGAATATCACATGTAGACAGCACTTGTGCCTAGGAAAATATAGAAAAGGAAAGCCAATAAAGCATCATGTGAAAAATATTAGCTTGCTGAAAAGCTTTATATGGTTTGAATTAATTTTTAGTTCAGCAGCACTTGTTAAACCTATAAATAGATAAATAGTCTCTTGCCTTCCTATAGCTTTTTTCCTCTTATAGTGTGCTTTAGAAGTCTTCACATTCAGTGATTTTTATTTTATTATATTTAGTTAACACTGCAGGCTCTCTTTCAGAGAACTGCTTTGATAACAGGCTGTTTTATCTCAGTTCCTAGTGCGATAAAAGCCAATTTGGAGTCACTTACTTTATACAAAACAATGCAAAGTACAAGATATTTTAATGATAATAGCAACTTTAAAAAAAGATGACCATCTGCCTTTATTCACTTCTCCTACTTTCAGTGTCCTTTCAAGCTCCACTTTCCCTATGGAAAGATGAAATCACAGAGATCATTTTCAGTCCTGTCAGCTGCGAAGATGTGGTAACCATCTTATAAGATAAACATATGGCTGGGTCTTAAGGGCTTTTTCAAACTGGGAATCCAAATATAGGCTGCCAAGTTGTGTACAGAAGCATCTGCCACGTCAGTTCCCCATCACATCGCCTCCCTGCACCACCAGAAAGCCTGAGCTGGTGCCTGCTCTTTTCCAGGTTGGCGTTTTATGGCAAGAATCAGCCACAAAAGTAGGGCTGTGTATCTGAAGGCTTACCTTTAGACTCCTTAACCTGAATGGTTTAGGAATAATTTGGGACATATGAGACTCATCCATCTGGAGAGTTCCACCGAAAACTCAGTTATAAGCTGCAGGGTGAGCATGGAAGGACCTGGAAGCTGAGCAATCTCTCTGTGTGGAACAGGGAGTGATAACTTTGAGATACACTTTGGTCGCACTGGCAATGCCATTCATAGAGTCCTTACTGGGCAGGCCAGGAAGGATCTATTCATATTCCATCTGATTTATTTTTACATACTTCCCAACCAAACTGTTGTCTAGTCTCTGTATCTTGCTTTATTTGTGGTCTCTTGGTTTCAATGGCTTCCCTCCTGAAGAGTGTTAAGCAGGAATTGCCCCATCCAAGGGTCTGTAGCAGCTCCTCGTAGCTAACCAGAACATGTTTCCAACTACAACCACTTGATTTTCCTGCTGTTCAGTGCTCCTGCTTCCTCCTTTTGTGAGGAATGTTGTAATTTGCCTCTGTTATGACTCTTATTGGAGGTTACTTCCTTTGACCTTGAAATATGATGGGATTCTGGCAGTGGGGTGGCCTTGCTCATGCCTTCCTTCTGCTGGTGGCTCTGAGAAGTGGGGTCTGTGCTTAAGAGAAAACACAGCCAAAGGAATTTGCAGCTGACCACTTACTTCCTCATCAGCCCCTCATATGAGAAAGACCTGAATTTATAGAGTTTAATAAGGCATTTTTCTCCAGCAAAATTATGAGAAACTTCCTCATTAAAATGTTTGTGTGAAGACAGCTGTTTTGGTTGAAAATGTGCATGGTGCTTGTGAGCTAAAATCATTATACAGTAATACTTTTTTTTTTTAACTGGGTGGGTTTCTTTTCTTTGCTTGGATTTCTTGGTGGTCTGTAAGCAAGGCCTCTGAAATGTTTATCAAGACAAAGACTGGTGATTTTTATAAACTTTTTGTTTTGAATCAGAACATGCCCCCCATTCAGAAAGTTAACTTACCTTTTCTAATTGCATGAAACTTGCCCTGAAAATCAGAGGAGGACATGTAATACAGAGAGATCCATAAAGGTGCAGGAAGTGAGATTTATTGCTATTTGTGAAGCCATTTAACACTGTTCAGAGCAGTTTTAGCTCATCAACACCCCACTGGTGAATCTCAAAATATCTATCATGTTTATCTGAGACAGCCTTCTGCAATGTATCTTCATTTGTTCTTAGCTAGTGTTTGCGCTCACCCTTTACTTTACTTTTTACCTTACTTTAAAACTTCAGTCATTTACTTCAAGAGCCAAAACTCTTTTCCCCTTTACCCCATGGACTGAATAACCAACTAATAAACAGGGAGTTAACAATTTCTGAAGTATTTCCTTCACCTAAGCTAACTGTTGAATAGGAACCATGTTCCTAGCAATTGGAATCCCACTGGAAACATGCCTTGAACAGTCCTAAAGATGCAGCCATTGCAATCAAAAGATTAATAGATAAGTAATTGGTTTTAATAAGTTATTTTCCTACACGGACTATTTTAAAACTTTTAGATTGCTAAAATAAGACTCTTAATAAAAACAAAGGGAAAAGAATTTAAGTAGTTGGATTGAAAAAAACCAGACAACAGCTTTTACTCACATCTAACTACTTGCATCTAACATTGTTGGGGAAAAAAAAGGAGTTTGAAAAATATTTTGGTTAAGTATTTGATTAAAGAGTACAGAAAATAATTTTTCAAAAATAGATCTTTATTAGCAGTCTGGGTTAGAGAACTGGATATTCACTTTGATTAGGGTTTTCTGTTGAGAGGAATAAAAATTTTATTTCACAGGTTACAAGTTAAAAAATATGGAAAGTGATGTATTTACATTACAAAGATGAAATTGAGTTACAGTGGCTAATAGGATAAGTGTTGCAAGTTAGACATTAGAAGAGGGATGTGAACCCAATTTACTGGGCAAATTAACTTTGTTACAACACTTGAGCTGGCACGAAGATAACAGTGCCTTTAGGAGACAAACTGCCTGCCTTGCTTGTGTACTCCAGTGTTTCTTTAATGATTATAAAATTCTTTAGGCAAGATTTTTTTTTCACCAGCCTAAGGGCATCAAAAGATATTGATAAACGTGCAAGAGAAATAGAATGAAAGCTGGACTCAATGCCCTAATTCTTCATATCCTAATACCTGCTGAAGCAGTTCTGGTTCTTTTGCTCTGCCTAACTAAAATTGTGCTCCTGCATGACATGGGTGCCACTGATTTGCAAACAGAGCTACTCAGTATTTTCAGGACGTGAATAACAAGTCCAGAGAATCCCTTAAAAAATAATGTCCTGGAAAGCAAAGTAGCAGATAGAGCCTGTCCAAACCGAAGGGGAGCTGAAGCTTGTCAGCAGTGTCCATCTGAGGCAGTTCAGATATGGACTGAAATGCACTTGGCATCTCTTTCCTGTTTGATAATGAGCCGTACTCTGCTTCACCTTCTGCCCAAGGACTTCACAGTGCTTCATACAAGTAAGGTGAATGATACCTGGATGCAGTCAGGCAGGACTGAACAAGGGAATCGTAATACTCTTGTTAGTGCAGAAGGTTTTCTGCTATTTCTGGACTTTTCAGTGTGAGAAAGGGAAGTGGGCTTCAATGATGTACCCAAGGTTATGCCTCAGATTAGTTACAGGATGGGAAGCAGTCACAAATGGTCCCCTTGTGGGATCATGGGGCTGATCTGCCAACCTAAAAATAAAAGAAAGCCAGTCCTCTTTGCAGTGAACGTTTAAAGCCTATTTGTATTAAACAATTTGCTAGGAGAGTTGATAAAAAAAACAAAAAAAGAAAAACTTTGTGAAGCTAGACTAAACAGTGTTCACAGCATAGTGGTTATCCTTCGATGTGATGCTTTAGAGGAGCTGAGGCAGAATGTGCAGTTTAATAAAAATAAGGCTGTGAAACATCTGACGCAAAAATCCAAGAGTCTCCTCAACATCTAACACTGAACCTTAAAATTACCATACCTGAATATGTGCAGACGAGTTGTGTTCATTAATTTTAGCAGCATCTGTGCCCATTTATACCAGCTAAATATCTAGCATTCAATATAAGCAATTTTCTTGTCCCTTTTCAATTAGCTCCATTACGGAAAATCTAATTAAATCATATCTTTTAGCAGGAACCAAGAATTCAAGAGCTAAATTTTTGTATTTAATTAAAACCTCTCCATCTTGAACTGTTAATTTCCTGAAAAAGATATCCAGTAGCTTTTCCTCTGATCCACTTAGTTCCTGAATGAAGTGGCTCATTTACTCCAAGTTGGCTCTGAAGTGTACACTTAGGCTCCAGCTCTGGTGACAGTCTCAGAAGATGATGGGAATCATAGCTGCTTTTCTCCGCACTTCTGGATAAAATCTCTTCAGATACAGCTTGTGTTTCTTCTGGGCCCACAGGGACATCTGGATGACCATCAGGAAAGCAAAGATGCCAACTAGCAGAGAAAAAGATTTAAAGAAAAGGATCATGTGTGTTCTTTCAGTGCCTGTTTCTGTAAGTGCAGTAGGGTTTATGGAAATATTTGCAGTCTCTTCTGTGGGCAGAGACAACTCTGCAGTTCCTCTCAGCCTGGCAGTTGCTAATGCACCATAGCCCAAGGCCCAGCCTCCACCTCAGAATTCACACAGATAACATTCGCATTTGTAAGATACACCCTATGCCATCTCTGACTTCACCATAAATCCGTATATCACAAGGCCTCCTTGGACTGGTGCTGTCTCAACCCATGGCCTCTCTTGACCATATTTCTAGTTTACTTCTGAACTATAATACTTCTTTATTTCTGCCTCTGGCTGCCAACCATGACAGGGAGCTGTGCTGTAACTCCCTGCTGTGGGGAGGGAGAGCTCAGCCCTAAAGCGAGTAGGCAGTAGCTGCCTGATCCAGCAAATAGGCACCAAATAGGGGACACTTGTACTGCATTTGCATTTTGCAAATTCGTTATCCTTTGGTGAATTTGGAGGTGGTTAATCAGAAACATCCATTTGGCGTCCACTCAAGTTACGTCTGGGACAATTACAGCAAGGATGAGTGTGCTGCGTATGTTGCTGCTCCTGTCATTGTAGGGACAACCCTACATTGTCCCCAACCTTTCAGATAATTTCCATACCAAAGCCTAAAACACAAGAACATTTCAAGAACATTTTCAAACAAAATTTCAATTTAATTTTTGCACAATGCAGTTTAACCCACTTTTGAAATCCATTCCTTTTTCATTTGTAAGCCACATGGGGCTACTTCTCACACATAGTTTGTATAGGTTTTTTATTTTGAAATGGAAAAATATTTAAAAAGTGAATGTTTTGGAGAGTTCCATCCCAGGGACCATATTTTTGTGAGTGTTTAGGTCTCTGAAGATGCAGCAAAGTACTGAGCAAGAGTTGCAAATGCTACTAAGCAGGCTGCTTTTATGAGCATCTTGGAGGTTTATCTCATATGGCAAATTTTATGGCAATATTTCATATGCTATAAACTTTCTTGGCAAATTTTAGACTTCCAGAATTCTTTTCCACAAATGCTTTAGATGCTGTCTTCATTCTCTTTCAGACTTACCTGGCAGAGTTTGTGTCATCACTGTGAAACTAATCCAAGACCCAGCCTGTTGCAAAGAAAAAGGCATGGTTAGTTGTATATTTTATGTAAAGCAAAATGGCAAGTTTTCAAAAGCTTCCCATGGAAAAAGAGTGTGGTATTTGTACTGGAAATGGGAGAGGAAAAACAGTAAGAAATGAACCCCCCAGTGTGCTGGATGCAGTGAAGAGATGGGTGGTAAATCTTTACATCACTGGGGAGACTGTAGTGAAGGGAAATATAGACAGAAGTCCATGTGATAGTGATGTGAGGGAAGAGCAGGGTCTGGTGGAGAAACACTTGTGGGAGCAAGGAGACTCTGGCATACAGAGCACAAGAATTGATGTGCAGAGGAAACTGCATGGAGGTGTTGCAGATTTTCTGCAGACAAAATCTGAAACCTACCCTTTGCATATAAGCAGAAGAAAGTCATGTACCTCATATGTATAGTTGGGACAGGATACCAGCAGAAAGAGCCACGTGAAGGGGTTGTAGGTTGGACTTGGAAAACAGGTTCTATTTCCTTGTGAAAGGGAAAGAAAAAAAAAAAAAAGGGTGGGGAAAATCAGAACCAGTTTCAGTACAGGGAGAGGAGAACATCCTGCCTATGTAACAGCAATCCCCTGGGCCAATGCTTTCAGGGTGTAACCTGTTAGAAAAGTTTCAGTGAAATCTTTTGAGGTAGCAAAAGCTGTATTTATCCCAGTGAGAAAGAACTTAAATCAATTTTTTGGCTCTTGCTGCTTTTAAACTGAATTAGGCCCCTTGCAAGAAATAATATAAGCAGTTTCCTAACCACAGTGCATGAAAACGTTCCAGAATAGAAACTGACTTCTGTGTGTGAAGCTGATCATACTGTGGTATTTTTTTGATTAGGGTGTTCCAGTGGGGAAATTACACTATTAGTGTCTGAAAACCTTTGTATAACCTTTACTCTCATGACACAAAAATGCTGAAACCCCGACCTGTTAAGAGCATACATATACACTGATGCCTGTATAAGTATTCATGAGTCTATCTCTGTATTTGAATATATGCATGCACATCTTCGCCTAAGATGAATGTGTCTAAAAACTCTGCAATATAGAAGTTTTTGAGACTTATTTAAAGTGAAATACATTTATGTCAGTCACCAGCATGCTTTAAAGAACTTCAGCACTTAAATCCATATTTAAGTTGCAGTTCTGTCTAATTAAGATAAATTTGCTATAAGTTTTGAAACAACAGTGTTGCTAATGTTTCCTTGTCACAGTTTTTTTGAAGGTGTTAGACCAATGGCACGACTACTACTTTATCTTTCTTTATTCAGTGGATGTAGGTACATAAATTACTGTACACAGCAGAAGATGGATAGGTTAAGGAACAGGAAACAAAGACAGACCTGAATTGGTTTGGTGAGCTAAAGCTACGTTGATAAAGTGATTCCCAGCTTCACACATCTGCAAGACATTAAAAACATATTTTCAGTTGTATGCCTAAAAGGCTGTGGCAATTGTGTGCAGTGCATAACCAGAACCCTCCCCATTACAACTCAGTCTCTGTGTCCAGGAAATATGTATTCCAAACAACAGCCTGTGATCTCTGTCACACACACAAGTGTCCAGTGAACAGTGTGGGTGCAGCCTGGGGTGAAAGCCCCTGGCACATCTCCACAGAGCTCTGTTCAGCCAGGCCTTCAGTGGGGTTGCCATGCCCAGCATGTGCAACATGTTTGGCCCTGGAGATTCTCTGGCTCCAAGGAATTCATCAAGATGCTCTTCTTGATTTTTCCTGGATTTAATCCAAGCTGCAAAGAAGTGGGTGAAAAGCTGACCTCTGGTTTTGTAAAGATGTCGTGAGTTAATGTCCCTGCCCCTCTTCCTACACACACTTTCAAAGGTGTTCAGCAAACCACGAAGGAGAGAAAAGGGTGATTAAACAAGCAGTAGTCTCTAAAAGGCAGACTGGTTGAATGAATAATAGCCAGGGACTGATAAAGGAAGGGAGCCAGTACTATTCCTGGTTCTGGAACTCTCTGGTTATGCCATTTCCAGCCATAACCAACTTGCAAAGTTGGTCTCTAACATGTAGGTATTTCAGACGTTTGGAAGAGGTACTGTTTCTTTTCATTTGGTTATACAGCCTGTAGTACAGACTGATTTCAGATTTTCAGATTCAGGCTTTCAGTAGTTCATCAGTTACAACTACTGAAGAATGAAAATCAATATTTACCCATATTTAAAATGGGAGCCAGTAGGAAAATCAGTTTAAATTCCTGAAGAAGATGACCTGTCATCACAACTATGTAATTTTATGGTTTTCATTTTCCCCTGCTCCGTGAAGAAAACTAAAATGGTGTACACAGTTCAAGCTCAGGCTGAATTGAACTTTTTTATTGATTTCTGAGTTAGAAGACTGATTTGTCCTCTCAAATTGAAAAAATGCAGTGTTAAAAAAGTTGCATTTTCTTATATAATTGTCATTCTATATTTTGCAAGGGTCAAAAAAGTTTAAGAAATTAAAATAAAAAGGAAAATGTTAAAGCCTAGAGATATTAAAAGTGTGAAGTCACAAAATTAATACAAAAAAAGGACTTCAATTGTCATTTTTAAGTCAATTCTGCAAGTCATCCTTAACAAATTTTTGTTAAAGCTAATTGAAAGAAATGTGTAACTTCATTTTATATTGAAATGTGCTATTATCTGAAAGAACATTGTAGAGAGAAGAATTGCTGAAGAATTTCCCCCTTTTTGGCAGAGATATTTTGGAGGTTTGTTTGGAAGGTTTAAATCAGGTCTATTAGTAAGTAGACCTGTTATTAGCTGTTTTTCTGCATGGGTAGGTAGTTACAGTTCAAGTCCTGCTGTCTTTTTAAATTCTTTTAATTCCAGTTAACTGACAATCCTCTATTATAAATACCAGATGTAAAACACTAAATAGCCAGAAAATGAAACTCCATTATAAAATAACATATTAGAAGCTATAACTCTAACCATAGCAATGGATGTAATTTTAATTTACATACTTCCAATTATGAGCTGGGAACATGATTTGTTTTTCTGATTGCTATTATTTTAAAGAAATAGGTTTTGTGGTTAAAAGTGGTTTTGTAAAACACTATAGCTAATGAGATGCCCATACTATTGTGGAGCAAGAGATATTCACACACTATAATTAACCCCTACCAATTCTAAGTAAAACAAGCTAAGGGCATTTCTGCAGGGACGTTTATTGGCTTACCTTTGACTCTGCAGCTGCGTTCTGCTGTGATTAACTCTTACGTCCCTCTTTAGACATGTGACTGTTAATGTTCTACATTAAGAACCACTGCAAATTTAAGCTAGTCCTCAATTTATCATATATAAAACATGGGGCAGCAGGGAATAGCAGAGAAAAAGCTGATGCTATTTATGATTATTAAATATTGAAGCCTACATACTGTTCTTCCCCTCTGTATATTCCAAGTGTACCCTGTGAGAAAAACAACCCTGCAAAGCTTAATTTCTCTAAACATGAAAATCTTTCAGGAGGGCCTGCAGAAACTCTTTATATTACTCAGTACTGTTGTTTACAGCAGCTGCAGATGTATACACTTAAATCAGGATGTGTAATAAAGACAAGACTTAAAAGAGGGTAAAAAAAAAAAGAAATCTTCCAAATATTTTATTTATATGTTTTAGAAACCTGTGAAAACAGCTTCAAATTATTTTATTTCGTATGTTGATGTTTTAAATTCATTGTCTGGGAACCTGCCAACACGAGATCTGAAAGGCACAGGTTTTGAGTTTCCATGGGTAGGGAGTTCTCAAAAGAGCTGTAAGAATTCAGAGCCCAGACCAGGTTCTGATGCAGACTTTAAGGGGATTGACATCTTTTATAGCAAACACCCCCAAGAGGATTCACCCCTTTGCTTGATGGCAGAATTTTCCTTACAAGCTATAGCAGGGCACATTCCACTGATGAAGGGAAGGATGTTTAAAAGGAAAAGGAGGCTTTCTCTCAGCAGAGACTTTGATGAGGACTAGTTTTTCTGGTAGCACTGAATATTCAGGCAAGCAATTTGCTTGGATTCAAACACCCCCTGAGTCTGGGAAGGATGCACAGTGCAAGGTTCTGAGTGTACTGCTGGCTACCAGTGCCACAGCCTCCTGTCTCTGCAGTACTGGGTTGTTGCTTTTGGCTCTAGAGCCTCATGGAGTGTGTGAACTTCCTCACAGAAGTATTTTTCTTCTCTTTGCTGTACCTTATTAGAGCAAGAAAAGCTGAGAACTGCATGGACAGACCCAGAGACAAACACTGCCAAAACTGTGACCTTTAAGGGTCCCTATTTACAAAAGCATTTAAATATTGCTAACGAGCTTTTGAATGTTTTTCTGAATAGTGTTTGCCTGAAGGAGCCTAGACATATTACTGTCCCATCACGCTGTCATATTTCTGGACACTGTATCTGGTTTTCAAAGAGGATGTTTTGGCTACTGGCCCAGCAGTTCCAGAGGACAGAGAGGATATACATTTCCATGTGAGAACTTCTTACCAAGCCTCTGTCTCACTATACAGTTGTGTTCAAACAGTCGGTTGGGTAGTCTCAGCCATTCTTCATCAGCTGCACTTTCCCTTGGCTTACCCCATTTTGGCAAGGTTTATTTATATCGTTTTTAATCGCTGTTGATGCAAGTTATTCAGGGTACACTGAATTATTGCAAAGTCTGCTTAGCATGTAATTCTTCAGTGTTTTAAAAATGACAAGTTTCAGTCTGTCTAAACATCAATGTTCTAACACAATTACCAGTAGTAATAATGCTGATGATGTTCTCACAGCTCTAAAATACAGTACTTCAGTTTAAACTCTGTGTACATAAATATTAGTAGGACACTTCCTGACTGAGAAACCTTAATAGATTAGTACTAAATCCAGTCAAAGTACACAAGGCTGTGGACATGGACTTATATATATGTATACACACAAATGCATAGAAACATTACTGCGTTTTACTAAATTGTGAGTTAATCCTATTCCATAATCATAAATAAAACTTCATTTTTGTACGTACCAGAAAAGCAAGTGCAGCATAAAAAACTTGTTTGTGGCCAAATGCTAGAAAACAGAGTGAAATTATAAATTGCATTTTACGGTATGCACATGGTTTGCTATGGGTGAAATTAATCTAGTGCTGAGGAGCAGAAACGCTTCTTTCCTGACAGGCTCTGCAGAAAGGTTGAATATTATCACACACAATATGAAGACAATGCAAACAGTAACAGCATTCTAGAAATGCCAGTTTTACACCACTGATCTCGAGGCAGTTTTCACCCAACTGTTTTTAGTATTTGCTGGCTTCATAAATCCGAGTGTTTTGTCAAAGCAGCTGCTGGTGGTGAATCCCTTGAAAAGGCAGGGAGGGCAGTGGGGTGAAGGTCAGTGTCAAAATCAGGCCGAGAATCCCAGTCTTATCCACAGACCTTTCTACTTCTACAAGCAGAAAACTCAATACATAACCTATTACCTATTTTTTACTTTAGTAGGGAGGCAATAGTCAGGCTTTACTACACAGCCACTACCTGCTTCACAGTCATGCAAGAAATACATTTAACATTTGTAAATTTTCCCTGCCATCTGGCTGCCCTCCCTTTCTTGCAGTTGTCCCCAGACCACTGTAGGGCTCTACCAAGTTCATGTCCAAAGGTTTGCAGTTCCCAAGCAAACCTTGGTCACAGCTGGGGGACACAAACCATGTGTACGTACCTCACTTGCCTTGGCCATGTCTCATCAAGCCTTTACTTTTGAGAACTCCTTTTTCCTGGCTGGCACAGGACTCCATTGGGGTGCCAAAGGCATTTTAAGGCAGTGGCAAGCAATTAGAAATATTTCTTCAGGATGCTTCCTCTTTTGTGTCTTGAACAAAGATTTTCCCCTATAAAGAAGCTGCACTTATTGATTTGATAGCCCAGACTGCTAAAAACTGTGTCTAGGGAGGTTTCTGCATTGTTTGCAGCATTGCTGTTAAAGCCACAACAAATCCCACTGTCATTCAATGAACCACATAATTTTGAAATGGAACTTTTGTGTTGGTTTGAATGAAAAGCACGTGTCATGTAGGAGAAATTTTTGATTGAAAAGACTTAGCAATTTAACTGAGTGTAAATAAAAATGGCAAAATGCTTTTTCTCCAAAGTTCATAGATAAATCTGAGATACAGAGGAAAAGAAAGACTAAGGTATAACAAGGAAAGTAAAGTAGTAGAAAATATAATCTGTGCCAATTATTCTCAAACGAAGCAAGAGTCCAGAAAACAAACAGAAAAAAAATCATGAAGAAACAGCTGTGCAACAATAAAATATGATGAGACAGAGCAAAATTATGGATGAAATAATTTAAAAATTTAAATGATTTAAAAATTTAAATGATTTAAAAATTTAAAAATTTTTTAAAAAATTCTTTTCCAAGAAAACACAACCAGCTCTAGTTCTCTCCTGCATTCTTTAACACAAATGTTGTGAAGATGAGCAAAATATATTGGTCTTTGTGTTTTCTTTACTTGTCCAAAAGTTCGTGTTCATAAACTGGACAGCAATTGACCATGGAAGAACAAGAACAAACATTCCATTGCACAAAACAGAGGTGCTTCCAACACAACAATCTTCCTCCTGACAAGGGAGCAAAGGCTAATTTCTGGCTAGATCTGTCACATGATTTAATGTGGGACCAATTTCTTGATTTTGGAGGACTTCAGGTTATACCTCAGGTTTTTTCAAAGCGAGTTTGTCAGTTTTGTGTCCTACCCATACCTACATGGTGGCGTGTACCGTGGGTGGTTGATGTAGTATGCGATCCAGGATGTGAATCCCCAGTAAAAGGCACAGCCCTGGAACAGACAGATAATTTTTTTGAAAGGGCAATAAGGAAGTACAAACTGTAACTTTATAAATTCTGCCAAGTGCAAAACCCAGGTGACCATTGAAAGGCTTTGCAGTTGCTTGTGAGCCTTAGAATATATATCTTTCTAAGATGCTATGAAGCCAGAAACAAAAAAATTGGAACACAATATAGATTTTTTTCTTTTATTGTGTTGAATGTGTTTTATTCCTGTTGTAGGAATTGGCACTTGTTTTCTCCTTTTTTTGATTTTACTGCTGAAGATCACATTTCTATGAGCTGTGCTTTTAAAAGTCTAGAACAGGTTAACACAGCTAAGCTGTTAATGTACCTGAAATGCAGCATTTCCAAGCAAGATAGAGCAAGACAAACAGAATGCTAAACCAGACAAAACAAAAATGAGTAAAAGAGAAGCCCTATATTGTAGCCATGTGTTAATCTCCTTCACCAAAATCCTAAGTGTTTGAAGGGAGGGTCTTTACATCACACTGAATGGGATGGAGAGGTGATACAAAATGGCCAAGATAGAGTGTGTGAAATAAAAGAAGAGAAGGCCTGTGAGTAATGACACACAGTTGAAATTCAGGAGACTTTGAAAGAGAGAATACCTGGCCAGCTCAGTATCTTCCTGCCTGAGGCCTCCATTTTTTTGAGATTTTTATTTCCTGCTTGTAATTTGATTTTCACTTCCTAGCACATGGCCTGTCTCTTGCTCTGTATTTATATTGCACCAAGGAAGCAGTGTATGATTTCTGTCAACACTCCTAGATGTTGACAGCAGCAGCTATCACCATAAAATAGCATTCAGTCTGAAAAATATCCTGGACATGACAATCAGCCCCTTGGGTGAATGAGTCAAAGTGGACATTTACATGCAGGAGTTAAAATGGACATTGATTTCAATTTATGTCCCTGGGGACATGGTCCTGAAATCCTTCCTGTTATCTGTTATATTTTCACTAAACATAAGCCCTGGAGCTGCAAAATAAATTAATTTTTATTTCCCTATCTCCTTCCAAGGACTACTTTGATATGAGGCTATTCTCTCTTACACAAGATGATAAACGTATTGTCACCTTTATCATATTTTTCAGAGGAGTGTGCCCTTCCGAAAACTTGTGCACAAATAATGTCTCCAGAAGATGTCTGATGTAGTGTAAACAGTGACAGAAGCAGGCCAAGCTGCAAGGGAAAAAAATGAAATTAGGTAAGTGAAAGATTGTTTTTATTACTTCACAGTTAATGTCATGAAAGGAATAAGAACTAGTGTTCCAAAACTGTAGTCACATTAAAATTGTGGGATTTAAGATATTGTCTTAATTGAAGCATCTGGAAGCAAAGATTAATGGAATCATTTTCAGTGTTATACAAAGTTGCTTGCATTTTGCAGGGAAGCAACTTATTTTTACTAGCCTTGAAATAAAAAGAGCTCCTCGAGCTCTGAATGTGATACATAGTCCTGACAAGACATTTAGACAGGACAGCTGTGTATACAGCCAGGCGTCTGACACGCTTCTCCAAAAGATGTTTCCCACGTTTTAAGGCCACCTTAATGCTCCTGTAGGATGTGTCTGACATTTAAAAACATTCTGAATATCTTCTGAATGGTTTCCTTGTCCTTTGCCAACTGAAGTAGCTGCATGGAGGTAGTTTGTGTTTCATTTCCTTGTGGGCGCAAATTGAGATTTTGTAGCTAAGTTAATCCATTCTGATGGCTTTTTTGTTGCCTGTTATAAAGAAATGAGGCAATTGTGGTAGAAATTATTATATTGATTCTCTTTTGAGGAAGATTATGAAACAATAACAGGCATTGCTGATTTGCTTCCGAGAATGAGCTGCAGCTCACAGTGATTGAGTTTCAGAAACAAATGTCAGGAGTGATTCCTGATGGCATTTTATCTTGGTTACATTTACCGTACTACCACAGCCCGTCTTGCTGCAAACCAATTATAAGACATAAATGAAAAGTGTTTTTCAGCATGTGAAATCTCAAATAATTTTATTATGCATCATGTAGCTAAAGTCAAAGATTAAACAATTTCAAAGTAATTAAACCAGAGAGAGTTGAGCTAAGAGAATTTCGAACAATTAACGACTTATCCAAAGCCTGGAGCAAACTTCCAGCTTTGCTGGAAATTTTAAAATTAATTTGGCTTAGGATGGGGACCTCAGATGAACCCGTTTAGGAGTGGTCACTGGCAGGATTCTGCACAACCCCTTGCCCACGTAAAAGAAGGTAAAGGCATTGCAGATTCTTCTGTGCTGCCAGAAACTCTCTCCTTTTAAGCATATGCACAAGGGAAGGAAGACAAGCATCTTGCAGCTCTGGATTTGAATTCAATTATTCTGTGTTCTCATTCCCAGCTCTACTACCTCCCTTAATGTCTCTCCAAGTGCCTGTTCCTCCATCTGTAAATGGCATTATTACTCACTGTATTTCTCTGCTGTGTACCAGTTCCCCTGATTCTGCAACCACAGTGTGGAAGAACTGTGTGGGAAAGCTGTACAATCTTTGAGCCCCCTAGGTCCCTGTGTGCCCTATAAATGCTATATTATATCCTATAAATGCTCCAGCTTATGTAGGTGACAGGTTTTCCTTGATCACTTTTCACCCTTCTGCCAGGCACTAACGACCCACAATGGGGACAATTCCACTGAAGGAAAGTTCCTTTAAGAGTGAAAGTTCCCAGTCTGCCTGGTGCATTCTACCGCCATCCTGTGGAGATGCTTCTTTTGAGTTTCTTGACCTGATGTATGACACGCACACCTGTTGGATTTTCTCCTTCTTGTGTCTAGTTGAGAGCTAGTGTGGGGGTAGTTATCTTCTGTGCTGGATGCTGATGCTGCTCATCTCAAGAGCAGAAATGTGCTACAAGGAAACTGGGAGTGGGGCACCTCAAGCCTTGTCTTCTCTGTCAAGCATGACTTTGGGTTACTACCCGCTGTGTTTATTGTTTCACTTTCTGACTTGATGTCAAAGTATTTGGGGGAAACACTGCATCTCCATGATGACCAGGTGAAGTGAGCATTTCTGGGATCCCATTTTTTGTCAAGCTTATGGGTGCTGACAAACAGGTATTGGTAATAACTGAATCTGACACCAGTCAGGCAGCCTCAGACCCCCTGTACCATCCTCAGCTCTGGAAATGCAATCTCCATCCCTTTGGTTTCTCATGATCCAGGAAAATAATTCACACAATTAAGTGCCACTTACTGAACCACTGGGTGGCGGAAGTTCTTCCTGCTTTCCACTTGATCATAAATAGTTGAGAGGCGAATGTAAAAGAGCAGATATATGAGAAGAGGCCCGGTGTATTCTGTTAGAAAAAACTAGAAATGAAAAATAAAATAGCTGTGGCAGAGTAGAAAATTGTATCAGGAAAAGTGTGAGAAAAAGAATAGCCCTATCTACAACCCTTATTCATCCTTCCAATGACTTTTGGCTTCATTTTCAGGACTTAAATGACACATAGGGGATTCTTCTGCAGTCTCTTTAGCAAAAGAGTAAAATCCATCTAGGAAATGAGAGATAGGCTTCTGTGCAGAAAAAATAAGGTGATCAAAATCACAGTTATCTCCTCTTTATATTCTTGGCTGTGCCATCAGATACCTATTTGGAATCTAAATAACACTGAAAATCAAGGCCAAGAAACTGAAGGCAGCTTGCTTTCTGCCAGTGCTTTTTGCAATTAAGTGGTACATCCGTTAAAAGCCAACAAGGCATGACAGAAACAAACACAGCTTTGAATCCTGGTTGCTAGCAGAGTTATTTGGAAGGAAGGCTATCATTGCTTGAAATTTGGTGGAGGATGGAAGAGCAGGACCAGCCTGCCTGGTGCATGGTGTTTTGAGCTCTTTTTTGGTGACTGTGTTGTTCTCCTCCCTGTGAAGGTACCAGCAGAGGTAGCCTGTGGTGGGCAGACTGGACAAATTACCCTACTGTGACAAAAACAAAGAAGAAATCATTTCACCATTGTCACCCTTGCTAGGCACAGAGAGCTGAGAGGAGGGGCAGGGAGAGAAGGCAGAGTCATGGAGATGACATGAGCTGCCCTCAGTTTTAAGGTCTGACTTTGGTTTGGTACAGTCTGTATTGCTTTTTGTCGGGGAACATTCTTAAGCCATGCACAGATGGAAGAAGTAAAATGGCATTAGAGTGATGAGAGATCTAGATTTGATCACCTGTCCTCACTGGATTGAATCCCAGAATATAATGGAAGTGGTGTAGTCCTACACATTTACAAGGACTGGCAAATCATAGCTCAAGTGCCTATCATTGCTTCAGGGAGAAAGATTTATAACTGATGGGTTATTTGGCTTTATGGTGTCTATTGGCACTGCTGTAGAATTGTAATTAATAAATACCTGTGGCTTAAGGAAGCAATGCTGACTTTAGACCACCTTTCTCAAAGTATTTGGCCCCCCAGTGGACTGTTCTTCTAATCACTCTTCAGAAGAATATTGAAAGAGACAGGTTTGCCTGCAGAAATATCTGGCAATTAGGTTCCCTTTTCCTCTGGTACAAGGGGGAAACCTTTTGAAATTTTATCCTTTCATAGCAGGACAGTCTCCAAAAGTAACCACAGACTTAAGTGTTCTCTACCAGGGGAACTTCAAATTCCCTGTTGTTCCAAGTGACATCATGACTCCTGTGCTCCATTTAGATTCTGCATGATCCTAAGAGCAGGTGTGTATGTGTTTGTGTGTGTGTAAAAATATTTAATCTAGGAGTCCAAGAGCACTCATTGTGGAATACCTCAAAGCCAAGGGCTTATTAGAATTTTGTCCTAATAGCAGTTGTATGGGTCTCTTCCAAATGTAAGCCCACTGCGTTTGGCACTCTGCAGACACTGTAAGGGATGGCCTCTGCTATTTAACCCTAACTCACTAAATCTTGACTATGGTGATACAGGGGACAGAGGCACAGGAAATGTGACCTGGGCAGCTCAGGGGAAGAGCCTGGAATGAGCTGCTTTCTTCAGTGTAGCTTTTTCTCTCAGCCATGAGCTGCACCACAAAGTACATCTGTAACTACCAACTTTCCACATCTCTTTGGCACAAGCACATTACAAAGCCACCAGGAAGAGTTTGGCAGGACCTGGCACCAAGTTGTGCTTACTTGTTACTGCATCAAGTGTTCCTCCCTTACCCTCAGATGCTGAAAGGAGGAGAGTTTCAAGATTTAGTAAAAAATCCAGTCTCTCTTTAAAAGCCAAAGCTCCAGACACAGGATAACTGAATCCTTGTGATGGGGTTTGATGTAGAAAAGGAGGATTCATAAGTGCAATTCAGAGAAGCAGTTGGGAGCACTGACAGTAGCTCTTGACCTGGAGTTTGTGGAGGTGAGCAACACCAGGATGTGGACAGGGTTCAGTCTTGTCTGTGTGTCAGTCATATCACCCATGTGGAGGCAGGTGGTGCAGGGCCAGCCATGAGATTTGCAATCAAACTGGGAGACAGGACTGTATTTGCCTTTGTCATAACTGAGTCACACTGGCACATTGTTAAGATCAGTAACATTCTGTTTTAGAGGATGAGGCTCAATTTGCTGTAGTAGTTGTCATTGTAGTTAACTTTAGTTTAGGTAGGTTTCAGACTCTTTCCTTCTGTTGCATCTCTCATGCTGTGATCACTGCTCTCATTCTCTGACCCACTGATTTTAAATTTGTCATAAATTAAAAACTATAACATGAATGAAAAATCCAGAAAGCAGGCAGAGAAACTGCTAAGAATTCCCATGAGTTCAAGCAGGTGAAAGGGAAAGTCTTAAAGTCTTAAATTAACATAGCATTACAATTATTGGTGCTACCCACTGGCAATCAAGAGCAAGCACCATTCTTTTACTATTGATTCTCAATTATTATATGCAATTAAGCCTAATTAGTATCTTCATACTCATCCTATAGCTGACTAATTGCTGGGCTTGGGGCATTATTAGGTGTGTCAAGGATCAGTTCAACCCATCGTTTTTATAGGTGCTCAAAATTAATAATTCCTGCTGACATATTCTGCAAAAGTAGTAATCACATTTTAAACAAAAGTCTGAAAGTAATAACAGTGTAGCTTGTTGTTTCTGAGAAAAAGTAATATCATTTTATTGAAAAAAAGTGATCATTTAAAAAACACAGAGCAGATTTATCCTGTAGAAATGTAAAAAGAAAAAAGAATTAAAAACAACAAACAAACAAAAGCACCAAACTCCAATATTTAGAAGAAAATTACTTTTTCTTTACCATTTTGTGGTCCTGCCTAGATTATTTTGATGTATTGGGTGCAACCAAATATGGTGATCCATAATAAGCACAAATATCTTTTCCTGGAGGAGCAGTATGTCTCTATAACAATGAGTATAGCTCAATAGGATTTAACTGTTGAGCTCATCATTAACTCCCTGAAGTGAGAAAGCAGGAGATTGCCTCTTTTTATCCACATCTGTACACTCTTTTTCATACCTTGCACAATGTCCAATTCTCTTATCTTCCTTCTCTCCTCACCTATGTCTGAAGTTATATACTCTGTAGACCTCTTATTCTCAGTAACATAGAGAAAGTGCTCTTAAATGAAACTATTCTGGAATCAAGACTCTCCCCAACATAGTCCCCATACAGGGTGCTAAAATCAAGCATCTTTAACCATCTCAGTTATCAGGTCCTCAGAGATCTGATTCAGTAACACCTAAACTGGAAATATCTATTACGTAAACATCAAAACTGAGATCCAGTCTAAAGAGAGCTAAGTAGGAGTTTCCATTATCCAAGAGATGATGGAAGAAAAAGTAAAACAATACTGGAGAGCTAATTTGCAAATCAGCAAAGCATCTCATCTTGCATAAGCCAGATTGTACCTCCTTCTTCTATCTCTTACTCAGCCCATCATGCCAGGAACACGTTGCTGAACAGAGTAACAGCCAGGAATTCAAATCCCAGACCTTGTGAGGCAGAGGGTGTATTTAGGGAGGTATGAATGCAGCAGATGTGGAAAGAGCTCTTGAAATTTACTGGAGGGATTTTCTGGCTGGTAAGGGTGACATAGTGCCTGTCCCAGCAGATCTGCTAAAGAGAGTAGAAAGGATTTTGGTGTGAGTTAAAGTACCGTGCGTACTGGTTGGGAAAAGGCAGAGCAGGACAAAAGGAAGTTGTAAACACAGGCAATGGAGTGGAGGGAATCTGAAAAAAGTCCAGCCAAATCTTTATAAATGAATAGCCCACATATTAGTATCTTCACATGATGGCATCAGTTAATTCCTCTCTGTAATGGTTATGACCTGTCCTTTCTGTAATATCATACAACACACCTATCTTGTTGCCTTTTGGCATAGTCTCACATTATCTCATTTATGACAAGCAGCAGAGCTGAGGAAAGGCCGTAAAGCCTCTTCCACACTGATCCCTTCCTGCAGATCTTTCCATGCCATGTAGGGCCAGTTTCCCAGTCACTGGTGCTGCTTGTGATGTTTTCTCTTCCACTGCCCACGGGATGTCTGGATGGAAGCAGAGAGCATGGGATGGGGGTAATACCTGCGGCCAGGACAATGACTTTGAGTCACTGTCTGTAGTCCTCAGCACAGCAAGAGATACCAAACAGCTCGAGCATGTCCTGGGTAACTCTGATGGAAAACCAGCTGCAGTGTATAAATTATCTAATGGACAGGGCTTAGTTTCTCTGATAGATGTGAGACAAAGGTAGCAGTTGCAGGTCTGAGCCAAGGTCAGACTGGCACAGTACGTACTGCACAAAGAGAAGGATCTCCTGCTATCAGACAGAGGAGACTATTGCTGTGTGTGAGTGTACAGAGAAAAGCTGGGATTTCAGATGAACCCAAGAGAAACAGACAGTTAAATCCTCCCAAGTCCCCAGATCACATTAAACTTAGCATATAGCTACCTTAGACTCCTTTTACAATCCCAGCCCTAAGTACTCTTGAGCTGATGATCATTAAGAAATGTTATTAATTTCCAGTCTAATTTCTACTTCATACACTTTGTTACCTCATTAAAGACCATACAGTTACCTGGGGATGGAAATGGCATAATTTTAGCACCATCTCTAAATCTTCACCTTTGTAAAAGTTTTGTGTTTTCATGTTTGCAAAAATCCACTGCAGCAGCAATTTTGCATCAGGTAATACAGTTCTTAAGGGCTGCTTGAATATTCAATTACTTTTTGTTCCAGTTCTCATGGAACTGGCTAATGCAATCTACAAAACTTAAAATGGTCATGCAGGGGCACCTGAAACTTCCCTTGTCTGGGCAGACACCCAGGGTTTTGCACTAACCTGGTGTCTATGAGTATTTCAGCCTGCTGCTTGATATTTACTGCAAATACCAGAGATAGGGATGGATTTGCTGTAGGATTTTATAGGCAAATTGCAGCTGACTCTGATTAGTTTTGGGAGCTGGGGAGTGAACAACGATGGATGCCGTTTGTCCGAGTCAGACCTGTGAGTGCTCTGTGGAATAAGGGAGGTGAAATCCCATCTTCCTCCTGTCTCTTCTCCTAAGACTGACCTGCCTGAAACCTTGGCATCAGACCACTTCTTACTGTAGTCAACATTCTTGCCTGAGACTACAAGCCATTGTAGTCTACATCCCCAGCCATTTCATGTTTCTTACCCAAAATGAAAAATTATTGTAAATTAACAAATGGTATTCTTACGCACACTCATACATGTATGTTGTATATGTTTGTACTGATACATATTCACTGAAGAACTCAAGTTCTGTTTGTAACCAAACACCAGTGTGAGTTCAGATTTGCTGCCAAATCTTTACAGGTCTTTGACAGTGTTTTGAAATCTGCCTTAGAATGTGCATCATTTTAAAATATGTATTGATCATCTGCTATGTAGATACATAAACAAAATAATGCTTTTTAAACACCTGGTTATTGTAAATAACCTCATCTGTGCTTTTCATCCAGAAGCCTCAAAGCACTTGGCAAAGTGGAAAATACTGTTACTTTCTTGCTAGTGTTTTGGAAGCTGAAATACAGAGAAATTCAGTGCCTTGTCAAGGGCGTCAGGCAAAGGTGGGCGAAGGGGCACCTGGTCCTCTCAAACACTGGTTCAGTCTCTGGTTCACTGTGCTGAACACTAGTTTACCCTATGGTTCACTCTTCTCTGTGCTCTCCTCACACCATGTATGGGAATCAAAATTCTCCATACAAAATAATTGTGCCAGGCTTATGCATTCTAGAGGGACTAAACCTGCTCAAATTTGCGTAGATTGACAAAATGTCAACCTCTTTAGTTACTCTGAATACAAATAGGAAAATGTCTACATTTACCAGCTCTGTACATCAAGCAGATCTTTGTTCCTTAAGTAACAGGAAGGGTTTAAGCATAAAGTTATGTGTAACTGAAATAAATATACTGTTCTATATATGTTTACCGAATTCCCTCTGCCTTCTTTTTTTGCACTCAAAGGGGTAAAAACTCAAGGGCATTCCTATAAATACTTAAGCATAGGTCTTTCAGTCTTTACTGTGCTTAGCAGTAACTGGAACCCTCAGAATTAATTTTTCTAGTAGCTCCCTAATTCCCTTTGGCAACTGAAAAATCGACACTCTGGCATGGTTCATCATGAGCTAGTGGCATTTGTTGCTGAAACCAAGAGAAATTACTGCAACACTGTTTGCACCATTAGAAGCAGCATCTGAGGAATCCAAATCAGCCAGCTGGGCAGTTTCAGAGGTCTCCTCTTCCCTTATCAGTTAACTTCATGCTGCCACTGGGCAGTAACAAAGAGCCAAAAGTACGTGTAGCCCAAGGAAAGGCACAAACAATATAAAACCATGGCAAGAAATCAGGCAAATGCAAGCTGTTCTCTCCTGATAACACTGGAGGTTGAAAAATATTAGACTTAATTAAATGAAAAATAAGAGCAATCCTGTGTGTGGTTTGCCTTTGTGAAAGGTCACAATGTTTTTAAAAGTTCGCAGCTTTTGACTGGGATCAGCTCAAGACTTGGCCAACTGTACCAAGGTGCAGCAACACTCATTGTGTGTTCAAGCAGAAACCTCTGCCAAGTACAAACTGTTAGCTGTAAAACAGAGGTGCTTTGCATTACAAATAATTGTAGTTGGAAAAGGTGCTGTCAAGGAAATAGTCACTTCTTTTTTTTCCTGAAGATCATCTTCTATACCAAATTATCTATTGATCCAAGAGGATTAGCAATGAAAAACTATTTGACGATTTTTCTGTCTTTGGCACTTTTTTGTAGCTGTTCTTAAGCCACCCACATATTCACACAGAATCAAACTTTCTGTTTATTTGGCACTTCTGCAAAGTTTTTCAGGTGTCCACAATTCCCTGGGTGTGTTATTCAATTTCTAGGGCCTAGTCCCACTGACTAGTCCCTAGTCAGACTAATTCTGTCTGAATTGGCCTCAAAATATTCAAACCCTGATTTGTATCTGCTGAGAACCATATTCAGGGACATTCTCTGCTACATCAAACAGATCCTCAGCTCTCTCTCTTACTTGGACCTCAAATTCCTTCCTAGCTATGATGAGTTTTCTTACGCTTATCATCTTTACACTGGCTCACTAGTTTGCTGGGATTCCCAATCTTCAGCCTCTTCAGATCCTATCTTTTTCCTTCTGTTGTAATTGTCTGTACTTTTACATCCCATTGAGCAGTTATTAACCTTTACTGAAATCTCTTCTTTTGTTCCCAAATTAGGGAGAATATCTTAAGTTGTTCCCCATAGGAAGTCCCAAGTCTAACCTCAGTGTAGAGAAGGCAGAGAAAATGGGTCTGCAGCAGTTTGACTGGTTGTTTTGGTTTTTTTTTCCCACAGCCATCAATACACAAATTGCTTCCTGTTGTGATCATCCCATAGACTTCTTGGGATTGTTCCACATTTACAGCACCAATGGATTAATCTGTGCCAGACAGTCAGAGCAAACTGCTGCTCTCCTGTTCACCCACAGGACCAAAAAACTGATGCAAGGAGGGAAAACCACACGGACCAAAACGCTGCTTCCCCCTTGAGAGAACAGCAGCACCCCCTCATTGCCCCTCCCCACTGCGTAAACCTGCTGTGCATAACCACAGAGCTTCAAACACAGATCCTTCCTGGCTTCCTCTTCATTTTCCACAATGTCTAACTTGGTGATAAATTTGCTTGCTAGCTGGGAGAGAATGGATCAATTAGTGAAAAATGTGGATTTTCAGACTTCAAAGTGCTCCTGGGTTTAAAGAAGTATTAGTCTCTACATTTCCAGATTGAGCAGAATCTTTTTCATTGGGAAATTTGAAATGGAGCAGTTCTGCTGCCAGCTTTACTATTTTAAGGCCCTCGGGAGTCAAAGTACTTAAGCAATCCCTAATTTATATCATAGTTAGAAAAAATATTTACTGAAGTACTGTGTTTCAGGGTTAATCTTCTAAAATTCACAGGCTTGGTGGTAATTTTTTTTTTACCATTCTGTGCTGTTTTCTCAGTTCTGTTTGGATCCCTTTGGTAGCTGGCCCAGGTAGCAACAGGACAACAGAAGCTGATAAATCAGAAATTGCAATCATTGCTCAAATAAGGAAAGCTTTAGCAGCAATGTGAATTTGAGCCAGAAGAATGGAATTTTTTCTGTTTTTTCTTCTTTTCACGACAGCAGCAGTGTTTATTCTTAGCAGTAAAACACCAGCCATGTTTCAAAAAGTCACCATGCCACATTGCAATTATGTAAAAAGAGGTGCCTGTCAAACATGCTTGGGCCCAAAGTTGCATAGAGATTAAAAATAAAAGCCATCACTCCAGTTGTGGGAATTTCAAACATCCCTGGGGTAAAATCTTTATAGGGCCATATAGAACAAATCTATAAACTCAGCTCCCATTAGTATCTCTGCAGCCTCAGTCAGCAAACCTCAACTATGCCCTTCAGGCAGAGTAAAGAGATTGTTCAGTCTTGTGCAGAAATAAAGTATGTGTTTCAGGTAATATTTGTTTTATATAAAAGTACGGAGAGTAGAGCAAGAGTTCTAACAAATTTCATGATACTAAGAAACCAGTTTTGTTTTGTCCCTGAATTATATTGTGGAAATCAGCCTTGAGAGCCTCCTTTCTTCTAAAAGAGCCAGCTGAGATTTAATATCTACTTTTATACCTGAAAAGGACCTCATTTCTCAGAAGAGACTGACAAATAATTGTTCCAATGGAGGAGAATCACAAATCCGCCACCCTAGTTTGTCCTCCTCCCTCCATCAGAGCAATCCACCCTCTAGAACTCGTTGAAAACTGGTCAGCCAACCTCAGAGTTGTGGTGTAACCTGGGGCTAGGGGAAGTCTGGCCTTTCACAGCACAAAACACCAAAAATATTTTGGTCACTGTGCAGCAGTGTTTTAGGAAAGCTGAGGAAGAGGAGGAAACATCCTTCCTGCAAGGTGTCAGCCTCTGATAGAGGGATTAAGTAGGCAACAGGAGACAACAAACCCTTGAGCTGCCAAGGTGGAGTGTGGCAAGTATTGTAAATCTGAGACTGTCCACACCCAAAAGGGAAGCTGAAGTTTCTTGATTTTTTCAGACTTATTGATACAGAAACTCTGTCTGCGAACAGACAGCAGCATTACCTTTTATTTTACAACATGTTTGGGAAGGGTGCTGCTCCCAGGAGGTGGAGGTCAATACTGTTTTCCCCTCTTAAAAACCACAAGTCATTGTCTTGGTGTAAATCCCCAGCATTGGTGTTCTTGGTCCTCAAGTGTGATCTCCAGTGAGGTGACAGAGCCCCAGAAAAATCAGCTCTGTGCTGAGCGTTCCCCTAGACAGACCCATGCCCCATGCATTGACCTCTGGAGAACCAATGTGTCTCCATGTTCTTCTGCATCTATTTTTGGAGTCCAGACCTGAATGTGGCCCTTTGTACCTTAGCTATCATTTTGCTGACGAGATAAGAATATTTTTATTCTGTGCCTTGTTTATTTAAATGTCAAACCTTAACTCAGAAGCCTCCCTCACTGTGTGCATAAATCTGGTAGAGCATCAAGGGGGATGGGAGCACAGGAGATCTAAAGACAGTAAAAATGGCAGTAAAACTACACATCCTGTGTACAAATGCATTTCTAATTGCTGTTGTTAGAATAGAGTCTTCTGTGAACCTTTTCTCTATTGCTATAGACTAGCTATAATATAAAAGTCTCTTGACTGTTTAAATGACATGGCTAGGAAGAAGATTTCTCCCACTGAGAATGGAGACAATTTAGAATATGGGGCGGAATGGGATAAGATGAATATTTAGAAACTCATGGAGTCAACTTTTTGCATGCAGATTAAATCATTAAAAAAATGCCTCTGCCTGCAGTACCTACTCCTGGTCATAACTGCAGTATTTATAATGGGATATTAAGCTTTAGTTATGTTACTGTCTTAGGCTACATAAACCACCAGGAAAAGGGTGAATAAATAAGGTTCTTGCAGATTACTTAATTGTAGCAAACAGGAAGCTGCAGTAATCACAATTTTGCTTTGCAAGGAAATTCCATGGTTGAGAGGTGGTGGGATGGATTCGTGAAGGAAATGGGACTAGCATTAATTAGTCTGGCCCCAGGAGGCCATTAATCAGGATGGGATAAAGCCTCAGTAAACTCACAGACCTCCACTCAAACAGGTAGGTCACACAGTGGGAAATGCTCTAGCTCCACTGAAGTAAAGTGCTGGTCACCCCCTGGGGTTTGGGATCCTTTCAGAACTGGGAAGGATGGACATAGGTCATGTTCTTCTTCACAGGGACTAAAAGCTGCCAGAATTTGTGCTGCTCAGGGCTAGCTGCTTCCCAGGAGAAGGAGAAAAGCAGCTGGGATGGATATGTGACCTTATAGAGCTGATCCAGAGGCTGATTTTTCCCAGGTCAAGGGTTACTGTTGTGGCAGTAACCTTCACCTTGAGTGCACATTGTAGGAATGCTTCCTAACCTATAGTGACCTACTAGAGAGAGGAACTGGACTATCACCTGCAAGCTGCTCAAACACCTGAGATCAAAAGCTCCATCCTGGTAGGCACAGCCAAGGAAGGACAGTGGCTTATAGTCCCTCCATGTGAGCAGGGTGGGATCTGCGAGCTGCCTGAGGTAAGAACCTAATAATTTGGCCAGCAGCCATGTTGCCAATTAGCAAAAAACTCACTTGCTTCATTAAAGGAATTGGACACAATTGGTGGTTTGCTTTCCATTGCCGTGAGTAGTCTTATCATGGCTTTTATGGCCTGCAGAAACTGTAGGTCTGTCTTACCCATGTTTCTCACTGCAGAAATTGGGAATCTCGTTACCCAACGTACAGATGTGGGCTGTGTGTTACTTCAGCTAGTGCTCTACATGCAAACTGCAGCAAAAACTTGATCAGAGTGATTGTGAGACTTCTCTCAGCTCCTCCACATGTGCCTGCTGCAGGACACTGGAAAGGTCTCTTCCTCTCCCATTCCTTTATTGTCCTTTCAAACCCTTCCACTGTCTTCTGTTTTTGGGCTGTGAAAGAATTTAATCTTTCACTTCTCACTTTCCCAACGGAGCCTGTAAGGTTAGAGTTTCCTATATCGTGTTTGAGTGGAATGTGCTGCCTCTCTCTCAGCACCCTGACCTTCCAACAGCTGCTTATAGGAAAATAACTAAAGTCAAACAAGGTCTACCTACAGCATAAGACAGGTACTGTTGTCATAGCAAATGCTTTTGTTTTACAAGAAGATTGAAAAGTTTTTACTCTTGAGCCTAGATGGACATCTTCTGCCTGGAATCCTTGGCCTCTCTCAGAACTGTTCTTTGCTTGAACAAAGAATAAGGTATTTCCATCCAATTATTTTCCTGCATTAGTAACAGGATTACTAGAAATCCATTTTTTCTTTATAATATCTTTCCACTTTTAAAGCTGAGGAGTCTTTCAGCAAATTAATGTATTTGGCTACAGTTCTGCACAGGCATATGAGCCCAAGATAAGCTAAAACTGTTTTTTAAAATTGATTTTTTTTCCTCAGGCAATATTTTTATGTTCCCCCTCTAATCTTTAATTGGAAGTCAGAGTTAGCATATTGATAACTTGGCTCACTCTCCATTTAATTCTGTTTTGAGTGCTGATAAACTAATTACACCATTTTACATAAGGAAGCACAGGCTGAGGAAGTTGAAGCAATTTGATGCCAAAACACATTGCCCATTAAGATGTATCATGCTGACTGTTACAAGGGCATACTTACTGTGGTCCAACCAACCTGCTGACCCAGGTCTGTAAAATACAGTGTAATGATGGAGGAGGCAGCAAGGCTTTGGATGCTGATGGAATCCTTCAAAAAGGGCCCATCTGCAATGACAAAAATGGAAGAGGAGATGGTGTGAACAACAGGTACCCTCACTTGGGGGCTCAGCACAGTGCTGAGGCTGCCCTGCCAGCGTTCCAGCTGTAGGCCCAGCTTGGATTCTGATTTATTTGGTGACTTGGTGCTTATTCTCCAGGTTAGCAACTTAGAGCTCTTCCATGAGGGTTATTCCCTTCCCGTTGTAACAAAAGCATGAGGCTGCCATGACACAGGGCAGCAGTGTGTGACAGTTTTACTCTGCTGTCTCTGTTAATCTGGCCCATTAGAGACAGGCCATACAATCACACAGACAACGCCACAGAGCACTCTTTGTTCTGTCTTGCAAGACTAATGGCAAAATCTGTATTACACAGTGTCTCCCTCACTGACATATTTTGCTGAAGCATTTGCATTCTCAGGCTGTTTTACAGCAGGCAGTGCCTGATGATGAATGCAACTTCTTGGGCAAATGCTCATGGTCCAAGATTTCTTTGCTAGCTGTCTGACCTAGGCAGACCAGGTGTATCTGAGCATTACATTACTGTTCACAGTATTCTGGGGCATCTGCTTCTAATCATAATGGATCTAGAGTGTGCAGGCAGACACATGAAATAACAATATTTGGTTTTCTTTTTTTTTTTAATATAGGCAGTGAGCTGGATATTGGAAAAATCCAATAGCCATTGGCACAGGATGTTGCCATGGCTGCAACACCTCTTTGCTCTTTTCTTTATATATGGTCTCCCTTTCAATATACATTTGTTGGCTGTTTACATCAGTCAGGGTGCTAAATTCCATCAGGTGCTACGCCCTCATTTTCTATGGCTTTGAAATTCTACACATTCACAGACCAAACAGCAAACAGTCTCTGGTAGCTTTATCTTCCACTGCTATGTCCACCAAGAACTTGTGGACAGACACAGAGGCTGCCTCTGGCAGCCAGCTGCATCTTCTGGTGAGGCAGTGAGCAAGTATTAAAACAGGTAATGCAGGGAGGGAAGGGAGTGAATGGGCTTAAAACTGCTTTATCTTTATTATGTGACCATACACTGTATTCTGGAACATTTCACTCAGTGGTTATGAAAACCATTAGATTCCTTCATTAATGAGAAAAATAATAAGTTAATAATTGATGTCAGTTAATGAGAATGTACTAACAGTTCACCCAATAACATGTATAGAGAGAGCAATACTGTGAGGTGGAGAGTCTGCCAGAGGATTAGTAATATGTGAGGTGGCTGTATTCAGCCATATGAATACTCACTGCGTTCTAGTTGCAGGCCAACACGGGATGGGTACCACTGGGGACCTGTTCCAATCACAAAGCATGGCTGTTAATTTCATGACAGAAAAGCTAAATTTCTCTTAGGTTTGGGGATTGTTTTTTAGCTGATAGCTACAAAAGTGAGATGAAATGAAAAATCACCTGTCTTTCAGTCTTATCAGTATAAGGAGAATACAAGAGAGCTGGGAGGAGCACACAATACACATATTAGAGCATAAATGCCTTCTCCCATTTGAATGCTGGAAGGGCCAATCTCAATGCTGAACGCTCCATCAGCACAGCTTGTGTGTGCAGCACTGGGAAATATAAAGAGGATACTGTTTATTACTGTATTTGCCATAATTCTACACTAAATGTATCAATCTTACCCCTCCTTCTAAAAATATACCTGTGCTGGAGTCTGGTCCAGAACTTGGTGTTTCCCATTTAGGAATGTAAAACCTGACTAGGGATGTGCAGATTGTATTAGTTCTCAACCACAGAATAATCAGGGAAATACAGACACAGAAAGTAGAAGCACATGGGTAGCTAATACTGGGTGACTTATGACTTCCTTGATACCCTCAACTTGAGGATGTTTCCTAGAAGTAGATTTCTAAATGCTCCAGTTTAATGGTCATTCCAAACTGCACAATAGCAGCTGGCCGTTGTTATTGTATTCCCTTTGGTGATTTTGAACAGAGACCTGTCAGGTTGGTCAAACAGGTACGGGTCTCCAGCTGCTTTTGCTTCCCTTGGTGTCGGAGTGAGCAGGTAATTGCCACTGACACACTGCAGAGGGGATCGTGGCTGTTCAAGTTGTTCACTTGGCCAGCTCTTTAGTTCCTCTATGCAGAAGGCTGTGCTTCTACAGGTGTGCTGCTGAATGGACAATACAAACCCCCCTCCTTTGCATCACTAGGGCAAGTAACTTTGCTTAACGCATACACACTCTTCATACAAACTGAAGGTTTTTAGGGCTGACCTAGTACATTTCTGGGCTGACCTGAAGCAACATGGTGAGAATGTCCATAGCCCATGGTGTTGACTGACATTTGGGGGAAGCAAAGATTGTCAGCAAAAGGGGAGGAACCTACTGCAATATCACCACCTCCAGCCATTTCTACCACATTTGTCTTTATTTGCTTTGACACACCTGAGTACAGTTGATAGCCTGAAGGAGATTTGCTTTTTCTTTTCAATTCAAAGCCTACATGAAATTGGTCAGATTTTTTTTAAACATACCCTACAACCCTTAGTGATCTTGTGTTTAAGGTACAAATATTCCCATACCTTTAAATGGAAAAAATTGTTCCCAGTGGCTGTGATCAAACATGGAAACGTTTGCCCCAAGAAGCTGTGGGATCTCCTTCCCTAGTGATAGTCAGGCCTTGTCTGGGGATGACCTTAGACAGACTTATAGGACTTTAAACCTGGCCCTGTTCTGAGCAGGAACCTGGATCTGAGCTCTGGAGGTTGCTTCTACCTAACTTATTTCAGGACGATGAGGAGAGTTTGTTCATGCCACCAGCTGCCAGCTGGAGGGGAAGGGAGCTGTACATGGTGTGCACTGTGCAGTGATGCTCAGCACACTCTTATTTCAAAAGCACTTGGTCTGACTTTTGTAGGCAAGAACAGGCATTAGATGAACCCATGAACCAGGGCTAATAGCAGGAGGTGAGACATCCATCAAGTAAGTTGCAAACATTTTTTTCAAGCTACCACAACAATCCATGGCTATTAAAGATAACAAAGGGAAGATAGAGAAGGAGCAGCTGTCTGACTTGTCAGGGAAGATATGATTTGCTCCAGGACAGCAGATATCAATAGTTATTTGGGAGCCTGAAATGCAATGTATTTGTGTTAAATTGGAATCTTCCCCCCAGCTTCCCCCTTCATATTACAGTATGTTTCAATAAAAGTCAATTTACCTGATCCTGTGGCAATGCTCTTTTAGGTATGGCTCATAATCTTCACAAGGGCAAACAGAGGTTGGGCATTTAAGCACGTCATCCCACATTTCCAGTCCTTTAGCCTCAGTACACCATTATGTTCAAACATACTCAAAGATTTAGACAGATGGAAGGGTGCCTTTGCTGCTGCTTGTCTGCAGTGACCTTGTTATTACATCAGTGTGTCTCTGGTTTCCAGGCTGTGCTTGGAAAGCTGCGTGTATTCTTCTGGAAGGATCTGGAATTAGCTAGTCCTTCCCTGCTCTTACTGTTGGTAGCTAATGTCAAGTGGAAATGCTAAATGGAGCAGGGGACAAAGTCCAAACACATTTCTGTGTTGGTTTGAGCAACATCACCAAAGCTTCCCGCTTTCAGTCTTTACTGTCAGCAGATTTTAGCAAGGCTGTTCCCAAGTGTTAGCTGTCCAGGGTCCTGCAGAAACCAGCATTGCTTTCTGGGGAGAAGTGTCACCCCACCAAGAGTCTGCTCTCCTAGCTTGATAAGGCTCATTTCAGGTAGGAAATCTCACACATTCCTAGGCATCCTGCTCACCGCTTGGTAACAGTCAACAAAGGGACCCTGGCCCCACCTGTCACATTTATTTGCCTTCCTCCTATGAGTGTTTTCCACAGGGATCCTCCAAAAATCTCACTGGAACAGCTCTGGATTTCTGTTTGGCAGTGTGGGAAGCTATTCCAATCCAGCCTGCCTATGGCAGACACACATTCCTCTCATTCCTATAGCAGGAAAGCCCTCTTTTCTTGAGTGAAAAGAAGCCAAACCGAGGGACTAATTATCACTTGTATTAATTCTTGCTACCGCCTGTCAGAAGGAGGGGTTGATATCCATAGCCAGGGCTGTCTGACAGAATGGCCTCACCTGGCATCAGCAGGAGTTCAGGAGTGCATGTGGAGAGTCCTGCTCCCAGACAGGATAAACACACGTACTCGCTAAAGGCAGAGGCACAGCTGCAGCTGTGGGCAGCACTTGAAGGCTTCTCTGCACTCCCACACCTGGCAGAGCTCCCCTTGCTTCCAATCTAAAGCTGAAGGGTTCTCTTTTGCAGGGTTTTTTGGGGGGGGTTTTAGCAGTGTTTAATTCCCACTTTTTTCTTATTAACGTTTTCTTATTAACATTTCTGCCTCCTGCAGAGATTAATGGCAATCCAAGACCATGGGTGACAGAAGTTTATCTTGTAACTTCTGTTTCATCTAAGATCAGGCATGAATTAATATTTACTTTTTGACATTGTGACAGGGCATCAGAGCTCAGCCACAGCAGGTCACAGTCTCAGTATAATCCTTGTGGTTAGCAGAGCTGTTCAGCTCCCTTATGCAGAGTTTATGGGTTTGGATATGTATTTCACACTTGGAACAAAGTTGTAAAAATAACATTTCAGCTCACTTAAATCCCAGACTGGCTTTGACTTGTAAAAGCAGCTATAGACTGTCCAGAGAATAAGAGTGGCCATGATGGTTCAAACCATGGGTCTATTTAGCCAATATTACATCCTCTAATGTTTAGTCAGTATTGTGGTTCCTCCACATCTATTACATTTCTAGCATTTCTGTAAAACAGCTTTGGTTCCTCTCTTTACAGCATCATGTGACAGCTGTTGAAATGTCTTGTCTTCCTAGTTTTTCCATCTCTATTTGATTACTTCTACTCTGCTGGCTTATCCTTCTCTGGAAGGCTGTTTGCCTCAGACCCCAATATGGTCACCCCCCACTGCAGGCACGTTGGCACCTGAAAGCTTTGCCCATTCCTCAGCTGAAAAGTCATTCACAAACTCCTTGAATTTAAGTGACATCAACTTCCTTCTTCTTCAGTGAGCAACCTGATTTAGCTGAGGATGTCCCTGACCATGCCAGCGGGGCTGGACTAGATGATCTCTGATTACCCATTTCAACTCAAACTGTTGTACCGTTCTGTGAGTTATTCTGTTATGATTCAGGCAAAGTTATGTCTATGTGTACAGGCTTCCATTAGTCTGGAAGTGTGTAATTAAGCAATTATGACAGGTCTTAAGTTTTTGACCATATTCCATCTTCTCTACCAGGAATTTGTCCCAATTTTGCATTAAAAAAAATTCATACATTTATTTTAAAAAAACACTTAAAATATTTTAATTCTATGATGTTTAAGACATCGTAATTTTTCCAAACAGAATGGTATTTGCTTGGAAAGTAACTCAACATTTACTTTTAATAACCTCTTTTAAAAGTGGATACGAGGAAAAATATTTAATTTTATGTGAGTTACTTGTTTTACCTGTCCATATTTAAAAGAGAAATTGAAATACAAGCAAACTGACAAGACACATAAAAACTGATGGCCACCTTTAATTTTTCCTAATGGAATTTCCTATTAATACCAGCTATAAAAAGGAGATATAGTGCTGTCAACATACATATACCAGCTAAAACGACAGCCTCAGTGCCATGCCCAGCTGCCAATAGCACTGCACAAAAATGTACAGAAAACCAAGTTCCACTGGTCCTGCTGCTCACATGGTTTGGTTTTTTCACTGCCTGTGTACTAGAATCCCAGTAAATGAATCAGCTAAGCAGACAATCCTAAGAAGCAAGGACAATCAAAAAAGCCCCTATGCAGTTTTAACACTGTCCAAAGGTACTCTATCCACAACTCAAACTGACCTTAATGTGTGCTCCACCACTTAAATATCACAAGATGTTTTGAAAAGTTAACAGCTAAGAATCTAAGTACTTAGTAGTTTCCAATAGTTGTGAAATTGAAGGAATTGACCTAGTTTTTATTAAGTTTCATAAAGAATCTTCATAAAGAATCATAAAAAAAATAGTGCACTGTCTGCTCTGCAGTAAATTGCACAATCAAATGCCCATTTGTCACAAAGTATTTATGAAGTTATGTGAGCCAGTATGAGAACAAAGGTAACATGATGAAGACCTCCCTTGCTGGGGAATTCAGTGTGCTCCTTAGAATGCAGACCTGCAAAAGCTATTCAGCTGGGGAGAGAGGAATCTAAGAAATGCAAAACACAACTGACAGACACAATTTGGAGATAATTAGCAGATTGACTTTCCATCATCAGCTAATTTTATTACCAGTTAAATTGTTTGCTTCTCAATGTATTTCACCACCCATGCATCTCTAATAACAAATAGCCTTAATAATTACAAGCAATACCTGCTGTGATATGAATAGGGTGATATGAACAACAAAATTACTATAATCAATCATCAGCAGCATGTTGTTTAAATTTGCAGAAATAGTGGAAATTCCCAGGAACCACTGTGGCACCAACCTCCCTTATCTGATCACAAAAATGTTGCACATGAGCCGAGAAGTGTAACAACACCTCCTCATGTGAACTGAGCGTGGCTGAAATGTGTTCCACAACCTTAACTAGATGGCAATTTTGATACTCATGTAGCAACAAGAAGAGTTTGCTAGGAAAGTTTCACATTTTAGTATGTTGTGGGTATGCTGGGTTTGTGCATAATATATTGAGGCAGACAGATTATCTTAAAACTCACTGAGGTCTTTCCTTGACAAGTAAACACTGAACAAATACAGTTGTCCCTTGTCTGTGGCCTTAGACAGTGGCCATGGTGTTGTGTCTCCCTTGGCTGCAGCAGCCCTGTCTAAGTATTCCCAGGAACATTTCTGAGAAAACAAGGATAGAGATGTCACCATGCTAGCAACCCCAGCCTTTGCAGGGCTGAAGTTTGTGTAGTCTTGCTTCACTGAGCTGACAGCAGGAAAAGCAGGATGCTGAAATGACTCAAAGCTATTACTTTCTGCTTTTATTTGGAAAAAAAAAGGCTGTGTGATTTATTGTGCTAACATTGCACTTGAGTGATTCCTGAGCATGATGGCAAAAAGCAAAGCACACCAAAGAAACCACAGTAAAACTAAGCTCGGCCACAAGATCAAAAGAGAAAGTATCTGAAGTGATTACTTACTGTGCTTGCCTCCACTGTAATAAATGGCAGCTGCTGAGAGCTGCAATCTGAACCACCAGCCCACTTGAAGAATTGCAGCTCTCAACAGCAAGCCTGGGGCAAGCAGGGCCACAGCATCTCTTCACATGGCCCCTCTCAAAAGACCCTCTTTGGCTGCAGGCCAAGAGATGTTTAGCTGCTTTGACACTCTAAGTGCCAGCACAGTCACCTGGGTCTATTTTCCAGGGCTAGTGCAGAGACCAGCTCTGGCCAGGCCCCCTCCAGGTACCACTCAGCTGACACCAGACTGAACTCCTGTGCCCAGCACGGCTCACAAGGGTCAGGCTACCAATTGTGTGCTGCTTCCACCTCTTGCTAAGTCTTTAGGGCACAGGGCTGACCTTGGGAAGGCACTTTGTGGATCCGGGATCATTCAGCTAGGCTGTGTTTTCCTGGCAGAAGGACCTTAGAGGGGGTCTATCAGAATATTTAAAGAGCAGGAGCAGATCTTGAGCTAGATCCACGTTTTTATGGGAAGTTAGTGGAAAGAGGAGATCCAGTGTGCCCTGTTAGTAAAATCTCAGCAGAGTACTGAAATGGACATTGGTTTTAATGGCTCCATAGCTGGGGATAAATCCCTTTTCTTTGTCAGCTTTTTTCTCTGAATATTTTCTCTGATTTGTTTCATTTGTAAGCTTTCCAGGGAAGATATTTGGCCATTTGTTTTACAAAGGCACCTTGAACTCTAGTTACCATGGGGACACAAAAAAGCACTTTCTTAATGGCATATGGAATTTGAAAAATTAGGTGTTTGGTCATAAGCATCCTTTCCTTTCCTCTGGTTTTTTTCAATATGTGAATTCATCAAGCTACAACCACACCACTGGCCGAGGGAGAGCAGGCAGTGAGCTGGCTGAACTGATGTCTGCAGACACACTGGCTAAGACCAGCAGTGCTAAGGACAGGGTCTGGCCCAGAGCATGCACTTCCCACAGACTGCTAAGAAAGTAAACCCCAGTCTGACTGAATATCTAGCTAAATACTTCTGCTTTACCTGTTCATTTGATTATTCCCATTGACCTTAAGTGTTTAAAATCTGTGACCACCCATTTTTCCTACATAAAGTCATGTAACAGTCACCCTGGCAGCTCCACTGAAGCCTGACAGAGACTGGTCCAGAAGATTTCTCAGAGCATACCTAATGTCTCTATAGAACAGTGCACATAATTCCTGCACCCATTCCCCTTAAAAAAACCTGTCAGAATTTTGCCTTTCTTGCCCAAGATCTGGCAAAAAAGGATAACCCTGTCCATATGTTGGTTCCTGGGAGCAGTTCAGCTGCTGTGACTGTGCCCAGATATGAAGCTCCAGCCTGTGGGACTCTGCACTGCACCTTGAGTCACAAATTTACTTGACTGCATTTTAATTTTAAAAAACTTATATAAATGCCTGAACTTGTTGAGGAACACTCCCCCCATGCCTTTTTTTTCCCACTGAAAAAGAAAAATTACATACTTCAGCTATATTCTGATCAGGCAATAATGGACAAATTTCTTAAGAGTCAGCATAGTTTTTCTTAATGGAGATTGATTCTTATTAGTGGTAAACAGAATATTATTTGTCATTTGGATGTCAATTTGTGTCACTTCCAGATTAACCTTTCAATATTCCTTCTGAAATAGTCTGAAACTAAAAGCAACAGTGGAATTTCAGGCAAGCAAAAAGCATCAGGAAAAAAAACAACCAAGAATGCAACATTTAGATGTTTATGTTCATATTTTTCTACATTGTTTTTTCTTTGCACTTCCAAAAAAAAACGGAGAAAAGGGAAATGCCATCCCTGTGCCTTTCCATTTTCCATGTAGCCTACTGCAGAAAGCATAATTAATTTTGATCTTTCTGAGTGAATTTGCATTTAAATTAATGTGCGTGGGCAAAGGAAGGGAAAGGGAATGAGGCTCACCTTTTATTTCATTAATAACAGCCACAGACCAGAATACAGAGAAACAAGAAAATAGGTACTCTGACAAACCTGGAGCTGGAAGGAACTTTCCCATGGGGGACTGCCCTTCATCAGTGCAGGGAGGTGAGGAGATGCTGAGCTCTTGGTTCTGCACAGGGCTGACCAGGACAGCAGCATGCCCCCCATGGGGCAATGTCACTGCAGGGCTGGCCCCCTCGCCCTGCCCTCACTGCCCCTGTGACACAGTCCCCTGCAGGGTGGCAGGGGGTGGTCAGTGCAGCTGGGCTCTGCCTAATGGGTTCGGGACCAGGGACCCCCAGGCAGGGCTGTGTCTGTCACACGTGCACTGTAACAGTGCTGGGTTTGCTTCGTATTCACTGACTGTCGTGTTCTGGCTCTGAAATGCCAGCCCAATTTAAAAGAGTGATGAGAAATTTATGCCAAGTGAGGATCTGTATTCTGGTAGTTACCTTTGCCTTTGATTCTCCCATCTCCACAAGTCTGGAAAGGGTTGCAAAGATAATTGTTCAGGTATCAGGGAATGTGAGAACTTGAGCAGGATCCTCTTCCTAAATATAAGCTCTATCAGTGAGGCCTTCACACAAAGGGCAACACAACCCTGAGAAGTTGCACATTAGGGGCATACATTTGCCAAAGTAAATACGTGTTTCAGGGATGAAAAATATCCTTCCTTCTCTATCTTCTTGTCCATAATTTGGCATGAGATTTCTAAAAACGCAGCTCAATATTTGATGGTTTATGGAATCATTTGCTGTCTATCTCAATCCATAAATGCTCAACCATCTCTGCTGGTGTGGAGCTGCAAGCCCAGACAAGATTTTCACTGGCAGCAAAGCAGAGCATTTAAACACAGTTATCTTTCCACCCTCGTGGTCTCAGGAAACACAGGCAGTAAGATATTAAGGCGTGTTTTAAAATGTTGTTCCTTTTAAAACCTTTGTTCATGCTCATCCCGTGCCAGGTTCTGAGGGAACAAGCAGTGCTGTGCCTTGCAGTGTCATAGATATGCTGTGCTTCAGGACACTGATAACACAGGTCACTGCTCCCTCACTTCAGAAAACTCTGGTGTGGCTGCTGCCACAATCAGCATGGCTGCTGAGTACATTTAGGTAGCAGCTCTCCACAGAGCTGCAAGAGGGACAGAGCAGAGAACTGGTGAGGTCAGTGTTTCAACCCAGTGCTGTTTGCACGCTGCCTGACTGTGCTCCAGTGCCAACAAATGTTATAGCAGGATTGGGGCCCTGCTGGTTTTATATTCCAGCATCAGAAAGTACACAGTAGTCCAGCAATCACAGCTGATACAGGAAAGATGGCTCAAAAGCTCATTTGTGCCTTCCCCACTGATGTACTAGGCAGAATCCTACTCCAGGCTCTAGCTGTTTCTTTAAAAGCATTCCACAGTCAATTAGCTAATAAACTATACTAATTAAGTATAATTTTCTTTCAATATTGACTATCCAGGGGATATTGCTCTCTCCAGCCACTAAGCTAATCAGGATGCTTCCCCTCACTGACCCCCAAAGCAATGTGGGTTTTGTATCTAATGACCACACCAATGCCATCAACAATTAACTGAGCACATTTGAATTGACACAATTTCGTCCTCAGAACAAATTAACTTCTCATAAATTCATTGGTAAATTCACCACACTGAAAATTAATCCCTACTAAGAACAGGGCTTAACTGTAATTTCTGCAGGAGCAATGAGAAAAAGGCAGCAGAGATCTGTCCTGCTCTGGCAGCAGATCAGACACTAGCATGGGAGCCAGAGGCTGTCATGTTCCTGTGTCCTTCCTGGGAGAAGTTTATTAGGGCTGGTTTAATTCTCCCATCCAACCACTTTACTTAGATTGTGGAAAGGCTTTTGAGCCTCAGAAGCACTGCCATGAGGCTTGAGGTGTCCTTATCACTCTCTACAACTCCCTGAAAGAGGTGTAGGAAGGTCGGGGCCAGGCTCTTCTCCCAAGCAACCAGTGACAGGATGAGAAAACATACCTTCAAGCTGAGCCAGGGGAGGTTCAGGCTGGACATCAGGAGGAATTTCATCACGGAAAGTGTTCTAAACATTGGAATGGACTGCCCAGGAAGGTGGTGGCATGACCATCCCTGGAGCTGTTTACAAAACAGCAGAACGTGGCACTCAATGTTGTGTTCTAGTTGAGAAGGTGGTGATCGGTCAAAAGTTGGATGCAATGACCTGAGAGGCCTTTTCCAACCTAAAAGTTGATCAGCAAAGTGCTTTTCCACAGATTTACAGACAGCCCATAAGGGACTTGATTGTGCTGGTACTGCTTGGTGAGTTTTCATTCTTGTATCTGAGGGATGATGTTTCATCCCAATCTTTATGGCAAACCCGTCATGGCCTTTGAACACCTCTACTGCTTCCTCTCTGTAAATATGATAGACACAGCTCATTCAGACTGTTTGTGCACTCTGAACTTGCAGTCTAATGGCAGAACATAAAAAAAAAAATTGCCTTCCACTAGTATGTATTTAAACCAGAGCAACATACATTGTTCCAGTATAACTCACACATCATTTGTTTCAGTGGTGAGTAATTTTCAACAGCAAATATATTCAATATCATTGCAACTTGGGGACAATTTAGAAGAGGCAGAACTCTGCTACATTATTTTTACTGTGGATCATTTGTTCACCTTCTTGTCTTTGATGCATTGCTTTCATTAACTTGAAACAGTTGCAAATACCAAATTTTGGTTGAAAGCTTTCTTATTTTGGTTGTTCTTAGGGTTTCTTTCCCTAAGAACATCTTTCCCACCATGCACAAATAAGAAAATAAAGACAGAAATAGGCTACAAATATGAGACACGGCTTGCATCTAAATAAATGCAAAACAAACCATGATCACAGAGCGAGATCTTTCACATAAAGTTCTGAACAGCTCCCCTTGCTCTTGTGCTCACCTGACCCTACCCCTGGAATTGCAGGAATTTTGCATCACAGCTCTTGGCCCCACAGAAGGGTGAGCTGCAAAAGCACATCCAGGGAATCCATGAGGAAGAGAAGACCTGGGGGAAAGTCTGAACTTAGAAGCTGAAGCTGCTGCTGCTTCTCTTAGGCTGTCTAGCAGAGATGACACCATAGGACTTGTCATTTATTACTCTTGTTCTCACAGGTTTTCAAGGAGGTAGGTTCCTCTAACTCTGGCAAGGGAGATTCACTTCCTCTCTGTTATCCAGCACCTGCTGGCTGTCTTTCACAAGAATTCCTGGGACATTTCATACACATCCATTCTAAGCAGCTCTTTGTAAGAGAAGCTGTTGGACCTTTCAGTAAAGCCACGTGCCAGCTTAAGTGTTCAAAAGTGCAGAGACTCCTGTGAAGAACCTGATGTAGATGCAGAGCACATTTACAGCCTCAGGTGACCTTGACCCTGCCTTAATCAAGACACCTTGATTCATTAATGGACATGAGATTCTTCTCACACTAATGAAGGCCCACTGGGGCTTTTAGCATCCCGAGTTCCTTGAATGAACATTAAGCCCATGAGTCTGCTGGTGAACACCAGGTTAACACTGGAAATGAGTCTGTTCTTCAGACAAAAAATATTAACATCTGATTTAAATTGACGTAGGAGCACTTTTAAACACAAAACTACTTGGACATCTTCTGTTAACCGTTGAGTAGGCTTTAATTCCTCAAGGCTGGATATTCCTAGGGCCTGGATTACTTCTATGGGGCCTCCTACTGTAATTTTCTCAGTTGCGCCATAGGCACTAATATAAGACACATTATAAATAATAACAGGCAATTCTGGTAAACAAATTTTGATGTTTTTCATCTAGATCTGTCAATTAAATCTACTGCAAAGTCAAGAAAAGCAAAGAATCTAGCTATGAAATTTCCTTTTCTTAATGAGGCATTTAAATAGCATCTCACATTTGTTCTCCAATTGTTTACATAGGATGTCATTTGTGATGCATTGTTGGAGCCCTGGAAATCTCAGCTGGGAACAATGTCCCAGAGAGCAGAGGGGGACAGTTCTGCTTCAAGCTACATCTCAATAGATTTGCTGCCTTTTCTTTTATTATGTTACTCATCTGTAATCCTGCTAATGAAATGCAATAACATCAGATGCAGCAGCTGTCAAAAAAAGTGAAATAATGTGAATTTTCATTAAACTTTTTGAGTTGATCTTCACTTTTTCCATTGCTGATTTAAATATTTCTGGTTTTCTGAAGGTCATCTTATTTCTATGAGGATGTAATGGATAGTCTGGCTTTTGTGTTTTAGACACCTTACTCCCTCTGGTTCAATAGGTCATTAAACATATATTTAAGTCATTCTTTGTCCCAAATGTTTCTTACAGGATCACAGCCAAAAAAGACAAAAGACACCAAAGTGGATGAAAGGCAGGTTAATTATTCTTACTTTATAGATGAGAAAATGAAGCTCAAAAGGGAGAAAGTGTCTAGCATAAAACCAACCCCTGTCAATAGCATGACTCCCATTGGTCAAGTCTTAAAGACCTAAGTCTTAAAGATCACATTAATTCCAGTGTTAATAAGGAGACTTCAGAAGTCCCAGGGGGCCTTCTGGCTTTTATGATGATCTTTTGAAGACCAGAATGCTTTAAACATCCATCTCTGAAAGTCTTGTTTAAAGTTCTCTGTGCCTTGCCTCTAAATCAGCTTGGTGACCCAAACCTCCACCATAGTTTCCTAATTTAATAATGGAATATTTTTGCAACTGTGTATGTATTTCAGAAAGCAAAACATAGTGGGTACCTGATCAGATGCTTTTCAGACTGCTTTAGTGTCTCTTTTTCCACAACTTATAATGAGATTCAAGTTCTCAGCAGAGAAATGAACTGCAGATGCCTGGTCTGGTGCTCGCTCTCACTTTTGTTATCTCAGCACCCCAGCTAGAAATGTCCAAATGCAATACCTGGGCCTTAGCAGTGTCAAAAGGCATTAGTCAGGCTTGAATGGGAGGCTTATGATCGCAGCTCAGGATGCATGACAGTGTCTGTGAAGTGCACAGAACCTTCTGGAGGGCTTATACCATGGGCTCCATGCATTGTCTGTCCCTTTTGGAACATGGCCAGAATCATTTTTCTATAATTCCAACACAGAATGGGTGTGGGGTATGTGGTGCCTGAGTACAAGGTAAATCTTCATTCACTTTGAAGATTAAAATCATGAGGTTAACTCAATTTGGCTTTTCCTTTCTTTTAGCAGTGTTAGGTCAATGATGCCATTCTCATTTCCTGACTGGCTGTTACAAAGGAATGAAAAAAAATCCCAGCTTTCACAGGAGGGCTTCAATTATTTTGACGGCCAAGCCACAAATTCAGGTCACACAAATCTGGACTAGCAGACAGGCTCCTGTATTTTGTATAGAGAGATTTGCACAGATATGTCACAAATAAGCAGTGAGGAGGTCATCCTCCTGATGCTTCTCCCTGCACAGGATAGAAATAAAGTTACTGGACGGGCTGGCCTTGTGACTAAAGTCCCATTCTGAGGCAGGAATTTGGGTCCCTGTTCTGACAGGCATGTGCTGCACAGGCAGGAAGCAATTTACTCATGGATGAGATCTCTGACTGTGAGCTGGGAAGGAAGAGGGTAGCAACTGCTTTGAGTTTTGTGGCAGGAGCTAGTGCTTATTTTGTGCTTAGAGCTGGGAAGCAAAAAGTAAAGAATTCCAGAAGATACAAGCCTCACTGTGGCAGTAAAAAGAAATTCAAGGAGTTTCTAATAAACTGGGTTGTATTGACAGGCATAGAGAAGTAAAAAGATCTTAGAATTGTATCATTTGAAGGATACTGAAATTCATCAGGAGCTAGTGTCCTATTGATCTCTGCTGTGTGACTAAGACAAAAGAAAAATAAATTATAAATGTAGTATGGAATAAATACCATGTTTCCTCCTAATCTAGTAATTTCCATTTACAAAGTCAACACAGATGAATGAGCAATTTACCCTGATGAAATCACCGTACTTCTTAGTGCCCATTTGTAATAACTGCCCATCCCCAGTGATTCGCCTTCATTGTGTGATTTCCAATTGAGTTGTTATGAATGCAGAGAGGGGAGAATTTATCGAAAACAATAGCTGGATGTGACTGCCAACCCAATGTGCTCTGAGAATCCATACTGGGGACGTAATGCTGGGCCTCTGAGCTCTGCAATCAGATGCCTGCACAGCAGGATATCGTCTGTCCTTTGGAAAGCTCCTTCATATATGGATTCTGGGCTAGTGTGAACTACTTAGGACACAATCAGGGAGGAAGGAGTTTGAGATCTGATAAAAGGTATAGACTTTGTAGCTGCCTTTCTGTCCGGGGAGTGCGTCCAGCTCATGGCGGGATCAGATCATTGCCCTCTTTCAAACATTTTGGCTTTCTCAAAGCCTGATCTCCTAATATAGGACAGAAGAAAGATCCCTCTGGAAGGCTCTGTGCCCTAGATATAACTTATTTGGGTCTCTTTGGTTTATGAGACACATGGCTGATTGACAGGCCACGACTATGAAGTCAACTTTGCTGAGCCATAAATAGCATAATTCAGCTTCTCTGAGTCCCCAGCAGATGTATTCATCAGGCACATGAGTCCCTCCAGGCATCAAAATTGACAGATTTCATTAACTTTCTGCAACCTGAGAATCCAGCTGTAATAGACAGTGTGGAGAAATCAGAGGAACTGCAGGTTCTCAGCAAGACTATGTTATCAGACAGTCCTGATTATACAGAGCCGGTAGGCAAGGACTGGCTTAGCAGTCACTGCTCTCCCTGGTACTGCTCTTAATGACTAATCCCCACAGCATCCTTTCTCACCTCTCTGAGCCTTGCAGTTTAACATCGCAGCCAGCCTCCAGAAGGGAATTACATGATGCAGTACAGTCATCCTTTCCAGCAACAGCTCTGCATCCTGCTCTTGTGTGTCAGAACAGGCCTGGCAAAAAACAGTTATTCCTGATGCCCTTGCAATTGGAATCCTGCTACTGTATCTCAGGTGTCATGAAAACCAGAAAAGTTGTACATTTAGGGCATGTAAACCCCTAGCAGCCTTTTTAGAAAGGAGGAAAGAAAGAGGATTTCCTCCACTAAAGAACTAATTTTAGTACTTCTTGTGCCTTGACCTGTGCTCACAAAGCCTGCCTTGTGACTTCCAAGCAATGAGAGATTCTCCTCCTTGCTATTCACCCTGTCAGCTCGACTTCCACTGTTCTGTGTCTTGAAGATCTGCTTCAGGGTTCTGGGTGAACAGGGACCTGTTGGTTTTAAAATGCTGCTCTCCCTGCAGCTGCTGAGCCGTGCCAGAGCTGAGCACTATTGATAAGCAACTAGGGGTAGAAGTGAGCTGAAGGCAGTAACAGGTGATTTTGAAAAGGGAAAGAGGGATAATATGCACAGGGAAAAGAACTGTGTGATGTGATACTACTGCTTATGTTTGCCTTCTGAGACTGCATCTCCTTGCATTAGGCAATAAACCTCTTATTCAAGCACCTGGAAGTCAGTGGGAGTGTCTGACGGCTTGGTGAAACGGTGTGGTGGAGGGGCCTGCACGGGAGTCTCTGATGTGCCTTTGTGCAGGCAGTCACACAGTCACTGCTCTGACCAGGCAGTTGGCAGGGTGATGGGATCTGCAGGGCTGCCGGTTCTCATGGGGCTTCTGGGACACACGCAGGATGAGAGCAGTAGGTAAAACCTGGCAGATGACTCCTAACACCCTGCCCTAGTGTAAGGAGGAGGCTGAAAGAGAGATTGGTCCCATCGTGAAGAGGGAATTGCACTGTCTTTTTCCTTGTCCTCTCTCTAGAGAAAAGCAACAGATAATATTTCAGCAGCATTCGAGGGAACATGGCTCCTAGGATCACTATAGAAATACCTGTAAGGAGCAGTTATAAGATGGTATAGCAGGATTCTAAAGTTTCATATTGTTCAGAAATTATGCTGTTTATTCTTGAGTGCCATCTACTGACAATTCCTGTCTTAATGATTCTCTTTCATTGATATTGCTTGTTTTAAATGCCCTATATAACTTCTGTTAGCTTAGATGCCCCTTATTCCTTGAGCACTTTATTTCCCTCTGCAGACCAGGATACCCTTGACATGATGTTTACAGTTATCTCTTGGACTTCCCTTTTTCCTTCTACCCATCACCAGGCTTCCTCCCTTCCCTGCTTGCTCCCTCTGCCTAGAGGACAATTTCTGGCCTCCCTATGCTCACCCCTCTGGCTTCAAAATGTAGCTGCAGTTGGGCTGTCCCCCTTGAGCAGGAGGTTGCCTCTATCAGTTTATTACAGCACTGCTGAGATCTTATTTCCCCCCTTCCTTTCAGTTCTACCTCTTCTTTCAAGAGCTTTTTCAGCAACTTTCATGCAGTAACCTTGAAAATATTTAATGATCACTGACTCCACTATATTACCTGTTCTAGAGGTATTTTATTTTAGTTATGTGATACTTGAATTAGCATTATTATTGCAGTTTTTCATTTTCTATCTGTAAGATTTCCTCCCCCAGCAGTCCAATACATTTTGCAAAGATAAAAATAAATTAAAGGTGAAAAGTTATTGCCAAGGACAAGAGCTTGGGAAGTTTAGCCTACAAGATATTTCTTCCTCCATTGAAAACATAATCTGTATAGATAAAGAAAATGCCATGTAGCTAACTCATTATAAGCAACTGAGAAAATGGGTCAAGAGACTTCTTTGTTATACACTCGGGTTTTGGCTTGGTTCCATCTCTGCCAGCTAGCCAAAGGAATGAGGAAAATTCTAGTAAAGTCTCCTAATACATGGCACCATTTTGATTGAGGCTTCTTTGCCTGTGCCTCAGAAAACTCAGCATGATGGCCAATGATACCCTGACACTCAGCTGCCACTCAGTTTCAGGCAGAAAATATCAAGCTGTAGAAGTGCAGACATTTGTCCACAACACTCTTGTATTGTGGAACTCCTTCCCAGAGGATTTTGCTGAGGTCAAAACTGTGAGCAGGTTTAAAAAGGATTAGACAGATCTGTGGTGGGCAGGTGTGATGTTTGCTATTAAGCATGACAGCCTGGCTCTAACATCTGTTACAGAAAGCCCCTGTAGAGCTGATGGCTGGAGGGGGCTGCAGCAGGGAATCTGCTGTTCTGGACTGACCCCAGTTGGTGCTGCCCGTCCCTCCCATGGGCAGAGGCTACAGCAGCCAAGGGATGATTTAAAACAGCTTCAGTCTGGACAAAGCCTTTGAATTCCCATGAAAATAGCACTTTGTCTTAAATGGTTATTCTCCACTAAGATCCCTGAATCTCCAGTGGTGAAACTGGGATTGATGCCCTGAACTCAATGCCACAAAAAGCACAAGGTTAGGCCTTTCCAGGGTTGTTTCAGTAAAGATAGTTTTGCTGAAGTGAGGGCTGAGGAGTGTTTCAGTATTTGTTTCTGGACTTCTAAATCCATATTCTGCCTTTTGTATAAACACACATTCAAACTAATATTTTACTAACTTACTTATCAGTAGGACGGCACGTGTCACTTGCATCTCATCTCTTTTATTTTAATGACTAACAACTTGTGCTGCAATTCATAATTCAGTCTCTTTCCTCTTTTCTTGAATCAGGCAGCAAAACCTGATCAGTGACAGAGATGATGCTTGTGAAATTGCTGCACAGGGGTTCCTCTCACTGAAGGGCTGACAAGATACCAGCTGAGAGGAAAGCTTAATTGCATGGGTGATCAAAGGAGAATGTATGAAGTCAGGGAGACTGTAAGGGGGTGTGCGTAGGAGTGTGTTTTAATGAAAGATTATAGGGGAACATGTGAGTCTGGCACACACAAAATGACAGAAATGAATGCATGAGCTAGTACAAAATAGCGTGCTAACCAAAGGCATCCACAGATCAGCTTCAGCCCCTTCTCAGCCCTTGCCTGAGAGAACTGTATTCTATTAGCTGTCCCACTAACTATACAAAGAGAAAAAAGTGAAGGTTTGATCTTTGCAATTGGGAAAGGAGGAGCGGGGTGGGAACCTCATGAGACAACAACACCCAGGCTGAACTGGAAGAGAGATCAAAGCAATGAGCTGAACTGAGAAGAAAGGACACAGGACAGTGATATGGTGTACTCCCGGGAATGGGATGAATTGACGTAAAAAAATGAGAATTTAAAAAGCATTGAAGGCACTTGCCAGTCTTCCCATGTGCTGTAACACACTGCACTGAGAGAGGTTTGGTTCATGATGTGTACTGTGCTTTGTTGTACGCTTACTGTCTTACTTTATACTCAGCTCCACTTCCATCACTGGGGTACTTGAGGAGTAAGATGCCTCTTAATATCAAAACAGGTGCCATTAAAATGGCTTATACACAATCTCACATCATTTTATCCCAAATCCATTAAAAACCTCATTACAGTTATATTGGCATAAACCTCTGTGCCAGTGTTCTCCAACTGATTTAAACTGCATCAATATAAATCCAGTTTCAATTGATTTAAGAGATTCTAGGCAGGAGTGCACTACATTTGACAAACTGATGGGAGGACATACCCTTATTGAAATATTAAAACTTCTGCACTCGATCTTTTCATATTCAGCAGTGTGGCTTTTGAACTTCTACCATTTTGTATTTTACAAGCCCTTACAGGGAGGGAAAATAAGTAACTTTAGAGCAGTCAGGTTAACAGCCTTTCACTTCATCAACTGAACCCATGTGCAACCACAGATGCCTTAAGCTTTAGTGTTTTATAAAATTATAAGGACACAGGAGAAGCATAATGCTTTTTCTACTTACCCTACTCTGAACTCAAGCATGTTACTGGCTGACAACCTTTTTTTTTCTTCTTCTTTTTTCTTTTTTTTTTTTTTTTTTTTCCTGTAAAAGGCATCTAGCCTTTAGTTGAACACATCCTTTTTTTGTAAAAATAATGAAAGCTCATTATCTAGGATGCCACCCACTAGACCAGGTTGCTCAGTGCCCCATCCAACCTGGCCTTGAACCCTTCCAGGGACAGGACATCCACAGCTCCTCAGGGCAGCCTGTGCCATTGCTTTGCCACCCTCACCCTAAAGAACTTCTTCCTATATCTAACCTAAATCCCAGATGTTATTTAATCACTCTAGGTCAAGTTCCCCCCACTACAGCACCTTTCTGGTCCACGTGGTCAGTTTATGGCCAGCTTGAAGCAGTCTATTGTTAATTGAAGTTTATGCTATATAACACTGGGAGAAGAAATGCAGTACTGGTCTTGAAATTACACCATGTAATGTTAAAAACAAGATAAAAACTACTGCCCCTCATGTGCTGGCAGTGATAAATTATGCAGTTCTCTCCTTCCAGACTCTCCCATCTGCAACAGCTACAATAGAACCTTAGTTCAAACACTATTCTTATTGAACGCTGGAGCTGTCAGGCCAGTCTCAGCTTTTGTGTGAGATTCATGAAAAATAAATTTGACAGTTTCTCCAAGTGAAAGGCCTCTAACCATCTCTCCAGCCTGGTAACCAGAGTACTTACATGCTTTGTGAAATTTGTGTTTCACATCAAGAAGGGTAGATGCTGGAGGTACCTGGAAAAGAAAGCAAAATGCACGCAGATTAATTTTTCTTTCTTCTTCACTTTCAGATCCCTTCTCCACTCCTCTAATGAAGAGATGCTTAAATTTGTCTGCAAGTCCTTCAGGCTAAAATGAAAAAAATCAGCAAATTTGTTTTCACAGGTTGGTATGTTATTAAGGATTGTCCAAATTTGACTTACATATCACCTGCACCACCTCTGCTTGGTCGAAGGAAAGGTAAAATCACAAGGGTCAAGAGGGAAATCTACTGACCCTGCTTGATGCAATAACTACTCCCTACATAAAACCAGTGGGAAAACTTGAAGGGTTTAGCTTTAGAGTTATGTTCAAGCATGCTGAGGTCCATGTCCTAGAGACATGAAAGGGTTCTCTGGAGAGGGCAGCAGCAAAACTGGTAGGTTCTATCCTTTCTGCCTGAAATAAGTTTGCTTCTGCATGCTTTTGTTCATGTGCACTGAAGCAATTCAGGTGTCACAGTTTTAGAGGGCTGTCTGGAGACTTTTTAGGCTTTATTTTCTTATGTATATTTATTTCTTAATATATTTTGTACAAATTACCTGAGAAACACATTTAGAATTTACTAGAGCAAAAGACTTGGATTTGCCTTTTGTTTACAAGGAAAGGCAATGGGACTCTTAAGGAAGTAGCATGTTGAGCTTCTTATTAGTGGATTGTGACAATAACCATGCAAACAAATAGAGAAGAACATAAGAAATTCTCCTAGTAGAGATCATTTAGCACCTTAACATAGGTTGTTTTGTTGAAAAGACTGAGTTTGGAGAAATACTGATGCAACAAAATAAAATTGCCGAGTCTAAAGCAACAAATCAGTACAGAAACCAAAGTTTACTCTTATCTAATCTGACACCCCACACAAATATACAATATATGTGCTATTAGTACTTATGAGTAACTCAACTTGCTTCCAGTAATATGAACAGGCAGAGAGCTCAATACAGATTTCAGTGATCTAAAGATGTAAAATGACACCTGTGCTAAAAGATAATAAAGTACAGATCTTTTCTAAGTTTTTTCTTGGGTTTAGATGAGAACACTTTCTTTTCCACAGTTATAGAGGGTTTTACTGGGCATTTACAGAAACTGCTGTAAATGAAACTCCACTTAAACCTTGACTTGTCTCTCTGATGTGGCTGCTATGCAATGCCAACTCCACCCAAATCAAGGTCTAGGCTCCTTGAAACCAAGGATTACCCTTTCCCCATCCCCAACACCCATGCTGAACCGTATTAGGCCAGGCAAGAGACGTTGCCCTTGGAGACTCTTTTCTTCCTAGCTACAGGAAACAATAGAAGAACCCATTTTATTTTCCTTAGTTCAAAAAGGAAGGAAAACATTTTATCTGTGTTTATTGCACTTAAGCCATTCCATGCAACACCCAGTAGAACAGCACATCTCCCATAGTCTCCATGTATTTTTCTTGTCATGTGTGCAACCTCTGTGGGCCTAAATACTGTAGCTGGGGGGCTTATATTCCCAAAACCTCTAAAAATGTCTGAAATTGCTTTCTCACACTTTGTAATCTCACACCTGTGTGGCCTGGAGCCCAGAATCCATCTGATATGGATGCAAGCACTGTTATCTGGCAACAGCTATTCAGCATACAAGCCTGCAGACCGAAATCTGTCATGTGTCCTAGCACAGGGCAGATGTGCAGGTATTCAGAGCTGGCATTGCCAGCTGAAGGATGGGGATGATCTTTTCCAGTTTGCTGGATGATGAGCTGGCTTTCTAAATGCAGTATAAGCCACATTGCTGCAGGGCCTGCATCCCTACAGATCAACACCTCACTGAGAAGGGTTCTGGGATAGAGTAGCTCAGGCCAACCCGTGCTCTGGAGAGCTGATCAACTGATTCAGGCAAAGAAAGCTGAAAAACCATAAAGCTTAGCATGCTTGCAGAGCAGTGCTTGTTCAAAACAGAGCCCAGGTCTCCATCTCCAGCTTTCCTGAGTATGTTTTGACTTCAGGGCAGAGCTGCTCTCAATCTGTTCAAAATGTCTAGTCCAGCCCTTGTTAGCAACTCTACCTTTACATCCCTCTCCCTTTTTTCATCCTGAGACAATCAGTGCTTTCTCCCCTCCAAATCATGCTATGGCAGCAATGGGATTCATACCACCTAACTTTAGCTATTCAAAAAATTAATCCAAGCTCATGTTTCAGGTCTACCCGTGGAACCACTCACATGCCTCAGGTGTTTAAAGGCTACAAAGTGCTCGAGTGTCCTGCTGCAGCCCAGGAACCTCTGAGTGTGCCCCTGGAGGGTGATGAGCAGCACCACACACCAGCCTCCATCTCCAAAGCTGGCTCTCACACACGTAGCAGCAGCTGGAAGGGCCGTGCTCTGTCCATCCCTGAGCGAGGCAGAGCTCATTAGCAGGACACTGCTGTGCCTGGCTACATCCAAGCTGCTTGAGGCCAGAGCTGGTTTAAGCGCTGCCAGCCCGTGCGGTCTGGCAGCTCCGCGCGGCTCTGCGCAGGCCGCGGGCCCCGGGAAGGCACGGAGCTCACATCCAGCCAGGAGGGCAGCAGGACACTTGTTTTATGAGCCAGCTGGCTTCGAGAAGGAGCCTTCCACTTGAGAAAAACTACACAGGTCGCGAGCTGAAAAATAACACAAATACTTTCCCCCTTCAGAACGGGCTGTGACACAGAAGAATCGCAGTGTCCTTGCCCAGGCAGAATAATGAGGCTGTAGCCACAAAAGAATGAAATACATTTTTTTATGATCTTGATAATTCTGTGTCCTTTTTTAAAGACCTCATAAAACAACCAGTGAAGTTATAGTTTCTAATATTGATCAATGAGAAATGGATGCTGAGACACCAGCATACTACTAAGAGTGTCCTCTTCGTAGACCATTAATTATCTTTTGTTCTTTTCATAGTACATCGATACAAGCTAAGGAATTGTAAGGACTGGGAAAGCATCTGCTCTTATTACCCTTTGTGCTAACTGAATAAAACACCCTGGAATATTTCACTGTAATTATTAGTCTTACTCTCCTTTCATTCTTCTGAATTATTTCTGAAAGTGTTATAACCCTTTCTTTCCCCTATTTCAGCACTTTACAAATGCAAAGGCAAAGCAGAGGGAAAGATCACCCTTAGTTTGTTTAAAGCAAGATGGATTTCTGCCCTTACTTGGTATGTATCTTCCATAGTCTGATGGTCAAACCAGTTTTTCCCTACAACTTTTTCACTTGTAGTCTAACATCTCATTTAAAGTGTAGTCAACTTTCCAATAAGTGATTATCATGTGTATAGTTCCAGACTACTTTATTTTGAAAAAAATGTTATGAATAAATGCGTATTTTACAGCTTTGGGTTGCAGTCATTACACTTTTCATTCAGAAAAGGATGATTTCAAAATGTCAAATCCTGGTTTTCCTGTACTTTCACAGCCAGAAAACTTCTACTTTTCCATTTGAGGCAACTTTTCATTTATAGGAATTCAAGAATTAAAGGACCTTTTGGGTCATCCATACCAGTTCTATTCTTCCTTCAGACACCAATGCACAAAGCATCACATTTCTTTTTAAGATTTAAAATACCGTATTAGTACTTTATGCAATGACTGAAGGAAGAGCACTAAGTGGAAGATATTAAGAGAACTTAATACTGCCTTTTCTGAGTGCAAGCTAATCAGATAGTTATCCACTTTCATACCTCTTTCACATTTGTAAGTCAAGGAATTATGCCTAATCTAGTGATCTGTACGTAATTGCATCACACAGTTCTTGCACTAAAGAATTATTGTAGGGGTCAGAGGTCAGCAGAATATCAATAGGAATTTGAATAATAGAATTTCAGCAAATAAGTGATCTTTAATTCAACATTTCTCTCTGAGTACTTTTTTCTCTTTGTGACATGTCACTGCCACTGCACTGCTGAGTCACCAGCTTTGTAACAGGCATTTTCCATAACTACAGAAATTCAGAAATTCTGCCACTCCAGTTGCTCATTAACCTGTCTTCAGCCAGGGTAAATCTGGTCAAAAAAGTGACATCAGTTTGTTGCAGCTGAGGATCTGGCTGCAAAACAGATAACCAGCTAATGGGAAAGTCAAGTAATTTCCAAATTCAGCACTCAACAATATATTTCACTATTACTGCTTTTGTGCTCTGTCCTTGCTTTGGGACCACGCTGTATTATAAGAAGCCAGCAGCATTCCACAGAAAGTTAATCAGAAAAACACCTGTTCTAGCTGATCTCTGTGTGTTGTGAATTTGACTTCTAGATCACACTGGCTCTTTCTTATTGTCAGTTTTCAAAGTCAGAATTAAAAACTGGGCACTGTTTTCCTTTAACCTTTCCCAGCGTGTCCCACGCTGCTCTCTTGGTGAACCAGTGTGTGCTGGTCCTGCCCAAAGAGATATAAATAAATGAGCTCACCATGGGAATGACATAGAGGTAACTACATATAGAAAAGTGCTGTCAGCAGCTACACAAAGGCTTTATCTAGAATCTGGTATTTTACTCAGTAGGCTGCTGTGAAGTGGCTACCAAACAGCTGGCTCTGACCTCAATCCAGCCTTCCCAGAAGCAAGAGATATTCCGAATTATGTTTGAGCTGAGGTGGTTTCCAGCCCACCTACGTAAGTACTGTGTCACTGAGCAATCCTGCAGATTATTATCTGGTCACATGAACCTTGGCATATGAGATAATCTGACTGACTAATATTTCCAGTGATTATGGGCCAAATTAGCTAAGAATACACATAACCACATGCTTGCTGCATGCAGTCATGTCAATTTACACCAGCCAAGTTTGTCTCTAGAGATGATTAATTGTTTTTGTACTGCTAGCTGGGTATTTCTATTTTTAAAAAAAATCCTTTCTCTTTGCAAGAAATTGCTGGAAAAAGTGTCAGACACCAAAAAGAGCTTTTTCTCTCTCTGCTGAAGATGAGAGTGGAAGTAAAGAGAATGTAATTCATTAGCAGAGAGAAAGTGTGCAGAATTCAACATGTCCACCTATTTCTGAGCAAATCTGACTAGATTGGTACATCCCCATGCCCTCTGACCTTTTATTAAGGGGAGTTAAGTAAGGTTACTGTTCACCTCAGCAGCTGAACAGCAGAACCTGTCAGGAAGCCTCTGTCACAACACTTTTCTGCCAGGGAAATGGAATTTTTCTGGCAAAATCCTGGATGTGTAAATTTGTGTTGACTTCAAATTTTAAAAATGGAATAGAAATTTATAAAAACTCTGCTTCTGGCACATACTGGGAATTCATTTTGTCATGTTATATTTGTTACTTTTGATTTCTCATCTGTATAGAACTTTCATTATTTCTGCATTATTTTATGACACATCTATCATGATAGTGCAAAATAATATAGCACATGGTTCTCATCATTGAAAATACCCCAATAGGAAATAATATGCAAATAAATGCACTATTAAGTTGTAAAATAAACTGAACTTGAAATATTTATTGTGTCATAACAGATTGAAATATTTCAAAACTAAATTATAATGCAATCTTTCCAAATTCTACCTCATCAAAAATTCAAGACTCATTTTTTTCCACTGCTGTTTTCAAAGAAAACAACATTTGGGATATGCACTTAAAAACAAAATAATAAAAAATAATGTAAACCACAAATAATAAAATAAACTTTTTAAACATATAATGTTTTATTGTAAATAAATATGATGCTGTTTTATTGAATAAAGTACAAATAATAAAGAATAACAAACAGTAATTTTGACCCATATTTCTCAGGAACAAAGTGAGGTTTAAGGTGGTGTTTATTTTTTTTGTTGGGATTTTGATTGCCAATTCTAGCACAGATAAACATATGGCTTACCTGTGGAACCTCTAAATTTTTCTTCATTTTTCTATCAAATGTCTGTATAGATTTTGTTTGCTTTTTTATATCTACACACTGCTAAAATTAAAAATCTAGAAGTGCACCCAAGAAACTCAACCATTATTTAGCAGAAGATGGTCACAATCTATTTGTTGGGATGCATGAAGTCAAAAAAGCCAAAAGATCAATCAATTCAAAAGAAAATTCACAGAAGAATATATTTTGGCAAAGCAAGTGATTCTATGAGTAGCAGGGCTAATAAAGCAGGTCCATGGAGGGAAGTTGGAAGCTGAGAAGCAGCAGAAAGGCATGGGAAATGGGGGTGATATATGAAAACAACCAGGCAGCATCAGCTCTGTTAGAAATCCAAGTTTTTTTTCATTATTCAATACCAAGTGCAATGAAGAGATGCTTGCTGTACTTCTGGTAGAGGTTCTGTGACGGCCACAATTTTGTTTTTTGAAGCACAGAAAAATGTAGCTGTTAAGGAAGAAAAGCTTGCATTTTAAGGACTTTTTAAAATCCAAAATTGCTTAAACATAGGCAGATATTATAATAGCATTAACATACACTGCCGGGTATTTACAGATCCATGACTACATGGCTCAAGTGTTTCGTGAAGAATCACAAAAAACCAAAATCACATCGGATTTCAGAAAGAACCTGAAGCATGTTCTGATGAAGCAATAAATCATATGCAGGAGAATTTTAATGCTAATAATGCCTATAAGAGATGCCATTATGCACCTAACTTTCCATCATGGGCTGTGCTGTTAACTGTTAGACTAATAAAATACCTACTGCTCCCTATGGTCTTGTACTGCTCTAGTACATTTATAATTTGCAATAATCTCTGAATTATCTCTGATGCAATAAGGCAAATGTGTGGCTGGGGTAAAATGTCATAACTTTGGTGGGAAAGAGGACATTTTCACACTGGCTGGGAATCTGTCTCTACAGATATTTTGGCACTATTCGCTGCTCTGGTGGCATAGCTGGCTTTTGCTGCTGGCCAGAACGTTCAGGAAGAGTTGGAGCACCACCAGTCTCACAAATTCACTCTTGTTTTTTTGCTGAACTTTGAATGCAACTTTAAATTTTTTGAATATTTATTGTATTTGCTTCTTTGTTTCTTCCCTCAGGCTTAGGCTTTTTTATCTAAAATAAGAGATGTATAAAATCTGTCATTTAAAGGCACTTCTAAGCTTTGATTAGTATCAGCTGAAGCATTAGTCATCTGTTGCAGCTTCTGTAATTCTTAAAATTATCCCTTTGCAAATGCTAAATGCCCTAAAGTTACCAGCTTCTCCCTTCCCCAGTCTCTCTCTTCTAGAAAAATCAAAGGCCATTTCCCCAGGTATTCCATTTTAAAAGCCATCTCGCAGCAAGCAAAAAGTAATATGTGTAGTTGCCTCTTTTCATCTGAAACCATCTGTAGCTATATTGACATTAAAATTATGTGAATTTCTAGCAGAGCAGGAAGAAGTAAGTGTCATGCATTGCTACAACAGAATTTGAATATGTTTACCTACTTTACCAAGTATAAGTAATAACTGAGGAAGAAAATACCACTGTCATCACTTCCAGCACTGTGGGCTGGGCATAAGATTCAATTCTTACAGGTGAGAAAAGACACAGATTTATAAATGTAGTTTTCCTTTGTGCCCCCCAGCAGGGACCAGATCCCTGTTGTGCTGGAGGCTTTGAAAATGTACAATGAAAGACACAAGACACCATGAAATCCTCCTTCCAAAAGGAAGTAAAAAAAGAGGATTTCCAGTAATGAGCCTACATGCAGCTATTTTTGTGTCTATGTTCCTTCAGTCATTTTGCTGTGGGAATTGTGGCTATGTGGGAGTCAGCATCCACGCCTCACTATGGAAGCCCCTTACTTTGACACAGCTGGTTATTCAGCCCCTTTTGGCATCTCTGCCATCAGAGGTGGCACACCATCAATGATAGATTGCTTGAATGAGAAAAATTATGACAAAAATCCTCTGCATGAAATGAGACTGCTGTGGATGGTCACAGGTTCTGCTCATTCTCTACAGAGAAGAATATATAGTCCTCTGAAGTGAAATATTAGAAGTGGAAGGTTTAGGGGGGAAAATACTTTAAATGGCCATGAAAGTATTAATCTCTTCCCTGGGAAAGGACTTCTTTACTTTGCTTCCCTAGAATGAGGTTAATGGGAAGAATCTGACATTAGAGGCAATGTTCTGGTACTGCAAAGAGTTCCTTTGCAGAGTTTCATTGCCTACTTTAATGACTGCATTTGCTCACCTAAAATGAATGTGGTATGTCTAACCTCCAAGCCATGATGTGAGAAGTTATTTTTATTTGCTAGAGCTGACTGTGCAAAAGAGAGACAGTGATGACTGTTCTCCTCGGCTGTTCACTCTCTGTGACAGAGCAGCAACCCACGGGTGAGAGTAAGAGATTTCTGATACCAGAGGCAGCATTTCTGTATGCAAATGGCTTTGCTGACATGCCAGTGGAAATCCACTGTATTGTTAAGCTATAGCATGCATGTACAAAGACACTGCTGCTTTAGGTGCTTTTCAAACAAACAAACAAAAAAAAAGCTTATGAACTCCTTGAGAGAAAAACAGGCCTTTCAGAGGAATCAGAATAAGCCCTAATTCATCTTTGGCAAAAGATGTAGTGATATACACACTGTAATATATAACTGCAAGAAGTGTTAAGTATGTACAAGTGACTAGGTTGACAAGTGACTTGTGTCTATGCAAGGGTGTTTTAATTCCCTAAAAATAACAATACTCCCATGACATTCATTGCAGGCATTGCAGAGCAAACAATGCCTACAACTCACAAACATATGGTTAAAACTTCCTTCAGTGTCTACGTTGAACCATAAACGTTCAATTATCACTCACTGGGTTTTACAAAGAGATTTCAGTGGGAGACAGCACTGGGTAGAGGATGGAGAGCTGGTTTAAGGAACTGTAGGAGAGTAGCCTCCATTATCTTTGCAACACATCAAGGAAAGAGGCTATTCCTGCACAGCTGAAGAGGCAAGATCTCTTCTGCATGACTTAGGAAGTGTTCTGAAAAGGGGGGTCACTGCACAGTAGCCAAAACCTGAGTTTGCACCTCTGTTTACAGCTTAACTTGCAAAATCATACAGCACAAAACTACTGAGCTCTGAGGCTTTTGGTGGGAAAAAGCTTTCTCTGCTGGTTTCCCCAGAGGTGATTTATTCTGTAAAAACTGTACTGTGTTACACTTTCTGCCTTAAAAGCAACTCATGCAAAGTTAATTACGTTGCACTATGTTTGTGGGAAAATACATTTTACTACAAGTTAATTTGAAGAAAAAAATATTATACAATGAATGCTATAAAAGAAACAGTTATGAGTTGCCTTAACAGCATTTATAAATCAAATCACTGCACATCAATAACTTTAAAACCAACCTACATCAGGCTTCTGGAACAATGTATGAGTGAAACAGTTTTTGAGTAGCCACATATTTTTCATAGGTTGTGGGTGGCAAAAAAAAAAGTGGATTATTTGCTAAAAAGGAAGAAAAAAGGAATTGCTTTCTTTCATTTATAAGACTTGATGATTTTTGCTTGTTCTGCTGTTTTCTGTGGCTTTTTGGAAGCAACACAGAAGCCAAAATCCTTAGACATTTTGTGATGCTTTTTAATTGGAAATATTTCTTATAAGATATCTTTAATTACATGCTTTCCTCTTTACAAAGAGATGGGAATTGCATCCATACAAATTAATAAATTGGGAGCAAAAAGGGACTTTTGATCATCTAGGCTCACCTGCTGTTTTACATTGGCCAAAGAGATTTCTCCTTGCCAAATACTTCTTTCACACATTGAGCAAGAAACCTGTATGATTCATGTTTCAGCTACAGAATATCTTCACTCAAAATCAGTATTGCTGTGAGTGTGAAAGAGCTGAAGATTGGCCCACAAGACAATCAACTCGTACTTACCATCCCTTGACTGTAAAAATGTGGGCCAAATTTCTTGGCTAAATTTTCCTAATTGTGGCTTTCAGGCACCAGCTCTTGTAAGGCCTTTGGTTGCTTAGGTGAGAACCTTTCTGCTCAGAGACCTCCTCTCCTGGGTTTGCCTTCCTGGGAAGCAGGGAAAAAAGGACAGGAAACCCAGGATCCTGTCCTGCAAACTGGCCTTCTGTTCTGTCATGGGCAGTGTGTGGAGAAGGATGCTGCTCGTACCCCTCCTCAAAATTTCAGTGCCTAGTCCCAGGACACCTCCTCTGAGCACCTATATACTGCTTTTAAGGACCGTTGTAGCCTAAGTTTAAATAACTTTCCCTACTCAGAGACATCCCCTCGTTTGGGGACATTTTGTAGAGCAACTGGGAAAAAAAAACCCTGAAGCTGGTTTGTGATTCCTCCCCATCCCCCAAAATCAGAAATCTCTTCTCCATGGCATATCACCTCAGAATTAATTTCAAGAGCAAGTCTGGAAGAAAAGATCTCACTCTGATATTATTTCTCTTCTAAATTCTTTAAGTAACTCACTGGAAAAGCTTATGTGTGCCAAACTACTTGCATAATGTCATATCCATAGCAGAGAAAGTCCCTAGAGCAGGTTGACAATATTAAATAAAAGAAATTATAGTCCTATAAAGAATTTCATGTTCACAGCGTGCGTGTGCAAAATAAACTGCCAGTGTTGCTGACTCGTGTGAATTTGGCTTTAAGTTTTGTAAGATTAGGTAATTTTCCTCCACACCCAGCTCCTGCAGGAGATGACTGTGGGACCAAAATGTCTGGGATTTTTCTCTTATTCTGCTTCCTTTCAGTATTTTTTCCACCTTTCCTGGTTGTGGAAAAGCCTGCAAATTGATGTGAATGTGTTTTAAAGGCTTAAAAACAAATATGTATTTATTCTGTTCCTTGAAGTTAAAGACAATCAAGAACTTATAATAACCACTTAATATACATGACTGATCCTTCCCAGAAGTGTAAGATAGGTAAGAAAACCAAAGGAAATAATGCTATTTTTTTCCCTTTTCAGATGGAGAATTAATTGTGCTGGAGAATTAATGGAGAATTAATTAATCAAAACTTTGGATGGATGCCAACTGATTTCTCAAGATGACACAGCCAAACACATCTTTTATAAATTCCTGATACTGCATCGAGGACAGGAAATTATTTCTTGCTAAATACTGGAACTAGTTAAATGTACCATAATTTTGCAGACTTTACAGATCTCCCACTAGTCTGAATGGGATTCATAGGCACATGCAAGAATCTCATAGAAACTCAACCTCTTGGAAGCAGCTCCTGGTGTTTAACCACAGAGCATTAAGCATTAAATCACTCTGCCTGAGTTTCTGTTGGGTGGAGAAAGAAAGGGTTCTTCTCTCTGCCATTATAATGCAATTTTCCCCTTTGGATTTATTAATCTGAGACTATTATAAATGCATTTGCTAAATCATAATATTCTGAACCACTAGCAATATGCAATAAGAGTCTAAATAAATACGTTTTAAAATCTATGGTTCCTATTCTGGCAAGCAGTAATTACATGTAAACTCAAGAAATTAAGTTCATCATAACTATCTCACAAACAGAAAACAGGCATTAGAAGTGTCATGTTGGGCTTGTACTACTTATATTTAATTAAACAGAAAATTATGCATAATCCGGTACAAGAGTCTCTTATTTGCTCTAATAACCAACTGAAATTAAGTTCACCAATACTAGCAAGGGTTTGTGGAAGCAAGGAACTCAACTTCTGTACATTCAGGGCTGATCTAGGAAGGGATTATCACAGCAAATAAAGGGACTTAAACAGCCAGGTGAATGAGCATTCAGAAACCAAATTCTTCAGGCAGTCTTGGAAATCTCAGCCTTGTACTATACTTGTACCAATCCCTTGGTACTGTGCCAAAAGAATTTTTTTTAAAAGTCCATGCTGCTGGCCATGTAAATTGAACTTATATTTCTGTTTCTGAGCAGAGACTTCCAGCTGTTATTGCTACTCTGTGTGTATTTTACCTCTGAATAAAGAGTACTTAGCGATCACCACTCATGTCTCTCTTTTGAGCTACAGGGTCAGAGTCCATGGATTGGAGGAGGTGTAGAAAATCTTCAAGGTCACAAAAACTCAGAATAAAGATTAAAACACATGTCTGGTATCATCCCAGTGGCATGCAGCACGGAAGGATTCCTGAAACGTGGCTCTTTGCCTAATGCTGTTTCTGTCCTATACTTCTTTTAATGACATTATGGGAAAGCTCAAGGTAAGAAAAAGATTTGTCTTTCTTTTGATCAAAACCTAATTCTAAATGTATGTAGATAAGCTAACAACTGTGTAAATACCACTCAACAATGTGAACACTACCATCAAAATTGTTATTAATAGTCATCCTATTTGTTTGACAATTTTGTACACGTACAAACATCCTCTTTGGCTAGATTAAAAAAAATAGCAAAAAATATTTTGCCCTTTTAACAATGAACAAATGAGACATTTACCTTTAACTAGGCACACAAATTACAAAAACACCCTTTAAATGACCAAGAACACTGGAAATCCGGTAGTATTCTACCCTGCATATTTCAAAGGCATTAAATTAAACATTTGAAGCAAACTTATCTACCTGTTCCAGCTGTTGCCAATGAGGATAAGGGATTTTTTTTTTCCTAGAAAAACAGTAAGTCTCAAAACTCCACTGATTTACTGAAAAATTCCATAGGCTAAATAGATTAGGATTCATGGCATGCAAGAGTCCAACTCTTTCACTGAGGGACAATGAATCACAAAAACTGTGATGAAAATATTTCTGAAGCATTCTTAGCTGTTATTTATGAGTTCATAACCTTCCATCCTACCCAGTCCTCTCATCCTACTTACGCAATTGGGCTGTAGTTTATATTTTTTTACTCACATTATTAAAACAAACAAACCAACCAACCAAAAACTCAAAACACCTCTTTCAGCTAAGACCCTTTGTTTAAAACTAAAAATTTTTAAAATTTCCAGGTCCAATCTAATCAGCAGAGCACAGCTGAGTACATTTAGGTACCAGCAAGTACTCATAGCTTTGCAGAGATGGTAGGCTTTACAAAAATATTAAAAATGAGTATCCGCTTTGAAACAAACGTTTAAGTGTCATGCTCTGAAACAGACACTGTAATCTAAGTGTCAAGAGTCAACCTAAGGACATAACTTGGAGTCCACAGAGCTGCCAGGAGGTCTAAAACAAACCAGTGCAGGATTATTTGTAAAAATCCTGGAGAAGACCAGCCCAGGGTTGTGACTCACAAGGAATTCTTAGTGTCTCCCAGAGAAAGGAATGAAAGTACTTCAATGACAGAATAAGACCACAACACACTGAAAACAGAGTCCCTGAACCGGCACCGTGAGAATCAGGCACAGCCCCAGCGTGCTGGGATAATACACTCACCTTGTCCACAATGCAGATCTGCTTCTTGCTTTGCGCATCAACAATCTCTACTTCAAAGTAGGTGATTTTTGAATGTTTGAGCGCTGGTGATGGTTTGATTTGGCCAGCAGAGAGCACCAGCTGAGATAAGTTGAAAAAAGAGCGTGAGTCATTGTGAGACATGGACAGAGCTCCTCCATCGGCTGCGAGATCCTTGCTGCGTTCTGGAGCACTGGGATTCTGCCTCTTGAGCATGGTGTGACCCAGCAGCAGCAATCGTCATATCAGCAGGGGACAGTTCCAGGGGAAACTGTTTCCTCCCTGCATCAGTTAAATACAGGCACAGACTGACGAGACACAAAAGGTCAAGTGGCATTCCATTTTAAGTGTACTGTCTTATTTAGCAGGAGTGAAAACAATGGCTCAGTAATCCATGTCTATATTTAATCTGCTATCGTGATGTCCTGTGTTGATGCTGCTGCTGCTTTCCTATTTTTTTCATTTTATGTAAAACAGCATTTGAAACAAGAGATCCTGAAAATTCCCTGTTAGCAGACATCAGATCCTGAAATTCCAGAGCCCCAGAGGGGCAACCAGAAATGAGTGTAGTAAATTCCACTGTTAGCTGCTGAGACAGATGTTTAAAATGTCCATGTACACACATATGTATAGATATAAATGTCACCTATTCTAGAATCATCCTCATCAGATGTCATCTACTCTAGAAGTATCTACTAACAAAATAGCATGAGTTCATCAGCAAAATTTAAGGGATATTTGCAAATATCTGCTTGGCTTTAGCACCATGGATTTTCTGGTATTTAATGGGGTAGAGCTTTCCTTACATTTCTGCCAGGGAAAACCAACTGAAGGAAAGGAAATTATAACCTTAAAGGCATTCATTCAGGGCTTGGATTATTTCACTATTTTCTTATTATTTTCTTACAATTTTTACAAGGCAAGTCTGCAACAAAACAAAAGCAGCTTTAATGGTAAAAATAAAGACTACATAAACCAACAAATTTTCTCTGAAGCAGCTTTCCCATGCCTTGTTTAAACTTCATTTCTCCATGTATGGCTTTTAAATAGGATTTAACAGAACTAGCAGCACTTTTCCATCCTGAAATTTTCCCTAAATTTCCCTGGGCTGCCTAGGATTACAGTATTAGAAGGGCACCATGAGTTTCTGCGCACAGCTCTTTCCACAGAGTAAATTCTGAATACGTTTCTGCATGGAAAAATCTCAGGTAAAATCTCAGGAAAATTACAATCACTATTACATAAATCATATGGGTTTGTAACACTGAGGAAATTAATTAAGTGGAAAAAAGCTTCCACAAGGTAAAAAGTCACCACACAACTAATAACCGCTCTGGGATGCAGGGTGGAAACAGAACAGGTCTCTTTTCTTTGATTCTGCTATAACTTTGAGAAAATTTAGTGGTTCTTTAGCCCTAGTTCTGACTAAAGGAGCTAATCCCAACTCATAGCTAAGATGCTTTATGCCCACATGACATAACAAATTTTGAAGTAGCTTAAACTGAGAGAAAAGTCCCCACTTCTTGGTGATGCAGTTATACAGCCTTGGAATGCCTTCACTGGATTTGTTAATGGAAAGCTCTGACTGGGGGAATGCAGATGTACAACAATATCGATCCCCTAATACAAAAAAAAACAGAATTAAATTTTGAGGATACTGAAATCAGTTAGTGTCTTATCATTGGTGCAGAACAAGTGAGGATCTAAAGGAAAAAAGCAGTTAGATTTGAACAAGATTATATTGTATCAAAGAAGCTCACCTGTTTCCAAGGTTAAATGAAAGGGGTTCAAGGAACCATCACCTTGGTGGAGTCAATATAGCAAGCAGAAATTTTGGTCTAAGCTAGTCACAACAGGGAGAATGACAAATTATTGTCTTACTGTAAGGGGCTTGCTAAAAACAGCCACCTAAAGACCACAGAACACACAGGTCCTAAAATCCAAGTACAAGATACACTTATTTGAACAGGTTACTCTAAAGAAACTGTACAAGGGATGAGACAAACTGATATAATATCCCCTTTTAGCTGTAAGATTTATATGAATAAGTGAGCTGTAATAGCATATATTAATAAATTTCTAAATTTATTTCAATTCAAAACCCATAAAGAATAATATTGATCATCAAGGCTAATTTCTGTGTATATAAAGGAGCTGGTGTTACAGTCATTACTGTGGCTATATTTATAACATTTAAAAGGATAACATCTGAGCTGCTGCTGCTGAGAAAAAAAGCTTTTGATTTACTGCAGACATTTAAATGATCAGAATTTTATTACTGACCAATGAATGCTTGAATATCTGAACCAATTCCAGGAAAATGCTTACAAAAATATACTCCCCTTTTTTCAATCCAAGCTAATCATTTGCAATGTCAGTATTTTGATGAACAACCATCTTTACAGACCCAAACACTTTGCTGACATATATTAGGAGAGCTTCCCTAAAGGTGGCTGCCCTTTCCTCCCTCTGTTGTATTATGGATTTAGAATTAGACTGCAGCAAACGTAATGCTTGCATATAAGGTGGATGAGAGCTGCTCTACCAAAAATAATCAGGGATAGAGTTACCACTGATAACCCAAGCTCTAAAAGGGAGATGAATAAAGGCTGTGATGGTTTTGCCATTATTGTAACAAGTGCTGCACTTTCTTGAAATGGTATCAATGGGTTTGGGTGGTCCAGCTTGGTGTGAAGTCATCCACCCCATTCTGTGTGGAAGTGCACATAGAAGGGAAACATTAATTACTGAACAGAAGGCACATCTTTCCTTTCAATGCAGTTACTGTACTTCATGTCAGTCCTCAGCTCTGGAGATGAGCAGTCCCAGCACATGGGGACAAGCGATCAGCCTTATGGTGAGATTTATTGATCCCCATTACACAGCTATAAGGTGCTGTCCCCAGAGCTGTGGCAGGGCTAGCAGCCAGCAGCCACCCAGCCCCTGACCTCAGCTTCATTCTGGGACTCTGAGAGGAGTCAAAGAGCACTCAGCAAGAATTAAATCATCTCTGACAGCTTCAACTCGCACTGAAGTTCAGGCCATATAAGGGGCTGATATTTTTGAGGGGCCGCAAGAATGGGCATCACTCTTCTCAAAGTGTGGCTCTGCCTGCTCTCCTCACTTGGCACTCAGCTCACATGAGCTGTTTTGGAGACAGGCAGGCACTTGGTTAAGCCATTCTTCCAAAAACCACTTTTTTGAGGAGGCAGAGAATGCCTGCCCCCAAATTACATAGCCTGGCCATCATCTCTGGTTAACAGAACTGCTGATTTCTTCAGAAAAAAGTTGGACCTGTAAAGGATTTTTTGCACCCTTCTAGTCAATATCTGAAAATGAGCATCAGCCTGTGCTGGTCATGACAAAAGAGGTAACAAACCACTGCTCAGAGGCTAAGACTTAGCATTCTGTTTCTGCTTATGGCACCTCCTGTGAGGCGTTAGGGAGCTGCTGATTTTCCTGTTTTTCCCTTCCTATTCCACATGCTGTCCCTGTGTGAGGCTCTCTTGCACTGTGCATTTTGCAGACAGCCTGGCACAAAGGGATTTCAAAAGATCTCAGCTGGTGCCTTAAGGCAATTCTGAAGTTCCTTTTCATCTCTGGTTATGTTTTGAACTCCTCCTTCCCCAGCGAACTGGTCATCTCCTTTCAGCCTGCACAATGTCAGCTGTTAAGTCAGCAGCAGAGGGTCACCTCTGTCAGTCCAGATGCTTGTCAGCAATCCCTCACATGTCACTTTTTTATCCCACACACTTCAAATGCTTGGCGGGACCAGGGTTATTCCTTTCCCACAGGCTTTGCCCTCAAGACACAAAACTCCAGAGCCCAAAGTATGTGTGGTTCAGAACCACAGGTCGTGAAATCTAAAACAAAGCAGATTGCCAAGGTCATGCTTACCTTGGTGCGCCATTTTTGGAGATTCTGCCATTTGTCTTGCTGGGGAGGGAGATCTGAACCAGTGTGTTCCCATGGCCCTTGGCCTCACACCTTTTTCAGCAGCTGTGCAGCCCTTACACCTGGTATTGTTCTTGGTCTAACCACCACTGTTAACATCTCCCTGTTTCAGTCTTAGATTTCATGTTTTCAGGGCCAGGCAGGAGTGTACCTGTTCTTCATTTTATTGAGCTGTCCAAGGAAGGATTTAAGAACCTGATCTAATTTACTTATTTGGAAGAACACAGACAATAATTTGTGTGTCTGGCTCCTGGCTTCATCTGGCAGAGTTTAGGAATAGCTTTACCAGATTATTTGGGGGGCTACTGCATTTAGATGCTTGGTTTGATACTGCTATCCATTATATTAAATAACAACTAGAATGTATTTCTGAAGCATTGCAGAAATTTAAGCACAAGCCTGGCTGCTAGGGAAAAAAAAAAAAAAAAAAAAAAAAACCAAAAACCACTGTGCATGAACCTCTGGCATTTCTTTGCCTGCACACATCTATCTCAGAAGTCATAAAATCAATTAAAAACATTCTATCTACATGCTTGCACACAAAAAGCCACTTAGAAGCAGCTCCACAGCATTCCTACTAAACTACTCAGGTAATTTCATTTTCTCTCTTGAAGCTAAGTCTCTTGAATAAGTAATGGACAAGAGAAAGGCGCAGAAGGAGAGTGTCCTGACTCTAACACTAAACAATCCTAAAGCTATTTTAAGTAATGCTGAAGTCAGGACTAAACCCCACCAGCTAGGGGACAGGGTAAAAGTGATACACACCCATGTTTCTCCTCTTCAGCTACACTGGCAGGGCTCCTCAGCAGAGGATGACAACCTCTCTGACCCTGTCAGCTGTGCAATGGAAACATTACATGGCCAAAAGCCACAAGCCTCAGGCCACATCCTTCAGAGGCAGTGAGAAGGGAGAGTCAAAGCAGCAGCTTGCATGCAGGACCCCGGGATCTCCAGTGCCCACCTTGTCCCTGAAGGAGTTTTACCACTGACCAGACCAATGATGTTTTGTCAGCTGTTTAAAACTCATTGTAGTAGCCTGGCTTTATCCTTCTGGCTTTGAAAACTGAAAATACTGACTTTAAATTTTGGTGTGGGTGGTGCCAATTAGATGCAAATTCACTGCATTAATCAAATCCAAAGCCAGTGTTTGTTTTATCCCCCACAGACATCCATGAGAGCCACAAGGGAAATAAGCAAAGTTGAAATACAGGATAGTAATTCTATCTGCAAGCAGTACACGGTGAAACCTCCACCCCCAGCCCCTGTAGCACACAAATGCACACCTACTTCTCTACCAAAATAAGTACAGCCTCATACAGAACTCAAATCTGATGACAGGCAGGATATATTCTAACAGGCAGGATATATTCTAACAGGCATCTGCTGGACTGTAGCATGGAAGAAGCCCAAAAAGATGCTCCTGGTGATGAAGGGATCCAAATGAATCTTCAAAAGTGACCAGTCTTTTAAAGTCACTGACCTTAAAATAGCATATTCACAACTGTGATGTTTCAGTTCTTGTTTACATGAAAACAGTGGAAATTGTGCTAGTCCTTTATTTGAGGCATAAAGTCTTCTCCCCTATGCATCTGGAAATACATGGCTATGTGAAATGCTATGTGAAAAGTCCTTTTTTTTAACTTACATATTTTGTCATTCTCTTTCACTCAGGTAAATGTGTCGCCCTTTTAAACATACAGAAACATCTGAAAACTTGATTTCAAAAAGCCTAAGGAAAAGGCTTTTTTTCCTAATTTCAAAACAAAGTCTGTGACTTTTAAGCTAGTCTTGGCATTTTGCAGAAAGACAGGGAGATCAACACACTACGTATTTAAGTCTTTGCACAGACAATATGCTTTGTACCCCATTGTTTCTTTGAGGCAAAGATTAGAAAGCAGTATTAGAAACTGGACAAAAAAATGTCACCCAAACTTGTGCAAGAACTACTTTTAAAGAAAACTCCACTGACCTTTACCTGCAAAATTTCCCCTAAAGCATTACACTCATCCTTTAGCATGTCCTCAAGCTGCTTTTGCCTCTCACTGGCAATAAGTGCTTTCATACATTTGCCTTAATGTAGTGTGACTCCCCTCACTGCATCATCAATTCTGCCTAATAAAATGGCACCTCAATTAACAGAGGTTAGAAACTGGCTTACAAATGTCTGGCTTTATTTCAGCTTTTCACAACAGGCTTCGTGCACTCTCGTGTGCCACTGCTCACCTGAGGAAAGCCACTGGGATGAGCTCCTTTCAATCTCAGCCCAGCAGCAAAGCTATCAAACAAGGCAGCATCTAGGTGGGTGAGACTCCTCAAAGCATGGGCAGACAGCAAGTTTCCAAGGATTGTATTGTGGCTTTATGTCATCGTGTCACTTCACAGCGTAAAGAGAAAGGGCTGAGCAGATTAATGAAGGACAGGTGCTGATACCCTGTACTTTGCAGCAGTGAAGCTCACTCCATGCCCTCACTTAATTTCAGCTGAGTATAGGTATTACTGACAGCATTTTTTAAAATCCCCTCTGAGAACATACCCTGATGAGATAATGGATTGTAATTTCACAGGATAAGATCAAGTAACCACATTATTGGAAGCTGATCAGCCACTAAGTAAGGATAATGAAAAGAAATACAGTAAGGCAAAGCCATTTTTCACAAATAGCAGCACTACAGAACTGGCAAATCCATGTTCTTACAGCTGAGATTAGGTGCATCTTTCATTTGGGCAAAACTATTACCTGCAAGATGAAGTTGGAGTCACTTGGAGTAATTTCAGGGAAAAAAATGTTGTTCAAATATGCATTTTTCAGTGACACTGAAGCAGTCAAAAAGATTTACTCATTTGGATGAAAAGATTTTGAGGTTCAGAACAATCTAGTCTCTTTAATAATTTCTGACCAGTAGGAGGGAAGAACAGCCTTGACTAGAACACCTACAGATTTCTAAAGAAGCTATTTCAACATTAACATATTCAAAAGCTCTTGTTTGCTAATGTAGAATGTATAAAATCCTGAAAGCTCAGTAACTGTCACAAAATATAATCACGGTCTTTCAGACAGTTCTATCCAGAGATACATTTAAAAGTTTATAATGACAAAAAGAAACCTAACTCAAATTTACAATCCTTCTTTATTGTCTGAAGTTCTTAGGGTGATTGGTCTTTCGTTGCTTTTGAAATGTTACATGGTATTTCTTCTCATACAAGAAGCCAAACTGTTCACAGTCTTTTTCATTTCAGGGCTTCATTAATTAGGTTTCTGAAACATCTGTCAGCATAACCTCCTTCTTTCACAAAGTTTCAGGTTTCCATTTATTATAAGTTCCCATTTATTATAACATTTTTAATACTCAGCCTCAGTCCTTGAGCTAAATTATCAGTCTTTTTCTACAATCATTTTGTGACTAAAAAATATTCTTGTGACACTTTTCTTTCAAAGTGGAATGATTTTGAGAAACAGTAGAATTACTGGAAACTTGGAATTAGACAAGTAAACAAAAAAAGGACCTTATTTATTTCATTAGCTGTTGTTCAGTGCTAGTTTTTTTCAGACTTAAAATTTTTGAAAAATGTTTCTATGAAGTAAAATTTAGGGGGAAAATAGAAGCAAGCATGCTCATCAGAATGAAATACTTTTTTTTTCTTTAATTCTTTCTCTTGTTAAAGCTCTTCTGCCCCCAGACTACTACCATTCCCAGTAACAACCCTGATAAAAAAGTGGCCCTGCCCCAATTTGAGTATTGTGCGTTTTGTGAGTTGAGTATTGTGTGTGTTTTGACCATTATTTCTGAGTAGCCTGCATCAGAGCCATGCTCTCCTCACTAGGAGTGTTCAAAACAGTGCAGGAAATCTATTCTATTTAAGGCACTGCAAGAAACTGCATTCCTCATTTAACTTCACAAGTTTCACCTGTGGACAGATCACTTTTCTATGGGGGCTGGGGTCTGGTCCAGCATGGGAAGCAGAGCTGAGCCAGGCAGTTCTGCTGGCAGCAGGTTTAGGTGGAAATGTTGCTGACTTACTGCCACAAAATGAGCAGGTTCATGTGCTCAGGATTACCACCTCATCAAACCTGCCATCCTCACAGCACCTGGAGCCACCACATGCCCTGAAATAAAATCTGCCTGTCACCAGGAAACCCAGGGGATGATGACAGAACCACAGAAAGGGGTGGCTCCATGGGGAGCCCAGTAGCACAACTATGTGTGTCATACTGACCCATGAGAGCTGGCTCTCTCACAAGCCAGTTTTGCTCATGCCTAAACATGATAGCTGCCCACAGACACAATGAACCTCAGTACAATATCAGGGCATCCTCCCATGCATGAGAGGATGGAGCCCATGTGAGCTCAAGGCCTCCCCTCTCTTCCATTGTTGACTTCCAGAAAGAAATACAGAGACAAACAAGAGTGCATTTCATCTCTCTAATGGTATTATTATGACCACAACAGCAACCAGTTGAAAAGAACAGAATGTTAAGCTTGAGCTCCAAGGAAAATGGTACTGTTAGCTCCAGAAATGCCTCTGTGGCTTCTCATGAAACACCTGCACTCCTAGTGAATAAAGCATTTTCCACCTGGCTCATTTTTGCTGGCATAACCCAGTTTACCCATGCCTTGTTTTATCACACCAGCACTGGCACAGAAGCGTTTTAATGTAAAAAATGCTCTTCTGTTCAGCACAGCTGGCAAAGAAGAATGCAATAATTTGTGTGAGCCTTGAATGCACAGGTTTCCCTTGTCCTGTAGCAAGTCAAAGGCAGAGAAGCTCGATGCAGCTTATATTAGTTAGCATGTGACAGCTCAGTGGTAAGGAGTTTGGCTCCAGAGGCAAGCAAAGCCAAAGCAAAAGATTGCCACAGTGGACTCTAAAACCTTGACACAACTGATATGTGAGCTTGGGCTGCCAACAGGCAGCACTTGTTGCTTGGCACAGGAAGACAACAGCTCATCACTCAACACCTCTGGAGTCTGAGCTCCAGTTTAACAGCTCTCAGTCAGGAATGGCTGCGACCAGCTTGCAAACAACCACCACGTGGTTACATCCAGCTGTCAAATTTATCTTTGGTTTAAAAAAAAACCCAACTGATGCTGTTCCTGGGCTGACAATGTCTCTGTAAGGCATTCCTGCAATTTCCATAGCAATCTTGGGGGCAAGGTCATAGAGATAGATGTGACAAGGAGAGCCCTGACATTTAACAGTCTGGGAAGCACTGGAGGATTATAGGTAAGGTATCAACATGCTTCACCACAAGCGGAGTTACTGTAGCAGAAAGCAACTCAGTTTGCCAGACAGTTTCAAAAATGCTGTAAAATAAAGCCCCTGGTTAGAAACAATGCTCTCTCTTTATATCCAGCTATAGGAAGTACAATAAAAGGTTGAAGGTGCAGTTCATATACAAAGGGTAAAATGAAAGAAGATTCAGTGTCACATCTGCAATTTTCCAGGACTAGAAATAAAATGGTGGAACAGGAATATCCACAGCTGCCTAGTGGGACTTGATGCAGTTATTTTAAGTACAACAATCTGATGAGATACATAAATTATTTTTTGTTTGTTGGGGATTTTTTGTTGGTTTTTTTTAATATTAGTAAGAACCCTGGCATACCTGTGCTATCTTCCAGCAGGAGGCTGTGGTATGCCTGCATCTGAAAGGACAGGGAGGTGTGAGTTGACCAGGGTCACAGTCTGTGCGTGTGTGACAGCCACACTGTGCCTTCAGTGTCCCTCTTCTTTCTCTGCAGAGCTGCAGACAGCTGTGGCCATCCCTGCCACGCTGAAGACGCTGCTCCAGCTGCTTTCTGATGCAACTTTCCCCTGAGACCAAACCACATACAAGCAGCAGAGATGCTGTACCCGAGTCCATCCAGTTAAAAAGGTTTTTGTGCCTCAGCTCTTGGCGGTATGTCAGCCCCAGGAACAACTGGCTGTGCCTGAAAGTTTCTTTTCAGGTAAGGAACCTGCTTTGCTGTTGCTGCTGTTAATAGAGGATCTGGGAGAGTCATTTAAAAAAAACCTGCTTTGGCATTCAAAAGCACAACAACCAAGTACAGACAAGGAAAGAAACTTTTAAAAAGACTTGATCACTGTCTTTGTAGGTTTAGGTATTAAAGTCTCAGATTTCTAACTGAACAGTTGAATTCATAGCATTTAGAGCAAAGCTGACTGACCACTGGTGTCAGCTTGTAAACAAGCTAAGCACAAGACACTACCTAGAGAAAATCATAAACTCCACCTCAAAATATTTCTTTCAGACCACTCCCTTAGCAGACTAATACCCATTTAAACTTAATTACTTGGTTCTTCATCAAGAGCAAAAATGAACAGGGCCAAAAAAATATTTTCTCTTGATGTTTCTCCCAGAAAATATTTCTGTTTCCAGCTAGTTGTTGCTCTCAAGGGTGAAAAAGACTCTGTCAAAACAGGAGCATAGCAGCCTTCTATCTTTTACACAGCTTACCACAAGGCAAGGAGAAAATAATTTCTACTTGTTCTGCTTTTATCATTTTTGTTATTATATGCTAACTATTGCAGCACACCATTTTACACTCCTAAACATAGAGGGGTTTTTAAGAACACCAGAGGCCCCAGGAATGCTACAGACAGAGCCCAGCAGGTCTCCTCTTGTAGGTGATGCACAGGCTGGAGTCATTGCCACTGGCACACTCACATTGGGAGACAGGCTGAGCTCCTCAGGCCCACATCTTGAGTTAGCACTGCTGAGATGGTGATAAAGAAATTGTCAGACACCTTCACTGGAAAAATCCTTAAAAGTTGTTTTTTAATAATGTTCTGTGTGTGGCTAAAGGGCAAGTTCTCAGCCAAAAGTTAATGGCTTCCTACTTGATGCCCTTTGGACTTAGAGAGACAAGCATTTCAGAATCAGTAGTTTCATGAATATACTTTTCCAGCTCTCTCTTGCAAAATGCAACCCAGAAAGGCAAAATATTCAGCAGCAGCATGTGCCTCGTCTTCAATAGCTCTGTCAGCTTTGTCTCAGAGAAGCTGAAGCACAGTTTACATCTCTCCCTCCTGAAATCCAGCAACTGATGGAAACAATGCAGGACAATATAAAAGTGCCAGTGAAGCATCTGTAACTACTTAAAAACAACAGAACAAGCAGAAAGTCATTAGTAAGACTACTGAAACCCACAAATTAAATTATATATTTCTCCCCTGAGGAAAATGGGAGGTTGAGCATCACAAACTATTCCAGAGGAAAAGACCATCTGGGCAGAATTTTAAAAATCACAGCAAGTGCATTAGCATGGACTGGGCATTTGGCCAGAGGGAATTTACCAAAATTTGAAGGCCTCAGGGGGCTCAGTGGACAGGGACCTGGAGGCTGAGCTCTAAAACAACACAAACTGAGATGAAACTCTTTGCAGCAACCAGAAGAGACTTGGTTTTGCTTGAATAGCACCAAAACATTTGTGTCCTTGATTAAAAGTAACCGAATGAAGCACTTAAAAAATGAAATATTGTGAAACTTAAAAAGAGATACTAAAATTTTATGGGATAAAAGGTTTAAAGAGTTTTCAGTTTAGTTATCTCATTCAGATTATTTTGGCCTATAAATTAATAAAATACAGCTATTTACACCATCCAGCACAGGAAACTGCATTTTATACCTTTCCTACATACACAGAAGGTAAATCAAGGCACCTGAATCAGGCCTGAGAAATAAACCCCTTTCCTTTTCCATGGAATTGCACACCTAAGGTCGGGCTCTTTGAACATCCTGCTAGATGCCCACCACCAGGAACTCACGAGGAACGGAAGCTCTGTTTTCTGCTCTGCTTTAGTCACTGCATGGCTGAAATCCTGAAACTAGCAGACATCTCAGAAGAGGCAGGCAAGGATCCCACCAAGCTGTACATGATCAGTAACTGCACCTTAGATTTCAGTTACAAACAGCCTTCCTGTAGCTCAGGATTCCTGTTAGACTTGAGTTACTACCCCACTCTCAGAGCAGTGCACGTGAGCACCTGCTACCAGAAAGGGAAGGACAAGGCCACCATTCCAACATCAACTCTTGCAGGCAAGCTTTTTATTATGGAAACACCTGCATAAATCTATTAGGCCCAGTACATGTATTGACACTCCTTAGGGGGTAACCAAGATCAAGATCTGGGCTTTCACTTTCCCCACACAGTCCAACTAACAGCAGATACAAATATGAAATCACAGCCTACTTTGAGAACTGATTTTTAAAGATGGATATTTATCATTTTTCTGCAGAGTAAATGGCTACTTAAGTTTAATTCATATTTATTAAGGTCCACGAAAGTTTCTATATGAGAGACAAATACAATTATCTTTACTATGGGAATAAATGTATAATGAAATCCTGGCTTTCCCTTGTTAAAATAATATACTTCAGAGTAAGTATAGATTTTGGCAAAGCAACGTTCCCTTGCCACACAGCACATGTTTAATGAAGTTACTCCTCAGCTGTTACTGAACTGAGCCAAAATGAGAGAAGCTGAGTTCGTAAGCACTCCTAGTCCATTAAAATGGAAACCTCCACTGAAGAAAAATGCTTTACAGTTTCAATCTAAAAACTATGTCAGCTTATTGAAAAGACAATCATTCTATCTTCTCTCAAAGTAATTAGACCAGAAAGTAATCACTGAAGGGAATTAAGTATTTGTGGTCAGATTTCCCATCAGGATCACTTGGACCAGCTGTATTCATACAACCTCATATATTTCCCTTTGCCTTGTCACATCCTGGCCAGCAGCAGCTCTGGCACAGGTATACTGAAACAATGCCAATGGCACTTGAATGCCCTGCAATTATTATGTAAGGTTCTAATTTACATATTTTAAAAATTACACTCTAGGAAGGTAATGAAAAGCCATTTTCTTAACAAAACAAACTATTTTCTCTGGTCTGAATCAATTATCCTATTATTACACAGCCCACATGAACACAGATGGGAAGGTTTTTTAGTTTCATAAAAAAACCAGGACTTTTTTGCAGGGAAAACCATGTCACTGGAATAGTATAAGCTGCAAAGTGGCACTTTAATAGTCAATAAAGACAGAAAAAAAGACACTGCTTGCTGCCTCATAGCTAGCAGGTTTTCAAATTATGGAATTCATCTGTCACACTCCACTTAACATAACTGTATCACTTCACCAAGTAATGCCACCATCAGATAGTTATTTTAATAGTAAACAGGTAAATGAATAGTGTAAAGAGGAATAGAATGGGGAGGAAAAAGAGACCACAGAATTAAGGCTTTTTTTCTCTTTCTCTGACACTGTAGAGTGAAGATTCATCTTTGGCTCACTTTAAAGGGGAGGAATGTAAAAAAGAGAAAGAAAGAGACATATTTAACAAGGTAATTTAATACAGGAGAAATCTTCAAGCTTGTTTCAGGGGCACATCTCTAGTGGTGCTTGCAAGGTGCTTCCCAAGGGTAAACAGAACCTACTGTATCTATTTACATAAAGCAAACGGTGGCCCAAACTTAAGAATGGCTTGAGACTCATCCCTAAAAATTCAAAGCCTTCATCTTTTCAGTCTTTGTTGTCCACAGAAGCTGGCCTTCCAAGTAGTTCTCAAGGTTCTTGAGCAGGCTGGCGGTGCCACCGTGCCCACAGTGCCTCCTGAGTGGGCAAAATACCCAAATACCAAAATACCACGGGGACTAGGGACCTGTGGAAATGTGGGCTGCCCTTCACCCCCAGCTCACATTTGTTAGCACAGCTGAAGCTGTCAGGAGATTTCAGTAGCCACTGAGTTTTGCTCCAACAAGTTGTTTCCCTCAGTTCCTCTGGTTCCAGCACAAGCCTGGGCTCAAGAGGCAGCACAAAACACAACTGCATCCTGGAAGCTCAGGGCTGTAACATGTCATGTTTTGTCCTTGAGCTGCCTTCAATTGCTCCTTTGGGTCACTGCTCCCACACCGTGCAGAGCAGGGGGACTGAGGGCAGTAAGGGGAACAATGAAAGAAGAGTTTTTGCACACAGGGCATGTTTTCTAATGCAAAGCCCCAGCACCCCGTGATACATGCAGCCCACCCATAAAATCTGCCCCCTTATAAATTGCTACTGCACACATACTGCCACATTTATTAACCACCTCAGAAAGACCAGAAAAGAACCCTGTTCCTTCTTCCAGTCTTCCCATTCCTTTTCATAAAATAGTGTACCAATTGCACAAAAGATTATCTGAATTTTGCAAAGATCTTTTGTTCATTATTTACTAGAAGACGATAGCGTACACTCAGGGAATATAAAAATGTTTTATTCACTGTGTTCAGCTGACTCTTATTTTTCCTCTACCCCAGTAATAGCGTTAATACATTTGTACACATTCTCAATGTAGCATGTCACATTCCACCTGCAGATATATCTTTTTGTCTTTGAAATATCTATGAACTGCATTAAATAATCACTGTAAGCCATCTTCTGTTGATAACTTTATCATTTTGCTGCCCTGAATTATTCATACAAAGCCAACACCATATCGCTATATTATTACAGGAAAGCAATTAAGGTGGAATGTACAGTTTCAAGAAAATGGAAATCCCTCTATTCTGTTGCACAGAACAGATTGTTTCTACCTTTTACTTAGGTCAGTGTCGGAAAACATAAGGAGTTTGCAAAGCTATTTGAGTGTACTTGTGTATGGAGGGGATGGTTGTTTAGTAGTGTTACCAGTTGCTTAGAGGAATAAAGACAGGTTTCTTAACCCCAGTGCCTGGCTGCAACAGAGCACTTGTCATCAACACACATAAAGAAGTTGAGTGCAGTTTTTTCCCCTGGCCACAGCTGGTGAAACAGAGGCGTGGCAGAGTCTGCCTCCAGTTATACTCACAGCTCCTGCCTGCTGCAAGGCACCTACGGTTCCCAAATGCTGGCTCAGTGCACAAGCTGGTCTGCCACACAACCACACCAGCAAACAAAAGCCCAGCCTCATCCCAGCAGCTGGAAGTGGCTGGTTTTAAAAATGCAGCAACTGGTTTCAGGTGCCTTACGACCTGTGTATTGCTTTCATGTACCTGTGAAAGCCACTGATCCCTTAATACCAGCCTGGAAATTAAAGTCTACACTGTGAGTTACTTCATGGAAGAATCTGAGTCCATCTGAGCACCAATCCTCCATCTGTTTGAAACTTGATTTTCTTCACAGGGCACTCCTTATGTGAGATAAGACTATCCAATAATAGTTGGGGTGGTTTTTTCCCTTTAACAACTCCTGGAACACTGAATAAAGCCCTCTCCAATCTAAAATACATATCAAATTCATGGATGTAGTTGATTTAATGAAACCAGCTGGGAAATTTGTATAGACCATCGGTACAGTTTTTGTGCTTCAACCAGATTTAATACAAACATGCCAGAACAGAAAACAGGAGCTGTCCCCACACAATCTCCTGCAGCTGTCATTATGTCCTGGAACAGCTAGCCTGTGAAAAAAATTTATCTTGGATGTTACTGACAGAAAAGGGAAACACACAACAGTGAGACATCTCCCCAAAATTCCCTGTTCATAATGAAGAGCTTTTGCTCTGAGAAAATATAAATACCATTAGACATACAAACATACACGCACATATATATACACACACATATATATACATTTGATACATATATATATATTTGAGGGGTTTTTACTAATGAGTTATGTAATGAGTAATGAGTTATTCTTTCCTAGGAAGTGCCAAAGAAGTCAATGAAACATTTTCTCACTCTACAGAGACCTATTTGGGATAATAATTGTGAAACACAAAAGGGAAAAAAAAAAGGCAAAAATAAGAACATGGTTCAGATTCTGAGGGGAAAACAAAACAAAACAAAACAAAACAAAAAAAACCAAAACAACAACAACAACAAACCACAAAAAGAAAACAACACAAAAAAAAAAAAGAGAAAGAAGTCCCTCTCCTTTGAACAGCTGAACTGGTTAAAAAAATGATAAAGAAATTCTTCCTGCTTTGCTGTTATCACTCACATCAGCAACTGTGCCTTTCACAGGGACCACAAAACAAACTGGGACTGCATAGTCAAGTAAAAATACTAAAATATGCAGCTATTACATATGGAAAGTGAAGTGAACCCTTTTCCCTCTGCCCAGTGCTGTGCAGCACACAGATGAAACCACAGCCCAATGTGAACAGCAAAATGGGGAGGCTGAGCCTCTGAGTCCTTAAGGTCTACAAGACATCTCCAGCTTCTCTGGAAATCCTGCCCACTTGGCAGTGGAAAGTATTGGGCAGAGAGGAACTATCCCTGTAAGCAACAATTAGGAAAGAAAAATAAACCCTCCTGCCTTTAGGTAGCTCTGTCCTCCTGCTAACATGTCCTTTCTTATCAACTGGAAACAGCCCTCATGGATGTAGAGTGCAGAAAAATCACCTCTAGGTTTGCAAGAAACCACTTAAGGTTTGATGGAAAGGAAAAAAACCCTCTGTCAAGTCACTTTCTCTGTCATTTGCACAATGAGACAATGGTCGAATAGGCACTATTTGCTTATTCACACTCAGCAACCCAGAGCATAAAACAAACCAGGGAGCTGGCAGGTTAGCTGAACATAACATGCTGCGTAATTTATTATACACAGCTCCCTAATGAGCTGTGAAATAAATTCAGATGTGGCTATTTTAGCAAATTCAGAATAATCTCTGTCTCTCAAATATCTGAGCTGCTGGTTCAGTTTGTTCAGAAATGGAAATGTCACCCCCCTAGCCTGTTGCTACTGGTTTTAATGTAAGGGGAGCAGCAAAAATTCTGTGTCTTTTCTTTACATCACAGAGGTACCTGAATGCTCCAGGCAAACTCAGGTTTTTCTCCTGCGTGGGACTGTACATTCTCTTTGCACTGCCCTCACTGCAGGGAGGACATTTTGTAAGAATTTTGGGACAGCTCAGAAAACATCTTAATCTGAGAATTTTGGCAAGGACTGTCCTGGCTACTCTTCCACATAGTTACCATCACTTTTCTCCATTTAGCCATAAAATCAGTTCTCTATTAAGCATACCTTAGTATGAGATTTTGGGTTAGAGTTGTTTCTTGGTTTGGGTTATGGGTTTTTCTTTTTCAAAAGAAAGAGGAGCAGGTACACATTAGAAGTAACAAAAAATATAGTGGGTTTGTGTGTATGACCCTCAAACATACATGATGGCATGCAAAAGGTAAGATGCATGTATTTGAGCCCAAGGCTGTAAGCAACTATAAATTTACCACACTATAAATTTCTCAACCTTCAAGACGTTTGTATTCTGTCACACCCAGTTTTAAGTCTCAGGCAAAGGTGATTTTCAGACTATTATATTTCATTAGCAAGAAGCTTTCTGGATACTCATTTACAATTTTCCCTTCCTTAATTAAGTCCAACTACTTCTAGTTACACCTTTGTATGCTTCATTAAATCATTTAATTTCCTCCTTGGTATTTAATAGCCTTCAGTTATTTGCAGACCGCTGGGCCTTGTTCTCACCCTTTAGGTTGGCTAGTGGCCAAAACTAAACTAGCCAGCTCAGATCCTCAGCTGGCATAAATCACTTCAATACTTTTAATCTTTCTCATACTGTACAAGTTGTTCATTCCAAGTCAACGATCTGCTCATCAATTTTTTCTCTTTCAGCTCTGACCTCTCCCTACTGATAACACAATGCCCAGACTCAGCACGACGTTCAAGAAATGAGTGCACCAGGCTTCTGTGTAAAGGCAACCCAGATTGCCACTGGCTTTTTCTAAGTAGGTTGCAAGCCAGTGTCTAATTCTGGTCTGCTATCCAGTTAGTAGACTCCGTCTCCTTCAGTATTTTCTTTCCATGCTGTGTACGTGTGGATGGTTCTGATAGAAATCATTGGGAAAAATACAATTTAATAAAACTCATCTCACTTCCATGATTATAACTTTGTAGGTTTTCCCTGGTCCTGTGCTTTTGTCTGTTTTTTTGAGTCACGGACTCTCAGGTCTGTTTGTCTCCTTCAGGGAAACATAAGCCGCAAACAAATTTCCTTGGAGCGTGCACCATTTAAGTGTTTGGGATTAGCTACCTCTGAAATGCAATGGCATAACCTACTCAAACCTGCTTACCAGGAGAGATGTAGGGGACACCTGTGATGCTTGCAGATGTCTACAGTGCAGAAGTGAAGGAACAAAGCTAAAGTTCCTTTATCTTCTGAATTATTGTCTAGTAGTGCTAGAGCTGCTGTGCAAACTGAAAACTAGTCCTTGGCTATGCTGCTTGCAGCACATGTTATTCAAAGAATTGCAGGCCTGCCTGGGAGTAATTTTACTGCTTGCTACTGAAGGAACTATGCCTGCTGCATAGTGCTGTCATGAGGTGCAGAACTGATCTCTCTAATTGGATGTATTGTCCTCAGTAATTTCCCAGTGACTTCAGTTGAATAGCTGACAGAAGGAAATAGCTTCAGGCTTCTGTGTCTCTGAGGACTCAGCTTCCCTCACAGCCCAAGGCAGATGTTGCTGTTTCTGCTGCTCCAGGGACTGTGCTTCTGAGTTCTGCTTCTAAGCATAAATGCAGTCGCAGAGTCCAGAGTGTTCAGAGGTCATTTTGTGCCACGCAGCTCCTCAGAAACCACGCCACTAACAGGCTGCGGATGTGAAGCATGACAAATGGGCGTGCTACGAACAGCAATGGTTCCTCACAACACACAAGGCAGGCTCGCAGTGCTGATAAAAGACACAAAAGGCATTTAACACCCAGCTTTTCAATTGCCTAAGTAGAGTGATTATTTTCCTCAAGAAAGAAAACAATCGTGACTGGGGTATTGCAAAATAGTGTGAGCTGAACACAAATGCCAGGAAATAGTTTTCGACAGAACTGACACAGCTGAACTAGTGTTTAGCAAACAGGTCAGTAGCTGGGGCTATCCCAGAGGGCCGCAAATGTCAACACGGCCAAGTAATTTCTGTGTGAGATGAAGGGAATTACATCCTACCCATTCTCTCAGAATAGCAACATAAGGGACTGTGGCGTGACTGCCAGCTTCTGGAAACATGACTGTAGTTGCTTCTTGCCCTTCCACACTAAAAGGGAACACCTTTTGCATCCCATAAGGTACATACATCTATCCCACAGTGCAACAACAGGATGGTGAGCTGAGAATTACCCGAGTGCAGGTTAACAAAATAAAAACTGTCTTCTAGGACACACTGGAAATAACACTAGCAAAAAAACAGCCCTTCACGCTCACCAAAGTGCAGTTAGGGAATCAGATACTCGGATTTGCTAATTAGACAATTCCTTGCCATGTCTTACTAAATAACCAAAATTAATCACGACTGCTTTAGAAAATCCTGTTCTTTACCTTCAGATACATCAGGCTGAACACTCCTAACTTTTCGAAGCAGACTGATGAACACGTTAGAAACTGCAGACTATGAGAAAGCTGTTTCCAGCACATTCATTCTCGAGAACTGGCCACATTATTTAAAGCTGCTCTGGGGCTGCTCTAAGCTGCACCATACACATGGGATCTTAACGTGGACAGTACCAGTGCAGGAAACCAGCAGGCCCCAGACAGATATGCTCTGCCTTCCATATGGGCTGCATATTTTTTCTTTCATTATTAGACACTAGCAATATTGTAATGAGTGCTAATATCTGTCCCATCAATGATCACACAGGTCAATTCTGCTCTCAGCCACTTTGGCCCTGATCCATGCCAAATGCAGGTGCAACCACAGTGATCCAGAAATTAACGCTGTTATTAACGCTTGACAGGAACATCTCCCATTCCCACATAAACACCATTTTTCTCCAGCTGTTACACACTAGAGCTTTGGGATGCCTTTCTAATCCAAGGAGAATCCACACAGAAGTTGTAATTTTAATTCAGGCCCTTAGAGTAGCATAAAGTAAGCTATATGTAGCAGATTCCAGCCAAATTTCAGGATACATGAAAGATTAATGATATAAGAAGATAAGAAAAAAGTCAATACAGGAAAAAGTTGAAATCTGAGTAGTTTACCCAGCAAGTTATAGGAGGAGAAAGTGGTAAGTAAGGCTGAAAAGACAAAATTAGACCTGAGTCGAGAGTCAAGCTCTCATCAGAAGTTCTGACAAGCTAGGGCACTGCACATTATCCTGGACTTTAAAAGCTGCAGTTTGAAACTAGACAATTTTTAAACCTGAAATACAGGAAAAATTAACTCTATTTTCTGTTAGAGAAATCTTTCTTCCTAGAAGGGGATCCTTCCTTTGCTTTCCATCACTTAAACTGTTTTAATTCTGCTGCTGACAAAAACAAGTCCCATTATGGCACAGACTACTTTTCTCCAAAATTATCCTGTTCTGTAAATCAGATCTGCAGAGATATTAGGCACAAATCTTGTAAGTTTTGAGATTTTCAAGACTTCATGGAAAAATTCACCTTTTGGACTAACTTCTTGGTTATGCAAAACCACTCTGAACCCAAATTCTAGTGCTGACTTCTTCCCAGTGTATCTAAGTGTTAGGGTAGTGACAAGCCGTTTGCCTTCAATTTTAGAGCAGTTTTACCTCAAGACCCTATCTAATTTGGATGAAGCCACTTCAAAAAGAAGAAATGCGAGAGGGCATTATCAAATGTCTCCCGCAATGCCTGCTTTAATTAAGCTATGTTGAAACAACTGCACTTTGAGCTTCCTATGCCTTTGTTTGCTGGGTATGAATCATCTTCATCATTTCTGATTTCATTCTTTTGCTGATGGAAAAGATAGCAGGAAAAGATTCCTCGGGATTGATTAACTAAGCTCTCACCCCATTGCCCTTGGTAAGTTTAAAGAGAACTGGAGGTTATAATCATCTTTATCACTGCACGATGCAGAGCCATGCACATTTCCATCTTTCACTTTACCATGACTTTGCTCTTAAAGGAGCACTTCACTGTGCTAAAGCAACCATCCCCTCTGTCTCCAGCCAACAGTCTCCAAGACAGTTCTGGATAGATCTGGACCACACTATGCTGTGGAGCCCCCTTTGGTGAGCATGGCTTTGTAGAAGTGCTTATTGTGGTGTAGAGTACGTGATGTTATTTAAATGGGGGTTGAAATCGGTGCTTCGTCCTATACTACCTGCATCACTTTGTGCTGTTCATGTTGGATTATAGGGAGAGAAAAATAATCCTGCAGCCATAATGGTACTCATTTTTTGTCAGCAGCAGAATTAAAACTGTTGGGTGATGATAGAAAACAAAGAATCCCCCCTAGGAAGGAAGATTTCTCTTACAGAAAATATATTTCACTGTGTTCTTTTGTTGAGCTTGCTTTAATGATACTAAAGAGATGGCCTGATGGATCTGATGGAGCATTGATTCCATCTCCTGGTTGCCAACTGGAAGTCTGAATTGAAATAAGATTTTATTGCCACAGTAAAGCTTTGTTAATCTCCTTCTTCTAAGCACTAAAGCAGAACAGAAAGGAATTACAAAGAATAAACACATGAACTGTGGCTTTTTTCCCAGAGTTTAAAGGTGAAGTTGTACAAATATCAGAAACTAATTAAGCTGACTGTGTGATATTTAGTTATCTTAGATCCTGGGAGAAAAAAAAATTGATTTCTGTTGCACTGAATCAAATTACATTTTCATACTGATTGACACAAGCTGACTTTGCTTCTACTTGTCTTACAAAATTACCCGTTATCTGACTTTAGTTCTTGAAACTGGGCTGCTGACCTTCCTGCAGTGGTGCTATTTTAGCACTGTATTGATGAACAAACACTTTGTCTACCCGTAACATTGGTCTGAAAGGTCTTATATACATCCTACCTCGCTTGTTTAACTAAGTGCAAGTTTGAAAAGGACATTATTTTTCCTAAGTGAAACAGTATTTTTAACCTGTGCAAGTATGCTGTGCTGCTACCAGCTTCCACATGCAGAACCTTTTGTGTGAGAGCGTGAATGCAAGTAACAAAAGCTTTTTTCCTCCCTGAACTACAATCAGCTTTTAAAACAAAGTCAGTGCCTGGAAACCAGGCACTGTCACATGTTCGAGCTGCACGGCCCTTGCATCTGTCCCAGCTGATACCAAACACCCATCTTCAGGAAGATGAGCCTTAATCCCCTAGCTGGTCTCGTCTGGTGCAGGAAGGATGCTGAGCTGCACGACGGCCCTTGATCAGCAGTGGGACATGTGCACAGTGTCTGGGGGGGACAGTACCTTCTTTAGCCACTGCCTGGACTGCTCTTTCCATGACCTCTTCCACTGTAGGCTGGTTCAGGCATGAATTAAACTGCTGTACAAACGTAGGTACAAAATGCTTCAAATTATGACTGCTCATGTAACAAAACCCCCAAATTCAAGGATGTGACATCTACTGCTTGGCAGTGGTGCCACAGTGCATGTATTTGATCTCTCATTGATAGGACAGCTGGTGTTCTCATCCTCTGAATGCTGACTGCAGCAGCAGGCCATATTGCTCCTACACCACAAAGGGAGAGGATGCTAGTACCTGTGGATAAACACGGAAAGGTGAGAAGGATGTGGTACACTGCCCTTAAGTGAACCAAGAAGATGGTCTCAAATAGGTAGAAAAAGCACTAAAACATTTTTGAATTATACTAAACTATACTAAACCTGCTTTCCTATTGTTTATTAGAGAGGGAGAATTAGAGAGAATTTATTTTTTGCTTGGGGGGGTGGGGGGTGGGGATATAGCAAGGTTAATCTGAAAATATTGTGTTGCTATTTTAATGCACTTGGTAATGGATGATCTTCCTTTGAGCTTATAAAACAATTTTGAGAATCTCCTTGATTTCTGTGGAAAGGAGTCACACCTGGAACTGTCCAAGGACTCCAGTTCAAATAATTTTTTGAACGCCTGACTCCTTCCACTCATTCATGCTTCTCATGGATTCCTGATGATATCTGTAATGGAAATTGCATGTGACATGTCTTTCACACTCATGGGCTTATCAAGGTAAAGCTGACAAGTTCTCTTTTCTCAGCCTCTGACTCTACATGACAACCTGTAGTAAGCCTTGGCGACTTCCAGACAGATGACTACTTCTGTTTTGCACAAGACCAGAGATGTTTTGTTGCAGCGATAAAGTGCGTGTCACTGAGTGCAGAGGTTAAGTGCTGCTCAAAATACACCAAAAGCAACAGGGAACTGGCACAAGAAATGATGAAAGGAAGAAAAGGAACTTCAGGCTAGACCCAAGGACTGTGAAGAACTTGGTCACTTTATGGGGAGAACAGTTCAGATTTAAGTCAGTGGACAAGCTTGGATGATAGACAAAGATGAATTCACATAGATTTCTTGGGATACAGCCATGTGCTCTGTCTACTGCTTCCCAAAGTTTTAGATGGTTTTCCTAGGCACTGTGAATAATTTGGACACAGAAATCTGTGCTCAGAATCTTTGCAACAGTAATATGTAAAGGTTGTCTAAAAACCTTTCTATGTATTTGGGTCATTGTTTCTAAGCACTGTAAAAAGAGGTTAAAAGGCTTTATCAATTTGCAGGTGGTTCTCTTTCATAAAAACCTGTCTTTCCTAGCTCATCTTTAACTCAAATAATATTCGTTAATATAAAGTTCCCCTTCCTTTATGAAGGCTGAAGTAGATGCTCTCTTAGATATTTTTGAAGAAAATCTGGATTCACTGAGTATTATGACAAAGACTCACTCATTTGCTTCATTCTTTCATTTTGGGTAATTTACATCAAATGAGTGTAAAAATATTTCCTGTGTTACCAAAAACTACTCCAGTACCTCCTTACACAGGAATGTACAGAGACAAAAAGTCCTAATTTGTAAGACAAAAGTTTGTAAAACCCACTAGCAAATGTGAGATGTTTGCAGATGGCGTTGATAAAAAGCAAAAGTGCCGGGATAAGCAGAAAGTATAGCAATAAATGAGGTAGAAAGGACATTCTAACAATACCAAAATAGCCTTCAAAGATCAAGAGGTTGCAGCTGAGACAAATGAATAATGGTGGAAGCACAAGCTGCTGATGCAAAACCAGAAGAGAAATGATGGCTACAGAGGTGGCAGTGGCCTTCCCCTAAATTCACCAGCTTACATGGCCTCTGTGAGAGCAGATTCAGCCTGCAATCTGTTGTTTTTATTCTCCTGCCAACATTAGCTCTAGGGCAGAGGTGGACACTGACTTTTCGGATGGGGCACAGGGACAGTGGTCACAGAGCAAAGCCAGCGGTGTTTCTCCTGCCCTCCACTAACCTGCAACCCACCAGGTGCTTGCTCTTATTCTGCTCAGCCCGTTTCAGAAGTAGTACTCAAGGACTAAATTTCCACTTAATTTAATTGAGAAAGGCTGTAGGGCTTTACTGCTATCATTGTTTAGCAGTTATTTTTCCTGAAGCTGCAATTATCACTGCCAATGCAATTCAGTGGGTAATGGAGGAAGTCAGGACAGTACACGCTTCACAACCTCCCAGGTGCTACCTACCCATGACACTTATTTATGAGGCTCCCACTCTGCTCTCCGTTTTTTCAGAAAAAATAAAAAGCGTGAGCTCTGCCTGATTTAAACATCCAGCTCATCTTCTACCCGTGCATTTGAAGGAGTAGGGAAGGAGTGCTGGGGGAGGAGGGGAAGAAATTCACGAAGTTAAACAAGGATAATTAGAGAACAAAGGCAAGAAGTCTGTCCTTGCTAAGTTAGCCCTTGAGGAGCCGATGAAGTGTCAAAGTAACAGACAGTTAAAGTTATGGCCAGGAAAGACTTTTAGCATTGTGGACCAGAAAAAGTTTTTGTAAGAAATGATGGTGGGATTTAGGCCTTGGTAAATATAAGGGTCACTTGGCACTCAGTAATTTGTACTGAGGTGCTTCCAGTTTCCCCCTTGAGGTTCTCCTTCAGAACCTGGATTCCAGCCCTTAACAGAAGGTGCTCCTATCACAGTCAGCCACTCTTTACATATTTCACCCCAGTCCCTGAATTTTAACCTCAGGCCCTGGTCATTTATATTTTTCCATTAAGATTCTGCCCATAAAGAGCTGCTAAATGTAAGTTAAGACTTCATGAAGTCATAAAATCCAACAGACTAGCCAGTTGTTTCTACCTATAGTCTGTAACCATCTGCAGCATTCACTGATGTATGTATAATCATCCAGAGAGAAGTGACATATGTGACAACATTTAATACTCATTACTAAACTCAAATAGATCACTGGAGAATGTTACTTTGATATGAAATTGAATAATCATTTTAATACTCAAAGGACATAAACCAATTTCCACCTACAGTTTAGCCAAACAGAAGGTATCATTGTTTAGTTTCAATAGCAATTTATTGCTTCTTTTGAACTGAAAGGACAAAAGAAAACCCTGAACCACCCATGAACACATGCAATGACCAAACCTGCTACAAACCTCCTAGAGGGAAGAATAAAAAATTGGGCAAGGAAAATTTGTCTCCCTTGCAAGAAAAGGCTCAGTAGGACAAAGGCAAGTTTCTTACCAAACTTACTGAAATATGAAAAAATAATTAATTATCCAGGCAAACTTCTAAGATTAAAATTGCAAAATACAGGGCTTTCTTGATGTAATTATTTTGTATGCCCTGCTTATTCCTACTCAATACTACAGTGTTAGATTTCTTTAATCAATTAAACAGGTACATTCATGATGCAGAACAAATTAAGTGGAACAACTTTGGACAGGACTTGCATGTGGATTTCTCTTGCCTTCAGCCTGCAGTGTGCTATGCAAGTGTGCCATCAAGTGGTACAGAGAGAAAGAACTCGGCAAAGAACTGATCCTCCACCTTAAAGACAGGAGACCGAGCGTCCCCTGAAATGCCACCTTTCTATCCGTAAATAACCAGGGACAAATAGTCATGTGCCACCGTAAAACTAGATGGGAAGGCGCTGTATGGCTGGGGTTGCTGGGCACATGGCTACAGGGGCAAATGTCTGTGAATTCAAAAGCCTCTGAGGCTCTGGTAACAGGCTAGCATAAAAGCCTGACATTTTTTAAGTCTGCCAAAGGCCCTAATTACCACCCAGTGAGGTGTATGTCCCACATGACAGAAAAAAGCAGCCCTTGAATGACCTTTCTGAAGTACTGGTGAGCAGCATGGCTTGTTCAGATGATGCTGATTTCAATGCAGTTCAGTTGAGCCCAGAAAGGAAATTGTCACTGCCATGTGGGACCTGCTGGTAGTGCCTGGCTGATGAAAGACCTGTGCACCGGTGTGGTGACACCAGGAGATTCTCCATCCTCATCCTTGCACTGCTTTCAGCCATGCTGGAGCTGATGAGTTTGGCTCAGTTTGTCTGATTGGCATCAAGGATTAGGGATTAATTCAGGTACATAAAGAAACAATTTTGGTAATTCCTGAGCATTCCACACCCCTTCCATAATCAAACCTCAACATCTCAAATCTAAATGCCATATAACTCTGAAAAAAATGGGAGTTTTGAGGGGGGGTTGTTTTACATCCAGATAATTTGAGCACATACAAGAAAATAGCATACGTCAAGAGCTGCTAAGGCACCTGTAACTCAGTAAAATCATTAGAAATTAACTGCCCCTAAATACCTTTACAAACATGGTATTGGGTGATTTGTCCCTGAGCATACAAGTACATTGTACAAACCCACTGTTTTCTTGGTGGACGGTGTGGTTTTCTAAGTATGGTGGGTGGTAAGCCCAAGAGCATCTTAAAGCAGATCTTGTATTTTTCAGACTAGCCTGGTTTTGCTTTTACCTCATATTTTTCTCTCACTTATGAATTACCATTGCAGTTTCCATTCTAGTGGAACTGAGCATCAAATATTACCCTATGCATCTTCTTCCCCCAGTATCACTTGATGCCAATCACATCTCAACACTGCCTGCTTCTTTTGGTGAAAAAATGTGTGTTACAGTGCAAATGTGTAAGTGTGTGGTTAGTGGTGAAGCAGATATCCGAAATAACATAATAGGAAAAAGAACAATATGAGCAGTAACGGAAAGATTGATTTGGGAGCATCAGTAACTTGCGATTAGCAACACAGATGTTTGAATCAGGACGACAACTGGTAATTTCCTAGAAGCAAACAAAACAAACCTTTACAGATGAGCTTGTTCTCACTGTGAAAAGCACTAGGACACATCCAGATTTCCTATTTTACACTGATTGTGAAGACTTACACTCTGTACAGTTATCTATGTGTAGAAGGGAATACTTGTTCCTGATCAGTAACAGCTGTGTTAATTACCCAATACAGCCTCGCCCCTGATGAGTCACAGCTATATCAAACAAAGGTAAGTGTGATAAAAGGGAGTGGGTGAGCTGGTGAGGGAGAATCACGAAAATCATGAAGGAGTAGGAAGCTTGAGGCAGAGGGAACAAGAAGATCATGAAGAAGAAGGATTCTGAGGAGAGAGAATCCCTGCTGTGAGGTCAGTCTGGGTCTGCAGTCAGAGTCTATTGTTGGAACTTGCAGTCACAGTCTAGCCAGGTAAAAGCCTGCAGTCAGAGTCTGTAAACTAATCCATGCAGTCAGAGTTTAGCAAGAAATAACCAGCAGGCAGAGGCTGCAAGTGGACCTAGAGTAGGAGCTTGCTGCAGCCAGAGTCAGTGAATAGCTGGAGTCAGGATGGCTGAGCTGTAAAGAGGAATAAACCAGGATCCTTTTCATGCTATGATAAGAAGTCTGTGTCTTGGCTCATTTCTACCCTCTAACAAGAGGGCTGCTGCAACAATCCATAGTTAGCTGAGCTGGGATATCTGTCTGTATTTCTGTTCTCACCCATCTTCCCTGGCAAAAAAGTCACAGGAGCATAAAGGAAGCCCCCATGTACTCATTGAGGACTATCTGTCACACTGGCATGGTGAAATAGCCAGGTGGTCTATTCTCTTTGTTATAAATAAAGTATATTGCACACTGGCAGACCCTCTAAGCTACTAAGGAAGCGTGAGTGACAGGGAAAAGTTCCTCAGAAGCCAATGGCAAAGAATGAAAGGTGATTTATTAGGAGATATATACCAAGTTACCTGGAAAAGCAAGGAAAGGAGCACTCTGCTCACTAAAAAACATATGCATATCTGAAAACGCTCATTATTAAAACTGCAGTTATTCTCACCTCAAGTGCTGTTGGAAAAGTAAATCTGCTGATGCATGGAGGCGTGACTAAGACATGGAAGACTTGGAAAGCAGTGAAAAGTAGAGGTTGTGCTTTAAAGTGATTAAGGAAAGTGAACAGCAGACTTTCCCAAACTCTTCCAAGGTGTTGTCTTCCCCCTTCCTGTCTTGGCATGCTCAAGTAACTGCAATGTTGGTTCGTGGAAAGGGCAGTTTGCCCTCTGCTCTTCAGCTCTTCTATTGTAAAGCACTGGCTTTATTCTCTCCTCTTTAAAAAAGCAAACCTTAAATGAGCTTTTCTGTTCACCACAGTGTAGTGTAGCCAATGTACTGCTCTGTCCTGTACAGCCAGACTGGCCCGGGCTCTTGCTTTTGGTAGAATTTGGTCTGTTTTGCTGCTGACAGATCTGTGTCAAACAAGGGCCATCAGAGCTGAGGGCAGTGCTAGAGGCACCATCACATATGTTCTCGTGGTCTAGCTGTGTTTGCTATAAGCCCTGTGTTTAGCCTGCAAAAATGAATGAAAATGCTCTAATTCATAGAAAGCAATAATGTATTATTAAACAGAGAAGCTTTCAGGTATCTCTGCTTATGTGTGCAAACCTCCCTCAGGGAAAGCAGGCTGAGTTCAGTGAGACTAATGGTCTCTGTGGAATAGACAGAGCTACTGTGCAAAGATTCAGAGGATCAGGGTTACTGGTGTTAGAAATCTCAATGGCAGAGAAGTATCTCACAGCAGTAGGATGGAAGCTGCCCACCCCTCTTCACTGTCTTAAAAATTATGAAGCTGACTTAGATGACATTTTAATTGAACTTACCTTTTCCTTTCATCTGTTCATGTCTTCTTACTGCAACTTGTAAGACTTCTCAATTTCAACTCTTCAAATTGATTTTCTCATAATTAATTAGACAATTAACTGTAACTTAGTAATTATTTATCAAGTATGCTCATTATGCAAATACCTACAGATCTAAAATATACCCACATTCAATGAATTTAATAAGAAGGTATTGCTGTGGGAATTATAGAATTGTTCTTCACTTGCACCAAATATTTGAAAAGAAAATGTTAGAATTAATTTGTTTTTGCAGTCACCACAGATTTTTGAAATGTGTTGTAGAATGTGTTCGCTGTCATCACAGACCAGTATGCAGTAGCTTAATTAATGCTGAAAGGTTTGTAGAACATCCCTTTCATGTATCCCATGTCTCACCCATGAGCTATAACTGCACTCTCTGCATTCCTAGACCACCTGAGGGCCAGTCATGGTTCATGCTCCTTCAATTCTGCCGTTTGATCAGACTGATACCTAGGCTGATATGTGCCATCTTGGATTAAATTAATGGCAATAGCTAATCACTGAAAGGGCAAGCACAAAAGGAGGAGCAATTTTACTGGTAATCACCTTGGCCTGAATGGTTCTTGTTTCTATGCTTCATTCGTCTTCCCTCTTCATTCATTTATCCACTGATCCAGAGTACATTAATGTTTCATATAGAGAACTAAGGAACCATAAATGTCAGTTCTTGGTCTCATTTCAGCATGCCCCACTCCTATACCCATAGTTAGTGACTTGTTTTGAATTATGGTCAGTTCTTCCCCTCTGCACCTTTTTGTTTGTTTGTTTTGTTTTCTGCTGCTGTTTTCATCTCTATCATGAGCCACTCAGAGGAAGGTGAAAACACTGAAATGGAAAAAATTTGGAGGTCTACGGTCATTTCAGTGATTGGCTATTTTTATTTTTATGACTGTTTGAGAGGCAAAGTATTGGAAATACTTGGCCTGCAGTTATTTGTGTGTGCTGTTAAAATATTCATTTTCCTGACAAGTTGGAAAGTTCAGAAGGCCATTTTATGTTTGGAAAATTAAGCTACATCAACATTTAGCAGAAGAAAGCTGCAGGAACCCAAGAGCAAATGTAAAAAAGGTATATATTACTTCAGAAATCAGAGTTAGAAAAATATTCAGGAACACTTCTGGGTGGGAATCTAGAATGTTTTTCATATATTGACTACATAAAGTTTTAATGAAAAATCTGTGATATGATCAGTCTGATCAGCTTGTTTTCAAATATTTCAGCTTTCACAGCATGCTCAGTGAATGGCTTTTTGTTTTTTCTTTTTGAAACTTCCCCAGAATATTTTTGAAGGATATTTTTCCCAGTCTGATTTACCTTTGTCTCTATTTTCCCTGGTCATCTGACTGCCTGGAGAACCAGTTAATCATATCTGTGTTCCTGGTAATTCATTATTCCATTTGTAAAAAGATGTAGAAAAACCTCCAAAGAATCCAGTATTGTTTAGGTATAAATTATTCTGAATTATTTTTTAACTGTGGTAAATCTCCAGGAAGAAAAAGAGATCCAACCAAGATAGTTCTGGCTTATTTCTAACATTTTAGAAATAGAAAGTGTCTGGATGCTTAAGGAAGATGTATCCCATCTGATCCACAACTCAGAGACATAAAGATGTAATGTTTAGTGGCAGGTTACACAATCACAAATCCACAGATTCTTTGGGCCACATTGCTCAGTAATTATACAGCGCTTAGATGCTTTCAAGTGAAAGTGGATTTAGGTCAAAGCACAAGTAAAGCAAAGCTCATGTGAACTGTGTGTTGTAAAATCTCACTATGCATCATACTCTGGAAAACAAAAATCAGTGGCAGTATGAATGAATGCTATTACACTTACTCATTGTGTAAACACAGAGAAAGAATTAATTATCTAATCTATCATTTAAGGTTTTATATGCACCCAAGTAAATAAGCCCCAGTCAAACCAGTATCCCTTTCTATCACAAATATGAATAAAATACAGTCACCACTGTTATCAAAAGACAGTGTATTTCCTTCAGGCAGCCTCTGGCATCTCTTAGAAATCATTTTAATTGAAGTTAGAAGATTAAAAGCAATAAAAGAGAAGGTTTTCCTTCCCTTTAAACCTATATCCTTTTCCATCTAGGTTTTCATCTTCTTACCAGCATGACAAATATTTTGATGCTTGGTATAAATGTGATGCAATTTCAGGAGAACTCAAAACAACATAGAACTTTTTTGATGGATTGTTGAATATCAGAAGCATATGTATTATTCCTTATGCTTTTTCAAAAGCTGACCTGTGGGCAGAAAATGGAATGATGTCACTCTCCTTACACTTAGGCTTTTTCGTGTACGTTAGTCCTAACCCAAGCCTGGAAATAGATTGGTGCAAGTATCTGTTTACCAATGTAGGTTCATCATGTAGTTCAAGATGAACATGTTAACACTGAAAAGAACATAATTTTCAAAAATTAGTCACATGCAGCAAAATGTTTTTTTCATAACTAGTTGAATGTAATGAATACTTTCCCTTAAAAGTAGCCTTCTAAGGATTTTTACATGTGGTTAGTTTCATCCTGTTGTGTTGGTTGAGCTTGACTTTCAGTGAGACTGCCCAAAATGTGCTGAAGGGCTTGCTTGAGTTTTGTTAGTTTGTTGTTTCGCTAGAATTTCTCTTTGCTTAGCAGAAATGACAGCTTTAACCTCAATTTATTCATCTAAGAGTTAGGCATGTTCAATTATCTTCAGTTGGACAGCAAAATGATCTGTACACATGGATAACTTGGAGTACAACAGTTCTGTGCTCACTCTGTGGTGTTCATTTCCACTTGAGCCAGTTCCTTTAATTTGTAGTGTGTTGCTCCTTTGACCACCATCAGCTTCACCTCTCTCACGCTCCATTAGCCGGCCAAGTGCAGTGCACTCTGCACGGATTCCATAGAGTCCCCTCAATAAAAACTTGACTGGAAGGGTGCCTTTTCAGAATCAAGTATCATAACCCTAACCTAAGTCTCTGAATGGTTCAAACAGGATTGTTTTGGCCTGCATTGTGGGGAAACATCAGCAATTTTATTTCTGGTTGTTTTATTTCTAGGCTTACTGTAGCTTCGGTGTCTTTCTTAAGTATGCCCCTCTACATATCCCTCTTTCAGAGGGCACTGACAGCCCTCAGCCTCCTCCTGACCCGCTTTGTCTTTAGTTTTCCTTTTTGTTTGTAGGCTTAGGAATGGGGAGAATAGAATTTACCAGGCCTTGTGGAGTTAGGCTAATAAATGCCATTTATTAGTATCCCCACTGCTTTCTCCAAGACTCAGTATTCTTAGCCCAACTCTCAGGGTTTTCATTTGTCAAGGTCATTACACATTGTTAATGTGCTGAGGTTTTCATCCCACAAGAGCCCCGACTGATTTACTGTAAGATAATTAATTGCATAATTTGTCATAAACAGCATACAGTTCATTCCCTTCTTCACTGCAGAAGCTTTCCTTGTAGTGAAGTTGTGACATCCCTGTTGGTCATCCTCAGGATGTATCCCACCAGTATCATGTTTAAATAAATTGAGCAGCCTGAAGAAATTTGATGTGAACTGGCTTAATTGGCCAGTTCTCAGCTCCTGCCTCTCAAAGAGGACTGCCAGCAATAAACCAAGTGGCAGTCTGCCATTTCCCTCACTCATCCAAAGGTGCTTGTCCATACGGATGCCAGCGATCCTGAAACACACTCATTCCTTTTAATGACTTCCATACTCAGCAGTACTGACTACCACAGCATTTCAAAGTGTCACAGGCTCTTTTTAAAAGGTTGAATTATGTATAATCACAAAAGAATTCCTGGGAGCTACTACACAGATGTAACCACAAGTCCTAGAGTTCCGTGGAGGGAGTCCAGAGTGCAGAAAGCTCAGACACAAGTGGTGTGTTGTAACATGGATGTCAAATGATTGGTTCCAAAATGCTGACTGGATTCATAAAGATTGGATGTCCAAATTTAAAAGCATTTGCCTGTCCACTACAGTTTTAGCCAAAAATCTCTAACCTTAAAATCTGTGGTATTTTTTATCAGTATAGATAAGCTTTAAATTTTGCCCTGTGAATCCCTGTGTCAGTTCATTGCCTGGTAGGTTTTAGTCAAAGATATTTACTGCATTTCCCAGTTACTTCACATCAGGAAAAAGATGTCCTCTAAGTCACTAATTTGAAAGACTTAGATGCATGCTTACATGCTTCCTAGTACATATTGGAAGGAATTTCCTTTACTTCTCTAAACTTCCCTTATTTTTTGGACAAAAAGGAGTAATATGCTCAAAGCTCTGCCTGTGGGTCCCTTCACCTTGTAGAGTAACAAAGTATGAACAGCATGTCAGTGGGGTTAACCTCCCTCTGTTGGATACCATGTTTTTACTACTTTTCTTTTCTCTCTTTTCCCGTATTTCCTCTGCTTGTCAAAACTGCAAGAGGTTCAGCAAATTCTCAGAACTTTTGCATGTGTATTTGACATATTATTTTCTTGTCCCCTTGTTAATGCTTACAACATATTTTGTATTCACCGGATTTTATTAAGGTCTTAGCAAATCTGACATTTAGAAGCTCAAGGATCTGCTTCTAACCTTTAACCTTGCCTGCATTGACTTTTAGAAAAAATGTCAGGCTTCCCTCACTTCACTGTATTTTTCTAAAATTAAATGTTTTGCAAATACAGAATGTACTGTAGAAGTGGTTTTCTCATCTTGTAGACAAATAAACCAAAGCCACACCAAATGTTCTAGAGGTGTAGAATAAAACCTCTCTTTTATAACTGTAGATAGCTTAATTCAAATTTTCAAAATTCATGTGACTATATACATGTTTATTAATTTCAGACTAAATGCAGTACAATCTACCGTGCACAGGGAAAAATCAGGACTAATTTTGTAGTTACATTTTTATTTTCAATTAGCAAATGTGTAAATGTGCAAAGGTATTCTTTCTGATCTCAAGAACTGTTTGCTGAGTTTAGGTGAACCCTTAAAACAAATGTGGTACATTTTCCTTTGTGGTTTTGGTTGTAGAGCATACATCAGATCAGAGACATGATATTTGATCTCTGTGGACAGATTTCTGACAGTTTTGTGAAGAAAAACTGTAGCTATTTACATTTGTTTCCATAACACTTGTCAGTCGTACTCCATTCTAGAACTGTTTTAAGGTCTGTGGGGCCCGAAGTCTAGGCCCCTAGTTTTGAAATGTTCCTGTGGTGAGATTTGCACATAAGACCACAAAGTTTAAACCTTGTTGTCTCTAAATGCAATCCTCTTTTAAGCGATTGCTGCTACTTACTTTTTTCTTCTATTGCTCCAGCTTTTTCCCTCTTCTTTACTTTTTAAGTGTTTGAAGTTCTTAATCTTTTTACCTTTCTTTTCCCAGACACTTCACTGATGGAAACATATCCAAACTTTTATTCTTCTGTAAAAGTTTGAGGAACAGTCTGTGCAAATTAGTCTGTTTCACGTTGGGAATGGAGTGACACCACTCCAGGCAGTGCTCCAGGAAGAACTAAAGCCACCAAATGTGTGAGAACTTTACAAAGCAAAAAGGCAGAGCCAGGGGTATTCACCTCTGCAGCCCATGACTATTATGGGATGTTTTTATGGAAATTGGTACCAAAGATACTTTTAAGCTGAAAGCTAGACAGGAGTGATGGATTCTCGTGTGGCCTGTAAGCACAGCTTTGAATTCAGGCACTGCAGAATTGCATCATCCCCATAAGAACATTATCGTGGCTTTTGCCTCAAAAAGCTACAGTGCCTTTCAGACCTCTGACATGCAAGAGGAAGGGTAAGTGCTGTCTACCAGTCCCTTTTCATGATGTACATCATCCACACACCTGTCATAAAGCCAAGGATGAAAAGGAATAGGTGTCACTTTGGTAACTTTCAATACCTTCACCTGCTTTTGAGTTGTGATATTAAGCTGGCAGTTCTGGCAGATCTTGATACTGTTTCTCTCTCACCACCATCTGATGCATGTAATTCATCCAGGAAGAAGTTTGGATTGGTGCATTTGTTCAAGATGCAGAGGTCCCTGTTTCAGCATTCTTTCGCATTTTTCTCAGTATTCTTGCTTAAGAAAAACTGAACAACATGACTTGTTCATGCTTTTTCTAGACACATGAAGTTTAGCTTCTTGCCAGCTTAAAAATGTTGAAGATACCCAGTCTTGAAGAAATACAAAAAGCAACATAGCTCTTCCATTTAGCTATGAGCAAGTCAAGGAAAACACTTGATAAATCCATGGCCTGCTCAAAAAAAATGGGGAGAATTTGTACAGGGGTTGGTTTGCTGTGTGTGCTACAACAGTTGAGATAAATATGCCACTTTCTCTTCCATTGCCACAAAAGTAATTTTAAAAAGAATCTCTAAAAAAACCTTCTAGAATCTTGTTCTTAAACATTAAAAAGATGGTGCTTTTTCCTTTTGTGAAGGGGAAATTGAAAATCACAGCATTGTGAAGATTAGCACAGCTAAAACAGATAATCCTCACACCAGTCCTGCTGGCAACTCCTTCAGTAATTTTGGCAGCCAAATGTGAGGCCTGCCAACAGCACAAAGAAATCCAGCCAGGAGACAGCTACAGTCCTATATATCCATGCTGGAAAAAACACATTCTGGAGCTTGCTGCCTGTGCTCTGATGCTTGCCAAGCACGCCCTAGGAGTGGCCACACATGTGCTGGCTTTCACAACAGAGAAACAGAAGGAAAACAGGAGAGCTGTGTAAGTCACAGCCTGAGCAGTGAGGAACATGCTGCCGAAGTATTTTTTCTTCTAAAAAGAATTAGAAAAGACTTCCTGACAAGTCAAGGTGAGAGTGCACATATTTTGTCTAATGTACAGGAGGAACTCTAGTCTAGACACAGACTGAACACAATGTGAACAACATTCCTTGTGTTCACTGGCTGCAGACTGACCTTCACAAGGAACAGATTTTCTACATGGAGTGAACTGGGCAGCTGCCAGCAAGGACAGGGAACTCCCTCAAGACAGTGCTGAACTTCAAGCCCCATGGCACCCAGCCCTTCAAACCCACCGTGGCCCTGCCTGGCCCACCCCATCTCACTAGACCCCAGTGTGGGAAGCAGGGAAGGATATGGCAGCACAGGGCAAGGAAGATGTGAAGGAAGTGGCAGAGCATGGAAAGTGGCTCCCACAGGAGGCCCCAGCAGCCTCACATAGGGGATGAGAGTGGCCCTGAGCTGGGGCTGCTGACAGACCCACATGGCGGGTCTGGGCTGAAAATGGGGGGAAACAAAGTGTAGGGCAAAGGGACAGGTTTCCCTAACGGAATGCCAATACATCCCACAGGCAACAATAGTGAGAACAGGTGCTGAATGACCCAATGATTTCTGCTGATCACCCAGGCTTCTTCAGGACAACAGCCAAGGACAGCAGAGCTGCCTCTGGGGACCAATGGACTGACTGAGGAAAACATCAGTGAAATGGTAAGGAGATGAGAAGATACTCTTTCTTTGCCTCTTTTTCAGCAGACTGGCTGGCCATGTGTCTCTCACAGTCTGCCTGTCTTTGGCAGATTGAGCACATTTATTATTGCACTGGACTTTTCATGTGTTTAGCAAGATGCTTATGCCCACACAAAGAGTGATTTGTCAATTAGGTTAACAAAAGAGCATCTTTGAAAAGTTTTATTCTATACCCTTGGTTTCAAAAACCTGTACCCAAGCTACAGAAACCAAATCAAAGCAGGGAATTGCAAAACTTTTCAGGCACATGAGCAGACCTGCTTTTCATTAAATCACTTTTCCTGTGTTCAAAAGCAGGATACTGCACACCCTAATCTGCTCCAGATGCTGAAGGAGAGAAAGGACACAACTTTTGGTCAATGTTGTTAAATCAGTATCAGCCACTAGGAGGGTCATACCCACACTGGAGCATTCCCTGCTCCTTCCAACTCCCTCCACCCCCTTAAATATAGAAACACCTTAAGAACAAGGTGATGATTTCTGACATGAGGGAGCATGCCTGCAAGAAACCACGAGCAGCAAAGTCAGACTAGGTCAGGCAGGTGAGTTTCCACTCTGTATTTCAAGAGGGGACAGGTAAAGGGATCTGCCTGTCAATGCTGATCCCAGGGAGAAGCTGTTTCCCCTCCCACAGCAAGGTCCCAGCCCCTCAGTTCATTCAAAATGGCTGCAGTTCAGCAGCTGGATCAGATGTGGGCTGGTGAAGCTTCCTCCCAGGCCTGCCTTTCAAAATAAGTCCAACATTTTCTGAATACCAATAAGCCACAGGGTTCTCCAGGGGCTGTTCTGTCTTCTGCCTTGCTCAGACGATGAGAGAAGCGCTATCCACTTCCTGTGGATCTTAGGTTTTCCACAAAGGAAGGAGGCTTTTTAGTCCTGTAGGCAGGAGTGCCTGGGATGCGGGCCCCTCTGATGGCACTGATGTAAGGCAAAAGGGGAGGCTCCCGCACCACCAAGGCAGTGCCCTTGGGAGTGTAGGCTCGGAGCAGCAATTCCTCTTCCGCGTGAGCCGTCACTGCCACCCAGCCTGCACAGCCAGAGAGAAGACGGACAGTGAGGAAGACAAGTCCCTAGGATCAAAACAAGGTTCTGACACAAACTACTGCCTCCCAGAGTGGCTAAAAATCTGAGCTACCCTCGTGTGGTTGCTTGAGAAACCAAGCTCAAAGGTCATATCCAGCCCTTCCCCAACAGCAGGCAGCACCTAAAGCCATGTTACTCTCCCAGATACAGCCGTTTCCTGGTAAATGTAAGAGGGATGGTGGGAACTACCAAAAACAGGAGAACAAAGCTTTCCAATCAGTGGCCCTCTCCCTCTCACCTGGACAGCTGACAGTGTCACAGCCATTCCTGCTGCTGTAGAACCTGTATGGCAGCCAGAGCATAAAGTATCCCAATGTAGCCATCCTGTACAAGCATGGCTGTCAATCTCCATTCTTGAAGGCTGCCACGTTTCAGCTGAACAAAGTTACGGCTGCTATGATTTTGTGTTGTTAAAAGTCCTGCTCTGAGCAGGAAATACAGCTTCACCCCTTCAGAGATCTCTTCCCATCAGTGTTCCTAGGATGCAGACCCTGCAAAGCAAACTAGTGAAGAAATATTAAATTACCTGCAGAGGAAAGCTTGATATCTGCAACTGCCTCAGTGGTACCAACTCCTTTCAATGTAATGTCCTGAGGGACAAGTGGGGGGAACTCTTTCATTCTCTCTTCCCCACCCATGGGAACCTAAGATTAAAACATAGGGAAATGATTTAACCGTCAAGAGATTCTTCAGCACTCCTACCTCAATCTGACAAGCAAGGCACAAAGGAGAATAAAGACATTAAACATTTGTGAGCCAATGAAGAGCTGGATTGAATAAACTCCAGGAGTTATTTCACATTTGCCAGAACAGAGTCAGGATCACATCCAGAGGAGCCCTGTGGGAAGTGGGGAGTGCCCACTGCAGGATGCAGCTGGTGGAACAGGCCAGCTGCCTTGATGTGTGTGATCAGCACTTGTTCTCCATGTGCACAGGAATGGAAATACCAAGACAGGGACAGCTCCACACATCTCCCATCAGTCTGCAAGTGCTACACAGAACATTGCCATACCAAGGAAAAAGTCAGACCACCAAGAAATCAAGATATGTGCAGAAGATAAGGAAAAGAATAAGAAAATAAGAATTTTTTTCAGCTGCAGTCTGTTCTGAAACCCCAGTGTGCAGTTTTGCCATGGAAAATATCCCTGTTGCTGCCTGCACTTGAAGGCTGTTCAAGAAGAGCCAAGTACGAGTACGCAGAGCACTGCAAATCTTATCAGCCTGAATGCTGGAAACAGAAACTCTGCTGACAACACATCATCTTGAGTGCTCTCTCCTAACACCTCAGCCATGCAGTCTGTGCAAGACTGCTCCACACTGCACAAGTCCCAAACTCCTGATACCTGTGGATGTTCCCTGTCAGTTGTGCCCCAGACAGAGGTCCTGCCTCCCTGCAGCCACAAGCTTCCCCCAGCACCTCCCCTTACCTTTAGGAACTCTTGGGCTGTGTGCTTCTCATAGACAGTGTCTGCATTACTCAGTGTAGTAACATGGACTGGCAACAGGTTAGAAGCCAAGACAGAAAACCAGGCAGGCTTTTCTCCCTGAAATAAAAACCAAAAGGATGTTAATTATGCTAACAGAAAAGCAGCCCTGAATTGCTCTCTCCTGCCCCATTTCTTTCCTGCATGTCAAAAACCTGCCTGCTTGATGCCCACTCCCTGTCAAAGAGACCCTTGCCTCTGCCAATGACAGCAGCCAGGGTTTATATAAAATTGGGATTTGAGTTTCCAGAAGAGAAGACCCATATCTTCACCATCCTGCCTCGAAGCACCCCCAATGCCACATTTACTGCCAGCACAGCTGCTCAGCGCAGGTAAATCATCCATTTGCTCTCATTTAATTCACAAGAACAAACTCAGTGTGGTTATTCAGGGCAAGAGGTGATGGACATCTGGTCTGGTGCTTCTTCTCCTACCATTCTACATTTCTCACACACAGCGCTATTCAACAGTACTTGGTTCTGGCGGCTCTCAAGCCATGCAAAGTTGGTGCAGCAACTTCAGCAGGCACTCTCATCACGTTTGCAGGAAGAACAAACAAGGCCAGAGAGGGAAGAGACCTCTGCAAACACTGCTAACAGCCAGAAATAAGTGCAGGAATTCCTCCAAGTCCAAAGGTCTAAGCTGAGGCAGGAGCTTCTGTCATGATCTGAGTACAAATGTCTTCCAAGATCTCAGAAGGATATAGATACTCAAGACTGATACATCGATGTGTGCTCCTGCCATACCAGTACATTTTTTACTTTATAGAATCCTGCCCTCTCCACCTTTCTGGTTTACTTCCAGCAAGTCAAGAGTGTCCTTAGCAAAGTACCAATTCAACATTTCTCTGGTGATCTTGGAAAGCAGACTGAAACAAAGGAATAGCCATACACACCTCTAAAACAGGGCAAGCTACTGAGAAAATGATCTAAGACTTATGATAATGTCTAATGTTCTTATGAAAGAAACTGCCTCTTACAGAGGAAGCATCATGGGAGGTCAACTCCACACCGTTCAATAAAAGTGTATGGCATGGGATTTTTAATAAATGGAAGAAATTATTGGCAAAAGGGACACACATTTGAAAAATATTTCTTACAGAAACTAAAATATATGTGTGATTAGTTGCTTCCTTGGGCAAGTTCTTCAGAGGCCTGCCAGGAAAGAAAAATGTCTATGATTTTCTCTCTTAGCAGACAGCTTTCACAAAACACAGAAATGAGGAAACCCACCTACATTCCCAGTTAATTCTGACATTCTCCTCCTTCCTTCATGCCTCTTTGTATGTCACGGGAAGCACATTAAACTGAAGATGTTTGTCAGCATTCAAAAGCAGTTCCCACTATACACTATGTAATGCATGCTGGTAACAAGTAATAAGCCTTTCAACTACCCATCCCAAGGCATTCTGGCTTCATGCAGTGATTCAGTAACTGATTCATCATCTTCAAAGCAGCAAGAAAAGGGTCTGGAAAAGCTATCCAGAAAGCCTTTTATGGCTGGCACTACAGTAAGAGACAAAGCAGCTGCTCCCAAAATCCTTCCTTCCCTTACCTCTAAGTAGTCTATACGTCCCAAGGCTGCTAAAAACAAGACCATTCCTGGCTTGAGAATGAAGGTCCGTGGAACAATGGCATGTGATGGCAAAACAAGCTTTATTTCCTTCTCTGTTAGAAGATTCAAAACCTGTAAAATAAATTGTCATAACTCATTCCAGATGTTTCAATGGGAACAACAAAGTTAGTATTGGCATTATACTGATAGAAGAAAAAGACCAAGTAAAGCATTGTCAAGAAGATCTGACACAACAGTTCAATTCTGGTCCACACAGTAAGTGAGAAACAGGAAAAATCTCCCCTTCCAAAATCTGCCAGACAATCTGCTTGTCCTTCACTCATATTGAACATTGACTGCAGGAAAAAAACTTGATCTGAAACTTGGCATGGAGCTCTCCAAAGGACAGTGTGAGGATAATCAGAATCAGAAACAGCAGCAACTATTTCTGGATGCAGGAAGTTATTTTCCAAATGAATTCAACTCCAGAAGAAGGAAAGAACACACACAGTCTCAAGTTACCAAACCATCTAAACTGATGCCAGTCTTTACACTGGCTGTCAGAGACCTAAGTGCAGGTTAGTAAAGCAGGTTATGGTCTGACAAATACATCACTAGAAAACCAGGAGTCTTCTAGTGCTCATGAAAGCAGCACCTGCACTTGAGTTGTAAAGTCTCAGCACAGTCCTTGCGCTTCATTCTCTTCAGAATCTTCCTGTCTCCCTGTACTGTTTAATCTTCCCCAAAAGATGACCTGTAGCTTTGCATGGGTATTAAAAAGACTAAAAATCAAAACATGCCTGTTTTGGACATGTGCACTTTGTAGCACTGGCTTCAGTAGGGCATTGCTCTACTGACAAAGGCCTGATGTACTGGAGCCAGTAGCAACACCATAGAGCCTCCCAGCTTCAGGAGAACGCTTTCTCTAAGATGTGGTTTGGTCATACAGCTCTGGTTATCCTCTTAAGCTCCACCTTTTTCCATAGGTTGGGAGAGCTAAAGAAGTGCCAGCCTCATTGAGTGATGCTGGTGTGAAATTGTTAAGAGCACTCTTGCTTACTTCCCCTCGTTCAGAAGTTGTGGAAGCTTGGTGACGCAGCCCTGCAGATCCTTCACAAAGCTAGCAGTATTGCACTACTCAGAAATGCAATTTGCATATGAACCCCTCTAAAGTAAATACAAACCTTATCTTAATACAATTCTCAAACTCAGAGAATCGTAATGCCAGGACTACAGCAGAAACACTCTGCCACAGGCACAGCTAAGGCAGAACAGTCCTCCCAAACCCTGTCACCCCAAAACACAGCACCACAGAGTACCTACACAGTCTTCCTTTACAATTCCTGGAGTGTCAAAACACCAGCGAGCATCCTTCACTTCGTTGTGAGTGAACTCCTCCCTTTCCTCACGCTTCTTAGGATGTAGATCTCTAGGATCTTCATCCATGCTGTACGAGAGCATGTCAGGGTCGAAGTCAATCTCAGTGCTAGACTTCTGCTGTTGAAATGTTCTTCCAACTCTTCCTGGATTAAAATGAAAGGTTTTCTTCGTGGTTTACTTATTAACTTGCTTTCTTTCAATCAAACATCTGCCCCTTTCACAGCTTAAGAGATGCACATCACTAATATAAAGGTGATAAAGACACCACGTGGCTAGAAATTTGTGTGTTCAAAAGCCAAACTGATAAAAAAATCCCTTCTATAATTCTTGCTTAGTACTCCTCATGCCCCAAAAATCTCAGCAGGGACCAGATCACAGACACTTTGTTATTTCTAACTTATGGTAAAGCAGACTGCCTTCTTTTTTCAGTGCCTCAGACTGTCAAACAAAATTATCTGAAAACCAGAGCTATCTTCTGGCAACTCCTTCTTTTGAATACGTACTGAAATGATGTACAACCCTTGTAGCCTGCAGCCCAAATGTGATTATTTAAAATTAAACTTATTTTCTTTATTTGAAAACAAGAGATGGCCCATACTGTGACATCCTTGCAAACTACTCAGCTATCAGAATTTGCCAGCCTTGTTCAGACAGGAGCTGCATTGCAGAGGAACCCTCTGCTACTACAGCAGCTGACAGGTATTCCAAAGTACTAATGATGCTGCTTATGGAGGAGATAGAGGTCTTGCCCCCATTAATCTGGGAGCAAACACTGGTCAAAATAACCTTTATGTAATGCAGTGTCTTCATTGGTGGCAGAAAGGTAACACCTTTACTCACCCACTAGGTAACCTTGCTTTTTAAGTTGATTAAGGTACTTTTTTTCTTCAATGCTTAGCTGGTCTTCTGTTTTTGTTGCCTCTTCTTTTAGCCTCTCCTGCCTTCGGAATATCCTGTCACATGTAGGGTTAATAATTGGAAATTTCAACAGGTTCAGTGTTGTTCCTGGAAAAACAAAGAGAAGGCACTTTCGGATCTCTGACTACCTGATACGTTTCAGCTCTGAGGAACAAGATTACAAAGAAAGGTGCTTCTCTAACTTTTTGGTGAAACCCAGTAACACAAAGTCAGAGGTAGAACTACAGCTGCTACCATAAAGTACTAGCCTCCCAATCTGGGGAAGCAAAAACAAGGCATCCACCTGCTTAAGACCTGTTCTCACCTATAGTTTGAATAAAAGGGTCTCAAAGCCGAGTGGTGCCAAGGCTGACTTAGTACACCCCAGACAAGTCTCAACTCCAGACAGCTTGGCCTACAAGTGCTCAGCATTCCACCTCCAAGCCTCTCCAGACTGGAGGGCACCTCTAATGGACAGGGACAGGGCAAGGCAAGTGCATCAGGTACCATCCTAACTGGCAGAGGTGCACAGAGACCCACACTGGTCTATTGAGCCTCTTAACACTACAGGATGCACAGCACCCTCAGCACATGCATCCCACTCCTGCTGCCCCGAGAAATCACAGAATTAGGTTGGGAAAGATCTCTGAGATCATCACCACATCAAGTAGACTATGGCACTGAGTGCCACATCCAGGTACAGCAACTCCATCATCTCCCTAGGCAATCTATTCCAATCTCTAGTCACCCTTTTGGTGAAGAAATTCCTGGTAATGCCCAATCTAAAGCTGTCCTGGTGCATCTTAAGGTTATGTCCCCTTCTCCTGTCACTGGCTGCCTCGGAGAAGAGACTGACTCCCACCTGGCTATAACTTCTTTTGGGTAGATGCAGGGAGTGATAAAGTCTCCCATATACCCTTTTCTCTGGGTTAAACACTTCAGCCACTTCTCTGGAGCATGCTGCCCACCACGGAGGTGCTCGGGGTGGCAAGTGCCCCTTTGGTGACAAGTTCTCCTGCTGCAGGGGTGGCCGAGAGCAGCCCAGAGGCCCACGGCTCACTATTTTCTGCACAGCCCACATCCCTCATTACCCGTGCTACAAAGGGCCGAGCGGTGCCCTGACCTGGCCACGGGGACACGGTGGCCCGGTCGATGATGTCGGGGGCGCGGGACTTGCAGTAGTCGGAGCGTAGGAGGGTGTTGAAGAGCGTGGACTTGCCGGAGTTGGTGGCGCCCAGCAGGTAGACATCGCCGGCGCACTTCCAGGAGCGCTGCAGCCGGCTGACCAGCCCCTCCATGCCGTAGCCGGTCTTGGCGCTCACCAGGCGGACGTCCACCAGCGCGTCTCCCCGCAGCCCGGCCCGGGCGCAGGCCGCCGCCACCCGCTGCCGCAGCCGCCCCAGGTGCCCGCGGCAGTCCGCGGGCAGCAGGTCCACCTTGTTGCCCACCACCAGCACGCCCGCGGCGGGCACGTCGGGGCCCAGCAGCGCCGGCAGCTGCGGCAGCACCGGGTCGGGCAGCTCCATCAAGTCGAGCACGTAGAGCAGCAGCGGCCCGCGGCCGTGGCGCGGCGGGCGGCGCAGGGCGGCGCTCACCACGCGGCGGTGCTCGTCGGGCGGCAGCCGCAGCCGCAGGGCGCTCCCGTGGTGCGCCAGCGCCCAGCACCGCTGGCACACGGCGCCGCGCAGCCCGCGGGGCCCTCGGACAGCAGGCTGCGGTACTTCTCGGCCGGCACGAAGCCCGGCGCGTCGCTGTCCCCGCACTGCATCTCGGCCCCGCAGCCCGAGCAGCTCACGCCGCTCGGCGGCACCGACGGGTCGGACAGGCTCGGCACCGCCGCCGCCGCGCCCCGCGCCCGCCGCTCCCGCCGCGGCTTCACCTCCCGCTCTCGGCGTAGCGCCGCCGCCGCCGCCGCTCTCTCAGCCGGGTCCGGCTCGTACTCGAGGAAGACGAAGCGCTCCTGCTCCTCGCCCCCGCCCGCCGCCGCCGCCCCGAGGCGCCGCAGCGGGGTGCGGGGCCGGGCCAGGCGGGCCAGGAGCGCGGGGCCCAGGCGGAGCATGGCGGGGCCGGGCAGATCGCCGCCGCCGCCGGGCGCTCGCGCAGGGCGTCACGGAGCGCGCGGGCGCCTCGCGGGCGACGCGCGCGTGACGTCACGGGTGGCGCAGCCGCCGTCCCGCTGCCCGCGCGCCGCCGCGCTCCCGCTCGCCCCTCGCTCGGCCGCCGCCGCCCGCGGCCCCTCCCGCCGCCACCATGTACGACGCGGACGAAGGTGAGGGGTTCTCCCTTTCTTTCCCCTTGCCTTTTCCTCCCGCCCGTCCCGGCCCGGGGGACAGGGGTGGTGCTGGGCGCGCCAGGGCCCGCGGGAGCCGGGAGATGGGGGGGATGCGGTGGGATCTCCCGCGGAAGCCGGGGTGCCGGAGGGTCCCTGAGCCAGGCGAGGGGGGAACACCGCGGTGGTCGGAGCCTAACTCACATGTTGTGCTACTCCACAGATATGCAATATGATGAAGACGATGATGAAATCACCCCCGACCTGTGGCAAGAAGCCTGCTGGATTGTTATAAGGTGACCTGCTAAAACTCTCTGTCCTTATCCCTTCAACACCTGCGCTCTGGGTCTCGCAGGTGACCTCCAGCTTGCTCCCGGGAGCACGTCTGGGAGCTGCAGGCTTGGTTATGCTGAACTGTGTGTTGCAGCACGTTCAGAGCAGGAGGGCTTTTAGTAGAAACAAGAGGTTGTCGGCAGGGATTAGGAAGCTCTGCTGACCCCCCAGCACACACTTTCTTCAGCGAAGAAAGAGGTGGTTTTGGTTCCCTATCAAGCACATGATTTTGCCCACTAATCTCACAGCTGATGCTGGCATTAGGAAGTCAGTACTTGATTATTTTCACCATTTTGGTGGTGGTGTTTTTTTCCTAGCAATACACGAGTGTTACATGAGTGTCCAGGACCTGTGTGGCTGGAGCAGAGGGGATCCAAGCTAAAAGTTCTGAGTACTATTACTTGGACTTGAGGGCATGCTCCTAGTTTACTGCAGCTTGGAAAATTAGTTAAAGCAAAGTAATTTACAGGTGTTATTGAAAACTTGAGCTGAAGCTGCTTTCAGTGAGGTTTGTCATCACGTTTGTCTTCCAATTTAAGGGAAATTTAAGGCACCGACTGTGCATGCAGTCATGGTTTAGCCAAGAGGTGGTGTCACTCCGAAGTGTCTGTCTTCAAGCAGGGAGGGAATGGTTAAACATTTGTGAGGAGCATCTGTGTTTCGAAATTCATGCCTTGGATTAAGTGAATGTGTTTGATTCTGCATTATATTTCATGGTTTTGGGGGTTTTGGTAATAAATATATCTTTACGTTTGTTGATGTGTGAACTGCGTGAATTAAATTAAGATTTCTTATTAACCTGCTCTTTTTCTTTTTTTTTTTTTTAGCTCCTATTTTGATGAAAAGGGTTTAGTCAGGCAACAGTTGGATTCCTTTGATGAGTTTATTCAGATGTCTGTGCAGAGAATTGTTGAAGATGCTCCACCAATTGATTTACAAGCTGAAGCCCAGCATGCCTCAGGAGAAGTGGAAGAGCCAGTAAGTGGAGAACCTTGACAGGGACTATGTGTTTTTACAATTCAAAGTAATTTTACATCAGTTTTATTCAATTCCTGTCCTGCTGTTTGAGTTGAGAAATGACCAAGAACAAGTGGCTGCTGCAGCACATGTCAGCTCCTCTGCAAAACTGCATGGACAGAGATTTAGTAGAGCAGGTCAGGTAGCCAAGAGCAAGCTGTGTTTTGGTGAGATTTAGATTCTTTAGCAGCTTTACCATGGCAAGATAGGTTTGTGGTTGAAAACTTCTCTCTTAGCTTTGACTGAGGTTAGGCTCAGGTTAGGTCCAGGTTCATCTTCTTCCCTTGGCACCATGTTCCAAAGAGGACAGATTGTCTTGAATCTGTGCCCCATGATGGCTCCTCCACAATGAGTGTGCACCTTTTGCAGTGGCTCTGGTGCTTTCACCTGTGTCCCTGGCGTAGCCTGATCCCTGTTCCATAAGTGCAAATGGTGATGGGCCACTGCCTTGCTGTCAGTCACTACCTTGGTACTTCCCTCTAGACATTTAAAGGAACTTTAGGACACCAGAGCATTGAATTTGTTACACAGTTTTCTTGTTTGTTTGCAACAAGAGAGATGTCTTGAGAGTAACTGAGATGTCTTTTGGTTTCTTTGCTAGGCAAACAGTCCATAAACATTTAGCTCACTAGTTCTTAATATTTCCTCTGTTATTCTGTGTATATTATGGCAGAATTCTCTACTTGTGGAGTTCTGCAGCTGATGTTTGTGCTGTGCCTGGTCATGGTTCAGATCACAAGCATGGTTTGTGCTGGGCTTCTTTTTGCCAAAAAGCTAGTATTTTACTTTCTCAAATCACAGAGGTTAGTGTCTTATTCTCATTTATTAAATGTAAGTTTTTAGGAATAGGTTTAGAGATGAGAAAAAGAAAACTTTTACTTCAGAGTCATTTGTGGGCAATCTCTCACCACATTTGAAGATGCTGGACATATTTAAGGAAACTGTGTATATTGGGAAAAACTTGATTTTTTTGTTTCTGTCTCCCTCTGCTTCTCAGTCTCAAATTTTGAAGGCAGTTTAGAGCACATGAGAGGATTTAGCAACCATGCTCAGGGATAAGAGTGATGGTAAACATATTCTTAAGGTTGCTTTCATGAAAACTTGGGAAACAGTACTATATGTGGCTGTTGCTGCAAATCCAGGAAAAGGTGTTTCTTCACGTAAGGATTGAGATTTTTTTGAGCTACAAAACATTTGCCAGCAAGAGTCTGCCACCTCCTGTTGTAGGAAGCTTTTGTACATTTTAAAAATCAGACCATTTTCCAAAAACTCAGGTCTTCTATAGAATCTTCCTAGGAACTGGTGTTACCCAGCTTCCTGTGTTTTCATTTATTGTGGCTATTCTTCTGCAGTAACAGTTCTGGTTGCTAATAGGAGAGACGTTTCTTCCATTACAAGTAAATATATTCTTGTTTTCCAGCCCCGGTATCTGTTGAAGTTTGAACAAATCTATCTCTCCAAACCTACACATTGGGAAAGAGATGGAGCACCCTCACCTATGATGCCAAATGAAGCCAGACTGAGAAACCTTACGTAAGAGCCAATTCTCTGGTGGATAAACACAAGGAAGAACTGCCTCTGCCTTATTAATTCATAGCCTTTTACAGCATAGTAGTGCCTTGAAAGTGTAATAATTACTGCTTTGTCTGAACTTCCATGTTGAGTTGTTAAATGCAGACAGTGATTGACGATTTGGTAATAATGTTTAATACACCAGTGAGTGCTTGATTAACTGCCTTCATTACTCAGGGTTGTACAGAAAGGTAGTAAGTGACAGATAACTCAGTGGTGTTTTTATTCTGTAGGTATTCTGCCCCCTTGTATGTGGATATAACTAAAACAGTTATTAAAGAAGGGGAGGACCAATTGCAGACCCAGCATCAGAAAACCTTTATAGGAAAAATTCCTATCATGTTGCGTTCCACGTACTGTTTGCTGAATGGCTTAACTGACCGTGATCTTTGTGAACTGAATGAGTGCCCACTTGATCCTGGTGGCTACTTCATCATTAATGGATCAGAAAAGGTAAGGGATAGACCTTGCACAGCCATCTTTACAGACACTGGAAGTTCTGTTACTTGTTTCCATATGCTTTGCCAGGAGCATAAGAACTCTTATTCCAGTGTACCAGAGATACTGTGGGAGCTCCTGATCTTGCAGAAAGATGGGCTTTTAATCATCTGTTAGGATTTTCTCAAGCCATCTTTTCTTTTTTGAGGCACATTTCCCATCTTCAGTTCTTCTTCAGTTTTGTGAACTGTTTGCCAGTGAGTGCTCTAGATATTTTTATTTCCTTCTCCAGCATTGCAGAGCAGCATGCACTCTGAAATGAGTCACTTCCTCACTCAGAGTGTCCTCCAGCTTGTTCACAGCTATATAGATGCATTTTGTTTTAAAAGTAGGTTCTTGCCTCCATTGCTGTGCAAGCAGCTTCAGAAAATCATATCCACACCTTGTTAGTGCCTCACCAGTGAAATTGACAGTATTTTCAAACTGATAACATGGGCAAACACAGCAAAAAAAATTAGAATTTTATATTTCTTCTTGGGGGTAAAAAATCTGGCTTTGATTGTTGAGCTGGCATTTAAATTTGCCTGTGTAGTGTGTTGGCCTTGGAGAAACAGACAGAGAAATGCTTGCTTTATCAGTGTGTGAAATGTCTCAGCACAGCCAGCATTTGTGGTAAGTAATAACAGCAGTGTTTTGTTTTGGCTTTTCCATCTTAGCTAGCTCTATGCTTTGTGTAAATCTGTCTTTTTAAAATACAGAGTTTGGCCAATTGACTTCATGCTGTGCAGTGCTCTAAAAGTTAAGGCACCTGAAGGAATAGTAGAAACAGTGTGTGTTGCTTTCAGTATTCTCTTTTGTCAGTTATTTACTGCTGCTCTTGTTTCTAACACAGGTTCTGATTGCTCAGGAGAAAATGGCTACAAACACAGTGTATGTGTTTGCAAAGAAAGATTCAAAATATGCCTACACAGGAGAGTGTAGATCTTGTCTGGAAAATTCCTCCCGACCAACAAGTACTATATGGGTCAGCATGCTGGCCAGAGGTGGACAGGTATGGCTAGGCAGTAATAACCACAGAGATTGATTTAGGAGTTTTGTTACTGTCCTGTCTCTTTGTGTCATTTGCTTTTGAGTTTTTGAGAAGGAATTTCTTCTGATGCTAAGTTGTAAAGAAGATAGAAGTAAATGAAAGTTTGTTTGTCATATGTTATGCCTGTCTCTATGATAAATAATTTGAGGATTGAAATGGAGACTCAATTTGTGGCAGGTTTTAGGGCAAGGCTAAAAATAATTTTTAAATTACTGTACATGGGATTTTAGAAAATTCAGACAAGATGTGTCCTGTTTTTTCACAAAGAATAAATAGAGGATCAGGGACCCTCTCTTTGCTGATAGCCAAGCTAGTGTTGAGATGTACTTTGTAGACCACATATGAATTCATATTTAGCATCTAATTGTGCCATCTGTGAGGGGAAACAAGTGCTACTTGTAACTTCCAAAGCAAAAGGTGTCAGTACTCATTTAGTATTGCACTGATGTTTTGAAACTTTGCAAGAGCAACTTAAATAGAGGCTTTACAGTATTCCGCTCCTAATGTCTGGGACACTCCTGATTTCCTCTGCATCCCACAGCATTTCCTTCTGGAGAAAGGGAGCAGCTACTTGAATAATCACTTGCACAGTGGTTAGAAAAGCTGAGTTTAAGCCTGACAGAAGGAGCACTGAAGGTGGATAGGATTGCTCTTGGCATTAAGGGAGAGAAATTATGCATATGGGTGAACAAGTAGTATTTCCATTCCTTTGTATCAGCAAAAACCTTGCAAGTTTTCACAGACTTCTAAAGCTTGAAATATGTTTAAAATAAAAAGTCATTGCTGGAGTAAGGTTGCAGAGTAGCTCCTTAGTTGGCCTGCTGAGAAGCTGTGTTTTCCTGTGGTGCTTGAATAAATATGCTTGTGTTGTATCATCCAAATCCAGAGAGACTTTTACTTAAAAGGCAGGATGATTTTAGAGACTTTTATTGAAAGGCAGGATGATTTAAGCCTAACCTGTGCTTCCCCCCATTTTTGCAGGGTGCAAAGAAGAGTGCCATTGGTCAGCGCATTGTAGCAACCCTGCCATATATCAAACAAGAGGTCCCCATCATCATTGTCTTCCGTGCACTTGGCTTTGTGTCTGACAGGGACATTCTAGAGCACATCATATATGACTTTGAAGACCCAGAAATGATGGAAATGGTACTATATATTGAATTATTTCCTATTCTTATGTTCGGTGGTGTGTCGGTGCAGGTAGTCATCACTTGAAGCGTTCATTTTCCAGTTATAATTTATTTATTATTTTTCTGGATTCTGTATTAGAAATGTTGAAAGTTCTCTGCCTGAATCTACTCTAATGAGTACATTAAGGGGACAGAGCACAGTGGAAATTTTTAAGAGTTAATATGCATTTGGAGAGTTAGGGTCTTCTCCTGCCGTTGTTGACTTTAATTGTAAAATCTTGATTATACCTCAAACAGCATCAGACCTAGAATGAATTTGAATGAGAACTATTTTCTGAAGTTTAAACTGGTTTTTGTGTTCTTCCTACATGCGTCATTGCTGTTTTCTAGTGCCAGAAAGACCTGGATCAATAATTAGCAGATCCTGAAAAGAATCATTAACAAACTACTGTGTAGTTTCCTTCAGTCCCAATGGGCACTGTTTGCTACAAGATTTTGCTGTATTTTTGTGCCTTAGGTCAAACCTTCTCTGGATGAAGCATTTGTCATTCAGGAGCAAAATGTTGCCCTAAACTTCATTGGCTCAAGAGGTGCCAAGCCAGGTGTCACCAAAGAGAAGAGAATCAAGTATGCCAAAGAAGTCTTGCAGAAAGAAATGCTCCCGCATGTTGGTGTCAGTGACTTCTGTGAAACCAAAAAGGCCTATTTTCTAGGGTATGTCAGAACTCTGTCTCACAGCTGCAAATGGATATTTTTTACTCGTGTATATGATTGGAAGAACACCTTGAGTGGAAGTTTGTTTAAACCTCAGTCTTCTGGGTACTCTGTGATAAACCTTGGGGCACTGGCATATTTTGAGGCTGAGAAAATGCAAATTTTGATAAACTAGGGGGAAAAAAACCCAAAAAGGAACAAAATGAGCCTCAACACATTTTGGATTTTAAGTTAAATATGATGATAGTGCTAAATGACTTTTTGATATCCAGTTGCATGGATAACATCTAGAAATTGATAACTAATATGTAGATATGTCCTGATAAGCTGACTAATGTAATCCACTCTTTAAAATTAGTAGCACATTGTCTTGATCACTGTTTGTTGGTATGCAGATGAACTGTAGCATCAGTAGACTTGTGATTTTATACCTGATTGCATGTGCTTAAACAGAGTCTATATTACAGTACAGGACAGATATTTAGCAGAAGAGATATGACCATCATGATGTAAGTATTTTCTTCTCTCTGTCCTTAGCCTGAACTTTCTGTGGGTCATCCCCATCCTCTAAGGATGTGCTGAAGAGGTTTAATTTAGGACAGTGGTATCCTAAAGATCTAGAAAGAGTTCGCTGACTTATCTGTGAAAACTTGTAATCTTTGTTGTGAATGTCTGCTGTCAGTTTAAAACGTAAACTGTCTTATTTGCTTAGGTATATGGTTCATAGACTGTTGCTGGCAGCACTGGGAAGAAGAGAGCTAGATGACAGAGATCATTATGGCAACAAAAGACTGGATCTTGCTGGACCACTCTTGGCTTTCCTGTTCAGAGGGTAACTATCACATACCTTTTCATGGTTTTCTTTCATGGTAGAGGCATTGCCAACTCTGTGCTTCTAAATCAGACTAATTCTGTTGTGTCAGAGAGCCACTCTTGGGCAACACAGCTTCTATCTGATTGTGACTTTTTCATGAAGTGGTTGAATTTCCTATAACAGTAGGTGGCCAGCATTGGCTCATTTTGAAGCATGTTTTGTGCACATTTACAGACAGTTTCATTTGCTTTATTCCCTCCTGCCCCCTCACCCTGGTTACAAATTGCTTCTTTTCAGGAGGCCAGTGACATTTTTTCAAATAGCCCTGAGTAGGCTGAATGGCACAGCCCTGTTTAATCAGATGTCTCGGTGTCTTTCTTCTACAGAATGTTCAAGAATTTGCTGAAGGAAGTGAGAATATATGCACAAAAGTTCATTGACAGAGGGAAAGATTTCAACTTGGAGTTGGCAATTAAAACAAGAATTATTTCAGACGGTTTGAAATACTCGTTGGCCACTGGAAACTGGGGTGACCAGAAGAAAGCTCATCAGGCCAGAGCAGGAGTATCTCAGGTACAGTAAGGGCTTTGTCAGGTTTACAGTTCTTATGGTAAAACTGTTCTCATGGAAGAGTTTAACATTGCTTAGCAGCCATGCATGTTGTGTGTTAAACAGAAATATCCTAAAAAAGAAACTTCCTTAGGTGACACAGTTGAAGATCCAAATAGTTGGATCTTCATAGGTGTGTGATTTAGGCTCTTTTTTTTGTCATGTTTTTTTTCACTGCTAAATAGTTGGTGCAATTCGTGTTAGATCATGCACTTCTGTGTAAATTCCTAGCCCCAGGGAATTGTCCAGGAGGATGGATTTCTTCCCTTTAGTTACTTCCTGTGCTTCACAGGCAGTTAAAAAAACTTGAGTGACACCTTACAATCTAAAAGTTACATATTCCACGGCAAATGATGAGGAGCACTGACTTTATTAGCCCAGGATCTTGCTGTGGTATAAGCATGCTCTGGAAACTTCTGCCACTACAACACTAGTTAGGAGTTTGAGATTCTAGGAGTAGTGTGAGATTAGTGGATGTGAATTAAAGAGTGTAGCAAACAAAAATCAGAGCTGTTTTAGTTCTTTGTAAGTACACCATTTCTAGAGGGCATTGATGTGCTAGTGTGTCGTGATGCCTGTCAGCAGCACACTTAAGCTTTGACTGACTGAACTCCTTCCTACATGCAGGTGTTGAACCGCCTGACTTTTGCATCCACACTTTCCCACCTGAGACGCCTGAATTCTCCAATTGGGAGAGATGGAAAACTGGCCAAGCCCCGGCAGCTGCACAACACCCTGTGGGGAATGGTTTGCCCTGCTGAGACCCCTGAGGTAATGAGAGAAGGATTTGTGTACTAACTGTCTTTCCCTCTTGGTAATTTTGTAGCTGTGGCACTTGTGATGATCCCTTGCACTTTTTTTAATAATGCTGATGCAAATATTTAGCTTTATAGCTAACTTGGTGGTTGAAAGCATGTTTTGTGTCTGGTTCCTTGAGGAGTTAAAATTCTTGAATCTTCTTGGGGGAACCTCTTGATTTGAAAATGCAAGTTAACTTTGCGTTTCTGCTAGGGTCATGCAGTAGGACTTGTGAAGAACTTAGCCCTGATGGCTTACATTTCTGTGGGGTCTCAGCCATCCCCAATTCTGGAATTCTTGGAAGAGTGGAGTATGGAAAACCTAGAAGAAATATCTCCAGCAGCAATAGCTGAGTATGTGTAAATAAAACTCTTAAACAGACTTAAGCTTTTTTTATCCTTCACAACACTTAAAGTGTTTGGGGTTATTTGGTGGGGTGAGATATTTTTAATAATTAGTTGTTTGTGTTTCCCCTTTCTAGTGCTACCAAGATATTTGTTAATGGCTGCTGGGTAGGAATACACAAAGATCCAGAGCAGCTGATGAATACCCTAAGGAAGCTTCGTCGTCAGATGGACATCATTGTGTCAGAGGTATAAATCTTTACATCTAGAGCTGGGTGTTCTTTTAGATAAGAGAAGGTAATGCCTTGATACTACTTTGCAAGTTTCAAGTAACATTATTTGCAAGTCTCTTTCTGAATATGCTTCATGTTGGGTTCGGTTTGTGTTTTATTTGGGGAGGTTTTTGTATTTGGTGCTTTCAATTATTATTATTATTATTATTATTATTATTATTATTATTATTATTATATGCTTGATTGTGTATGATTTGTTGCTTGGTTGTGGGGTTGGTTTTTTTAGTGGGGATTTTTTTTTTAAAGAGGATCCAGTTGAAAGACAAAACAGTTCAAAATCATCTGAAACGCTTCTGTTTGTAGGAGTGTTACTGTTTGTTCTGTGCTTCTGATAGTGCCTGGAAAGTCTTTGCTTTAGGGAACTTGGTTATCCTGTTCTGTGTTCTGTGGTTCTGATTCCAAGCTGAGACTTTGTACTCAGGGAGTGCTGCTGTCTTGGCCAGGTCTCGATGATTAGAGATATTCGTGAGCGAGAAATCCGCATCTACACTGATGCAGGCAGAATTTGTCGGCCCCTTTTAATTGTGGAGAAACAGAAGTTGCTGCTGAAGAAAAGGCACATTGACCAACTGAAGGAACGAGAGTATAACAATTACAGGTGAGATACGTTCCTGAGATTCAATTGAAGGTGTCATTTTCCATCTTGGAAGCTGCCTGTCCCCTCAGGTTGGAGAGAGGAATGTTTAAAGCTTTGTGCAGCACAAAGATGCTTTCTCTGCCTGGTAGTTTAATCAGTTTTTTTAATCACACTGAGGCAGTGGTAGTAATAATAAGCTAGAGAAGTCCTTGTGCTTTTCACTGCTGAAGAGACCCATTTTAGGTGTTAAGTGAGTTATTGGTTGTTCAGTTGGCAGGATCTCGTGGCCAGTGGTGTAGTAGAGTACATTGACACCCTGGAAGAAGAGACTGTGATGCTGGCAATGACTCCAGATGACTTGCAAGAGAAAGGTGTGGCATATTGTTCAACGTACACACACTGTGAGATTCACCCATCCATGATCCTGGGAGTGTGTGCATCTATTATCCCTTTCCCAGATCACAACCAGGTCAGTGCACCTCTGCTGACATCCTGCTTTTAAAGCTGATAGAAAACCCACACGTGTGTGTGTAAAGAGCTTTGTGTACATAATTATTGGTCTTCCCTTTGTCTATCTAGTCTCCCAGGAACACATACCAGTCTGCTATGGGTAAGCAGGCTATGGGAGTCTACATTACCAACTTCCATGTCCGTATGGACACGCTGGCACACGTGTTGTATTATCCCCAGAAGCCCCTGGTAACAACACGCTCCATGGAGTACTTGAGGTTCAGAGAGCTGCCAGCAGGTGCGTTGTCAGTTCATGTTCATGGAACAAAAATACTGCTTTTTTGTTTTGTTTCAAACATGTCACAAATGGTGTGTGTAGAGTACGTGAACATTTAGCAAATGTGTGCAATTTAAGAAATAAGAATAGTTTAAGTGTTAGCTTTGCAGCAAAAAATTTGTTGGTAGTGTTGCAGCTGAAACTACTTCACCCCAAAAACCCCTGCTAAAATCTAACTGCAAAAATGCATTTTCTGTATTGCTGTTTGATAGGTTTTTCACAAGGGGTCACTCTTGACTCTCTTTTCTACCCAGAGATGCATTTGCTGATACTGCATGTTTTCATGTGGGGAATGTAGAGATTTTATCTGAGAAAGGGTAGAACATCTTCACTGTAGAGAGTACAGCCTACTTTGGGTTAAAATAGTGACTGTCTGGGCATGTGTGCATTCTTTCAAAATATTTTCTCTGCTTATTGTAGGTATCAACTCGATTGTAGCCATTGCATCATACACAGGCTATAACCAGGAAGATTCTGTCATTATGAACCGTTCTGCTGTTGACAGAGGCTTTTTCAGGTAAGACTTTGTAATAACTGCTTGGAATTAAAAAAAACCAAGCTATACTGAGTTGTCCAGAGGCTCAAGAAAAGTTCTCCAAATCTTTCCAACTTGAGAAGCTTTTTATTGTTTTTTTTTTTTTCGGGGGGGGGGGGGGGGGGGGGGGGGCGGGGGGAGGGAATGGAGAGAGCAACACAATGAAAATAGTGAATGTATATCTTAGCAAAACACCATGAAACCTGACTGCCCACTTTGTCTTCTTGATCTTCCACTTTGATCTTTATTCTGTTTAGGGTCCTTTGTATCACAGTTTAATGAGAAAACATTTGGACTCTTCCCTGGTGTATTTTCATATAAGTCTTGCCAGTTACCAGAACAGTGTTGCAGCATTTCAGCCTAGTGTTGTCTTTATTATTGAGACAGTTGCTACCAGTTAGGATTGGAATGTTCCTCTCCTTAGAAGGAGCTGCTGTTGGCACAGCTGGTGGCTGATGTGACTTTGTGCATTATAGTATCTGAAAGCACTTTGGTGTGCTGGCAACTGAGGCAGCAAACAAAAACCCTTAAAGCACCAGAAAGAACCTTTTATATAAATTGGAAGTTTTTCACTGCAGCTCAGTTGTACTGAGTGTGGCACTGCAAGGTAGCCGTAGAAGCCTAAAAAAGTTTGCAAAATTGCCTGCATAAGTAGGAAAGTAATATGAGAATGATATGCTGAAGATGTGAATAATCATTAGGAATAATAACTGCTTCTGAGGTGTCAAGCAGTACAAAAGTCCTTGAAGTTCATGTTATCTTTGATAGTTTGGCAGTATCTGCAAAGTGACCATCATAATGCCCTCTGAAACTTTTTTGTTTGGTGGGGGTTTTTTTGTTTTTGTTTTCCCTTCAGTGAAGGCCAGATTAACAGGAGATCAGAGGAAAGGTTGTGGGGCATGCGCTCATTATTTGGATTTGGTTGTTATTAGTAACAGTGGCCATAATATGTGAAAATGAGATATACAGATGGGGGAAATGATGCTGGTTTCACTGGAGAAGACTTTATAACTTCGTTTCAGGTCTGTGTTCTATCGTTCATACAAAGAGCAGGAGTCTAAGAAAGGGTATGACCAAGAGGAAGTTTTTGAAAAGCCTACACGTGAAACTTGTCAAGGTAAGATAAGGGAGTGTACTAAGATTCAGTTTTTAAATTAAGGTTCTGTGGGCAAGGTAGTTAATGTTGAACTGAATCAGTCTTCATTTTGGGATATATTAATACAGGTATTTCTGTATTTTATAGAAATTACCACATCAGTTGAGATATTTGCATTGGATATTTTAGCAGTTGTCTGAAGTTGGAAGCAGACTTGTTGAATTGCTGCAGAACATCAAGAGTCAGTATGTTGAAAACTTTGGGTCTACTTTTTTTGTTCCTGTTTTTTCCCCCCAAGGTATGAGACATGCAATCTATGACAAACTTGATGATGATGGTTTGATAGCCCCTGGGGTACGTGTGTCTGGGGATGATGTCATCATTGGCAAAACAGTCACACTGCCAGAAAATGAAGATGAGCTGGAAAGCACCAACAGACGCTTCACCAAGAGAGACTGCAGCACCTTCCTGCGGACCAGTGAGACTGGGATTGTAGATCAGGTCATGGTAACCCTGAACCAGGAAGGATACAAATTCTGCAAGATTAGGGTGAGCACTGACATTTGTGCTCTCTGCTTTAATAATCTTTGGTCTGTATTTAAGTTACCAATTGCGTGTTTTCCTGTGGCTTACAGGTACGTTCTGTAAGAATTCCACAAATTGGAGATAAATTCGCTAGCAGACACGGTCAGAAAGGAACCTGTGGTATCCAGTACAGGCAAGAGGTAGTAATTTTTTTTTTCTTCTTCTTCTGATTTTACCTGTGATGATCTTAGCATTGGAACTGTCTTAAGTGAATTGTCTGTGGAATATCTACTCAGGTGCAATGTTGACTTAAATGTAGCAAAAATATTTTTAGAAGGGGACACAGCTGCTTCTTACACATTTCAATGCCTTTTAAATTCTTTAAGAGACTTAATTTGGATCCAGGCACATAGTTTTCCTAAACATGATGTTCTGGGAGGAATTGACTGTGTGTTTCTCTGCACTAGGATATGCCCTTCACGTGTGAGGGCATCACACCTGATATCATTATCAACCCCCATGCCATCCCTTCCCGTATGACTATTGGTCACTTGATTGAGTGTCTTCAGGGCAAGGTAAGAACAGTCTTCTATACTGTATGTCTGAGCAATATGAATTAAAATTTGGTGGGGATTGTTGTTTGCTTTGACCTTTTTTTTTTGATTTTGTAAAGATAAACACTATCTAGTAGGTGTTCATTCATTTAAAAATTACTGTTCTCCAGTTACTTGATAGCAAGAGGAGGTTTCATAGGGAAGATGTACAGTCTTGTAAATCTTATCCAGAAGGTCAGGCCCTACCTACAGGGTGCTCTCTCATTTGTTGCTTTTGTTCCAGACATTTTCCCCTGACCTAGAAAAAGGAGAAGCAAAATTATTTATAGTGTGTGGTTTTTAAAATATGTGGCAGACAAACACAGAGAGATAGGGTACTACCATTGGCGTGGAATCTCAAATTCCAGTATTAAGAGTTACAAATAAACAGCTAAATGTGGTCTAACCAGTCCTTCAGAAACGTGACAAACTTTTCCAAATCTCTTCTCCGTAGGTGTCTGCAAACAAGGGAGAAATCGGTGATGCTACACCTTTTAACGATGCTGTCAACGTGCAAAAGATTTCCAACCTTTTATCAGATTATGGCTATCATCTAAGAGGAAATGAGGTATAATCAAAGTATCAATTCACTCTAATTTTTTTGATATACATTTGAGGGGTAGTAAGGCTTACGATTGCGTTGACTTCTTCAGGTCCTCTACAATGGCTTCACTGGTCGAAAAATCACATCCCAGATCTTCATTGGTCCTACCTATTACCAGCGCTTGAAGCACATGGTGGATGACAAAATCCATTCTCGTGCACGAGGGCCAATCCAGATCCTTAACAGACAGCCCATGGAAGGCAGATCTCGGTAAGGATCCCTCTTAGTTTCTCTACGGTGTTTGGACTGGCAGGGCTGTCCAGTTTTTAGCCCTGAACAAGTAGTTGCTTCAGCTTTGCAGCTTCATGAGCTCACCCCAAACAGCCACCCATTTTTTCATGTGTTTGGCTTAAGATCTTGTACTGGGTGCAGGTGCCAAGGTTTTGGTAGCAGGAGGTACTGCTGGGGTGGCCTCTCTGAGAAAGGACCAGGGTTTGCCCCATGCTGGACACAGACACTTAGAGCTGGCCCTGCCATTCCCAGTGATAGCCAGAGCTGAGCCCAGCAGTGGTGCTGGTGGCACCTCTGTGAGAACATATTTAAGAAAGGGTAAAAAATGCTGTGCAGCAACTGAGAAGAGAGGAGTGAGGAAATGCAACAGGAACTGCCCTGCAGCCATGGAAAGCCCGCGCTGTAGCAGGCTCCTAGTAGGAAGTATGATCTGTGGGGAACCCTGGAATTCCTGAAGGATTGTACCCCATGGGAAGGGCCCATGTTGGAACAGTTTGTGAAGGACTATCCCATAAAATGGGCCACATGCTGGAGCAGGAAAAATTGTGAGGAGAAAGGAGCAGCCAGGAGGAGCCATGATGCACTGACTACAATCCCCATTCTCCCAGTCATCACAGTGAGGGGAGGAAGCAGCTGGAAATAAAGGAGTGTAGTAAGCCTGGGAAGAAGGTTGGGGAGGTGAACTTTTTAGTTTTGTCTTTGTTTCTCATCATCCTACTCCATTTTTAATGGGTGATAAACTCAGTTTCCCCACGCTGAGTCTGTTTTGTCTGTGATAGTAATTGATAAGCAATCTCCCTGGTTGTATCTCCACTCATGAGCTTTTCCATCTTACTTTCTCCCCGTGTCCTGTTGACATGGTGGGGACCAGAGAGCTGTTTGGGGGACGTCTGGCAGACTGCCAAGGTTAAACCCACCACAGATAAGCAGAGGATGACTTAATAGTACACTTCATTTTGCTGTGTGGTTGTGCTGTGGCTGACAGACACCAGCTGTAGAAATGCTCATCAGCAGTTATTAATTACTGTTTTCACAGTTTTATTCTGTGCTGTTAGAGGAAAATTAATGCACAGCTTTCCCCCTGCCTTGCAATACAGATACTTGTTCTACCAACAAGAACTGATTATTTTGTCAGTGAACTCAAAAGTTGAGGGGTTTTTCTCTTCCTTTTAGTGATGGTGGCCTTCGGTTTGGAGAAATGGAACGAGATTGCCAGATTGCTCATGGAGCAGCCCAGTTCTTGAGAGAAAGATTGTTTGAAGCTTCAGACCCATACCAGGTCCATGTGTGTAACCTCTGTGGAATCATGGCAATTGCAAACACGAGGACTCACACCTACGAATGCCGCGGATGCCGTAATAAAACTCAGGTACGTGTGGTTTTCATCAGCCATTGTTTCTCCTTGTGGGCAGGAGGAAATGCCACTTGAGTGAAGCAGGAGGATAGGGAAGTAAATATTTAAAGAAGCACCAGAACAATTGCTATTTTAGTTTCATAACTGTTTTAAGTGTTTATAGTGTTGTAGTCAATTTGGATGCTTCCTTTATTAATTTTATAGTGTTGGCATGTCATTTGGCAGGAAGTGCTGTTCAAGTATTGTACAGTGCAGAGTTTTCAGAGATTTTAAATGCTCGAGAGCTTATTTTTAGAAGTAAAACTCAGAATCACAGGAATTTAGAGGCATCGCCCTTGTGACTGTCCCATGCAGATATTTATGCTTGCAGAGCTGGGTCCCCACGGGAGGTCTTTTGTGTTGCACTTTGGTGGTTTTTTTTAACTTAATAAAAGCTCTGCAGTGCATGCTTGGTTACAGAAGTATGTCAAGGGAGAGTGGTAGCAGAGATAACAGTTGCCTTGAACAGGCTTGTTTTTGTGCTAAGGGCTGACTGCTGCCACTCTTAACAATGGCTCTGGGGTTACAGAGTGATGTGTGCTGGAAACCTTACCTGCATTTATGCACCTCAGGCACACTCTGCTGTGCACATGTTCTGTGTTAAATGGCTCTTGTTTAGGATCAGATCCCTTGGCTGCATTTTTACATTAAAAACATGTTCTGCAGAGCTGCTGTGTAGCCCCTACAGACACTCTCAGCTTCCTTCTTGGTTTGGTACTGTCTCTGAGCAATTCTTGTTAAATGCCTTCATGCAAAACTCCAGATTTGCTTTTAAGCCAAAAACTCAACAAGTTATTTGTGTAGAGGATACTGGAAGTTGATGTTTTATGAGTGTTTATCACAAGATTTTTGAAATCTCTTTCCAGATATCTTTGGTTCGAATGCCCTATGCCTGCAAACTCCTCTTCCAGGAACTGATGTCTATGAGTATTGCACCTCGTATGATGAGTGTGTAGCCTTAAAAGGGCTTTTTTTAAATTATGAGACTCAAGTGCTCAGGTTTTGTTTCATTTTGTATACGTTGCATCCAAAATTAGAGTTTTACTCATCTGCTGTGTGCTGTTCAAAAGTATGTTTATTTCCTGTAAATAGAATTAAAATTTGTAATCGAACTTGTGAAACTATTTGTGTATCTGTGAAAGAAGTGTGCAAGCAAATTGGGACTCAAAGAAAAAGGGAGTTAAGAGGGACTGATTAGTCAGCTAGAAAAAGCCAGAGCTTGCAGCTTTCCAAAATACTAATTTAAAACTGTGCGTAAGTGAAAGTCCTCACATCACAGCTCTGCACCATCATCTGTGGAAAAACAAAAACATGTTACACTCTGTCCTGTTCCAAGGGGGAATATCACAACTTTTGCAATAGCTTTGGGATCTCTTGGCTGAGGGCGAGACCTGCCCCTCCTTCCTTCCTGCCTTCTTTCCTTCCCTCCCTGCTGCAGGGGGTGATAATAGACACGTTTTTCTGTGCTGAGATCACCTGGACATGGCACACAGTGTAGCTATGATGTCTGACAGTTTGTTCCATTAACTTTATCAATTTCCTTTAGGGTGGCAGTCTGCATTTACTTATCACTTAGCTCCAGATGTCTTAGAGCTTTGCTACAGCTGAAAAGAACCAGCTGTAGCATGTGCTGGGTGTGTTTAAGAAACAAACTGAGGCACTATGCACAGTACTGCAGCCTCGCAGTAGCTACTGTGAGAGAGGGAGTGAACATTCTCTGTTCTGGGGTTATAAGCCTGCTGTTCATGGCACAGCTCAGTAAAACTCAATTTCATTCACATCCATAAATAAGATGTTTGAAAAAGGATTAGAGACTACCTTAAAACCATTAGCAAAGTTCCTATGCATGATATTTGGAATCATTGTAAGCTGTCATTTCAGTGCCAGGTGCTGCTAATGTTCTTCTAAGGGAAGTATTTTAGCTCTTCACAGACACTCTAAGACACAAAAAGTCAAGACTATATAATTTGGATAAAGCTAGCGGGGATTAAAACCAAGGATTACATCCAAGAGGGGATTTGGTCAGCACAGTATTCTCTAGCCAGGTGCTTTATTCCCTGTCTCTCTGCCTCTAGCAGGGTTACAGTTACTGTTCTGGCTCTCCAGATTTATTCCTAAGCATATTATGTGGCTGTGGGACTGAGCCATCCTCTGCAGCTGGGATGAGGGTGCTTGGTTTGCCACCAGCTTTGCACACAGCCTAGCAGAGAGGACGTGCTGTGGCAAATCTCTGAGGTTTCACATCCCAGCATGCAGAGAACATGGCAGGAACAGGAATGTCTGCTGTGCCAATACTGCTCCCAGGAGAGAGAAGCAGAAAACATCCAGACAACACTGGAAGGATGATACAAATGTGGGGCTGGAAACCCATTGGAAGTTGCTCTATAAAAAACCCATAAGGTATTTCTTAATTCTACTTTGGTATTTCCAGTACTTTACAGCGTGTGGGGGGGTTATTTGACCATTCCTTGAGAAATCTAGCAGCTAAGATTTGCTGGAATGTTTTGTCAGATGCAAAAAACTGCATGTTAAACTGGTATTTCTGATGGGGGGGTGGTGTTGGGGTTGTTTGGGTTTTTTTTTTTGAAAAACAGAGGTGGTCCTTTTGTATCAAATAACAATAAATGGTATGGGGAGAGAGCTGCTGAGTGTTCAGTCACACTTACCAACCTTTGGTTAAGGCTATTTCATGCAGAGTTTCCACAACGTGGATTTTTGCAGAAGCTGTTGCCTCTCCTTTGGCATTTGATGCATGGCACTCATATTCCCCAGCATCCTCTTTGCTCAGAGGAGATATCTAAGGGAAGAAACACACCCCACTCCTCCAGTGAGCATCTGGTGCACTGGCAGAGGTGATTCTGTTTTCAGGTATCTTACAGAACTTCTTTGTGTCAAACTCTGTCCTCCCCTCTATTCCCCCTCTGATTTTGGAATTGGAATGCACGCTTCTGCTGCATGCTAGACAGAGGAAGGGTGCATGCACCAGCTAAGACTGGAACCAGCAGCCACCTTTATCCTTCATCTTGAACTCACACAGGTTGTTTTCTTCTAAAGGCCCCGTCTGTTGCCATTTGTCTCCTGTGCTGTTCTTTGTTCATGAGCAGTTTGCAAACTGCACTCTGCTGTCTGTGCAGCCCTGTGCATACACAGAGTACTTACCAGCACCCAGCCAGTCACTTCATGTTTCTCAGGGCCCCCACGGGTCTGGATAGCCAAGTTCTCCCGGTCCCCAGGCAGAAGCTCCATCCTCTGGACACCATACTGTCCTCGAATTATCTAAACAGAGGGGCAGGAATGGGTAAGAACTTTGGGGCTTACTTATGCTGGAACTGCTTGCTGAACCATACGTGCACACAGATCAACATTAGATATACATGAATGTGTTTTGTGCAGCAGCAGTGTATTTCCAGTGTCAGAGTTTCACCTTATCCTCCGTGTTGTAGTGCAGCCACACCACCCCAGTGCCTCAGCCCTGAGGCTGTGTTCCCCTCACCTCAGCAGCAGCAGAGCAGCCCAGTTTTCTGGTATGGATGATGTTGGGCAGTGGGGTATGCTAACATGCCCTGTGCTGATCTGGCCTCACAGAACTTGTGTGTGTGTTCCCAAGGGTGTGTTCAGCCCTGCCTGTTTCTGCTGCAGCAAACCAGGCAGTTCCTCCTGGTAGGCGCTGCATCAATGGGAAAGCAGCACTGCAGTCTTTCCCCAGTACCTGAGCCCAGAGCACAGCATGGGATAAATGGTGCTCAGCCCTTGTAACCACCAGGTCAGGCAGTCTCTCAACTATGAGGAAGAGGCATGAAAAGCAGACAAGCACTCACAGTTAATGTAAACTCAGCATCTATTCATAAACAAGCAGAACATGCTGCCTGAGTCAACAAGCCCACACTGTATGCTCACCTGACAGTCTGCTCTTGAACCCCTACCAATAAAGGTTGCTGTCTCACAGCAAATTTTGGGCCACTCTAGGTTTTTTTTCCATAGTATCCTTAAGTAGTAGTGTTTCAGCTTAATTTTAAGACCCTCCACAAACCTGTGGCACTTGAGGCTGCAGGAGCCATTCAGTGGCTCTCAGCCCTACGGCCAGGATCGTCTCCATTCAACACTGGCCCCTGTCCTAAGCCAGATGTTACCAGTGCTGCCAAAATCAACATGCTGCTGGCTACTGGAGCTAAATGACTGCCCCATGTGGTTCCTGTTCCCGACGTGGGCGATGTCTAGCCACCTCAGAGTCACTGCTGCCAGCAGGGTGAAGGTGAAGGCAGGTCAAGGGACATTCCCTACATGCTCGGAATACCAGGCGCTACCAAGAGAAACACGAGTCCTGTCCTGGCTCGGGATCAACAAGAGTTTATTTTCTAAATAATGTCTAAAAATTAAGCAAAACCAGATGTTTGGGGGTGGACAGAACTGCAGAGATGGGAGAACTCATCAAAGAGGTGTGTTTCTGCAGAGGGATCTGCTATGGCCTTTGTGCTTACCAGGCACTTTCAGCCACCTCAGGTTTGCTGTGCTGTAAGAGCTCTTAGCAGGGCCCTTACCTTGTTCCAGATGAGGACAGGGGTTGGGATGCCAATGACTTCACAGCTCAGGTAGATTTGTGCTCCTGTCACATTCCAGATGTCCTTAGGAGGAGTCACAATGGAGGGTCCTGCAAAAAGGGAGAAAAGCTTTTAAGGTGACTGCAAGCCTGCCTCCATGCTTTTAAGTGGGAGCCAGTCACAGTTTTGAGGATGAGATGAAGGTGATCCCCACTAGGAGCAAAATTCACTGGACTGATCCCACATCACAGCACTTCTCTCTCCAAAGTGACACACACACCCAGCCTTGAACTATCCTGAGCAATGGTCACTTGCCCCAGATGAAAACTCAAGTTCAACAGTTCAGGTTATGGGTCCTCCTCCTCATGAGGTTGAGGCTAGAAGTAAAATACCATTTGTATTCTGTTATCTCAGAGGCTAAGCAGAACTGTACTGCAGAACTGCTGGCTCTGCTTACCATGCTGTCACCAAGTCAGCTGGCATGGAGGAAAGGACCCCCAGGAGACAGGGTGCCTCCCACTCTATCATGCCATGAAGAGCTTGCCCAGCTTTGCAGCATTCTCCCAGCATGATTTAAATCCCATGGCTGTGGGCTAGCAGAATTCAATACTGTTCCTGTTTTACCTGTGTGCAATGCTCAGCCAAAGGCAGCTGGCTGGGTGGTGGCAGAGCTCTCCATGGGCGAGATCTGGGAAAGGAGTAGGTTAATGCAGAGCTCCGTTTTTCTCCAGAGAGCTCCAATTGCTGATTAAATAGGGAGTCGCTTCTAAAGCAGATCAGAGTAGGGTTGTTTTGCAGATCTGGCTGGAGATGTTTATCCCTCAGGCTGGGAAATGCTGGAGACATAACCCATATCCCAGGAAGGGAAGAAAGGCCCTTTCTGTTCAATCCCTCTTTAGTGAGGCTGTTTTGCAAAACGCAGCTATTAATTCCCCACAATAGGAAGTGCAGACCAAAGGAGCAGAGTGTTTATTTCCAGTTATTGATAGCTTTAAGAGCTCCCACAAACAGCTTTCCCCTTCTGTTCTGAAGATGCAGGCAGTAACAGGAAACTAAAGCTCCCATCACACTCCATCAGGAGAAGGCATTTCCTATGCAGACAGGTACTCCAGAGCCAGCCTGACAGAACCTCCTGGGTATACTGACTCACAGACCACACACAGCTCATTCCCAGCCCCATAAAAGAGGGGCAGATATGGGTCCTGATGCTTCTCACGGGGTCCTGAATCTGCACTGATTTCAGCCCTGCATGTGCACTCTACCCTGCAGCCCTATTGCAGACAGTGGGGTGCAGGTTTGAAGTGCATCCCACTGCACCATCTTCCAGCAGAATGCTGGTGTCTTCTATCTCCTCATGTTCACAAGCCAAAGGCTATCAGCCATGCTTCTGTTTTAGTCCAAGAGATGCTGAGGTGGTTCCCTGCTCCTGAGCAGCTGTGCAAACCCAGAGAAGTGTTTGCTCTTCTCTTTCGAGACTTTTCTTTCCAGGAATGACTGTACACAGCCTGCTGGTGGGAAGCTGCTAAGAGACCGGGGTGGCTACACGCAACATTCTCTGTTACAGAAGTATCCCAGTTTTTATTTTTAACAGGAGGCAGCTGTGGAGAAGCAGAAAAGTTTTATGTGTAGCCCTGGGCGATGGTTGAAACCACACCTAATAGTCAGCATGGGCTGGTTTCCTGGCAGACACCACAACCCAGGTGTTCCTCATCTGCACAGAGATGAGTCTCTCAGCTGAGAAGAGGATTTAAGCAGCATTTCAACACCCTGCTGAAGGTTTTCCCCGCTGAGTACTTCACAGTGGCCAGCCCAGGACATTGCCATCCCCAGGATGGGGCCACCTCAGGTCACGCACTCTGCTCCCCTTACCCAGTGCAGCACTTCCTGCACAGCCTAGCTGTTCTTTTTCTGGTGTCCCTTAAACAATAGGGATAATAAGGCCCTTGGAAGCTCTGATGGGACACAATGTCCCCAGGCAGCTGGGCTTGCCCATGCTCTGTGTAGGACCTCCAGTGATATGCACCCAGCAAAGCCTGCTGCTGCTGCCCTTATTCTGTTGTCCAGCCCTCTACATGCAAATGGCTTTCCTAAAGCAGAACTTGGGACTTGGCCCTAGCTGGCAGGGCTGTGTCTGTCCCTGTATGACACCATCCTGTCACTGGGGTTCTTCCATGAGGCAGGAAAAACACAAGTGCCCCCCAATGATCACCATCTCTCACCACAGAAGATGAGAGATCCTGACTCTTACATTAAAAGCCAGGTGGATTTTAAGGCACTGTTATCCTCATCCAGGATCTGACTCAACTCTCCCAATTCTCTCAATTCTCAGTTCTGGTTGGAAACTGGCAGCATTCAGCACACCACTAAATCCACTGCCTGAGGTGTTTCAGTCTTGGTTACTCCTGAGCTTCCCCATGCCAAGAGTTCAGACTCCTACTTGCCCAGAGGTGTTTATTCACCCTGCCAGCATGAACAGCTCACACCATGATTTTTCAGCAGCAACTGCTGTCAGGGGAAAAGGGACAAGGAATTTCTACCCACCTCCTGGGTGAGGAGAAATTGTTTATCTTCTTGGACAGGGGAATTGCCTGCACAGCTTCACAGCAAAGCCCTGTCTGGCTTGGCACAGCAGTCACAGCACAGTGAGAGCTTGGCTGTTACAAGCTAGTCCTGAGCTCGGGATGTACATCCTGATCCAACCAGGCAGAACATGACGTTCTACATTTGGCTGCAAAATGAGCTGGAAGCATCCACAGGCCTCTGCCTGTATCTGACACAGCTCTGAGGCCAGGAGGGAATACACATCCTGAGAGATGCAGCAAGTGTCATGGGAAAAGTCACCGTGCTCTCCCTGGACATTTGACTTAAATCCATACAGCCAAAACTCTAGAGCTGGGCTTCTTCCGTCACTAAAAATAAATGAGAAAGGCCAAGAAGTCATCAAATTTTAAGTCAAATCACAACCAGCCACAGCGTAGCTAAACTCTCACCACAGTGAGCTGACACCCAGGTGCATGGCAGCCACCCTGCTTACTGCCTGTGCTGGTCCCACTCATGCTCCCTCCCACAGTCCCCCAAAGTGGACAGAGATGGAGGCGTGATACAGCAACTTGACATAACAGGAGAGGCAGGGGATGGCGGAGCCTTGCATGCACTTCAGAAGATGTGAGCACATTCCCTCCTCCAACCGCCCCTCTTGCTCCAGGAGTTCTTGTGAAGGGAGCAAAGCCAGGACTGGAAACAAGCCCACCTTGTACAGAGCAGATGCCTTGAATCTTGCCAGCAAGGAGCCCCCACGGCTATCATCCTACAGCCAGCACCTCAGAGGCCTTGCTGCTCTACTGGCAGCACTGCCCACAGGGGGATGGTTTCTCCCTCAGCTTCCTTCAGGCTGAAGACCTGAGGGTTGCACCTGCCCACAAAAATGTGACTACAATCAAGGTGGCTGAGTGGTCCCCGCTGTCCTGCCGGGACACTGTGGATGTACAGATGCTCCCTGACTGCACAGGAGCTTCTTGACCAAGATGACAGCCCAGGCTGTTGATGGAGATCAGCTGCTCTCCACAGGCACTTCAAGCATTTCCTCCGTGCTCTGCCCATTGTTTGTAAAACAAACAGCTCTCCCTGGCCCAGGAAGCGCTTTTTAGAGAGCCCCAGAGCTCATTCACCCTAGGACAGAGCCTGAAAACACTTTTTCTGCAGCTTGCAGGGAACTGACAGCCTGTGCTATGTCAAAAATAGCAGCTGGAAAGGAGTTCCTATTGTTTTATATTGTTGCTTTTCTGCCACAGCAATGTGCACAGCAGAGCCCCTGACATCCTCGATGAGGATATTATTTGGCATCTGTTCCTGACACCCCTCCTACACCAGGCACCCCTTCTGTGCCCAGCCTCAGCTGGCAGAGACCTGGCATGTCCCAGCCCACCCACTTGTCCCTCACTGATACCTGGATGGTCACTCACAGCTGAGGGTTAGTGGGTCCTCACCAATCTTCCTTTGGTGTTCATACACAGAATCAAATAAAAGTCACACAGCAAGCAAAGCAGTAACTTTTTTGCAGAAATCAAGGGGCCTACAGGTATGTGACTTAAGGCAAAAATCAGCTGGACATTAAGAACTTTGGGCTATGTCCTGGTGCTTGGGAGTGTGTGGAAGCCCAGACCATGAACACACAAAGCCATGCACCACATGCTGAAGCTCAGGTTGGTGTCAGCTTGGCTCCCAGCCAGCCCTCCTGTACACTGTACTGCCCTGCCACAGCCCCAGTTGCACACAGGCTGGGAACACTCCCCAAGAGGACAAACCCAAGCAAAGGCTGAACATTGTTCACTCTCACAAAGCTATTGCAAGTCTGGAAATAAACCCTCTCCAGTCTCCTAAGTTGCTGGTAAAGTACTTTCCCTTCAAAATTACTTTATATGGAAAAAGGGAAACCTTCCATAAGCAACATGTAGTCATTTTAGCTGGCATGGCCTCAGCTGCTCCCTCCCAGGTCAGTGCCCTGTGAGAGGCAGCAGCAGACGGGAAGTGCAAGCTGCTCCTGGCCTTCCCCACTCCCAAAGCTGCCTGCTGCTTTACAGATTTACAGAGGAAGATTTACAAGCCTCCTCTGTTACCTTCTTCTGAAGGCATTTCTTGTCCTGCTGTAATCTGCCTTTGAAGAGACTAAGGATCTGCAGAAGGAAGTGAATGTTGGATGCTGTGTCTGTTTGGATGCTCCCCCTCAGAGCTCAGCAGGCCCTGGAAAGGCTGCAAGCACAAACACAGCTTTGCCCCAAGCCCTGGAGACTTGAGACTGAGCCAGCATGAGGAAGGGTCCTCCTGGGCCACCATCATTCTGCCATGGAGCAGCTCCTGCTTTCCACACCACTGGGGTCAGCATGGCACACACCACTGCCACTGGAAACCCCAGCCCTGCTGTTTGACTGTGGTTTGGGAATGCTGCCCTCAGAGACCTTCACAGCATAGAAACATAGAATGGTGTGGGTTGAAAGGGACCTTAAAGAACATCTACTTCCATGAGCTAAAGCCTGGAAAGAATGTGAAAAGCTTGCAGCGGGAGACACAGAAAAAAGGCATGGCAGCATTTATGCATGGAAAAGCAAGCAGGGCTTTCAAAAAATCCGACCTGATTAGACTTGTTACGCGGTAATCTCCTATTTAGTTCTAACCTCAGTCAACCTCGGCCCAACAAAGGATTAAACACATTTTTTTTAAACACAGAATGCCTTTCCAGCAACAGAAAAAACAAACACAGGGTGGAATTTGCTGATCAGTAATCATTCCTTCCTAGTGAATTTGGGTATGCTGTGATGATTGAGAATGAAGACACAGGTGAAATACAGGATCCTCCTGAGCAATGAAGGTTTTGCATAGTCCCTGACATACTGTTGCTCTCTAGGATTCTGACAAGTAATATATTAAACAACTTCCATAGTAGCTTTTAGCACAGTAACCATAAAAACTCAAGCTCCAATGAACCAAAACCTTTTCAAATAGTGGAATGACTTTTAAGGAGGAATTTATGACCTGTGCTGCAACAGTGGAAGCCCCCAAAGTTACACATGAATTTTAAATCACCAGTATTTTTGAACACTGAGAGCAATGAACAGCAGTATTCAGGAGTCGGTTATGAAACAACAGAGTCCAGGAAGGCTGGATGTGTTTTAAAAAAGGAATTTTTAAATATTCAAAAGCAGACTGTGGCCAAGTGTAGAAAGAGCAGGGAAAAGGACCAGAACATTAAACAGAGAACTTAGGCTGGAATTTAGGAAAAAAGAAGGAGAATCTATAATCTCTGGAAGAAGGGTCAGGTAATGTGGGACAACTCTAAGGATGTTGTGAGGTTATGTAGGGAGAAAATTAGAAGGGCCAAAGCCCAACTAGAATTTGATTTGGCTGCTACAGTTAAAGACAACAAAAAGAGTTTCTATAAATACACTGGCAGCAAAAGGAGGGTCAAGGAGTGTCTCCATCATTGGTTGAATGCAGAGAGTAGTATAGTGACAGGGATGAGAAAAAGGCAGAGGCACTTAATGCCTTTTTTGTCTTAAATATCAGGGCCAGTTGTTCTCAGGATACCCATCTCCCAGAGGTGGAACTTGGTGATGGGGACATAAGCAAAGCCCCTGTAATCCATGAGGATATGACTAGTTGTAGGAGAAGGGAATACAGGTGACCTCATCCCTGATGAGTCACAGCTATATCCAATAAAGATAAGTGTGATAAAAGGGAGTGAGTTAGCTGCTGAGGGGGAATCATGAAGATCATGAAGGAGGAGGAACCTTGAGGTAGAGGGAACAAGAGGATCATGAAGAAGAAGGATTCTGAGTAGAGAGAATCCCTGCTATGAGGTCAGTCTGGGTCTGCAGTCAGAGTCTGTTGTTGGAACTTGCAGTCACAGTCTAGCCAGGTAAAAGCCTGCAGTCAGAGTCTGTAAACTAATCCATGCAGTCAGAGTTTAGCAAGAAATAACCAACAGTCAGAGGCTGCTAAGGGAACCAACAGCAGGAGCTTGCTGCAGCCAGGGCCAGTGAATTGTTGGAGTCAGGATGGCTGAGCTGTAAAGAGGAATAAACCAGGATCCTTTTCATGCTGTGATAGGAAGTCTGTGTCTTGGCTCATTTCTACCCTCTAACAAGAGGGTTGCTGCAACAATCAGTGACCTGCTGTACCAATTAGGCACAAGTCTGTGGGCCCTGATGGGATCCACACCAGAGTGCTCAGCCACAGACTCTCAGGATGCAGCACAAAAATACTGGAAAGATCCACCTACAAAAGCAACATTTTCCTTCGCAGTGGCAGGCAGCAGGTAGCAGGCCATGGCTGCAAGACCCTCACTCCCACCTGATTAAGAAACTCAAACCAGTTTCTCAGGAGAATCAGGGAACCCAGTTCATTTCCAACTACAGATAACTTAGCAAAAACTTTTCTAAATCTTTCCCCAGCAAAGACAAAACCACTCATGAAAAGTGTATATTCTTCTAAGCCCCTTAAAATCAAAAAAAGGAAGAAAAGGAGAAAAGAACTAAAGTAAGTTGAGCCTCTTGTTAACAAATCTAGAATAATTTCTTGCAAAATGTGCCTAGCTATGAACTATGTTTTGTGGTGTCTAGAGCTGGAAGCCTTTGTACTTAAGGCAGCTGCATCAGGAGAAGATGAGCTAATCTCAGTGATAACAGCACTCTGCCATTTCCCACAAGTTTTTTTCCCCAAACTCCTGTTTCTGTTCTACTCTGGTAGTGGATTAAAAAAATAAAACAAACCACTCTCAAAACAAAGATATTTCTAGCAAAGCCTCAACAGCTGAATTTGGATGGAATGAGCCAACAGATGTGATTCATGTTTCTTGTTTTGAAGTTGACCTGTGGGAACCTGGCACTTCTTTGTTTCCAGCATAGATAAACCTTTATGGAACAGTGAAGCATTGGCAAAGCAAAACCACTGATGGGGTAAATTGGCAGGAATTTGGGGGCGATATATTTGCCCCTCGGGCTGCCAGTCTCCACAAGAGCCTGGCAGTCACAATCCTACATCCATCAACCTGTTTTTTTAAACCCTGTGGACAGCTCAGAAACCTCACACCCACCTTCTTCTGAGCCCTAGAGCTGGTGTGTGGCACCTTAGCAAAAGAACCCTTCCATGAGGGATGCTGTCTGAGCTTCTGGGAAGCCACAATGATACCTCTCTGAGGGGACAGCACAGTGCCAGTGACTGGGATCTCCTTGCTGGTGAGATTTTGACAAGTTTAATGCTGGTTACAGTCAGTTGTAAAAGAATCTCTCCTGGTTCTGCTGTTCATCTGTAGCCTGTGGGAGGGATCCTGTGAGCCCTCATCATCATAAGGAAAAGCCCTGCCTGTTCCCAGTGCTGGGAAAACACTTTCATGGAGCCACAGAGTTTTAAACCACATTCAGATGAACAGAAATAAAGCAGACTGCTTGGCAAGGCAGCAAGTTTACCCTTCACACAGAGAGGCCCTGAGTTTCTACCCCCAGGAGGTCTTTGTAGGTAGGTACAAAGCAGCACCAGTTCCCCTGAGAGTGAAACCCTGTCCTCTGAAGTCTGCTGAGAGCTGCTTTGTGGTCCACTGCATTTGAGCAAGAACAAGGGTTCGGCTTCCACCAAGACAGAAGGGAGCATTACACAAAGAGAAAGCCTTGACTGACAACAGCAAAACAACCTGGAGACTCCAACCCTGTTGGAACAAGCAGTAGGGACTTCAAACCATATAATGAGGCAACTTTGGCAGTATTTCCAGCAGTCACAACACGTCTCTCAAAGCAGGTACTGGCTGGTAGCTAATGATGAGAAAGACTCGGGTATTTGTCCCTTCCTGCATTGGTTAGGTAACAAGTCGGTGCCTGGTATTTTTCAGATCAGAAATCATCATCAGGAATCCTGATAGCTTCTTTTTATGGGGGTTGGTGCTTTGAGGTTGTTTTTCTGCTTGGCTTGAGCTGAGCCATGCAACCCTAATTTTTTATGCCAGCTGGCTTTGCATGGCAGTGGGTACCACAGTCCTCCTGCCCCAGGTCCTAGCTGGCTGCAAACAGCCTCAGTGTGTGCACTGCAAATTGAATTTCAGCCTACATTCCTGAAGCCACCAACTCCTTAACAGGCACTTCTGAACATCTGTGCACAGCTGTGTGACAGCAGTGACAGAGGGCAGCTCCCTGACTGTCAGAGCAGCCTCCCCTCCTGCCAAGGGGGCCACCAGGGGAGGCACCCCAGACTGCCTGTACCTGCCCCAACAGCAGACTTCTGCTTTGTGTCTGGACCTGCCCTGCCTGCAAGTCCTGGCAGCACACCTGAGCTGCAGTTTCATAGGCAGAGAGCAAACAGACAATCCATTTAAAGGCAGTGGTGGAAAGCAGATGGAAAACTTCATAGCATCCGCCTCCTGCATCCTCAGCACTGCCACTAGCTACAAAAAGGCTGCTGGGACGCACAGGTAGAGATGGGATGTGGGTAGTGGTGCCCTGTTAGGGAGCAGGGCAAACCCAGGGCCAGCTCTGGGTGCAAGTGTGAGGTCAAAGCAGGAGCCCAGCCAGTAGGGTGCACCAGGGCATCACTGCCTGCTCCCCCAGAGCAAAAAGAGAGACAGCTTTTTCTGCTGGCACAGCACCAAGACCAGCCAGGCAGCTTCAACGAGTTGGCAGTCAAGTAGGATGCCTTTTTCCAGACATCCCTAAGTCTTGCCCACATAAAACCCACTCCAGAAAGGACCAGCTGGATCCCTCAATCTGCCAAGTGCAGGTAGAGCAAAGGTTCTTTCCGTCCTTTCAAACTCTTCTCAACTGTTGTCTTCCTTTGCCCTCCAGCAGGAAGTTTTGGCTGCTGCAGAAATACATTTATCTGCATGGCTTCATGATTTTTGTGCACAACACAGACATCACTGTGAGAGGTCTGGGAAACAACCAAGGACAAGGTCAAGGCAAATTCTGCAGGGCTGAGAACGTGCTTATTCCTTTTGTTATTTAATATCAAAAAAAGATCCAACAGGATGTGCACAACAAGTCTTCCCTTTCCAGCTCCACTTGAACAAAAAAAATTTAAAAATCCCAAGAGCAATCAAACACAGCTAGGACCCACTGCTGGAAACATATGTTTCTGGATCTCTTCTTAGATGCTATCTTGAAAGGCTGCTCTCTCTTGGACTGAAAGGATGTGTGAGAGCATGTAGACACCTCAGCCCATCTACCACAAACAGGAAGCCCAAGTGCTCTGTCACCCAAGGACTTCTTTCTGGGCAAAAACTGTCACAAAAAATGACTGATCCTGCCTGTTTGTGGTCTCCCTGTGCTGGATCCCACCCTAGATAGTGCCTTAAGGAGATTGCATCTGTTTGTGGTGGGAAATGGCAAAAACCAGAACTTCCACTATTTAACTACCACAATATTCAGGTCCTTCTAGAAACCTAGAAAAGTCCCATCTCCTTTCTGGAAACATACTGGAAAAGGTTCTGCCTGGTCAGGCTGATGGGATGGATGTTCTCTCCTGTCAGTATTTCAAAATCCGTGCGATGATTACAACTCCCCACCCTTCCTCCAATGCTCCTAATTGTCTGGAGGCCCTGAGGGATACAGAAATACTTCCAATATCTAGCACGGTTGTGGGATGAGTCCCTGCCTCTGCTGCAAGCCACAGAGCAGTGCATATCACCAGAAGGCCACGGCACAAGGAAGGTTCATGCAGCTGAGGGAAATCTCTGAAGTTGCGACACCACTGCTGAGCAGTCCATCCTGCTCCCTTCCCTGGTCAGAGCTCTCCCAGCAGCGGGAGCCAAAAGAAGAACAGGTCCCCTGAATGATGGAGGACAGAACATTTTGCCAGTTGCTCTGCACCACATGCTCCAGTGAAATTCTTAAACAGGTGTTAACAGCCTGCACAGGTGTCTTGCTACAGATCTGCACACCTGAAGAGACCTTCTCCAAGGAAGGGGTGCAGTTTGTGCATGGAATGGCTGTCCCACTCTGAGACCCTTCTTCAGCAAAGCTGCTGCTGTGAGGATCAGAGGACAGGAGAGGTCTTGTGGGACCTGTTGGAGGCTGCCAGGTCAGTGGCCTTCCAACATCCCCTGCCAGTGGCTCATGTTTGCATTGACCTCATCAAACTCTGTCTCCATAGTCTGGATCAAAGCCCCACCAGGCCAAATCAGCATCCAGTCTGGGACAGACACCAGGAAGTGCAGCCAAGAGTTGGGAGAGTATCTTACAAGTATCAATACCTGCTTTGCAATGAACTCCCCTATTACTTTGGGCAAGACAAGTGAGCACACAGCCTTCTTCTCCAGTACGCACCTGAAGCATGACATCTTCCAAACCTATCTGCTCACTTGTCTGGGCTGGCAAAGCCAAGAAGCAGCATGCTGAGGCCACTGGGCAGGAAAAGCTCCTTCCAAATACTAGACAGAGGCACAGACTGAGGTCATTCTCATCTCATTCCACATTGCCCTGAAGACTGAAATTCCTTCCCTCCAAGAGTTAATACTGTACCACACTGTTTCTGGCTAATATGTAAGCCTAATGTTTTGGACAAGGTTTGTGAAAAGCCACACAGGGCATTTAATGGGCGACATCAAAGTGTATAACCCAATCCTCACCCAGTCTTTCATGCCTGCCTTGGGAGTTTCAGAAACATTTTTTTGCAAACATACTTGGCCTCAGTTATGAGAAGCAAAGAGAAGGAGGAGGTGGAGGTTGTGACCTGCACATACTGTGTTTATGAGAACACTCCTCCACCAAAACAGCACTGGCGCTGCAATCTTGTCCTTGAGATGTTTGGTATACGGTTTGCACGCTATGTCTTACCCCTCCCTCCCTCCCACCCAGCAAAAACCACTCTCAGAGGCCAGAATTTCTAGTAGAGGCTCCACAGCAGAGCAATTTCTTCCTTGAGCACTATCCCTAAGAAAAAGCTTGGGATGAATCAAGCTCCTGGTCAGAAACGCTGCAAGTGCAAACCGCTATGTGCAGCTCACAGGAAAGTCACTGATCGTTTTCATTGTGAACCAAAGCAAGCCAGTGAACGTTGGCTCTGAATTTCTGTGGCTTTCACATCCATGTAATCATTTCCTTTCCTCTCTGCTTCCAACCATCCTGGGCAGAACACTCCTCTGGACAGCTCACCCCTTTTGTTCTACCTCACAGCAGTCCCGATTTCAAGCTTTAGGCAAAGTATGAAAAGTGAGGGCGTGTAGTTCCAGCACCGCTGGAAGCTAAGAGTGAGTGCCCAAGTTCCTCTGCGTTTCTGGGGCTGGTCCGAAGCCTTACTCCAAGTTCAGGCAGCGCCATCCGACTGGGACTCTCCAGTCCATTTAAGGTGGGTCTGAAATCACGTCCATTTTACAAAGAAGCACCCCGATGGGATAAGACGGCAGGAGGAGCACTCGGGAGGCGCGGCGCTTCCCCCGCGAAGCCGGGCAGCAGAGCGGACATCCCCGTCCCGCACCCCGCCCGCCCCGCTCCCCGCCCCGCACCTTGCTCGCAGGCTCCCTTGCTGCGCTGGCTGATGGCGGGCTCGCCGCGGCTCTGTGCGCGCAGGCTGGCGGCGCGGAGCTGGCAGCCGCTGCCGTAGGTCAGCCCGTCGCTGCCGCACACCGGGTAGCGGCTCTTGCAGAGGCACACGCCGGGCGGGCCGGCGGCGGGGGGAACCGGGCCGCCCTTCGCCTTGCGGCGCTGGCGGCTCTTCACGCACTCGAGGCCGGGGGCGCAGCGTCCCCCCGCCGCGCCGCCGCCGCCGCACGCCTCGCCCTCGCCGCGCCCGCACTGCCAGCAGCAGCCGCAGCCGTCCCGCACCCGGCCCAGCGGGCAGCCCCGCGCCGGCAGCGCCGGGCACCGCGCCGGATCGCACGGCCCGCAGCCGCCCGCCGCCACCGCCGCCGTGCCCGGGGCGGGCAGCGCCAGCGCCGCCAGCAGCAGCGGCAGCAGCAGCAGCGGCATCGCGGAGGGCGGCATGGCGGCACGGCGCCGCCCGCCCGCGGCAGCCGCTTAAGCCGCGGCGGGGAAACCCCTCCCCGGCGGCGCCGCCCCGGCCCCGGTCACGGCCACGGTCACGGCAGCGGGGCACCGCCGCCATCCCGCGGCCGCCGAACACTCCGCGCCGCCGGCCGGGCCCGTCGTGCGCCGTCCCTGCCGCCTGTCCCGCGCTCAGCTCCGGCATCGCGTCTGTTCCCTCTTCTTCTCCCGGCAGAAAGTGATCTGTGGGAGCGGGTGACAGCCGGCTGAACAAGAGCCAGCCGTGCTCAGGGGGGCAGGAAGGCCAGTGGCATCCTGGCCTGGGTCAGTAAGTGTGGGCAGCAGGAGCAGGGCAGTGATTGTCCCCCTGCACTCGGCACCTGGAGTGCTGTGTTCAGTTCTGGGCCCCTGACTACAAGAGGGACACTGAGGTGCTGGAGCATGTCCAGAGAAGGGCAGCAAGGCTCGTGAAAGGTCTATCGAGAACATGTCTTATGAGGAGGGGCTGTGGGATCTGGGTTTGTTTAGAAGGTTCAGAGGGCACCTCATCGCTCTCTACAACTCCCTGAAAGGAGGCTGTAGTGAGGTGGGAGGTCTGTCTCTTCTGCCGTGCCTGCGGTGAGAGAATGAGAGGAAAAGGCTTTAAGCTGGGGCATAGGAAGTTCAGACTAGATATCTGAAACATTTTTCACTGTTAGGGTGGTCAGGCACTGGAATAGGTTGCCCTGGGAGGTGGTGGAGTTACCATCCCTGAAGGTGTTTAAAAGGCATCTGGATCTGGTGCTGAGTGATGATTTAGTGGTTTAGGGGTTACAGTGATAGTGATGGGTGGATGGTTGAGCTTGATGATCTTAAAGGTCTCTTCCAACAGTGATGGTTCTGTGATTCTTGCCACTCATCCATGCTCAGCTCATAGCCACTGGCTGTGGGGGAATGCAGAGGTGCTGATGAGCCTGTCAGATTCCTTCAGGAGTCAAGGTAAGGAAGAAAATGAGAGCTGTCTGGTTTCTGCAGTCCATACTTGGGACAACATTGTTTTCTGCTGCCTTCTTTTACCTTAGCTTGTGGCTCCTGCCCTGGAATGGCTCCTGAACTGTCTCCTAGAGTGGAGGGCTGTTGCCACCAGCAGAAACTGGGAATATTCCTCAGGCAGCACTGGACAATGTTGATGTCAAAACAGTGTCCTGAAAGTGCCAAACCTAAGGCACCACAATGCTGATAAAGCCCTCAGGCAGGGGCAGCAGGGCAGCACATTCCCTGCCCTCATGCCTGCCTGTGCCTGCGGGAGATGATGCTGAGCCTTGGTTCTGCCAGGGCCTGTGCAGTGGCTGCTGCCTTGGCACTCCGGGGAGGAGAAGGGCAGAGGTGTTGGTGTCCATGCTGTGATACCGAGGGATTTGGCACTGTCCCGTTTGGGTTGCCAGGGGCTGAGCCCTGCTGGGTAGCCCCCAGGTCACCGTGTCCCTTCCCATGGAGAGAGCAGCTGGAGCTGTAACTCAGGCCAGCTGGGAGGGGCTGCAAGTTCCCCATGCTCCCAACTCTGCTCAAGGGGGCATTGACCCACTCATGCCTGTTCAGCTGCTGACACTGTGGGAACAGGCTCCCACCACATACTTCCTTGGCTCCCTGGGGCTCAGCATGAGACATTCCTCCATTTCTCCTGGGATCATGGTATCTGCCTACATGTCCTTGGATTTCTCCATTCCTCTCACTCTGGAAGTGCTCCGTGCTGTTTTTCTGGGAGAAGGGCTGCCCTCATAAGCAAGCAGCATCCCAGACCCAAGGCGTTTTACCCATTTTGGTTGTTGCTGTGCTGTGTTTTGCTTTGGTTTGGGTTTTATGGGCAATTCACTAGAGGAGTGATGGAAAGGAGTAAAATGTACAGATGGACACACCTGTCAGTTCCAGCTGCACAAACCACTTTGCACAGTTCGCCTCTTTTCGTTGTCTCCTGCCAGTTGCCACACATCTCCCTCACAGGCCCCTAGATTTCCTGTTCATCAGAGTATCACAAGCCCAGATACTCCTGGGCAGAGAACCACAGGGAGTTTAATGAACCTGCAGTAGCTTACCAGAGCAAGCCTTTCTGACATGAAATCACTTACAGCAGTCCACTTGGTGGGAGGAAGAATGTAGCTCTGAAAGGAGGACATCAGCACGTTTTCTTTCCTTTCGATTTCTGCCTGGAATTCCCCTCGAATCTCTGTCCATGCCAGGCGGGAGGCAGTGCTTGGAGCAGTTTTTCCTCACAGGAAGGAGTCCTTAGTTCATGCTTTGGTGCAGAAGGACCTCTAGTGTCCCTTCCCGGCTGATGCTTTGGCGTCACTGTTCGAGCTTGGTATTTCTTGATCTGGAGACCTTTCTATGTACTGTGGAAGGAGATAGGATCCTCAAAGTGCATGTAGGGAAGTGGCTGGGAGAGATAAGGCTGGGTTGCTCCTTCCTGGGCAGAAGTCAATTACTGAATGCCCCAGCCTCACCTTGCTTTGCTTCTATGGCTCCTCCACATCCTTTTTTTCTTCACTTCTGGGACCTCCGGGTGCCTCTTTGTGCACCACAGGCTGCTCCATTTAAATACGTTACATTAGATGCTCCGATGCTCACTCAGTAATGCATTTTCCACTGAATTTCAGTGAACACCAGTGTAAATCTGTAGGTTCATGTTGTGCTTGGGACTTTTGTAGAGTGCTCCACCAAAATCTCTGCTTAGTGTTCAGCAGCATAAAATTCTCATAAACAGATTGAATTTAATTCATAACTGGCAGCTATTAGGAATACAACAGAAGTGATCTTTTGTGTTTTGATCTGTTTCATCTTTCACACAGGTATCCCCTATTTCATCACCAAGATTGTCCTGCATGCATCACTCAGTGAGACAGTGTGGGAAGTGGGGCAGGCAGGATGGTCTTTCTGGGGCGGAGGAAGCTCGCAGGGTCTTTGAAGGTGGGGGAGATTTAGCAGAGGCTATGTAAGAATAGAAGCAGATGGCTTTTAGATGTTGATGTATTTGCAAACCGAGCGTTTCACTTGCGGTTTGACTTCCCCCAGCCAAGCAGCCCCTCTGGGTTTGCGTGGGCTCTTAGTTGGGATACAGCTGAGCAGCAGAGTAGGTCTCTCGACTCTCCACAGGATGGACACGGGCGGGTCACTCTCCGAAGTGAACAATAAAGTCGAAGGGCGCATTGTCCCCATGGAAGAAGACCCCGGCATCCCTGCACCCGCCTTCTGTTTTGCCCTCTCCTCCCACCCGGGCAGCAGCAGCAGCTCCGCAGGCTGAGGAGAGCCGAGAAGCCACCGGAGCCCCGTAGCTCACGCCTTTTCACCGCAGGAGTCAAGAGTTTCCCAGCTCCGGGCTCCCCAGGTATCGGGAATCCCTCCCGCTCCTCCTCCCGCTGCCGCAGCCCCTGATGAGTTTCGGTTTCCATTTCCCCGGTGAGGCGTTCCCGACGCTGCCCGGGCACTCCCGAGCTGTCGGCGGGCGAGGGATGCCGACGGGAGGGCGGCAGCGGGGCCGGCGGCAGCGGGGCCGGGGGAGCGGCACGGGAGGTACGGAGCGGCGGGAGCGGCGCGGTCGGGAGTAGGCTGGGAGACCCCCGGGGATGGGTCCGTGCAGGTGGAACCGCTGAAACTGCAATAATCTGCTGTGCGGCCCCTCGGGACGGGGCATGAGGGGCTTTAAACGTGTCCCAGTGCGCAGCACTCGGAGCGGGGGGGACTGGAAGGAGGAAGACTAGGGAATAGACAGGGATTTTCCTCTCTAGTTCCATGTCTGATGTGTGAGAAGAGTGGACAGCGAATCTCCCAGAGGTGTTAGGTAAATTAGGGCAGGCTTTGCTGATGACCACCCTTTACTCTTGGACATCCTGGCCTCAGACACTTGTGCTGGAGCAGAACTACGTGCAAGTACCTGAGTCCCTGGTGCCTCTAGGTATGGGAGAGCATCTCTAGCATGGGAGAGCATCTGCAGTCCCTCAGCTGTAGACAAGGAGGTACTTCCTTCTGCTGTAAAGAGGCAATGAGTGAATTTTCTGTCATTGCTTCTCCAGCACCTTGTAAAGTGCTTGACTTGAAGACATCCTATCCCCAAGGCTGTGAGAAGTCTGGGGTAGCCAGATGCCTCAGGAAGTGCTTTGTCTCCATCAGACACTCTTCACAGGTGTACAAGAGCAACAGACTGCTTCTGCTGATGTTTCACTGGTTGTCTTGGGAGCTGGTGGCACAGCAGCCTAAGAGATGGAGAAAAGTCCTTTGGCGTAGAGTCATCCAGCATGAAACAAACCAGTGGGTAGGCAGGACACTGAAACCCTAAGGGGCCTGAGCAAACAAGTCACACACACTTGTCTCACTTTCTCCTGAGAAGAGAAGCTCTTGCTGAAAGCAGTAGCACACTGATGGGAAGGGGGCCGAGGCGCCTGCTGCCATAGCATGACTGTTGTGTCTGTCTGTGTGCCCTGCAGAGCACGAACAGTCACAGAGGAATGAGGAGGTGCGGTGCTCAAACCATGATGCAACACATGAGCTCATTCTCTTCCCTAACGGGAAGCTTTCGGAACGCTGGGCTACAGCTTCAGCAAACTACCCCAAGACAAGGTAAGAAGATTTCAAAGGACAGAGGTATGGATGGCAATGGTCAGAAAATGCAGCCTGCTTTCCCCCAAGGTAATATCCAAGAGTCTGAGGCACGTTCATGTTGTAGAGAGGGAACTGGAACACATACCTTCCTCATACTCAAAACTTTATCTTCTTTTTTAACCCAGCCAGAAGTGCACAGATTTTGAGGATGATACCAAGATGTGAGCTGCTTGGGATGCACATGAGACAGGTTTCTCTCAAACTCAGTAAGAATCAGTAGAACATACTGGAGCAATGCAGATGGCTTGAAAATCACCCATGGCTTGGGAAAACTGCAGGTGAAAGACACAAGCATGTCTGAACCTTACCACCTTCTGAGGAAGCTGTGAGGGTAACCATCATCTACAAATGGCCCAGCAGTTTGCTGTGTGACCTTCTTGCCCAGGGCAAGATAACAGAATCAGGCTGAGCATGGTTCTTTTCCAGCTTCTTGTGGAGCAAACCACAATGAAGTCAGTTGGCCCTGCTACAGCAGGTCAGCATAAGAGAACGGTGAATCAGCTTACAGGTGACCTATTTTTTCCCACATATTTCCTGCTAAAAGTGATAGGGCTTGATGAGCAGAGGATCTTTGTCCTTTACTTTGTCTCACAGCACAGCATCTATTTATTTTGATTTTTTTCCTTATTTTTGTAGGCTGGTGCAAGAAATAAAACACCAAAATATTGTTCAAATAGCATGTGGGGACCAGCATGCCATGGCACTATCCAGAGGTAACCTCTTTCAAGAACACTTTTCCTCCAATCAGGAGTCATGCTTGCTCTGAGAAGGCAGTGTTTGTACTACTTGCAGTAGTTGGTGACACTGTTATAGAGTAATGAGCAGTGGGGACACAAAGTGCACTGGCTGTCAGTGCTGCTCCCTCCTCCCATCACCCAGAGACCTGCATCTGTCTCTCTCCAGTTCCTGAGCACTGCCCCTCCACAAAGGTGTGTGTTGAGGAGAGCAGATGTGGCTGCCCCAGTCTATGGTCACCAGACCTTCTCTTTCTTAAGTTGTAACACATTTCTGGTTGGGAACTTCTTTGCAAGTATGACTTTAAGGGCTTTTATTCTTGCAGTGCTGAGTCACATGGCAACATGGGACTGTCCCAAAGAGGTCAGAAGAAAACTAATTTGGCCACACATGATGGTCTTGCCTTGGAGCTAGGTCGCTGAAAACAGTCAGTTTTGCTCTGACTCCCAAAGTGCAAATACTCAAGGGAAGCAGTGAGGCTGAGCTGTTTTCTTTTGTTCTGTGTGTGAAGGGGGTGAGCTCTTCACCTGGGGCCAGAACAACCATGGACAGCTTGGAGTGGGGAGCCAAACCACGCTTATTCCCAAACCACAGCTGGTGGAAAGACTAAAGGGCATCCCAATCGCTCAAATTGCTGCTGGAGTAGCTCACAGCACCACTGTGTCACTCTCTGGAGCTGTGTACTCCTGGGGAAAGAACAGTTTTGGACAGCTGGGACTCGGAGACACGAAAGGTAAGGAAGGAGAGCACCAGGAGGGTGTTTTGCTGGTCAGTGAGCTCACCAAATTGTTCCTCAGTATTGTTAAGCTCCTGTGGAGCAGCAGTGGACAGTAGAGTCTTTTGAATAAAGTATACCTGGGTATGTTCTTTGTTTCCTGACCAGGAAAGACATTCAGGAACATGGTATTTAGGGGTTGTTTTTTTATAGAGAACTTGCAATCATTTTATGTGGCTAATTGGATAGTGTGAGCTCTTAAAATCTCTGAGGTCTTAGAGGTCTATTTCCGCTCCTGTCTCCTCTCCAGGAAATCTTGGGTGAAAGGAATTAATTTTATATTTCTTAATATTCTTTAATTCTCTGTAAACACAAAGTGAAAAAAGAATTTAAATCACCTCTTGTCTTCAAACTTAGAATGCTAGAGAAGAGTTGCTCTAGACAGTCAGAACATCTAATCTGAATGTGTCCACACCCTTGAGAATCAGATATTTTGAAGCCAAGTGCCATTTGGCAAGCAGATATGAAACTATTGCATTTTGTTTCAGACCAAAGTAAATGAAAATAAAGTAATATGAAAAAGACAGAATTATGAGAAAGAGTATGTTATACTGGAGAGGAAACAACCCAAACCCAAGCTGTAATTGCATTAATTGCTGTAAGAGAGGGCTGAAAAGCACTTAATCCTCCTGTTTCCTAATTTTTTCCGTATATGAGACCCTCCAGTCCTCTTTCAATTTAGCAGTATTATCTTCTTTCCAGACAGGGACTGCCCAACATATGTTGGAGCTTTAGAGCACTGGAAGACTGTATTTATCTCATGTGGGGCAGATCATACTGCAGTTCTCTCCAAGGTGAGTCTGAAATGGAAAGATGGAAATGGAAAGGTTTTTCTCATCTTGTGAGAAAAGATACGCTGCTAAAAGTCAACATGGAGAAATTGGGATGGTAATGCCTGCCTCCACCTAAGCCTGAAGACGATTCCCAAGGGATGTTATCTAAGATATTGGGAAAACCGATCTTTTCTCATATTCCTGTCACCTGCATGCAATCTTTTGCAGGGATATGGTGAATGGGAATCCTGAGGCAAAGAGTTCAGAGAGGTTCAATTCTCAGTACTTTTTGAAAATCTTTTTTTAATAGTACATTGGGAATTTCAGAAGAAGTGAATGATATCTAATTCACTAGGGTTTACTCATACAAGTAAAAATCTTAAGCAACAGGGAGTTATTCTCAAGAATTAAATTGCTTTTCTCAGGAGCTAAATGATTTGGATTTTACAGTGTGTTATCCAGCTTGATGCAAAGTGAACCCTCCTCATGTTTGAATCAGGGATGTTTTGAATCAAGCCCCATATAACATGTGTCTTGCTGGCTTCTCATTCTTGGTTGTGACCATTTGATTGTTGTTAATAATGCAGTGATCCTGTTGTTTGTTTCTTCGTTTCAAGGAGGGGTTGGTGTGCACCTTTGGAGCAGGAGGGTCTGGCCAGCTGGGTCACAACTCCACCCGGAATGAACTCCTGCCTCGTGTGGTGGCTGAGCTCTGGGGAGCAAGGGTTTCACACATTGCCTGTGGCAGGTGAGAAGTGTCAATGACTTGTCTTCTAAGGTCAATGCCTTAGGGGAATCACTGAAGAACAGTAGGGAAGAGAGTCACCAAGATGTTCAAATCCCTGTATCACAACAGGTCAGCACTGTCAGAGTGTCCATCCACTGTTCAAGTATAAGCCACCCTCTTGCCAGAGCCCTGGTGAGAGCAGAATCCTCAATCCCTGGTGAGCAGTGGGAGAGAGCTGCAAAAACCACCAGAAGTCCTTGGTTTTTTTTCTCCTTTAATAAACAAAGTACTGGGTTCCAAAGGCCAAAGGACTGGCAAAAGCCTGCATCAGGAAAGTCATGGAATTCCCATCCAGACTGACAAGCATACACTCTTAATAAGAATTGAAGAGCAGTGGTAATGACCCAGTTTCACTTTGCCCTTCTGGAACTGGGCCAGAAAAAGTCTCCTGACAACTCACCTGGGCTTGGTATCTAGCTCAGCAGCACAGAAGTGGCATGTTTGAAAATGGAAGAGTGCAAGCATGGCATAACACTATTTTTGTATGTGGAACCAAGATAAATCACAAACATTAGAGGATAGTATAGGAAATCTGAGACCATATGTGTCTTTATTGCTGAATGCTTACCCCATGAAGAGTTCTAACACTTTGGTTAAAGGGATTCTTTATCTGGACTGTCAGGACTTTAAAAAGCAAGCTTCAGGTCTACACTCTGAAAACGTATTTGTGAATTTTGTTCTGTTTTGCCCTGTGGTTTTCGCTTATTATGACTTTTTTTTCCCTGAACAGACAACACACTCTGGTCTATGTCTCTTCCTTGGATAAATTCTATTTCTTTGGTTCTGATGATGAAGGGCAACTGGAAGATGAGAGGATGCCCAATCAGTTAATACCACTTCCCATCAATTTACCAGTGGATGCTGGAAAATCCTGCCACGGTAATGACCACTGCAGATGTATACAATCTGTATTTGTTTCTTCCATGGAGATGTTTGCTTTCTTGATTTCATGTTTACACTGAAAGGCAAATATTATGTCTCATGCTTGCTTGGCTATCCCAACAAATTCTACCAGGAATTATTCCATTTGCTGCTTGATTATCATGGGTAGTGGCCTCATAGACTCAAACTTTCAAGTAGATAACTACTATCTGAAGGGGTTTTTTACTGTTCCACTTTTGTGCACTCAACTCTCTGAAGATAATGACTGTCTCTTCAAATGTTCCTATGACAATCTTTTTGTTCCTTCACAGAAAAGGGTGCGTCAAAAAATGGGATCAAAATTACTGCAGGATTACACCAAAGTTTTGCCTGTTGCAAGGAGGAGAACAAGGTATGTGCACATTTGATCATAGCTTTTGATTTTACCACTGTCCACATTGCTGCTGGAAACATTTGTCTATTGCAGTTTTTTCTGTGCTTTACCTACCGACTAACTTGTATTGCAGTTATATATGTTCTGTGGTTAATGCATCTGGATCATGCTGGATGACCATTAATTTGTTCATTCTTAGGCTGAAATCTTCTTGTAATGATTGGACTGAAAAAAAAGAACCTCATCTGCTACAATTTTAATTTTGTCAATGTTTTCATGTATTTCACACAGAACACGTATTTGAATAGGATTGCCACTCTGGAGGATAAAGAAGTGGATGCATGGATTTCTAATTTTCAAGTTCATGAGAGCGTAAAAAAGTAAATCAGAAACTTGCTGTTTGGGTTTGGTTTTGGTTTTGGTTTTTTTTCCCCCCGATACATGATTTTCTCTAAAAATTATTATTCTTTGGAGGCTATTGTAGGAACTGTTGTTCAAGAATTTAGCCAAGGCACAACCTTGTACCTTGGCACAAAGTTGATGAGGAGCTGAAAATCAGTGAAAAACCCTGCCAGCAGAGCAAGGCCTTGTGCAAAAAGCCTAATCCAGAGTACCCAAACTGGAATGCTGCACCAGCATTTAAAAATTAGTGGTCACTTCTTTAATTATCTATTTTCAAAAGCAATACGTATACACTGCCCTGGGATGCCTTACACTTATAGTTTTTCTCAGGTTTTATATAGGAGGTTACTTTGTTAAAGTCTGGCTCCAGCTGCTGATTTGAGAATTTTGAAAGCTTGGCTAACTTGGAACTAAATGTTTCCCTGACCACTTTTAGAATGTTTTGGATCATGTGAAAAGTGGTGTTTGAGAGGGTGAAAGAGAGGGTTCTTTCCAGATCTCAGTAGGAAGGGGCTGACAGCAAATTGCTTGATAAAATAGCTGCTTCAATAAGAACAGAACCAGGAATACCAGGAGTGAGTAAGTCTGATGTCCCTTCAGGTTCTGGGAACCCAGCTTTTGTGCAGCAGTAAACTGATAGCTTGATGGATTTTTCTCTCCACGTGCTACAAAGATCATGTCATGGAGTGGGTTATCCCTCTCATGTTGCTGTGCCTTTTATTTTGCCTAAGAAATAAAAAGCAGCTGATGTTCTGACCTGTCAGGAGAAGAATCTCCATTATAGCACTCAGCAGAGTGGAGCACTGGCTGGCATGGGGCACTTGAGCAGGTTCCCTTACAAGGCCCAGGAGAGCAGAGGTGGCTTTCCAAAGATCAGGAACTCCTTGAGTACAATGTCTTCTGCAAAACTGACAGAGAAGTGGTGCTAAGAAAAGTTTTGTGTGGTCAGGTGCAGACACCCTTGTACAAGTTTTTTGTTCTTTCAGAGTTAAAAACCTGAAGTTGAAAGGACTGATTTTTTTCTTTTTTACTGTCAGGAATATTAGACTGATCTTTTCATCTGAGGCTTGCATCAATGGAAGCTTCCTGGACAAAAGGTAGGATGCACTGACTTAGACATAACAGAATATATTGGATGCATGTAATCTGACCAGAAAGTGTTATTTTATGTCACATATGTAGGAAAGATGGGTGTTATCTGAATTTGCAAGAGGCAAGTCTTTATTTTGCAAAGCTCAAGCTAATATTAAGATTTTTATAGCCCTGGTCCTACTGAAATGTGCTAGAGAAGCTCACATTTTAGAAGATTATCCTTTAGTGATATTTGGCAGATGACGATAATCCCTCCAGGCAATATTACAGTTCTCAGAGGATCCTTAATAGCCCCTTCTGGCACTGAAGCAGAAGTCATTTTAGAGTGAAATACAGGAGTCTACCATTAATAGTTCACAGCCACAAGACAGAAAAGACAGGATGTTAATCACATCACAAAACAGTGGCTTGTGTTGTCTATCTTCTTAGAACACATGAAATTATACCTATGGGAGCTGGGGCTGAAGTTTCCAAGTGTTTTCTGATATTGCAATGTTTCATTATTCAGTAGAAAAATTATTAATTTTTTTTCATATATATTGTGATAGAGGCAAACATTTCAAAACTTCCAAAGAAGTCTCAGGTGTAGACATGTCAGAAGTCAAAGGTTTTTATAAGAAGATCCGTAAAAACCCAACAGTCTACCAGGAGGTAAGGATTTGATATAAGGACACTCTCACTACACAGATACTGAGAAACTTAAGAATTTCATGCCAACCTAATTGCATTTTAACCCTTGTCTCTTTTTTTTCCCCTCTCAAGGTGCAAAAGGAGATTAGGAACTTACTGCCATCGTTGTCTTCCTCTCCCATCTCACCTGAAAATTTCAGAGTCTACTTGATCTTGCCTTTCCTTCTGCAGGAGGAGGATGGATACTCCTTCCAATCTCTGATTCTTCTGGCTCAAGCCATCATGAAGCTCCAGCCAGAGGGCCTGCAAACTCTTGGTAGTGTTTTATGATGATGGAACTGAATGATTTAAATGCTTGGTCATTTTCTGCTGCAGAACAAGTGTCATTATCACTGACGTAATGTGTTCCAGAGCTTGAAATAATTGCTTTTGATAGACAGAGAAACATGGGGACTATGCAGCAAGGCACAAGAATTTAAAAAATTCTATCTGAGGTTTAATAGTTTTTGTAGTGCAAGCTTAAACTTTTTTTGTTTAATCCATTGGATAAAAAGAGCAGCTTCATCCACAAATTGCAGTGATTTGTACATTACCTGTGACCTCAGTAGCCATTTTCTTTACAGAATGCCTATGGTCAAATCTAGAAACATCCTTTTTCAAGAAGCTGGTTAATCTGTATCAGACGGTTTCCCAGCAAATTCTGTTTGAAGTTCTCCTGAGCTTCATAGCCAGGGGGCCAGCCCGCCTCTTCAACCTGGAACCAGCGGAAACTTGGCCTCTGCAAATACTGCAGATACTTTACCAGGTGAGAAAGTGCTTGGATCCCGATTAGACAGGGTGTCTCCATGTAGTTTAGAGTATTTTAATACTTCTCATTTGTTGAATTCTCTGGGTTTGACACTGCTTCAGGAATCTCTTCGGCTCCACACTAGCAAAGTTTTGAAGGATTCCTGCTCAAGTTGTGTAAACTGACCCTCTGCAGAAATTAAGAGATAAAGCATGTTATAGCCCCTGGCAGGGGGAAGAATGCTTTCAGTGGTGTCAGAAAGTGCATCCATTGATGCCTACACAGCTATGGATGTGGTGTCCTCTATGTAACATGCCCATTCCCCTTTCTGCTGGTGAGACCCCTCACCCCAGTACCTGCTCAGAGCATTTAGATACAGCCTGTCTGCTTGGCACATTGCGGCTGCCACAGTAATGCTCTGTGATGCTTTAAGAGCCTGTTAACCTGACAAATTCTTTGGGACAACAGCATTAGAACCTCTTCAGCAGCACATGAACAAGGGAAACAAAGGAGGCAATAATTATGTTCTTCTGGACAACCATACTTTCTACTGTGGAGGTATTCAAAGTTTATGAAAGTCAAGAGCTCAAGCACACAGTATAAATCAGAGAGACTTGTTAAATTTTGTTCAGACTTGAATTTGGCTGAAGATGCAGAGTTGGGCCTTGAAGTTTAGACTCTTGAATCTGTATTTATGCAGATAAATAAGCTCAAAAATGCAGCAGCCCTACTCCTCTGTAAGTGATTACATGATTTGGAGCTTTAAATGTTCACTGTCCCCTGCAAGTATCATTTCCAAGCAACAAGTAGGAACATAAATAGGGAACCACAGAAACATGAAAGACACTCCAAGAGAAATAAACTTTTTCTGATGGAGTCCTGTTAAGGGATCTTAATTGTAAATGAAAATTGCTTTGCTGCTAGTTTATACCTGGCTTTCTAAGACTTCTCACTGTGGAGCACTGTGCTGCTTGTAGCACTTTAATCCCTTAACTTCTGTGCAGGGTCTCAGAGCCTTTTCTGAAGAAAGCCCTGTCAGTCCTGTCCTGCCAGACAGACACAGCTCACTAGTTCTGCTGCTGATATATTGTGTGTTTCAATGCAGGTGAACTCCAGAACTGGTTTCAAAGTACGTGAAAGCAACTTCCATGTACCTGAAGTAGGAGAGATTATCAACTTATGTTCATTCACCAATATAGTAGTAAGTATAAATCTTACCAGCAGTGCAAAACACTCTTTTTTCTTTTAATAGTTTTTATATATATATATGTGGAAGTCAACTCTAGAGACTAACCCAGCACATCTCAAAGACATTTCATTTTCCCTAGTCCTCCAATGCTCTAAATTATGCAAGCCCTTTACCATCCCAGTGTTTCAGCAGCTACAATAGAGCCTTTCCTGAGATGATCCCTGTTTCTGAGAGTTGGAGCTGTCCTCCAGCATCTTAAGCAGCTCTGTTTGCTTTGAACTAGTAATCACTGTGAAATAGCAGCATGAGGGATGGTTGCTATACTTCGTGTTATTCTGGATTTTATTATGTTTAATTAAGAGAAATACTTTGAGGTGTCTTTGAACTTTTATTTAGAAACCCTATTGAGCATTTCAGTGTACTTACATCTTAAAGCTGTGGTAATAAAAATAATCTGTGGCATTTCTTGATGACACAGAGTGAAAATTAGCTACCAAATGCAGTCAGTGTCAGAGAAAGCAGTATGAAATGGAAATGTGCATAGTAGGGGTTTCCTTTGGCAAAAAAAAAGTAAGCTTTCTGGCAACTTGGCTGGAATTTGTAGGGCAACTGCCTAATTCCTTCATAAGCTTTTGTTTGAGAACGTACCAATTTTGTACCAATTAACCAGAGTGAAGGAGGAGGTTTGAGAAACAGCATAGAATCAAAAGCCAATTAAGAAGTTGGCTTCATTACCTGAAGATGCTGCCTTATCACACTGGAGATGTGACAGTTTAAATTAGATTATTTTTAGACCACTATCTATTTTTGGTATTACATATAATAAACCTAGCAGTTTTTAAAAATAATATACCATAACCGGAGTATCCAGGACATTTTGGTTTAGCTGAATTATGGAAGATGCTGTTAAAGTCACTCTCTCTGTTTTATTCTTGAGGCACCACTGTAAACAAGTGTCTGTCTGCACAGAAAGGTTAGATGCCTCTCTCTGCTTCTCACTCACAGGAGTGTGTAGAAGCTGTTTTTAGGACATGAACCTCCATTAGTGCAGTGCTCATGCACTTGAGGGCTCATTTCAGAGACACGGGAGTTTGCCAGAGTACAGACTGGCAGTTCAGTCTGCACACATGTCCCTGAACTCTGGTTTCGCAAGGGAAAATCAGCATGTCTTTTCCTTTCTTCCTTGTCCTTTCAGGAAATCCTACAAAAGCTGAGCAAGTACCCATGCATCTTTGACAGGAATAACAAGATCCGTGTTCATAGTACAGAATGCAGTTCTCTGTCCAGGATCTCTACTGTAAGTGCAGTCAATTTTGTTACCAAGTAGAGGAGACAAACACACTGCTAACAGACTATTACTTCAATCCTCAGATACCCCTTATACAGATCCACGAGGAATGGAATTTTCGCGTCAGAAGACAATGCCTTCTGCAAGACATATGGAAAAATTTAAAATCCGCCTCAAACCAAGATTTCAGGAAGATGTTAACGGTAAGATACTAAATTGTATTACTTGTTAGCTCTAAGTACCTTGCTGCAGTGTTTCTTGATTTTCAGTGTTACTGAATATTGGTAGAAGGATTTCAGTATCCTCTGAGCATACAACAAAAGAACTGCTCATCAAATTATTACAAAATGTGTTCCATAGATGGTGTAGAGTAAATCTGGGGGGCCGTATTTTACATCCTTATTCCAGACAGCTTTGTTGTCACAAGTTAAATGAAACTGGCAGTGCTATTTACTGTGAGGTTGCTTTGGGGTAATAGAATAGAATTGTTCAGTTGTCAAAGTCCAGTACTGTTGCTGCTAGACTGACTTTTGAGACTTGATACTAGTACATTAAAACCCCAGAGTCTGGGGAACAAACTTGAGGGATCAGCAAGCAACACAGCCACCAAATGATATTTCTCTCATGGGGATGCTGTCTGAAGAGAAAGGAAGGACAGTGCTGGCCAGGGGGATGAGCATCTGATTACAATGCTGCTGTCTCCACGTGCCTTTAATCTATGGCTTCCACACTGATCCTAAGGTAGTGGCAGTTGTGTTTCCCACAGGAATTTTGATGCTGGCCCTGCCCTGCAAAAGCCATTAGCTGGCTGACGTGGGAACAGGACACCTATCCAGAGCAGAGTTCAGCTCAGGGACCACGTGCCCCACCTGTCACTACCACTGAAGTCTGGCACCACGCCTGTGCCACAGAAATCATGGACCTTGGTGCCTTATTGCCCAGTTCTGGTGCTTTCCAAGTGAGCTTTCTTGCCAACCAGAGCTGTCAAAGCTTTTCTTTCCCATTTAATTAGAAGATTCACAATGGCTCCCAGAGCTATCTTTCCTTCCTGCTTCCTCACTACACCAGCTGAGAGAGGCATTTATTTACAGAGGCAGTGAGGGTGTGCTCTGTACTGTCCTCTAGATTTCGAGTCTCCATTGCCTGTAGCAGCTCTGACAAACAGCTGCCCTTAGCTCAAGTCAGCCTTTGGGCACACCTCTTGTGAGCACTGCCTTTCACACTGTGCATCACAGTATTATTTATCCAGCAGCAGCCTGAAAGATATAACTGCACTGTTAGTATCCCACAGCCTGGTGCAGCATTTACAACTTGGTACCTTATTTCTGCATTTTTCAGAGGTAAAGGACACGAATGTGTTTTGTGTTGCAGATAGAAACTACCCAAAATCAAAACATAAAAAGAAACCTTTTTCATTGTAACACTGACCTGCCCCCTTCACAGCTGTGTCCTGTTAGAAAGTTTTTCAGACAATACTGAGAACTTGGCACGTGGCACTCTAATTGTGGCCCTAGAAAGAAAAGATCTGCACATACAGACATGGGTATCATGCAAGAAAAAAATGTCTTCACTTGACTCATCTCAAGTTTTGTTATTAAACACCAGTCTGATGTAATTTTTGCTCTTCTGACAGTGAGATAAACATATTTCAGTACACATATCTATTTAAAAACCCCCAAAGCTCTCAAAGAGAGATTCATATCATTTCATGTTTTAATTTTAATTTAGTTTATTCAGTCAGGGTACAGTTTTTCCTCATGAAAACTAAGGTTTTAATTAGTGCCACTACAAATGCACAGCACTCTTGAAGGGACAAAACAGAGGGAATTAGTGCTTCTTATTACTCCTACTCTTCATCTGCATTAGCAGTAGTTAACAATGGGCTGCTGCTTCATACAGTTCCAGATCCTACCAGGAAAATGATGCCAATCATTTTACAGTGCCAGAAGGAAATTCTCTCAAAGGAACTGCAATACTTGATGAGATTAAACAAATTACGTTGATTTAGAGAAGTCCAGGGGTTAGCAAAGGCATCATATTAGTTGTGCCTAAAAAGCTTAATCCCCATCCAGGTCCACAGGTGAAAGAAGACATAAACTGGCACTGTAACAGGAAGGAGGAGGCTGTAGAAACACAGGCTGGTTGTGCTGGTGCAGCCCTGGGGGAAGTTTTCGTCTACGCTGGCCGAGTAGAACAGGCCTGCCAGGGACAGGAGGGGTATGAGCACAGTCAGCGTGGGCAGGGAGGGCAGCATCCCTGCCGCGGCCATCGGGCCCCGTCACCGCCGTGCCCGGCGGCTCCTCAGGGCTGCTCCGAGCCCTCGGCCGGCGGCTCCTTGTGCGTCCTCCTGGCAGCCTCCGGAACCATGTTGGGGATGCCGTCGATGATGGGGTACGCGATGCCCAGCTCCTCGTTAATGAGCTCGTTCGTAGCTTCTTCGTACCTGGCCAGCCAAGCCGGGGAGGGAGGGGAGAAACATCCAAGCAAAAACATGAGGAGCAGTGACTACCCTGGGTTTGCCCAGGGCTCGGGCGCAGCACTCCCGCCCCAGCCTCACCTCAGCGGCCGCTTGGAGAGCGGGCACACCAGGAAGCGCAGCAGCGATGGCTCCAGCGGCTCCGGCCGCGCTGATCCCGAGCCCGGGCCTGATCCCGAGCCCTGCTCCCGCTCCTGCTGCCGGTGGCAGTGCCGGCGGTGCGCGGTGCCGCCCGGGGCCGCCCGCCGCAGCCGCAGCAGCAGGGCCGGGCCGCGCAGCATGGCCGCCGCTTCCGCCGCCCACAGCCCGCCCCGCGCCGCGCCCGCCCCGCCTCGGCGGCCTCGGGGCTCTGCGCGCGTTTCCGAGTGCAGAACAGATCAAGGTTATCTTAAGTCGAGGTGGTTTTCGGTGGAGATCTTCGTGCACTTTCAAGCTTAATCAGGAAAAAAGGAGACCTAGGCAGTGGAACAGGCAGCAGCCAGCATTCCCTAGCCGAGGACATCCGGGAACTGAAAAGCCTTAAGGATGCAGTAAATCAAGATGTTGATATATGTCTATATATACATTGCTAACTTGGCAAAATATTCAAGGTCCACGTATTCTGTAGCTCAACTGTGTTCGTTATAATACTACAAATCATGCCCACAGAGAGAGACCTCTGCCCAGGCGAAGACCCTAACCCTGAGCATGTGTGGAAGTTAGCTGGGGTTATGCAACTTATTTGGAAATTACTAACCAAGCATAACAGACTTGGACAGTTACTAACTCTGAATTTCTGTGTATAAATAATGGCTCCAAAAGTCTGGTGGGTTGTGCTTGATTTGTGGAATAGCACTGAGTACCCAGGTTGGCACAACTGTGAAATAAATAATCAGCCTCTCTCTCAGGTATATAATTATTGGCTTATTGTACACCAGGTAAGGAATCTGATTTTGTGGGCAACATGGGTGTCTATCTACGGGTGTCTCGGGCCTTGCAGGTGTCTTTTGTGGGTGAGATGGGGGTGGACAGAGGTGCAGTGTCCCAGGAGCTCTTCAGCATTGCAGCCAGGACCCTCTGCCAGCCCAGCACCAGCGCCTTCTGCCACTTCGCCTCCGGCCTCGTGTGGTTCCCCAGACAGGTAAGGCACCCCTGCAGGGGTGGATGGAGGACCCACCCATGGGAAAAGGTTTTGCTTTGGTTTTCAGCAAAAAAAGTCATGGCTTTCTGGTGTGCTTGTTCCTAACCAGGCCTCGAGCTGTGAGGATGAGGACAGCTTCTTCTTGATTGGGACACTGTGTGGAATGGCCCTGTTTAACCAGTGCATGGTGCCTGTCCCCTTCCCCAGGGCTCTCTACAAAAAGCTACTGGACCTGGCCCCCACCCTGGAGGACCTGGAGGATCTGCGGCCAACCATGGGCCGGTATGAGCCAGGCATGGCCCAAGCTTTGGCTGGGTCCCTTGCCTTGAGCATGAACAGGGAGATCCCAGAGGCTGAATCCGGAGCACTCATGGCATCTGCATTTGCTGTTGTGAAGCTGCTAGAAGCCACAGATTTCCAAGGAGGTCCTTGTCCAGCGCATGGATGTTGCTCTCAGAGGCTGGCATTGCCAAAACAAAACGCTAAGCCTCATGGCTTAGAAGGTGTCAGATTTCTGCTTCACAAGAGTTCAAGTCCACACTGTGAATATATAGTTCAAAACACTTTGGGCTGTAGTTTGGACTTGAAAGAACTAATGACTCAATTATTAATGTTGGGGTGGTTTTTTTTCTGATTTACTAATTATCAGTTTCCACAATATTGCCATGCTCAAGTACAGTATTACAAAATGCTGCAGTTATGGTAATTCTCAGAACCCTTGTGCAGCGTTTCCATGCACTGGGAGAGGAGATACCAGGCAGACGTAGAGGGAGAGGTGCTGCTGCCACCAACATAATGCTTCTAGGCCCCTGAAGCTCAGTCTTCCAGGCAAATGATATAAACAACCAAGAAGATGAGAACCCCATCCCATGAGCCAGTGACTGTGTTGAGGTGCCAAATTCCTGAGGTGCTAAATTCACTAAGGTTCCTCAGTGAATTGGAACACAAGGTTGCCTGCAATACTTGGAGAGGTGCTGCACCCCAAAACAATTCTCCCAGGTCATTCCAGTATTCCACACTTATTTCCTCACTAGATAATGTCTGGAAGCGAGGCTGTGGTCCCAAGCCAAGTTGTTGCTGAACTCTGTGTAAAGTTGTCCACACAGGGCATGACGATGGACTTGCCTGGAAACTTTTTTTACTGGAAGCATTTGTGCTCAGCTTATGTCAGCAGCATGATGAAATTTCAGGGCTAAATATCATGGTTCTCTGTGGGTGTAGATGTTGTGGACATGTATGCATTTAAATACTGCTTGTCAAAGGATGTTTTTTAGCAGAATTTGAAAGTGCACTGAATGGTCACATTTCTTCTCTCTTTAATCCCTTTTGTGTTTGGACAGGAGTCTTTGGAGAATTTTGAATGAAGAAAGTGATAGCTGGGACCTGGACTTCACGGTAAGACATCCCACATAGGTACTTGGGCAAGACAGTGTCCCAGTGCAAATGACACAACTTGTCTGTAAACTCAAACGAGTGAGAGTGCCATGTCAGGCTCTTCAGGAAGAATGAGAGATGTAGCACATATATATCTGTCATATATAGATATAGCAGCCAATGGTTTAATTTATTTGCATAGATAATGGAAGGAGGAGATTCCATGGATGTTGTTGAACTTAAAGAAAATGGTGCCAACATTCCTGTCACTAAGGATAACAGGTCAGTTTTATTTTTCTATTTCTTAATCCTGTTGTCGTGTTACAAATGCGTGAAATAACGTGTCTGTACCCATCCCCATATACTGTTAGAAAATATTGACTTCTGTATTGTGCCATTGGTCTTGGTCCAATAGGTTGTACACTTTCAGTTCCTTCTGTACTTGCTGCACATTTGCCAAACACTGGCAGTTTGTGCGAGAGGTGGATGACATGGAGATCCTTGGACATCCTGGTATCTGCATACACAGATACCTGGAATTAACAGGAAAATTCCTAACAAATGTAAAACATAACCTTGAACAGTATTTTCAAGCAAATACAGATGATTTGTCTTGGAAACCCAGCTACAGGTACACCTCTGTAAGGGTTTTTTAGAGCAAAATGTTTCCTGCTTAGTTACATATCTTGTACATAAATGAGAAGGAACAATCTATTAATAAGGCTTTGTGTCAATATTAATCTTGGCACAGAGGACAGAGAGAAATTTTGTGTCCTGAATTATGCAGATGACCTGAGGACCCATAGGGATCCATGAAAGCACTATTTAAGAAGCTTGAAGTACATTGTACTTGTACAATCAACAGCATTTACATTGAGTTGATTGTACAGGTATAATGTCACTACACAAATCCCCATCTGAAATAGAAAGAAGAGTGAAACTATTGATTAACAGCTGTGCAAATATTTATTTCGATTTCAGGAAAATTCTTGGGCATTCAGTGGAGTTAGGTCTGCTAGGTTCCATCTTTTATAATAATCAGGTGTCTGATAGGATTTCATTGGAGTGTTCACGTGAAGTACAAGGAGTGTTACAAAAATGAATCCATTCTCACCAGCATTCTCTTTTATTTGTGAAGATGCTCCCAGCATATTCAGTGAATAAGTAATTCCCAGTGACAACTGGTCTCAGTGAAGACTGAGTCTGTACAACACATATGGAATGAGGTCATATGGAATAAAGGAATAAATTAGAAAGTTCTCCATAATTCTCCTTTTAGAAAAATACCACCAATGCTCGTTTTGTATCTGTTGCAGGAAAGAATATGTTGATTTGTATGTGGATTACGTGTTCAATAAATCAGTGCAGAAGCCATTTGAGGACTTTATGCGAGGGTTCTTAAGAGGCTGCCCAGCTAGAAATTGGAAGATGTTTTTCCCTGAAGAGCTGCAGGTTCTTCTCCAGGGATGCAAAACATTTGACTGGCATCTGCTAGAAAAGGTAGTGTATACAAGCACAGTGTCCTTCTGCTCTATCTGCTAAGCATAAACTACTTCTAACCTGTTCTTTCATTGAGTACGTAACAGATAGAAGCTCAAAGAACTTTCCGTGTTTTTATTTGTGTCTATGTTCTGTTTCTAATCTACGTCAGCTACAACAATAAAGGGGAATAAGTATCAAGTTGTAACTCAGGGATTGTCATATGAATCTTTGAAAAACAAAAGAACAAGCAGATTCCAGAGGTTAAGGGGATTTGAATATCTTTGAACAGGATTATAAAATTTATCAGATAAAATGTTGCTTTAAATATAAATGGAAATATTGAGGATTAACTGGCCTGTTTTATTTTTGTCTCTTTGACAGAACGTGGTGTACAGACACTATAAGAATTTAGATGAAACCATCAGGAATTTTTGGACTGTGTTTCACAAGCTACCAGAAGAGAAAAAGAAAATGTTTCTTGGTAATATATCAGGCATTTTAAACTTTGCATAGCCCTTTTTTTTCCCCCACAACACACATTCTAGATTGTTGCACATAAAAACTACTATAGTATCGTTCCAAACTGTAGCCTTTCAACATGTTTGCCCCTGCTGCTGCCACATTTTCTAGGGAAAGCCACACAAAAGTAACACAAGGCGTTGCACAGGGACAGCTCTGACCCTCCTCACATCCCTTGAGGTTTGCCTGAGTGCATTGGGCCTCCCTGAATCTTGCAGTTACTTTATCCCTCACTTTTGTGGTTGTGTTGTTGGTCAGAGGCCGCAGTTTGTGTGAGTACATTGTGTGGATGTAAGCAGTTTACCTTTCTCAAAGGGTTGCAGAAGCTAGATCATCCTTTTGAAAGGTAGAAGGTCAGACATAGCCTGCCTTTCTCATCCACAAAGTCTATAATATGAAGTAGAAGAGGGCTTGTCATTACTATGAATTGGTAAGAGACTTTAATCTGTATTCAGGTGCAAATTCAACAAAGTATAATACTTAGCTTAAGAAAATAACTGTATGTTTACACTAATTTCCCTTCAAAATTTTCATTAACAGTAATTATTTTAATTATTTTCAGTTAACATTATTTTATTTTGGTTTTTAATTTGCTAACTTGTTCTTGTTTTTCTTTTTTTCATTCCTTCAGCTTTTTTGTCAGGATCTGATCGAATCAGTGGCTATGAACTGGATTGTTTTAGATTTTGCATTGCAGATCCTCAAGTAGAAAATCCAGATGAGTCCTCTCCCTATGCCAGTACTTGCTCCCTCATTTTGTTCCTCCCCAGATATAGCAGTAAAAAAATACTCAAAGAGAAGTTGCTTTTTGCCATAGAGCATAATGAAGGTTTTGGCCTTGAGTAACTCTGGGATAGAAGCACTTTAAAGCAAAAATAAGAAAATGAGTCTTTGTTCACTTTTCATATTTTCTCTTAATAACTCCAATTTACTGGTTTTTACCCTGCCTTATTTTTACTTCACTTTGTAAACACCTGAGTGTGTGTATTTGCTGAGATTTTACATTGCTTATAAAACTGAGCTTTAACCAGATACCTCATGTTAGATTGTAAAGTTAGGAGAGAAGAATGCTGTTTGGCATGCTTCAGAGAAGCAAGCTGATAAGCCAGCATGTCTACATATATGTGCAGGCAGGGTCTGCACTGTTCTGCTTGTGTTAGGACAGTGAGCTCCCAGCAGCAGGGATTCTGTGATTTGTACATTTATGCATTAGCAAGCACACAACCAGGATGTGCTAAGCAGTCACCCTTGCAAGGCAAAGCTGGGGTAAGGTTTTCATCTGTGTTACTTAAGGGTTCTCTTGGGGAGCAACTAACATATTTAATGAGACTGTGAATTGAAGGAGAAGTCTGTGCTCACCTGGATATGGTCTATGATTTATCTGAGAGAAATTCTTAGGAGGATTTGATCGTTCCTAGACTTTCTCAAAAGCTGTATTAATGAACTATAATAATATAATTTTTTGTTATTTAATGTGATAATTGTGATATTGGTCATGTTTCTTTATATTGGCTAAGGAGATATTTCACAATTAACTCATAAAATCGCAGGCTTGCAGGACAGCACTGTCTACAGAGCCCTGTGGACATGAGGCTGGCAGGGCTTCTGGAATCTCGCTGTCAAAACAGTGCAAAGCACTGGCAGGATATTAACCGTGTTAGGCAGGATGTGTGTTTTCTGCGTATTTTGCTATGTCGAAAGAGGGAGAGAAACAACAGTCATTATTTTTCAGCAGTCTTCTCTTTGGTGAGTTAATGTGTCAGGGAACATCCATATGTAAAGAAAACTTCCACTGTCTTAAATAAAATGGTGATGGAATTAAATTTTCACCCCCGTAGCTGTGCTCTTCCTTCCTTATGCATCCGTAGATAAGCATAGCAGGCAGTGTGTCTGTGTTCTGTGTCTTCCTTGGAAATGGGGGGGCTGTTCACAAGTGGAGTCAAAGGCTGATGTAAGCGTGTTTTCAAAGAGATGCATTGTATATGCTGAACAACCCAGTCTTTCCTGTGTGATGCAGAATGACATTGTTACCCACTTTAAAAAAAAAAAAAAAAGGTGAGCTTCCTTTTAAGTTACAGTACAGTAATTAGTTTAAAAAAAAAAAAAAATCAAGCACTCACCACAAGCACCGGAGCAGTAGAGAGAAGCAGATGGTGTGGGAGTGTTGATGGGAAGAGGTGAAATAGGACTTCAGAGGATGGCAGCTCCCAGCAGAGGGGAGCGAGGGGACGTGGCCTGCTCAGACCTAACCCCTGTCCCTCTCACCCACCCAGAAGAAACAGGACATCACAGGGATGCTTACATCGTCTGAGAAAGGCACCACTCTTGTTTATTTTTGTGGAAAGAGGGAATTGGCAGAAACCCAAGTTGTTGCCCACATCTCACGTCTGGCTGATGCTGCCAAACCACCACAGATTTCTGTTTTGGCGCTTAGCCTGCTGTTCTTCATCAGCCTGCTCCTGGCTGTTGTTTCCCTTTTTATGGTTTTCTAGGCCTCTGGTAGGACTTGGAAATCCAGAGTGATCTTCTGTGCTGTGCAAGTGCACAAAAGATGTATTCTCTTTGGAATTCAAAATAAACCATTAGAGATTAAATGATAATAGGTTTATTTAGAGCCTGGGGGTATTTCCTTCTCATCACATATGATGCAACATCACATGGGAGATTAAAGCCCAGAGTCACTTTCAAGGCTATTTTTAATTTGTCCTCAAATAATCCCTGCTTTTATATATGTGTGTGTGTATATAAATATACATTATATAAAGACTTTCAGAGTAGTGCACTCTCGGATTTTTTGAAATTAATTTGGACACTGGGTTGTGCATACATTTTATCAAGTAGTGCCTGTTCTAAAACATGCAGGAGAATATAACATGAGTGAGCATCACATTCAGCTGTGAATTCAAAAGGCTTCACACAGGCAGCAAAAGTATATTGAACCTGCAGCAGGATTTTTTTTAGGCCACTCATCTGAACTGAGCATCACCTGTAGACAAGTGCAAGAGCAGCCTTGAAAGTTCTCTGGGAAGCTGAAATGTAACCAGTTAAAAATTGGTTTCAACAAGAGACTCCTGGCTCCCTCACACAAATTCCAGGCTTTGCTCCATCATTTTCTTCTTTTTTTTTTTTTTGTTTGTGTGAGTGTACCTTCCCCTCCTTGACTGCGCAATCAGAAACAGAGGAAACCGAGTGTAAAGGGAAACGTTCTATTTTGCAAAGGTCTCCAGACGATGAAATAAACAAAACAGAAACAAAAACAAACACAGAAAAGTATGTTTTCCTCTATCTATGCTTTCAGTTATTCTAGAAGCTGCTTGTAACACTGATTAAGCCAAAGATGTTACATCACAGGTGTAATTTTACACTGGCGTAGCTCTTTATTCTAAACACGCATGATCCGTGCAAATACATGTGATTTTTTTACCTGATCTGTCACACATTTTCTGCTAAATGCACGAACACTGCAAGCTGCCAGAGATGTAGCGTAAGGGCCAGGAATACTTGTGGGCACTGGACTTAACCTTAGAGACTTCTTCCCCCCGTCCTGAGACCCCGCAAATATCTGTCTGAGGTTTGCTCCGAATATTGACTGTCATTTCGGTGGTCTGAATGGGGTCCAGCTTGAGCACTGCTCTTGTGGAGCAGTATTTTTCTAATAGATGGCACTAAACCCAGGAAAATCAGCACTTGGGAGTTACATAATTGCTTGCTCATTGGCCTCTTTTTTCCTCCCCTCTCCCTCAACGGAGTCTTTGACAACAAACCTTTTTTTGAGGTGGAAACTTTGTATAAAATTTGAGTTCCTAAACAAATGAGCCTGCCAGGTGATCAGAAGCCACGTAAAATGAAGAAGAAACAGGCTAGGGGAGAGAAAACCACTATTGTTATTAGTAAGTGACATTTCGTGCTTAACGCATTTTCAAACACTGGAAAGCTGCCTTTCCCTTGAGACCTTCATTTAGAACAGCTTAAATTCCGGAATGCGCTTAACTTCGCCCCTCGGTTTCTCCTGCGCGTAGCGCGGCTACTGATCTGCTAAAACCCCGCAGCCCGGCGGGCGGGGCCGGCTGTCCCCAAGCGCTCCGCCCGCGCCCCGGCTCCCGCGGCATTCCAGCACCGGTGGGAAGGCCAGGCCCCGCCAGGAGCCCACGCCGTGCCCTGGCCCCGGGGAAAGGAGATTCTCGGCCCGCCCCGCGCCCGCCGGGGGCCGGGCCCGCCCTGCGCATTGGCCGCGCCGCGCGTCACTCCCGGCGGCGGCTGCGGGGCCGGGACTTCCTCGTCGCCGCGGCGGCAGCGGCGGGGCTGGTGGCGGTGAGTGCCGGGGAGGGACGGCTCAGCGCCGCGGTGGGGCTGCTGCCGGTCCCGGTACCGAGCCCATGCGCGGGGAACCGGGGCTCGGGCGTGGCGGAGCCCCCGCCGCCCTCCCCTGAGCAGGACGCGCGTCCCCGGCCCGGGGCGGCGAGCCCGGGGCGGCCGCGGGGCTGCGGCAGGAGCCGCTGGGCGCTGCTGCTGCAGCATCACCTGGCTGCGGGGTGGGCACGGGGCTGCTGTCGCTCCGGGTTGGTGGTGCCCGCCGGGAAGCGCCGGTCTGGGCGTGGGAAGCAGCCGCGAGAAGCTCGGGGTGTCCGGGGTGAAGGCAGGGAGGGAGCGGTGTTTTTTCTGGGAATGCAAAATGGAGGTGATGGCGGGGCGGGAGGGGGGGGGGAAGGGGGTGTCATACTTGATTTTAGGTATCTATTTTTATATGTTTTCTGTGGGAGCATCTCCATCTGAGGGCATGCGGCTGTGCAGTGGAAATACTCTGCTCCTGCTTTAACTCATCTGCTGGTACACCTTGCATTCTCTTGCTCTGTAACCTGGTTTACATTGGACATTGAGTTGGACTGAAACGGAGGCAAAAAGAAGAAGAAAGTGGGTTTGGAGGCTTAGCGGCAGAAAGAGGCAGTAAATTCCGTCATTGTTGAGCAATGCTGGTAGAAGAAACACATTTGTTATCTGAAATCTCACAAACAAGAGGGGAGGAAAAACTTGTTTATTCATGCTCTGCCAGTTGGCAGATCTCTTTGTTTAGAGAGCACTGAGCCTTGAGTGTTGTTTGTTGCAATCGTGATACTTAGGTGACTTTCCCAGAAAGGGCGAAGAGTGGAAATGGCTTTAGAATATGTTTGTGTGATTTTGAGGAGAGACAGTACATGGCATGAGAGCTTTTAAAAAGGCAGGAGAAAAGAAAAAAGACAAAATACATCCTGTCACAATCATACATGCAGCATTATTATTTTACCAAACCACCGGGGCTGTTTTTTCACCAGAGGATATATACTTAGTATATCAGCAGAATCTTATAGCAGAGGGTGGGTCTTCCACCCACAACAGATTTTCTCAAAATATTCTTCACAGTGTGAGGTTTTCCTAGCTCTAGCTGTGCTATATATGTCCTTCGTTGTTTCGATGATGAATTATTCCTGGAATGTCAGGGTCTGAGGATGTGGTGTTATATCTTCCCCCTTCTTTTTTATATGTGGGGAATCTCTGCAAATGACTGGCTTTACTGCATTGCATCTGTTCTTATCTCTGAAACATGAATACCAAGCTGGCTGTGTTGGAATTTCTGAAGAATAGGAATAGGTGATGTGGTTGGGTACTGCAGTTCTTGTGCTTTTAGCAATCCAATTTTTAAAAGGAACTCTGAACTTTAATCCCTAACTGGTGCATTTAAGAAAAACCTCTCCTCTAAGGGTTTGCCCTCTGGAGATAAAAATTCAGCTTTTTTAAGGTGTATTGAGTTGGGCACTAGGAATATTCATTGCATATAAAATGTCAGATAAGTGAATATAAATCATATATTTAATATATACACGTCTATGTGCAAGCACATGTCTGTTAGTGCTTGCCTACACTAGAAACTTTTTATATAGTTGTTTTAGTATGAGAAAGAGATGCGGTTTGTAGAGGTAGCTTGCAGTGGCCCGTACAATTTGACTTCCTATGCTACTGTCAAAGAAGAGTAACTGCCTTAACCAGATTGGAAACAGAGTGTGAAATTGTCATTTGAAGTCTCGTTGTGTTTGAGGACGCAGCTCCTACTTGAACATATAATGTATTAAGGCCTCCAGTGGTTTTTTTTTTTTTAGGGGGAGAAAAAAACCAGTCTTAAAGTCATGGTTTTAAAAATGTCTTCAACTTTACTTAACATTAGTAATTTCACCAGGCCATTTGAAATATTTAGCTGTGCCTGTACACTCAAATTGTGAGTGGCTGTGGTTTTTTGCTCTGCTCTCTACTGGAAAGTGTTGGTCTGTTTCTGTGAACAGAAATTTATTGGCAAAATGTTTGGAAGATGGGGGTGGCAGTCGATAGAGATGATTTAAAAAAAACTAGTTGAAAACCAGATTTTCTGTTTGGTATAGGAATTGTTAAATATGAGGAGCTTCAGAAAATATGGCCTCTAGCATGAATGGAGGGTTGAACTCTGAAATATCACCCTAGTGTGTATATGGATTGCTGGGAGTTTGAGCTCCTCCTGTTTCAAGTAGTGTCTTAGCTGGAGGAAAGACCCATCTCTTACCAATCACATCATAGCCCCTTGCCCATTAGCTGCAAATTCTTGTGTGGAATATGAACACAAGGAAAATAATTAATGTATTTTTAGCATTTTTAAAAGAAACTAGCACTAGGAAAGATGACTGTAGTCTATAGGGAGCAGACTGTTGAGGTACCCTTTTAGAAGGTATCCCAAATTAATATTTAGCTCATGTGGTACAATGTCATTGGAGTTCAAGTCATATACTGGTGAAATCTTTTCAGCTCAGAGCCACTATCTATGTATCCTAGCAGGGAATGTGATCCTTGGATCTTCAGGATTGCTGCTTATGTCTTTGTAACACACAGTTCCCCGGGCTGAGAGAAATGGCAGTCCCAGATTTCTGCTGTTCCAGTGTCTGTTTTGAAATGATTCCCCGCCACCTTCAGGGTGTTGCTCATGGATTTTTAGTTTGGGTTTTTTTGGTGGTGTGATAGAACACGGAGTTCGCTCTAAATGTAGCTGTTTAAAGCACATGAACACGCTTCAATTTTCTTGTGTCCCACGGCATTCCTATTCTTAGCGTAGCCAGCATAGAGGATATCTTCCATCAGGCTTTTGTGCTTAGGGCAACCAGATACAGAGTGTCCACCACGACTGATTTAACCAGGCAGAGCCTTGTAATCTCCTGCTTTTATAACCAGGCAGAGCCTTGTAACCTCCTGCTTTTTCCTCTGTGTGCTTTGGAGCTGGCCAGTGATAAGCACACGTGGGTGTGAATAATGCCATGGAGGAAGAAGGGCTGCTAGAGATAAACGGGGTCCTGCATTACTTTAAAGCACCTAATAAGAGACCCTAATGAACAGTTTGTGGTAGGAAATTGCACCACTGATGAAGTACCAACTGGAAAATCCAGTCCTTTCCCTTCCTCTTCCAGCTCAGTCCTGCCTCAGTGGAAGTGGCCACAGCTGACAGGCAGAGGGTAAGATATGAACACCCGTTGCTTAGGGCTTAGATTAGAAAAGGCTTTATTGCTAATACCTAGAGCTTGAATTAGCACCAGGTTTTGGAAACAAACCCAGTGCATGTGTTTCCTGCCTGCTCAGAGTGGGAGAAGGAATCTTTGGCGCTTCAGGGGCTACCTTTTGCTTTTCTATCTTGTGCTATGTTAGTAAATGTTGCTGCTGGTGCAAATTGCCTTAGCTTAAAACTTGGCACGGTGTGTCCTGAGACTTGATGTCTCAGATCTTTCATTTTCTAATCTTCTTTCTCCTTCCCGTTGCAAAAAAAAAAAAAAAAAGAAAAGCAAGCGAGCTTTAGCTAGTTTCTAGTTCAGTCAGAAGAGTTCTCAATGTCTTATTAGTATAGCATGCTTAAAAAATAGCCCAAACCTAGTGAGATTAGGAGTGACAAAGGAGTATTACTAAAATCTTTCATGCGCTTCTTATGGAATGCTGTTTTCTTCCCCCAGCTTTTATGCGTTAGCATCCTGTTGTCTTTGTCAAGTTCAGGCCAAGTAATTCCTTGGACCTTTTATATTGCTATACTTTTTCCCTTCCTGTGTTTTTCGACTCTGAAATCCCTGACTTTCACTGAGCACAGCACAGAAGATAACACCTGACTGCTGGCGAGTTGCGTCAACGTGACCTGTCCATTGCTGTCAGGGTCAAGCTGTCAGTGTGCTGCTCCACGTGAACTGCTGCTTCTTGTGTAATTCTTGCTGCAGTTCAGGGGTGTGAGTGTGTTCAGTGTGTGGCTCAAGTTCAGTGTGTGTGTGTGTGTACATACACAAATTTGAGTTGCGAGACTGTGTTCAGTTGAGCAAAGTACTCCTTAATCTGTGTTTATCAGAAATAACACATTTCTGCATTGGCCAGTACACCACAAATACCCGTGTCATTCTGTTCAGGGCTAGTCTAACCACCTTGCAGGTAATTTTTAAAGGTTTATTTAGAAGTGGTCTCAAATATGGCACTCCTAAAGTTCAGATTTCAGCTGGTTAGTCTGAAAAGCATTACAGTTGGTTTGGAGCATTGTTTGATATTTGATTTTTGAAGCAGAGTAATTTTGCAGTGTAAAAGCTTGGTCTCCTGGGTTTCAGAACGTTTCTGCTGCCTCACAGATGGAGATGGCCAAGGCATGAAGGTGCTGATTCAGTACCACAGCTGAGCTGTCTTGATTACTCTTTGTCTGTGTAATGGTTTACTGACAGTTCACAAACCTGACAGTCATGCAGGAAATGCCTTTTCTGGTTGTTTCCACCTCCTGCTGTGAACAGCTGGATCTCTGTAGGATCATTTGTGGTGTACTTGCTTCATTCACACTCATTCCCCTGTCTCTCTTGCCCAGGAAGGATACATGACTTGCTGAAAAGAGAGAAAATGCTATGCTGGGGCTACTCGTCTTATGGACAGCCTGGGATAGGTAGCAACCTCCAGGTCATCATTCCTGAACCACAGGTGTATGGGTTCATCCACGATAGAAATGTCAAGGAGGTGGCGTGTGGAGGAAACCACTCTGTGTTCCTGTTGGAAGATGGGGAGGTGTATACCTGTGGCTTGAACACCAAAGGTCAACTGGGGCATGACTGTGAAGGAAGCAAGCCAGGTAAGTCTGCTTTTTATATGCACTTCAAACTGTCTTGAGGCTGGTGGGCAGAGAACATTATGAAAGCTGCTCTGTGCTGGTTGCTGTAGAGCTGGAGCAGCCAGCAGAGATGATAATCGTGTCACATAACACAGTAGTGATGGTGAATAACACTAGCTGGCTCTGGAAAGCTAAAGCTGAGCAGCACGGGTAAGAAGACAGGTCTGCTCACTTTGCCTGGGAAATGCATCAAAACAGAGGCGAGCACAGATGGTTTCAGGGCAGATTTTGTTATCTGGCATTATGTTGTCTCTTTATAAAAAAGAGGCCCATGAGTCACGAGTGTCTTCTGCTTTGTCTTTGCAATTGCACTGCATTGTTATGCCCATTCTTATTCAGCTGTTGCTGGGAATTTTCTCACTTATACCAGAGAGTACAAGTTGATCTTTGTTGAGTAGCATTGCCGAGAACAAACTTGTGTTTGACCAAGAGGGTTTGTAAATTTTGTTTCCCCCTTTCAGAATCCCTTATCAACTTGTGCCTTCACTCCTTTATGCCTTCTTAATCTGAAAGAAGGTCACTTCAGTGTGGTGTTCCCCAGGCTCACATTGCATCTTCTTCATTGTGTTCCAGTAGACAGACCTTGTGAGCTGAACCACAGACAGCTACTGCCTCTCCTTCCCAGGGTGAAGGAGTGGTTTAATTTTAAGTTGTTCTTAGAAGAAACCCTGAAGCCTTTCTTCTGAACTCTTTTGAGTGTTGGCCTTCCAGTTTATCTCCTGTTAACTTCTTGGTTTTGCATGTGGTAAAGACACAGATATTTCATAATGTAAAAGTCCTGTGCTGTGGGTAATAAGAGCAAAAATTTCTCAAACAGCAGGCTACCCTCTGTAGGGCTTGGGTCTTCCCTAGTGTAACCTATTATTGCATGATAGAGAGAGAAGGTGTGCAAAATAGCCACAGTTCCCCATGCACTATGTGCAAATCTGACCTGACTGACCCCAATGCTCCTTTCCTCTGTCAGTGTCTTTTGTCACATTTTTTTAAAAATGAGTTGGCAGGTGTTGGATGCTGGATGACCAGGGTGCTGGATTAGAAGAGTTGACCTTGAATCTGCCCTCTCTTGTTTTTTTACAAGTAGTTTCTAGACAATTACTGAAAGAAATCAGGAGTAGCAGGAGTGCTTAAATCCTCTCTGTGCCCATCTTCTGAGGACTTGTAAATTTAGGCCCTGGAATAAATGAGATGCCAAGCCTAGTGAATATTCAACTCAAACTGCTGAGGATCCTGCAAATCACCCAGTTAGCTCAAGACTAGTGCAGAGGCCCCAGAAATTCAGTACTGCAAAGAGTGCTGCAAAGATACTCTGAGAAACATCTTAGGGCTGTGCTGCTGTTTTACCCATAAAATTTAGCAAGCATAAGCTGATGATGAAAATGGAGGATTCACAGCAAGTAGATCAGAGCTGGAAATGGACTTGGTGAATCCTGAATGTTGAAGTGTAGACCTCTCTCAGCTAGGTAATCCTGCTTTCAGCTAGACCTATAGAAGAGGACCAGTCTGAAATTTTGAAATAGAAATGAAAGGTTCTTTTTGCTTGATCCCAAGTGCCCTTCTTCTGCCCCTTAAATTAGGGTCTGTCACCAAGATGTGAAACCAAGTCCCAGTTATCCTATGGGTTTATTTCTTTCTGAAAAAAGTTCTGCAGTGCTGCTCTCTGAGGAGCCTCTGGCCATCCCAGAGAAATGGTGTTTCAACACAGCATTACTGGCTGTGATTGCAGTGAGGTTTCTGCTGGCTGGGGCAGGTGGGAGGGATGTGCTGTAAAGCAAGGAGCAGCTGCTCTTTTTAGCTTAAGGTTAGCTGTCACAGCAGCCTTTATGGTAACAGTAAACTGGGGGAGAGCCCCATCACACACTCCTCTGTGCTTTGTCTTGCAGCACAGGGAACTGAATTTTTTAGTTTTCATTTGCAAATGGGAGCAAGAAGAATCAAGCCTTCCTCTTTCACCCCCACTTCCTCTGTATGGGATAAAGACAGCCTTACACCTTCTGTGTAGAAAGGCCTGTCAAAAATGATCTTTTCTGTTTTCCATTGTTGTGGGCTGTGAATGAAGCTGTGCCTGAGAGATGATGAAGATGCATGTTTGGGACACAGGGTCCTGAGCTGTTGGAAGTGGTAGAGAAGACTGTCAGGAGGAGTCTGTGGTAGAGAACGGGAGAAATGCCAGGAACTGGGAGTCCTGGAGCTGCATCCCTCCAGCCTCTGCTGCACAGGGCAGTGTGGGCTGAGGTCTCTTGGTTTTCCTGCCCTGTGGCTTGATCCTGCCAAGCCTGTGAGGACAGCTAGAAGTGGGTGACCTCTGCCCAGTTCTGGAAGTGAGCTCCATCTCCTGATGTAGGAGGCTGTGACACAATACTGATTGTCCCTTTCAGGCTCCCTAGGGAGCCTCTTCTGCACTTCAGAAATGCTTACCAGGGCTTTTCAGAGTGCTTTGGTTGTGTTTGAGAGTAATACAGAGACACGAAAATGTGCAGGGGGTTTTGAACCTTGTGAAGGCTGCATTGATTTCCTAGGAGTGGAGCAATCCCGTTCCTGCTGCCGCCTAGGTCTTCCCTAAGAGGAAACTCCCTTTTATTTCTCGCTATTCAATTTTGCTTCTCATTCATGCTGCTCATGAAAATGTCAAACAGTGGCACAGAATTGTTTCAGCAATTTCTCTTGGAGGAGCCCTTTAGAGGGCACCTTTTGAAATGAAAGAAAACGTGTTAATTAAAAGCTGCATTTATGGTCACATCTGCTGACCTTGTGGATGTAATGTGGAGAGGGGGATAGCAGCTGGCAAAGTGATTCTTATGCCTCTCCTCTGCAGGGAACAGAAATTGCAGGGGGAGTGCCTGCCACTGAAAGAGCATAAGTCAGTAGAGATTTATTTTCTGGAAGTGCCCTTTCTTCTGGATTTTACATTGATTTGCTAAAATAATATTTAAGATGCCTAAGAAGTTTAGCCTAACTGAAATAACATTTCTTTTGACTAAAAGCTAACTGCTTCTAAGTGTTTCAAACTCCCTCCTTCTGATGATACCAGGGTGATACCAGGTGTGGTACTCCCATGGCTCTACCAGAAGCCAGTTTTCCACATTGTCACGCTGTTTACCAATTCATTTTTCCTTTGAATTGTAGTGATTAGAGAGGTACTTGAAGAGTCCACCCCTCTTAGGGCTGGATATCTGGCTTTGTTAATACTTACACAATCATTTTTCCTCACCTCCTTTTTTTTTTTTCCTTTTCCTCCCCGAAACATTCTGTAGTTTGTGTCTCTGCAATCACTTGGCAGGGATGCAAAGGGGTAGGAATGCTGTTCCAGCATGCCCTCACCATGACCATGGTTAATAAAGCTTCTGTCTGACCTGCACTAATTTTCACTTGTGTTGTTATGCACTTGAAGTCTCCAGAGTCTCTGACCAGGTCTTAGGAAAAGCAGCTTGGCAATTTTAGTAGTGAAGTATTGAACCCGCTGTTTTGCAAAATTAGTCTGAGTTTGCATTGATTTCCTGAAATTTATCAGATGATAACATACATTATGTCTCTAACTGGAAACAATAGTTTTGTACTGCAGTAGTTCTGGGAAAAAAAAATTATTCTTCTTAAGTATATCTAAATTTCACCTTTTTTAGTCCCATAATTTCACTTGGATTGATTTTCTTCAGGTCTGCCATGATGTCTTGGCTCCCTGTGATGATTCTTAGATAAGTGTTTTATCTGAGTGCATGTTGGAGAACAAAAGACAGGCTGAGGTACCTAAGGTAAAGGCTCTTTTGGGATCTGGGTGGAGTTATAGAGGAGTGTGAAACAACAAGCTGGTTGTTAGTAGTTTGTAAAGCTTTAAAAACTTGCTGGAGTCTGAGACGTGGAACTTGGTTTTGGCTCTAGGGATTTGTTCTATTCAAGTCATTTGGACTTCATTTGACTTCTGCTAGTGAGAAAACCTGGGCTTTGGTAATTAGTGTCTCAAGAGAGTTACAGAACGATGTCTCAAACCAAATTTGCCTCAAATCTTTTGTCTGGTAAGATACAGCAGACAAACCTATGATTTTTTTTTTTACAAAATTCCCTGTCTGGATGCAAATTTGCAGGGGAGCACTGCCTTTCTGTGTATTGTGGAATCTATCTGCTCATAGCTGCTGATAGAAATATCATCATAATGTTCATTCTCTTTCAAAAAGCAGGAAAAGACACCACCAAAACAAACAAACCAACCTAGGTGATCCAGATCTTCTGGATTTCTCTGAACTGAGTGGCCTTTTCTTTTCAAGTGTAAGTCCATTTCTCCTGAGCCTCAGCACAGGATTACAGCAGCAGAGAGCTCCATGTTCAGGGCAGCATGCTTGTTAATCATAAACCCCAGAACTGAGAATTCAGACGTGCCACCTGCTTGGAAGGACAGTCTGTGTGGATCTCCCTGTTTTAGCCTCCTCCCGATGGGTGAGAAGTCAGCCACGAGCTCCTGGTTGCTCGGGAGGAGAGGTGGCAGGGCTTGTGTTTGTCGTGAGCAGGTTGCAGACAAAGAGCTGTGTTCAGCACCCATTGTAAATGTTACTTGTAAATAAAAGAAAAAAATTAAACTGGTTACCCCTTGCAGAAGTCAGGTATGTTCATTTGTACTCATCCCTCTTGCTCCTTTGATCGATCACAGGATCTGACCAGGCTGTTTCAGGTTGCTATACCTTCACTAGTGGCTGCAGTGGATTTGCTTTATGGAGTGTCAGTTTCAGCTGAATTGATACCATTTGGGCTTCAGAATGATTTTAAAATTAGATGTTGGAATTTCGAATTGCCTTAATTTAGAAATGATTGCTATTTGGTTGAATGAGAGTAAATTAAGTGCTTTCCCTGAGATATCTTAAATATGCCTGCGTTGTGTTGAGTTGGCTGGCTGAAGGATTCAAATATGCTAGATATTTATAGTGGGAGTTGTTTTAAAATTTGTGTGGTCTTGATCACGTGAACTGACTTGTGTCAGTATTTTCTGAGACTGCAGGACCAGGAGAACCTACACTGAGGAGAGAGAAGGCTCTTTAGGAGGGCCTGAACAAGTAAAAATCTGATTTCTTGACAGTATAGAAATCTAGTCAGCACCTAAAATGGCTGTAAGGTGTTCTCAGATGCAACTCTGAAGTCCTCTCTCTAAACACACATGTATTAGAACTACTGGATTCCTCTCTTGATTTCCTTTTGCCAAGAGGTAAAAACAAGGATGGGCCCAGGGAAGCAAGGTACTAGCTTTTTTACAGTAATCAGTATGATCTCTTGTTACAGAGGACATCAGGGACAGTTTTAATGCTTCTTTACCTCTGAAGGCAGAGCTGCTGTAAGAATGACCAGCTTTTTGCCTTCTGACTGGGGGCATGTAGGGCAATTTGGCAATCTAAACTTGTACTTAGCTCTGTCGTATTTGTTACTTTTCACTGCTGTATCATGCATACTCTTCAGAGGCTTTCTGAAGGTGCAACTGAAATAAAAGCCTGCAAATGAAATAAAGGCTGCCTGCCTGGCTTGGCAGGAGCACTAAACCTTGGCACGGTGTGTGGCACTAATGACTGGCCCCTTTACTGAAACCATGCTGAAGCTGGAAGATGTGTTCAGGATAAAATGGGTGGGTAGCTGTGTGTGGTGAGTTAAAGGAGAGGGCAGGGAAGAAACTGGAGGTGATAGATGCAAGTTTTCTGCATGCCCCAACCTTTTTGTAGTCAGAATAGTTGTTTGTGTGGGACAAAAGCAATGACTTGATTAAGCTGAGTAGGTATGGCTGAGAGTCACAGCTTCTAGGAGAGATTTGAGTCGTTTGGTGGCTGTTGATTTTGACTCAGTTATCTTCAGATAGCCCAATACTCTTCCTTAAGCTGTATTGGAAATAAGACTTCATGTCAAAGATCTGTGTGAAACTTCCTATTGGAAATCAAGTATTTTTGGTAGCTGGAAAGAGCTGGTAAGGCATTCCCACTCTCTTCAACATCTGACCTGCCTTTTAAACAGCTGCCTGCCTATAAAAACTCACCAAAAAGCAATCCACAAATGCTCATACCTTTTTTTCTCAGAATGCCCAGTAGATAAGATTAATAAATTTTTTAATGTTTAATAGGACTGCATTCTTTGCCTCCCTTTTTCCAGTCACCATGCTTGTTTGCAGTAACATATTTTCAAGCAATATTTGTGAAGCTGATGGGAATTCTCTTGAAAGCGAGGGCAGAAGTGCTCTACTGAGTGTGCACTGTGCAGGTGAGGCTTTGTCTTGCTCCCATGGAAGCCACTGCAGGATTGAAATAAATGGGAACAGAGTGAGGAGCAAATCAAGCACTTTAGAAAATCCTATTACTTAATCAAAGCCTGGGCCTGCCACAAGTGAGACTCCCAAGTGTCACAGCTTTGCAGTGTGTAGTACCAGCCCATCAAGTCTGGCATCTGTGCACCCATTTCCCTGATTCCCCCTTACACCTCTGGTATCCATCCTCAGCGTCGTGCCAAGGTTTAGTGCATCCTGCCCACCTTGGACTTGCTGCTGTGGGATTTGCTGGGGTCTACATGGACCTTGGGGGTTTCTCAGTAGTCATGGACCAGCCACAGCTTCTGTGCTGCCTGCAAGTGGCCAGCAAGCCTGGCTGAATGACCACTTGTACAGCTCTCTGCCATAGCCTGAGGAGGAAAACGTGCTCTCTCTGGGTTTTCTGAACATATGTTTTCCCTGTGTTTCTTTAGCAACTCAGGGTGTTTTATTTCTTTGAAAGAGCTAACCTTACTAGTTTACCTCCAGGGTCTGAAGGTGGATTCTTCCCTCTGCCAGCTGATGCTTGTTGAACTGAAGCTGTCTGTGCCTGAGCAACTCTTTCCAAGAGCCTGCTCCAGCTGTCTGTGCCCATGCCAGTCTGCATCTATAGCTCCTCAGAGAGGCTGTGTCCTCTAGACAAAGGCAGCAAAGTGGGGAGGGCTTTCTGTCTGTGCCTGAGGAAGGGCTTTGCATTCTCAGGGTAGGTGTCAGCTCACAGCTGTGAGGGGGAGTAGCTGGCAAAGCGCATGTGAAGTGACACCCTGGGATGTCACAGTGGCCTCTCACTTCTTGCTCTTGCGTTACTGCCTTGACATGACCAGAAACAGCTTTATAAAGTGAAGGCAGTGTTAATAACTGAGCCAGCCTCTCATTTAAGACTGTAAGTAGCCACGCTAAATAGATGAATGAGCAGTACCACGTGTTGTGCAGGTAAATCATTGTCTCCATAAGAATCACTAGTGTCTCTGGATGAAAGGGGACTGCAGAATCTTTAGTTACTTGGAACTTCTCAGCCTTTATCTATCGACTGTGTTGCCACTGCTGTGATCCACAGTGTTCTGGGGGAGTGTCATGTGCTTTGGTCTGTCCTCTGTCCTTTGCTGTCTTCCCCCCACACTTTTTTGTTCACTGAGTCTACTCTCAGTTTACATTTCCTTCTTTGTAACCAAATTATCAGAGTCTTATCAACTTCAGCAGTGCTGTTGTCTGTCTCTCTGATCAGACTTTTCTTCATACTGCTCTGCTTTCTGCTGCAAGCATAGCCCCATTCACAAAGTTCAGGAAAGGAAGACCTCAAGGTTTGCAAACTGGAATTGTAAAACCCAGCCTCCTCGATGGATATAGTAAACTTAAGGTGTTGAAAGTCAGGGGACATAACATTTTGATGTAAACATTCCTTGCTCCATGCTTCAAAGTTTTTGCCTCATGCTAAGAGAGATTTGAGCATAAGGTGTGCAGCCATTTGTAGGTGAGAGCAGCAGGCAGATAGCGAGGATAGCTGTCATATGATAGGGATGTGGTCTCCCCATGGGGTTTGCTCTTGTAGTCTGGTGCTGTGCAGGCGCAGAGCACAGTGTTTCTCACACCCTTGTGTGCAATAGTGTCGGGTAATCTGAGCACAAGATGCAACAAGCATGTAATACCTTCTGAGAGACACTCTGCAAAGAGCAGGAAGGTGAAATTGCAGAGCTGGTGTCAGGCGGGGTGGTTCCAGCTGTCTACGTGTTGTGTGTCTCATCTGCCTGGCCATGCCAGAGACTGTAGAGTCACCAAGGTGTGTTCTTGAAACTGTCCAGCAACCCTGGCCTCCTCCCTGTGCACCTTCCTCTGATTTTACTGCTGACAAACCACAGCCTGCAGAGCTGTGAGTGAAGCCACAGGAGCAGTTCTAGCTGACTGGGTTAGATTATGCTTTCAAAAAGCACATGACAGCTTTGCAAAGTCTGTGTTTAGTTTAAGTGGTTTATAGAGTCTTGATTTCTTTATCCTGGTCCAGGACTCCAGATGTTTCCCATGACAGCTAGGAGTGTGGGATGCCGAGGTGGTCAGAGTTGAAAGTGGGCAGAGGAAAATCAGAGTCCTTCTTGGGGGCTTTAAGGGAGAGAGGAAGGGGCAAAAAGGCCTTGGCAAACACTATGATTTCCCCCTCCCCAGTTACCAGTTTCCAAGTGGCAGAATCACACTTCCACTGGAGGTGATGTTTTCTGGAAAAGCTGGTGAGTGCACTTGTGCTGCTACCAGTTAAATAGCTGGTATTTTACTGCTAATGCTGGTAAAAACAGTGAATAGCTAGGACATGGAAGTTATGCTGACAAAAAAAGGAGAAACTTTCGTCAGGGAAGGGAGATATCTTCTCTCCTACTGCACTTTCAGTTGCAAAGTTAAAAATTTCAATTACTTTCAGTTGCATTTGATTGTTGCACTTTGGTTTTCTCTTTTTCCAGTTTCTTTAAAACACTTAGACATGTTTTAATATTCAGCTGACTGAAAGCATGAAGCTCATCACAGCCTAGAAGTAGAGCCAGGATATCCATATGCAGAAACGTCTTTGGGATGTGCCATTTGAGACTGGGGAGTCAGCTGAAGTTTACTAATTAATGTATAAAATCCTTGTCAGGGTGTTTGGTAAATCCATTGTTGCTTACTTGCTTTTTGTACAGTGGCTTAATAAAATGGTGGTGACTGATAAGTTTGGGCCATGATGTTTTTTTGATTTTCTTGTGGTGCTTGTTGAAGGCAGCAGCAGATTTTTGTGGAGTTTTTGGCTGTTGAATCAGGCTTCCCCAAGTGCTAATGCTGTTAGTGTCACCTTGTTAGATGGTTTAATGTGTTGGTGAAATTCATCTCCAAAAGGAGAGAGCTCTGCTCCTTGCTGTTGGTGTCTGATTAAATATTCAGCTGCCTTGTGTGTTGAAACATTGTATCTCACACTTCTGATTTTTAGATCTGGGTTGCACAGTGCTCCCGCATCCTCAGTGTGGATGTGGACTATATTAACAAGCATGGCTATGCAAAGAAATTGGCTCATCTGTCCTCAGACTTGCAAGCTGCTAGCATTTAACCCACAGGCATTTCTTGCCTTAGCTTACCTGTTTCTCTCTTCCCTGTGTTTCTGCCACCATCTCTTATCTGGGCAAGCTAGTAAGCCACCTATTTTTGAGAATCTGTGAGCACTTTCCTTGCAGACACCAACAACCAAGATAAGCAAATGCTCTGAGTTGCTTACTGTCAAGCTCTAGGGAGGCAGTGAAGAGTTTTGGCCAGATGTCCAAGCAGACTGAAATCACTTGAAACTCTTCCAAGACACAGCTTCTTCTGACCAGAAATGCAGATTTTGCCACTGAAGGTGTAACCTCGGGGCTGATGGTTTCTCTGTACTTTCCAGGCAGTAGAAGCCATCTGGTGCTGTTCCTGTACATCCTGGTACACATATGGCTGAAGGATTTTGCTCTGTCCTCTACCAAAAGCCTGTCTTGTGAGCAGCTGGAAGCTATACATAGACAGGGTGTACCAACTCTCTGATAAAATTACTAGGAGTAGGAAGGCTAATTAATCATTCATTGCCTGTGCATTTTAATTAGAGCAGTATAAGTGAGTGCTTTGTGCTTCTAGCAGTTGCAGACACTGAAGATCCTGTATAGCTTTCCAAAGATGTAGGGGCAAAGCATGGGCCCTATTTTATAAATAGGGAAGCTGTGGACTGATGGTGGGCTTGTCAGGGGTTTTCATCCTTGTCCTGGCTTTACTGCCATTCCCAAACCTTCAAGCTAAATGCACTGATTTTCAGAAAGTTGAGTTGTAGAAACATACACCACTTATCCTCAACTTTGCTGGAATGTCCTTGCAAACCAAGAGAACACAAGAGCAGTCCTGGGAAGCAGGTTTGTCACCATTCACAGATGGGCTGTCCTGAAGACATTTTGCCTCATTCTTTACTCCAGTGTATTTTATGGAAAGATCTAACAGGGTTAAAACCAGAAAAAGTCAAATCTTGATAAAGCTGTTTGCGTTGAGATCCGCAGGTTTAAGTGACAGAAGAGAGAAATCAAAGCTAGAACTCCACCAGATATGAAGAACTGATAAATGACTTCTAAGCATTGGTGGTGTTTTGAGACAGCTGACAGCTTCAGGAAGAAAAGGTTGTGTCAGTGTCTACTTCTTGGAACTTATGAGTTTTTGTTTGTTTTTTGGAAGTTTTATGAGGTGTTGAAACACTATATTGCATAACTGCTTCAGCCCTCCCCTGTTGCTTTCAGGGTTTAGTTCTGCTTAGCTTTGTTGGTAATTTTGCCTGTTAAGCCCCATTTGACTGGTTTTATTCATCAATTACAAAAGACACAATACTAAGAATAAACTTTACCTTTTGTATTCTTCATTTCAGTGCAGTGATACATCATCTCTAAGGAGTGAATAATGGTGTTGTGATGCTTTGGAAGTTAAATGTATGCCAACCACTAAAACATCTAATTTTTTGATGTGAGGAAGGGATGGGAGGTCAACAAAGAAGTAGTTGTCAGATAGATGTTTTTGATGTCCCATGTAAGCTGAGGGATGATACATTCAGTGACTTGGCAACTGACAGTGAACTGAGACCTTTGTTGGACTGCATGGGCAGCCTGTGATCCCAGGAGAAGGCTGGCTTTTTTCCATCTTTGGAAAAAAACATGTGTGAGTGTATAAAACTTAAAGCTATTCAGCATTTGCATTTCTTTGTGACTTTTCAGGCAAACTGCTATTGACAGGGTCTTAGGAATGTGTTGTGGTAAGATGAGCCATACGTGCACCTTTCTAAAGGCAAAGAACTTCATCTCCAAGACAGGAACAGGGTTTTTTTTTCCTGTCTGTAGTTATCCAGCGAGTCCAGGTGAGACTGTACTCTGTTCCACTGGTGGGCAGTGCAGTCACTGAAGGCATTCAGTGACACAGGGCAGCCTTTCAAAAGCAAGTTGGCATTTATTTGTCTCTTGGGATGGCACATAGAGCAAGGTCACATTTGTGTTGCCAAATGAAACTTCAGATGGAGCCAGTGGGGACTGAAACAGCCTCAGATTTCTAAACCTATTGGGTGTCCTCTCAGTGTCCCAGTGTGTGAAGTCCTTGCCACAGCCACATACCTCAGGGCACTCTTTCTCTATTTTCAGTACTACTTTGGTCAGAGTCCTGCCTCCTCCAGCTCCTGATGGTAATCTTTGGTCTCTGGAGTTCTTCTGTCACCTCCCCAAGGTGCTTCAGTGATTCAGGGTCAGCTCCTGCAGGAAATAAGACTTACTGTGGCAAATACTGCATTCCCAGGAAAGTGTTTTACGTGCCTGCAGGTAACACAACAGTCTCTGCTGTGGGTGCCCAGCATCCCATATTGTCCATGTTTGCTGTTTTGATGGACTCATGACGTCCCCTGGAGTGTTTGGCAGTGTGCAGGGAGCGGCTTTGGAAGCGGGGCCAGCTGGTGACTTTGTGACCACTTTTAGAAGCTCAGGTGCTCTGGGAAACAGCCAAGTCTCAGCGCACCCTTCCAGCAGGGGTGAAGTGATGGGTTCATAAATCAAAGGGTTTTCTTTGGAGAAGTGGATGGCTTCGTCCTCTCCTTTTGATGGCATGATCCTCTCCAGCAGCTGCTTTAGTTCTGGACCTTCAGGTCCCAGTACAGAAACACATCTGTCTGAACTTAGGTGGTGTGTCCTGCAGCACAGCAGGTAATGTCTGTCTTGCTGGATGTCTGAGAGGAAGAGACCAGAGTCACGTGTGCTGCTGAGGTACCTTGTCTGCTATTTGTCATTGACCTTGATCAGCCCTTACAGCTGCTGGTTGTTTAGAGCTCTCAGATAAAAATAGGTTCCCTCATTTATATATATATGTAAATGAACATAAACCAGACTGACAAGCAGTGCTATAGTTGGGTGCTTGTGGGCCCAGGTGGGAAGCTGTGTGTCTAAATTGAGTTACCACCCTCAAACCTGGCTGTCTCTCTGCACTGGCTTGGGACTGGGGGAAATTAGTGCTTCTGGAAAGAGCTGCAGGAACAAGGGTGTTGTTGGATGGCAGGTCTCAAGCCCTCCTAAGATGTTTGTGTGCTTGTTACTTGTAAACTGCACCTCTGTTGCCATTAAGTAATGTGAACTAAATGAAGCATGTGTTCAGGTGGCATTTTCCTTTGCTAGAATATTTAAATAGCTGTCACCTTTTTCTTCAATAACATCCATTAGGGATTTTCTCCTCATTTTCTCATTCTCGGACATAGAAGGCAAGCCCTCCTAGGGGTGCCTTTTTCTAAACCCATTTAAGGCATGTAGATTAATTGGTAAGCAGGTTTTGGTGCTAAGTGTGTTAATGATTTCTGGATGCCTGTTATATGGGGTATCATTTCCATGGAATGGCATGTAATGACCCTTTCCTCTCACGTCCCAGGCAAGTGGGATTTCAGTAATACTGATCACTGCCTTGTAGCTTACAGGGTGAAATCTTTCTTCGTCCACCTGAGTGGAGCACTTGTATTCACTCAGGGAAGAAAAAACAAAAGCAACTTTTCTTCTGTCTGGCATGCAGGGAGCCTTGCCATCAGTTGTGTGGCATTTCCAATGTTTTATTGAAAAACAAGACTTTCTTCGTGCCCGTTTGTAAAAATTGTGTAATGAGTAAGATTTGGTTATGGATGTTTTTAGCGTAATTGTCAAACCTGCTTCAGTTGCCTAACATGATGTAATGATGAAAAGTCAATTGTGGGTTGTCTTCCAGAGGATTTGAGTGATGATTTTTTAAAAATTTTTATTCCTTCATCTCATTTTGCTTCCTTTATATGATACTTTTTTTTATGAGTGCTTGACAGTGACAGCAATAGGTTGATAGGTTCAAACTTGTTCCAAGATTAGCATGGAGGGTGTTGTAACCCATACATATCAAGCAATAATTCAAGGTGTGGTGGATGGGTTGTGGATGACATCCAGCTTTGTAGATGACTCATCTTCATTGGACATGAGAGCTGTGGAAGGTCAAATATGTTTTTCAGGGTCTGCTATCTTCTCAGAGTTGGATGATCCCGGAATCAAAACTGAGTGGGGAAGCCTGAAATCTGAGATATCTGTTCCTGAATAACCTGATAGGTTTTCCTGTGTCTCTGAGGCTGGCTGTCATTGTGCTTGAGGCATGTATACCTGCCTGCCTTCTGTGATCTTCAAACCAGGCTTTCAGAAGAGCTCAGCAGTAACACGTTTTCAGTAAATCTGGTGCTTTTTCTCCTGTAGGACATGTTTTAAAACTAAATTGGGGACCAGCACACTCGCCTGAGTGGCTTTGCGTGCGGATTTGCCCAGCCCTGGTGTCCGTGTGTGGCTGTGAGATGAGCACTGTGACCAGAGATGTTTTCCCTCTGTTTCCCTCAGAGCAAATCGGGGCGCTGGCCGGGCAGCACATCGTGCACGTGGCCTGTGGGGAGTCCCACAGCGTGGCCCTCAGCGACCAGGGCCAGCTCTTCTCCTGGGGCGCCGGCAGCGACGGGCAGCTGGGGCTCACCACTATAGAAGATGCAGTGACAGTACCAAGGTAAGTGTTTAACAGGGTCAGCTTTCCTCAGGGAAGCTCCTTGGAGGTGATGCATCCAGGGTTGCTCGCCTTGGGAGGGTTACTTTCTCTCGGTGTGGCAGGAATAGTGCCCCTCTCATGTTGGGATGAAGGTGACTTCTTCTCCTTTTCTCTGCTGTTCTGATGCTCCCCTGTGCACTGCAAGTCCTCAGGAAGTTTGGGCAGAACAGACCTTCTGCCCATGGATGGCTGAGGTATGAAAAAGAAAATTGGAGCGTGCTTAGCTTCCTCCGTGAAAAATGCCACAACGTTTTGTGCAGAAAAAGGAGGTGCATGAAAGAGTACCTAAAACCAGAAATGCTGTTTGTACTTCATGGTGTTTCATCATGCCGTGGTAACAGCAGATGCAGTCTCTCGTTTGGTCTGCCGCTGCAGATCTGGTGCAGAGCAGAAGTTTGGGATGTCTCTCTAGGATGGCTGTCATTGTCAAAACAGTATGTAAAGGAAGAGTTTCAATTACAAAAGATTAATGTTTGAGCTGAAGGGCTCTGTGGGAAGACAGTCCTCAACTTACGTGTAGTTCTGATAAAACAGACACAGAGAGGCTCGCATAACAATGTGATAGTTCTATTTTAAAAATAACATTTTTGTGGAATAACTTGAACCTTTGACATGCTGTACTCTGTACAAAGCACTGAGGAGGGTTTGGTGCTGTAACTCACGGGAACTGCTTAGGCCCATAACAGCATGAAAATTGTCAGTGCCTGGAAAAGAGTAGTGAAAGAGACACCAAGAAGCAGCTATTTTCACCATTTCCAGCTGGTTGGATTCAGTGTTATAGCAGGAAATGTAGTTGAGTTACTAGTCAAGTGTCTAGAGGTCTCCACAGATTTGCATCTATTATGTATGGATCTGTATTGCCTTCAAGACACTGTTCCTCAATCTCGAAACCATGAATTTTGTATATGTATACAAAAAATATCTGAGTGGAAATGGTAATTTTTATCTAAGGTGATACAGTATTTGTGGACACTTATTCTAAAATAGTGTCGTCATCTTTAGGTTGATAAAGAAATTGAACCAACAGACGATACTGCAGGTTTCCTGTGGAAATTGGCATTGCCTGGCTCTGGCAGCAGGTACTGTAACATCCGTTATTAATTACCAAATTTATGCTGTTATTTTGCACAGTGTCCAAGACTGCATATTTCTGCAGTCTTGCAGTCTATTTCTGCATATTTCTGCAGTCTATTGATTTTAATAAATCAAGGACATCCCATGTCCTGACTGCTTTTGGGCCAAATGGGATGCTATAAAATGGATCAGGTACCATGAATATTGAGGAAGAGCTTTGCCAGTAATGTGAAGAAAGAAAACATTACACACAGACCACCCACTGTTTCACTGGTGAATAATGGCAGGAACGCTTGAAAGCGTTCCATCTTGATTTAGAAAAATGTGTGTAATTAATTTCTTTGTGTTGAAATTTTCCTTGGCTGTTACTCTTTTGTGTGAAATGTGGACTGTTTTTTGTTGCACTGTTTGTTACAGCAGTTGTATTTTGTATTTTGCACTTAGTTGCTTGTGTGTTTATTTGCCTGGTGGCTTCAGGCCATGCTTTTTTTTTTTTTTTGGCAAAGAATGTCTCTCTTGATTTTGCTTTTTTTCTTTTCATCATGAGGCTTGGGTGGGAGCGAAGCCTCCAGAACTGTTTCTTTTTAATTTTGGCAAACTTGCTTTTCTGTTGGCTTTCACCCACCATTCTCTTTCTTTCCCTGTTTCAGATGGCCAGTTCTTCACATGGGGGCAGAACAGCTATGGTCAGCTGGGCTTGGGCAAAGAATGTCCCTCCCAAGCCAGTCCACAGCGTGTCAAGTCTCTTGATGGGATCCCTTTGGCTCAGGTTGCTGCAGGTGGAGCCCACAGTTTTGCCCTTTCTCTCTCAGGAGCTGTGTTTGGCTGGGGGAAGAACAGCTCAGGACAGCTGGGACTAAGTGATGAACGAGGTATGAAAATGATGCTCCTAGATGAAAGAAGGATAGACCCCTTTGGCCTAGTGTCTCTTGTTGCATTGACAGTGAGTCAATGCATTTTTACTGAGTGGGTCTGTAACACTTAGCAGCCTCTCCTGGGAGATGGCAGAGAAAGTCTCTGTCTCTACAGGCTTTTCTTAATTAGTAGAAACATGTTTTTTCCCCCTTGTGGGTGTTAATTTAAGTGAGGAGGGTTAAAAAGAGAGGTCTTTCAAGTGTTAATGTCAACATGCAAATACCCAAGAAAGTGCTCATGTTCTTTCTCCCTCTTCTCAAAAATATTTTGCCCCTATTTTGTTTGAAGTTGGTTGGAGCAAAAGCTTTCCCTGCAAACAGCAGGCTGAATGCATCTCCTCATTTCCCAGCATGATTTTGACTGGTGAGCATCTATATGCTACAAAATGATGGCAACACTGAATATCTCAGTATTGTAAATGTTGTCAGGTTTATTTGTTGCACAGTTTACCAGACACATAGGGCCAATGGTAGTTTTCTCAGGTGCTAGTCTGAAAAGCCCAGATCTTTTCTGCTTGTTGTTCACACACTCTTAACTTTTTGGAATAAAACAAGTGAATGGAAGATTTTCTTTGGAGCTTCAAATCAGCCTCTTTATTGGTTTCTGCATAATTCCTGAGCAGATTTAAGTATCTAGGCGAGTTACTGAGTGTAGATATGATACCTGGCATGCTCCTAGATACCTTGTACTGTCTGTAAAATAGGGCTGATCTAATAGAGGAGCAGCAGTGTCCTTTCCATGTAGATTGGCAGATAAATGCTTCTAATTAAAACAAAGCTGCAGTTTACATATGAGAGGCTTACGCTGACACTTGGCTAATCTTAAATGAACAGAATAGGCATCAGCTTGTGGGGTGGTGTTGGCCAGGGATCATATCCTGCTTCCCCCTCAGTGCCTGGCATTGTAGTAAATACGTGGTGTTTATGATAAGTGAATCATGATAAGACAGTGTGAATTATACTTGTCAAACACAAACAGCAAGGTCTGCAAACATGGGTATTCTGCAGCACTATTATTAACAATTATGCTGTAGAGAGAGGAAGTGTCATTCCTGTCAAAAGAAAGATCAGAGTGCTAAAATACAGAAAAAAGTGAATCAAAAATATGCTCTCAATTCTAAACTCGTGGAAGTGTGACTGTTTTTCTTTCACTACCCAGTAAAGAAGCACCTTACAGATTCTCACCTTCCCACCTTAGGTGAGAATCTTAAGAAATGGGCAACTTCTATAGGTAGGAACCTGACTTTTTGTTGGTATGAAATAAGCAGCTGCTCCTCTTAATATCTAATTGTTTTGGGGTGCCTACTGCTCCTTGAAGTGCTTAGCTTTTATTTTTACTGTATTCATTCCTGGGAGACAGACTTTAAATGATTAGGGGTGGCAGAGTGAAGGAGAAAAGCATCACTTAATGGTTGGTAGTGATTAGCCTTTCCAAGTAGGAGGATCTTCTGCTTAAAGGATGACAACAGAAGGAAAGCTGAGTATTTAAATACACATTGGGATTCAGCTTACCATGTGTCTTGCACAAGTGTCTCCCACGTGTCAGGGTTGTTCTATATGGAAAGGGTCTAACTAAGGTTTTGGAAACAAATATTTGCAGTCATTCCTGAGGAGTCTGAAATGGAGCATGAAGTTGAAGGTGGGTGTATCTAGGCTGCACTCACCACATCTCCCAAACAGCAAGTGCATGTTGAATTTGTACAAGATAAATTGTGCCATGTGCATTCTTGCTCTGGATGATTCTGTTTGTGTCAGTCAAGTTTTTAAGAACTCGAGGGGAAAAGCGGCAGTGAAGTACTCAAGGACACGTGGGGACTTTTCCACCACAGTTGTTAGAGTTTTCCTTGTGCTCAGGGACCATGTCGGAAAATCAGACTGACAGTGCTTTTCTTGGACATGCAGGTTTGTGTTTATGAAACAGCTGCTTTATTTCCTTTGACTTCCTTGCAGACCGAGAGTCCCCTTGTCACGTGAAGCTGTTGCGGTCTCAGAAGGTTGTTTACATCAGCTGTGGAGAGGAGCACACTGCAGTCCTGACAAAGGTAAAGATGCTCACCTGGGAACCCTGGCCACTGTCTCACCTGCCTGATGGTTTCACTGTAGTTTTCTGTGTCATCATTATTCCTTCTGACCCCAGTGAAAGAAACTAAGTGGAAGATATAGCCTAATTATTTATTCTGAGATTCATTGCCAACATGATCCTTTGGTGGTATTGAAGATGATGTTAATAATCCACAGCAAATAGCAAAACTCAGGTAAATCACTTAAAAAGATTAGCTTTGGGAGGAAAAAAAATCAACAAACACACATCCAAAGGGGCAAAAATAACATTTTGTTGGAAAATAGAGTAATACTGTGCATTGGAATAAGATGGGAGCTAAAATGAATGAGTGTTTAAATTAAACGTTAGTAGTCACAATGTTTGCAAGAGGTTTTCAGTTCCAAACCTGCTGCTTCCAAGTGGTGTATAATTTAGTGGCCAGAGAACAGGGCTAGGGTTTGAAAGACAACGGCTCAGTTCTTGCTTTGGCTCTGCCACTTTGTAGGTGTTGCTTCCTGTTTTGGAGTCTCAGTGTTTTTCACTGTAAAATTAATTTAACAACTGTTTTTGAGAATCCTGTAGGAAAAATACCATTGTAGAAAACTAGTTCTGTAGGAGCTTGTCTAGTATAGAGATACTTGAAGATAATTCTGTTGGTTTCTGATGGATGGCAAGGTTGCTTATTTGAAAGTTGCATTAGCAGAACCCAAGTTTCTTTTCTGAATCCTTTGAAAATGCCCATCAGTCTCTGCCTAAGCCTTGGGCTCATACTGAAACTGGAGTCAGAGAGATCCTGCTGGGTTATGGGTCCCTAAATGGAGACTCTGCTGTTTGATTTGCTAACAGAGTGGAGGGGTGTTCACCTTCGGTGCAGGTTCCTGTGGACAGCTGGGCCACGACTCCATGAATGATGAGGTGAACCCCCGAAGAGTTCTTGAGCTCATGGGCAGTGAAGTATCCCAGATTGCTTGTGGCAGGTGAGTCCTGTGTGCAGTCTGAAACTTTTCTTTGGTGGAGGTTAATGCTGATACTGAATCATGCAAGCAGTATCAGCAGTCCTGCTTCTGCATTCTATGTGTCAAAGCTGAATGAATTTAAGTCTTACTTTCCATGAGAATTTTAAGGCCCTCTAAATGAGATGTTTTTTTAATTGGGGTTGTACCCTGCACTCGTAACAGGTAAAAGATACCTTCCCAACCTAATAATTCAGCAAGACTTTAATTCAGCCTATTAACAGAAGATATCCCCCTGGAGGGAGGATGGGTCATGGAAGAGATAAAGAGCACTCCCTCACCTGGTTTTAAGAGCTGGTAATAGAATACATACTTTTGGTTACATCTTGCATTGCAGCCAAAGACACCTAGGAGAAATGAGAATAAGTTCTAGGCTGCATTTGGTTTGATTGTTGGGGTTTTTTTTGGTTGCTTTTGGTCTTTGGTTTTTTTCAATTTATTGTTAAACGAGGCCCAAACTCTGTACCCGTCTCTTACAGACATCACACTTTAGCCTTTGTGCCTTCTTCAGGAATGATCTATGCATTTGGCTGTGGAACAAGAGGCCAGCTGGGAACAGGGCACACTTGCAACGTAAAGTGTCCCTCTCCTGTCAAAGGTCACTGGGCAGCTCATAATGGGCAACTCTCAGGGAAACCTGGTATGTACTGTGCTGCATTTGAAATGGCAAATGGACATAAATAATTTCACCCATGGTTGTCGAAAGACATCTTAACATTTTTCTGTGAAATTTCTGGAAATACCAAAAGAAACCCATCCTATTGTCCTAAATGCACTCTGGTAATTTCTGGGTGACCTTTTGCTCTCTCTGTTAATGTGTGCCACCTCCATTGCTCTTTTTATGGCAGAGCTGAGCATTTGGCAATCTTGAGACTTCATGAAATTGTACTAATACTGTGTTCCAAAGGCTTTGTTCTCTCTGTAAAGCCTCTATTGCAGTTTAAAAATGATAACGTTCCCCTTCTGTGTACCTCTCATGAAGGTGCTACAGTGCTTGAGTTCCAGCTGATTTCACCAGGGCCTTCAAAGGACCCAGGTGCTCCTTGTAGTTGCAATGACAGTGCAAATGGGAGGGGAGAAAGTACAAGCAGGGTCTTGCATTCATCAGCCTCTATCACAACTTTCTCCAACAGATGCCTGTAAATACCACATTGTTAAACATATCTTCTCTGGAGGAGACCAAACATTTGTGCTTTGCTCCAAGTATGAGGTAAACCAAATGAAGTATCTTTTCAAGTCTTCTCCCCTGTCCCAGCATTCCCAACACAGCTTTTGTTTTTGCTAAAATCTTCTGAAGTGGAAGTATTGGTTTTGACTCCATTCTGCCTTACAAAACAGGGATTTACAACTTCAGTGGCTGAAAGTTGCCTTTCTTTAGAGGCACATCAAAGCCATTGGGAAGATGCTGATTCCAGTTTAATCAGCACAGAGGGGAATCCAGTCTTTGCAGATTGGAGGCAGGGGGCTGCTTTCCACCTGTGGCACTGGCTTCTGCACGGTTGATGTGTTGTAGGGCCATCAGCCACATACGATGGGATTTTGTCAAGCAGTGCCAGATGGAGGGCTGAATGCTGAGTTAGTTTTCCTGCTTCTATTTTTTTCTTTCAAGAAGTGTTTGGGATAAACTTTTGAGGCATGGAAATAGGTCTGAAATAACTGTACTCAGCCTATAGTTATATATGACAGTATTCAAGAGGGCTTTGGTACATCTAGGAAATGATATTTTGATTTTTCATTTTCCTCTTTTTAAAATGTGTTTGAGGATCTTTTTTTTCCTCAAACTTTTTCATACCCTCCCTTTTGGACTTCTTAGTAATGCCACAAAACTTCAAACCTTTTCAGAGACCACACTAAGGAAGCTATCATTTATTTATTAAAACAGAGATTGTGGATAGGAAGGAATTGTTTTACAAGCCTTGTCTTTGCTGAAAATCTGTATCTTCTCACAGAATTCCTTGCCTGCTGATGATTTCCGGACCATAAATGAAACACGTTACACCTGTTTAATAAATGATGAAACTATAGATGTCTGGAGGCAAAAGCTTTTAGAAAAGAACAGTTCTAATTCTGTCAAGTAGGTATTGTGGCACTGGACAAGCCTTTTGTTGAAAGTTCTGTTTAAATAATTTTGTTGGCTTCCGTGCCATGCTTTCACTTGAAATTTAGCAGCCTTTTCAAGTGTGGTTCTTGGTCGTTTCCAAGGGGAGCAGTTGCCAGTCACAAGGCTGCCAGGTGAGAGCTCCTGAGAAAAACCAGAGGAATTTGAGACTGCCTCAGCATTGCAGATGGTGGGTGGGAACTCGATTTTAAAGTTGTCCTGCATTGTGTGCTTAAAATTCATAAAAAGCAGCAAGAACTTGTGAACAGACTGATGAAGTTCTTTCCCCACTATGCCTGCCATGAGAAGGGCAGAATAGGTGTAAAGGAGCCACTAATTCCTCCTTTCAAAGAGGGACCTTACATGATCCTGAATGAAGTCTTGCCCTCTGTGCTGCCTCTAAAGGCGTTATCCTGACACTGTTTCCCATAAAAGGAAGGGAAGAGAGATGAAGAGATTTACTGAGGCATCCATTCATAACCTGAATCTCTGTTTTCTTTTGTCTTCCTGCTGCAAACAGTAATGTTGTTCAGATACTGTCCTCAGCTGCCTGCTGGAATGGAAGCTTCTTGGAGAAGAAGTAAGTCCTAAGTTGCCAGATGTATGGCTTTCCCTTGATGCAGACTGGAATCCCTTTGCTTCACTCACTTCTGCAGTGGGATTTGATTTTTTCAATCAGGCAGGAAATGAGTGCAGAGGATGTTCCCTAAAGGGGTGGGTGGTCAGACCTGGGTAAGGAAGGCAAATGGTCTAAGAGAGTGCATAGTATGTGTACTGTAAGTTGCCACAGTGCAAGAGATGCCAATATCTTTAAAGAGAGGTATAGGGATAGGACATTAAAGGAAATTAGGGATGCCAGGCATCTGAATAGTCTTACCCAGCTGAGCTAGCTGATGCCTGTGAAAGTATACTTCTACACAGGCTGCTCTTGAAAATGCATCAGGGGCAACGTGGAAGTGCTTTCCTTTTTGGTGACATCACATGTGGAAAGTTTTGTGCTCCTGCTTACCAAAGGAGGAATTTCAAACGGGTGTAACCCACAATAGGTGGTGACAAGGTTGTAAGGCACGTAGCTGAGTCAGAGGCTGTGGGTTGGGGAGGCTTGTGTTGGCTGTGTCTGTATATGTTGAGGAGGTATCAGCATAAGATGAGGAGGAGGAGAAATTTTTTTGGTGATGTGATGAGTAAATGACCTGTAACTAGGTGAAGAAAAACTTACTCTGAGTAATCTTTGTGTAATACATTCCAAGAGCAACTTGAAAAAGAAGATAATTTGCTGGTGCTTTTTTGCATGCTCAGTGGTTTCTTCTCTAGTGTTGTGACATGTTATTGCATCAGGAGAGTTGTGTCATGTTGGTTTAAAACCCTTGTTGAGGTATCCAAGCTGTTGAGTCACTTTAAATAGTCTCACGTCTCCTTTGAATCTGGAAATGAGTGGAGTTTATGGCTTCATCAGCCAAATACAGTTGTTCTTCCACTTCAGTGGTGTGTTGGCTAGTGCAGAACTTAACTTCTACAGAAAATACTTGACCAAATAAATGATAAATTCTGAAGCCTTCAGTGAGGCTCTATTTAACTATATACCTTTATACATGAAGTCTTATGTCAAGGTGCACCTGATAGAAGTGTCCCAGTGCATCCATCCCATGTCTTAAGGCCATGTATGCTTGTTTGCATTATGGGATTAGATGGGGGGGGGCAGCTTTTCCATGGCTGTGTGCCTGAGCACACCCAGCAGTACCTTTGCAGAGCACAGCCTGACATGCTCCGTACCCTGGTGTGTCTCTGGGCAGCTGTTTCCAGCCTGGAGCCTGTGCTGTTATGGGAACCACAGCAGGCTGTGTTTAGCTCCTCATGTTGTTACACTCCCACCATCAAACTGATAAATGCATCCTGTCTTTAATAGCTGCCTTCCCCTTCAGAATGTCTAATATAGCCCTCTTAAGTCAGTGAAAGAGTACTGGGGACACCAGAGACTTTTATGAAGTGTTTCTCTTCAAGAGTCCCAGCCCTACCCAAGGCCCGGAGGAATTTGGAAGGGAGAGTCTTTGTTTCTAGTCTTATGAATTAATTCCCTAGTGGTCATTTCTCTATTGCTGGCTCTCAGGCCATGCCAATGCACAGGTAATGGGGTCTCTTCCTTAAACTTATGCCTGTTTGTGATTTCTTTTTTAAAGAATCGATGAACATTTTAAAACCAGTCCAAAGATCCCAGGGATTGATCTGAACTCCACGAGAGTGCTGTTTGAGAAGCTGATGAACTCTCAGCACTCCATTCTCCTAGAGCAGGTATTGCACTTCTGAGATTTGGATATTCAGAGGGAAAAGTAGGGCTTTGTCCCTCTCTAACATGCAAGTACCAGCAGCATTGTTGGGCAAAGGTTTCATTGCATATCTAAAAGCCAGACACTTTAATGGTACTTTTCCTTTGACCTGGGCTGATTTTGACCCCCTCAGAATGTGTCTCCAAGGCTTTAATTTTATAACAAATTTTATCTCATGGCATTTAATACTTGAATGTCTGCTGAAATAAACTCTCTCTGTTATATTTGTAATTCTTATGTGTCTGTCAGGACTTGAGTATTTCATGGTTGTATAATTTATTCTAACTCGGAGAGTTCCTTTCACAAGTGCAGAGCAGTGGCATAAAAGCATACATGTTCCCCTTGCCACTTTTAGCTATAATATTTATAGCTTTGGGTTTTTTCACTCTGGGTTTGACTTTTAAAACAATTTAATCAGCCATTAAATATCACCGACATTGTAGGTGCTCTATCACCAAGGATAAGTTGTCTTTTTTGTTTTGTTTTCTCTCTAGATACTGAAGAGCTTTGAAAGCTTTTTGATTCCTCAGCTGTCCAGCTCTCCACCAGATGTTGAGGCAATGAGGATTTATCTGATTCTCCCAGAATTCCCACCATTCCAAGACTCCAAGTATTACATCTCTCTGACACTTCCTCTAGCAATGGCTATTTTGCGCCTGGATACCAACCCCAGCAAAGTGCTTGGCAAGTGTCATTTAAGAATTGTTTTAATTTAGGAGTAAAATATCATTTCAAAGAACACTTACTAGGGAGGATAATCTAATTTACCATATCTAGTTTACCCACATTCAGAGACTCAGTTCCAGATAAATGTGCATTTCTCTACAGAAACAGTTTTTTGTATATCATGAGGATTAAATGATCCTATTCTCTTAAATTTGATCAGCTATTGATCACTTTAGAGTATCTTTTCTGTATAAGGTAAAAAAAAAATACTAAATATAATATTAAATTATTTTGTCCTCTACAAGATGCAGACAAACCTGCTGGTCTGTGACTAAGCTGAGCACTTAAACTCTTCTCCTGCTTCTGAGTCTTTTAATTTCTAATATATTTTCCTCTGAGCTTATTTTAAACTGAACAGAACATATGCTGCTTAGTGATTGTTACTCACATTTGTTAAGTTACTACTGTTCTTGTTATCATACTATGTTTCTTGAGGTGTCTTGCACTAAACCTGATATTATCATGTAAAATGCTATGTGATGCATTCAGACCTCCAAAAGAATCCTAGGCTCCAGCTTTTCTTTGCAGGTGATGGTTCTAGGAAGGAAGCTGATAGTCAGGGTCCCTTGAGGGGAAAGTAAGGGTTACCTGTCCTTGGAAAGAAAGAAATCAGCCTCTCTAAAGAGGGGGAGTTAATCCTTTAGTGCAGGTGTGCCAGGAGACGAGCTCTGGCACCTGCTAGAAAAGTATGTGGTGCTACAGAGGATTGCCCAGGCAACTCTTTCCTTGTCACTCCTGAGAGACATGTTTGCCCACAAGATCACAGTATCCTGAATGCCAGATACTTGAAACAGTGTCTTGAATTGAAGACTGAAAAACTTCAAATTCAGGCTCTCACTCTGATCAGGGTTTGGGCTGGGTAATGACTGGTGTGGCTGGATGAGAATGGAACGGGGCTTTTCAGTTTCTGATATTTAGATGACTCTGCCTCACTTTCCTATTGCTACAGCTAGGGCAGGAATAGGGAAGTTCTTTGAAAGAGTGTTCAGATGTATACCCCCTTTTTCCCCCTTAACCTCTTATTTAGGGGATACTCTAGCCTTTGATTAAGGTTTATATTGATGTCCTCTGCTTTCCAGATAATTGGTGGTCTCAGGTATGTCCAAGATACTTCCTCAGGCTTGTGGACCTCTATAAAGGTGCAGTGGTTTACCTCCTCAGTGGAAGGAAGACGCTGCTGATCCCAGTCCTGTTCAGCAGCTACATTACAGCTGCTCTCAGGCTTCTGGAGAAACTCCACAAGGTGAGAGGAAAGCCTGGGCATGTGTTGGCTCAGGATGATTCAGTCTTGTCTGCCCTTTGCCAGTGGTGAGCTGTGTCACTGTCCATCAAGTCACAACGTGGGAAAGACATTAGTGGCTTTCATAAGTCCAAAGTTCCTGAAGGTTGTTTTGTCCTGTCTCAAAGACTAGAAATAAAGTTACCCTAAAGAATGCTGCTTCTGGGCTGTGCAGTGTGGCATCACAAACACCTGTCCCTTGACAGTCTCTGCTCTCACTGTGTTGTTGCTGGGTGGTTGGGGTGAGGAAGAGAGGGAACTAAAATAAGTTAGAAGCAGATTTATTTGCTTCTTCTTGGTTTGTACCAAAGTATAAGAGATTGTATATTGCTTGCAAAACTTTCTGGGTCCTTTTGTTATAAACTGCTATAATTGAATTTATGAAAGCAAACCTGAAAAATTCTGAAAATATGTTAAAATATTTCCATCTATTCTCTTCACTAGGTGAATCAGAAGGTTAAACACGTGGAATATGATAAGTTTTATATCCCTGAGATTTCCAGCTTGGTGGACATTCAGGAGGACTATCTCATGTGGTTTTTGCACCAGGCTGGAATGGTAAGAGGTTTTATGTATAGTCATGAAATAGCTGTCCATGTTTGTGTCTCTGGCTGTAGATCTGTATTTCCAATATCCTTAATGAGAGTGTAATGTATTCAGCATAGGAGCTTCTATATGTTAAATATCTCAGATCTGAGTGCTCGGTGGCTTTACAAAATTGACTTAAAAAGGCTGTCGAAGGAGTTGGAGCTAACAATATTTAACCAAAGCTTGCAACAGTCTCTGTGATTATCCATGTGAATTTCATTCAGTCTTTGCACAAGGGGATTAATTCAGTCACTGGATCCTTTTAATGTAATCAACACCTCAGGGGCCAAGTCCTGTATTCTAAAATTATAATTTTTGCCCTTTACTTCTGCTGTTTAGGCAGGTATTGTGAATAATGTAGCCAGTGATGTTAAAATGTTGCTCTGTAAGAGGAGGCAGTGTGGCGTTCTGGCTAGGGGACTGAACCAAGCCTCAAGAGATGTGGGTTCTATTCCTGGCTCTTCCAGTAACCTGCTGGGTGATCTTGGGTAAGACCCTTCACCTCTTTTATGTCTCACTTTCCCATCTGTAAGAAAGGAGATAACTAAACTGAGGGCTGGAATATGCTGTGTGGGAACCCAGTGAGATTATTTAATTATAGCAAGGACAGGAATCCCAAGTGTAAAAAAAACCCACTAAAAAACATCTGCCAAGGGATGCTGCAAGAGTAAAATCTGACTGTAGCAATAACTTTTGTGTGTGTTTTCATGGGCTTTGTAAGTGGTGTGTGTGCTGTGTCCCCATCCTCTGCTTTCTATAATTTAAATAGCATTGCTGTGTGCTTACCTTTAGTGAGCAGAACAATAAAGTACTGACTTAAATTTATGTAAGGGATAGTTAAAAATGTGTCAATATAGCTAATTACAAGTAATTTGCATTGCAGGGGTGTTCTTGTATCACCATGTAGTGGCCTTATGGTCTCTCCCATTGTTTCATATGGTTTCTGCCTTTGTTACTCTTCATAAGAGGAAGTTTCACCCATGACAGACTAACACAGGATTGATTCTATGCCTGTCAGTCCTCTTAGTAATGTTTGGTGTTCATGTTTTGAATTAGACTTGTGCAGTTTCTTGAGGAGGAAGTTCCCATGCTTTTTTTTTAAGAGAAAGAAAAATGCGTTGTTGGTCCCAAAGGAGGAAAATTTACTTTGGGTCACCTTTGGACTAGTCCATCCAAAAAACCCTTAAGACACAAAATTGAAAGAGTAAAAGATTTTCATACTTCTCTTTTTCTTTCACAGAAAGTAAGGCCATCCATCATGCAGGTAAGAAAATTGTTTCTCAAGACTCTTATTTAGAGAAGTGCTCTGGAAGCTGTGGATGGGAGCAAATCTTGCCTGCCTTTCTTGCAGGATGCTGTGACCCTCTGCTCTTACCCTTTCATCTTCGATGCTCAAGCTAAGACCAAGATGTTACAGACAGATGCAGAATTACAGATGCAGGTAATCATTCCCTCTTCCAATTTTCCTAACACTTTTTTTTTTCTCCGCCTTTTGCAATGGTGCCTGCATGGAAAGGGTGTTAACTGGGAGCTGGTGTGTGCAACACTTTATTGTTTCCATGATACAGGAGAGTAGTGTAGCTGGAGAACCTCTTTGCCCTGGATATTGCAGAGGCAGTGCTTGGTGTCTTCCCCTTCAAAATGTTTTTCTGGCAACATCAGAATTGCCAGATGTGCATTAATAGAAATTTAAACTGTATAGGGAATGAGTAGTTATGTATTTATGATAATCTAAGGATAAGGAGTAAGATGAAGAGCTGTAAGACTGGATAAGTAGACAAATGTTCAGGTAAGTGAATGCTTGTTTTGAAATTTCTGCCTGCTGCAGGACTGGTTGTTCCTTCTAATAACGAGGTGAGTGTTGTAGACTCCTGATGCTGTTTGTGGTTGCAGGCAGCAGCTGTTGCCAGCACCCCACCCACCCAGTTGCAGTGAGGGGCACAGCCCTGGGGATCTCCAGAAGTGTGCTGACAGCAGGTATCCAGCTCCAGCACCCTGTAGGTGGCAGCCAAGCCCGCTCACAGCCAGGCTGTGACAAGGATAGCTGGCCTCTGTGCCAGTGTAAATGTCCCAGTGCCAGGCACTGCTCACACAGGTGCCTCCTGAGACAGGCAAAGTGTTGGGCTCCTCATCCAGTGCAGCTGGGTCTGGGACTAGTCCCATCTTCTGTGAAATAAATTTGCTGAGGTCCTTGGTTCCTTCAGGGTGGAAAACTCTCATCACAGTCACTTGTGGCCACGGTGCTAGTTCCATGTAATGCTCATCTCCTGGCTTTTCTCTGGCTGCTTGAGCACACAGCTTGAAGCAAGGCAGAAGAGGTTTGGCCTATGCTCAGATGGTGCAGTCACCTGCTCCTGCTCTCTTTTTGTCAGCCTCTTGCATGTTTTCAGCCACCCAGTTTGTCAGCAATGCACTGCTGAGAGGAGATATTTACTTTACCTTGGCAGAACAGCAGACAGGTTTTGTTGTCCTGAGAGACCAGATCTTTAGCAAGACAACCACTTAGGTGCCAGAGAAACCAGTAGATCTCTGAGTGCTGGAACAGAGGAAGCCTGGTCTCTGATGGATTTCTGTCTCAGGTTTAACTGACTTTTAAACTGAATTTTTAAATGTGAGTTTGCCATTTACTGTGGACAGCACATGAGAAGAAGTAACCTAAGTGCAGCCAAAGCTTAGACTGGGCTTTGTGCCAGAAAATCCGTGTGGATGAGGGCTTTGAATCCCCTCTGATGGGATCCATGGTGCCTTCCCAAATGCATTTATCAGCCAGCTCCTTGCTAGGTATATTTGTAGCACTGTTTTCCCTCCTGGACTCACACTTACTTGAGTGTGTTCACACTGAATTTCTTGATTCAGTAAAAGCAAGAATAAAGCCTCTTCTCCCCACCAACCTGCCTACTGTAAAAAAAAATAAAAGTTCAGGAATTTAATCTCTGTTGCTCAAATGTAGTGAATTGATCAGTGGACTGAAAGTGTTGGTGCGGGAAATGGGGGAACAGGGCATACAGGCACATGCACAGTACAGAGGGAGCATGGGATTCTTGAACGCTGGAGAAACCAAAAAGGCAGAAAGGAACACCAGGCATCTAGTTAACTGTTTTCCTTTGACAGGAAGAAAGAAGCTGAGCTGTGGCTGCTTTTCACTTCTCTTTTATTTACAGGTTGCAATAAATGGTGCGAATTTGCAGAATGTCTTCATGCTTCTTACCCTGGAGCCTCTGCTGGCCAGAAGCCCTTTCCTGGTACTTCACGTTCGCAGGAGTAACTTAGTGGGTGATGCCTTAAGGGAGTTGAGCATCCATTCAGACATTGATTTGAAAAAGCCTCTCAAAGTAAGTTTCCCTCTTATCTTTAGCACCCTTTCATTTAGCAAACATCTCTGCAGCTTTTCAGCCATTCACATTACCACTTCACCAGTGTGCAGTAACTTCTCCATAGGTGTTGCACACAGGAACATTTGGTCTAGTTAGTGCAAGGGTTGAGTCTTTTTTCTGACTCCTAGGGTGCTTTGGTAGTGGATAGTTTACAAGAAGGCAAGCATGGGTTTGCTCTCTTCTCCTGTGTGTTGATTGTACAAGAGCCAGGGAGGAAGCATTTTGTGATATTACACAGTCTCTGTTTTGCCCTTCTGCAGGAGCAGGCTGTTTACAATAGGATGTGTTTTATCTCTGAGAGATTGCCACAGTCTTCAGTAGCTGCTGTCATGCTGCTGCTTTGATAGTTGGGACAACAGGTGGTTATTTACGATTTGCGTAAGGATTTAAATGTTCTCAAAATGCCTGATTTCCCACCTTTGTTCCCTTTCTGTCCCTGCAGGCAGAGCACTGAAACGAGCTCGTGGGTTGCTGTGGGTTTAGGCATGTTGGACAAATTGCTTTGCATGGCTCTCAATTGGAGAGAGGTCTGATTCACTCAGTCTCAGCTCTGCATCCCTGTCACTGACCTGCTTTTTCTACAGGTCATCTTTGATGGTGAGGAAGCTGTTGATGCTGGAGGAGTGACAAAGGAATTTTTCCTCCTGTTGTTAAAAGAACTACTCAATCCTATCTATGGCATGTTCACTTACTACCCAGAGTCAAACCTGCTGTGGTTTTCAGACACGGTAAGCCCTTGCCCTCTATACATGCAGGCTGGAATAATATGCTGCCTTTAAAGGACAAGGAAGTTAGTGGCAAACTATGGGAAAGAAATGTTCTTCCTCTCATTTTCTACTTGTGATACAATGTGAACTCTATTTTCAGTTAGTGTCAGTAGGTCTGTTAACCATAGTAGAACGGTGATGGTTGTGCCTGTTAAAGAGTTGGCTCTCTCTCTTTATTCTTATCCCATAATAGAACTTGTATTAAGGGTCAGGTGACAGGTAATAGAACTCTTATTATCATGAATGTGATGGTCATGTGCTTTTTTACAGAATGAGAGGTTTAGATGGTAATGGCATTAGAGTTCTGTGCCTCCCTCGCTGTTCACATAATTGCAGCCAGTCCACTTAGTCATGCATCACTATCGCCTTCAGGATCTAAAGTTGTTAATGCTTTATGTGAGGAAGCTCTTAAACAGCAAGAAACATGGCTGGGAAGGTTGTTGGTTTTGGAAGAGTGTGGAGTGCAAGATCACTACCTGTCAGATGGCTGGAGATGGTGGTTTATGTTCTTTTCTTCACCTTCTCAGGTAGCAAGGTGGGAAAATGACATTGCCAGTCTTCCACATTAAGGTGTGGCTGTCTTGCTAGAGGGGGTTACAAGGAAGGAAGTGGCCTGGTACCTTTTGTAACTTGTAAAGGAGTATTACAAAGCATTCACTTCTTATGTCAGTGCTATAAAATAAGTCTTTTGGCACCAGGAGTGATGACAGTGTAAGCACTGAAAATGAGTCATGTGTTTGGAACATTTAACAAACGTGGGCAGCCAGTCTGTGACTGACACAGCAGCGTGAGAGTCAGTATGTGAAGAAAAGGAGGCCTGTGCTAGCACCTCTGCTGGTGTATCTGCCTGGGTGGAGCTGTGCTGATGCAAAAGCTTTTAATAGAAAACAGGATGGGTAATAGGGAGAGGATTGTTAACACATTTTCTTGCAGTACATAGACAGTAAACATTGAAGCACTGTTAGTGTCTGAACACAGAGGAATTTAAAAAGGAATAAAAAGGCGAGTAAGCTGCCTTTGTGGAAAAGCTGCTGTTTCCACAGCAGTCGTGGTTTACAAAAGTAATAGAGCGTGGTTTTTGAAGTTTCATTTCCGTGCCACACACCAGCAAGAAATTTATAACCAAAGTGGCACCGATGGGAGCTCTCTGACTTTGTCCCAGTTGGAACAGCAGGGTCTGGCTACTTAGTGCCTGGAGGAAAGGGTACTGTGCATTGCACCAGTGACAGTGCGTCTCATCAGGATTTCTCTGTGTGGTTTTGCAGTGTTTTGTAGAACACAACTGGTTTCACTTGATTGGCATCATATGTGGTCTTGCAATCTACAATTTCACAGTGGTAGACCTTCACTTTCCCTTGGCTCTGTACAAAAAACTCTTGAATGTGAAGCCCTGCCTAGAGGATTTGAAGGAGCTGTCTCCTACAGAAGGAAGGTAAGAAAATCAAAATTTGCAGCTTTTCTGGGAAGGTAGACCATCCAGCTAAGAACAGGAAGTGCCAAACTAGGTAAAAGCTGATGAACAGAACACCGCCTGATCCTTTTGAGTGACTGATTAATTTGGGTGACTGTGGTCCTAGCAAAACATAGGGGCTGGTGGTGAATTTTGTGTAATACTTCTCTCCCACAGGCTATTGGATCCATCTGCTTAGGCTCCCACCCTCCTGACCCCCAGGAACTGGGTACCAGCACAGCCAAAAGACACCTCCCACACCCCCCTTTGAGAACAGGAGTGGAAGCCTGTCCCTGCCCTGTGTGGTTGTGTGCATGATCCCAGATCCCAGCCTCAGCCTTTCCCCTTGAGCCAGGCTCAGACTAGCAAGCAGGGGACTGTATGTAGGGCTGTTAATCATCCCATCCATGAACCAGAGCAGCTCTGACCTGCTCCCATGATAGGAAGAAGTTGACTGGAGTGAAATAATTACTTTTTCCAAGTGGTGTATTGAATCTTTTCTACCTAATTTCATAGGGCTACTGGTTCCCCCTGACACTGAGAAGTTAAGATCCCACTGTCTGACCGCTTGTCTTATTTCTCTTTCTGAGTTGCCGTCTGATTTATCTACACAAAGTGACAGCTGTATTTATCAATAATGAGGTAAAATGCCAGGAAGACAGCAGCAGGATTTTGGCGGGTAGCAGAGTATTTTCTGTATGATGGGCATACAGATACAGTCCACCTCTGTCTCTTCCTCCACTCCCTCAGACCTTTGTGTGGTGATGACATAGAATTAGAACTAGAAATGTAATTCTGTTCCAAAGCCAGGATCATAAAAGATGATCCATGAACTATGTAGGCATAGACTGTATTATAGTTTCTGTGGACTGGCATTTATCCTACTTCTAACAAAGCATCTCTTTATTTGAGGTGTATTTCTTTCCTACTGCTTCAGGTGACTCAGATTCTCTCTCTTGCAATCCTACTACCCAGATGTATGATGCTGTTTACTTCTGCTGAATTTGTTTTTCCTGTTAGAGGTATGGCTTTTTAAATCTCTGATTATTCTTTTTTTAATTTCTTTCCCTACTTGTTGTTTAGGAGTCTCCAGCAACTTTTAGATTACCCCGGGGAAGATGTGGAGGAGACATTCTGTTTAAATTTCACAGTAAGGCACATTTGACATATCAACTCTCTAATATGTGTGGTACAGTTGAAGCCCATCTATATTTTCATGTGTATTCTGGCTTATTCCAAATACCTATGGCACATAGCCCGTGCTAATTTTAAAATGTTCTTTGCTGTCAGCTCCCTTCTTTTGTATGTATGCAGTCCTGAACACTGAGCTAGTAAGTAGATTAAGATGAGTGGTTTTCAAAATAGCCTTCTTGTCACTGTTTAAAGACCTGATGCTCTAACAGGTTGGGAGTGATGGGTTCATCTTGATTGGATCATTTTTTGACTCTCTGTCCAAGGCCTGTCTTGGGGTAAAAACAACATACCGTAAAACTGCTCCACACTGTGAGGAACCTTGCTGAGCAAGGAGAGTGGTGCCCATTTCCTTGTTGCATGAATGAGAGCACATAAACACTCTTAGATCAAATTTACCTCTGGAGTGAGTCAGACTTGCATCTGACTGTGTCTCCTGCAGGACAGAGCTGTAATTTGGGATGAGGCAATGAAGCCATAGTGACGGTAATACAGGTTGTGTATAAAAGGGATACCTTTAAAGTAACAAAAGAGAGTTTTCTCCAAATTCTTTTTCACTCATAAGGGCCTCTTTAGTCTATGGCAACATGAAAATTGACCCTTCTGCATTTTTTTTCAGGTAGCTAGTCAGTGTACAGAGTGTAAGTTTGTACTGCTGCCATCCTAGGCTGGCAAAAGCAGGAAAATGTCCATGTTATTTATTTTTCCTGTGAGAGAGGATGAATTAACCCACTGAGTTTCTGTTAAAAAAGGGAGTCCTTTTTGTTACCAAAACTCATGGACTTAGTAAAACCAGGTTTTTAGTTATCAATCTCTTGGTGTTTTTTTCCTAGGAAATTTACCTAAAATAATTTTTTTTCCTTTCTAAGTTCACATTTCAACTTAATAGCAGTCCTACAGCAAAGGTATGTGATGGAGGGTGGTGAAGCACACAGGGTACTTGGAGCAGAGAACAGAGGTTTCTGCACATATCATTTTCTCTGGCCCACCCTTTACATGCCAGTCCTCAGTTGTCTAAGAGGACTCTGTCTATCCTGTAGGCTTATGCCCTGGAAAATACTTCTGGTAAAATTAATTTACTGGTTTTGTACAGATCTGCAGGGAAAGCTATGGTGTGACAGAGCAGAAGAACCTGATTGAAGATGGAGATAAAATCCTGGTGCAGAAGGACAACAGGCAAGTGGGGCACCTGTGGGGATGGACTCATGCTTGTGGTGAAGTCATGTGCCACAGAAACCCTGGCTGAAGGGAAATGTGGGGGGCAATTAGCAGTCACTGTGAACAAATTTTAAGACCAGTTGCTCAAAAGTTACTGGGCACTAGTGGCACTTGAACAAAAATCAAGTTTTCGTCATCTTTCCACCAATGTTTGGAAAATGTACCATGCACTTGGATTGACATCTTCCCTATAAAAGGTCTCTGTATAGACCCTTGGTAGTTTTCTCATTTTAAGTAGACATTGGAGATATGTCTGGAGATTTTTGGCCTGAGTTAATACTTAATACCCCTGATGACTCAGAGAGGAACTGTATGTGACCAACAAAGCTGAGCCTGGCAGACTTGTTTGTACTCCTAATTCTGGAGCCGGAAACTTTCCTTTGAGCATGGCCTGACTCCCATCCCTGATCACAGCCAGAAGGACCTGCTGTACTTGGATCCCTTTCCATTTGACTGAACACCCCAGAGTTGTTACTAGCACAGCTACCATTTCCCCCTGCTTTTATTTTGTCCGGCTGCTGAACTATTTTCTTCCCATAATCTTGTAATTGGATTTTTACAAATGCCTTTATTACTTGAAGCAGTGTTCACATTCTTTCTCTGCTGGCAAAACATTGTGATCCAGTGACTACTCAGCAGCATGGTTAGGGACTTGAACTAGGATTGCTGAAGACCTTGCTGGCAAAGGCTGGAGATGAAGTAATTTCCTATTAATCTGATTATTTAAAAGGGTTTTGAATGTGTCTGAAGCCATTGCTATGGCAAAAGCTTTGTCTGTGTTACTTCTTACCTGCTTTACTACTGCCCAAAATGGTGCAATTACACAGCTAAAGAGCTGTTTCCAAGCAAACCCCACATGGGGGTGTAGCAGGGTAATTCTGTCTCTCTGCAAAGAGAAGGTGGACTTGAGGTAAAACAGAGGAGTGTTTAATCTACCCCTGCAACAGTGAAGGAAAGATAAAAATACAAGTGATAGAACCCTTTAGGTTTTTAGGTTGGGCATATACATTCAAAAGAAAACCTGCCCTTTTCTTTACTGTATGCCATCCAGTACAAAGGAACAAAGATTTTAGCTGGGAAGAGCACCAGGGTTAACTACTGGAACTGTTCATTAAGTCAGGATAGGAAACAAGGGAAGAAAAATGTTAAGGAGAAAGGCTAGTGTGTAGTTCCACCAGCTTAACATTCCAAAATTCAATTGTTTTATCCTGACTGGAGTTTTGAACTCGAGCTAACCTCTAAATCCAAGTCTAGACATGGCTGTCAATTTACCTTACAGTGCTTAATGACTTCCTCCACCTCTATGTTTAGAGGCCAGGGACCAATTTGCTGCCCTATGGCCTGAACAGTTTGCTGTATGCATGTCTGTGGCACTGCCCTTCCCATGTGAGGAAAGCTCATTGGGAGCTGGGAAATGCACAGGATTGCTATAACTGACAAATGCAGAGTAGGCAATGCCTGCATTTTCCCTTTCTCTTTTGGAGTTCATAAAATGCTCCTGATGCTGGGTTCATGACCGTAACAGCCGGAGAGGAATTAAGCAACAGTTAAGTGCTTAATCAGCTTGAATTTCCCTAATGCTCAGGTGACTGTGGGGAAAATGACAATAAAACCAATGCACTGGAAAATAACTCCCCCTTTGGTATATGACTTATTACTCCAGGTTTTCATTTTTTTAAGTCTTACTTCCTGTTTACTTCCTATCTTTCCCTGGTCGCTTTTGCATAGTGTATGTGGTGAGAACTCTTCTACCAAAAGGCCAGAATATTTCTTCCAGTTGTAAGTAACCTCCTCAGCTTTACTGGTGGCAGAGAGCCTGGGGGACCTCCCGTGCCACCACTGCCAGGGAATAAGCAGACACACTGCTGCACACCCTGTCCACATTGCAGTGACTTGCTGAGAGGAGGGCAGTGGGTTGAGCCTGCTGGAGTCTTGTGGTTGCAAAACACTTTACAGGAAGAACAGGAGAACTTGGCAGTGCTGCTGCTTAGACATATGATTAAAAGTGCTTTCCTTTGCCTGCTTTCTCTCAATGCATTAGGGAAGAATTTGTCGAAGCCTACGTAAATTACATCTTCAACGTCTCCATCCAGGAGTGGTACACAGCCTTTTCTACTGGCTTCTTGAAAGTGTGTGGTGGGAAGGTCCTGGAACTTTTCCAGCCCACAGAGCTCAGGGCCATGATAGTTGGAAACAGTAACTACAACTGGGAGGAACTGGAGGAGGTAAAGCTTCCTTCTTGTACTTTTTTTTTTCCCCACAAATGTGTGCAGTTGATTGAGATGAGCATTAATCTGTGTCAGGAGATGGGATAAGCCATGATGCATTTTCCTTTTTTTTTTGTGCTTCTTGTACACCTTGCTGTCACTCATATGAAAAGTTTCTCACTGTGCTGGCCCACTACAGATAAAGCTCAGGAAGGAAATTCAGGATGAGGAAGGACAGGGAGAAGGACTTCCATTTGCTTTTTTTAGGGATGATATCTGTGACTGAAGGGAGGAGACAAAGGGTCTTCACCTATAGTAAAACTCCATTGCACAAGGGCAAAAAATACACAAGGGTTCAAAGGGGAGTCTGGACAACCAGAAAGGGTTATATCCTCTCAAAATCCATAGACCAATAAAGTCACTCACAGTGCATAGTGTGTGATCCTGTTCAGGAGTTCAGCCTGTGAAACAGGCACTCCAGAATTGCTCTCCACATTTGTAATTAGCTGAAGAGCAGAAGGCTAATGTCTCCCTTCCTCACATTGCCAGGAGAACCCTTGCTGGGTCTTTGAGCCAACGCTGTTGCCCATCACCCATCCTGTGTTCCCTTTCAAAGCTGTCAGGCACTGATCTGATGTCAGATATAGACAAGATCAGATCTGGGTTCTGCTTAGTCTTTGTTTTCTAGTGCCAACTGAAAATGTGGTATTTTGGTTTTTAATAGAGCGCTGTCTATAAGGGAGACTACACTGCCACACACCCAACTGTGAGAATGTTCTGGGAGACCTTCCATGCATTTCCCTTGGAAAAGAAGAAGAAATTTCTCTGTAAGTATCTTGCAGTGGTGCAGCATCTCCTGGAACTGAAAGACTCGGGTGGGAATGGCTGCAGAGCTTCATTGCATTAAGTTGGGTGATCCAGCATGAGTAACAACATCTGCTAGTCGGAGCTGGGATTTCCTTCTATTGTGGTTTTCTTCCTTCTGTCCAGGGTAGCTGGCTCTAGGTGACCCTGCTTGAGAAGGGGTTGGCCCTGAGGACCTCCAGAGGTCCCTTCAACCTCAGCCACTCAGATTCTGTGACTGCTGGAAAGACAAAGGCCAGTGTTTGTGCCTGGCACTGGCCTTGCTGTGCTGCAGCTCCCCTGGGAGCCAGCCAGGCGCTGCATGGAGTGCAGTCAGGGTTTCAGCCCCTCCAGGCAGGTGCAGCTGAACTTTGCCTGTGGGTGCAGCCCCGGTGGGAGGTCCCTCCCCATCCCCCTGCCCAGCCTTCCTTGTGCCTCTCACAGTGTTCCTGACGGGCAGCGACCGCATTCCCATCTATGGCATGTCCAGCCTGCGCATCATCATCCAGTCGACGCCCAGTGGGGAGCAGTACCTGCCCGTGGCTCACACCTGCTACAACCTGCTGGACCTGCCCAAGTATAGCAGCAAGGAGATCCTCAGCGCCCGCCTCGTGCAGGCCATCGACCACTACGAGGGCTTCAGCTTGGCCTGACCCCCGGGGCCAGCAGGGACTCTTGGGTGCTAAGCAAGGGAGCGATGGGCTTGGGCTTTATTTTTGTAAGGGAATAGATCTGAACTTTTTTTTTTTTTTTTTGGGGGGGGGTAGGAGGTGGGTAAATATAAATAATAATAATAATAGAGATGATGCAGTCTCAGCTTGATGCTGCCAGCATTTTGTGGGGCTTCAGCAGGGAGAGGCTCTTGCTTTGAATTTTCTCATCTACTGAACAAAACCAGTTCAGTGGGCATTTCTGTCGTTTTCCCTCCAACTTGACATCACTGCCCTCCTGGCAATTCTGTGTAGTTTGCTTTTATTGCCCCCATACACACACACTCTTACCTCTCCTTTTAATTCAGTTGAAATATTTTGTTGTCCCTTACATTTAGGGTATAGAGGAAACTGAGGATGAAATAGCAATCTCCTCTTTGAAAAGCTGTGATTTCCCCCCACCCTTTTTTCCTCCCTTTTTAAATGCAAGCTGGTTCTTGCTTGCTTTGATTGAAAATATCTCCTGTGCCCTTCAGTCCTTGGTGGATGGTACTGGGCTGGGATGTAATTTGTGACCCCAGAGCGGTGCATTAGTGATGTTCTGTCTTTTTGCACCTGGAAGTCTCATGGAAAATACGGTAGTTTACAGAGGTTGGCTTGTTTTTTCTCACTTGTCTTGAATTTTGTTTTCAAGCTTCTCAAAGCCTCAGAATCCCTCTGGAGTGGGGTTTGTGTTCAGGCTTGTGGAAGGACAAACCTACCTATAATAGCAGGTTTCTCTAAATGCCTCCCTTGTGCTGTGTTTCTGTCCTGACAAGTCTGCAGTCTGGGGGGGTGGGCAGCCCTCTTTTTCTATCCCAACAGTCCTGTTACTCCATTACAAGGTGAGGTGGCTGCTTTTACTGCTGCCACCTTTGTCCAGAGGAGCTGTGTGAGTGGATGTGTGAGTGCAGGGGTGTGTGAGTGTGGGAGGTGTGTACAATCTCTCCAGTCTCATCAGGTCACGTCAAAGAAGGAGTAGAAGATCCCCATTTGAGTGATAGCCCCCTTTCTGGAGATTGGTTTGATCTTTGCAGTTTGGCTTACTTAACTTTGCTGTTTGAGAACAGCCCTCTCACTTGGCAGCTGTTTTGCCAGGGGGCCTGAAGGACAATCTGTATGAAAATGAAACACTGAAAATGTAGAAAAAATCACTACCTAAATCTATCCTGTATGATTGGAGAGCTTTTGGCCTCTTTTCCTCAATCTCACTGCCCCATTAAGTGAAGTTTGAATGATTTTTCTCCTTTCTCCCTTGCCATTTTTCAGATCTTGATGTAAATCTCATTTTAAGCCTAGGGTGGTTTTGACATTGACTTGTTATTAGGACATAGTATTTATGCACCATGTTCAATTTACAGTATTGAACTTTGCACCTCGTAACAAAAGGTTTTAGGCTTCTGGGTTTTTGGTTTTTTTAAAAGACAAGCTGTGGGCTACACTGAGAGCCCCCCAGCCTCTTTCTAATGCAGCATTGAAGACAAATATACAGTTATATCAAATGTTTATTTTCGATGTGTGTGTACATAGTACAGTATTATGCAATAAATTTGATGTTTAATTCTGATGGAGTGGTTGCCTTTCCATGTCAGGAAGCAAAGGTGAGGCTGCTCCAGGCACCAGCACTGCCTCTCCCATGTCCTGTCTCAAAGGGAAGTCCTCCATGGAAGAGCTTGGACTCGAGACCAGCCCTCAGTCATTCCATAAATGCATATGTAGTTAGATACACGTATTGAACATATTTATGTTTAGGTGGATGGATCATATGTAGACACAGGAATATGCACATATCCTCTTATATACAATGTAATAGGTACACATTACTGTGTGACCTTTATTATTGTGTAAGGTCTAGCTACTGTTGTATCTAGTGTATATAGTTTATATTTTCTATATAGTGTGTTGCATTATTGTAGATAACATGTATTACACTACAGAGGTGTGTATATGTTTTATATATTATATAAATGCAGAATGTTTGTATATTTATATTTAGACATCACATATCTCTTTTCCAGTAGCAAGTGTCAGCCCTGTTCAGCTGAGGAGGCAGAGGCAGGAGGGGCCAGGGCTGTTGAGGACTTTATGAGCCACTTTATTGAGCTGAGCCATCCCACACAGAACAGAAGCTGTCACCAAACACCTGCAGTCAAAATAGTTGTATTTTCATGTTTTATACAAAATACAAAGCATACACATAATGTTTTTCAATCCGTTTATGTTTAAAAGGACACCACTGATTCAGTTTGAAGTTGCTTACATAAATCATGTAAACAGGGACCCAAGCCCAGTCACTGAGGTGTTGAATCATCTGAGGGAGATAAAGACAATGTTTTAGTGCTCAGGAGTCCTGCTCAGGACTGGGAGAGGGGAGTCACAGCATCTGCAAACCCACGACAAAGTTCAGCACTGGTACGTATCTTTCCAAGACTGGAATTTCAAAATTCACTTCTCTCTGATAATCTTTTCTAGCAGTTCCCTTTAGAAGGAGGCAGTTGAAGTTTTGCTTTATTTTTGCCACGGGGAAGGACTTGAACAATTCAAAAAGAGAGATGGCTAGGTGTGTTTCTTTTTTTTTTCTTTTAATGTACATCTGCATTAATAGCTTTTGTTACTTTTAGTTTTCAAAGTTCAAAAATATAAACTCTCTGAAGTGCATTTCATAGAAACTATCTGAAATTTTAGCAATATACTATGTAAACAGCAGTTAACTAAGCATCAGAAAATGCTATAATCTCATCAGTTTAAAAATAAAATGGACTGTTCCCTACATATCATTTATCAAGATTTGCCAGGGCAAAACCCCAGCTGTTGCAGGTGTCTTAGGCTGCCATGCAAGATGTAACCAAAAGTATGTATTCTATTACCATCTGTTAAAACCAGGTGGGGCAGTGTTTCTTTATCGCCTCAATGACCCATCCTCTGTCCAGGGAGATATCTGCTGTTAATGGGCCACAGAGTCTCACTGCATGACTGATAAAATTACATCATGCCACTGTGAGATGCTCCACCCAGGGGGAGGAGCCAAGCATTCCTACCTGGATATAATCTGAGATTTGGAACACCACAAGCAGCCTTTTTCCACTGGATTCCCAGAAGACCAGACCTATCTACACCACCACTGGACTTTCAGGGGAAAACTACACCCTTTTACAGGATCATTGCTTCAACAGAACTGCATCTGTCACGCCAGGAGGACTGAAGCCATGATTTAATCGGACTGCTACCAACACCCTGACCAACGGGGTGCCAGGTTTTATTCTGACTCTATCAATGGGGCTTTTTTGTACTACTGCATTTTAACTTTCCTAGTAAATTGTAGTTTTGATGTGGGACCTCACACTGGTTTGCTTTCAGACTAGCACAAGGGATTAGGTTTCTTTCCTTTTGTTCCTTTTTACTTAGAGAATTTTTTCCCCATAACCTGCTAGGAAACACTAACGACTGGGTACTTCAGAAAAACAGGGTACATAAGAAGAGCAAAGCAAATGGCCAAGCTCAGGGGAGGAGGGCATCTGGTTGCACTTTTTATCTGGGAGTTTCTCTTTGAGGGACAGAGATACCACGAGAGTTGGGCAGGTAAAGGAACAGGGCTGGGGCAGCTGCTAGTTCCCTCTTGGCTTTGGAGGAGGAAGGTCGGAGCTGCTGCCTGGGGAAGGGAATTAGCTCCCGCTGCCGCCTTCCTGGCTGCCTCCCCCAGCTCTGCTCCAGTCCCTGCTCTGGTCTCACCTCACCACCACCACCATCACGAACAAGGAGCAGCAGCAGCTGTTCCTGGCCATGCCTGCACCCCTGGGCTACGTGCCAGGGCTGGGCTGTGGAGCCATGGGTTTCACCAGCCACTCTGACATTGGCCCTGCCTGCAACGCCATTGAATGACCCCGTGGATGACCAGCATGACCCGCCAGACAAGAGAACTGTGGGGGACCAGATGAAGAAGAACCAGACAGCAGATTATTATGATGGAGATTTGAATGACACCAACTATGATGAGTTCAATGGCTATGCTGGGAGCCTCTTCTCAAGTGACCCCTATGAAAAAGATTATGAAGAAGCAGATGCTATTTATGCAGCTTTGGATAAGAGGATGGATGAACGCAGGAAAGAAAGGAGGGAACAACGAGAAAAAGAGGAAATAGAAAAGTACCATATGGAACAACCCAAAATTCAATGGCAGTTCTCAGACTTCTAACAGAAACTAGTGGAGATTACTGAGGAGGACTGGCTGAGTATTCCCAGGGCTGGGGATGCCAGGAACAAGTGGAAGAGGAATCCTTGTTATGAGAAGCTGACTCCTGTCCCCAACAGCTTCTTTGCAAAGCATTTGCAGTCAGGGGAGAATCACACTTCCGTGGACCCAGGCCAGACACAATTTAGTGGACTGGATACTCCGTATCCAGCGGGTTTGAATTCTCCATACCCAGGAGGGGTGACACCAGGCTTGATGACACCTGGGGCAGGTGAATTGGATATGAGGAAGATTGGCCAAGCCAGAAACACCTTGATGGATATGAGGCTAAGCCAGGTGTCAGACTCTGAGTGGCCAGACTGTAGTGGACCCAAAGGATATTTGACAGACTTGAATTCCATGATTCCCACACATGGAGGAGATATCAGTGATACCAAAAAAGCCCGTTTGCTCCTGAAATCTGTCTGAGAGACCAGTCCTCATCATCTACCAGCCTGGATAGCATCAGCCCAGCTGGAGGAGGTCACTGGCAAACTCCAGGTGACTCGAAATCTCATCATGAAAGGAAGAAGATGTTTGGTTGGAAGCTGCTCGGCTTCAGCCTGGAGATAGAGCCAAGGCTATTGTGGCCTAGGCTGTGTGGCACCTGCCACAGTCTATGCAGATCTATATCAGAACAGCAGAGCTGGAGGCAGAATCCATGCCAAGAAACGTGTCCTTAGGAAAGCCCTTCAGCATGGTCTAAACTCTGTGCATTTGTGGAAAGCAGCCATAGAGCTGGAGGAACCTGTGGATGCCAGGATCGTGCTGAGCCAGACTGTGGAATGCTGTCCAGCCAATATTGAACTGTGGCTGGTGCTGGCAAGGCTGGAGACATATGAGAATGCTCGTGAAGTCCTTAACAAAGCCCAGGAGAATATCCCGACAAATTGTCACATCTGGATTACTGCTGCCAAACTGGAGGAAGCCAATGGAAATACCCACATGGTAGAGAAAGTCATTGACAAATCCTTCACATCTCTTAGGGCTAACAGTGTGGAAATCAACAGGGAGCAGTGGATACAGGATGCTGAGAAATGTGAAAAAGCTGAAAGTGTGGCCACATGCCAGGAAATCATGAGAGCTGTGATTGGTATTGAGACTGAGGATGAAGATAGGAAACACACCTGGATGGAAGATGTAGACAGTTGTGTTGCTCATAATGTCCTGGAGTGTGCCTGAGCCATTGATGCCTATGCCTTGCAGGTCTTCCCAAGCAAGAAGAGTGTGTGGCTGTGAGCGGCCTACTTGGAAAAGAACCATGGAATCAGAGAATCCTTGGAGATTCTTGCAGAGAATCCTTGCAGAGAGCTGTTGCTCCAAAGCAGAGGTGCTGTGGCTCATGGGAGCCAAATCCAGGTGGCTGGCAGGAGCCAAATCCAGGTGGCTGGCAGATGTGCCAGCAGCCAGAAGCATCTTGGCCCTGGCTTTCCAGGCCAACCCCAACAGCGAGGAGATCTGTCTGGCTGCCATGAAGCTCGAGTCGGAGAACAATGAGGCAAGGAGGCTGCTGGCAAAGGCTCACAGCAGTGCCCCCACAGCAAGGGTCTTCATGAAGTCTGTGAAGTGGAATGGATGCTTGGGAACACTGATGCAGCCCAGGAGCTCTGTGAGGAAGCCCTGAAGCACTGTGAGGACTTCCCCAAACTGTGGATGATGAAAGGACAAATTGAAGAACAAAAAGAGCTGTTAGAGAAAACATGGAAGACTTATAATCAAGGGTTGAAGAAGTGACCCCTGTGGCTTCTGGAGGCTGGAGGAGAAAGTCAGGCAGCTGACTAGAGCAAGAGCCATCTTGGAAAAATCTCGCCTGAATAATCCAAAGAATCCAGATCTCTGGTTGGAGTCTGTGTGCTTGGAGTACCAAGCTGGGCTGAAGAACATTCTAACACTCTGATGGCCAAGGCATTGCAAGAGTGCCCCCAATTCAGGAATTCTGTGGTCAGAAGCAATTTTCCTTGAGGCAGGATTGCAATGAAAGACCAAGAGTATGGATGCTCTCAAGAAGTGTGAACATGACTCACATGTCTTGCTGGCTGTGGCCAAGCTGTTCTGGAGTGAGCATAAAATAACCAAGGCCAGAGAGTGGTTCCACTGCACAGTGAAGATAGATTCTGACCTGGGAGATGGCTGGGCCTTCTTTCACAAATTTGAGCTCCAGCACGGCACAGAGGCACAACAAGAGGTGAGGAAGTGCTGTGAGAATGGTGAACCTCGCCATGGTATGATGTCTCCCAGGATATAGAGAATTGGCAGAAAAAGATTGGAGAGATTCTTGTGCTTGTGGCAGCCTAGCTGAAAAATATCTTCTAGAGTATGCTGGCCTCAGCTGCCTCAGAGGTCCCTATAAGAATTGACTTGCTCCTGGTGCATTTGCCTTTTCAGTGACACAGATTTTGAAGGACAGTGTTGGGGGTTAGGTTTCTTTCCTTTTGTTCCTTTTTACTTAGAGATTTTTTTTCCCTTAACCTGCTAGGAAACACTAACAACTGGGTACTTCAGAAAAACAGAGCACTTAAGAAAAGCAAAGCAAATGGCCAAGCTCAGGGGAAGAGGGCATCTGGTTGCACTTTTTATCTGGGAGTTTCTCTTTGAGTGGCTGAGTTACCACGAGAATTGGACAGGTTGGGCTCTTGGCCCCAGGGCTGGGGCAGCTGCTGGCTCTCTTTTAGCTTCGGAGGACAGTCAGAGCTGCTGCTTGGGGAAGGGAATTCACTGCTGCTGCCAGAGCCCATCCTCCAGCCGTTTCTTCTGCCATGGGGTAAGCCTCTGCTTGTGAAAGCAGCCACTGAACTGAGCCCTTATTAACACCTACCTCACTAAAAGAGGGACACATCACCATCTGCTTGGGTGCCCGGGATACTGAGCTTGCCCCCTCTCTGCCCTGCTGGGAGCAGGATCGCCACTGCCCCGCCCTCGCTGCTTCTTCAGAGCTGCTCCGAGCTTTTGCTACATGGTAGCCCCACAGCCCCTGCTTGCCGGACCTCCTGCGGTTCCAGACACAGCTCCGGAGCTTCCCATACATCCCTGGGATTTTTGCTCATTCCTGCTGGCCCAGCTGCTTTGCTCCTGCCTTCCTTAGCAAACACCTGTCCTTCAAACCAAGACAGACAAGACAGGGATGATGATAGGAAAAAGCTTTCTCCCACAAGGAAAAGCTGTTTCCTTTATTGCCCAGCTTCGCCATCAGCCTCTGTGGCAAATGGGAACATTGTAGCTGGTGTCACATAGGAGACGGGAGCAATCTTGTCAGGCTCTGTTGGCATTTCCATGTTGATTCCTGATTCCCCCCCTGCAAACACAAGCTTTAATCAGTGCTTGTATGGATTCTGACATGTGGCAGTCCCTCTGTTCTTGGCCCCGGCACGTGTTCCCTGTCCCCCTTTAGTGTTTGGCCCATCTGATGTTGGTTCCTTGTCAGCAGATCTGGGCTGTTGCTGTTGGAATACACTGAGTGTCCTAGAAGGAGATGGGTGAAGTTTTGGGAGCAGCCCAGGGAAAGATCTGGGCTGGCTCCTCTTCTTTAGGTCCTTTAGTTTGATCTCTGCTAACAAGCTGCTGCACAGCTTGGAGGCGTTCCTCCAACCTGAGCAGCTGGAGCATTTTGTCAAATTCAAAAGCATATTTTTAAAGAACTTCTCCTCAATTTTTACATGTATATAGTAAAGCTTATTCTTTTAGGTGTCTCAGTTCATTAAGGCCAGTGGTGGTTTAAAGTAATAAGGCAAAACTCAGCAATCCCTGAAAGCCCTTTTGAAGGAAGAACATTAGTTCAGAGTTGTTGGGAGTCTGTGCTGTTACACAGCTGTGACTGCCTGTGGCTGGGAGGTTTGGGCTGGCTCCCTCCAAGTGCACATAGAAAAAACAAACTCAAGAGAGGGAAAGCTTTGTGTTTGGGACCCTTTGTACACTGTCTTCGATTTTCTACACTTGTGATGTGTATGATTTTTACCCCAATCTCCTGACTTTCTTGTGATTGTATGTTGTGACATAGGTAGAAGAATTATAAAAGAAAGTCCTCTATTAAATTAATAGCTAGCCTGTCATCTCTTCTAAGTGTAGTTAAGCAATTTGCAAGTTCCCATGCCAAAACAATCCTGGCATGAAAGGTTCATTAACACAACAACCTGTACTTGGGTTGAAAAATAAATTAATCTGTGTAAACAATAAGATCTGTTCCATGAGAACCCGTGAGGGAAAAATATAAACCACCTGAATCTTAGCACGTACACACCAATCACCTTCTGACCAATATTGAAGTAGTAAGAAAACTACCAGCCAACAGGTGCTGCACACGAGGTCTGTGAAAACTGTATCAAGTAAGTGATGTGAATAAAGAATTGGCTTTTCCTGCATGAAGAAACTGGAGTCTCGGCTAACTTATTCCCATATCTGATGACACGAGGCGATGGCGGGAGGCGACGGCCGAGCCTGCCGCGGAAAAGGAGGCGAGGCAAGGCGAGCCGGGACTCCAGAGACGGAATCCACGAAGTCGGGAACGAACAGACCGCAGCGAAGCGAAATTCAAGCGGCGAACGCACAAAGCACGAAAGGCTCCGGCTCCAGCCCCAGGGGCCGCGGGACGGCACAAAACAGAGACAAGAACCGAGCGGGGCGGGACCCGAGCGGGGAGCGCACGGGGCCGGGACGGCACGGAACGCACAGAAACAGAGACACAAACGCAGAAACAAACAGAGGAACAAACAGAAACAAACACAGAAACAAACGGAGCTCCCGGGAAGGCGCCGCGCAGGGGAAGGGAGTACGGACCGAAAAATGCAGCGCGGCCACGGAGACGGGGTGGGGGAAACAGCGGAAGGGCCGCGCCGCGCCCTAGGGACTTACGCGCCGCGGAGCGTGTACGCGCCAAAGTGCGCCCGCGGGCCGGAGCGATTACAAACGCGGTGCCATCCCGGCAATCCCGGCAATCCCGGCAATCCCGATCTCCGCCGCCCGAACGCCGCCTCGGAGCCGCTCCCGCTCCGAGCCGCGCGGAGCCGCCGCGTGCGCACCGAACAAAGGGCCCGGAGCCGGAACCGTGTGCGTGCGCCTGTGCGAATGGTTCCGGGGGACGCAGCGTCCCCGGGCGGCGCGGGGGGGCTGCTCCCCCTCCCCGGTGGCCGCGGCGGCTCCGCGCGGGTGGGGTTTGATCCTCCAGAACCCTCCGAGCCCCGGGCGCCGCTCAGTTCGCAGCTGCATGCGGAACGCGCGGGCTCTACAGCCGGCAGAAGCCGGAGCACATTCCTTGCAGCACCGCTCCTTCCCGGAGCTGAGGGCTCCAATGCCGGTCCCGCATTCCCTCATTCCCTCCTTCCCTCATTCCCTCCCGGGAATTCCCTGCGCGGCTTTCCAACATTCCCGCGGCTCTGCCGGGCCGGGCCTGCAGCGGCGGCCCCTCTCCGCGGAGCTCCGCGGGCTCCGGGAGCCACCAGCGCTGTGTGCCTTTTTAACCTTTTCGGTATTTATTTTCGGTGTTTTCCCCCTATCGCTACATGCGGCCTTTAGAGGGATTTTTGTGTTAGTTTCCCCCTCCGCTTTTCCCCCGCGGGTGTTCGGGGCGGGCGGGGATGCACCAGCCCCGGGAGGGCTCCCACCGCCCCCGCTGCCCGGCCATTCCAGAGTCAGGGATCCACCCCCGGCTCCCACCGCCCCCGCTGTCCGGCCATTCCAGAGTCAGGGATCCACCCCCGGCTCCCACCGCCCCCGCTGCCCGGCCATTCCAGAGTCAGGGATCCATCCCCGGCTCCCACCGCCCCCGCTGCCCGGCCATTCCAGTCAGGGATCCATCCCTAGCTCCCACCGCCCCCGCTGCGCGGGCATTCCAGTCAGGGATCCATCCCTGGCTCCCGCCGCCCCCGCTGCCCGGCCATTCCAGAGTCAGGGATCCATCCCTAGCTCCCACTGCCCCCGCTGCCCGGCCATTCCAGAGTCAGGGATCAATCCCTGCGGATGTCAGCACTGCACGGCGGCGTTCGTTGTTTCCTTCCCCGCAGCAGCGCCCGGAGTTTTCTTTCCCTTTCCCCTCCCTCTCCTTTTTCCCTGCGGGCAGCACAGCTCCCCTGCTCCATCGCGGAGCGGTTTCTGACTGCCTCTGTTTAATGGAGCTTTTCTCATTGTGTTTGAATGCCTTGGAAACGTGTTGATAGAGGGTTTTTAAAGTTCGTATTCTGACTGAATTCTAATTTTTTTTACAGTTTTACGGTTGCTGGAGAGATAGCCAAAAATGCAGTGCCTGATTACCTATCAAAGATTGCAATATAATCTGATTTCTTTAACAAGAATGTTAACAAATTTGCCAGATGAAATTACACAAAATACAATCGTGAGAAGCTACGCAGCTGTTCAGCAGTCTGCCAAATTACACGTTATATTTTTTTCAGTAACCCTGCACTCTAAAAAGACTTACTAAATTTCTGTTTCTATGAAATTTGTAGTTGCCATGGGGTTTTCTCATAACTAAATTACTTAAAAGTTTAGTATGCTTGTTGCGACTTTTATCCCTCCAGTACACCATCATGCTGTTATTTCTCTTACGGATTGTTCACTTTTTCATTCTCTTTTTGTGTTCGTAACAGTAGAATAAGCTACATCTTGTCCTATCTATAACTTTTAAAGGTACTAATTTGCAGTTATGTTTACTTAAGGTCCAATAGTATAGTGCTCTATTACCTTCTGCTGAGCAAGGGTAAGTTGTATTAAGTTAGCTTTGTAAATCTAATGTCTGCTAAGTTTCAGTATTATTTAGACAATGTTTTATTCCAGTTTTCAGAGATTGCTAATTTCACGTGTTATTAATTATGTCTGTTATCTGAAATATTCCTGATTGTTGGATTTGAGTTATTCCTGGCTGCTGTAAGTTTCTGGTTTCACTACATATATTTTTCTGTTTTGATGTTCCTTTCATACTCATAACAAAAGACATGCATCTCATTTTTTTAAAAAAACAAAGACGGGGAATTTAACGCCTCAAGAACGTGCAAATAATGCAATACATACATTAAAGATTAAGACAACAAATCATTTTGAATAATGCAATATTTACATTTAAATTTTGGAAAAAAGGTCATTAAATCTAAATCCCAACTGAGTGTACAACAGCAAAGCCTAATTGATTCATTAACTTAAAGAGAAGATATGCATGTGTTTTTATCATCAACAGGTTAAAAGTAGTCATCTGTTCATTTGATTAGACACCAATTGCCTCTGAGAAAAGGAGGCCCAGTGAGAAGAGAAATGACTTCACCACCACCCAGCCTTCATAACCAGAACAAGAGCAAAAGCAGGAGTGCCAGAGCATGGCTGTGTCCGGAGACTTACAGAGGAAACTTGGCAACAAAAGCCTTACGTCATCATCATGGTATAGTATTCCTACTAACCTTCTTCAGCTATTCCCTGTTCCAGGCTCCCAAAAAGACATTCAGTGATGTCAAAGATCAACATTTCCAGCTAATGCACTTTCTCCTGAGTCTCAACTAGTTGGACTTTAAAACAATGGTCGTTTATCTCAATTTCCCCTAGAGACATTGAACGTTATTTTTATTTTTATTTTTCTCATGCTGCGAGACCCTGTGTGAGTAACTTGAGTTATAAAGTAATAAGCTTTGTTGATTGTAATAACTTTTAATGTATCTTGTCCCGTATTTAATAGATAACCAGTAATAGCCTTAATAAGATGCAAATTGTTTTAATATGAGAACATATGAGCCTTTTTTAAATTATTAAAAAAAGGGGGGGGGGATGTTGTGACAGGTAGAATTATAACAGAAAGGCTTCATAAAAATCAGGCCTGCTCTATTAAATTAATAGCTAGCTTGTCATCTCTTCTAAGTGTAGTTAAGCAATTTGCAAGTTCCCATGCCAAAACAATCTTGGTATGAAAGGTTCATTAACACAACAACCTGTGTAAACAATAAGATCTGTTCCATGAGAACCCATGAAGGAAAAATATAAACAACCTTGATCTTAGCACGTACACACCAATCACCTTCTGACCAAAACTGAAGTAGTAAGAAAACTACCCGCCAACAGGTGCTGCACACGAGGTCTGTGAAAACTGTATCAAATAAGTGATGTGAATAAAGAATTGGCTTTTCCCACATGAAGAAAATGGAGTCTCGGCTAACTTATTACAATAATCATGGAATGAGAAGCTGTACTGTCTTACACCTGAAGCTATAGCAGCTGTATCCAGATCTGTGGATGTGCATTATCCCATGTATTTAGTTGGATCAGAAACTCTCTTATTACTTGTTGGAGAATATGTATAGAATACAGCTCATTTTTCTTTTGTTTCCTAAAAAAAAAAAAAAAAGAAAAATCGAGCTCATCGTAGCTTGTGTCATTCAAATCCTCCTCCTCCTCATCTGCTGTCTGGTTCTTCTTCCTCTGGCCACCCAGCAGGCCATGCTGGTCATCCACGGGGTCATTCAATGGCGTTGCAGGCAGGGCCAATGTCAGAGTGGCTGGTGAAACCCATGGCTCCACAGCCCAGCCCTGGCACGTAGCCCAGGGGTGCAGGCATGGCCAGGAACAGCTGCTGCTGCTCCTTGTTCGTGATGGTGGTGGTGGTGAGGTGAGACCAGAGCAGGGACTGGAGCAGAGCTGGGAGAGGCAGCCAGGAAGGCGGCAGCGGGAGCTAATTCCCTTCCCCAGGCAGCAGCTCCGACCTTCCTCCTCCAAAGCCAAGAGGGAACTAGCAGCTGCCCCAGCCCTGTTCCTTTACCTGCCCAACTCTCGTGGTATCTCTGTCCCTCAAAGAGAAACTCCCAGATAAAAAGTGCAACCAGATGCCCTCCTCCCCTGAGCTTGGCCATTTGCTTTGCTCTTCTTATGTACCCTGTTTTTCTGAAGTACCCAGTCGTTAGTGTTTCCTAGCAGTTATGGGGAAAAAATTCTCTAAGTAAAAAGGAACAAAAGGAAAGAAATCTAACCCCCAACACCAGCAAAACAGATAATTTATCAGTACACAGTGCAAACAGACTTTTAAAAATAAGCAGAGAAAACATACTCCTGGGAAGCCTCAGCCCATTGAAAAAATGCATGATTATGAAAAAGAGCAGAAATTGCTTCTCTCATCCATTTAAAGGATGAGAGAAGATTCAGGCCCAGATTCAGCAAAGCACGCAGGCTTTACTCCATTTTAATTCAGCAACCAAAGGCAGGCCAGCTTGAGGCACATGCTCACCATCCAGGCTTTTGCTTTCCCGTACTGGGCCTGAACAATATAAAAATGAGCCAGTGCTAAGGACCTTTCAGTAACCCAGCATTCTTTCCCATCCCAGACTTCCACCAGCAGAGTGACCTGGCAGACGGCTTGGCTCAGCGGCTTTCCCTAAAATAACTAGGGAGAGCTGACAATGAGAGGAAGAGCCTGCAGGAGCAGGCAAAGGCACAACTCTGGCTTCCTGGGCTGCTCTGTGTAGCGACAGGGGTTTACCCTGCTCAAGCTTCCCTTCAAAGCACTTTTTGAGCCAATCTGTCAGCCCAGTTAACACACCGCAAGGATCAGAGGAGATCTGTTCTCAGCACCTCTGCAAAGCCAAGCCCTAGGTCAGCACACAAGTCCTCCGGACTGTTCGGAAATACAAAATTCAGTCTTCGCTGGTTTTATTTGGAACAGGCAATTCTGTTGAATCAATAAAGCCAAACCAAGCCGTGAGTCCCCATCCCAAGTGCTTTCACTAACACACATCTCTGCCTTACCCAATGTCCCAGAGTGACTTTGTGATGCTTGTATCCCCAGTCATCTGTTCCGTTTATGCTGGATAATAAGTTCTACACCTTTAAGACACAGCGAGCTGAGTTCCACCCCACGAAAAGGACTTTCTGAATTCACCGTCTCTTCAGAACAACGAGAGGTTTTATTGTTTGGTATTGTTCATTTTTTATGTTTGTGGGTGCTTTGCTTGTTAAATAAACAGTTTTTTCTACTTTTCTCCAAGGAAATCTTTTCCCGAACCAGTTGGGGGAATTTGCCGTAAACCAGGACACCCACCCTGATTAGCAAAGGGCACGTGCAGCCCATGGCTGCCTTTGGAAGAGTTCAAGGGATCCTGAAGAGACCAAAACAGCAGCAATTTGGCAAGAACACATGCAGCACACATGGCAAGTGAAAGGGGATAAATCTAAGTACCACAACCCAAATACAACTATTTGTGTTGCCCTTAATAAAGAAGGAAGAGGAGGAAGTTGTTCTGGGAGTCCTCTTGGCTCTTCTGGTGTGGCATGCATGAGGCCTGGCTACAACCAACACTGGATTTCATCTTGGCTGTTTAGCTTCTGTACATTGGCAATGATCCCCCAGGGAGCTGAAGAAAGCATTAAAGAAGTGCCCCTCTTGTGGAGGTGGAGCCTGGCTCAGGGCAGACCAAGGGGTGCACGTAAGCCTCTGGAGTGGGAGAGCGAGCCCAGGTGTCCCAGGATGGTGGAACTGTGAGCCCTCCGTGACTCGGTGTCCCTGAACTCGAGCCTTTCTCTCCTTCAGGCAGCACTTGTTTGACATGAGCACCTGAATCAGGTGTCCCAGGACTTTCTTTTCTGAAAGCCATTAACAAATTTGGTAACAATAAATTGTCAAAGCTTGCGCTCGAGACAGGTGCCCTTTCCACAGGCAGAGCATGCTCTCAATTCCCTGCAGTATCCTCTGTACTGCCATACCTCCTACACTGGGAAGAAAAGCCCATCCTCTGCTGCCACCATCAGTGTTGCTGCTGCAGCCCACAGAGGGGTGATGTGCACAAAAGAAGAAAATTTAGGTGAGTGATTTTGTGGGACACCCGTGTGGACTGTTCAGCTTGGGCTCAGGTGTCTGTATCACAATGAAGCACATGCACTAATGGGGTGGGTCTTCCAGATATCTACCACATATTTGACAACAGATACTTAACCAACCACCAAAATCCCAAGGGATTCTGACTTAAAGCTTTTAAAACCTCTTCCCTGTTGCCCAAATGTGATCAGAAGGTCTCAGTATCACCCTCCAAGCAGAACAAGCTGGTAAGAACCTGGCTGCATGGCTCATTTTCTTTACTATCCCAAACATGCAGGTACTTCTACTTCGGTTGAACTGGCCATCAAAAATGTGGGAAGAAAACCCAACTCAAGCCTGGGCAAAACTGCAACTCACACCAGCTCTGGCAGATGACCAGGAGATTATTACAGCATTTCTCTAGAGCAACAGAAGATGCTGGACTCCAAACAGGTCAAAAGTCTGAGCAAATCTTTACTGTAGCTACAAGAGAACAGTCTTGGTGCTGCCTGACCTGTGCCTTAGCATGAGATTGGTCAGGGCACTTTTCTGTTCAACTCAAGTAGAAGCAATTTGATGATTTCATTACTATTAATCCTATTTTGCCTCTTGCTATAATATCCTGGGGAAAAAGAAAGAACAGCATAGCTGGCTTTGATATTCTAAATATTACAGGACCTGCAAGCAAATCAATACAGAAGGATCCCTTCAGTGCAGTCACTGAGTGCAGTGTTGTGTCTCCTACACTGGCAAACTCCATTCTGGGCATCAGGCCCAGAGAAAAAGTGGGCAACAGCAAATGTAGAGAGTGACAGAAATCCACCTTTCCTCCCTCTCCCACCTCTGGGAATGACCCTTCAGTTCCCAGGGAGCTCCTCAGCTCTCCCAGTCAGGCTCCCGCTGCATCCACTTCATGCATTTGTCCGTTTGGTGCTCTCTCCTCTTTGTTTATTGGCAAAAACAATCTCCTCCTTTACATGATCTTGGAGCTAATATCTCTCTTACTGATCAGGACTTCCAGCAGCCTCAGCTTGGCCTTAACCTGCTTGTATTCATTGTACTCTTCAGCCATGGGAGTGCGGTCTTCTTTCTGCACATTCCTAGTGGGAGTGAAAACAGACCATGAAGATTTCTGTAACAGGAAGCCTCCCTCAGCAGCCTCCCTCTGTCCATCAAGAAGACCTACAAAGGTCTCCTCCACTCCTGATCAGGGAACAAAACCAAAACATTTATCCTTTGAAAGAAAAAAAAACCCACAACAAAAAAGGGGCAAACAGGCTGGTCCAACAAAGTGTGGGATGCTTGTGTGCTGAGGCTGAGCAGAACCCCACAGTTTCAAATGCAAAATCCTACTTGGAACATGCCCTGCTTATCTGAAATCACCAGCTCTGCAAAACAGCTGGAAAACACTTCAGGTGCCATCTGAGTGTCAGCCTGTGAGCCTGGCAAAATAAAATACAGCCTCCCCTGGCTTGGCACCATAGCACTTACACGAACAGGCACACTCATGAAAAGAAAAATGGTATTTGATCAGATTGCTCTTGGCTTACAGGAAAATTTTAAGTCTTCAGTAATTTTACAAAATCCCCTAAGGATGATTGCTGGAGGCAAGAAACAGTTGAGATAATTCAAGAGTATAAATATATGAAAACATTCTATCAGCTCATTAATGAGGAACATCTTCTTAAAGCAATAAAACCAGTTACACTAAAGCAGAAATACTTGATAAAACTGATGTCTGAATACCTCACAGATATACAAAACCAGGACAGAAATCACTAGGGAATAAAACTAGTTATTTTAACACTGAAAAACTGTTCCATCATTCTGAATATGGGTAAAGCAATGATAATGATTGTGAAGAGGAAATATGTACTACTGAAGTCAGATAACTTTGCATATTTGGAGATCTTCGTAGATGCAAAACAAATTAAAAGTAGCTGAAGAAGAGAGAGGCAGCTGAGAAATCATTACCTTCCATTTTGTCGGAAAAAGTTATCTTCAAAGTCTCTCAATTTTTTTCTGATTCGCTTTTTCTCGTCCCTGACTTCTTGGAGCTGCTCTAACAGTTCAGGGCTGTTGGGTTTAAAGATAAATGAGATTATCCATACGTACACAATAAAAACAGGAAAGATACAGTAAACCTACAGATGTTTAGTTGTACGTATGCCATGCAAAAGAGCTGTTCCTGCAAGCAGCTCTGGCAGCCTCACATTACTTGAAACAAAAAGCTCTCTGAATTTAGTTCAACAAAATGATCATAGTCTTAAGCTGCAGCCCCTAAGGAGGTCAAGTGTGCACAATTTACCACTAACTTCTATGAAGCTTATCTCCTGCAGATGGGTCTGGGTTTGGTGACTTTCATAGGACCAAATTCAACGGTCACAACTTAGGGCTACCACCCACATGTGTTTGCACCAGACTTGAAACTAGCAAAGCTAGTTCCACTTGACCTCTCCAAAACATAAAAAACCTTCTGGAGTGCAGGGTTTTCATGATAAAGGCTTGCCACTGGTGCAGTTACTATTTAGTGATAGAATCCAAAGGTGCATAAGCTAAGTATCAGTATCAGGACAAGGTAGTTTCTTCCCAAACCCTTTCCTATGAGGGTCTATTGCATTTAAAAATGAAACACGAAAACTTCTGGCTCAGATCATAAATAGAAAATAACCCTAGACACTTTTCTGACAAATAAAATGCTATCTTAGCAAGAAATAACTTTTTGCAGTTGCCTGTGAATTCAACATACATGGATGCTTCGTGGAGATTTGAAAGCCCCATATCCTGACTGCTCCTAGATGGCATCTTATCATCCACCGGGGAAACAAAGCCATCAGCATCATCTTCTAGTTGATCCAAGAAGCTGCGCACACTGAAATCTGTTTTTATGGTAATTGTGAGGTCCGGCTTCACACTGCTGTCCTCCTCAGACCCCTCCTCTTCTTCCTACACACAGGGACAGAGCACCCCCAAAACAAGACAGGTTATTGCTTCCCTTCTCAAGAACAGGCTCCTCCTCTCACCACATGCACTTGGGAACAAGAAGTGGAAAGGCAGAGCAAACACTTCAATTGCCAGGCAATACACAGGACACCAGAAGACCATCAGTAAGACATCCTAGAACCAAAGCATGACAGAGAAATTGCCACCACAAACTCAGATTGGTTAAGCAGACCTAGAGCAACACAACTGAGTGAAAAAAAAAATACCTGAGGCTCAGAGCAACCTGTTACTTTGTTTAGTTTATGTATTCTGCTGTAAATGAACCCATTTACAGTTGTTATTGTCCAAAGCATACCAGCCATCCTCTGCATTTCCCTGCAAACGTTTCCCAGCATGGAGACTGCCAGGTTAAAATGTGGAATTTTCTCTCAAATGATGTAGCTCAACAGCTCTCTCTAATGGCTGAATTCAAGACCTCAAAAGCTCATACAGTGATACCACTGAGCTCAGATGAGTCTTACAATTACCCAAATGTGGGAGGGATATGATTGACTGTAAAAGGACTGCTGCTGCTAACATGTTCAAACATCAGCTCTGTCCATTTTGCTGGAATATATTAAAACTTGGACTGGAAACTCTGCACAGTGCAATTTCCCATTGCCTCAATGCACACGGATGAATTGGTTGTGTTCCATTTTTTTTTTTTTTAAATTTACAGGCATGAGATTTGAAAGTCCCTGCTGCACTTGGTATTCACCAATTCACTGTGCTCTCAAAAGTAGGGCTTGTCCTATGACACTGTCCAGAAATAATTTTAATTATCAGGGAACGAGGCCCAGTCTCTTAAGTACAGAGACATCTCTAGAAGGCAGATTTCAACCTTAATATAAGGAATGAGGCCACTTAAAAGCAGCAAATCTCTCAAATATGCATGTATGTGTGTGCAATTATATTAATTTTACAGCCATGTAACTCTAGCCAGGAAGGATCTAAGCACATGGATATCTTTAAAAGCTTTTGGGGACTAATATCACTGGTCTTCAAGACAAAAATATATTGTAACACCAGGATCAAAAGCAGACATTTTCTTGATTTGTTTTTTCATGTAATTCCTTGTGAATAATTCAATTATTCCTACAATTATTCCTAAGAGACTGCTCCCATATTTCAAGCAAAAAGGGAGAAGGTAACACTAGGACCTGGCTTAGTGCCATTAAACCTGCAAAGTCAGTGATTTAGAGTGCATACATTTAAATTAAATTATAGTTTGCCCAGAGTTTTCTTTTTAAGTTAAAGCTCTAGGCCATGATGATGCATTGCAAAGCCACAGGCTGAGAATTACAACCAAGACTGAGGCTGGAGAGTGAAAGAAACATTATCTGAGAAAAAGTTTGGAGTAGTAATAATAACAAAAGATATAGAGAAGTCTGAATGCATCTTAGGAAAATCTGCGGGGAACTTGTGGAAGTTGAAGCAATATTTAGCACATGATTAGACAAGACCCACTTCTCCAGACATCAATTGTACAGTTTAAACAGAAAGCACAAACCAGCAGCCATGTACTGTTCTTAAACCCTACCAACAACTCCAGGCTGAACTGGGGAGGGGAGACCATCCTTCACTGCCATTTCCCTGTCCCTAGGCATGTCACCCTGCCCAGGCTGGGAAGGGCTGCAGCAGGAGAACACGGATCCTGCTGTGCCATGGAAGTGGATTTGCTAAGTCAGTCTAAGCAGTAAAAGCAGCACACTTTGCTTTAGAGGAATATCTCTGGCAACAAAGGAGGAGCTCCCATGCCCTTTTGTGGGAGAGCTCCTGGAAAGAAAGCCAAGGGACAATTTCCATAAGCAGTGTGACAAAGCTGCTCCAGAGGACAGATGCAAGGTGTTTTCCTCACGGACACCCATGAGCCCATCTTGCCTCGCTGCAGACACCAGCGCACTGCCAGAGCCAGCAAGCAGCTCAGGAGCCAGCCTCCTGCCACACGATGCCACAGGAGGAAAAGAAAGTGCAGAAATTTCATTCAGACCTCAGAGCCAAGACACTGCATCTGGTTGTCACAAGACCTCTGAAACAATTTTGCTCTTAAATACAAAGGAGCTAATTAAAAGGACTCTTAGACAGAGCTCCAACAGCAAAGGCCCTCTAAGACCTTCCCTTTAAAAAGTCTCACAGAGGAACCTCACTTCAAATCTGTAGCAACACTTACACCTTGAACCAGAATGATCTTCATACACGATTCATTTACCAGCACCTGGCTTAGATTGTTAGGCAATCATGAGGCATTCCAGAATTACAAATGTCAAATCCCCAGAGTACCCTATCATCGGCACTCCCACAAAACAAGAATCCCGACGATTTTTTCAACACACATTCAAGATATTGTACCAAAATATTTGGTAAGGTCACCTCAAAACACCTTTCAAGTTTTCAGTCAACTTTCCCAAATGCTTCAAGAAAAACTCACCCAGCAACAGACAAATACTGACATTGTCAGGGGCCTGTCAAATATTTCCCTGCCCATAGTGGACCTATGCAGGAGCTAAGTTTTGAGGCCTTTTGCCAATATTCTCTCTTTACTTCTGAGTGTAGTTCAGTATGAAGCTGCCAGATGCAGCTTGACAGAGCCCCGTTTAAGTGTTAATAGGCACATCATGTTAACAGGCTTAAGGCTGTCATCCTGATCTTCTGCCAGAAGCCCCTCCAGGTTTGTATTCCCTGCAGGACACTGCTGAACCGGTTTGGTGCTGCCCTGGCACAGCACCAGCCTGTGCTGGCCATCAGAGGCCACCATAATTTACAGCTCTAAGTTCTCACACTGGGCGCAAGCAGAGATGGAAAAAAAAAAAGGACACTCTAAAAGAAAAAAAACAGAAGCAAACACACTCCCCACCAGACCCGTACTGCAGATTTGATCCAGCGGTTATCTAGAAAATACTAAGAAGCTCAGGGATCATTAACCAGCTTCCAAACAGCAGCTTAACATCTTCAGTCTGCAATCTGGTATTAAAGAATATGTGCCTCGAATAGTCCATTAATATACAATCTACTGGACTCAAATCACCTTGGATCTCTAAGTCTGCAGTATTTACATTTAACCAAGCTCTGGCTGGATAACAGAAATATGACCCAAATGTGTAGAAGCACTTCTCTCCCTTGTTACACTGCAAAGGCACAGAGAGCAAGCCAGGGCTCAGCTCCACACTGTGTCCTGGTTTGCTGTTGGACTTGATTCCTCAGGGGAAGGCCCAATATCGTAGCAATCTTCCCAAGCCACAATTGCTACTCCACAGCAGCACAAGAAGAAACACAACAATCCTGCCATCCAAATCTGATCAAGTATCAACTAGCAGAACCAAGCTGTTCTTACTTCCATCCTCATTAAGTTAAAAACACCCTGTACAAGGTGGTGAAAAAGAGCCTGGATAAAATAAGTGGAGGGGAGCAGGTAAGGATCCCATATAAGTGGCCCGGCTGGCTCCACGTGCGAGGGTTAGTTTTGTGAGAGCTCATTCCTGCCACGGTGCTGTGTGCAAGCCACAGAGCTTTGGAGTGAGAGAAACTACTGCAAAACAAGTTAGTGTCTTTTAAAAGAAAGGAGGAAAGCAAGGAAAAAAGCAAGGTACAGGGTAACTGTGATTTTTTTTTTTAAGCAAAATAAAATATACTATGTGCAGATGGAGGGGAAAGGAGAAGGATAGGAAAGAATGCAAAGCCAAGGAAACACTGTAGTCTTATCTACAACAAGGGAAGAATTTGATCAGAATTGGCGAGGCTTAAAGCAGCTACTGATTTTTCAGGAGGACACTGCAAAAAAATCAACACTGATAAAAAAAATCAATCAACGATTCTGTTTCATTGGTATAAGGGGAAAGTTGATGCAAACTGAGCAATTAGTTAGCAGCTGGAGGTCTTCACCTTTATCTCCTTGAAGAAGGAAGCTGTTTCACCCTCGATAATTGGCTGCAGCAAAGGGCTTCTCCGCTTGCTGGAGGGGGAACCCTGTGACAGGTGTTAACAAGTATGTTACATTGCGAACCCCTTTCTCCTCCACCACCTGCTCTCAGCTCATTCTCACCCACACATTCACTCACTCGCAGCTCATCGCTGGACCACCAGGAGAAATCTTTCTCAAAGAAGAAAAATAGGCCTGGCAAACCCTCTGAACCTCGGGCTGTTTTCTCTCAGGATGTTGCTTAGCAAAGGACACCACTGCCAATCTGCTTTTAAAAAGAAACTTGGATGATTATTAGCTGGGTAGTGACTACAAGGGAAAGGCTGCAAGAAAATGACCCCCAGCCTGAGGCCCATACCATACACACTCAGAACATTTGGCTGGCTCTCCAGAGCTACAGGGTAAGCTCAGCCAGGCTCTCCGGATTTGATTTCCAGGAGTCTGATTTCCCACTGAACCACCTAATGCTGTAGAGACGGATTTTCAAATGTATGCTGTCTCTCTCTGAACCTCTCACTGTTCTCACCCAGAAGACTGGGATAAAAACCAGTCTCATATATCCTCTGCTAGCCTCTGTGGATTTTCAGTTTTGTGTCTAAACAGGACCTGGGCTCTCTTTGACAGCTTTGCATTAAACTGCCCATGCACACCTACACAGCTTCCTCCTCGACTGCCAGCACTGTCTTCACAGCACGAATTTTGGGGACTACTTTGCATATTCCAGGAGGAATAGTTTTTTATTTTGTTTTAAATGCAGGATCAGGGACACCTCCCAGTATTTGCAGAAAAAAAGCCCCACTCCTCAGTGACACTGCACCAGGTAATGCTCTGCCAGCCTGTTCACTTCACTGGCCATCTAGGGAAAGTGGGCAGGACATGAGCACTGCTCAGGAAAAGCAAAAAAAGGTTCATACATGGCAGACAGAGTAAACAGGAACTTTGATATAAGAACTCTCTTTCCATAGAAAGGCTTGAAGTAGTCTGCATGGGTCTTTTAGACTAATTAATTCTTGAAAACTGGACTACACAGGTCTAAAACTAAAGACAATGAATTTCCTCCCTAGAGGGGTGTGTTGAGTTCCTTGTTGGTGGCAAAGCACCATCTGGAAAGAGGGAATATCCACCACTTAGAGGATCTCTTTAATACAAATTAAGTGTTAGAAACCTGTGGGCCTTTTCTTTCAGCCAAGGACACACTGGCATCTCCTGTGGGATCTACTCAAGTCTGTGTTCTTGTGTACAGGAACCCTGTACACACAACCCTGTGGAACTAAGCAGCATGGAAGACCTACAGCTCAGCGTGGGTTGGTATGGAAAAAGAAGTGAGGCTGTAGCCAAACAGAGGATGGATGAAAATACAGCAGCAGCCCAATGGAAAGAGAAGAAACAATACAAGGTGAGATGTGCCCCATGGCTCACAGGTGGGCACTAAAGTCCCTTGACCAGCTTTGCCCAACTTCAGTATGAAGTGTGTCATTGATTCACTCATTTGCTCGATCTTTGAGTGATAAGGGAGGTTGGGACTTAGTGGTTGTATTCTATGCAAAAGTGTGGTGATTCCTGCTTCCTCAGCTTGAAACCAAAGAAATAGCCCAAAAAAGAATGCTCTACTCACAATAATAGGGATGGTGTTGGCTCTGGAGAGGATCTGCTTGACCAAGCGATACCTGTCATACAACGGCTTCATCACCTGCCGTTCATTTTTGGTAACCTGAAAAGGAAAAAGAGGAGACACCCATGAAGCCTGCAACAAATACTCCACTCTGGAACTCATATGCCTGTGAGGGCATATGTCTGAGGGGCTTGAAAAGACTTGTACAGGGGATGACAGGAGAGCAGCACTAGCCCTGAAACTCGGGTCCATCACAGCATCGCCCGTGCCTGGCGCCAGCTGAAGCTGTGTGTGGGGTGTCTTGTAAAGGGGCTCTAGAGACAGGTGGTTTAAATGACCAGTTAGGGCTCAGATGCCCACAGCACAAAACCACCTGCAGAGGCAGCACTCTGTGCTTGCAGTCACATCTGCCACCTTAAGCACAAGATGAGCTTTCCCATCCTTGTTCTTGTGGCCAGCCCTCAATAGCCACGTTCATGACCCATGAAAAGAGAAAGCAGCTGCACTGACTGGATGTTGCAATGTGAAGAGACTTCCCTTAAGTATGGTAACTAGAGATTTCACAAAAGCTGACTTTCTGGCTTTGCTATTCCTCCTAATTTCCTGTATAAGCCAGCAATTTTTCCTCTTTTTAGCCCCTAACCTTGCTCTCCATCCCTCCTCACAGCCACTTTGCTGGGAAGGATTCACTGCAATGCTCAGAAGGGAGGAAGGTGCCAGGGCTGTGTGGCATAGAGAACAGACAACAGTGCTGCAATGTCCACCTCAGGTGTTCCTTATATTGCTCTGTCCTTAACTCCACTCCTCCTTACTGCTTGTTGTGCCCCCCCCGGTTTGAGAGCATTACAAACTGAGTGCGTTCATTTCTGGTTTTCTTTCTGATCCAAGGTGGGTTTTATTTCTTCAGTGTTTTCTTACAGCACATTAGAAAACAAACAAAATCCTCAGCAAAACCTGATCATCATTCAGCACTGTCTGACCCACATCCTATAAGTGTCCTTCCATTAGATCTTTTGTCTAACTTTAGATTATAAAGCTCTTATGAGGAAGCTTTAACTGATGTCATGCCTTTCTACTTGCTGCTAATCACTAGAGCACCTGAACAACTGCCGTATAAAAATCACCATTAACAGCGTAACCCCTAGGGAGCTTGCAGTCTCTCTTTTTACAACAGAAACAGGAGAAAAGAAATACAGCTTGAGAAGGGGAGGCAATTTTAAACTGCCTTTTATTTTGTCTGCAGTTGACTTTCACTGGCATAATCTTTCTAAAGCTTTTATACCCTCCCTCCAGAGAAAGAGACGGTTTTGGCTTGTGAGGGGCAGAAAGGCTGTAAGTATTGCCAGGAGTGGGATGGCAGGGATGAACTCTAAGAATCTGGAGGTAGCATCCATCTTCCTCCTGATAACCAAGCCCATGTTTCCTATGTTGGGGGCAGATGAACAAGGGAGGAAAAGGATCTTTATTCCTTTCCTGGTTCAATGCAAATATCCCCAGGCCTGATAAGGGGCATACAGATGGGCAGTCTGAGCTCTGGGGGCTGAATGTCCCACACCCCCAAAGCACAGCAGGGCTCCAATTCCTGACAGCCTCAAGCTGCCTGTTCATTGAGTAAGCAGCTCACATGGATTAGAGGGATGTGAGCAGCATCAAACAATTCACTCAGTCCTCTCTGTGTTTTGTGCTGATGTGCCTGCACTCAATTGCACTGGCTAGCAAGTTGCCTCCAGCTTTGGACATTTCTCTTTAACTCATCCAGAATACAACTCAAAAAACTGTGTAACCTAAATATATATATGTGTGTGTGTATATATATATATGTATATATTAAAAAAAAAATATATATATAAAATATTATTCCTAGCTTTACAAGATTTGCAGTTTGTGGAACAGGAGGTACAGCACTACTGTTGGCTCAGACAGTCTGTTACTTAAAAAAACCCCAAGACTATGATGAGGCTATATTGAGGCTGAGAATCAAACCTTCAATTGACAACATTTCAAAGTCGATTAACAGCACTATTCTGCACAGAAAAATAAACGTAGGCCTTGGAATGGGCACAAAGTCCTTAGGTATGTTGAAGAAAAGAGAAGTTAAACAACATTCTTCAATGTCTGAATATCAGTGTGGAAGAACAACAGAATTAATACAGGCATAAGTTAAGTGTATGGAGTCTGAGACTGTCCTGCAGCTCATTTACACCAGCAAACTTTACAGAGAGCATATTCCAGAAGGAACAGCTTTTTATTTTGTTTTAAATGCAGGATCAGGGACACCTCCCAGTATTTGCAGAAAAAAAGCCCCATCCCTCAGTGGCACTTCACCAGGTAATGCTGTGCCAGCCTGTTCACTTTACCTTGAAAGTAAATGTTTAGTACATGGGCACACTGTCTCATAAGTTAAACATAAGTAAGACCAGTAAAACCTGAGTATATTTTGGGAGAACATCAAAATGCAAAGAGACTCTTTGAATAACAGAGCCTTTGACACAACTCTGGGGCACACCACGTGGCAAAAGAGCAGCAGTTGAGAACAGACCATTGCTTGCATTGTTAGAGCAGCTCAAGTATTTCTGCAGAGACAGACTTTTCACGTAACTAAAACAGTTCAGTTCCACCTTTGCAGGTTCATCTATCATTGGTGCAGAAAGACCCAGTTGCACAATAAATCTGAGCTCCATTGTTTTTCTTGTTTAGTTAAATATCTTTAAGGAAAAAAAAAAACTTGGCTGAACTATCCCCATTCTCCTCAAGCTCTCAGTACTTTTCCACTGCTGCACTGCCAGGAGCTGGGAACAGCAAAAGCTGATCAGTCTTCCTTGCCATGCAGTTCAGTGTTGCTAGGTATAGACAGCTTACTTAGAAACAAAACAAATCAAAAAGCAGTTGTATAAATGGAGCATTGGAAAAGGTAGGTGGAAATAAAAGTATGCTGACCAGATAGGCTCTGGGCTTGTTATCTTTTTGAACAGATTGAAGTGAGTTCATTTTAGTGAGATGCCAACTGTTGATTTATATAATTGTAAAAGCAGCAAAAAAAGACTTGGTCTCACAGAGAACACAGAGAAGGTTAAGTGGATTCCCTTGTGCTGCCCTTTTTCTATTTTGCACAAGAATAAATCTGCCTGTCCTCTCATGTAACTATGCCATTTTCAGTTGCTAATACAGTTGTGACTGTACAATAGCACCCCAGGAAGGCATTTAAATAAATTAATGAGTCTTTAAAAAACAATGGCTAAAGAAAGATATAATTTGGAAGAAAAAGATCATGAATCTCATGCAGCAGCAGAATGACAGATTTGTGAGCTGCACCAATCAAGTACTCCTTATAAGCAGTAATTTGCTGCTCCCAAGCCACTGCTCAGGGGATTAGCAGCACTCTGAAATTAAGTTACCTTACCTATACAACTGGTCACAAAGATTATAATGTCATCAGTGAAAGAGAAGGACGAAGTCATAGAAAGCCAACTTCATGGCCTGGAAGCCACTGTGTTTCTGCCACAGCATGGATCAACAGGAGACAAAACTTAATTCTCTGTCTTCACAAATATGTTGCCCTTGTTAAGATCAAATGTACAAGAAACCTTACACCATTGATACCAGAAAACTGCAAACTTCCTGGCTGGATGGGGGACCATGAACAACTATTCCCATGCAGACTGTCCACTGGGCCACAAATTGGATGTCTGTGGAACCTGATGAGCACAATGCCAAAATAATGCCCACTCAGCTTGTAAGTGTCCTGCAGGTGTCTGTCCAGCCCAGTGCTGTGTGAGGACATCACCCTGCCTGGAACAGACTCTTCAGCAGCTGTGGAAGTGAAGGATCAGGGAGGTGGATTAAAGGGTGCACGTGTGGTTTGGAGAGCAAGAAGTTCTAGTGACCTGACATCAAAGTGGCACATTAGGGGCATCATTTACACAGATATAGAAAGATGTACTTTAGGGGGGAAAAAAAAAAAAAGCTGCAGTACATACCGGTCTGCCATGAATGCCTTCATAATACAGCAAAGCTTTTTGAAGAGCCACTTTTTCAGCTGCTATCTGATCTCGTGTCATATCCTATGAAAAGTGGCACAGAGAGAGGGAAAGAAGGAAAGTCATATTTCTGGACTCAAAATATTCTGAACTGTGCCATAACCAGTCATGTCATACTATCATTATGTTTTAAAGATTTATCTCTACCTTCCAGTTGTCTTTTCTCAGATATATTGCCAAGGAGACTGTTAATGTGAGTAGAACCCTATGCTCAATGCAGACAGATTAAACACACAAACTTTGCATATGAAGGTATTTTATGTACCTAAAGCAGATTTACAGATTGTAAGTGTGCTTTGAAAAAACAACACTATGCAACTTCTAATGATGGTGACTCTTTTTCAGGTGAGATCTGAAATGTAAATTCTACAACAGAACACGTCCTTTCTTTTTCTCCAAATCTGAGACAAATTCTAGTATCTCTTGTAAAGCTTGACACCTTTGCTTTGACTGTCACAAACACACTTTTATCAAGAACTGAAGAGCAGTCAGATTGTCTCCTTCTGCCAATTCTGCTACAGAGTGAAAAGCTGCAGCAGACAAGAGGGGACAAAGCCAAAAAAAAAAAAAATAGGGAAGATAGTTAGAGAAGACTTCTCTAACTAAGTTGGCCAAAATGCCTCCTCTGAATTTGCCTGACACCAAGCCTTTTCTCCCTATCACAGCACTAAATACAATCACAGTCCCTCTGTAAGCAGCCAGGCTACAGATTCTTGCTACAGTCAGAAAATAGTCAAAACACACTCTACGTTTTTCTTCTGCAGATCTAGCAAACAAAGATAATGCTGTCTGCCCCACTCTTATACAGCACTGCACAATTTACATGTCAGCAGACTCAAGGACTTCACTTACAAGGCTGCCCAAATCTCAGGAGCTCATAACATCAGACACAAGACCTCCCTGCTGATAACACTCAGAGGTTACAGCAGCTAACAGAGCTCAATGTGAAACCCCGAAGGTTAGCAGTAACACACCCTGAGAGAACATTCAGTTTTGGAGTGAACAAGAAGCAAACAGATGACACAATCTCCAGAAGCATTGGAAGACTCAGAATTTGCCAAAAACCTTTGGATGTAACAACAAAAATAGCCAAACCCATGGCAGGAAAAAATTGTAATAATTCAGAAACATTACTAGGAATATATAAGGGTCAGACAAAGAACACAAGATGGCATACAATAGAAACTGACCTCTGGGAAAAAAATCAAGATGCTAAAGGCAGAGGAAAGGAACTAATGCAAGTGAGCCCAGACTTTTAAACAAAACGTAGAAAACCACAATGCTTTCACAAGTGACTGTGCAGCTACAAGTAACCTACTTGCACTTAAAGGCCTAAATGTGACCTGTCTACATTGTACCTTAATGTCTTCAGGTCGATTTGTCTCTGCTCGTTTCTCTTGAAGCTTCTTCTGGATGGAGTCAAGGGTCACTTCCACGGCAGGCTTGGCAGATTTATCTGACAGGTCTTGCTTCTTGTCATCCTCCTTCTCCAGCTGAGAGCCAAAGCTCTTAGGGAGTGTGTTGCTGCGCTGACGCACAACAGGGCCAAGGTCTTCCTCCGATATCTTCAGTTTTGACTCTGAACAGGGAAAGATGAGTAATTTTTCATTTTCAGAATGTGACAGTGTCAGGATCATTGCCTCACATCAAGCCTAAATGAGGCAGAGTCACGCTACCCCCCAAAGGTGCACCACTGGTGGCTGCTCACCTTTAAGTTGCTTTCGGAATTTGGCCAAATCATTTGTCCATTTGAGCACTTCAGGGTTGGCTGCTTTGTCACTGTGGGAAGGCTGAGAGGAAAGAAAAGCCATGCTGAATCTGTGTTAAACTACCAGGAGAGATTCACTGAAACCAGTGTGTGGCACAAAGTGGTACAGTGGAATTTGGACCCTGCACATAGCACAGGCACTGGCTTCTGACTGGCTGCACACCCCTGACCAGGCCATTTCAGACCTTACTTTAATTGCTCCTGCCTGTCACAACAGTCTGTCATAGGGGCAGCATGAAATGGATTTTCTTTTTAGAAAACACAAAACATTTGCTGCCAATGATTAAGTTTTAGGAGTGACTCAGAGGGCCGGATGCACATTGGAATCCTTGTGTCTATTGTTTACTAACAAGAGGGTACCTGTAAAATAGGGGAAACCTAGCATGAACAACTGGGAAAGTGTTATGACACATGTATCCACACCAAAGGCTGCCTTACATCCAAAGACATCAAATAACCCAGATTCTAGGCTACAGCAAGCTCTGAGCATTTCTTTCAGCCTTTTCTACTGCAGGCAAGTTCTTTCCAGTACAATTCTTTGCCATTTAGATAGCAAAAGATGCACACGTGCAAAGCTTTACAGTTCCTTACAAATCTTTCTGTGCATTGGAAGGGCATGTCAGAACGATTAAGAGACCAGTACGATGCTGCTGCTGCTCAGCAGCACTTGACTGTGGTTGCTTGCTCAGGAGTGAAGGCAGCTGCTCTCTCCTCTGCAATGCACAGGTGTCCTGGGATTACCATCATGCAAATGAGATCAGCAACTGTGCTTCCCATATGCTGATGTTAAATAAATAAACAAACAGAAGTTGAACACAGCTATTCCTACACACTGTGGTCGAAATCCTGTCCATTAGTCTTCCTCTCTTGTGCTGCACGGATATTGCATAACACCTTGAAAGGTAATCTTCTCGGTGTGCATACATATTTCTGGGGGCAGCAGGTCTTCTGCCTTTTTTTTTTTCCTTTCCTCATTATAAACGCTTTCAAGCCCTCTGTATGTTTGGTATATTTCCCTGGCGTCCCTCTACATGCATGACCCACTTCCCTGGTGTCCCTTCTCTTTGCTGTTAATGCATACATCTCCACATAAATGCTTAACTCCTAGAGACTCACTCTGTATTTCCTCTCCTCTTCAAATTTGTCCTCAAATCTCCTGATCTTTTTCTTCAGCCCCTGAATCCTTCGGGTGAGTTGTGCAGGGGTAAGGTCTTCTCTGTCATCTTCGTAAGATCCTAAAGACGAACTCCGTCTCCTGCCAAGAGCAGAGATTGCAGGCAAAGCTTATCCAAACAGCCACAGTACATCTTGATGCAGAGAAGACCTCTTCAACATAGTGTAAATAAAGGCAAGGCCCACAAAAAGTGAGAATGCTATGTTGCTACTCTGCAATGACAGATAGCAAAAGATGCTCTAACAGCCTCTTTCAGCAACAGCAAGTCCCTAGATATTAATGCGCAAACCCAGAAATTATTAACTAGAAAGAACATTTAAAAAATATCATTTCCCTGTGAGTAGGGACAGAAACCCAACACAGCACAGCTGATCCAAAGAGATGCTGCTTGATGCAACGGTGCAAACCCTTTGCAGCTGCATGTGAAAGTCAGCACTGGCAAATCACAACCCACCTCATGAAGGAATGAGAATTGGGAGGAGAAGGAGGCACTTCTGTATCATCCAGGTACTGTTGGCTCTGTCCATAGGCATAGAAGCGAGGGGACAGCATGGGATCGCTGTCCTCATCCATAAGCTGGTGAATCAAGCGCCCGGCCTGCGGGGAAAGGCGAGCCTCATCTGAGTCTAAGCCGTCTCGCTGCCATGAGGAGAGAGCAGGGATGGGCTCTGGGAACAGTAAGACAAAGGCTGGTTTTATCAGGTTTGTTTTATATGTAAGACAGACTCCAGGTAACTTTCTAATGAACCTTGACCTGCTCATCCTGCACTGTGACTCTTGTCACCAGGCATTCTCTGGTCACTACTCCCATCTGCCCTGTGTGCAAAGCATTACAAAGCCTGGCCACAGCAGGTAACCTCACATAAGGTTACCTAATATATACCTATACTATAACCTAATATAAGTCATCTCTTAGGTGCAACAGAAAACTACCCAAAAGCTGACCAGGAATTACCATGGACCAACACCAAATGAGCCAATCACCAGCTAGCAGCTTTGAGGAAAAAGTTATGCTGGACAGAGAGCACTACTGGCACATGGTATATAGAAGAGGCAGTTGGGTTCCAGAAGGAATTTTTTTCAGTTTCAGGATGTACAAATGCTGTAAATGAATAGTGTATTAATGGTTCTCCTATAGACCCCAGCACTCAAATGTGATCCTGTTGCCTGCTATTGGAAATTCAAAGCCTGGGAGTAAGCATAGGTTCCTCTAATCTGCAAGCAAAAGGTGCCTCACATTACCACCGGTTCCACAGGGTGTTTAGCCCACATATTAACAATTATAGTAATATGGTCTGAGTTTCCCCTTTTCCCTTTGCTTCCCATGCTTACAGCATGGTAGGAATGTTAGGAAATCTTCAGCCCCCTGGACAACCTAACCAGCCAAAAGTAAAAGCAATGTTGTACAGGGAGGTGGTAGAGTGAGAGAGAAAGGGAAACCCAATTTAGCACTGCTGATTGGCATAATAGAGCCCATGGAAAGCAATCGCCTCAATCTTGTGATCACTCCCTCCAGATGCCATAAGGAGTCTAACATTTTGTGTTCAGATAGTTTACTAAGCTGATTTGCATGCTCCTACTTAAACTGTCTAATCCTGTGGTGCTAAGAGCCAGGCTTTGAACTTATAAATCTAACAAATAGCTCTAGAGTCAAGTAACAAAACAAAAACCTTACAGAAAGCTCCCAGACCAGTCGCAGAGCTACAAACTAATTGTTTCCTGTGCCTAGTGTATCTATTCTTCATTCACAAAGAGAGGGGGCTTTTTAAGTTATCAGTATATGAATAAAAAGCAGTGTTTCCTTTTGCTGAACAAGGTTAAAATTTTCACAGCTCAGAGTGGATTGCATGAGGATTCCCCTGCAGAGCCTGTGTGCTGTTTAACATTCTCCCTCTGTACAACTCGGGCAGTGCGAGATCATTGCCAATGCAGCAGTGATGGGCTCAGTGCTGTTCTGCTTGTGCACATCTTCAAGTGATGCTCTCCTCCTTTTGCCTTCCTCCTTAGAACATGGATACAAATGCCAGGTCTCTGCTTAGAGGCTGGTGCTGCATGCACACTGATGTGCTACCCTGAATGTGTCACAGGGGGTTTTTGCACAGGCTTTTTGCTTAAGAGCCCCTTGAAGGTGTTGTGGTAAGTGAAGCACATACAAGCCTGGCTCACAGGGGCTACTTCCAAGGGATGTGCAAGCCCCAAGTGTACAAAAGGTGTTTTGCCATGGTTTGGAAAGCTTATGCAGCCTGAACTTCTTTCAGGTAATTTCTGAAAAAAAGAGTTTTTCTAAGCTCTGTTCAGCCTTGACAGTTTCTAATACCTGAAATATTTTGCATCCACTTCCTGAGTCTCTCATGATTTTAGGAAAGGTCTCACAAGATCTTTTGTAGCAAACTAAAGGGTAATACAAAAGGAAAAAAAAAATATTTTACCAGCAGGAACGACACTTAAACGATGCGTGAAATTCTTCTAGACATCCCTCACTTCCAATTGTTTGAATACCTCTCACCCGAAAACCGAATTTCCTCTTGCAAATTGTTAAATAACACCTCCATGGGATTTACATAGATGGAATAAACTTAGAAAAAATCAGGCATATTTAGCAGTAACTAAATTAAGCTCCTACCACACCACCTAACAAAGCCATTATTAATCATGCATGATGTATGATTTTGTCCAAGAAGGATTTAAAACCAGATAGCATGCGATATTCAGGGAATTGCAATGGCTCAAAGAGCCTCTGATCAAACCCCAAAAAACAGCAAAGTACTTTATGTAACCTAATTTAGACTGAGGTATGTCTACTTTCTATTTTGTTGATTTCATAATACTCCTCCAAAACAGAAACTCCCATTCCAAAGAAGAAAGTGTTAAAAAGGGGAAGAAAAAAAAGGTCCTGAAAGGAAAAGTCAAATTTGAGACTTGACAGAAGAAACAGCTGCTATAGAAAATCAGCTTTCTTTAACCCTTGCTCCTGGAAGGCCTGACTCTATAGGTAATTTTGTTTCCCTTGCTGACCATATACATTTAGAAGACAAAATCTCAACTAGACACAAAATGGCTAGACCCCTGAGAGCAACACAGCAATTCATCAAGGAACATATTTAGATATGGACAATTACAGATTCTATCTACATCAGATCACTAAATGGACCAGAGCTGCAGTCCAACTGCCTTCTCTCCCCTGCTGGCCAGGGGCCAGGCCCTTCAGCTGGAACCACTGGGATTGCTGGATCACAAACACACAGGAACCCACTAAGGGTAAGCTGTTGCTTCTTCTGAGGTGCACAATTAATTCCTCTTTAACAGGTTGCATAATATCTTTTGTTATTCATTTAGCCAAGATAGCTATCAAAGCATTGAGCTTTTTCTGAAGGCTGCTGAACTCCTGGACTGAATGTTTTTTTGAAGTATCTGCTATGAAATCCAGTTTTAAAGCATCCACTATCATGATGTATGCTGTCAGCCTTTCCCCTTTCTGCTAATTGAAGAACAAAATCTCAGTAGAGATTGTAAACATTTCACCTTTTCTTTGCCACTGACTTGACAGCGCAGTTACACTTATTCCTCTTCTGGCCTGAATAGATCTCTCCTGCTCAGGGAAAACTCTCAGTTTTCTACTCATCTCCACATTCTTTCCATGTACTATTTTTCCCTCCCATTTTCTAGAATGACATCTTTTCATGGGGGGAAGAAAAAAAAAAAAAGGGGAGGGGGGGAATATTTAGCCACCATGGCTGTACCAGTGCAGCGAAAGCGTGAAAAAAAAAAAGTAATGCCTTGGTCAGACTCTCTAGGCATTTCTTTGAGGCGTGCCTTTTCTCAGCTGGCACAGAAGCAGTGAACTGTGTGCTGGTGGTGAGCCTGCAGTCCTTCAGAAGTGCCGCTCTCCCTCTCAAAAATGCCACAGCCAGCTCATCTTTCAATAAAGCTGTCAGCCATCTGCCAGGTGTGGCTCTGCAGAGCTCCCTGGGCACACAGAGCACCGCCTACGCAGTACAACCTCTCTGCCAACCTGCTGCATAGAGGGCTGGAGAGTTTAATAAACCTGAACCATTAAACGCTTCACAGGAGAAGAAAGATTTATTGTATCAAACTGGTGTATTACTGGTGAGCTCCAAGCCACCTGAGGGTTTTTTTGTTGCTACATTGTGTATTTGCCACAGGGTTACTGGGGGCTGCAGGGCCAACAGAGGGGTGTCCACACACAAATACCACTTGAGGTGCAGCCAGCAAAACGCCACAGGCATCTCCTGTTTCCCTCCCTGCAGCCACACAGCTCATACATGCTGCTAACACTGCTTTTACACACACCCATCTGTCAAACAAACGAGGCCAAATCTTAGCTACTGTAAATTGAAGTAGGTCCAGAGGGATTAAAAAGTCTAAACTCATTACAACACCTGAGGTGCTAGTATCAAACGCCACTTGAAAGACTCCAGAAAGACCTCACATAATGAAATGAATAAAGTAATTTAAAACCCCATCCAAAGCATTCACTAGCTCAGTAACAACCTATTTTCTTCATCTTATAAATAACTATGAAAATATCCTTCTTTGAATACATCAACAGGCAGTCTTCCTACATAGATCAAAAGAATAGCCCAAATACAGCGCTACCACACCTTTTCACTTAGTGAGATGACATCTCTCAGCTAGCAAACTTTGTATTTTGTTTATAGCATGTCATAACAGTCAAAAATGCAATTTTAATATTTTGATGCTATTCAGTAAACAATACAATTTTTTCTCAATACTTAGTAATAAAGATAGAATGTACTCATGACCTTTTGATTTCTTAGGCTGAAGAGTGTTACACACAAATACACTGATCAATCTAAGTCCAGTGTTGAAAAAAAACTAAATTCAGCTTCCCTTCTGCTATACTATACAGATTTTTCTGCATTACTTTGGGTTTTTTCCATGGGAAAGTATCAATTAAGTCAGTGTCAAAACTATTTGTAGATCAGCTTAACCCTCAGGGTCTCAAGTGCTGCAATACTTGAACTCAACTTTTTAACCTCTGGTTTGTTTTTTTCTTTGAAGCTTGAAGAAAAATGCCATCTGACTGTTTCATAAGTGCTTGTTATTGTAAACTCGGCTTGAAATCTCGGCTACAGAACTTTTCTTAAGGTGTCAGTAATCGGGTGACATCAGCAGCAATCACACATCATACTGATTTACTGAGCTGCCTGCTCAGCCCAATCTGCTGACAGGGCCAGCCGCTGCTATGGAGAGCAACATACTTCCAGATTTTCCTTGAGGAGAGAGAGGATAGCAAGTTCTGGGCTTGAATTAGAAACATTTGGTGAGAAATCTGCACAATAATGCTGGCCTGTGAGAGAACACTCTGTACTCCTCAGTCACGGCACCCGATTCATACGTAATCCACAACAATTAGAAACCTTAGCTGTGGAAGCAGCTCTGAACATGCCTGCTCCTCAAGCCATCTCAGCTGGCACTCACTGACCAGCTTAGCAGGCAAACCCAGCAGTCAGAAGTGACATCCCAGTTCACAGGGACAGCTCGGTCCACAACCAGGGCAATAAGACTCCCTGATCCACATGTGCCAAATGCACACCAGGAAAATACTCCCAGACCATGGGAAATGCACTGAGGCAAGGAGTTCAGCACTTGAATTTTGCTGGGGCACTACTCATGCCCCGAGTGCTGTGTCAATAGCCTGATGATTCCTACACAAGCATCTATACTTAGCAGGTGTGGGGGATGCAGAAGGCGGGCACATGGCAAAGTGTGAGGCTATGCATTGCAAGGAGCAGGTGGAAAATGTCTCTGTCCTTGCCATGCTCAGTTTTAGGTAAAGGGAACACAGCTTGGAGAAGTACAGCAAATCTCTCTTTGTGTACAGATTTCACTATGAGGTGAATGTATGGGGAAAAAAAAATCTGGTAGAAATTACTTCTAGTGCAACAAGGGCACAGCACGCTGCCAGCTCACCTGGCAGCAGTTATCATAGTTCTATGCCCCTGAATGAGGGCTTTTAGGGCAGCTCTACTCTTTAATTGATGGAGAGCATGCCTGAGTGACAAATAAAAGCTAGTCAATGGACAAGGTTGTCTTGTGTAATTTTGTGCCCATTGTTGAAGGCTCTTTCCTAACATTTGACTGGAGGCAGTGACAGCTACAGCTGAAGGCAAGTCCTCGACCTGTAGTTGTTCTCACATATCACTTGTGAAAGTCCCAGCAGTTGCCCTACAGACTAGATGGTCTGTATTTCCTACAGTATGATATACAGGACCATGACCTTAAACATCAGCTCAACTACGTGCTGAAAGAATGGGTAATTTCCCAAGAGATGGACCTACCAAATTTGCTAGAGCAAAGCAATGAACAGCTCAGTGTTCGGGCATTTGAAGGCACAGTTCTTTCTCTTTTTCACTGGGGATGCAACCAGAGCTGTGGCATGGATCCTGCAGAGATGTGTGAAGGTTTGAGTAACCCAGGTTGGCTGGTAGGGAAAGGGAGGATGTCCTGGTTGCTAGAGGAGTGGTACAACCCTGCCCTGCAAAGCCAGTCTCAACAACAGACTCTGCTGTTAGCTACAGAAGCAATCTGAGAGTTGATGTTAAGATATTCCTCTTCCTGGCTGCTGCAAGCTTGATTCCACATCCACAGCAAGGAAAGACTCCATCTCTCCTTGCTGAGACACAGAAGGCACCATTTTGCTGCTGTTCACCCACACCAGCAAAATGGTGATTCCGAAAGGCACGCATTTCAGAAGATGATGTCTCTCTCACCCCACACAGCTGATTCTTTTGCAACTGCCCACCTCCTCCTCCTGCGAAATACACGTGAACAGAAGGGAGGAAGGAGCAGAGAGAAGCACAGTCACATGTGCCCATAATCCTGTCTCATATTTGTAGGGCAAGAAAACTAGAATCCAAACATAAGAGCATGCCTACTAAGAGGGAGTTGTACCAAAGAAGCAACTTATTTCATACAATGGGAAAGCCTCTGGCAGACAGAAAGGAGCTGTGTTCTCCCCTTCATGCATTCATACGATCCCTATTAGTAATGCAGGAAGGTAAAGAAAAAAAAGTCTTTATCTCCAAAGGTTCACAGGACAGCTGAAGCCACACATCACCTCTGAGAACGCAGATGTGCTCACCCTGGCTTGAGACCCTGCAGGGCTCTCTGCTAATTGGCCCCTCAGTAAACATCCAGCAGCCAGGGCCGCCTGGGAGCCCTTTCGTGGTGCTTTGATCAGCCGTGCTGCATGTGTGGTGATTCCACCCAGGGAATCCCCACCTAGCAAGCAAATGGAAAAATTCCCTCCTGTGCAGGGTGACTGCTTGCCTGGCTGAATCAAAGGCAGCCATGGCTGCGGGTTTTCTTTACTCGCACCTGAAGCATCATAACTACTCTCCTCCTAGAGGGAAAGGCAAAACATACTAGGTCACGTACACTGTGGAGGCAGGAGCAGAGAACTTCCTTCCCTTCTCAGTGTTCCTCAGAGATTGTTATTTTAGAGCAATGAATTAGTTGCACATTTTCTCTCTCTTGCTTTATTAAAACACCACACTTGTGTTTTCCTGCTTCTTCCCTGTCAAAACCCATCTTCCACTCCTGAAGCATAAACTAACAGAAGAACTCTGGCTTGTACGCAGACACATACACTGTAACTAGAAAAGGGTTTGATCCCAAAACTGCTGGACACCTTCATTTCATCTTAATTTCAAATGAAATTAAGGTCATGGCACCCACAGAGTTTGCCCAGATTCCCACTCATACATGAGTAAGTGTATAGCCAATCAAGCATGTACTCTGGAGAAGAGAGCTAAGAAATAGTATTAAAGCAATTTGTATGACATACAATCTAAATAACTTAACACTGCCATTTGGGCTGGTGATCAGAATTCCTTCACAGCATATACAAAAAAAAGTTGTTTCTAAGACCCAGTAACAGATAGACAGCATTTTTTACCAGCTGTGCTTTTCAGGTGTGAATCATTATTTCCAAACAGTGATTGAAGAAAAGTTCTTTTTAGACTGTGAAATACCCAGTTGCTTTGAAGTATAGGCAGTCTAGCTTAATTACCCATTGATCAGCCACTAAGAAATAAGGTATCTTGAAACCCTCAGGGACTTAACAGTACTAAACAGGACGTGACAGTAACTTCAAGAATAAAATATTTTATTTTCCACCTGAAAGTGACAGTTAGATTTAGTACCATTCAGTATTTACTTCCAGTTTCTCCAAACTTTCAGTTCTATATTCAGGACAAAGTTGCTTTTCTATTGTTTTTAGCAAGAGAACATGGTCACATAAAGATACACCCAGCCCACTCAGGTTTCTCCCTCTCTCATTTCACTCACACAACCAGCCATCACACAATCCTACCTTCCCAGTTGTCATCACACAGTGATGTTAAATCCAGCCGAGGCACTTCAGATACAAAACTGTTTTCCTGATCATCAGCATCTTGATTTCTTTGCAACTTGTTTTCAGGCATGGTTGGATGTTCTTGAATCTTCATACTTGAAGTCAGCTATGTTCCCATACACCCAAGGAAATGAGAAAGAAAGGAGAAAAAAAAAAAAACGTTTCAGGATGCAGAGGGGGGAAAAAACCCCTGCAAGTCACAGCAGCAGTGAGCTCATGCCTTTAGCTAAAAAGATCCAAACAGACCCTGATGTTTCCAGCTCCAAATTTAAATCCCTTGCTTGGTGACCCCTGTGTACTAATTGCTCACTCACACCAGTAAAAACATCCGTCCATCTGCCTTCCTTGAATTTTTCCTTCTTTAGAAAGCTACTGCAAGTTCCCGAGACTGCCTGCCCTGACAACTGCATGCAGCTGAGAAAGCCTCCAGTAGTGGATTGGGATGAAATGGGAGGGAGGGAAGCAGAGAGGCAGGAGAAAGGGAGAGGGAGGGGGGTGGCTGCATACACTTCCTACAGGAGCGCAACTCCATCGAGCAACAACAAAAATGCTGCTGCTGCTGCTGCTGCGAGGCTGTAGCAATATGGTGCCTTCTAAAAAGCAGGCACCAGAGCTCCTGAGGCAGCAGCCGCAGCCAGCCAGTAGTGCAGGCTACGTACATGAATGCTCTCATGCAGGCTGTGCTGGCTCAGATCAATTAGTGCCAGCTAAGCTGTGCTGGCTGCACATTCCCCGATTTCCTGTGGTTGTTTTCTAGCTGGGCGTGGGGAGAGCAGAACTATTTATGGAGGAGCTCTGAGTATTAACGCGGTCTTGCGCAAATCCAAACGGCAGTAGGGTTTGGCATCTCAGCTGCAAGCGGTGTGGACTCTGGGAAAATGCCAAAAAATTCACACAAGCATCCAGTAACAGGAATAAAAAACCAAAAAAAGCAGAATTCTGTCAAGTACATGATTCATCAGCTAGTACTACCTAGAAGCAAGTGCTGTTTGTCTCAGCACTGTTCTCCCCTGCACATACCACACGTCTGTGTGCATTTGTGCAGAAATCCCTGCCATTCCCACAATCCAGGGACACAGTGCGCGTGTCTGTGACAGTGCCTGATGAGAGCGCTTCTGTCACTCCAAAATAAACTAGCTGTAATGCCTCACAGAGGGCAGCAGGGAAAAGGAAGTGTAATGCACGTACATAAACATGTAGGCTGATATGTATAAACCCACCAACAAACACAGAGCTAGATGAATAGACAGGATTATGTTACTACATAAACTATTTGGATTTGTTAAGAACAGCTTAGGCATAATTCTCTCAAATATAGTCTAGCGGGCAGTCAGCATGCAGATTTTCCCTCTGCAGGTATTTTGGAGATCTAGTAAACAATCTGCGTATTCTGATATGGGAAGAAAATGGGCCGAAAGAAAACAACCAGTATTTTTGGACCTATTTTCCTTGTGAATCCAGAAGCACTTCAATTGCTTCAATATCCTTCGTACACACCACTAAGGCACATTTACATTTTTTTATCTGCAGAAAGCTAATGATGTGTTTGGTGCACCTTTTCCCATCTGAGCAGAGAAAAACAAGTAACTTTCATGAAGAGGGAAAAAAGTTGCCCAGTAGACAAATCATATGAATAAATGTTTTTATCTGGATTCAGCTCCATCAATCCCTGCAACTGAATAGGGAGCTAAATAATTCCATCTAGGCTTTCTTTCCCACAAAAGGATCAGGTGATCTTTTGAGGTCTCTTTCAACCTAGGCTGTTCTACTGTTCTAAAAATCTGGTCAATAAATACCCTGGTATTTGTAAAGAGTGTTCCACATTGTATTTGTGTAAGGTGTGTATTTCCTGTTCATTTCCATAAATGGCCTTTTTGAAACATTATAACAAAATGAAACACTAGATGACAGTTTGCCAAGCACTAATAACTCATGCAGCTTGACGCTAAATCTGATTACAAATGTGTTTATTGTGAGAGCTGTATGTGGAAAAATGCTAATTCACCATTCAATATCTTTTAAGCTGCTTCCAGGTTGGGAGGACTTAAATATTTCTCTAAGGTCCATTGACAAATTTCCTGCCAGGATTTAAATAGTCTGTGTACCTCACAAACAAAGACTGGTCAGTTGCCAACTGTATCAGTTGATAAACTGCTTGTAAATTGCCAGCACCGTATTTAAAGGTGGTATTTTAAGGCAAGGAAAGAAATAAAGCACTGAGTTTCAACACTGGTGCTATTTTTAATAACAAAGAAGTGTGAGGGAAAGGAATGTACCTAGATTTTAACAATTTCAAAGAGAGCAACCTGAGAATATCATCTCATCACCACTACTGATACTAATTAGAGATAAATGTATTTCTATGAAGGCTGTACAATCTCCTGACTTATTAAAACTCTTAAAAGATACCTGTAGCAGATATAAGGGCACTTCCCCGATAGGTAAACATTTCCATTGCACATATATTAGAAAGATCATATTGATGTCTTTTTCCTCCTGAAGTCATTTCAGTCATTGAAAATATTTAAAAGGAATGTAAAAACAGGCCTGTGCCCTGCCTGCAGCCAGTTACTCTCCTTTCTTTGCTCGCTGATGTAGGCTCTAATACAATGAATAAATCATTAGGTGTTCTGAAGAACAATGGTGGTACAAACCCAGGAGACTCAAGAAAGCAGATGTTTAACTTCCTTTGCATTAATGCACCAAACCCATAGAGTGGTAGATAATTCAGTATTCCCATCATTTATTTTCTTTTTTGATTTCCTGATGCCACCAGCTGCCAAGCTCTAGGAAAATAATCAAGTAAGGAAGAACTACTTTGCTTTAGGTATGGATGCACCACAATTTCTTACAAATCAAAGGGGCAACAAGTTGATTATGTTGATAACAGCTGGCAGTCACAGTTCACTGCAGATATTACATAAATGACCACAAAAAATCTTCAAAGCAGGTACTTGAATTCTGCTTTTTAGAAGCTGCTTCCACAGCCATGCTTTGCAGGCACCAGTAACTGCAGATGTAAGTAGCCTGGGGATAAGTCAGCTGCATTCATTCTCCCTGCTCCAATGGAGATTGAGCATAAAGAATAGCTCAAACAGCAAGAAATAAATGGCAACAGAAAGACTTTTAAATTCTGATCAGGAGGCTGATTTCTGTTCAACTACATATGGATTCCAAGCAACTCTACATACAAGGCTTGCTTCCCCTACATGTGATCTTTCATTACAGCCACAAGCAGGAAGCACCCTTAAGCACATTTTAGGAATACAACCTGATGCAAGAACACAGCCATTTTGCTGCCTTCCTCCTACCTGAGCCACGCCAACACCCCTCTACACTTGTTGCCATGTTGGTATGAATCTTAAACACTTTTCCCTTCGGTACTAGAAATCTGTGTTTTTCATCCTGGGGCTCAGCTACTTCCAAGAGCAGATTATGAAAGTTACAAAACCACTGAAAATCATTTGAGGCTTGTGTTTCAAGGCATTTTTACAGTCTCATGGAGACCCAAGTCAGCACAACTATGGCAAATTCCAAATCCTTCTCCTAACAGCTTTAGACTGGAGGCAGGGTGAGAAAGAAAAAAGAATAAGAAGAAACCTGTCCCTTCCTCAACTTGAATGAGTTGTTTGTTAGGAAACATATGTCTTTAACCTGCCCTAAGCAAAAGGCTTATAAGAGGCAAGGAATGTAAAACAACTCTGCAGGAATGTAACATTTTCTTGACCTTTTAATTCCTATATAATACACAATCTCTGGTTAAGATCCTCTCCTGCAGTTAAAATTTTACACTTTGAAACTTCTCCTAAGGTGTAGTTTATCTTAAGGTTATGATTTCATATTTAGATGTATCTCCACAAGGTTAATTTACAAGCTTAGTAGAAGTATTGTGTGGATGGCAGCAACAGCAGCTTTTCCACATGCAAGTGGGTACATGAGGAACAAGGTGTTGCAAAATCTAGGCTCTGGAAAATACAACAGCTCACGAGCAAGTGCAAGGGATTACTGACCCTCTGGGAGCAAAGTAGATCCATGCAAGCCCAGTCAGAGCAGTGATCAAAGGCAGCCCTGAACACCCTTTGCAGGGGCTACATATTTCAGGGTCCCACAGACTTCACCAGCTACCACACAGCTGATCAGCTGTTAGCAACCTTTTACCTTTCCTGCTAGGTGGAAATAACTCCTACCAGAAACAAGGTCTAATTTAAAGATCCTACCAGCCTTCAGTCAACTCCAGACAGCCAGAGAAACCAGACAGTGGCTACAGCTGCTTTACTGTGCCCATTTAAAATGGATGCACAACTGAGGGAGAGGTGCCTCAGATAAGTCTCCCCAATATTTTAAATCCTTGGCTGTCTAGAGGGTTTTTAAGCAAACCCAAACGAACCAGTGACTGTAAAGGGTTCAGCCTAAACCAATCCCAATCTTTGAAAACACCATAAAGTCAGTGCAAGAAGTGTGTGTGTGTGCACAAGAAATGGAAAGTTGGGGGCAAAACTGCTGCCATCAACATCACATCTCCCCTCCTGACATCCATCCCAGCCATTAACTCCTAGAAAGAAGCAGAAGGTGATCCAGTTTTCTAAGACAAATGGATTACAGACACCTATGTTCAAAAGCAACAGGCTGCATTAGGAAATGATAAATAAAAGGCCAAATGATTTTAGAGAAATCAAGAGAGACAAGCTACTCTTACTACCCTGGCAGATAAGCAGTCAGATGTCCTGTTTGCCATGATTAATAAGGGAACTTCACGTCACTTAAACCACAGTGCTAACTTCAGTGATCCTTCCCCTTTTGGCAAGGAGGGATCAAAGGGACTGATGCAGAAGCTATCAGACTCCCAATGGTTGAGAGGCTCCCTAAACTATGTAAATAAAAAGCAGAGGTAAGGGACAGAAAAAGTACATGCTAACTCCATTTCTCTTGTGAAAAACAAAACTATATGCATAATTACTTGATTCTGCTCAATAAAACGCTCATTTAGAGACCATAAAACTGAAACACAAAAACATCAACAAAAAAATACCAACCTGAGAATGCCTGAAAAAAACCTCATCGTTTTCACTTTCTTTGCTATAAAAACAAAAAAACAAAAACAAACCAACATATTACAAACACAAAACCAGACTTTCTTGTAACAAAAACAAGTAGGACTTCTGCACACAAAGGTTTTTACATTCTTGCTACTCCTGCACACTAACTAATTCACACATGAATTGATGTGTAAATGAAGGGACTCTCTGGGCTGCAGCACTTCAAGCTGCTCAACTATGCATTTTTTGCTTCCTCTCAGGAGCTATTTGAGAACAATAATGTCATTTAATTCCAGTGCCCTTAATTCAAACCAATACAATTATCCCAACAAATGTAACTGTTGAGAGAAATTGTCATCTCAGGTGAGGAGAGTGAGGCTGTACAGCTCTCACAGAGGAGTGAAGCACAAGGGAAAGGGCTGGATTCCCAACCCAGAGGCCAGGTAAGACAGGCCCTGCATTCCCATGTAGAGCATGCTGGTTCAGCTGCTCCACAGCTGATTTCTTTTCAAGTCTGCACCATCAGCACCTTCAGTGACATTCCTGTCAGGCTGGGAATAGAGCCTTGGTGGCATGTGCTGCAGAGCAAAGCCCACACAACACACACAGTGCCTCCATGGAGCTCTGCCTGGAATTTAACATGGTGGGGTAATCTGTTCGTGCCCACAGCCTGGGTGGGAGATCTCTCAGGCTACAACCACAGGAAAAGGAAAACATACATATACATAAAATAAAATTAAAATCACCTTTCTTCAGATAAAATTTCCATGTCATCAGGTCCTGTTCTGTCTATGGGCTTGGATGAGCTGAAGTTTTCCATACTCTGCAATACAGTAAATATTAAAGCAGTAAGATATATATGAGAAACAGGTTCAAGCTGCAGGCCATTAAACAGATCAAATATGGAAATATCCAACAGGATTTCTAGGAAAAAGGTAACACTCACACTACTGCCCGCTGTGCAACAAACCCCACACTTTATGGCCTATAAACTGCAAGAAAACCCAACTGCTCACTGCTTTGTCTCTTTCATCAGACGACCTCAAAACGTCAGAACCGAGTAACGCTGCATGGTACCCCACCAGCTCCCATTTTACAGACTGACAGACAGCTTAGGCTTGGGAGCAATCCTTTGGTCTGTGCAACTTCTTTAAGAGCAGGTAGCAAAAGCCACAGCAACCTCTCAGCAGAACTCCTTATCTTCATGTTAGAAAACCACAGCCAAAACCTTCCTTAGTTTCCTCTTAAACAGAATGCAAAGAGACTGCACAGATGTAATGCTGGGCTAATAAGAATGCAGGGCAAGCAATCCAATTGGTTATGACCTCTTGCTCTGATATTTGTCTACCATTAAGAACATTAACACTGTTGAGTACTGTGAGGACAAGCCATGTGGCCACTTCAAGCACATGTCCAGGAGGCTTTCTACCCTGTGTTTTGGGCAAGCCCCTCTTAAACAGGAGGAAGTGGGTTCCTGCCCTGGAAACTATGTGCACAGACCTCTTGGGGCAGTCACAGCCCTCTCTCACCTGCTACACCTCCAGCCCCCTATGGTGACACAGGTCAGTCATTCCAGCCTTGCCTAATTTGATTCTTCAAGTCCTACTGATACCTGGCTACCCTATCCCTAAAATGTGGTTACAAGCTTTTAATGCTTTGTGGTTGGTTTGCTTGGGAGTCTAAGTGGAACTGACAGTTTCTCCACCACTGACTTGTGCTTTTGAGTCAGATGCATTCAGACAGCTAAGAGGAAACCTTCCACACACTGTCCTACATACTCTTTCAGGCTTTGAAAAAAAGGAATGCTCAGAAAAGGGTGCTTAAGGAGAGACAACATCACAAACTTGTTTACATGACAAAGGCCTATTAGTAAATGCTAAGGTGCATATTATGTTATACTCCAAGTAGGTAGTCTAATTGGGGTTATTATTTGACGTGTAAAGGTTTAGCCAAAAGAAAGCTAAACCATCACACATCCTTCTGGCAGTCTCTGAAATGCAAGCATGTAATAAACATACTCATTAAAACTTAAAAAGCAGCTTCTGCTCTTCCAAAACTGTAGCACCATGCTCTCTGCAAGATGTTTCATAATGATACTTGCAGTTCATCACCCCATTCTGACATTTCCTATAGCAAGCATGCAAGAACCACACTGCTGGTCATCCTGCTCAAAGTGCTTTTAACACAAGATTAGTTCATTTTACGTTCCTTTCAGCCTTTGCCTTTCAAGAGATCAAAAAATGAGGGGCAGGGTGAAGTCCAGTGGACACAGCTAAGTTTGAGGACATCTCTGCTTGGCACATTTGAAGACTTCGACAATGTTTTTCAGGTCCACAGCAAAAGTAGACACTTCCATCAGTACTTCCTTTCTTAAATCCTGAGAAAAATCCCCATTTACATCAAAACTGCTTTACACTTCACAGGCACAGAGAAAAGGTGCTGAAAAGATCATAAGCACTAGACCTTCGCCTGTCTTCAAGTGCATTGCTACAAGCAAAGACAGAAGTGTGAATGTGTCTGTCTCACTCTGCTTTCATGAAGAATCACATGAGAAGATGGCGGATACTGAGCACTAAATTTAAGTTACTAAATTGAGCACAGTATACAATTTTTGGCATCCTTCCTTCTTTTGATCATAAAGAGAAGCAAATCCACCTCTCTCTAGAATCTCTGCACAGCGTAAGAATATCAGATCATTGCAATTTTGTGATCTAAACAAAATGAATCCAAACACAAGGTCACATTAAGAACTTGCGTTCAGCAGGCTCTAAAACTTAATCAAGCACCACTGAAGGAAATGGCCTATAGCTCAGGACAGTGTTTTCACACAGCTCTTGCAGTTCCTGTTCACCGTGCAATGCATGCTTGGTGCAGGCACAGCGCTTCTGCCACTGCAGGCAGACCCTGCACTGAAGCACAGCGTGCTTTCTCAGCTGCTGACACTCCCATCAGTGTTTGCTCTGGCTGAGAGGGAAGGAGGGTGAACCAGTTTTATTCTACAGCTTGTAGAAGTAAGCAAACTGTCCTCTACCGTGAAGGTCACACAAGAATATGCTGGAAAATTCTACAGTATTCCAGATTTTTACAACGTTATAACGAAGTCATTGATGTCTTCAGTAAAAGGTGGATAGAGCGATCACCTTTTGGACCAACACACTTCGAAGTGCTTTCCAAATTGCAAGCACCAAAATAAAACACAGGCTTTAGGGAAAAGGCATAAAACACCTTTGCTATCTCATTATCAAGTAGCCACTTGAAATCTAGTTCCAGAACTTAGCAGGAATATGAAAATAAACTTGACCTGAACATGAGAACCTACATCTAAGATTCCAAACTCCCTGCAAGGCTTTTGAAAGACTGGGAAAAAGACCTATATCCTTTTATGCTTTCTAAAATGCTTCACCAAATTCAAAAGAAAAAAGCAAAAAGTTGTAGAAAGAGAAAATGACTACACATAGAGTATCATAGCAGAAATATGGCTTCCCATCACAAGGGCTGCAAGTGTGAATGCATCAGTATTTGGACTACAGTTTCCCGTAGTCCAAAACAGGCACTGAGGCCTGTACTGCAGGCAAAAATGGCTACCCCTAAAGGAACCAGATGTGCATTGAAATAAAAGAAGAGTTTTTCCCATCCTAGTAACAGACATCAAATAATGCAGTGTGCTGGCTTACCACAGGACTGTCCTGGTTGTCATTAAGCTCTGAGAGCTTGGTGCTGGATTTCTGCCGTTTTGATTTATTCCTTTCACTAAGGTATCCGGAGCTGGTGTCTTGTAATTTTTCTGCATCTTGAGCAGCTAGAATACAATCTTCAAGACTGCTGAATCCAGAGGGGATGTTTTCCTTGTTGACAACTTCCCTAAAAAGAGAAGGGACATTACAGCAAGAGGTTGTTTAAAACACTCTCTTGCTACATTTATGGTAGCAATAGAGAACTACATCATACTGACTGGTGCGGTTCTGGCAACATCATCTTCATTTCCCCATGAAACCATCTCTGGTTCTTCCCAATGCAGCCAAAACCACACACTGTGCAATGCTAAATCCCACTGAGGAGTGAAGGCCAAGTGCATGCACCTCAGGTGAGAAAACTGTGAGGATCCATGTTTGGTATTTGATTCACTTGCCACTAAACCCAATGTACAAAAGCCTTCACATGGAAGCAGGACTAGCCCGTGGAATTTTTATAGAGAGTATGAAGCATATTTTCCTTTGAGACATGTGCTTTTAATTTAGAAAAGTGATTCACAGCTGAAGTCCAGGGATCTCCTTTGGTGCATGACACCGCATAATTGGCCCTCTTACTCATAACTCTCAAATGCAAGAACAGGACTGTGGTGCTTTATCCAAATGCTTGATTTCTATTTGTGAATTACACTAAACATAAAAGTGAATGTACCTCTGCAATGGTAACACAACTGCTAGGACAGAGGACTGTTTTGCTATGTTGGGAAGAGAATGGGATAGGCAGCCCTAAGTCATCACGTGATGCACTCGCTGGGACTCTCTGGGCTTGCAGGGTTTGTGCATGTTTACCAGAAGCCTGGCATAAGGATTATCTTGCCCTGTTGGATCCTTCAGCAGGCAGCTTTCCATTTACCACTTCTTAAATAGTCTTCCCTCTACTTTGCCCAGCAGTGAAGATGCACATACACATCACTACACCGTGGGAACAGGAGAAACACAAGGTGTCTCATTACCCTGCCAGAGTGTAAAAGGCAGCTTGCTTACACTTGACACTGAAACCGGAACATTTGCTAACTCTCTGTGTGGCTGTCTTACATAGTGCTGTGCAACTCCAAAGCCTGCTTTCATGAACAGCAGGAGAATTCATCTAGACTTGACTCGTGTGATAAGAAACCACTTACTCTGCAGTATCTGGACAGTGCCAGTATGGCAAGTATTCAGAACAAAAACAAAACTAGAAGGTTCCAGTAACTTTCTAGATGACAGATCTCTAGGTTTTATTGGTGGAAAAGAGACGCAAAGAGGTATGATAAATCTCTGACTAAACTTCTAAGATAACACATTTGCCTTTGTGGAAGTTTTTACAAACCCTTCAGCAGACCAATTACACATTCAGAGCCTGTAGATCATGTAATCTTCAAAGCCTGGGAGTTCACCTATGTGATTTTGTGATAAACACTCTTCCTGCCTGTAGTCCCATTTTGTGACATTACAAATCCTCCTGTGATCCATCACAAGGCAAGGAGATGAAGTCACTGACAATCAAAAAAACAACAGAAAGACGTTTTGAAAGGAATATTCAATTTTGATAATTTACCCAGAGAAATCCCAGCAATCTGACCTAAGGGAACCAGGGAAAAAAATTTGGACCACAGCCAGCATTCAAAATTTCCAATGTGCTTTAAATCCTTGGCTCCAGCTGGCTGGACCGAGCCTGAATAACTGTGTCAATCATATCTAGAGGCAGCTCTGTAAGGCAGCGTTGAAGAAAAACCCCGCAGTACTATATGCTTTCCAACACGTACACTAGCCAGTCTCTGACCTACTTACCTGAGAAGCCTGTCAGCAGGGCTACTTAACAAGAAAAACTACTTTAAAGCTGCTGCCAGATGCTTTGGTGACTTGCAAGTGCCAATTTCCCAGGCCACCTTTACAGAGTATTTTAATTCACTATGAAAATGGTGCCTTTTCTTTTTTTGTAACTACAGATTTTTTGTACAACAGCAGCACTGACACATTTTGGGAAATACCACAGATGCAATATTAACATGAGGTATTGATGGCTAGGCACCTGTATAAGAGTAGCCACATGTAAGAAGGTACAGATCCAATAGAATTTGGGGAATTCAGCACCCAGGAAACAACAGGAGACTAGATATTTATTTTGGAATCAACTTCAAGTCCTAGCATTCCAAAACTGCAGTGAGGCATACACATTCTTTACAAGAACTAGTGCTGTGTTACAGATAAAAACATGAGTTAAGCACTGATTAGAATGTGGCCTTGCAAATTCTGTGCTACAGTTTCTCAAATACAGCTATGCCTTATGTAACAAGTTTATTAAAGCTGTGGTGGTAATACATTTGTACCACAAAATATATGTCACAACTAGAGGAGTATGAATGAAAAAACAGGTATTAACTTTACTCTTTGACAGACATTTAATGAAATTCACTACTAGGTCATGTTTAAACTTTGTGTAGTAGGATGGATAAAAAAATCTTAGATTCTGATTAATCAAAAGGAAGATTTTTCTAATTTCAGACAAACTCCCAAGTCTCCTCACTAAACCCAAACACAAGCTGTGCCTCCACACACAAAAGAGGAACTTAATCTCACTTTTGAAGACATCCTGAATTCAGAAAAGCAGCTGAGCCCAATGTTTTTCTCTAAAAAAAGTTACAGGCAGCAGAGCCAACTGCTTGGGAATTTCCACTAATGCAACAAATACTGTAAGTAACCAATTCCAAATACTTTAATTAAAAACTTAACTGCATAACCCCCTAGATACGTATCATGCTTTGCCCGACTCTATGATCTAGTAAATTCCCAATTTCCCATCTCTAACTGATGCAATGGAGCTCTGCACAGACACTGAAGTCTTTGCACTTTCAACTCAGGGCAAAGGTCAGTGTCTTTCATAACAGAACATAGCATTGCCTCGATAAGAAGACACAACTGGGGTAAACTTAAATATATTTTCCAAAACAAAGAAATGAGGCTCATACATGTCTCTGTTTCTCCGGGCTTCCTCCTGCTCTTTGTGGTGTCGCCTCCTCTGCCTGGCAGACACATTAGAAGAGGCTGAAGATGTCCCGGATTCAGAGTCCTCTGAACTCTGGCCACTTGAGCCATGAACATCAAAGAGATGCTGCTCCACGGCTGAGCGGATTGTCTTCTCTAAATACCTGTCAAGCCGAAAAATAAGGTCAATTGAGCTCAAAGACTTTGTGGAGCTCCCTCTTTGCAACAATAAATAAAACAAAGGTATCTGTGGGTTATGTTTTCTTAGGATGGCAAAGCAGCACAGAATGTTCCAGCGCTATGCCATATGCAATGAGCAAAGCCAAAATCTTCAGATACCTGCTGGTTTGAGTCCCTCAGAATAGCTGAGCCTTCCCAATTAATAATGCTCTTTTTATTTCTAGGGATGTCTGAAATTTCAGTAAAACAACTCATTTTACTTACTGCAACTACAGACATTGGTGCCTAACTTCCATCCTTCTTTTTCTCAAAGGAAAAAAGCCTCTGCTGAGACAAAATTGCATTTGATACCCAGCCATGCTGACAATGGTCAAGCCTGTTGTGCAATACCAGCTCAGTAAGGCAATGGATCACCTGCAAGAAGATGATTCACTGCTCTCTCACAGAGGGATGACAGTAAGCAAACAGTAGCTCACTACAAACTCCTCACATGCATTGTGACCAGGCATGGGTTTTGTTCTGAGTTCATGCATTTTCACACATTCCTGGGCTATGTTCTTGTGTATCCACAGCCACCCTGACACCCTGTGAGCCACCCTGGCACCAGTGTGAGAGCACCCTGCAGTTGCATTGGTTAAAGATGTGGGACTACTTCAACTTTCAACACAACTGAATTTTCATTTTGGTACTGCCATTTTCTTGTAATATTTCCTTCCTTCCTTCATCAGAGGAAGCTTTTATGGAAAAAAATTCTTTTCAAAGACATCATACAGAAACACAGTTTTGTATATATCTCTGTACCATCTCTGTTTCTTGCAATGCTTTAAACAATCACTGAAAAATAGGTTTTTCAAACATGCATGTACAAAGTACATATATGGCATCTACTGTTTTTTCCATAATTAAAATGTTATTTCAGGATTTGCTGGTTAATTTTCAACTGAGTAGCTACAGCCTAAGAATCTGTACTTGGGCTGATTTCTCCTTTCTCAAAAAGCTGTGCTAATTTGCCATACTTGAAAGCCTGCTGGGACTGCAGTTCCTGGAAAAGTCAGAAGACCTTAACAACTGCAAAAGTCCAGATGGTTTAACTAGGCAGTATGTCTGTATTTCACTACTGACAAAGATTAGTTCTGCAAACCCATCAACCATTGGGAATTCCCAGCTCCAGCAAAGAAATCTACTCATTTTATCTCTGCTCCTCCCAGTTACAGCAGTAGGGTCAAGTCACGTCCTCTGCTGGGATGCAACACGGAGCAAACAAGAGCAACAGGATGACACAGTGCAAACAGCTTCTTGAAATATGCAAGTTCTGCCTATGCCAAACATCACAGGCAGTGAGCAAGGAACCAAGGGCCTGAGAAGTTTTCAGGAGGAAGTGATTTATCATCATTGCAGATGAATTGCTTCGGTAAACAATCCTTTATCCTGCCTGCTTTTTGTTTATGTAAGAACAACTCTTAAAGAGAAATCAAAGAATAACCAGCAATACTTTAAAAAGCTCCAAGAAAGCTACAAAATTGTAAAGACACTTACTCTCCTGTAGCAGGAACATTACTGCTGACTTGTGATACGTGGGCACTGTATAAAAGAAAAAAAGATAAGAAAGTTATTATCAAATCTTATTATCAAAATAAGGTCTTAAAACCTCTTGCTCTTTTCATTGCTAGGATTTAAAGGTCTGAGCTGTCTCAACAACAATTGCATATACATGCCACAGGTTTTCCCCTTAAGGAGTTTTCACTCCCACTGTGACGTGGCACATTTTGACAAGTTGATATCCTCAGCAATTAATTTCCCTGTCATTCCCATGCAATAAACAAAGGTCTAACTGCAAGTATTTCAACCTCAACATGTTACAGATTTTTTTGTTTTCTTGTGGGCTTTCTGCTGCTGCTATTTTACCCTCATCAAAAAAGTCTTTGCCTTTTGAAACTGACTTGAAAATGTATACACTTAATATTTAACTGCTTTTCTGTTTAACTATTCTCTCTTTGAACATGTTCAAAGAATACATTCATATTCTTTGCTTCACATTTTAAAAAATAAAATCTATGCACTCTTCTCTCCTTTTTACCTCGGTCTGTTATCAGGCTCAGGAAGAGCTGACACAAATGTAGATATTATCACTTGCTGTTCAGAGCCCTCCCGAACAAGCTGACCTGGCCATAGGTGTCACTGCTTTCTTCCCTCTGCCAAGCTGAGTCCCACCCTGCCCCTTTTTCACCTACTGACTCAGCTGACATGGCCTTGCAGATAAGGTGACACTGCCTATTGATCCCTCCTGTGACCTCCCTTAAGACAAATAAACTACAAGCCTAGGGGTTTCATTTCGAATTATCCCCATATTAGCAGAGTACAACTGGCTGATAAATCCCAGTAAAAAGTGGTCTGGGTACAAAAGTCAGGCTGGATGCAAGATGTTCTTCCTGCCAAAACAGCCATTCACTGTTTTCACCAGTTTCTCTCAAATCATTTCATTGCAGAACCACCAACAGCTGATTTGCCTTTGCTACCCAAAGGTTTCCTCTCCGCTTCCCTTTGCACTTCATTGTATGAGGCTGGAGCTAGCTAAGAAGCTGCAGCACTCTCAGATAACCACTCTGTGGCTTTACTGGGTTTGAGTGTCACTTGGGCAGAAGGCAGGCAACTGAGGAAGAGAAGGATAAATGAGGGGTCACAATTTAACAAAACCAACAAACCCACATGGCTCCTCCCCACAAACACCCAGCTGCAAATCACACTTGAAGTGTGCTTCAGGCTGAGCCAGTGTGGTCACCTGGGGTCTAAGCACACAGACATCCTTGCCAGTCCCAGCTTTACTCAGTGCTACTCTCCAGTCCCAGCACAGGTCACCAGAGTAGTGGCACATCAGGCAAGCAGTCATGGACTTGCCAGTATGTCCCACATACCTGCACAGGACCTGAGCAGTTGTGCCATTCGGATAATTTCATGAAGACGTACAAACAATTATTACTGTACCTATAATTACAGATAAAATATCTGCATACAGGAAACAAAATCTGCAAGATCACACTTCCCACATCTAACATCTTGACTATCAACTACAGAATGGCGTTGGAATCTGAAGTGCACATTTCAAGCACCCTACTTGCTCTCCTGTTTGCTTATAGGAACTATGTGGCCTCTTCCCACCCAAAAACTATTTTTTAAGACCTGGTCTCCCATGGAGACATATTAGCAAGTAAGGTGCTAGTGTGGTAGGCTAACCCACATTGTAAGATACAGTTCATGTGCTTGCTACAGCTCCCACACCCATGGGAGTAGATTAATGCTGTATCACCTTTTTATACTATCTACATGCAAACCAAGCTGAGTGAGGGTGTCTTTCATATGACACTTTTCTTCTCTGTTTTCATGCCAGGAAAGTGGTAGTGGATAGGAAGAAAGAATTGTTTGGATTTTAGCTTTTTTAAAACGTCCCTAGGATATAGGTTTTTTATACCAATGGAATTTTTCTAACACTCCAGTAGATTCTGTAGTTGTCTGATTCACAGTTAACTGTGTGCTTTACTAACATCAATTCAGTTTTAAGTACATTAACCTGACTAATTTTTAATTATGCGTAACAATTAATTTACTGTATCTACAAAAGCCCTATTCAGGCAATACAGATTCTGTAAAAAAGACAGTGACACGGTGATTTTCAAATCACTGACGAATAACAAGGAAGTATGTATCCATTACATGCCAGCTGAGTGGATGACTATAAAATGAAGCTCTGACATTCTGATTTTATTGTATTGAATCCAAGTTTATCCTTAGCTCTGTGCTAACTTAATGCTCTTTTATTAGCTCCCTCTCAATAAGACAGAGATTTTAAATCAGAATTTTTCTAGATACACTAACTTCCTTTTAATTCCACAGTTGGTAACTTTTCTGGCTATTTCATTTTGAAGCTTAATTTAAATGTGTTGCTAAATTGCTTCACTTACTCTCCACCAACCTTTCTCACCCAAAAGAACCTCACATCCAAAACAAATAGTGGAGGGGAGAGAGTTACACAGTGGTTTTAGGATTCGAGCCTGCCGGAGGACAGAACAGGCGGTTTAAGAGCACGCTGGCAAACTCAGGCAAAGACAACACCCTGTAAGGATTTCAGAGCCCAGACAAGCAACCAGGCAGGCAGCCTGTATCCTCCGGGCTTTCCAAACTTCTTGGGTGGCAGAAGTGGCTCTGCTGTTGAATTTCTGTGGAGCAGGCAGGGTGAGCCATGCCTAGAAGAACCCTCTTGTCATGCCTGCCTGTGCAGGCAGCTGCCTTGCTCAGTAAATCATCTGGACAATGGGAACTCATGTTCTGCTTCAGTTAATTATTTTCTCCTCACATCTGCTCCATTTCACCGATATGTATGGTCAATTATCTCCACTGCTAGATTATCTTTATTAGATTATGCAGCTGTTGTCGCAGAGCATGCTGAGAAATACCAACTTTTTACAGAAATTACAGGTTCTCCTCAGGTGACTGAAGGCAGCAGGACAGTTTCCCAGTGCTGGGGGACTTTTACTTTCAGAAAGCCAGCCAGAAAACCTGCATAAAGGCACACAACTGTTTTAAGTGCTATGAACTTTTGAACTGGTTTCTTATGAGCCTCATGCTTTTCCTTTTGGGAAGTCTGACCTCTAGCACTTCCCAGTTTTGTCTTACTTGTTTACCCAAGTCTTTTGCTCACTTTCAGAGGTGCTCTATCAGCTCTGGATAATGTCTTACTTCACACGTAAGGCAAACTTACTGCATGGCCTCCTTTCTTCTGTTTCAGCCTCAAGGACGAGAAGGTGGTATTTTCCATCCCCATTAAATCTCACCTGCTCCTCCTAACCACTACTCCCTAAGTTTAAAAGATGTGCACTGGAGTGAGAATTCTCATGCAATGCCTGCATCTTGTCTGATCTACACTGGGCATCTCATGATAGCAGATGCTGGATATCAATGCCCCTTCTCCTGATTTCTTTCACTCAAGCCACTATTGAGCAAAATATCTTAGCATCTAGGCAAAAAGAGCAAAGAAAAAACATCAAACAGAGCAAACTAGAAACTGACATACTGGCATATTATTTTCCCAGACTGGGTTCTCATTTACGAAGTCAATTAATTCTTGACAATACCTAATGGCCTAATTCATAAACTATACTTGCAGTCCGGTACTAAAGTCACCTGTTGCTGAGATGTATTTACAGTCCTTCTGCTTTATTCAGGAAGCAAAGGTGGCTTTTGTTCTTGTTTTTGCTTTTTTAAAAGCCAGGCACAGCAGTAAAAAAGCCTCAATAGATGCACAAACTTTTTACCATTTTGCTATTCCAGCAAAGTTGAAGATGTTTAAATGGCTTTGACATAACAGATAGGAAATTCCTGAAGTCCTCCTGAATACAGTATTTCAATCCCTGATCTAGGATGTTCCTATTCATAAATATTTATATGGTCTAAATACTATCCACTCTCTACACTGTGACAGGCAATACTGCAAACTCATGTGTGATTCATTTTAAGACAACTACTTTATTTGACACACTTTCAAAGACAAGTGTTGTGATGGCATAAAAAATGTGAAAATAATGAGTTTAAAAACAAAAGGGGTGTGCTCTTAGTTACTGGGGTGTCCCATCATACAGAGGACACACTTTCATTATTTTCTCAGCACTTTCACAAGCTCAGATCAAATTATCCTTCATTTAAAAGTGGTAAATTATTTTTTACACTACTTTGTTACTACACAGGAAACTAACCCCATTAAAAGCAACTTTACTCGGGAGTCCTAATGGTTTTCACTTGCACCTCCTTTATGACAGATGCACACTGACACCTACTGCTTGAAGCAGAGACAACCCTGTAGGGGATTCTTAGAGACCACATGATTCAGCTCGGTGAATTTGCATGGCTGTGTCTGTGCAGGCTCCCCTGCAGAACAGGGAAATAGTCCTCAGGGAGCTTCAGACCTGCATGGCAGCTGGGTATCTGGTGGCCTGGTGTTTACTTTCAGCCAGGGCAGGTGTGATGGTCATGAACCCACATTACAGAATGTAATCATGATTTGTGAAGGGGCCCAGCACTCCTCGGCACTTAGGACCTCTTATGGCACGTCCCATGGAGGGAGAAGTGTCCAGTGTGAAGGTGGCCAAGCAAATTTCTGAGCAGGTGTGAAATCCAGAGCAGTTTTCCGGTTTCTTCAGGAAACTAATCTGAGAACAAACAGCATAAAACATCTTACCCAATAAACTTCAGGGTAAGAATATCTGACCTGCATTATTTAAAGAGTTGTCTCAAATAAAAACTGTTGCAAGGAGAATCAGTCAGTTGTACTGAATAATGACCACAGAAGTAATTCTAGGAAAACAACTCAGCAAAACTGTCTAATGCCTTGCCCTGCACTCGTGTATTTAATGCAATCTTCAGCACTGCTTGTGATGTCAGGTCTCATCACAATTTCAGTTTAATGCTCTGCATGTTAATGAGGACGCTCCACACCACAAAGCTTTTGCTTTTCTCCCCTGTAATACCACTCTGGCTTATCTCAGGATGTACCCATCAGGGAGCTCCTCTGAAAGCATCTAACGTCACATCTAAGGCACACACGCCAGCACAAAGCGTGCCTGAAGATTCCCTGTCTTCTCAAAACTCACTGCACACATGGAGTGGAATTGTGCTTACAGGGACTTGCTGCTGCCAGATGCTGCTTCATTACCTGAAACTGCCAAATGTTTCTCAGTACTGATTACTCAATGCAGCTGGTATTCACAGTCACACTAAAGAATTATATAAGGAGCAGTACAAGGAGCACTTTTTAACAATCTCTACTCCCTTTACCACAAGGTTTTGTTACAAAAGGTTTTGGAACTTAAATGCCCTTCAGGTGTGACTCCCTGCAACAATCAATCACCTAGCAAGGTTTTCCTCTTCTTTTAACTGTATAGAAATCTTCTTGTCTGGTACTGGGCACAGCTGAGCCAACAAATTAGCTAATTTAACAAAACTACAGAGGAGACGATAACAGACAGGGAGAGGATAACTGGTCAGCAGTATGTGAATGGACTCAAACCCCTGGTCTCTCAAGCTGGTCAAGCTGACATCATCCTTATTATCCCCAATGAGAGAGGGCTCCAGCTACGAAATTAATAATTTTCTGCCCAAATATATTAATAAACTATTTGTACACATTCTCTCTTGCATCCGTATCGTTATTTAACATAAACATCCTCCCCTCTCTGTCTAAAACTCAGGGGGCATATGTGTGCTCTGGTTCATTTCTTACGGTAGCTAGGACCTCCATGCTTTTTTCTCCATCTTATAACAGTCTTCCCATTTCCTTAATCATCTTCACAAACCTGAAGCCATTGGAACACGAGTGACTTGAAACTGCGTAAGGCTTCACTTGCCTCTTGTACACGGGTATCCATACTTCTAAGTGTACTGGAAATACTTCCTTTATATATCCACTGTCACGTGATTACTTCAACTTGAGTACTTTCATCCCATGCCTCCCTTTCATCCCTCCATGAACAAGTGTGTTCACATCTTTTTTTTTCCTCTGGCATTTCCAAATGTGAGGAACTCCCCTTTCATGGCAAAGATTTTCATTATTAGACCTCAGGTATATGACTTCATTACTTACGTTATTATTTTTATAGTATATATTTTAAATTTGATGCTTACATTTATAAATGGATATAAAAATATCTTACATATATGACAATGAAATATTTTATAAATTTATCTATATATCTCACTCTATATAGTACCTCACTGTCACTTATTTTCTCCCAGAGGACATCGCCAGCCCATTCACCCTCCTAAATTTCTGCTATAAGCTCAATTAATGAACATGATTTGACTTTATTATGCTAGTGGCTATTAAGGAAAAGAAGTTCCTAGCATTTAAGGATCTCCAGCAGTAATCCCCTTCCTCTCCTACCAGTAATATCTACAGGTCTCACCTCCTCCCTACCCATCTTTAAGTTCTAGTACTCATGCCCACTTTTTCCATACAGATGGCATGAAAAAACATTTTGCTGACATCAGATAGATTAGGTATACTCCTTTTCTTCCTCTCTCTGGAAAGTATTTTAAAAAATAATGTGGTTGTACTGGTGTCACCACTCTTTACAAACCCATGTCACATTTTGTCTCATTTACTGCTTACTCTCATACTGTTACAGACTGTTTATTCCCTTACAAAGTAGCAGTGGTGATAAATTCTTGACTTTCCCAATATCAAAAGAAAAAAAAAAAAACCCAACCAATCAGTGTCATTTTAAGAAACAGGATATTTATTGGTGGCATTCTGACAGTTCTGACTTGAAAATTAGGACCTTCAGCATTTGTCTTATTGTTAAAAACAGCAACCAGGGAAACATCTCCACTGTTAGCTGACATGGTACAGAGCACAGAATAATCAAGTCTCTGATTTGGTCCTATTAAAACTAATTTATGGAGGGTGTGCTGGTTTTGGCTGGGGTAGAGTTAACTTTCTTCCCAGTGGCTGGTCTGGGGCTGTATTTTGGATTTGTGCTGAACACAGGGCTGACAATACAGAGATGTTTGTGTTATTGCTGAGCAGGGCTTACACACAGCCAAGGCCTTTTCTGGTTTTTGTACTGGCTGGGAATTTAGGGGTGTGTGGTAGGTGGGAGGAGACACAGCCAGGCCAGGTGACCCAAAACTGACCAAAGGGATATTCCAGATCATATGACATCATGCTCAGTATTTGGAGTGGGGGGACAACATTTGGATTGATGGTATCTGTCTTCCCAAGAAACCATTACATGTGACAAGGCCCTGCTCTCTGGAGATGGCAGGCCCACAGGAAGCACTGAATGAATTCCTTGTTCTGCTTTGCTTGTATACATGGCTCTTTCCTATAAACCTGTCTTTATCTCAAGCCATGAGTTTTCCAGCTCTTACCATTCCAGTTCTCTACCCCATCCTGCTGGTGGGGGAGTGAGTGAAGCAGCTGGTTGCTGGCTGGGGTTAAACCATGACAGAGGGACACAATGTTCCTTCCGTCTGGCAAGAGCCAAGTATTATGCAGTGTTTGGAAGCTAAAGAGCTCTTGTTCCCACTTACTTAACTTGTTGTATAATTATCTATATGGAACTACTGTATAAACACAGCAGTGACCGCTCTGTACCCAAACATGATTCACTTGAAGGATTACTTGAGCAGTATTTCAACTATGTAAGTGTGGCTGGTAGCAATAGAAATAGATTTGACCATCAGACAGCTAAAGCAGACAGTCTCCCCTTCCTTGCCCATGGTGTGAAATGCAATTCCTACATATGTCATGCACAGCCTCTGGGGAAACAATTAGGACATTCGAAGTTACACAGAAAAAGCTGGCCACCCACTCAAGCTCTCAGTTGTTGAAGTACCAGGAATTGCCCAGCCAGCACCAGCCCTCCTGCCAAACTAACTGCACTTGGCAACTGACCTCAGGAGGACACATTTCTGATGTGTTACAAACAGAAGCAAGACTGACAAGCTGTTCCCTTTATTTACAAGTAACTGTATCCCACAATGTTACAAAAGACAGGGGCTTGGCAGGAAAGCCTGCATGTCAAGCAAGGTATGTGGCTCCCTCGCTACTCCTACCAACCTTCTCTTCACTTCCCAGCTATGTGTTTATTCCTGACTGTTCCCTTCCTATTTGCAAGACAGATTCCCATGGAAACCCATCCCCTCATTTCTGTGGACACACTCATTCTTTGTTCTCCCCCCTTATAAGCCTACATCTCTACTTAAAATGTTCAAATTTGCTCCCTTCCTCTCAGAAATGTCCTGCTTTGATATCAGTTTTCCCAAGTCCACTCCTTGCTCCCCATCTCTCCTTGGTTATCTTGACAAGGTTAGCTAAAGAGAATCTCCTTCATGGATCACTTTTCCATAATCCAGAAAAGGGCTTGGAAGGACAGTTTTGAGCAGTAAGACAGATGGAAATATAATGAAACCCTAAAATAATTTGAAGGTCACATTTAGCCAGAAAGAAAAACAAAGGAGTGGACCATTTTCAATGGAAAGACAGGATGAAGACTTAAATTAGGGAAAATTTGAGATAAGCTGTAAGTATGCAGCTACAAAATAATCTCCTGAAGATAAAGGCAGAAGAATCTCCTTTGACAATTTGGAGCTTTAGAGGCACAGCTTGACAACATCTGCACAGATTGCAGGGAATGACGGTGCATCAACAGGAAGGCAGACAGGATCACGCAACCAGGCTAGTCCATGAACAATTCCCTGACACGTATTTCTGCACAGTGTGCATTAACTGCACTCTTTCTATGCTTCATGTTAGAGAAATTCTTTAAGGAAAAACCCAAGCTACAAAGATAAACAGGAATATACGCCAGAGATTAACAAATTTCAGACAGCACTGTAAGAATTCCAATTAGCACTGTTCTCACAAAAAGCACCACTGGGATTTCTTTTTATTTGTTTAAACTCTGCAGAGATCAAAGAACCCAATTATAATATCTGGCCCTTCCTCCTCTGCAGCCCTTCATTGTTAATTGCTCTGGCTCCTGTTCTTCCACTAAGTATAAATGAAAGCACTGGAACTGAGCCTGCTACTGAAGCAAGCAGAGCAAACTTTCACAGATGTTAACAGAATTAGACCCCTTTTACAAGCAGTGACTTTGCCCTCCAGTTGGCCAAACAAGAAACAATTTGTTCAAATGCAGCATGAACACCATTCCCTCCAGTGAGGCTTGCTGGGTACTCAGGCACTCTCCTGCTTTTCTAGGCTGCAGCAGGGAACTGGATGGGCTGCTGACTCACCATCTGGTTCCTGGTTTCTTTCTGAGCAGCACATGCTGCCAGTTCCTCAAATCCTGTAGCAAAAACCTCTCCTGTGCCTGTAGATAAGCTACTCAGGCATCTAAGCTACATAACAAACCAAAGAAAAGAGGAAAACCACATCCATCTTGCAATAAAGACCTTAAACCCTGAGCCTCCTCTTTAAATACAAAAGAAACACAACAGAGATGGTATCTACAAAGACTCATCCCACTAACTGAGCATAATTACAAATGTAAAATTAATGCTCACTTTGATTACAGTCTGTTCAGCACTTCTGAACCCCTCCCCACATTTAATTCCAGTAACAAGTCAATCCCACACAGAAAAATAAATGAAAACAATTGATTAAATACCTCACATAGAAGGGTGACATAGGCCGCTCATCTTCTTGGGAGCTAAAACCAAAAAATATTTTGTAAGTTAGTATGCAGCTCTGTCTTGTATTTGCAGCTTAAGATACTCACTCTTAAAAAGCAGAGATATGGAAAGTGAAATTGCACCCATTACACAGGTAACACTTAAGTCTATTTTGTCCTCTGGTTGACGTATGGAAGAAAGCTTTAAGCTACGTTCCTTAAATCCTGGCAATCCAACTCATTTCTCAATGTCCACAAAAGTGGCGTAACAGATCTCCTGCTAGACAGCCAGGAGTCATTCTGACTCTGCAACAGTGCTAGGGCTATTCCCATAGCAACAATAAAGCATTTTGCTAGGAAAACCAAGAGAGTCCTTTGCTGTCTGCTGCTCCAGAATTAAACAATCTGCCTATTAAAGCCAAGCTTGGGAAAAAAACCAAATGACATCTTGAGTAACCAAAGAAACAGCCATGGCCATAGGTGCATGCATACCTATTCCCCAGTTTTACCACTTCTGTGGAAAGTTTATTTGAATGAAATCTCTGTAGGCTTGAGATCAGGGATTGTCACTGGCTGGCACAGAGGTCCCCTGACAAAATGTTTAGTTGTGTTTTAAAGATTGTCAACTGGCCTGGCCCCAACATAACTACCTGGCAAGTGACTTACCAGCCCTGATCCAGCTCATTGTGCCTGTGCTGGCACAAGGGTAAGAAGGAGTTGGGACACAGAATCACACACAATCTCTTGAATTTTGAAGGATTTTCTTTATTGGCTTATAAAAGCTGCTCTAAGCACTCAATAAAGGGGAAAGGAACATCTCTCTAAGATTTGCAACTAGGAAATCAAGTACTCAGGTATTTTCTGCAGCTTCCATTGGAGCCAGCATGAAGCTCCCTCAGCAAGATGAGCTGAAACTGGCCCGCAGCCAGGTAAGCACCCTGCCCTCACACTGTACAGAGCCAGAGGCAGATTTAACCACAGCTTATTTCCAGCCCAGCCAATGTTATAACAGATCCACAAATACGAACACCAAATTCACTGAGGGGAGCAGAGCATAAGGGAGAAGGCAAGATACAAGGGATTTAAAAAGGCAGACTGACAGATAAGCAATCCAGTGTTCCAGAGAAATAATCCAAGGGATTCAACCCCCCAGCTAGAATATGGAAAGATTCACAAATAGACGTCTACAGAAAAGACCTTAAAGCACATGATGCGGGAAACCCAAAACACTGATTTGTGGGTAACACCAAATACCACAGACTGGAAGGAACACAAGTTGCCTCTGCAATCAGTGTGGTCTGACAAAACTTCATCACCTCTGTAAAGCAACAGTCACTGGACAGCTTTCAGCAGCTCCCCAAGACGACTGGGAGCACAGCTGCTACTGGAAACCTTGCTGCCACTTCCACAAGCCCATCTTCAGTAGCCTGAACAAGCTGCAGTGCTGAGAGCTGCTGCTGCTCCCAGAGCCAGGCAGGACACAGAGCAGTGCAGAGCAGGTGGAGAGTGCCTGCCTGTGAACTAAGGCTAACAGCACCTGAAGAGCCTTTGTGAGAAATTGCTACAGTGTTGAGACTGCCTAGAAAAAGTTGGTGGAAATACAGAAATGCCCATTACTGCCTTCCCTGATGGCAGTCTGCGACAAAGACATAGGTAGGAACCTCTGCCAGGTAAGACTCCCTCCCCTGATGGCAATGCAGTCTCCCAGCCTGTATGCATGCTATCACTTCTTTTGGCACTTACAGAATATATATATTTTTTAAGTGTAAAGAAAGTACTTTAAACTGACAAAGCTACTGGCGAAGTTTTTTGCTATGTTCAGCTCACTGCATTAACAGCTGCGCTTGTAATCTCAATGTAAACAAGTCCAAGTAGTAGACAGAAAACATAAAAAATCTTTTCTCACATAAATGAAAGTTCACAGTGCCACCAAGATTTCTGTGCATTAATGCACAGAAATCAAATGCTGCTTTATGTACAAGTGGCAGTTGCTGAAGCCATGTAAAACACGCTTTCTTTTCCATCATAAACATCCCTCCTAACTTCAAGGTTTGTAATTAACTTCCAAATCAAAGTAGCACAATCATACGGACAAAGTCCAAAAAATCTTTTGCATTTATGCTCCCAATATTTGTTTTGACGGAGCAGATGGAAAAGTAGTATTCAGCTGGGACTCTGAGTCCTCTCGCATTTCCTTCCCTTTCTTCCACAGCAAGTGCAACTGGATGACTCTTAGGTTCAAGCAAGTTTTCTAACTGTGCAAAAATTTATCCACCCATACAAAGGAACTGAGAAGAAAACAAATATTTTAAGCCCATTAGCTGGGAATAGCAGAGAAACAAGCTCTTACAGAAGTCAGAAACCAAGTATCAGTCTTATTTAGATCATCAAGTTTTAAGATTTCACATGGTTGGTAATAATTGTAGCTGTGAAAAACCTCTTTTACTCAATAGTGATTCAATCTCACGTGTGCAGCAAATGAGCAGTAGCTGAATTTGGGATGAAGACCTCCAAGCGAACTCATATGAAATCCAGACTTTTGAGAAAATCATAAAAATCTTCTAAATTTCTACCTTCCCCAGCAAAGAATTTATCCATTAGACAAACAGGCTTAGCAGCAAATTAAATTTGGGGGGTTTTTGTTTGGTTGGGATTTTTTTATCCTCAAAGTTTTGTCCAGATGTACATATGCTTTATGTCCAGAAGGCATGAAATAACTTTAAAAAAACTCCAGTTATTTATTCAGCTCTCACTGATTACCTGGCCAAGCAGGTAAGTGCAAAATACAGCAGTCTCTTTTTTTCTCAAGTATATAAATAGCTCCCCTAAATCCAGGGATTAAACAGAAATTAATCACTTCCATGAAGTACTTGGGAGATTACCTGACAACTTCCTTCTTGCTAAAAACCAAAACAAATTCCAGCCAAACTAAAAAAAAAAGAAACCAAACATAAAAAACCCCAGCAAACCAAACTTGTTCTATTTCACAGGTAAAGAAGTAATATTATGTATGCTTGTGACCACCACTCAGCCAATAAAAAGTTCGTCAGACTGGAAGGAACACCAGTTTAGCCCACCAGTTAGTTTAGCACATCTTGGGATATTCAGGCACATCCTTTCTGCCCCTTAAAAAGGAAATAGGAAAGCCTGGCTGAAGTCTGTTAAATGATGAACTTCCATTACAGAAGGAGTGTTATCCTTTTTTACCTCCCTTTTTTGCAACAGGAATGTTACAGGCAATGTTAGTGCACCCCTCACACTCTTAAACAGACAATCATGGTTCCTTTTTTTCTTTTCTGATATCTCATAGAACCATAGAATCGTTGAGGGTGAAAAAGACCTCTCAGATCAAGTCCAACCTTTAAACCATCTTGCCCTTTCGGCAGAATAAGGGAGCTGCTGAGCCTGTTGTAGAGCATCCATTTAGATGTAAAGTTCCCAATTTATTTACCTTATTTATTTAAGGAATACCCCTGTCTCTGTCCTCTCCTCACTGGCCTGAGCTCCCACCACAAGTCAGAGAGTGGCTCAGGGTCCTTCCTCCTTGTTTTATTTGCACTTAATCAGCAACAGTTGTTCTTGTCTAGCTTCCTGGCACTGGAACCTCCATTACAAAGCTACTGCTGCTTTCCTACTCCATATCTCTTTTGAAAACTTAAATGGCACATTTAGTTGATGAAATTTTAAAAAAATACTCCAGATTTTGGCTTTGGGGTTTTTTTTGTTGGATTGTTTTCTTTTTTTTTTTCTTCCAATTATGAAAATGTACTTTGACTCATGGGTCAACATTTTGCACCAGAGATGAAGGGCCTGGACACTGGCAGGGTCTTGCTGCTCAGCCAAGGTCATGTTTTCCTAATGCCTTGCCAGAGGCTCTGTTTGTTCTGACCTCAAATGTTGGATATGGGAATGGCTCACCTTCTATTCTACCACAGAAATTCTTGACTTTAAAAGAAATGTAGTTGTTTTTTAGTAAGAATACTTTTTTAACTCAAAGCAATAGCCGCTTTTATTTCTAATGCAATCAAACAAAAAGGCAATGAAAAATTCAGTGACATCAAATTACCAATGATATAAAAAGTTAATGCAGGTTTTGGAGGGAGGAGAAGGAAGGCTAAGTTTGGGTGACTTCTTAAGGCTTCAAACTTATCTCCCTTTTGTTTTCTTCTCATAATTTAGAACACCTATGTCTCCTTGGATTAAAAGACAGAAAATTTTTGCAGCTACTGAGGATTTTAACAATATTATTTATTGACTTACTATGACATTCAACACCAAGAACACTAAAAACAACTTCAAGGAAACATTGATTCTGATGCCACAGTAGTGCTTTTTGCTGAAGATCTCATCTTATTTACGAATTTTTCAGCACTTCTTCACCCATCCAAGTCATTTCCCCATAAAAGTTATTTCAATGTTGCAAAAAATCCAAGATTGAAACAGCTCATGAAAATTTATTGCATGCTTATTTTCTCAATAGAGCTATTTACTCATAGCTTGTGCTTCACAGCAGTGGGTAAAAGGCAATGTTTTCGCAAATGAGAAATAGCAGGCAACACAAGCTTTTGCCTTCAAATAAATCCTTCAAAATAAACTTCCTTCAAATAAATATTGAGGTACATTATGCAAAAGAAGAAAGAATAATACCATCCTAGATGCAAGATTAACCATAAATTTAATCTAACATCATAACACTGCAGTGATATGATGGTCATACAAAAGTGATACAAAAGTCAGGACCTACCCTCAGTTCTTGAGCAATGCCACCCTTGCTCTAGATCCTTAAACAGAGGGGGAGGAGGAAATGCCATATATGCACTGTTTAAAAAACAAATGCTTAACAGCTATTTTCCTGAGAGAGTTATTTCCATGCCAACATTTCCATTGTCCCTGAAGAGTAACTTTAATAAGTCAAAACCATAACATGTTGTTTTAGATATTTATCTCCAGTCTTCCCATAGTTGTGCTTATACCTAACCATGCATACCACTGAAACTTAAGTAAGCTACTCAGCAAATGAGCCACATGTCAAAATCCAAGGCTGACAACTCAGCTTCTTTACTCTGACCTCACATATCCTGCAAAACTATCACACTGCACAAAGTATCTCCAATTACTTGGGTGCAGGTGAAATGGTTTAAATATTAAATTCCAAAGGATCCCATCATCTCCCTCAAAGCTGTTTCTTCAGTGTGTTTTCCCTAAAGATCTCTCAACTAAATTACACGGCACAGGCATCTATCCATAGGCATAACTGTGCAAGCTGTGTGTGAGGGGTCACTGAGATTGACGCATGTTACCTGAGTAGGACAAAAAGTATACTGAAGGCTTTTTGCACACCTCCTCCTGCTACAAAGCAACATCAGAGATCAGGGAAGCATAGGCTATTCCATGGCAAGCTGAAGTGAGCAGAACTTCTTGCTGATTAAGTGCCACCGTGAGCAAGAGGCAGATTTTCCATTTATATTAACATACCTGAATATCCCGGAGCCCTTGACAGCATAATTTTGCGTAATTATTTTCTGCTTACTATCCTCCTAGACTGCAAATATGTTTATCTTTTATAAAATGACGTCAATGTTAAACAGCTCACTTTTGTTGTTTTACTTCTTAAGCTAGTTGGGTCTTATTATGAAAGATGGGGCAGTGTCTTTTCTTTTACTTGTGGTTTGGCAACAGTCCTCAGTAGGATAAAACCAGAAAATGGCTCAGAAAGAGGCGGAATGAATGTACCAGCCAAAGTCTCACCTCTTCTCAGAATTTAACACTGAAGTTGCATAACACACACATACCTGTTGCATTATAATGGTGAAGAACTGTTACTAGGTAACCAGTGATTTCAGTTTCAGGATTGTTTGTTAAAAGCTTGCACACTTCAAATAAAGGTATCTAAGAGGCCAGTTTTAAGGCAAATATTAATATTTTCTTGCTTAATCAGGTGGACATCCCAGAGGCAAACACCAAAGAAAATTTCCACACCAATTTCCTTTTTTAGTCAGAGCCTTCCACCCCCAGTGGTACTGAGGAAGAGCTTCCACAGGCTCCTACACTCACCATGTCACAGCTGTGACAAGACAGGGTACCCAGCTGTGGGTCAAGTATGAGCTTGGAAGATGAAAAATTCACACAGCATTTTCTAACAAGCTATGACTTGAAGAAGGTAAGAGCCACAAGTTTGAATTTCCCTTCGTTCTTCTCCAGATAAAAAGCCACCCAAACCCAAAGCGAACAAAGAAAAAACTAGATTCAAGTTCTCTCCACCCTCTGAGAGCATAATTCACATCCATATTCCAGAATATACTTCATTAGGGCTTGTCAAGCATTCCCAGTACTTGGATAGAAAGTGATAGCAAAGTCCAAAAGATCAGACTTATTTACAGTACAACTTCACACACAAAAATGTTCACAAATATGATAAAGACAACAAAGCAGCCACCCCCCCCCCAAAAAAAAAAAAAAAAAAAAAAAAAAAAAAAAAAAAAAAAAAAAAGGTGGTGGAATACAGCAGTGTTCTTGGGCTAAACTGCTGGGTATTTGTGAAAGACCCCAAGCAAACCAACCAGTAAGGTAAATCAAACAATCCTGGTAACTGCAAGTGAGACTGCCCATGCAGACAACTGCTGCTGTACAGATCAGAAACAGATCAGTCACATTCCCTACTGCTTTCAGATGCACTTGCTCAAAATATTTGTGATGGTTTCACTCTTCTACTACTTGACTTGTTAAGCAACAGAGGCCACCGATCACAGACAAGGCCCAAGTGTGTACCTGCCTTTCTTATCTCCAACAGAAACTGGTAGATAGGATTGGCAAAGGCAGCCACAGGCTTCAGCTTTGCACAGCTGTTGTTAAATCTGTAATAGACTGAGCTAGAATACATAAATTAAAACATGCATTAACAGCATTAGTAACGCTCTAACTAGGAAGCTGGGATACCAAAGTAAGCTAATGCTATTCTGAAAAGATGGTAGCCTAATCGCAATAGAAGAGCCAATTACTGGTGAATAAGTTGTTGGAAAATCAGTAATGCAATCCATGTGACATTCATCGGTGCCTTCTACAGTGCTTGGGCAATATGGAACCTACTGCAATGAGGATTCAACACATTTGGCCTTACACCTCTTCCCATGCAACGAAACATAACCCTGACATCCCCATTGTCACTCCTTCACAGCAGGACACCATACCCCATCACATGCCATTCCACAGATATCTATATATAGGATGATACCATATAGTCCATATGGCTCTATGTAAGCACTTTATATGATTTTCTGGAAGAGAGACTCAGAGCTCACACATATCTTGGTAGACACAGAGTTCTTCTCCCTCCCCCAGGTTTTACACACCAGCTACACATTTGTATTGCTTCAGCACAGGAGGGTTTCCATGGCAGGCACAGCATGGCCAGGCTTGCAGCCCCAAGGAGAGCATGGAGCAGGGCACCTGCGGGAGATGGGCAGGAGCAAGTTCACTCACCCAGGAAGGGAACCAAGTGCGATTACTGCAGGCAGCTCATTCCTTTTCTTGAGAGGGAAGGAGAGATTCTTTCAGATTGGCAAGTGTCCTGAATCACAGAACCTGAAGGGTGCCACTACTCTGATTAAACCCATAACAGGAACCATGCACTGCAATTTGTCCATGCCCTCAGCTGGAACACCAACATCAGCCTATCCACCCCACAGCAACCACAAACACAGTGCTACCCACGCTGGTACAAACCAATACTGGAGGTATCAGCTTTCCTGAAGCTGACAAAAAATGCTCAAAGCCAGCAAAACTCTGCTCTAAGGGAGGGAAGAACAGGAAAATAAAGGTGCAACCTGGAGAACGCCACTGTAAAGGGATCTGGCAATCTGTGCCAAAAAAACCTATGTGGTAGAAAGTACAGTATACACAGACTAAAAATAGATCAAGGAGATGGAAAAGGAGCCAGAATTTTGTGAATTATTTTAACTAAAAAACTCAAAACAATTCTGTACCATGCTTATGGCTTAATGGAGTTTGAAGAAAATGCCTCATTCTTGAAGTGCTGACCGCATCTCTAACTGATGGAGACTTAGTCCTTGAAACAACAAAGAGTCTAATTAGAGCCAGCCTGTGAAACCTATCTTCCCCTGGGGTGAAGAGTCAAGAGCATAATAACAACCACTTGTTCCGATCACTGCTAGAACAGTCAGATCCTTGGGAACAGAAAGGTTAAAAATATTATGTGAGACTGGTCCTTCAAATAGAAATGATGCACCGTGAACACTTCTTTAAGACATTCAAAATATATTCTGTTTCTCTGCAGTCATCAGCATGGAACTCCATGACTGCAATAGTGCCAAAGACACTTTCTCCACATCCACCTGAAAAGGACCCTGCACCTTATCAAGACAGTAACAGTTTGGGCAGCAATTTCAGTTACTATATTATTGTGTTCAAGTAAGCAGCAACTCGGCAGCTTCTGCTGAAACAGCATCATCACGGTGCTGAAACGGCACAGTAAATTTTTGTATTTACTGTTTCATAGATTACAAGAAAGATTGATATTCAGGCCATTCAAATACTACTAGGGCAGATATGGACTGCTTAATTTTTAGAAGTGAATGAGTAATAAAAATAAAAATGAGAATTTGATGACCCAGTGAAAGGGCTGTGTACACTCCTCCCCGCAGTGGGTCTGTGCCCTGCCATTTCAGAAGCTTGACTGCAGCTGTCCCTGCCGTAGCGTGGCGGGAGCACATGTCAGCACAGGTACTTTCTCATAGCTGGTGCTGAAGGGAGGTGCGCGTCGGCATCCTGAAAACACGCAGCCTTTTTCCTCCGAGAACTAAACCTCTCTCCCAGGCTGCGGCAGGCTGGGTGTGTGAGCTGCCAGCCGGAGGTGGGCTGTGCGCAGGGGCAGCCCGGCCGTACCGCAGTACGGCCCCGCCGCGGGCAGCCGCGGAGGGCTCGGCTTCGCCCGGGCGCAGGGAGCCGGCAGAGACCCGGGGCTGGCCGAGGTCCCTCTACACCTGCGAGCTGCTCCCAACCCGCACGGAGAGCGCTGTGTGAATTTCGGGGCGCTACATCGAATCCCCCTCTCCGCCCGAGGACGCCAGAGATCCCCCGCCCCCGGAGACCCGCTAACAGCCCCACTTGTTGCGCTGCCCCGGCGCCGGGGCGGGTATCCCACTCCCGTCCCGAGTGGGCATCCCCGCTCCCAGGCGGGGTCCGAGTCCCGGCTCCCCCGTGCCGGACAGCCCGGCAGAAGCCCCACGCTGGGTCCCGGGCTTGCCCCGGCTGGGCACGTACCTCTGCAGGGGCATCACCTCGCACGCCATGCTGGCCATGGAGCCGCTGCCCGCCCGGCTGCCCGCCGCGCCTCTCGCCGCGCCCGCAGCGCCACCAGCGCCTCGCCGCGGGGAGCGCCCGGCCCCGGGGAGGGGCCAAGGGGCCGCCGGGCCCGGGTTGGCGGCTGACGGCGGCCCGCCCCAGCACCGAGAGCCCAGGGCCGGCCCCCAGCTGCGACACCCGCCACGGCCCCTGTCCCTGCTCGCCCCACGGGGCTCGGCGGGCACAGGTTAACCAAAGGCCGCTTCTGATGCCCAGTTGTTTCTGGGCCTGTAAAAGATGTCACAAGCTGAGGGCTAATGGCGCCTTTCAACAGAAAGACCCCACAAGGTCTCCTGTGTCCCTTTCAGTAACTATAACCCACCGCCCATCTTCCTAAACTCGCCCAGGGTGCAATATGGTCTCTCCCGAGCTCCCTAACCACGGCCGGCTCCGCTCCGGGAAGGGCAGGCGCGGTGCCCCGAGCACCCAGACCCCCGCAAAGCTCCACGACACCCTCGCGGGGCTGCTCTGGCTCTGCCCTGCACACCTTTACCGTGGATCGGTGTCTAGTAGGGCTGGCACAACCTTTGAACTTGATCCCTTCGTGTTGCAGTAGATACTACCGCGGCTTGAAAGGTTTGTGCCACCCCATTCTGACCCACTGCAAAGAGAGCTCTTCTTCCCTTAATAACTGAAGATACAACTGCAGAGCCGAACTCATGCTCCCAGTGTGAAGCACCCCTGCTTCTACATCTGTGCTTGCTGACCAAATATTGCTCTGAAACAACAAATCACACCATTCTACTGGGTAGAAGTTCGGGGCTGGGAAGAGCGGTAGCAAAGAACTGCACACAAGGGGTGTGTCACTTACCAGGACATGGCAGCCTTGGAAAACGAACAGCACAAAATCACTAAGGTCTTGCACAAAAACGTTTAACGGCTACTGAAGGAGCATGCATAGGGTTTTACTTTTCACCTTCGCAGCTCCTGTGCCCAGAAGGCCTGAGGAATTGCTTTCCATTTCCCCCAACACTGGACAGAAACACTTCAGCTGCTGCCCTGCCTGTGAACAATGTTATCACACTGCATACTTTGTGTGACGGGGAAGGGGATGATCCTAATCTGACAAAGGGGCCTAAGAGTGTCTTTTCAACACTTTAGGCGGTACAAACATAATGGCACACGTCAATCTTCAAAAATGCAAGTCAATATGGGAAGTACCACCCTGTTCAACCCCGGTGAGGATTAGTGCTGGCTTGGGGGAAAGCTGTGGCAGGAGCTTAATGCCTGTATGTTTAACACTTCCACACAGACGTAGGTCATGCAAACTAAACATGAGCCCATCAGCTTTCTGGAGAAGCAGCCAACACTCCCAGGTTAGCAGAGGGTATCAGACATTTCACAGGGATGCCCAATAGATCCTGACCTTTGCCAGCAGGAGGCAGGGGCATTTTCTGTCGAACTCAAGAGCAGTGGGCAGTTGCAGCCTCAGAAAGCAGCGGCATGGAGTAGAGACATGGGGCTCAATTGAGACGTGGCTTTGCTTCAGTACCCTGAAGTGTTTAATATCTGCTCCTGTCAGCTGGCTGACTGGAAGAAGTGCATTAGTAATGCTTCTGCCCATTGCCTCAGCACAAGCCTCTTCTGCTGTGACAGTCACGCCAGGCACAGCACAGGGTCCCTTTTTAGGAAAGTTAGCAATGCTGATAAAGCACTCTTGCCATCATGGATCTGGGCTGCTGTTATCCGTGGCAATTAAATGAGTATCTTGATGACTTCCTGTTAAATTAGATGTGCCATATGTGCTCATAAGCAACTAAAACTATGAGAGAAAGATTTTACTCTGATACATAAAACTACTTCAGCATAAAACAAAAGCACCTTGTACCATTTCACAGTTCAACAATAAATCAAATTGACTTTCCCTGGCCAGTCTTTTTTTATACACACACAATTATTCATAGTTGATTACACTTCTATAAGCTGAGTGTTACCATCGGGATGCCATTAAAAAAAATTAATTTTCCACATTTAACTAAGGACTCATCTACATGGGCAAGGAGTCATGGTTCTCCAGAGCAACTTGCTGAATAAACAGAAGTCAAATAACTCAAATAGCAGCTGTACTATGAATTTATACACTAGCTATTCTGTCATAACTTCCATGGGACTTGCTTGTATAAATAAGCTTAAAGATACTAAGCTCCTTGACAAAGAATTCACTAACAAAAAGAGATGCTGTAATAACCAGAAAGATTAATTTATGGATTAGCATCAGTGAAGAAGGTTAGCTCGTGGCATCATGTCAGATGCCAACAGTAAAGTTGCAGGGCTCCCCGTGCCCTCAACACCATCAGATCCACCTTTTGTTTCTATTCTCTTATTTTGCAGTCCCCTATCAGTTTTCTACTTTGCACACTTATATGTCTCCTTTAACATTGCCAAAACCATCACAACAAAGAAGAGATACAGGACCTTATGTTTCCCTGCACCCACTGGCACACAACTTCAGCAACTGTTGAAAGAAAGGTGACCAAAGCTGAAAAAATGCTAGCTGGTTGCTAGCAATGCTGGTTTCCCAAAGTTTTAACTATTTCAAGAGCAGCTGCAGACACTGCAACAGAAGATTTTAACAAGGAGAAATGTCAGAGTGAAATTTTTAAAACTCCTTCTGAGGATTGTGGCCAGCCATTGGTAAGAGCGGTAGTACAGGATGCATGTCACCTTAGTTCAGTTCACACTGTCTCAACGAGCCTTTTAAATCTCTCAGCTGCTAAACAAGAACACGAATCTTAATTCTTCACCTCCCCTGTTCATGGGTAGGGACCACAAGTGATTTATTTGTGGCACAAAGCAGGCAGACAAAAGCTGCCAGAAAGCTGCAGTCTTATCTCCAAACAATTCCACTTCCTTCACACAGATGTTGACGCTAAAACCAACTTGCTATTTGTCAGAGGCAGGAATTCCTACCCTCCCCTTGCCCTCTTACGCCTTTTTTAACTTCATAACTCAAGCTGGGCTATCACACACAAAACCTGGGACTATACAACATTTTGTTTTGGATGTGCTTGTACTAGTTGAATTTGTTCTCTCATGTTAAACAAAGAAGACAAAACCTCTTCTGCAAGTTTCCTACAGTTCTTGCATTTCTATTACTTGGAAAGGCCAAACTCATCTGTTGGCAACAACAATGCACCACAAAAGCCCTTTATGGTACCACCAACTGTAGAAAGAGTGGATGAGGAAAAACCCTCTATCAGGACAGGCACAGCATCCTCTCCACTGACTGTATGCTCCCTAGAGTATTGTAAACACGTCAGGAAAATAGACAGCAAATAACAATAAAAATGATAAAGTCCCTTGAAATACCAACACATACTGCCACACTTCAGCACCTGCACCAAGGCAACACCTGTGTACAACTATTTGATGTGTAAATTTCTTACTGAGTTTCAACAAAGGAAAAAAAATACCACTAGCTGGAACTAAATATGAATAATCACTTTTCTCCATCAAAGTTTAAAGAACAACTGCACGTTTGGAAAGGAAGTCTCCTGTCAATCATCATTACAGAAGTCCTTTCTCCTCTTTCTTTCCTTTTCATACTTTGTTGCACACCAAGTAATTTTCTCAGCATATAAAGCAACAAGAGAAGAGGATCCGTGAGCAGCACCAGAGGATACAAGATATGTGATCTAAATGATGGATTTTATAAGGACGTGATTGTGTCTGCCTCCTGAAAAGCAGTTATCCCTTGCTTCACTGCACAGTCATACACAAATCAGATACTATTCAAAAATTTTAAAAAAATATATTAAAAAAAGCAATCTTGCCTGGTCTGACAAAATCTGAGGGCTTTTAGGGTGCTACTCAATACCATCAATTTATTCCCACAATGTTTACTAAGTTATGCAATATTTTCCCTGTGGCAAAAACATGAAATGCAAAGGAAAGATATTGCCAGACAGAAAACTACAGAATGTTCTTTTCAAAATACTACCAATACAAAATTAAAAATTCCATTATTTAAGTACACATTCTTATATTAATACACACATTTTCCCCTTTAAAGTATCTATGCATATGAACATCTGTCATTATACATGACAAATACCCTGGAAAATTTCCCGCAGGCCAGAAACTTGTGTGCACATATGAAATAAGCAAGTCACATGTAAATAGAAACGGTACTTGGAAACTGTGGCCCTTCAAGTCCAAACAAAGCAGACAGACAATAAAAAGGCCCCCTCCAAAAGCGCACAAACAGGAAGAAAGACCAACTTACATGTTAAAAACATAATTTAGTGAAAGGGAAATCCTCAGAAAGGTTTAAAAGTAGTAAGGGTGACTTTGCAAAGCTGGTACCCAGCCCTGTTTCACTTAACAATGTTTAAATGATTTGTAAGTAAATGTAAAATTATACTGGTGGTTGTTTTTGTATGTTATGTGCAAGCCAGCATTAAAACTTTCAGTATGACCACGTAAGAGCAAAATCTGCAAACTCTGTGCAAGATGGGGGTACAACACTGTGCTTACAAGCCCAGAGTGACTGTGTGGCTGAAGAAATTATCATCATCCTCAGAGATATCAACATGGGGTTTACATCAAAAAGGTGTGTTATGTCTGTATTTCCTACTGGGTTAGTGGCTACAAAAGACTTCAATCAGTTCAGCAATTCCCATTCCCAAGCAAGAGGTGAAAATTGAAGAGTGCTAAGAGACAACCCATGAAGGGCACACAAAACCTAAACCCACACATTTAGTGCTTTTCAAAGAAAATAGCTGATGCATGCAGGAAACATTAATACTTGACCAAGTATTCACAAACTGACTCAAGGGCTGGAAGTCAAAGATAGGTAAATTATGCCTAGAAATTAAGACACTTCAAAGTGGTGAGAATAATTAACTACTGATGTAATTCATTGAGAATTATAGTGAATTTTTAATGTTCTTACAAATTACAGTTGCCTGTTTAGGAACACCAAGTCTTATGTAAACTGTCTAGATGGAATTTGCAGAATTTTCTTACTTATATTCATATATATTCATAACTGATACTCCTCTTGTCCAAAAGAGAAGCAGGTTGCTCTCAGCTAACTTCATTTTATCCCTTTTATTTTTTGCACTGGCATAGAAATACAAGCCTTGTTGGTGTATCTGTGAAGAATATACTGATTTTTGCACAGTAGCTTTTCTGTTCCTTCCTGCAACTTAGAGGCCAAATTACCTTTCAAACCTTTTAAGCTAGTTAAAATCTGTTTAGGAGGAAACGTATTCCAGAACTGTTCTTTAAACTTGCAGGGACAAGAGAAAAGTATGGACCAAACTGAAATCATCTCAGAGCTTCAACTTCTCAGCACTCCTGATCTCATCCAACAGATAAGCACGAAAGTTCATTTCCCATTGCAAGGGACATGGCATGCTCCCTGGAGACCTGGATTTGCTGCTGTGGCTTCCCTTCATTAAACAGCAGTGTCCTTTGCAAGCACTGCCACACCCGCTTGTCCCGCTGCTTTAACTTGTTCCAAAGGACTCTCACCCCATGGGATAGCCCAGAAATTATTTCTTGGCCTCCGTCCTGGAGAACGAGGAAGATTGGGAGTAGGTTCCTAAAGGGTTTCCTGGGAAAGCAAAAAGTAATGAATGGTTGTGTCAGCTAATCTGCTGTGGGAACAGGGTAAAGCATGCTGAGTGACAAGGTCACTAGGTTCTTCATTTGCACCAGTTAGTTCAAGTGCCAGAGCACGGGAAAGCAAGCAAACAAGCAGGAGTCCAGTCTGGCACAAATTATTTTTAAAGCAGGCTTTCTCCAGAGCTCTAATCTAATGAAATTCCTAAATTTTAGTGTCCAATGAAATTTCTCCCACTCCTCTAAATTGTTATTTCTTTAAAACATTAAATTGTTATCTCTATAAAACTGTCTGCACAAAAGTTATTTAAAAATCCAGCTGTTTCAGACCAGTGAAAATGTCACTGAAAACAACGAAGAACAAGCATTCATTTGTTAACAAAAAGGTTTTAAAAAGAATTTAAATGAATCCCTGGTGGTCCCTCTGTGATTTATATTACCTACCAAAAATGTCACTGTTTTTACACTTTCCCATCTTCCAAAAACATCCTTCCAATCCTCTACAAAGTTACTATCCTTTGAAGTCCATACCTCTTGCACCCTTCATGCTCCCTGCTTCCTGAAGCACCTTCAAGTGACATGCTGGTAGCTCACAGGAAGAACAAGGATACGGGAAGGGGCTGAGGAAAGTAGAGGAACAAGGCCACACTGTTCACGTTTGCTGCACGCGGCTTTTTACTCCACTGAAAGATAAACTGCCGTCTGTGTTGGCAAGGGAGGCAGTCTGGCAGAGTCACCCTCCAGAAAAAAACCTCCAGGAATAGCTCCTCTTCTCCAGCTGATGAAGTGACTGAAAGGAGTTCTCCCTTTGCACCAGTGCCCCAGTGGCCGGCCTGGCTCCCAGGAGAGCTGATGGGAAAAAGATGACTCGGCAGGAGAGATCGGCTCTGGCTGGGAGGTACTAAAACAAGAGTGAGCTGGGTGAGAATAACTCCAGCTCTCTGCCTAGAGCTGCAAGATGCATCTGCCACAGGAGCAAGGGGGATCCTGCTAAAAGGTAACTCTGACCAGATCCATTAGAACCTGACTGCATTTGAGCAGAACACAGCCCTCTCAGGCCAGTCTTGGGGCTTCTTCCTGCGCCCAGCTGTGTGTACAGCAAGAAACAACAAATGGTTGTTTATGCACAGCCAGATAGAGTGATACTGGGCCTAATCAGCACAGCTCACTGCTGTGCCCCTCATTTGCAACATCAGCTTTGAGCCCAGCTGCTCTGTACGTGTCCAGGCAGCACAAACACACTTCTGTCCCGCTGCAGGACATTCTTGTCAGGAGTGGCACAAGTGGATACTGCAGGAAAACAAGTTCAGCATACAAGTTCATTATCAGGAACATTCAGAACAGCATGGGTAAGGTCTACAAGTTTTCAACTTCCCAACCACCTCGCAGAGTCTTGGGAAAAAACTGTATTTTTCTACTCAAGGCGCATACATTCAGCAAAAGCTAACAAGATTTTAGAGGAAACTTTTTTTCTTTGACAATCCATAGCTCTGTTAGAACGGTGGTCACTTGATTTTTTTTTTTTTTTTAATTTGACACTTTCTGAAGTTTCAGGGTGCTTTTTTTAAAGGAAACATCTATAAATTTTGTAAAATATGGTGTAGTGTTAGTAGTGGTCCCAAACATTTTATAGTGGCTAGATGGTTTCTAACCATAATGCAGAACAATAGAACTGTTATTAGGCATTAATCCCTCCCTATGTGACTCAAACTTTCTGAATGCACAGAGCTTGAGACTGTGAAAGGACCTGAGGAACTGGTGGAATCTTCTGTTTCCAGGAGTCCTGTCAAAGCCTTAACAACTGGAAGTCATTAACAACCAAGCAGCTTTTAGTTTTTCTTTGCAAATACCAAGTGGCCTCTCTTTGCAGACATCCCTAGCACAAACACACTATTTCAGCAGGTGCATAATGAAAAGAAAAGCTTTGGTAGAGGAACAGAACTATCTTCACACTTCCTAACTGCAACCCTCTCCGGCCAGGAGGAAGGCACTGAGCCAATGTGAGAAGTGCAATTTGTAGATAAGCAGTCAGCTTGGGATCATACTCCTCACAACAGATAAAATGAGAGGAAATCTCTCATGGCCACTGAGAGAAGGATTTTACAACACTGAAACAGCTCAAAGCCAAACCAATGCAAGCAAAGTGACAGCAGCAGAGAGTGACAGACAACTCTGCCGTGCCACGCTCAGCCTCTTCTTATTAGACAGCCAGCTGACCACTTTGAATAAAAATATACATGTGTGTCATAGGAAGTCACAGCTGAACCCAGCAGCCTACGCTGTAACGTGCTGAACACAACGTCCTAACACACAGCTCTCCCAGCTGAACCGGGAAACTGCAGCAGCAAACAAACCTGACTGAGAACCCGGTGACCTCTGCCTGATGATCTTCCTGTGGGGACTGCCTGCAGGACACAGGCCCAGGTCCCCTCTGGAGAGCCACAGGGGAAGGAATACCTCACAGCCTCAGGTGGTAGAAAACTGCTGGCTCTGCAAAGCTAAGGAAAACAAAGCACTCTGTGCTGAACCTCCCCATCGGACAATGGACTGGGCGCTTCAGCAGACAGCCTAAGGAAGTTACAGGAGAGGGAACTACTTACTTATTCACATAAAAATAAGTCAAGTCACAATGCAGAGGCTTTGCTTCCTCCCTACTTGCTTGAAACATGGGTTTGTGATGGGTGTCTTGGTTTATACACACATGAATATTAAAAGCCCAAAGATTTCCAAGGTTAGCCTAAACTCCTTGTTATTCACTGTGTTCTCCAATAAGAGGTCACGTATCCTTTTATTTAAAAATTACTTAAAAATCATACAGATGTTTGTCCTTTATTTCCTCAGCAAATCTATTATGCGATCCAGTTGGTACCAGGAAGCCATCAGCTTCATGAGATGTAGGGACTTCCTCTTTGCAGCAATAGCAGATAACAAAATAAAGAATCCTTCTAGCTGAGAGAGCAATGTCTGAGGTACAGAAAGGGAGTAATTTTTTTCCAGCTTTGTTACTCAATTATTGTGAATTTACTGTAGTCCCTTTCTGATTTCTAAGGCTGCTGGATGCTATCCCAGGAAACACGAAAAGTTAATATATTTGGCTCGTGGCCTGAAAGAAGAACTTTTGTTTCTATATGCACATTATGACAATAAAAATGCATGTGTGCCTTCTACCTTGAACAGCCACCAGATCTTTGTTTCATATATGATTCTTCTTGCTTACAAGATGAACCTCCACTTCTGTGGCACAGGTCAGGGCATCCGATTCAAAATGTTCTCCATCCCACAAGCCATAATTTGTCACCATGTAAATCTTACTAAGACAGGCAAAGATAAAATGGCTAGAATTATAAAGGAAAATTAGAATAATGTGATGGACAAAGTCTAATTTAAAGGAGTAACCTGTGCAGGGTAGAAGAGAAAGGTCAAATGCTTGGAAAAATACACTGATATACACCCAGGTGACTTGCATGGAAAAAATCTACATAATTACATGTGCCTGTAACTGTTATTACATCTGGGCTATAGACAGGGGAGAAGAACCCAGGAAAAGCTCAGACCACACCCTGATTTGCCATTCACAGTCACCTGCCTTGGAGAGACACAGAAATCACATGTCTTTGTGGCTGTGTTTTTAGAAAACTAAATGCTTTTCTTAACAACTCATTATGTAAGGCAGTGCCTGCTGCCAGCATCCCACAATGCAAGAAAGAAGGGAATTGATTGCATAGGAGGGTGGAGACAAATGTACTTGCAAAGTTAAATGAGTCAGCTTGGAAAAACTAACTCAACGCAACCTAAAGACAGAAAGTGGCAAAAAGCAACAACACTTTACATAAAATGTTCTCTCTGAGGGCTCAGAACGGGCCTGCCAGAGGCTGCTGTACACTAAATGATGCAGAAGGCAACTGTTTACCACCTCCCTACCAATGTTCCAGACCTTTCTTTACCCCTTTCCTGAATCGTTTTCTTGAAGAATCCACGGCTATTAGAGGGCAGCCCTGCCTGCTGCCTGGCTGCAATCCCTTATGTAAACCTGGCAGCAAGGCTCCTCAGTGGTAAGGCAAATTATTACTTTTGATGGGGACTGAATGTACTGGCATGACAGACTTCAAAAACAAAAAACCCCAAACCTAAACAAAAATAGTCAGCTAAGCAAACAACACTAGCCCCCCTGTTTGATTTGTTCTGGCAAGAACAGGCCAATTCTTATCACATGCCAGAGAATAATGATAAGTTTTGGCTTGCCTTGGTTTTAAACCGCAGCTGCTAAAAGGAAAGCCAACAAATAGGGGAAGTGTTTACAGTAAGCACAAACTTCTCGGTGTACAAATATATGCATGTTTTCATACCTCAATAACTAGCAGTGAAAATACACAGTGTCATTATGAAGAAGGCACAGCAGGGTACATTAACCAACATTTTTTTTAGGGATGCTACCATGTTACTAGGCATGTGGTCCCTTTATTTTCAGGACACAGGCCAGATATAAGGATTTTTGTGAACAAAAGGTTGATGTAAACAAACCTTCTCTTCGAGACAATGCACTTGTTAGAAAGCCAGCACAGCATATCTGTGCCGGCAAATCTCATTGCAGCTGTGATAGCAGTCACAAACAGGAATTTGTGATCTCTGGCACACAAAAACCTCTGGCTACAAAATACTGATGGCTGGCTTACTGAACAATTGCTGCAGTTGCTCTAAGCTGTGGCTCTGAGGGGCTGCACACGCTTTTCATGAAATCTGCCTGCTATACACAGCACCCACTCCCCAGCACACAACCACTACGAGGCAAGGACGGGTACTCAGCTGCACTCCTTCGGTATTTCCATGCACAGAGCCTAACAGCACCACAAACAGCAGGATGCTCTCTCACTGAGGGACCCTCTTCAAAACAGTCCCAGAAGTGCAGAGAGATGCAGCTCCAGCAAGTGCTAGAATAGACATGTATAACAGCAAAGCGTATTTCAGTGCCCTTTCCCGGACAAAAGATCCAGCATAGTGTCAACCAAAGTCTACAGATAGCATGCACCTCTGAGCCAGTATCAGAGAAGATACTTATGCTCACCATCCTCAATCCCCTGCTTCACATTTTGACTGCAGGAAGCATTTTCCCACCTTCCTGAAGGCTCTCTCTTCTCTTTGCTTGTATACAAAGTTTAGCACAAAAAGCAAGAGAATTGCTTCCAAGAGGCCCTCCTACCTTCGTATCCATGTAAATTTTAATATATCTAACCATGAAGAAAAAGCCATTTGAATCTATTATTTGAAGCAGTTATTTGAAGTTTTAGTACCTCTAAACATATTCAAAATCATGCCAATTCCTACTGCAGTTATGTATGAACCGGAGCTTTGAGCAGACTTCTTCCATCTAGATAGAGAAAGAACGAGGGACCCAAACAGGGACTCTCAGCTTCACAGAGCTGCAAGCCCACTCCAGACCCCTCTCACTGAAGGTCTGGTAAGGCCCCAGGGTGGCCCATTCCTTCCAGCCCACTCTCAGTCTGTAAGTTGTTTCCTCCCCCAGCTCCTGAGTCTGCAGTGTGTGTCTTGTGGCTCTCATCCAGGTAAAGACAAAGGACGTGTGTCGTTCCCAGGCTCTGGAGGTTTGGCAGCCCTGAAGCTCTGCACAGGAACTCTTGCAAAAATGACATGAGACTCACAGAAGTAAGTAACAGGCTGCATATTGCCTAAAGATTTAATCCTTTTTACAGAGGACCAGCCTCTCCTCTCCTGCCCCTTCCCTACTTCCTTCCTTTCTCTTTACACTGTATTTGGATGTACTCAAGAGCTGCATTACAGGTATGCTTTTGTGCTACTGCATAATTAGCAGTTTGCCCTCAGCATATAGCTCTAATAATAAGGCAATTTTCAAAACAACACATATATTATGTGCTAGTGGGGACTGCAGGTACATAGAATTAATCCGCCTATTTTGTTCAGAAAAAAAGAACATAACTTATAACATTTTCTTAAGATAACTGTTGTGAACAGAAGGTGATACAGATTTTATGCTCTGCAATGTTTTGACTGCAACTGATACATTGCATATTTCAGATGACAGAAGCACCTTCAAAAAATTCCTGCAATGAGGAATATAATACCTGTAAGGAGGCATAACATGACTTTCAGTATTTTTAAAAAATGGTAAGTCATTATGGAAGACACAGTCACAACTGTAGTTGCTACTTAATATGTGCATCTTCATTTTAAGGACAACTGTATGAAGACACATATTAAGAGGCATTTTAAATTGTATTAAAAAACTCTAATCAACCAGAAGCCTCTTTGTTTCTCCCTGAAGGCTCCAGTGTCAAATGAAAATTTATTAAAGATTGTAATCCTTGCTGAATGAGCCTTAGGGGCTTAGTGTGTGTGGTTACTTCTTCACTGTTACACTTGCGAAGCTGCTAAAGGTGGAATTCTGCATCTACTGTTCTATGTAGGCCTTCATTCTTTTCTAATCCACGCATATCATGGTATCTGAGCATGGAAAGGGAACAAACCACAGGCGTTTTCATGAAACAGCAAATGATTATCACCGCCAAGAACAACCTTTATTCTCTTGTAACAAAGATCGTATCATAGCTGAGCAGATACAGTAGTTTCACTAAAACTTATCTGGTAATTACATATAATTAATAATAACATTTGTTTTAGAACTGTTGGTACCTTGTGACACAAAACCCCCCAACAAGAATAGCACTATGTTTGCACTTTGTAAATCTAGGTCAGATGCCAGAGTCTTTCTGCTGGAAAAGGTGAAAACTCCTAATAATAGCCTTGCACTGAAATAACACCAGGTAATACCTCATTGTGGGCTTAAATTACATGGGAGTGGCACAAAGCTTCCAAAAGCTTGTTTAAAACCACTCCTGATATATCAGAGCACTACACTGATGCCAGGGAACCAGGGTTTGTGCCCGCTGCACAGACAGCTGTCCCACACGCATGTTAGGTCTGCTAGATCACTCTCTCTGCTCTTTCCCTGGTCCAGGGCCTTCTCTCCATCCCATCCTGCCCAACAACCTGCCAGCCTGAGAAAAAAACAGCAAACACCAACTACTCCTCCTTCAGCAGCAGCAGTAGATCACTGACAAAAAAGTACCAGAAGCAAACAGCAGCATAGATATTCAACACGATTAGGTAAATATGTACAGAAGTGTGACAGGACAGAAAACTAGGGCATTCTTCAACAAAATGGGATTACAAGATAATTAATTTCTACAGTTAATTAATTTCCCAGATAAAATCAGAGATGCAGACATCTTTCAACCCAAGGCCCAAGCACAAAGACCAGGCTTCTGCCTAGTTATAAACACATTTCATTTGGTGCTTAATGCCCTGTGCCAGCACTGGCCCAACTGTCCCATACTTGAACAGTACTCTTCTAAGCAATTGAACACTGACGGGAAAGCAGGATTCCCTACAGCAAATAATGACATTGTTTGGAGACGGTTTTCCTAAAAGAAAGGCAGTATGTTGGGGTACCTCATGAAGTACATCAGTACACACACCTTCCAAGACATGAAACCTGGCAGCTCTTTATTTCAACCATTGGGCACTTCAATTCCCTTTACACCTTGGAACACATAGCAGAGTACAGGCACACTCTCTGCCAGGCCACAGCATATCAACACAAGAGGCTGGAACTTCTGCCACAGCCCCACCTGCCTGGCCCTGAGTAGCTGCTAGAATTGTATTGCCTTCTCCAATTTGCCAGCTGACCTGCTCTGATCATTGATTTCTAACTCGTTTCAGTCAAAAGCAGCTGGATTGATGAAGCCATGTAAACAAACTTGATGTGTTCTGGCTGCAGGAATTTTTGGGGAAGCTTGGGGAGAGAAACACACAGCCAACATAGCTACGAGTTAAAGAGCATGTGTGCCTGTCAAGGGCTAGAAACCAAATTCAACATCTCTGCTTCACCACCATTACTATGAATCAAAATCTTGTGTTAGTGCATAATTTGCTAACTTCTCATAAACTGAGTGCTGTCTGTCTGCACTGGTGCTGAGAATAGCACACATCTCCTGCTTACACAGTGAAGTCACTCAGTTACGTGTCTGGCAGCACTGCCTCTGCTTTGTGTTCCCAGTTGGTATGCTGGGACACTGCAGTGTTCTGTTTCATGACATGTGAACAGCACTATTTCCCACATCAGGCCAATTCCATATTTTGGTAGCACACTGCAATTTCCCACAGTAACCTGAATCCCCCATGTGCTGCACTAGACACAAGAGGAGAGAGAATGGTAGACTCAATGCAATATCCTGAGAATAATGAAAAGATCCTGGTTCAGCCTGATGTGCAGGGAAGGACTTCACAAGACAGGAGAATGCCCATTACCTGTTCACCTAACAGACAATCTGCCAGTAATCAAAACTCAAAATACTCCTTTAGACAGATACTTTTATAGATGTTTTAAACTGACAGACTCTCATCGATAAATTCAGAAAGATACTTGTATAGATACTCTACACATACTCTTCTATTCTTGTCTGAATGGAGTAGTACTATCAGTAGCACCATTCTTGCCAGAAAGAGAAAACTCTTCAAAAGCCCCTTCCTTTTTGGATTTAAGAGTGAGAACAAAGCCAGCCATCTGTTAAGATTTAAACAGGGCAGATCAAATACACTTGATTATTCAAGAGAGACACATTTTGTTTGCATCTTGTGCTTGATGCAATTTCTATTGCCTGACTGTAGATCAGACCTGTCTACCTGCACTCCTTCACCAAGCAGGCTACCTTCATGTGCTTGAACCAAAGCACACAGCTGGCTTTGGAGGGTGCGGATTCAACAGGAAAAGGCACATTAATTTATCTCACACCCCAGTATCCTGTTTAAGTGTTCAAAATGCCCACAGCCAGAGGTGCAGGTATAAAACAAACAAAGAGACAAACACAAAGACAAAAAAACAACACTAACCTGGAGAAAAACACATCATTGTTAATGAAGGAGATTTCATCTGCTAAGTCCACCTCCTTCCCATGTGAACCACTGTCTGTTGATCTGAGGCTGACTTGAGGTATTCCATCTGACTGGACTGGTTGTGGCAATAGGCTCATTTGGCTGGATTGCTCCATTGGGGGTTTGGTCACCTACAGAAGCAAGAAGAGATAAAACTGAAATGTGAAAGGAAGAAAGGCCAGAGCAGCCCTTTCCAGATAATCTGTAACTGAAAAACATTCTGTACTGGTGTACAAACAGCAAAGGTGACAAGGTGCAAAACAGTATTACAAAATACACATAAATCAAACACTCAAGCTTGATAAAGACTATTTAAAGAAAAATAAAGGCGTGTCTATTGAAAATGCAGGGGCAAGAAAAAAAATTAAGAAAAGTAAATTAAATAAATACTTATTTTCTGTATCACAGCAGACTAAAAAAAATTGCACTGAATTTGCTTCTTGACACTATTGGAGAAACAAACAGATACTAACAGCAATTATTATAGCTCTTCTCAATCCCCTTCCCACCCTTTTTAATGACAATTGATATCAACAGGTGCCCTAAGAATGCTTAGGGGAGAAGAGCAAGTTCAAAGGTCTGCCCTTCATTTTAACAGCAAACATTGAACATAACCTTTGTGATTACGTTCAGTTTTCTCTTGTGTTCACTTCTGGTTTTAGCCTTTGCAAGATTCAAAGGCTGGGAGTTTCACAACATTGTTACACATTGATTAAAATTGATTAAAAAGTACTTCTATTTTAGGTAAGGTGACATAATCTTTCCCTTGGTTTTAAACCAAAAGAATTTGCAAATAACTGTTCCTTAACCACCTTCCCCATACCGATCTTGACTTTATACTACTCCAGTAGTGGTCTCTAATCAGACAGGAAAATTCAAGTTTATATAGTCTCTCATTTTACAGAAGTCATACTCATGTGCTTGATCTTTTTTGCTGCTTTTCTCTACATCTTTTCACCTACTATGAAGTCCTTTCTAAAATGCAGTCAGAACTGCATGTGGCATTACATATGAAGGCAGATTTAGTGGTGGCTTCTCATGAAAATCTAATTTTTTATTTGCTTTCATGATTGCTTAATTTGGAGCTCATCAGTATACACATTTATATAATCTGTGGGGTTTTGTGGACATAGCACACAGTGATGGAAACTCAACTCATCAGTTTTTCAACCAACAAAGAGTAAATTAGAAGCCTTCTGAAAGTTCTTGTAGCCAGCTTTTAGTTTTTCCTACCTTGAATACTGTTCTATTAGCAGCACACTGAGTATTTTCTAGGTTATTATGGAAGCAGTTAAATAGCACAGATTCCAACAAAGATCCTTAAGGGACTTCTCAGACAACCTTTCTCCACCAATAAACTGATCATATCTTTTTACTGCTTTCTATTTATTAATCCATTAAAAGTCTTTCCTTCTGATCACAAGATATCTTTGCTTCTTTAGAGACCATTGACAATCCCTTTTGAATCTAAAACCTTTTGAAAATTCAAGTGTGCTATACTGACTATACCTATGCACATGTTCACAGGCTCTTCTTTAACAATTTTTTCTCTAAAGAAATAATGCTGGTGACTCCTAAAAACTTTAATTATCCATCGGTTTCTCAGTTCTGCTGCCTGCTGTAGTTGTTATAAATCTGCTGGACAGTAAATCAGAATTTCTGAACTCCTTTTCATACCTGGCTTACCCTAAGGTTTTTTTCTGTAAGATTTATTTTACTTCTGTTTCTAGTACTTTGTTCTACTCACAGGTGCTTTCAAATGCTTTGTGCATGTTGAAAAGTTTCATGGAACAGAAGGCTGCTTCTTACTAAGCTTTGTAGAGAATAAAATGAAAAATAAAATATGTATCAGTGCAATGGGAAATCAGAGAGAGATATTGAGACAGCTTCCCAGTTTCAGCCTCTGGACTGCTCACTCTGAGTAAGATCCTGACTTTGCTGACGTCAATGGGCATTTTACCTGAAGTCAGGATCTGACCTTTGGACCACTGCTGGTTCCAGCAGCACTCAGCCCATCACCTGCAGCAGTCCCTGGCTGTTGGCACCACGGGAACTGGGCACACAGCACAGACACCAGGCAGTGCCTCCCAGCTGGTACAAAACAGCAGCAGAGCTGTGATTTCAGAACGAAAACCATGTCTGTGGGGAGGAGGGGAGACAGAGAGCTACACAACGGCAACATTACAGGAGAGAATCACAACAGGAGGCAGAAGGGCCTGGGGTCTGGAGGCACTGAAGAAGAGACCAGAACCCAACTGGCTACAACCTCCTTTCAAGTACATGTGGAGAGCAATAATGTCACCCCTCAACCTCTTTTTCTCCAGGCTAAACAAGCCCAGCTCAGGAACATATGATCTGCTGCATACTGAGACGCCTCATGTGGTGTGGTGTGGTGTCTGTCAAAGAAACATTTTGTCCCTGGCAAAATCTAACCACTGAACAAACACACATCTATAAATCTTTGTAAATACATACAAAGCTTCACTTTGGAAGATGACACCAAAAAATCCAAGGACAAGTCTAGAGAGTAGGCTTTGGCTGAAGAAAAAATATTTTGATTTTTGTTTCCTGGAAGTCTTTTCTCTGGTGAAGCTTAACCTCAAATTGCATTTGACGAAGATCAGACTCAGCCTGAGCAGGTATGGTGTGGGCTGTTACAGCTACAGTCTGTGGCCACTGAAAGCGTGGACTCTGCTGAAGTCTGCTACTCTGTAATTTAAAGTACAACTTCATTCTCAGCCAAATAAAAGCAAAATAGCATCAAGTGCTGCTGACAATCAAAGGGACAAGAAAGGATAATAAAAACACCAAAGAACAGAAAACTACAAGGAAATATTACACCATACATCCTGCATTTGGCTCTCGAGTTTTGTTGTCTCCAAGTTCAGATGCAAGGAACTGTGTTTGCAGTTGTAATAGAAACTAGTCAGTTTTATGACCACTATAAAAATGCATCAAGATGGGTGATGAAGAAAGTGCAAGAAAACCTTTCACCTGGAGGCACAAGCTGACCAGCCAAGCTGACATCATCCCACACAATACCACCATCAAGATTCCTCATAACTGACTGGCTGCATCATAGGGATGTTTCATCTCCCTGTGAGGTGTCAGAAGCTCCTGGGTTCAAAGATCAAAGACAAATATGACATATTCTAAAGACCTGACGTTGTATGGTGACTAATCTTTCTCCGTTCTTGAGGAACAGGAGCTGCTCCAGATGAGTCTGGAGAGCTCTGTGCATATGAATCAACTTGGTTTAAAGACAGATTCTTAGCACGGGTCATCCTGCTTTTCTGAGTATCTCACTCATGTTCTTAAGTAGGAAAATGAAAAACTTCCAATATTTCAGGCTATGCTTGTCCAAATAATTGGACAATTCATACCCATTTAAGTAATTACGAAATCTAAATGCAGATCTTTTAGAAGAAACTAGCTGTGAGTTTATATTTAAATGTCATCATTGAAAGGATAATAAAGATATTTCTGTAAGGTAATCCTCAAAAAACCTACCAGGTATTTAAAACATACAGAGTACATTCTTTTCTTTAAAGGTGTATGAACACAGTATGAGAACCTCCCTCAAAAATTTGCTTAATACACAAATGCAGTCCTTACAGTTGTCTACCAAAGCAAAATGGTCCATATTACTTCTTGAAAGGCTTCATACTTTGTCACCCTAGTGCTTTTTCAACTTAAAAGTTGTCTATGTCAATACAAATATCCCATGGAATAGAAAATTATATATTTCTTTGGAAAAACACAGGCATGGCCCAGTGATGCATGGAAATTTGGAATGCTGGTTTTCTTTTTCACTCTAGTCTCAATTTGGCTAGCTATCAGCACAAAGCTTTAAGGTCCATCTATCAACTCATCAGCATTACTTCTGCTTCATGAAGGACTGAGAAAGTGAGAACATGAGCCAGCTGTATCTCATGCCTGACAGCTAATCAATCTGATTCAACCAGTTCTGCCCAGTCAAATGACCAGGGAATGAGCCACCTGCCAAAGTCACCCACACTTGGTGTTTGGCCACTGAAACCTCCCGAACAAATATGTTCCACCCACTCCATTCATACACAGAGCTTACAGCTCTCTGCCGAAGTAATGACAACGACAATTACACCAGGCCTTGTCTGGAGACAAATTTTGCCAGACGGTTTAGGTCATCCTGAATTGCCCCAGAGAATCTGGTGGAAATTCCTGCTGAGACAGCAAATCCCTTCAAGTCATTCAGTGAACAAAGTATTTATGCTGTACTTGTGTTGTTCTCCAAAATTTCATACTGCAGCCAGTTCTCACACAACACCAGCTCCATCACCATTTTATTGCAGTAAAGGACTTCTGGGATGAATCTGGACAGGATAAATCTCCTGTAGCTGTGAGTACCAGATATATTTCAGGCCCAAAGGGCTTTCAAAGGCAGGGATAAATCTGCAGTGAGATTTTTTAGTTACATTCATCTCACACTTCTTACATTATTCTCTCACTTTCTATTCCTATGCTCCTGCTGAGGGTATGATAACATTACTGGCCATGGCACAGATTTTCTGTGTGTGAGGAAGCAAGCGCCAAAGTCATGGTTTGAATGTTACGAGGACTAAACTAGTAGGGACAAAGAAGTCAGAGCAGCTGTGGAACAACATAATCCAAACAATCCTGAATTATTCTGCTATTTTTTTTCCATAACAGTAGAGCTAAAGGCAAGGGAAGAACTGCATATGTTATCTGCTGGACTTTAAAAGGCCTTTGACAGAGCCCCCACCACATCCTTTTCTTCAAATTGCAGAGACACAGGTTTGATGGATGCACTGTTTGGTGGATGAGGATTGGCTGGATGGTTGCACCCAGAGAGGAGAGGTCAATGGCTCAATGTCCTCAATGTCAAGACTGGTGAACAAGTGGTGTCCCTCAGTACAGTTGTCTTTAGTAGGGCTGCTGTCTTACTTACAATGCGCTTGTGCCCAAATGCTTCTCCAAAACATAGATTCTTTCAGAAAGTAATGAAATGTAAAAATGTTACTAAAGCCCACCTTGATTCATCCCTTCATTTACCACCTACAATACTGATTTTAAAATCACATAGGCATATTACAGTTGTGAAGTTCTTCTCAAATTAGAGATGCCTCATCATCTCAAATTACTGACACTGGGAAACAAAGATCAATAGCTCTATAATTGCTCCAGGTTTAGCAAAAAATAATTCTGTTACCAACTCTCTTGCACAATCAAAACCAAGCCTGAAATCCTTCCTTCATTAACTGCCATACTGAAACCACAAAGTCACGATAAATGTGGTCATCTTTACAATTCGTGCAGCTAGCACTGCCAAATTTGGATTTCTTTTACTCTACTGGTATTTTTAGGCATTGGATGACTAAAACACCTCCTCTGCACTCTTCTCAGATACCCAAGTTATAAATTTGATGCAACCCTAAAGTGCATGAAGCTTTAAAGTTCAATGAAATTCTGATGTTTTATGCAAATTCAGATGTCTTAATGAGATCAAGACTCTTTGGAACCAAAGAGATGAGTATTATCTTCCTTTAAACTACATCCCAGTCCTGCTTGTTCAACTTAATTTCCTTTTATGACAAGGTAACGCATCCTGTTGATCAAGGGAATCCTTTGAATTTCAGTAAAGCTTTCAGAACTGTCTCACACAGCATCCTGGACAAAATGTCCAGCACATAGCTGGATAAACACATCATGGGATGGGTGAGCAACTGGCTCATGGGTTGGGTACAAAGGGTTACAGTGACTGAGGTAACATCACACTGGTGATCTGTCACCAGTGGGGTTCCACAGGGCCGAATCTTAGGCTCTGTGCTCTTCAACATCTTCATGAAAGACTTAGATGCAGGACTTTAAGGGATATTAAGTTTGTAGAGGACACTAAATTGGGAGGAGCTATTGACTTCCTCTGCAGTGCCCCTGCAGAGAGACCTCAACAAATCAGAGGACTGAGCAATCACCAACCATGTGAAGTTCAGGAAGAGCAAGTTCCAGATTCTGCACCTGGGATGGGACAATCCTGGATGTACGGACAGACAGGGGAATGAGATGCTGGAAGGCAGCACTGTGGAAAGGGATCTGGGGGTTCTGGTCCACGGCAAGTCTAACATGGGTCAGCAGTGCCCTGGCAGCCAGGAGGGCCACTCGTGTCCTGGGGAACATCCAGCCAAGCAAGGGAGGGGATTGTCCTTCTCTGCTCTGCACTGGGGCAGCCTCACCTCGAGTGCTGGGGGCATTTCTGGGTGCCACAATGTAAGGAAGGGATTAAACTACCAGCATCCAAAGGAGGGCAACGAAGATGGTGAAGGGTCTTAAGGGGAAGCCATACAAGGAGTGACTGAGGTCACTTGGTCTGTTCAGCCTGGAGGAGACTGAGGGGAGACTCACTAAAGTCCACAACTTCTCATGAGAGGAAGAGGAGGGGCAGGCATTGATCTCTTCTCTGTGGTAACAGTAACAGGCCTGGAGGGAATGGTCTGAAGTTGTGTCAGGGGAGGTTTAGGCTGCATATTAGGAAAAGGTTCATCACCCACAGGGTGGCTGGGCACTGGAACAGGCTCCCCAGGGCAGTGGTCATGGCACCAAAACTGACAGAGCTCAGGAAACAACACCACAGCCTCCATAGTTGACCAAAGCCATGGTGAACAGGAGAACTGCTTAAATGCTTGAAAGTAAACACACACTGCTAACACTGATCGATTCCAGAGGTAAGGAGCTAGCAAATGCTCTCAGAAAGCCTATGAAACTCAAGCACAGCTAGGCAGATACAGCATTTCTAGCTCCAGAGGTAGTTTACTTGTCACTGGCTGTGAATCCCGTAATTTTGTTTCAGTAAACTCTCAAGGTCAAAATCATGTCTCTTATAAAGGAAAGCAGACTCAGTGAACAAACTCCAAATTTTCCATGACGGCTAAACATTAAAACTACACTCCAGAAAGTTGTAACCTGAACCCAAAGCTATCCTGTCCTAAAAACATTCAAAATAAAGAAATCAACCCAGTAGTAAGATTATCTTAACCTGTGACTCTCCTTGGCACACACACAACAGGAGGTTGTTGAAGTGAACCAGTAACACCTTAAGGCCCTTTCTCTGCAGGAGGTCAGGATTTGCCTAAGGGAATCCCTTCAGCCTCTTGCCCTATGCAGCCTTCCAGGCAGCTGTCAAAATGCTGCAAGTGTGCAGCCTGCATGGGCTGTAGGCCAAAAAGTGACAGGATGTATGGGCCCCGAGCCAGAAGACACAACCAGCTCTCAGCGATTGCCGACTGCTGCCTGGCATCTGTTTGCCAAAGGAAACGTAGCACAGGCAATGTTCTGAACTGAAGAGAGCTTTATCCAGGTGGAGAGGAAAGAATGGGATTAATGTGGCCTTTGCAGATCAGGGGTCCTAGGAATCTCATCAAAATGCAAGCTGAGGACTCGCTGGTGGATGAAATAGAAAAAAAACCTTAAAAGCAAAACAAGCATGCATGACTTCACACCGGAGAGATACGACAGCCCATTGTCTTATCACCTCTGTGCAGCAACAAACCTTACGGCCTCTTGAGAAACATAAATATCCAGCCTTGGTCACAACCCTGAACGTATCCCACAAGGATAGTGGAAGTTATTCACAACCAAATCCTAGAGTTCTGACTACACTGCTGGGACATTGCTCCTCTTGGAGTAACTTGTGCATTTTATCCGTTTTGGACTCTCTTAGTTTGAATAGATGATGCATCGAGAGTAAGAAGCACAAATATGGCCAGATGATCACAATCACAGGAGAAATGCAGGAATGAACTTAGAAGGCTGACTATGGTGAGAATTCCTGCTCTCAGCTTCCCACAGGGCAGACTTTCTGCTCATGTCTGTATTCACCTGCCCATTCAGAACAATAGTGAGAGCAAGGAAAATTATGGTACGTTTTGTAGTTACAATGGGGATTATTTGGTATTTCAGCATATTCTTAAAATAAATGTCACCTCCAATGAAGGAATCCTAAAGCAAATGCTCTGTAACTCTCTGCTGTGCTGTTAAAGGGCAAATGCTAATGAGTCTATCAAAAGCCAGAGAACAAAGGTAAGTCAGTACAGTGCCCATTACATTCCTTCATCCCTCCTGCTGGCCAACTGTTTGAGGTGTAAACAAGTAAGTGTTTGCCAAAGGATTTCTTCATTAGAAAAATGTGAAGCTGTGCCAAAATTCAGAGCTGTTCCACTGAAGTCCATGTAAGTAGGCTGGAAACTTTAAAACAAGCTGTTAGGAAACCTGTCTTTCTCCATGTATGGTGCTTCTCCTGTTCACAGCATGACAATGAATTACACAGTAATGAAAGAATTTTCTGCCTAAAAGACACTGTTGGCACTGGTCTGAACTGTGCTGCATCCCATAAAGTGCAGGCAGATCCTTCAAGGAAAAACAGATTAGATTTACCTCTGTATTTTTCCTGCCCTGTATTACCATATGGCCAACTCATTAACCAGGGAACCTGAACAACTGAAAAGAGACTGTAAAGGCTGACTCCAGCTTCCACTCTTCAATTCCTTTTCCTTCTCAGCAATAAGGAATGCTATTGACAAACTCTGTAATAAAAGCAGGTTCAGGTCTTAGGAATTTTGAACAGAGGTGGAGCAGCACTCTCATACCAATAAACTCATACTAAACATGCCCAAGCTCATTTTTATGGCCCTCTGAATCAACACTGGGTAATACAGATAAGCTGAGACTCCACTAGAAATTCCACTAGACCACGTAACAATCCAGCAACAAATGGACAGGAATGATCCTGCTCTTGGATCATTCACCTCTGAACTTGGAAAGGAGTTAAAAATACATTCTGTACTCTTAACAGAACCTTCAAGGTGATCTCATAGGTGTTTTCTATCTCCCATTTTTATGGCATTGTATCTTCGTTACAACTACAACTCCAGTTATAAGTACATGTCATCACAGATAAATTACTCAAGTGAATCATGTGTGTTAGATCAGATTCTTCTGTCACCTGATAGCAAAACGTAGAAATCAATGTTCCTGCAGTTAATGTAGGACCAGGCTTGCCACTGACTGAATACTATTGAGTGAGCATGTAATAGTCAAATTTCAGGAATCATGCAGTACAATAATTGCTTTTATTATGTTGAACAGAGATGAAAAATGAGAACAGAAGTGCTTGAATTAAAAGCCGAAAAACCTCTGATAGCACACTATTAACTGTTCCATCATGGATTCTATAACACATGTTATAGACTCATGTGTTTCAGTACAGAAATGCACTTAATTTGCACTAAATAATACTTCCAGGGGAGCAGGAGGTCCATATACTGGGAACACAGCAAACAGCACTAGCTAATAACTCATTAAACATTAACCTCCAAAAGTTCGCTAAATGCAGGTCTGACAAGAGGTTTTAATTGCACTGGGCAGAATGCACACAAATATGATTTTCTGATTTTTTAAGAAAAGATCTTATTTACAGTTTATTCCAACACCTGCAAATGTCCTGCCCCTTTCCTGCTGTCCTGCAATTCATGCTGTTTTTTACAAGGCAAACACTACTATAAAATTATACCACTCCTCCTACAAACTGGCTTTTTTTTCTAACTGTACAGCACATCTTTATGTTAATTAAGAACTCACCACCATTAATATGAAATATGCAAGTTGAAAGCCAAAATCTACTAGGAATATCAGGCAGGCCCAATAGTCATATTTTCAGGCTGCCTAAGTTCCTAGGCTACTTGGAAAACTTACAAACAAAAAAATCAGAATCTCAAACACAGTTTAAACTGAGAACCCAGTGCTGTCAAGTGTTTTTGTTCTTGCATATTAGCCTGTGAATGACTGGCAGTATGTTTGATTTTACCCTTTAAAATCCAGAAAGTAGAAAGAACACTCTCATTTTCAATAACATGTCATACTTCAGTAAGTAAGCATATTTTGGAATATATTTTGTTTTTCTAAATATCCTGTGAACTTAGAGATCAAAAAGTCAAGTCAATTAAGGTATTTCTACCACAATTAAACTGATTTCTAACACTACTAGCATAGATTAAAAAACTGTACGTGTTCAGAAACTCTCTCAGAACACTCTTTGGTACTGGGATTCAATAAACTTAAATTGTAATTTTTAAATGCAGGTATTTAAAGTCAGGCACTTGCATTCCACACAGAGTAGTAAAACCAACAACATTTAGTCAGGTCACACTTGCAAGGTCTTAAAGAGCACTTGTCTGTCTGCATTTCTGTTAAAGAAGTAAGCAATTACACCAACCTTTGTACTTACGTTAAAAAAATAACATTATTACATAACATCTATATGCATTTCAGTGCATCTTTGAATTACTGGAGCTTGAGAATTCTTTGAGATTTCTATTTATTCATTTTTAGCATTGCTTGTGAAATTCATGAAACAGTGGGATGAAATCTGTTGTGCTTTAAAGCCTGATTTCCCTTAAAACATGGCTCCTGTACAATGGGGATAAATGAACTTGGAGCCACAAAAGAACTAGCATGGAGAAGCACTACCTGAGCATCACTTTTCTAGAACATTAAAAACCTCCAGAGAATGCTCTAAGAAGTATGGCATATTAGCAATTGCATTTCTTTCTATTCTCATGTGAAGAAAAAAATCTCCAGTGCAGCAGACTGGATACAAAACAAACTTTGTTTTGTTCAACTGTGTGTACTCAACAATCAGCATTATCTGTTTACACCTGGAAAGTTATCCAAGCCCTGCTTACTGTCAACAGCTGCCAGCAATCACCTCTCCATCTCATACTCCCCAAAACCTGCTCAAACTAGAGTATCTGCTCATGATGGCATCAAGTCCCACCACAGTTAATAAGAGAAATCTTCCATCAAGAGTACTTGGGCCAAAGTAAACCATCAGCATCCATGCAGGACACTGGTAAATCCAGGTTTTGAACTAAGTTTCTGTAATGATTTTCGTGCAAGAATTGACAAGATCACAGGGAAAGCCAGAGAACATTCAATGTCCTAACTATGACAGGCAATATTTATTGGCAAATTGTGCAGTCAGAAGTCTATCAGCATAAAGATAAGCTTTCAGACATTTCCTGCATCTGCAAATGTGGCACATTTAGAGACCTGCAGGTGCTCCTAACCTTACACTATAATAATAAACTGTACTGGTTCCCTTATCCGTTGCCATTATTAAGTAAGAGGGCAATCTCTTACAAGAGGTAAGAGATTACTTACAATCTCTTGCAAGTACAGCACACTTCCATCTGACACTGTTACCTATCTTGGATGCAAAGAACAGAATACTACCCTCACTTTTATCCTTTTCAACAAAATGTCAAATGGGCATAAAAATTGCTATGTTTCAGCCTCAGTCAACTGTAGTCACTGAGATACTGACCTGTGCAGTCTACTTGAAATTTTTTGTATTTGTAGCATGCTACCACACTAACATAAGACTTTAAATGCAACTAATTATGACTGCTTAAAGAAGGAATTAGGAAAAAAGTATGTACTAAAAACAATGGTTATATATTGTGCTGTATTTTAATGACAACAATAAACTTATTTGTTGATAACATAATATTCCCAGTTATCTCTGGAACAATCTCATTATTAATGCTATGCTCATCCTCTCTTGCTTGCTTGATTCAGTAATTAATCTGTTTCTGGTCTCACACACTGCATAATCAGAGGAAACTGGCCTGTGGGTTTCTCAGTTCAAGTTTTAAATGTTTCTAGAAAGCACCAGATCTAATTTTTAGCTTTTAATACATAGAAGACTACTGTAATTAAAATAAACTTGAACTTTTATCAATGTGAAACTTTTTCTTAATTAAAGCACAGACTAGGGTTTTTTTACAGAAACAAGGAATCAGAGTCCCTTCTGCAATAAAGAATGTGCCATTCTGACTTCACCAAAATGTCATCCAATTTACTTCATCAAAGTGTTTGGCCTTGTGCCCCAAGAGAGAAAAGCTATTACTGGGATTGCTCACTGACTCTGTGCAGTGGCTTTGACAGGAAAAAAATTTGTTGTCAGCACAGTGATTAGGGTTGCAAATACCAGTGGTAATTCTTCATCAGGAAGAAAACTCCCAACCACCATGGTAGCTTGTAGGGGTCATGGGTGGTGGAGATATTCTGTTGGACTGTTCACTATGTCCTCCAGTGCAAAGCAAAGCAAAGCAAAGCAAAAAAAATATGAGGTGTCCTTCAAACGACACTAGTGAAAGCCACGTTTGTAACAAACAAAGCCATGTTTGTAACAAAAGGAGTCAGTTCTTCACGTGAGAGGAAGCAAGTTGTGACACACTTTTACAGGTGGCATGTTGGAAGCAAAAAGCTTACACACACGCAAGAGAGACAAGAAAATGACTCTGGACATCACTAAATACAAAAACCCTATCAAGGGCAGGAAAACTTCTGAGAATAGTAATGAACTGGTAGAAAAAATGGAGGAAACACCTTGCTGTCCTATCCTTCTCCTCCCTTGACATCTGCTTATGGGCAGTGTTGGAAGCAGCACACCGGGTTAGATGGATTCCCAGTGTGAGCCAGTACAGCCACTCTTATGTATGATGAACAGACATTAAGAGGATTATGCAGTGAATTCCGTGCTGCAAATGACTGCAGGAATGATGCATTAGCTGATTGCATGAGGACAGACTGCAACAGCTGACCCTTTACTGGGTCAGCAGCTGTACAGCACAGAAGAGGGAATATTCTGCTTCCCTCCACACAAGGCTGCAGTGCAGCCTTTGCCTCAGGTAGGTCACCAGGGTCACACCTGTGAATTTTCCCAGGGCTACAACGATGTTGCACATGGAGCAGTGCAAAAGGATCAGTGGATTTAGGAGTTCCTGGATCTCCTTTATTTAATGCTGGAGTGGCAAATATACGACCCTCTGTACTAAGTTCCCTGGTGCACAACAGGGCAGGTGTGACATGCAGCAGTGCTGCCAAGGGTGCCAAAGTAGTTACAGCACTGCTCTTCTTACTCACAAAATGAAGACAATATGGAATGTCTTCCTCCGTGTGACCATGCAAAATAGCTCATGGCTGATTAAGGCTCCAAAAGACATGCAAGATATCAAATAACCTGTATTTCTAAGACCAAAATTGTGTAGCCAATGGTATGGAGATCTTCAAAGGCACTTTCTAATTCACGTGGTCACAGGTATTTTCATGAATGTTAACTGGATGGAATAAATGATTTTTATTCAGTTATCAGTTCACAGAGTTGTCATTCAGTGGCACAGATACCTTCAGGAAAAATACAGAAAATTATTTAATGTGAACAGTAACTGAAAAAAAAATCTCTTCACAATGTATTAGGCATCCCTTCTATTTTGTATCCAGAAAGTGTTGAAAACATCATTGTTAGAAGTGGGAACAATGTCAGCAAATCATACTAAACAAAACTGGTAACAAACATTGAAGCATCTAGTATTTGTAAGTGAGTTTTTTGCCTTGGCTGCAATTAGCATATAAATGCTAAACTGGGTCTGTTTCTTCCTGTCTGCTGTTCTGCCTTGCCATCATTTACACTATACTTTAATAAACACAGTTCAGCTAAGCTGTTTCAGATAGAAGTGATAAAAAGGAGAATATCAGTGTTTGCAAAAGAAACACATCACTGGTTTTCAATATAAAACTAATACCCTTTTCAGTTCAACTTTCATTTCCTTTTGTTCTCCCAAGACTATTTCTATATATGACCTTTTACCTGAGACCGTATCTCTTAATAAACAGCTACAAGCTACTCTGTTTCACATCAGGACAGCCTTAACCTACTGCACTCATTGCCATAAAACACGTACAAAGGTCATGAGTTGTGATACGTAAGCAAGAGAGAGATGTGGAAACCCATTATTTTTAGAGAGGACTGCAATATGTGAAAGGAAATGACAAACATAGTAACAATCCCATGATGCACCTCAATGCTACCAGCTCCATCTGTGGAATACCATGGTATTTTCCAGGAGAAAGAGTAAAATGTGTCTCCAGCCATGCAGAAGGACTGCATGCTACAAAAAGTTAAACTGGTAGTGCCAGGATCAAACATAATTTCAGAATTTGTAAAAGGTTACAAAGACATCACTTAGAGAAAATATTCATCTTCCATGCCCATCCCCACAATCTGCAGCTAAAACATCCCTGTGTTATCAACACTGCTTCCAGCACAAATGCAAAATACAGCCCCATAACAGCTACTATGAAGAAAAGTAACTCTACCCCAGCCTAAATCAGCACGCATTTTTAAACTGGCAGGGGATTAAGGTGTCTATGACCACACCTCATAAGAAGCCTGTAGCAGAACTTAAGATCAAAAAAACCCAAATTAAACATCTACAAAGTAGCAAAAGAAGACTTCTCTCTTGCTGGGTTTACCTAACTCTGTGTGTATGTGTGCAGATGTGTTCAGTAAAGACAGAGCTCAGATCAGTTCAGGGGAACATTTTATTCTACCTTTCAGTTTTGAAAACTGGAATCTGATTTATCTATTTACTGTAATATTATTCATAAATGGAAAAAGGATGATCTAAAAGAGAGCTATGACTTAGATATGGGAAAAATCCAGGCTCTCCAGATCTCACATTATAGTTGCTTAAACTCAGTCTTGAAACAGCTAAATTGTATTTTCAGATCTAAAAATCAAAATACTCACACAGAAAAAGGTTTTTCACACATGGAATTCATGCAATGTTACTTTCAAAAGAAATACCTAACCTGCAGTAAATTAGGGAGTCTTAAGTCTCTCTGTATTGTTCTAGTTACTCTGTAAGGTTTTCAGTGCACAAAGAACAGAGCCCTTTCTTAACACTGAAACTGAGATGCTCACTGCCAGCAATTAAGATCAAATGCTGCTGGGATCCACTGGATACATCAGATTTTCAAAAGCGTGCACCAGACTTAGGAGCATCTGGTGCCCTGTGTCCCACTCATCACAAGCTCCTGTTGCTCTCAGACTGCCCTGAGCCCAGTTTATGAAAATGAGCTTTGGGGCACTGAAAGTGCTCCAGGCAGAGCAGGGTGTACCAACCACCTTCTGGACAAACTGTGCTCTTCACAGTATTCACAGGAGGGGTTTTTAAAAACTCTTAGAATTTATACTGAAGTCAATGAGCATTTCACTGCTCTTAGTATGGGAAAAGGAATTAATTTAGTGCTGACTCCTTCTGAAGCTCCCACCTTCAGAGTTTTCCAAATGAAGCTAATGGCAGAGGCCAGCAAGAATTAAATGCCATAGACAGAAAAATCTCTTGCACTTCTTTACTTTGGATCAGTTCTGACAGCCTGCAATGTGTCCTTGTCACAATGACAACACTGACTGCTGATTTATACAGAGATACAGAGGGGATAATGCTGACCATTTTGTGTAACCTGATTAACTGAATGACTAATTAAGGAGAAGCAGAATAAACACTGAGGAATCTAAACAGGAAGAATGAGAGATTTGTCTTAGCTGAAAAATTTTCACTTTCTTGGTAATCTCCCTTTTCCCCCGTGGGTACAGCAAGGATGCTCAGCAACAGCTGGCAACTGCAGAAGCTCAACATACTTATTTTACTGTACCCTGTTCCTTGGTGCTGACTTCGATGCCTCCCTTCTGAAAGATGATGATATACTGCCTGAGATGGACTGCTCCCAAGTGCTAAATCACAACGTCATACCCCTCCAAAAAAAACAAAATCCACACAACGAAACAAACTAAAACCAACAACAACAAACCCCTCAAATAAACCCAAATCAGAAACAGACAATGAATGAAAAACATTGCAAATAAAACAAGTGCAAGTACAGACCAGGACACACATATGGATCTTATCTTCCCTGCATTTTAGCTGTGTGGAATTACCATGGGACAATGATAGTACCAATGAGTATTTGTTTCAAGAAAAAAAGGTGAGAGCAAAAACAAAATTCCTAAGCACCTCAACTACAAAATTTGTCAGCTGTATTCAAACAATTTATAGGTTACTAGCAGTATAGACAGCAGGAGAGAAAGATATATTTGTTATGCGCCCCTCTTTCCTTTATATGTCCTGAATCTTGGCAAATTTCTTCTCATAACGTGTTAAAATTAAAATATGGCTGGTGAAATTCTACTGAAAGAAGTATCAGCATAATAATTTATTACAGAGTTTAGAATTAGCATATTTGTGTAATATTCAGGACTGCACCATAAGTGACAGATTTATAATCCCTTAAAATCGTCAGTGAATTTCAAGAGCAGAAACGTTCTGGTTTAATAATACATACACAGGGTTGTCAAAGCCAGCAGAGCCAGAAGCACTGGAAAGCCATTTCAGAATTACACAAGGAATTGTTCAGGGTTTTTTTTTTAATTTCTCTTTCTGAATCACAGCCTAAACATAATCATCCTCCTCACTCCAGACTGAATTTCCTATAGGTGAAGGGTTTGGAGTCTTATAAACTTTCCCCTACAAATCTCATATTGCGCATTTCCCGTCAGCTCACATATTGAAATATCATTCTGGCTGAATCACTATACACCCTTACTATAAACATGCCCATCTGCTCGCTGGTGGACAACTGCAAAGTGAATTCTAGCTGAAGAAATACTAAACAAAAAAAAAAAGGGACAGACTTCCACAGGTGCTCTTTCTTCCCCATGCACTTTCCACCCATCTTTACATCTCCCATGTGAACCCACTCCTACTCTTGGGGGCTCCTTAGTCCACACAGGAGCAAACTGGCATGACTTGCCCAAATAAGGGGACGCTACACAAAATGGAAATGTTTGTTCAGATCTTTGGAAAGGATTTCCAATGATCCGTTCCTGCTGTCTCCTGATGGGAAAGAATTAATCCAGGACTGAAAGCTGACCATTAACACGATGCTAAAACGGTCCCTGACATGAAAGAAGAATAAAGGAAACTATCTCGACCCTGCAGGCTTAGCCAGGGCAGTGTAACATGGATTAGAAACGGATGCCTTTTTTCCTGACGTAAGTGAGGGCCTGCTCCTGTGTCTGCTGGGTGTGTAACCCTGAGGTGACATGGAAAGGGACTTATTTACAGGGAGCCCATTAGTCGTGGAGTTGGTGGGTTCTCAGAAGTTTCTTCCAGATCTTGTCATGCTATGGCTGAGGAAGGGAAAAAAGCACTTAAAAGTGAAGATCCAGCTTTGCTCAAGGGGGGAAATCAGCTGAAACATTGTGGCTTTCAGTGGAGGTGGAGCTTTAAACCTAGCTGCAGAGATACCAGTCAAGCCAAGATGGAGAACTTTGTGACAATTCTTACCTTTCCTACCTCTTCTGAGGGACAAAAGGCTCAAATCTTACTTCAGGATGAATGATCCGCTCAGTGTTCAATGGGAAGGAGCAAGCATTCCACTTAAGCTAAATTAGCTGAAGCACTCTCCTTGACCAAAAAAAAAAAAAAAAAGCACTTAGGGGTCTTGCCTGGCTGGGATGGGCACTTTGCACACACCAAGCACCAAGAGGTGCAGCCACACCTGCGGCAGGGGGTTGCCTGCATGTCAGAAATCTCAGAGCAGGCTTGCACAACACTGTGCACTTGTGCTGCCATTTAAAGTGCAAAAAACTACCCAGTCAACTCATCCTCCCCGTTGAAGTGGCAGCTCTTTATAGAAGACTGGAAACAAACAGGACAAAGATGCAGGAAGGTAACTGCATCTAAAATAAGAGTTCTTTTGAAACTATTTGTTTTTGCAAAAATCACAGGAGACCAATTTCTGCAGCTCTTCAGGGATTGAAACCTGCCTGTTCAGAGAATGCACCTACAATATACTCACAGTGATAAAATTGCACATGTATTTACTTGGCTTTGGAAGATCGACTTTCAATTCAATTTAAATGTTATATTATGTTAATATTATTTTAATGTTATAATAATTTTCCAAATGTACTTGCTTTTTGTCCTGCATCAAGTGAACAGGGAATGTATTTTACCACCCAGCAGGGGAGCAATGGGAAAAGCCTTTTGCATTCCTGTCCCAAACATGTGATCAAACCGGGAACAGCATTACATCCTCATAATGTCAGTATTTGTGTGCCAGTGCAAATATTTATGTGCTCTGAGCTGACTGGTTCTTGAAACTAGAAGTGCTCCATCAAGAAGGCATTGGAGGGAAATGGTGAAAATACAACAGGGAAAAAAGAGATCTTGTAACCCTGCATGACAGGGTAATAGATGATATGTTTTATCTGAGGACAATACTGAGCTATAAACCATGCTATTATTAAAGATGACATGTTTCACCCCAAGCCAGTGGAAGGATAATTCTAGAAATCTCCCAAGAACGATTCTCATAATAGTTTTCCTGCCCAGATTTCCCTTGCCACTTGAACTAAATAAAAATCTTCACTGCCTATCTTTGATCATTAGAGAAGCCTAATGACTGTTATTCCAAGGTCCCAATACATTCCAGCAATACACCACTGGCTAGTGCTACAACATAGGACTACATGCAGCTGCAGTTCAAACAGCAATTCAAGACCTTTATATATTAAAAGTCCTTGTTCAAAATTATTATTTCTGTTGCTACCATAGGCTCTGTAAACCCATTTCTTCCAGAAGACTAAAAAATTGGCAGTACTGCAACTGAAGACTGACTAATCCTTCATTACATGAGTTATCACACAGTTTAGTAACACAAAAATCTATCAGGATCATATGGATTCACACTAGGAATTTTGTTCCAAAGCAAAACATAAGCAATGTTGTTTTAGGAACCCCTGATGCTTATAATGTGAAAATGCACAATAGTGTAGAGGTACTATCAGAAAATTAACTGTTTACACACAACACTGCCTAATAAAACCCAGGTATTTATGATCCAATACAATGTGACCATGGAGCAAACACCTAATCAGAACACTCAACCCACTCCACCCATTTCTCTCTAACTAGCAGAGTCCATTGATCAACAGACTGAGACTCTTACTGATTTAGGAAATTGAAGTAAAAGCTTGGACTAAGGATTGCAGTAATATCTGGCTGCAAATGAGACCTCCGACAAACAAAACTTCTAAACTCCAACAAACTCCAGTTTATTTCAGAATTTTAAAAAATATTCATTAAACCCCATAATTCTTTTATTATACGGCATTTCCAAATATAGATATATTTCTGAAGAAAGCACATGTTATACTTCCACCTGCTGGTCACCAAACTGGATGATCATCTGGGTATCATTCTAATAGGTGGAACAAAATCCTTCCAGGCAAGGTGTCATGATCTGACAGTTCAATTTCCCATTGAAATAGAAACTATTCCAAGACAAAATTTCTTTTTTGTTAAAACTGTACTTTTTAAAAAAATGTAGATGTTTCCAAAGAAACACTTCCCATAATTTCTAATTATAATATTACAATATGCCTGAGCAATGAGCAAGAGGAAGTTTTACAGCCCTGGGAACAAAACAGGAACAGGAATGAAACTTGCAGGGATTTCCAGCTGCCTTATTTTCTCAATTATGATCCACTGAAAAAGCAAGCTAAGAAATCCCTTTTACCTGGCACAACTTGTCTTTCCCAATGACTGAGCAACCTTTGAAAGAAGAAATATAACTGGGATTAAGGTGTTCCTGTGCCTCCTCAGTGCACATACACAACAAGAATGGTAGTTCAACTATCAACAGCCCTACTAAATCATGTCTCTTTTTCCCATCTCTAACACAAATTAATTTTCAGCCTCCTTAAAACATATTTTCTTTAAGCTGCCACAGTCTGTGCCTGATTCAAATGCTCTTGCTCCTTCCAGAAGCCTGTAGCATTGTGGATTTCCCCTAGCTATGACCAACATAGTAAACAAGATGCAATTTGCTCCACTGGAGCTGTCTTTCCAATACACTGCTCCAAGAGAAGCTTGATGCTTCCATGACTTTATCTAACGATCCACATTATTTGTCTTTTCATTTGACAGCAAGAGTAGTGGGACAGGGCTGCGGGAATTCAGAGAAAAATATAAACATGGAAAAGGAAGGAGTGAGAGCGACAGCAATCATGGGAAAGGTAGCAGTGTAGTGACTCAGGGTGAAGCACTGGCAATACAGTGAGGGATGTGGGGGAAAGGATGATGGAATACCCAACAAGGAAGTGAGTGAGGTCATCTAAATCTCTCCTTGCCCTCTTGCTGTTCCCAAAACAGAAGCTAAAAAAGCTACTTAAATAAATGCCGATGAGTTTGGTAAAGGGCAAGTCCACAGCTTCTTCAGTTTCCGTGCCATCCACTCCCTCATCCCACCATGGCTCATGCTTGAATGCAACACCCTTAAAATCAACAGGGCCTCAGTTTATGACAGCATTGTCCTGAGCACCCTACATTCTTCACTGCTTACAATAGGATTACTTGGAAAATTCCTATCCACCTACCTGTAGATACATCAATGGTTACTTCAAACTTTACAAAACTTATACAAAACTTAAAAAACTTTACAAAACTTTTCCCGAAGCAGTAACTTTGCCTAAAAATAGCTTGCTGTTTTCTGGACACTGTGACACAGGTCATGACAAATAATTCTCTGAGGCATTTGGTTTTGCTGAACACAGACCAGCTTCTACTGTATGTAATGGTTCATGCATTAGCAATCTGGCAATCACTTTTCTCTACTGAATCTCATTATCACTTGGTTTTCTCTTCAAGTGTACCATCTCTAGTTTATTATACAAATTGGCTAGGATACAGGATATCTGCTGGGATACAAAAATGTAACCTTTGAGAATAGTATGAAGTGTCCTTTCATGGAGTCACCTGACAACTGACTACTTCTTAGTACCTTTGCTACATGAAGTTAGATGATTGTACTTCTTGTGTTTGAGTATGTGCCTTGATTAAACTAAAACTTCCCACCCAAATTAGATGGACAACAAACAAGGTTGTTGTTGTGGCCGCCAGCAGAATTTGGAAATTATCAAGGTCCAAAGACACAAACACAATGGGAGTCCTTGTATTTAGGCATGGCTCTCTCAGGCAACCATCTGTGTCCTGAGGCAATGCAGTGGGCAACACCTCCCATCTCACTTGAGTAATTATATCTTTTAGCTATTTTGTTGGCGTAATTCTGCTTGTCACCATGTAATTTGATAGCTTGTATCTCTCAATAGCTGTGGGAAATTTCCCAGATCTCCACCTTGCTGCAACCCCAACTACTACTAAATCCTTAGAATTGAAAGACTATCTTGACTTTTGGAACTGGCTGAGACTTCAAGGAGAAGGAAGTACATCTGAAGCTTTTCTTCAGGGCCCTTTTTTTTAGAAATATGTTCTTTCCCTGGTTCTGTTGTTGAACTGACCATCAGTGGTTAAACATCTCTGTCACTGGCCAGGCAGATCATTTCCACCACCCAGAAGTTACTGTGACACTGGAAGGCTATCAGTGACTCTATCTCCTTCCACAGAAGCATTTCAGCTGAGTGCTAGTAACAGCTGAAGTATGACTAAATACAGCTAAATACTTCCTCACTGATTCACAATGTAAGAAAACCAGCAACCCTTCTAAAGGCAGCTGAGCCCAACTCATACCGATTCAGCAGACCCTCCTGTGATACACCACAAAGGCAGAAATGTTCTTAGCTGGTTTCACCTGAATGGCAGCACCTGGGCTCACACCAAACTTCCTGTTCTATCAAGGTCAAAGACACCGTATTTTTGTAACTTATTTTCTGACATCTTCTATTCCAGACAGTGAAGGCTAAAGTGATTTTATCAGTGGGTAAAATGCTACCAAGGAAAGGCATGTACTTCAACCCTCTCAAATTCAAGAATTCACACTCCGTAAGAGAGTAATTATCTGCATAGTTAACACAAAATAAGAAATGAGGCAACTGCAAACCATCTTCATGACCATTTACTGCACAGACTTGAGGTTGCTTCCTGAGGTAGAGACAGCACAAGCCAGAACAAGGCACTTTTGGCTGCCCTACTTGTTAGTTTTTGAATTTCAGAATTCTTTGATGTTACATGCAAGCCCTCTTCCCACCAAAGGTGTAATACTCTAACTATATCACTTTCTTTAAGAACTCTGATGTACTCTCTTCAAAAAGTAACTCTTATTTAATGCTTCTCTTCAAGTGCATTCAGAAATGGCTGAGTCAGAACACCTGACTTTTAACCCAGGTACATGTTTGAGACAGGCAGACTTCATGCAAAGTCTAAGGCTAGAAACCTCACACTATCCTAGAGTACCAAAGTTCATCATCACTAAAATATACTATTAATGACAACCATGTCAAACACCCTGAACACTTCTTAAAATTATTCTGCCTCCCCATTTAAAAACATTTAAATTTTAGTGTATATATTTCCTGCATAAGTAAGTGTGTAGCCAACAAAGAATAAGATGTTTAACAGAATGAACTTCAAGGCTAGTAATGCAAATTAGCCTATCAGCAGAATCAATGTGTAAACAGCATACCAATCAATCACACAGAACATTACTACAAGAGTCTGCCTTCCATTTATCTAAAAGATTTCTGAATTGAAGCCTGAATTATTGATTTGCTGTGAGAAAATGAAATATTAGAGATACTCACTTTTACCAAACGTATTCCTCTTAGCTCTTCACATACAGGCTTTTCTTCATTCTCCTTCAAGCCTTCTAATTCAAACAAGGTATTGTAATTTTCCAGCATTTTTGTCATTATCTTGTTGCAGATCTCTTGTTCCTTTATCCCTTCAAATCCAGAGGGCACGCTAGAATTGGAGAGATGACAAAGCAGAGTGTTACAGGGACTCAACATGCAAAAGGTCCTGCAGAGGGTCTCTGTAACATTTCATTTGTGGATACAGACTGCATAGCAGGCACAGGAAGTTTTGGCTTGGAAAGGAGGACTGTGCCTATGTTGGTAACAACTATCAGAGTTTGTCTGCAGCTTTTCTTATCGATATTAAATACCAGACCTGTTGGCCAAACTACCCTCTCTACAGAATCCAGGTAGGGATAAAATTGAGACAGAGGTGCCACCAACTCTGCTCTAAGTTAGGTTTCACCACCCACAGACAGCTCAGGCATTTAGATGCTCTGAACCGTTAATTCAAGAGTTAGATTCCTCCAAAACCTGGTTCGTGATAACCTTAAAGGTACACAAGAAGGATAAGTGAAAAAATTAAGAAATCCCAGATGCTAAGCAAAACACTGGAAGTTAAACAAGGTCTTTGCCTTCAGATGACCTAATGCTGTACACCAGATTTTTCAATCTAACTTTTCAGTTACCATTTATTTTGAAAGTAACATCATAACTCAAAGGGCTTTCTAAAACATGGAGATGGAGTCTGCCTTTTGCAGAAGAGCCTAAAAGATTAACACAGGAAGTGTTAAGTCCATTTTCTGTGAGAATAACCAACTACTTGGCTGCTGAAGAAGCAGCTTCTTTTTCTTTTGAAACAGGCCCTTTTGCAGCTTACACAGACCTTAAAGGCACACAGAAAAGGGAAGATACCGTACATATCTGCATCTTTCCTTATGTATTTCACACAACTCTCCCATGCAGCAAAAAATTCATGTCACTCACAACAGAGCTAATAATTCATTGAAGCATCTAGTGATGATCTGCCAGAATGTAAGCTTTCTGCACACTTTACTGGAAAATTTTTTTGTCCCCAAACTGACTTAAATTCCGTTTTAATGCAAAAATACAATCTCTGAAAAATCTTCTTCTGCAATCATTCAGTGTTTCCTATTGAAGTCAAAATCAAAAAAAAGTTTCAATCACCTTTTGGTTTGTTGGAAGACAAGTGGTTATGTGAGAAGAAAACACAACCCAAACCCCCAAAAGCAAAAAAAAATTTCCCCTGAGCTATTTTACAGGGATGTAACTTGAAAGTAAACAATTGCTTACTGCAAAGAGTAAATAAAAATTTAGAAATAACTACCAACCCTAAAACTGTAACTGTAGTTTATTGGGGCCAGATGTGCATTTCAACAAGAAGGCTCTGAAAGCTGATGCTCCCAGAAATTTGTCATTGAAAAGTGCCTTTTTGTAGGGGCTATTGATCCTTCTCAATGCTTTATTCTCTGCCATACATCTTTGTGTCAACAGGGAGAGTAACCCACTGCACAGAACACATCTTTGTAAACTCCAGAAGAGAGTCTTTACTGCTATCATTTCAACATTTAATACATGCTAGAGTAGCAGAACCTGAATTTTAAAGGATTGAACTATTTTACACTGTAGAATATTGGCAGCTGTAAAAATGTGTCAGTCTCATCTGATTGATTTCATTAGTGTGGAAGCTGGCCTCAAACTAAATCAGGAACAAATGGGACCACTTCTATTGATGGATGTGCATGTACACTCAGGCCAATTTACTTTGAAGACTGTCACATATTCACTAAAACTTAGTAACTGGCCTGAAGGATGTGTATGTATGCAGTGGGTCCATGCAATTATCCTGATCGAAGGAAACCCCTCTTGCCATGCTAAATTATGTGCCCCAGTGTTGGTGTGCTGCAAAGCCTGCTTGCTTGCTAGCTCAGGCAAATCCTGACTATTACTTTCCTGATTTGTTTCTCCAAAACAGAGTACAACTTAAATAATGGCATCCCTATGAATCTCATTCCCAGGGAAAGGACTGAAAATGTAATAGAGCACATGCAAGTCAAAATAAAGACTCCAGATAGCAGAATTTTCACCTAAACCACATCGGCTGGAAACTACAGTTCCCTACTGGCAACAGCTAACACCAAAAAACTCTACCTGGTTGAAAAACAGTCCAGTCTATAAAGTTTCCACAAAGCACAAAAGCAGTATTTAATTTCTGCTCAATTCCATGGCTTTCTTGCCCTCCCTTCCCCACACTACCTTGTCAGTTAAAATTTATTAAATCAACCCTGTGAAAAATCCAACATCCTATAACTCTGTATGAGTGGGGTGAGATACATATGCAAAACACAAGGCTAAAGCTCATGGCTTCAGTCTTTTTTAAAACCTCTCTCTAAGTGTAACTAAGCAAAGGACCATGAATTGATTTATTTTAATGGAAATTTAAAATATTTTATTCATTGCCACCTCTCTGCCACTTAAACAGGCATATCTAACAAAGTTTCTAAAACATTTCTCCTATAATTGCTATTATTAGACCTCAATCACGATAAGGACTATTACACTCTTTGAGCTCTCCATGGTGACATTTTCCTTTCAACAAATACATGCTGAGCTGAAGATAAGTTTATATTATGAGCATACACCACCCTGCCTATTTATACAAAGTAAACCCCATCTGCTGCCACACTGCATGATCTACCAGTTTGACCAGACTTTTCTGAAAATATGTGTAAAAAAAATAGTATTTTACTTCAGCTCTTCTCATTCTGAAAAGTCACGACATCTACAAATGTCACTTCAACTAACTAGAAAAACCCAGATCTGTGAGAAAACATTCTCTCACACTTCTACTTTCCTGATGCACACCCTACTCCTTCGATATTTTTCATGATCGTTTGTAAAGATCTTGTTAAAACATCGCAATATAAAACTATTCATAGTCTTGGTTCCCTTATGTCTATTCTCATGTTAATTAAATTGGCATTACAACTGCGCTGCTTTGAGAGTTAGACACACGATTTACTTGAGTTACAAAATCCTCAACAGAAGGACTTCATCCCCTTACAGCCACATACGTACAAATTACTTCAGTAGCAGCACCAGAAGCATCAGTTTCACTACCACAAACACCAGAAGGGTGGCATAAACCTGCAATTTCTATGGTTATTTCTAGAAGAAAAAGTGTTGATAAGTACTGATCTATCTTAGCGATTTGAGCTGGAAAACTCCCACTGAAGTTATCACAGTGGCTTGCAAAGTCATTAACAGACGCATAGGCAGAGCAGGAGCAAATTCTCTAGTGTCCCCTCCCTTAGATTCTTTGGAGACCTGCCCTTCCCAGAGAGATGCCCTGAATGATCTGTGTGCAAAGCACAGCATGTCCACATTAAGTATTTGGAAAAAACGTGCCTTGTCTATATGAGGCACCAGCATTAACAGTATCTGACACAGTTAAGAAGGGTCAAGGGCAAAGGTGCAGCAGTACAAGTTTTGCAGGGTATTAAAAACTGAAATTATTGGTGAAGTCATTTTAAAGCAGAAAAAACAGTAGCTCTCAAAGTTAAAACATTAGTTGGTAATCGGATCAGGCTGTCAGGTCTTCATTTCAAAATCTGATACCCAGCAGCAATTCACACTTCTGCACTATGTCCTACAAGCATGGCTAGCCCACCCAGTGCAGCTCCATGCAGCTCCTGTCCATGCAGACACCACACCCACATGTTCTTTGGCTTTTCTAGACTGAGTCCACGTCTCCTTCCACAGGGATGCTCAGGAAAGCTTGTCTCAAAGGGTTAAACCACAGCAAGGCGCTTTTACTCAGAAGTAAAGTGACCTGAGGTCAGATTAACTCACAATGAAAGAATTCCTTACATCTCAGGCATTTAGTTAAATGAATTTACCTCAGAGTGTCTGTAAACAAGCTGTAAGGGGCTGAATGCAGAGTGGGCTTTCCAGTGAACCTCCAGACTCTACTGAGAGCAGTGCAGTGACACACACAAAATGACTGCATGTGGCACAGGACAGGCATCACTACAAGGCTCTGTCACCATCCACCACACCTGGGAAACCTGCTTCAAGCAGCCAGGAGGATCTGGGAAGTAGTCATCTGTCTATAATGAGCTGAAGTGAGATCACTGAATTGATTTCCCCAGGCAGCAACTGCTGACAGTTCCCTGTCACAACTGAGAACAGAGATTTCCATGTGAAAGGGTCACCTCATTACGAATTCCCAAGAGTGTTTGACCCCACCTTGTCCGAGATGAAGGATGCATGCTACCATTTCCCCAACTGGCTTTGCAGAAGCAGCTTGCATGGAATGACAGCACTGTAATCCTAATTTACAATCAGAGGGCTATATGCTCTATAAACTACTTTTGCTGCTTGTACAGTACCTTTTGTAGAGAAGCAGCACAAAGTCACCTTACCATTCTCTCAAGGAATCCTGCCAGAAATGAAGGGACTCAAAGGACAGGAAACACTGCATGGTTTTTTGTTTCTCCAGCCCCAGCAAAACATTTTCATCAGTACCTCAGATGCCCATGAGTCCCTTAACAAGCACAACTGGAGATTCTGAGAGCCGAGTTGCAGTAATTTACAGAGGTTACAACATGAGGCAGTCTGTTCTGTGCCTCTACGTGGACTTTCCTGTGTCTGCAACAGATGCGACCTCATGGTCATAACTCGTCCACTTCAGCTGGTGAAAGGGATTTGTCCTAACATACCAGTCCACAAACTGGTGCAGCTGAAAACAGCCACCTATTCATGTCTGCAGACTCTGCTGCAAGATCACAGTCTAATAAATAGCTAAAGATACAGCAACACACTTGAGACAGGTGCTCATCTCAGTCTGTGTGACGCATTTATGTGCTCTGCATCATTTGCAGGCTTGCATCTCACCAATCTGGGTGAAATGCAATGGCAGATACAACTACTGAGATTTTGCAGAAGTGTTTTAGCTCCTGCAATACTGGAGAATCCTTGGGAGTCAACTCTGGGGCATGTACCCGCCTGGCTGTTAAAATCTTTTCCAGATTATTTTCTCTAGGATCAGATTTATTAGCCTAAGTCAACTCAGTAATTCTGCTCTATCAGCATTGCTTGCAAAATAATAAGTAATCAATAAAAAGTAATAGTACTAATAAATAATAAAACAATAGCACATAATGAATGACAATAATTAATAATAAAATGTAAAATACAGGCAACACAGGTAACACAAAGCAGTTAGAGTGATGCTGCCACAAAGGCTTTACTGACTGGCTTCATTTATATGCAAAATCTTTTGCTTCACCAAAAGCTCCATTTTTCATCACAAAATTACAGTGACAGTAGGCATCTTAGAGAGTGAAACCTACATAAAGGGGGACAAAGGGCAGTCCATAGCCTAACATCCCCTTACAAAGTACATTGCTCTCATCTCCAAATATTTCAAAGCGAGGCTCTTCAAAAACACTCCTTGTGATTGTATTTGAGCTGTATTGCTGAACTCAAATATTCATGAGTATTTAATATGATTAAGGATGAGAACATTTATAGCCTTGCTATATTACGCTTGATGTTTCAAACTGTCATTATAGGCTTCAGCATACTGAATACATATGAAGAACTCCTTTACAATGCTGGAAAATGCAGTATTTAAAATCTATATGAACCCTGTAAGAAAGGTTACAGCTGCATGCTCCAATTTGCAATAATTAATGTTTAAACAACAACATTCAGTACTCAGTTTGCCTCTGATCCTGGATGCACATTTGAAGACTGATACAGGATTGGGGCTGCACTGCCTGAAAACAAAGCCCATCTACATAATGTTTCAAAGGCCAACATTACTCACTAAGGAGTATTAATTAAAACTGCTTTCACTTCAGTTTCATATACCCAATCCATGCAGGCTCCAAGACTGCTAGAAACCAAGGTAAGACATCCATGCATAACTTCAGATTTTCATTCTTTCAAGTTCAGCATCTCTGAAAAACCTACAGCTACCCTACAATCTGCCATTTTCTCCATGCACTTTTCTTGTTACCCTTCATGTAATTCCTGTTATGTCATCATGATACATAAATAACTGCATCTAACTCCAGCATTTTAACTGGACACCTGCATTTGCCTGCCACTTTTGAGGGGACGAAGCAATCCCTCACAACACACTTAATCTCTGTTGTAATGAAACATAACCAAGTTGAATGATGGAGGCCACACACAGAGATCATTGTTTGGGAGAGAGCTGCAAAAAATGGGTGCAAATGGATCCTCTGATTACTCTGTTAGACCTCATGTCTTACCATGCCAACCAAAGGACAGGACAGCAGCTCCTCGAGAACAGAGAGGAGGAGAGAAAACCCACCTGGTCCTCTCCTTTTCAGCACAAGCTGTTAGAGCCAAGCAGAGCCCACACAGCAGGCCTTACCTAGGGCTATGTCTCCCAAGGAGCTGAAATTCAGGCCAATGGACAATAACTTCCTCCAAGAGCAACCACGCTGCAAATGTTAATACTCTACACAGATTAGCCCAGTGACAGAAAAGACAACTATTTTTGTTCCTTCGTGCTCACTGTTCCTCCAGGGCTGTATTTTTGCTATCTATCACAATAAATCTGAACAATCCAAGCTGGGAGAAAACAGTGAACCAAATCTCAAATCTTTCTCTGAGCTTCTTGACCTTGCCCTTTACATGTTCTTATATCTTACATCACACTTCATCACAAGGAATGCAAATAGCCATTTTTTCCCTTCTATTCATTAAAAATACAGAAAATACAAGATAATCTTCCTTAGAAAAGCACCAGTGCAGTTTGTCAAACGGCAAGTAAGGAAGCAGGGAAAGTACTGGATAAGATAAAAGCAGTAAGGGTTGAAAGTTTAAGAGATGGGATACATTACAGAGGATATGACATAGAAAAACCGAATGAGATTAAGAGAATTAAAATGAAGCCTAAATATCTGGAAAGTGGCCAAGCAGCATGATTTATTCAACTGTTAAACAACTTGGTTATGGAGTAGGAGATACTATGCTTAAGTAGCTAAATTGTCACTAAAAATACCTTGCCAAAAGAAGTCCTTCACTATCAGCAGATGGGCTTTATCTTCTCTGACATTGTGCATTAACTACACAGACTCTGACATTAATTTTAGACATGAGTGTGAATTTCTGACAGAAAAATCTCAGTTCTCCCTGCTTCAGCAGTGTAATTGCTGACAAGGTGGATGCTGAGCCTTCTTTCCTTGTTGTGGAGAAACCCCCCCATGCACTACTCTGAACAAATAACGCAAAGCGAGAGGAGCGTTCGCTCCAGCCTCCTGCCAATATTTAATTTCTGCAGCTTCTCCATGAGCTGTCTGCAGACAGCAGAGAGACACAGCCCTTGCCAAGCAGGCTTCAGGCAGCCTTACTCTGTAGCTCTGAAATGTGTTCTGAGGATCTCCTTCTGGATGCTTGGCCAACCAACTGGTTAAGCCCAATACCTAAAAAAAGTGCTGCAAGTTCTCTCCTCCCCCTATCAAATCTTTGTTGGTACAGATGGTCACAGTTCCAACAATATACGACTGCATCCATTAACATGGGAGAAAAGGGTATTTGAACTGTTACTCACAATCTTTGTGTCTGGACCACAAGACTGAACTACCTTGAAAAGATCAAGGTTTGATGAAACACATAGCTGAATTACCAGATGGTGAAACTTAGTTCAAATAAAAATCTACATCCCTAATTCTAACCTACTTGGGTCTTTAAAAAACACATTAGCCATGTGGTAAGTGTCAAGCCTTGCTTTCAATGCCTCTTTTGCCACATGAGCATTTATTTCAATATGTCACATCTGCTAGGCTGGTTGTACTCACATGCAGACTCATGAGCCTTTGGTTTTTCACCTCCAGTGAACTCTGCCTTCCTCAGACTTCTGCAATGGAATGAAGTGTTTCCATATCTGTACCTTACAAAAACTCACATCTTTTCCATGCTGTCTTAGGAGCAGAGCTCAACTTGTTGTGGCAAGTTGTTGTGGCAACAACTACAGAGCTTATAAAACATACACTTTGGTTTAATATTAAGAACCCCATTTGCAATTCTGAACTGCAATTCTCTGCATTCTACACCAAAAAATATACACAGTTAATTTTTAAACGCTCCTGAAAAAAGTGATGAGTAAATTAAAAATTATTCTAATAGCCACTTGGGAGCTTGAGTCATACAGACTTAGCCATTGAATTCAAATTCTTCTAATTACTTTGTTTGTTCTGAACTCTGCTAATACATTTGGACAGGAATTCCCAAACTACCCATATGAATGCAAGTTTAAAAAACTGTTTTGCTTTTCTTAGTCAGAAATTCGCAGTATTGTGCTTCCAGTAATTCTCATATTCATGCATTCCCATGCATACTACTGTCTTTTGAGCATTTTTTGTTTTAGAGAGGAAAACAATCCTTTTAAAAATATACCTTATCTTTTTGTACTAACACAGCAAATGCTTTAATCCTGAAATGCACCTTCATCATCCACCAGCAACATCCTAAGACAAGGCAGCCATGTAGTCACTTTTAGTTAAAGTGTCTCATTCCTGTACGTTCTTTCCCTATCTAATGGAAAAAAAATATGCTCCTTAGAAAGACAGCAGGCAACATCTAGCCTAGGTATGTGCAACTGTCTCAGTATATTACAGGAACCTAATGGCTGTTTTCTCTCTTTAAAGAAATTTACTTCTTTCTGAGAGGAAGCTCAGGGGGATAGATTAAATTAATTGCTTCATGAGACTAAGTTTTACTAGACAACTCAATATTAGTCCAGAGCAATATTTTACAAATACAAATGCAACATTGATACAAGGAACTCACTTGTCTCTCCTTGGTGATATTACATATCATGCAAGACTGATGACTGAACTAAACTGCTTAGGTGTCTCCCATGTCCAAGATCTTGATGCCAGCCAGTGGGTTCATTGCAGAGGTGAAGGTGCTAACGCTGCACTGCATCACTGCAGTGACCCAACAGAAACCTTCCCACTCAAGAGTGTTCTTCCACCTGGAAATAACTGTTCTGGCTACTGCTGCAAGCTCCACCAGCACGTAAAACACGTCTTCAGCACAAGCATCCAGGAATAGCACCCAGTGAAAGAACCCAGTAAAACTATCAAGTCCAGTAAGGAGTTTTAAGAGACCAGTGGGTCCCCACAAGCTCCAGAGCACTTTCTCAATACACTAGAAGGACAGAGGACCCAGAATCATCAGCATCTGAAGGCAGACACCAAATCACAAGGCTAAACATGCAGACATTATGCGGTGTCCATGTCTAGCAACTATATAGCAGCTGGGTGCTGCATTGGAGTCCTTTTCCACCAAGGATCCTTTGTCAAAGCCTTCTGGAGAAAAGCACTCATATTAACTGACAGCAAAGGAAGAAACCTGTATGAGCATAAGCCACCTTGCACTGACACAGTCTGAAAGCCTTTCACTGTTATGCCTCTGCTCTGCTACCAAAGCAGTGATACAAAACTGATCAACAGTTTAGCAAACAGCAAGAGGAGATGGGAGAGCAACTCCACTTCCATTGTCTCAAAAATAGCTTTAGAACTGAAGTTTAACACAGACCCCCAGTCACTGCCTCCATCTGATCACGCTGACAAATTAAGACTTCTGACGTCTACATTTCTGGCCACCTGCCAACAAACAGGGAAAAGTAAAAAGCCCAACTTACTGAAAGCAGTTTGGTCCAAATACAGTGGCAAGATTGCAAAGATTCATCCTGTTCTCTACGTGATGCTCAGCAACCTTTATCAGGAACTGGCACAGGTACTTCAGCAGGCAGTAATGAGCATCAGGCAGCTCTTTAAGGAGTTCTTTCAAGTAACTTTCCTTCTGCATGTCATTTCTAGAGTCTAGAAAAAAGAGAAGAAAAAACGTATGTATATGGTTTTCTTCATTGCTGCCAACTTAATTACATGGGTGAGCAAGCAGTGGGAGCTAAAATTCACTCCTGCTTCTGCTCAGAGACACACAGCTCCTCAGTTTTCCTCAGGGAATGCATGAGGCTCATGAGGCTCATGCTGGCCAGCAAGGGCACCATTTCATTCTTACCTTTATGCTGTAACCTTTTTCCTGAGCAGATTGAGCAGTTACTAACAGTCAGCTAAGAGCTTTAGAGCATGTTTATCCCCACCTGGCACAGCTAAATCTGCTTTAACTCCCTCTCTACCAGATCCTCAGATTCCATGCTCCTTCTGGATGTCATCCCTACTTCCCAAACCCTTCTCATACTACTAGTTTCCCTTCCCATGAAAACCTTCAAAAATAAGAAAGCAAGAATGGTAAAACAAAGAGTCTCCTGAAATGCACCGCATTATAACAGCACTACACTACCTTCTGTGGGGGACAATTCTGCTACATATTCAGGAAGGAGTCTTCCTTATGGCACACAGACTGTTACGGGCACTGCCACAAGTCACAATGTGGCCTCATGTTAGAGAGTAGCCTTGTTATACTGTACAGTCTTCTAGAATTTAGGTATGGATAAAAGTTTTCCATATTGAACTGAGTCACATCCAAGTATTAAAGTAAAAACTGCATGAACTTCACAGATGTTGTGTTTGTACAGACCCAGGTGGTGAACACAAGCTTGGTCTCACACACAGCTTGTGTCCTGCTGCTGGAATTGAACTCACGTGCAAAAATTTTTTGCTCCCCTCCTCCATCCCAAAAACACCTTCCAAAAAGTGATTTGTACCCACCAAAATCTTGGTGGGTACAAATTACGCGTCAATAAAAGCAAAGTTTTCAAAACAAGTCAGTATTGCTTTCCCTTTATACCAAAACAGGATGGGTTAGTCCTTGCAAATATTAATTTCTACTCTCCACGAAAGTGAAACGTTACTGAAACTTTCACATATGCATGAAAACCCCAAGGACCCTGCAACATCCTTTCCAGACAGACGACCTCATGCCCTGAAGGTTTTCCGCACCGATCTAATTATAAGCAGTGTCCACTAGCATGAGGCCATCTGTGCATTTCTAGTAGTTTTTTCTTTATTTATCAGCCTTATGGGTTGCTGGTGCTGCTCTGCTGTATGCCCTGCTACCAGCAGGCAGAGAAGACTGGCAGGAAAACATCCCACAGCTTGTGCTGCAAGAAAAAAAGAACATTTTACATTTGCTCCTTTTTTAGAGAGGAAAAAAAGGAGGAGAAAAATCTTTGAATACCGTTCAACGTATGTATAAACACTTCAGAAGTCTCATCTTTGTTTTACCCTTCATTTCCCAGAGATATTCCAGGGCTGGGCTGAACAGTTTCAGGAGCAGAGTGCTTTGAAAAGTGGTTAGCCCTGAAAATTAGCAGTCTGTATAAAAATATGAAAGTGACTCCTGAGAACTCAGCCGCTGGGTTGCAATATTATTTCTGTTTTACAATCAGACATTTTTTGTGGCTAATAAACAGGATTTATCCTGGAAATAGTTTTGCAAACAAATGAGGGGTTCTTTTACACTTATTTGCAACTTCATATAGCTGAAACTTGAGGGACTTCATCTACTTCCAGGCTTAGGATTCCTGCCTTACCTGACATGCCTAATACTGTACATGGCAAGAAAGCCTTTTTAAGTTTTATATGCATGGTGAATACACTTTTATGTGTCTGTTTTGGTACCACAAACTTAGTATGAATTCTTTCATCGCAGCAGACCAAAGTTTAAAACATCAGTCAAATTATAGGACCAAACATTTTAACCAACTGATTAACTATATCCTTTTCTTCTACAGATAAGAAATTAGCTCCTTCAGAAAAGTCAAGTATCAAATATGCATGAAGTAGATGAGAAAAAAAAATCTTATTTGCTTGCTTATCATAACCTTTTTTACAGTTATAGAGAGGAAAAAACAATCATGACTTTGCTGCTAGCAATCAGCTTGGCAACAGCAAGAAATCTGATCCATTATTACAGTAAAATTTCAGGAGGCTTCTGAAGTGTGTATTAAATGGAACAACAATAAGGAATTTCAGTGCATTTGTATTTGCACTGATCAAAGTGGACTGTATGGTCTCTGACTTGATTATTAATTATCTTTTTATGAAATTAAAAAAAAATCCAAAACACAACTAATTTCCATGTAGCCAAAACATTAAAATTCACCTCCTAACATACTTTTCTTTAGATAACAAAGCAACTAGCACAGTGTTTTCTACTGCAAATTGCTTGCAGTTATGATAAGGAAAGCCAAAGCCATCCCTCAGTAAAAATGTACCTCTTCAATCACCATCACCCCGTCATCTAATTAGGGAATGCCCTTGATAGCTAATTGCCTCTCTGAGTCTCCCACTGGGACTTTAGACTGATGGGTACTTTTTCATTTACTGGAGGAATTTCCATCCCTTCCAAACTAGAAAGATGCTAATAACCACCACAAAACATTTTGAACACAGGTTTCCATTCTGACAACAAACAAAGCTATTGGGCCTGTGGCCTTAGTAGTATTTTCTGGGTAGGATGTCCCTATTCATTAACCATGATGTTTTATGGGGTACGAATCAACATCAAAAATGTTATTGCTGGGCACAGCCAAACCTTTGTTCATTTCTGTACTTTCAAGAACAGAGGCAGATACCACATCACAAGATCATGAGAAATTACCCTAATTGAAGGACGTAGAGACACTGAATACATGAGACAGCAAACCCTTTAGTGAGCCATCAAATTCCTTCTCTCTCCTTGTGAAATCTAAGAAAGAAAATAGGGCTTTGCTCTCTCTCCTCCTTCTCCAGTGAAAAGACCTTGTCTTTCAGGAACAGGGAACTCAAGTCTTTCTTCCAAAATAATCCAAAAATCAAAAGTAATTTGTTGATTCTTCTGTGACCTTTCATGGATTTCAGCTTTATTTTTAAAAATTCCTTTTATAATTTGTGGTGAATATCAACAGTGACATGCATACACAGTATTCCATGCACTTCATACAGTTTTCAGGACAAGTCTTCTACTGCTATCCTGTGACTGTATTTCTTCAAATATAGTAACTTTTCAACTTATTAGAGAGCAAAAACAGTCTTGAGTCATAACAACAATCCCTTCTTTGGAGCATCCCTGCTGCTTTTCAGTTTGTTTCAAAGTCAGTCACTAAGGTTTACTAAGCTGGTAGTGACTACCAGAAAAACATCAGAGCACCAGAGTGGTTTATGCTATTCATGACTTTCAAGCATAACATATCCAGTTCTTTTGAAAATTTTGCATAGGGAAAAGGAGGAAAGTAAGAATGAAGGCTAAGAGGAAGACGTTCTCAATGCAGATAAACACATGCAACGCTTTTATTTTGGGAGCCTTCCAAAATCCATGTGCAATAGACAGCATCTCAGCCAAGGCCTGCAAGAGAAGCCTAGCTAGATGTGCAGTCAGGAAGGGCTCGAAACCAAGAATGAAATAGAGGGGATTGGGCTGAGGAAAGGAACAAAACCAGAAGCCTCAGGCCATGTCTAGGCTCAGCAGCCAGGGGACACAAAATACAGAGGACCAAGGAAGCCAGCAAGGGCAGTTGGCCCCTCAAAGCTGAACTAGGGACCCATTACTGAGGAATGAGTCAAGGAGACAAGTGAAAAGGACAGGCAGTCTCTCCAAAAATGTTCATTAACTACAAACAGGAGTCTCAACAGTGTAGGAGGTACAGACACATTTGTGAGGGTGTTTTCAGTCTCATTTAATTTCAGCATACACCCACAGCTCACAACAAGAGGGACATATTTTCCAATAGTTCATGCTATTTCTGAACGTATTGAGTGTCTCTGACACACTAGAGACACAATCTAATTCCCCAATTCATCCCTGTTCATGTTACTCCTTCATGCTGCCTGAACTTCACTGAAGATATGGAATTCCTGCAAACAGGTGTGCAGAATTGTTTTGCCCAAGTCTCAAATGGTCTGACCCCAAACAACTCCACTCCAGGAGCACTGAAGCCCCATTACCACAGTGCCCTAGCCAATTATCTGGGCTGTGAGGTGAGGAAGAGAGGCTACTGCTCAGTGTCATGCTACCACTGCATAGCTTCCAGCTGCCTTGCATGCTGTCAGGCTGGAGGGCAGACAGAAAAGCTTGCATCTGTCAGCAGCTCTCAATGTGCCCTGGGAAGCTGATCTTTGGCACAGAGGCAGCAGGTTGTACACTGCAATACCACAGCACCCACCGGGCTGCAGAAAGAATTAAAGCATTTCTTTCCACCTCTGCAATCTATGGGAAGTGGGACTTCAGTCTCTCTCTGCCAAGAAACAATCTGCCTCAGACACCATCCTTCAGACATGATCCTGCCCCAGAGGGAAAAAAAATTATGCCTTGTTGCCGTCAGGAGCAGAAATGTTGTAAACCCTCCTCATAAGAAGGCTGTCATCACAATCCAGCTTGAGACACCTCACTCTATCATTGTGGCACTTTGCAGCGCTGTATTTATCCTTCATTCCAACATACTGGAGGAAGAGCACACTTCTTTTGCAACTCTGGTGAGTGTCATCTGCATAAAAATCCAGTTCCAAGAGTTTTTACTGCACAACGAATGTCATCATCATACGGAAAACAGAAGTTACTTCTCTAGCTTGGAAATAGCTCTGGTAACACTTAAATGACAATAAAAGCCAAAGGAAAAGGTTAACATCATGTCACAAGAGCCTGGAGAATCACAGATATCTAATGAATCAGACTGGGTGCACTACTGCAGTTACCATGGTTAAAAGGTCAGCTCTCATCTATTCATTTTCACAGTCATTGTTCAGATTGAAATCTGACCTCTAAAATCCTCCAACACAAGCTGTATTTTTGGTTCTGCTTGTTCATGTAACTCAAACAGCTGCTGGCTACTAAGTGTTCTGTAAACTGACATGTTGATCTGGAAGGGAGCTGCTCTTTCTCTCCCACTGCCTACCACCCCTCTCCCTGAAAAAGGCAAGGCTGTTCACAGGCACCAGACAAAACCATCACAGGCTGTGAGCAGAACGAGGTGTGTGAAACAGAACTCACATCTTGCTGCTGTCCACTGAAAAAATATAAATTCTATTGAATGAGCAATGTCAAGAAGCCAGAGTGACAAAAGAGCATTAAACTTAATTAGACTGAGTAAGAAAGGAAGACAGAGTCCATACTTCATTGCACCTCCAGTGGCGGAGGTGCAGCAAACAACAACAAAGAAATTTACAGTACAGTAAATTACAGTACAGTAGTACTTTGTCTTGATGAAAGCAAGCGACCTGTGAAAGGGGTAAGAGCTGTGCGTACAGTTCCTAGTATGTACAGATGTCTTAAGAGTCAGTGATCACGATATAGAAGATAAGGAATGAAAAGCCAGAGGGAAGAAACAAGCTCAGGCAGGGACTGCTTTATGGGAGCTGCTAATTTCTGGCTGAGGTTTCTCAAAGTACAGCCCACTTCGCACGAGTGGGCACAGCTCTGCTCTGCAGTGAAGCCTCAGCCACAAAAGAGATTGTGATGGACATTTTTTACCCCAGAACTCCCCATAAGGAGCCTTTATTTGTCAGGCACTGTGAGGAGATTGGCCAACACCAAGGTCACTATCAGTGTGTCCCTGGCCTGCGCTTGCAACACACATCTCCGATCAACATCATTTACAGAGGGAGGCCCTTCCCAGCTCCCACTGCCACTGTCCTTCTCCAAGGGCACAAAGAGAATGCCTGGACACACCACAATACACTACATGATGTTTTATGGAACAGTGTAGTCTTGGCATTACGCTGAATATTTATATAAACAAGAGTACTTCAGGATTTGAGGGCAGCATGCTGAGCTCTGTTTCACACAACACTGCACAGGCTGCAGACGGCAATGCCAAACCAGCTGTGTGGACTTCCTGAACACCAACAGGACAGCTTCTCTCCTTCATAATAGGGCAGATTATTTCTCTTTGATTTGGTAACAAATTTGATAGCTGGAATTGAAAAAGGTTACAGCTACACGTAAAATTTGTAATTTTCAGTCCAGCTATTTTTAACTAAAGGAATCACTCTCTAACCATTTTTATAGTAAGTAAAGTAACTATGTTCTTCTCAGGCCAAGATCTCAGCTAGCTTAAAAAATGCTGATAACAATCCCTAAAAATACACCAAAAGAAATCTAACATAATCCTAAAAAAACATTTCCCATGCAAAGCTTCAGCAGGAGGGAATACAGAGGTTGTGACAGAGCTTGTATTTGCCTTCACTGTAGACATGTTGCAAAGTGGCTCCAGATCCAGAGTTATTTTTTAATAACCTGTTGACTCAGAAACAGTTTGACCTACTCTCTTCACAGTTTACAAAACGAACACCCAGGCACGCACTCTCCTGGTACCATTTTGCAACCAATACCCTTGCACATACTTTGATAAGTGAACAGATAACTCCTGCAATCCTGCACAGTTGGTTGATCATTTAACTGCAAGCAAATGCCCACCTACCACTTAAGCTAATCGGAACACGATGAAAATCATCGTGCCTTTCATAACTACTTGTTTATGCTGTATTTTCTAGGGCGTATTTTCTAGAAAAACCCTCCAAGTTTTCTTCAAACTTTACAAAAGCCTTCTCCTTGCCACAACAGCCGACTTGCATTTTTCAAATAAGATCTTTTTTTCCCCCTAATCAAAATTATAATGGCGCTAAGCTTAATCTTATTGTGAAATACAGGCAAACTTAGCTATGAAGACACATCACAGTTGGATGGATTTTTGCAGAACTGGGTTCATAAGTTACACCAGTAACTTTATTTGGAAACAAGAAAGTTTGGTGAGTAAATCTGCTAGGTAATGATATCCATCTCATTTCCCTAGAAAGTACTTGGGGGATTTTGCCTTTCCTGTGGGAGGCAGAGCAAATTAACATTCCCACAAACAGCACTCTTCACAAAGGACATCAGTAGTTCCTGGTACAATACACCAATATGACCTTTGTGGGAGCAGAGATATGGAACAGCAAAGGTGTGACTTATTTATTTATTATTAATTTACACTTAAGCTGTGATTTATGAGAAAGAACATAATTAAATACAGCTCATGAGTCAGACCTGGTGAAATCTAAAAAGTCCCCAAAGAAAGCACAGCAATGACCAGAAAAAAAAAGGGACTTTCTAAAACAATAGCACCTTCCTACACAGCTCTTCCTGAACCCTATCCTTGTGCCCCAGACAACTTCACTAAATAAGGAAGGTATTTTACACAGTCCACATACAACCTACAGCTGAAATGTCTGCACTCAAGGTAAAGAACAAAGCTCTTCTCCAGTGCACCATCAACACACTCTACAGCTCAAAAAAACAAAAGAAATAAAGAAAACACACGGCACTATTCTCATTCCTCTCGGAAATGACTAAACCTCCTCTCCACTGAAGGCAAGAAAAGTGGAAGGTAGACCTCAAGGCAAGAATGTGAGAACTTTGCACCATTTTCCACTAGGGATGCATGTCAGAGAGCATGTTTCTACTCTGCATTCTCCAGTAACTTTACCAACTTACCTTGCAACTTCTTAAGAAAACATAAAGAAGAAGTGTTGACTGCCTGCAGCAAGAGAGATGAACTGTCAGTGACCCACACGGTCAAGGAACAGGGCCAACCATCACTTATTCCACCTACCACCACCAGAGATTGTCAGATACAGATGAATTAGACTGAAACTTGCGTAACTCTCTTTAAAATGATTTCTCAACTTTCCACAGCAGAAGTGGTATTCCTTCCTGATGTTGATCCACCACTTGAAGATGGATGAGGGGGCATAAATAAAAGAAAAAAAGAAATCTTCCAGGTTGTGTACTATGACAGGGAATAAAACAATAAGTCTGCTGTTACTTGTAAACTGGTTCTTTTTTTTGATGGACAATCACATTACTTACTATGAAGCAGAAACTTTGATAGTGTATGCTTTTGGCCCAATCTGACAAGCAGATGAAGTTCTCATTTCTCAAGAGTCTATTACAATGAAACTGCCAGAAACCACCCTACCAAACAGAAATAAATCTATCTATTAATCTGTGCAATTATTTTCTACACGCATACCCAAAGTAATCAGATGATCATTTCACTTTTTATTCAACAGATATAACTGGATTAGAAAATCATAAATAGTCCGGACTTTACCAAATACACGAGAAACATTTTTCTGCCTCTTGTAACAGAACTGCCCATCTGAGAGCAGATAAGAGCTGAAGCCAAAGGCAACGAGGAACAAAATAAGTAAACTAAGAAACCAGTTACCAAGAAAGAAAGTGCATTGAAGGACAAAGACTCTACCTCTCACTTACCCTGGTAAAGCTGAATGAACCTGGGATGTAAGGCAGATGTGATAATTCCATCTGGCAACTCTCTCAAAAACAGTTTCAGCAGGCTGGCTGCTGAGTACACATCACCATCTTTAGCGAGTTCCACCTCTTCCCCACGCTCGTACTGCAGACGCAGCTGCTCCACCATTTTCATGCTGCCGTTCACCCTGAAGAGACCTTCTTGTGTTATACCTGTAATTATATCTTGATTTAAGATTGAGCTGAACCACCACATCCCAGTGACATGATGAAACAGGTATTCTAGTTTAAGCAACACACATGTAGTAATACAAATGAGGGCAATTAATACACTACAATATTAAAAAAAATAATACTTTGTCCCCAGAAACTCCCTCTGTCAAGTAGTTAGATTTTGATAAATAACAAATACTAATGACAAGATCTTGAGGCCTGGGATACTATTTTGAGATCCCACAATACTGCAATGCCACTGAGCTGTCTCACATGATGAGAAACCAACTGAGACAAGACATCTACCATTGGTGTATTTCAACAGAAAAGGATCCTACGAAGGACTCCACAAAACAAATCTGTTGTTTTATTTTTGGACGTAGCCAATTACCTTGAGCAGGACTGCCATACTCACACATGTGATTATTTCCAGCTTCAAGTTCCAGGGTAACAGGTACTTAACCAAGACCATCATGTGGCAAAAACATCTAAATATGTGCTGAGTACAGCAGTAACTCCATAGTGAGTTCTGCAACTTTATGATAAGAGGAAATTTCAATGAGCAAATAATGTATCTTGGACAGCACAAAGCCCAAAATATTTCACAATGCAAAAGAAATGGTATCGATCACTACAGGCCAGACACCGCACAGGGAAAGGAGATGTACAATAAAGGAGGCTTCAACAGAGGAAGCCAGACTAATCATACTAAATTAAACAGCACTTTCTAGGCATTTGTTAAGATTCAGAACCTTCTGTGAAGACCGTAAAACTGACCTCTATAAATTATTTTTTTCTCTATAACACTTTCACTGCAAAAATTCTGCCTTTCTAACACTGTGTCTATAGACCCGCTTGTTCTTCCTCAGAAATGCAACACTAAGAGGATCGAAATATATATTGTTTTCATCAGTTCAGACTAGACACCAAGGAACTGCAATCTGACAGAATGCTTCCAGTCCAGGAAATCAATTCTGAGGCAGCAGGGTTTGTAGAGAAAAATAATCTCTTTTATTGGACCAGAAGACAAACTGCTCTTGTAAGGGGAAAAAATGGACAAGCACTCAAACATTTTACTTGACTAATATGAGATACTGCTGGCAGAGTCTGTACTCCTGCATTCACAACAAAACGCATTCTTATGTGACATGCTGTGCTGCCATCTCGAGGGCAGAAAACACCTCATCTCAATAAAGATTTTGCTTTTGCAGCACTAGGTGAGCAAAGGCCACAGCCCTCACACAGATCAAACTTCCTTCCCTCTCTCTCACTCATTTATGGAAATAAAGAGAGGCTAGAACATGCTGAAAACAGTAATTAAAAACTACAAAATACAGCACAGGGAAATTTGGCTTCATCTATAAATTTGTTAATAGGCAGCTTAATGCAAACTTAGTTTAAAGACGTAGCTGCCCAACAGTCAGCTCAGCCTGGGTGTCTGGGCCTTTGTTAAAAATGCCTTCACAGTTAACTTCACCATTAATTTACAAAACAAACCTTACACAGATACGGGACACCCATTTCAACAACTTTCCATATAAGAGGGTATCTTTGAGATCTTGCTTGCATTTTTGAGAAAAAGAATGGCCTTTATCAGGGCCAGATAATCAACTTGGCACTCAGTAGCCCAACTAATCTTGCTGCAGAGTCGAAAACTTGGCTTCTTTAGTCCACATTTGAGACACAGTCGTGTGGGATTCCAATCTTTTTATGGAACACAGAGCACAGCCCACAACTTGCAGTTACGAGTGTCTGTCAGTTTCTGGTTTTGATTAAACCCTAAATGATGAAAAGCTTTTTCCATTCTTTCTCTTCCAGTGTCCTAGCAGGCCACTTTTCAGGCAGGTTGATCATCAAGATGCCGCTGTGTAAAGGTAGGATCATGTTTTAAATTTGCACTGTACCTTAATGCAAGCTAATTTTCAAGCCATGTTTGCACCTATGAGCTTCTGAGGATCTATCAAGATACAGTCATAGAATCTAAGCCTCTACAATTGGATTATCATTACTGAGTAGCTGAAAGAAAAACCTTAGGGTAAAACCAGATGCAGCTCCTTAGAAGATGAAATTACCACCACAAACCTTTTCCATTGCTGACCAAATGCCATACAAGACATCTCTGCACCAGTGGTGCTCCAGGTTTCTGCAAGGAAATGTATTTTAACAACAGGAACTGAAGTCTCATTAAATGAATGCAAAGAGAAGCTAAGAAATGAACTTACTTCCTTGAGGGGATTAATAGTAACTGGAATATATCTGAAAACCTGTAAAAACTTGTATTCCTTTTCAGTAATATTCTCTGATGGGATGTGTGTGTGTGTGCCTGTGACTATCTCTATACAGAGAAAGGATTAAATATTTTTCAACTGGAATATGACACAAACCTTCACAAATGGAATACATTCCATTTATGAACTGAACAGTTTATGAGTGTGCTGCTACCTAACACTGTAGTTCGCCTTTATAAACATACTAGAAAGTAAGTTCAGCATCAAGACAGGAAAAAAAAGAGAAGCAGACCACATACAGTAACATTCTTTGCCTGTGGTTTGTGCCACAAAAAACCCACGTTCTTCCCTTTGAAGAGTCTTACATAAAGAGTGCCACTAAGGAGAAGTGATTCCACCATGCTTACCATGCTCAGTGAGGTACTCCACTATATTCCACACAACTATTGGGATTCCATTTTTGCTCAGTCCCTGCTGCTGGAGCTCTAGAAGACTCACACCAAACACCTTTGGACAGGTCGTGTCCCTCTGCTTGTTCTGTGGAAGCACAGCTGTCTTTTTCATGTCCTCCTTCAATCTCAAAGATGACTTGCTTTGCTTAATGGAGCAGAGTGGAAAAAAATCGTGCATGAGTCACATTTGCTGCAGAAGGTTGTGTGGTCACAAAACAAGCATATCCATCAAAACTGGCTTTTATGCTCCAACATAAAGGTTTGGCCTCACTTAGTTTTAATCCACAGGAAAAAACCTCTGTGAAGTAGGAAAGTAAAAATGAACAGAGGAAACACTAGAAGAGGAATAAGAATGTAGGTAGTCTGTAGGTAAGGGAGAAAGACTTCTGCAGACAAGCTTGTTACTAGAATAACAAGTAACTGGGAGTAAATAAGCAGGAGACTGCTGTTGTTAACTCTTGAAAATCTCATGGGTTATAAAAGCAACTGGACAAACACAAACAATCCCAATACACCACCAATAGCTCAGCTTGTCTCCAGGATGCCTATCAGGGCACTACTCTGGAGAAGGTTCACTGTACTCTTCTTCCAAATACGGTTTCCTAGGGATTCATTTTGGCCACTGTCAGGTGAGATGGATCCTTATGAAAGATTTTCTGTTATGGTTAGTATCTGCTAAGTCTGAAATTTAATTACTGAGTTTTTAAAGTTAGAAAGGGACTATGTAATCTAATCACACATAACAAGGGGGGGGTGGAAACCCCACTGCACAATAAACCCTTAATCCCATAGGTTCTTCTGGAGGCAAAATATTCTCAGAAGTTTTGAGTTGCAATGACAGAGAAATCATGGGAGGATAGTTAATAAAACCCAGGGGAATAAAACAATAAATTATTAATTTATGGGACTGATAATAGGCAGAAATCTTAATCAGCCTACAGGATTGCACATTTGGGAAGACAGTTCGAGGCAGAGCAGCAACATCACCCACCACAGTTGCAATCACACTGTAGGAACTGGGAGCCACTGCTACCACGGAGTTCAATCTCTTTAAGAAGCCCACCAGTGGCATGGTGCTCAAAAATAAACTTAATCCTACTGTGTTTCATTAACAAACTGGTAGTAGAAACTGTACACATGTACCGTATAGTAACACAAAAAAGTGCTCAGACTCTTGCCTAAGTCTTGACACTTCACTGTGTTAAGACAGATTTTACCATGGTGTACATATTTTATTTTATTTTAAACAAGTCTTTAAAATTTCTTCACTTGAGACACGATATTTTTACTGTAGTCTGTAAGCAACATGAACATCTGCTATGTTGCTATTAAGCATGACTGTCCTTTCAGATATAAAATGATCTGGCAGTTCACTCACTTGGCTGTGCTTTTCCCATTAAAGAGTTATTTGAAACATATGTGTGCTCTACAGTCCCAGGTCCTACAAAACACTCGTGTGATATTTACAAAAGATGCTGCTTATATAAACATCACAAGTATGGTTTATTACTTGTGAAACAGAACTGCAATATTGCGTTATTGTGACAATCTCATATTTACAATGAACAGTAGATGCATCAGTGTTTGAACTAAAATTTGACTAACATTAAAATACCACATCTCTTTTAAAAAGACATGTTCTCGTTCAGGATTAAATGAATAATAAACAATATTATTGTTTAATAATTACAAAACAGGCAGAGACATGACAAGGGAAAAAATCATGTAGCCTAGGTTAAATTCAGAAGACAGCAAAAATCCTTTGAGCAGTTTCTGAGCAGCTGTGATGTTCAGGGAGCTTTTCCAATTAAGGCCTTCAATTAGCCTCACAATCTTGCTCAGTTACAGGTTTCCAGCCTGTTTCAACATTCGAAAACCTGAGTCACTGAGTTGGATTTACTTGGGGAAACTCACTGTTTAAATCTGCATGAGAACTGACAGACATTTGCCACACAGAAACAAGAGGAAATTTTTGAGCTTGTTTCAGGATCTGAAGAGGCTGTGCTAACTAGGAACAAAAAATTATGTGGTTATCCAAAATACACATCTAACCAAAACCAAAATAAAGCCAACCCCCCCACCCCAACAGCTCTGAAACAAAGAGTTCAGTGTTATGTTGCTTTATAGATGGAAGAACTGACTTTACCCAAGGAAAACGTTCCCGAGTATTAATGCCACTGCTGCTGATTTCCAAGACTGGGAAAGCAACTTAATCATCCCTACACGATGCCGCCAAAATGTGCCGCCCAGACACTCGGAAAAAAGCTATTTATACGCCACGGGGACGCACTTTTACAGCTCATCCAACAACTTTAACGCAGGGAACGCGGCAGCGCAGTTGCTCTCTGGGTTTTAAAAAAAAAAAAAAAAAGGAGGGGGGAACTAAAAGTAAACTGCCTGGAATCGCCTTGGCGAATCTTTGAGCGGGGAGAAGGAGAAAGAAAACAAGAGAAAGAAGAAGAGAGCAGGAGAGCACAGAGAGAGCTCGCTCGGGACGAGGAGAAGGCGCCGGGCCCTGGCCGGCCTCCCTTGCCCCGGCCCCGCCAGGGACCCCGGCGGAGGGCGGCAGGAGGAGGAGGCTGATCCGGCCGCCATCGGCCGCCCCCGCTCCCGGCCGCGCTCCGCCGGCAGCGCCGCCCCGCTCCCGTGCCCATCCCGCCGCCAGCCCCTACTCACGCGTACGGCCAGCGCCCCGGCCCCCATGCCGGCCGCCGCTCCGCCCCGGCCGCCCGCCCTCGCTGCTCCCGGCGGGCCCCTGCCGGCGGCAGCCCCGGCCCCGAGGTGCCGCCCGCCGCCCCGGCCCGCCCCGCGGCCCGCGGGGGGAGCGGAGCCGGGCTCCTGCCTCCCGCCGGAGCGGCCGGGAGGGCTCGGCGGGGGTGGGTCTGCCTCCCGGAGCTCGCCCGGGTCGTGGCGGGCGGAGCCCCACGGCTGCACCGAGTGCCCCCCGAGCATCACCGAGGCCCCGGGCCGGGCAGCCGGGACCTGCCGCTCGGTGCCGGGCGGGGAGCGGAGCCGCTCCGCTGGTGTGCGAGCCCGGGCTCGGGCAGAGCCGCTGGAAGTCTCGCCGCGAAGCCGCTGAGCCCGGTAACGTTAGCGGGGTGCGGGGGAACCGCAACCGCGCCCGCCCCAAGGGGAACGGAGCCGGGCAGCGTGGCCTGGACACCGGGCAGCCGGGCCAAAGAAACCCCCCGTGCCGCGGCACCGCCACGGCCCCGCAGAGCGGGATGCCGTGCAATATTGGCCTGAGTCTGGAAAGTGTGAAGCAGTCCAAGCGTTGCCCCTGTTACGGTTTTCCATTTAGGGATATGTTGGTGAAATAGAGAAAGGTTAAGGCGAAAAGTGGAGGGGAGGACACCCCACAGAGCTAGCGAGTGCCAGCCGTCACGGCAGGGAGAGGAATGTATTTCCCCTGGTGCCCTTCTCCTGGTCACTGCCGCCCAGAAGCAGTGTTTGTCCTAGAAATTCAAATTATCCTTCAAACCAGAACTGGGGACTTGTGGCATTTGACTTTTTTTTTTTTTTTTTTTGTGAGAGAAAAAGCACAACACACATGTGGCTTATTTCTACATCCACTCAGATGTAAGCATCACTCAGCAAGATCTGAGCATCAGGATAGGAGGGAAGGTCTTTGGAAAGTGCCTCTCAGAAATGCTTGACTCTGGCACAGGGACAAAAGGAAGTCTAGCCAAGTAGAGAAAAGGAGAGCAAGAAGAGCAATCTCTTTCATGTTCAGTTTCTCTTTTCCTCTCTAAGCTGCTCTAACCCGAAATTACAACTTTCCCAGTTGGTGAGTTTCCAGAAGTTAGACTTAGCGTTGATGTTTTAATTTCACTTTAGGGCTCTCGAATTGATATAACATCCTCCCTCCTCTATCCTCCTCTTTACTGTAAGCCTCTAACTTACTTTTCACATGAATCACACACAGCCCTTTTCTTCTTAGTCCTAATTGCAGCTTCGCCGGGAAAACCAGTGACGTGCTTCCAACTGTAATCCAGAGAGGGAATGATGAGAATCTGCAACTCCTTGGAGACTGCAATGAGAGGGTGAAGAGTTCAAACACGAACCCCCAGCAGTGAACAGCAGCTATGGCGTTAAGGCTATCATAAATACATGTTGAGAGGTAGCAGGTACATGCTCATTCTATAAAAAGCAAGACCAGAAGTCAAGCTTTAGCAATTGTTTATGAGAGCCTAGAAAGTCATACTTTCTGTCAAGCTACTGGAGCACTTGGGTGCTATGACAGGCTGGTAACTTTTCTCTGTGTTGACAAAGACCCTTTGGTACTGGCTTAAAGTCTTGAGAGAGCTGAAGGCCAGCTTACTTGTTTCCTGTGTGTCAGAAGAATCAAGCCCAGACTGAAACTTCCACAATTGCCTTTGTCTCCTCCTGACTTTACACAGGGCCAACAGCCCCTGTGCAGGGCAGAGAAAGATTTACCTGAACTTTTCTTAACCCCAGCCTAGAAGTGAATGGATTCCTTCCTGTACCTTCCACCCTTCCCACAGAGACATGTTTCTGTATATCCTGATCTTCTTCTCCTCCCTGCACTGAAGCACCGCCCTTCAGGGTGACTGTTCAAAAAGGTGTGGTGAATGGGGAACAGCGGTATGTACTTCTGGTGCCACAGAAATCAGCCAAGATGCTGTGGTCTTTGACTCTAAGTTGCACATTACTCAGTGAAACCTTCACTATTTTCCTGCAAAAAATTCAGAAAGTCCTTAGAAAACAAAAAATCAGAAGCAGTTGTGCCTATCGCAGAGAAGCAGAAAACCCCCCAAAGCCAACAACAAAAAACACACCTCAGTATACAGCTCCCATTATGCTATTTCATGTTTTCTGGCTAAGATGTTGCATCAAACAACATTTCTTCCCTTTTCTACTCTTGAGGAATGTAACGCTCCATGGAGAGAGCACCTGCAGGATGAATATTTATGCAATTTATCAAAGAATGTGTCTAGAGCCATGAGAGCTCAAATCAGAGCAAATGCATTGTGAAAGACTGGTGAAAAGTCAGTGAAACCCACAAGCTGTTTATAGCTGGCTTTTATCATAATCATGCCCACCTATCTTGGGTCATACAGTTGTTTCCTGTAGTTCTCAACTATGTTGTTATATTTGTGTAAGAGTAGCTCAGTGGTTTTTTAACATGCCTGTCTTTTCAGGGCAGCCAACAGAATAAATTTACTAGCTGAGATACACCCCTCTATCATCTTCTCACTACTTCCACATAACTTCTAAATGCTAATGTAAAAGCATTGCAAAGAACAGGCTAATCATGCAATGAATCAAAAAAGGAAAAAAAATTTTCTTTCCTTCCACTTGTTTACAAATAAGGCATTTAACCTCAGATGTTGAAACAACATTCCCAGAGGGGAAGAACAGCTGGAGTAGTGTTAGAAGTTCAAAGGAACTGCCTTGCACCTCTTCTGTGAATGATGCAATATATTGCTTTAACCTGATAATTATTCATCATTTCCACAGTGACAGCAGAATTCAACACCCATTGCATAAGAACCAACATAAAAACAGGCTGCTGTGAATTAAATAATTACAGCCAGCTCTAGCATCCTTGACCATTACTCTGTTTCCTCGTGGCTAGCCCAAGTAGCCAGCTGCAGGACACTTGCTGTGACCTTCCAGGGCGCTCATGGGAATGTCAACCCAAGTAAACACGAGGCATACTCTAATAAGACCTGGCAGCTACAGGTGAGAGCAAGAAGCAAAACAATAATCCAGAAGCAGCTGGAAATTGCCAGACCAACGCATGAAAGAGAATAGGTTTAGATTAAATATTAGGAAAAACTCTTTACTGTGAAGGTGTTGAGATGCTGAAACAGGTTGCTCAGAGAAGTTGTGGATGCTCTAGTCCTGCAAGTGTTTGAGGCCAGGTTGGATGTTGCTCTGAGCAATCTGGTCAGTGGAAGGTGTCCTGCCCACGGCAAGGGTGTTGAAACTATGTGATCCTTGGGGTCTCTTCCAACCCTGGACATTCTATGATCTGGCTGAGAGATTTGTCTGGCATTGAGTCTGTCATAAGTACTTTTCATCCAAAACACAATAACAACATACCTTTCCTTAGAGGAAAAAAAGAAAAAAGGGCATGCAATAAAAAGCATTTGATTCAGACATCTGTGTGAAGGTTTTTGAGTCAAAATAAGGATGACTTTCCCCAGGATGTTATTCTTGTACATGAATTAAATATTTTAAATATCTAAAACTAGTATTAATAAGGGGGTGGTGGTGGTGGTAGTGTTGCTTTTGTGAACAAATACGTGGCTATCTTGCACTTTGCATGAAAACCAGAAAGTGAAAGGGACTACAGACTATCCCATTTTCCCTTCATCGTGTTGTCCAAATGAAAAAAACCCACAAAAATCCGCTAGGCAGCACATGGAGGACAGAAAATTAAACCCAGCATTTTTGAGAGCTCTGTTACTGAAAGATGGGGCAGGGATTTGTCATGTGACTTTCTTCCAATATAAGCCCTACAGAAATGGCAGGTTGAATTTTTACTGTCTTCACATCACCTTTGTCCTTCAAGGCAGGTGTAGAAGGATGTAGAAGAAGGAGACATCTGATTAGACAGTTATAATTCTAAAGAAAACAAATTGTTGTTCTCGAAACATGATTTGGAATTTCATCAAGCCTGAATAACATTGTTCTGCTGCTCAGTATTTTCTTGTTATTTATGACATCCCACTTCATTTATACAAAACTTTCTTTAGAAAAGGCAGTATTTGTTGGAGGCACTCATTACAAGTGGCTTCTCTGAATGTCAAATAATCTGAATAATGAGTCATCACAAACAGTACTGCAAAAGGAATCAGTGGTGATAAATAGGAAAAAAAGAATTTAAAAATAAATTACCTTTTATTGCAGGTCAACAATAAAAATGTATAGTACCTACATTTTGAAATAGTATTGGGGTCGGGGGGGAGTGATTAAAACTATTCACAAAGATATCAGTGGTCCCCAGATGGTGATGAAAGGATTTATTACCTCATAACATGGATGATGAAAAATGGAATTTTGTGGCCTCAGGTCACTTTTATCCTCCCTTTATGTGTGCAAGACTGAGTAAATGCTGGCTAAATGAAGGGCTGAGTATGCTGAACACTTGTCTTCAGCTCAGAAGGAACGGGAGGCTTCATTACACCAATGTACAGAAAAGAGAGATATATGTGACAATATTTTCTACCAAAACCTTTCAGGGGCTGCCCATTGTTATGCTACGAAATGAAGCCTGTTAATCATTTCAGACAAGCTGCCACCACTGCCAGTCAAACATCAGACCTGCAGACTTGCAGGGCCTTCCCTGGCTACATTTTAGCCTGGATTTCTTCCCTTGGCCACTTGGGACAGAACATTTGTATGTATTTGACGACTCTTGAAGTTGAAAACATAAAATAAAGCAGCTTATAGAATTGATTTAACTGACTAAATCAATAGCCAGCCAGCTATTACCTGACTAATCATTAGCTCACTAATCTCTACTTAGTGACACACAGGTATTTTTAGAGAGAGGTTTGCCTCTTACTGTTGCTGCAATGATTTAAAATTTGACATGGATTTGCAAGGAGTTCAAATTGTTTATGCCAACTACATCACAGAGGTGCTTTAATTTCAGCAAAGAGGTTTTTTTCCAGAACCCAGAATCATTCAGTAATATAAAATTATTTAAGAATTAATATATTTTGCGAATATATATTAATAATATATAATATAAATAATAGCAACACAAGGAGGTTCCTGAGCGGGCAAGGTTTATGGAGATTCATTCCTGCGGAGGAAGAAGCTTGTTCATACATGGCCTAAGCTCGGGCTTGCATCCCCATCTTGTGGCGGAAGGGGATGGATGCAAGGAGCAAAAGGAAAGTCACATCGTGGCCGAGGGTAACCCGCGGTTTCACAGCCAACCAAGCAGCCGGGAATGCGTAGGGAATGTCCTCGGCTCGGTAATTGCTGCCACGCCGTTTCTAATCTCATGGCTCATCAATAGCCCTGCCTCGTCAATAGAAAAGACTCAAAGAAAATCCTGTCTTGGTACAACAACAACAACAACAACAAAAACCACCAAAAACAAAAACCCACCAACAACAGAAAAAACAAACACAACCAACAAACCCCAAAAAACACCCAACCCAAACCAACACCGCCCCACACACCAAAATACGTGTTCCTAAAATCTCAGCACAACTGCATTCTGAAGCCTTTCACCTGGTCTAGAAACTGTCTCCATCCCAGGACTGTGCCAGCCAGAAATGTGCTTGCCATACTTTAGGAACAGCATCCTCTTCTCAATCCCATTTTAGCAGTGGAAGCCTGAACTTAATTCCACCAATTTCATGGATTGCTGATAAGTTTTGGGTCAGGTTTGTAAGTAAAAACCAAGCAAAAAAAGACCACCAAAAGACCAGCAACAACAACAACCCAACATGACATGGAAATATCAGAGTGCCAGGAATTGTAACAAGTCAGCAGCAGAATAATAAGACTTCACTAGAAACCCTGTGAGAATAACGAGCTTTAAAAGCAGATAAGGAATGTTTATTCCCTCTTTCTCTCTCCATCTCAGCCCCTGCCTCAGGCTGTGAGTCAACATTAGCAATTAAACTGTTAAAGAACAATAGTTTTAAAAGAAGAGAGAACACCATTTCTACCCTATCAGACAGTGAGCTACACTATCCTAAAAATTATGCATTATGAAACCTGCACATGTTTTTAAAAGCAGGAAGATCCAGGCAGCAGCTGGTAGGACTGCAGCATGCTCAAAGGTATGTAGGATCTCCATGGGACGAGTGTGGCAGCCTGTGCTGCTGTTCAGACACATATCTGGGAATATTAATGAGATAGCTACACTATTCAAAAACCCTCAAAATTTTCAGTCTCTGTTTCCTGGCCTAGAAAACCAACCTAATCCAGCCTCTGTGTCTGTCTACACCTCTGTGCCTAGTGCAGCCCAGGAGCCCTGATTTAGATGGATTGAGACCCCACTGGAATCTGGCTGCGTTTGGGGCAATGTTGTGAGCTCAGCTAACAGATGGTAATAAGGCAGCCTTAGCCAGAAGTGAAGATTTAGCTTTAAGTCAACTGAAAAGAGAATCTGAGGTCTTGAATTTGGGCTTGACTTTGTGAAAAAGTTGCAACACAGCCCCTGTGTTTGGGACGCCACTATTTGTAGAGTTCCAGTCACTCCAGGCAACTGTTTGAAGGCAGGGAAGAATTTGCAGCATTCCCCAGAGAGATAAATGAGGTAAGAGTAATAAGAACAGGAGGACAATAAATGGGGTTTTTTTGCTATCATATTTTGGTAAAGGAAATCTCTTCAGTATTACACATCAGAAAAGCTTCATCTTTCAGTGACCTGCAACACGACAACCCAGGTTTTCTTTTATTTTCCTGAAATAAAGTTTTTTATGTTTATGAGCTTAATCTTGCAGACTGTTTCAGGAAGAGCTGGCAGCTGTGTCCCCACTGCTGCCTGCCCAGGGCATGGCTGGCAGCAAAAGCAACACAAGGCAGTTGGGGCTGGCTGCTCAGAGCAGTCAAGATATTTTGCTCTTCAGTAACTCTCTGTTTCTCAGTGCCTCTCTGCACTACAGATGTAATAGCAATCTTTGCAATGAGGGAAATATATCCAGAAAACATAAACCTTTGCTGTGATTGTTAACTTGGTGGCCTCAAAGATGAAGTGCCAGCTGTCAAATTACAGAGTCATTCACCCCCTTTAAAGGGGAACTGGGAGGAAGAAGTACTCACACGTCTCCCAACTCAAAATATTGTGAAGTCCTACTTACAGTGGACCATGGTATGAGCATTGATTCTTTTGTCAGAAAACTTTGTTTTTATTGGCTTTGAACATTGCAAAAGGTGCAATATGAGTAGAAGATACCTCTGAAGAGCCAAAATGGAGAGGTAACTGAAATCACGTCCCTTATTGCAGGGTAAAATGAAGCATGATCAATAGGAGAGAAATGCGTAGGCTGGGACTAAAATAAAACTTCTCTACATTTGGCTTTTTGTTGCCTTGACAATACAAGTCTGTGTAAATGACAAAAAAAAAAAATTCTCTGAGTACCAGACTGGATGGAGCCACATCTGATGCTGGGAAAGGATCCTGCTCATTAATTTGTATGAGCAGAGAAGACTACATGACAGGATTTGGGCATTGGACACAAACCACTCAGGAGGGAATTTGCACTTAGGCTCCATGGTGGAAGCATAAAACACTTGCAAATCTGACCCTGCTTTAGGAATTTCTGCTCCATGAAGAGTTTGTCATTCCCCACAAGGAGGGAAAAAGTCATCCTGCATGGTAAAGCTCTGAGGCTATATTGTAGCCACCCAGCTGCTTGCAGAGGGTAAGAAGGAAGATACTGTGTCAGCTGTTATTGTCCTACAAGTTGGTTTTAATTATATTTTTAATTTATCAGGCCTTTACCAAGTGCGTAAAATAGTCACTGACAGTGAATGGCATTTTACAAGTTGATTTACTGCAAAAGTCAGCATTCCAGTTGAAGCCAGCTCAGATAGCCTTCAGAAAGCAACCTGTAATAAAACCATTGATTACAGTTGGAAACCATGCATCCTGGAGCCAAGAAAAATTCAGTCATTCCACATTTTGTGAATCTTATTTTTTCCAGGTTTTACAGGACTACTTCACTGCCTGGAAAGCTAGTGCCAAGGAGAGATCTAGAGCTCAGCAGAGTCTCAGCAGGAAAAGAAGAAAAAGAGTTTTTATCACAAGAATTATTTTTTTTAGTAACATGTTAGCACACACCATTTTGGCTGAAAATCTGTTTCAAGTCTGAAATTATCCTACCACAGCTCATGGACATTCCAGCCAGATCATCCCAGCTCCTATCCTTTTCTTTAGCTCAAAATCCAGCATGGCTGCAGCATGATAGTGAGCCCTGATTAAAATCCTAGGATCTGTGACGTGGTGTGTTTCCAGCTGAATCAAAGAAACACCAGTTGTGCTGTTTGAGGTATGGCCATAAGTTCACTGTGTTCAGTCCTGCTTCATGAAAGGTTAATCTGAATGAAGACAAGTGCAGAAAAGAACCAGTAGGATCAAACAGAAAGGAGAAAAATTCAGTTTGATATTGGAAAGTGAAGACTGGAAACAAATATGATTGTTTATGCTACAGTATAATAAACTCCAGAGAGGGGAGAGAGTTGTAGTTTATGGAACAAGGAACAACATTAGCAAAAAGTCAAACTGGCCTATGTGGCTTGTGAATAACTTTAGGGTGGAAATAAAAAAATTATTTAAAACCTAGCCAAGTTCTGGAGTAGCCTTTTGTATGGAGGAAAAAAGGCCAGAAACCTAATTAGGCTGAAGGTGGATTAAATGATGGGAATGTTGCTGCAGTAGGAAGCAGTCCGGGAGACCCAATAGATTTTTTTCCATCTGTGGTTCAAGGGGAGGCCTGATGGGGAAGACACATGCTATGGCAAATTTGGGTCACACTGAGGAACTGAGTTTCCAAATTGAATTTTTTTTGAGTTGGGACTTTCCCTTTTGCAACAAAAGAAGACTTACTCATGGGAAGCAGACACACTCCACAAACATGCTCATTTAGCCAAGAAGCTGTTTTCCACTGAGAAATCATTCATCTGGAAATTTTCAAGTAGCCCCTGCACAAACATCTGCTTGGATTTAAACCCCTTGGGCAAAGCCCTCCTCTCCTTGTTTCTTCAGTGTCAAACACCCTTGGCAACACAGATAAATAAAGAATGACCAGGCAGGGGAAGTAGAGAGTCCATCCAGCTTCTGCCATCTCCCCTTTCCATGGGCTGTCTGGGAGAGGAGAGGGCAGGGAGTGACCCTGATGCATTCAGCCAGCAGCTGGGTTGGAGCAGGGAATGCTGCAAAGATGTAAACTATATGATGAACCTGACCACAGAAAACTCAAACATGACTTTGCAATGCACAAGCTCTGAATGGAATAAAGCTGAATGAAAGAGCAAAATAATAAATAACAATGAAGTATTTCTTTCAAAAAACTAGCCAAGTGTTGTGTTGGATGAAACAGGAAGCTTCTCAGGAACCCAGGGCATACTGAAAAACATATAATTATTTGAAAAAGTAATTATATTTCAAGAGGAGAAAAAGTAGGATTGAAAAGCTTGGGCTTTTTTTCAATGATTCCAATACAAAATTGTTCTGTTTAAGAAGAATTCAAGTGTTATCCATTGCAGCTGAACCTTTCTGTCCTACCTGCCTGTTCTCTCATCCTGTGAGTCACAGAACTCTGTATATCTTATGCATGTGGAATAGCATATCTTCTTCCTGGAGAAGATGAATCCTTTGTCAGGTCTTCCACATTTTTGCCTCCTACAAGTCTTTTGGGAAATGCTGTTCAACAAGCTTGAGTTAACAGGGAATTCAGCTCAGCTCTTTCACAAAATTTTTAAGAGCTTGGTTATCAACAAGATGTGCACAGGGTGCTCAGCCACATTCATTTCATGATCTCACACTGCACAGAGCTCAGGAGTTCTGAGTACAGTGCATAATTTTAGTTTGTACCCCAGCTCCTTTGCCATGTCAGATACCCTAAAAAATAAAAGAATCGTGCCCTTATGCATAGACACACACACACAGTATTCTTCCTGCTGCAAAAAGGAAGGATTCTCCATGCCTGGGAGTTTCTGTGGAAAAGCAGTGGAGACAGCAGCTCTCCTCCAGTGTGTCCTTGCTTGTCACAGCCTGGCCAAACAAAAAAAGAACGTGCACAGATCTCACTCAGACATGATTGATTGCTCTGATTTACCCTTGTGGGTTTTGTTGCGTTTTAGTTTTTTTGTTTGTTTGGGTTTTGTTTTATGGTTTTGGTTTTTTTCCCACAGCCTTGTTTTTCTGGCTGTAGCTGCCATCTAACCAACTGATTTAGTGTTTTTGCTGGCTCAGAGGCTGTAAGGTCATTTTTACTGTATTGCTCCCACACAGTGCCTAATGATTTGGAGTCACAGCACCCTTGCCTATAAAAGGGAACATAAAGCAGTGGGAATCATTGCCACTTGCTGGGCCTGTCCTGAGTGGAAACAGGATAGTCTCCATTAACAGATAATTGTGTTTATGTTTCACAGTCCATAGGGGTATTAAGGGTCATACAGGCACCAGAAAAGGTCAACAAAAAAAACGGTAGTTTGGAGTAAATTAAACAATTATAAAGCCCAGTTTGCTTGAGCAGTTGTATTGGCCATGACAGGAATGGAGCACAATCCCCATCTCCCAGTGAAGGTATAGACGGATCCTGCAGCACCCTTCCATCAAGGCCTCTGTAAGCTTCTTTTGCAATATTGCTCCCAGAAGTATGAACTCAAGTACCCTGTAGATGCATGTAACACCACAGTTCTGGCTCTGGGAATGCTAAATCAACAGTGATAAGCCAACACAGCATACAGAGATACCTAACAGCACAGGATCACAGAGCTGGTGTGTACTACTCACTCCTGTGTGAGGACTTCACTGCACACTCACCCTCTTGGGGTCTGTCTTCATGAATCCCTTTAGGGTAGGGTCAGGATGCAGAAGTGGAGAAAGCAGCAAAAAGGTGATTTTCATGGCCCTGTCCTGCTGTGAGTACTTGCTCATAATTGCTTTAATTACAGAACACAGCACACGATAGCACATCTCATTTATCCAGCCTCATGGGTTTGACCAATTCCATACTCTATTCTCTCCCTACAAACAATTTCTTTCTTTCCCACTGTTCAAAGTGGTGTGCAAAAAAAGGTCACTCCCCACTATCAGCACTGGGGTCTCAGAGAAAATTTACAGGTCACTGCCAATAGACTGAAGACATTTTCACCTGTCAGGAGTACAAAGTAGAGGCTTGGAGTTTGCCTTGTAGCAACTAAGCTGATTTTTGCTGCCAATTGCTTTTTCCAGAGGTTTGCAATGGACAGAAACAGGCATCCATGAGGAACTGAAAGCAAACCCTCTCCTGAGGAGAGCAGCACCAGGGCTCTGTCTTGCCAGCTCAGGACCACAGGGAGGGAATCCCCTTTGTCAAGCCACCCTGATTCACGGGCAGCCAAATTAATGACACAAAGGCTAACAGGTCCCAGGATAATTCCAATTAAATGCATTTGTGTTTAAGGACCTCACAAGACAACAGCAGAGGGACTAGAGAAAGGAACTGAGCTGAAAAATAGTCTGTGCATGCTGGTGAGGAGGAAAGGGAGGTGCAACATGGGGAAGCAGGGAAAGTGAGGTCTTGCCAAGCCCAGGAGCTACTCAATGACATTTCTCCCTATTGCCTACAGTGAACATCCAAGTGCTGCAGCAGTGCTGAAATACTTCACAAGCACTTGTCAGTGGTTTAGACATGTTGAATCATAAGTTAACCAGTTAATTGACAAGTACAAGTAGGATCATTGACCTTCCCAAGGACTTAGGTGCTTGTTCATACCATCACTGCTGCTCCATCAGACTGTTGCTACAGTTAAGCCAATAAAAACACCTCAGTTTTTCAGTCATAATTCAGCTTCATAATTCAGACCTAGTCCTGAGTGTATTGTAAGCACCAGAATTTTTTCTGTTTCATAGTAGGTATGAAGCTGTCTAATCTTGAAATCCAGACAGAACTGATATGTTCTTCAACTGCATGATGATTTTGCTTGGATTTGTTTTTTCTTTTCTACTTTTCTGTTTAGCATATCTTCAAACTGCTGAGATTTACTGACTTTCTTGTGGCATAAATTTATACAACACTCCCAAATTCTGCAGCAAAAGAACACTTTAATCTGCATCACTCAGAACTGAGGAGGAGCTTTAACGAGGGCTGTCTGTATGGCTTTAACTTGACCCCAAATGCAGATGCATCCTTCATGATACAGTCCTTAATGACACAATTACACAGTATTTTTCTTCAGAGAACCCCTTGCCAATTTACCACATGAGGAGTGTTTTCATCTTTGCTGCTGTCTCACCCTGAGCCCTGTGCTGCACAATCAAGCTGGCATATTTCCTGCTGAAGATTCGGTCAGAGGAGCAAAAAGGATCAACCCGTCTGTTCACCCCACCCCAGCCCTTGCCCTAACCACAATCACTGCTGAATCCAGTCATTTGTTTCTGCCAGAGTCTAAGGAGCCTGAGAGACATTAGGTCCCTATGATTGTTGGCTGAGGAAGGGAAAGAGGCAATTTTCATGCCCTCCTGCAGGCTCACACCAATATCTTTTCCCTTAAAATCCATATCCATACCCCAGGTGAACTTGGCTCTGCAATACTGGAAACAACTGCTTTTTTCCTGGTACTTGTTCCCATGTTGATGCTGGCCACTTAATATTATTCTGTTTCTTTGCCTATGATTTTTTTTAAAGTCTTTCAGTTCCCTGGGGCAGAGCAATGGCTCTGTGAATGCTGGAGAGCAACTAGCAGCAGCGTGAGAAATTGAATTCCTTGTGAAAAAAAAAAAAATTAGATTTCTAAGTGAGACATCCTGTCCTGGAACAACAGGGAAAAAAAAAAAAAAAACCTAACAGAGGAACAAGAAAAGTTTGTTCTTTTTAGCAAGAGGGTAAAGCTGGAGTGCATAATAAGGTGGTTCTTTTCCAAAATCAGGGGTGGGGCTGGAGCATCCAAAGACCTTCAAACCCTCTCTTTGGGATAAAACTCCCTTTCTGTGGACTAGAAAAGGGATTATGACTGCAGAGCCAAGAGGTCCAAAGTTTCATGGTATCCTGGGAGGGGAAAAGAAGTTAAAGATTGCAGACTGCCATTAATCTGACCTGTGCAAAGGACAGAGATCTTGTCATCCCCCAAAGTTCAGGCAGCTATTCAGACTGTGCACTGTTAGTCTCCTATTTAAACATGTAAACTGCATTATTAATAAAGTGCACAAGGGCTTGTATCAGCTCATGATTATAGCTTGGGTTAGCTAATGAAGAGATTAAATGCGGGAAGAGATCTATGTCTCCTTATCTGGCCTAGTGTCCAGGAGCATCCACTGCTTGTACCTTGGGGACAGGAGAAAGGGAATGTTGTGAAGGTTTTGCAGAGAGGCAGACACAGTGGGTTGGCAGGGAGCATGAGAAAGTGGTACTGGCCCCAAATTGCCTTAAGGTCTAACAAAGTTAGGTGGAGAGGATTCGGCAAAGCGCTGGAAGGAAGAATATTCCTGGTATTTGTTATCAAATCAGATGGGATGCTTTGGTGACACACATCTGAAAAGAGGGCCTCAACAGCCTTGAAACAGATCTGCAGAGCACTGATGAGACACTGGCCATGCAGACTCCCAGCAGATTGCCTGCCTTGAGAACACGGGTGGATGCAATGCCTCTCTAGCATCACTGCTGCCAGGAGATGAAAAAAAACCTCTTTAGGTGCTCTTTTCTCATTTTACTAGTTACCTCTGCTATTATAATGCAAATCTTGTGTGCTGCTATCCCGAAGGCAGTAGATGGTGCTATTGATAGCACTATTAATGCATATGTTAATCAAGTAAAAGTACCTCTAGAGGAACAGTGCTAAATGCTTGTGTTTTCCTCATATTCATCATCTCAAGTAACCTCAAGGCACTTGCCAAAATTTAAAACCTGCATTTTTATATCAGTTCATGTTCAACCTCAGTGTAGCCACTCTTGTGTGAGCCCACAGGCCCTGCTCCAGAAAGAAGACAGAAGATAGCAGACTAATGGTAAGCAGCAAAGGGCCTTTCTACTCCAAGTCCCACTGAGGCTTGAAAGATAATTTCAGGAAGAAGGATGCAAGCAAGCGAGGCTGGAATCTGGCAGAGCTAACATAAATCAAACTAATCTCTCAGTTTTACAAGAGAGCCCTTAACAACTTGAGGTCAGGTTGTCATCTTCATTATCTCTTGGGAAGAGCTGTTCTCAAAAGCCAGCACTGATTACCCTGTTGGCACATGGTAGCTACTCCGCTGCTTCTCAGAGTGGGGACTTGTGATCTTGGTGCCATTACAATAATTGACTGTTATTAGTCTCAAAGTAGCAGCTTAGGCAAACGACATGGTTCCCAGGGGGGAGGAGATGGTGCAAAGATACAGCTCTTGTGGAAACAATTTGCAAATGCAACTGCTCCACCCTGAGAAATTAAATTATATCAGCAGTATCACAAAGCTGACAACACTGATTTCTGACTCCAGACCAGTCATATTTCCAGGAACAAATGAAACTCCTTTTGCACCCTGTACAAAGTTTTCATTACTGTCACAATCCATGCATCCTAACAGAGATGCTAACAAAGGAGCGGGCCAAGATACATAGCCAAGTGTCCCCAAGGATGCTGAACTGGCTGACTCAGCAAGACACTCAGCAGTGTGCTTTCTGTTACCAGGCTTTGTGGGAAACATCTGAGGCCTCACAAGACCAAGAGTCAAATTTCTATAGCTGAAAGTGTCAGTGCTCATAGGAAAGACAGCCCCTTGCTGTGAAAAAGAGGTTCTCAGAGCCAAGACAAGTTCAAGTTTTTCTGCATATCTTAAGTCTTCTCTGTTTTAAAATCAATGTTTCAGGCTGTATACAGCCCTATTCCAAATGCATCCAAACACACATCCAGCTCTGCGAAACACATGCCAAGCATGAGAACATCAGTCTGGTCCAGCTCCTGGTCCACCTTAAAATCTCCAGTATTTTCTATAATTTTCCTTTGTCAGCAGCAATTCTTTACATTGATTTTTCGAATGTGTACAATTTTTTTAATGTGCAGGTGTCTCAGAGAAGATTTAAATAGCAGCAGACTGTGTTTGAAGCCTTCCACATTGATGGAAATTAAAGGTCCATTTCCCAAAGCTTTTAAATAATTGCTTAACTTTGGGCATATGAGCAATGCTATTCAGGAAAGGGATAATTCATGTGTTTTGCTGTACTGCTGACAATTAGGATTGTCATCCTGAGCATTAGGATGACAATACAAATTACTCAAGTAACATTCATGAGATTACATATTTTCTTAAAAAAATAAACCTACAAGAGGAATATTTCTTGGCAACAGGTTTTAGGAAGAGAGAGAGGATCTGGTGACAAAGAACACACAATCCTGAGAAACAGGGTGTGTTTTCTCTCACTCTTTACAGGCCAGACCACTCTTAAATAATCCAAGACCCTGAGAACTGGAAAACTGAAACAAGGAAGACTTAGCTGTGGTGGAATAGGATCAGGTTAGGGGATATTTAAGCAAATTGGACATAGGTAAATTCCATGGGCTCTGATGGGATGCATCCACAAGTGCTGAATGTGTTAGCAGGTAGTATGACAGTGGGGCCACTCTTGATGATGTCTGGAAGGTTGTGTTCCTTGGGGGAAGTTCCTGAGGATGGGAAGAAAGAAAATGTAATTTCTGTCTTCAAGACAGAAAGGGGCAAGAAAGGGGATCTGGAGAAGTACAAGCTAGTATCCCTCACTTTGACCCCTGGGAAAGTGATGAAGAAATTTCTAAATACAAAGGACGAGATAAAGGTGTAGTCAGCAAGGATTTCTGAAGGGACAAGCATGCCTGACCAACCCAATTATGAAGAGATGATTTCTGAGGGGAGAGCAGACCGTGTGGTTTCTTTGTTTCAAGGACTGTAGTAGGCTTTCAGTACTGTTTCCCACAACACCCTCAGAGACAAGCTGAAGAAGTACAAGTTAGGCAGTCAATTGAAATTGGCCTGAACTACAGGTTCAGAGTCATGATCACAAAATCCAGTTGTGGCAGGAAGCCCAGCTGGAGGCCATTCACTGGTGGTGCACCCCAGGAGAGGGTGCTGAAGTCAGTACTGTTAAATATTTTCACTAATGATTTTGATGACAGGGTGGAGTCTACCCTCAGCAAGTTTGCTGATCACACAAAACTGAGAAGAGTGGCTGATACTCAGGAGGGTTGTGCTGCCATCCAGGGGGACATCAACTGGCAGGAGAAATGGGCTGAACAAAACCTCGTGTAGTTCAACAAGGCCCAGTGCAGGCTCCTGCATTTGGGGAGAAACAGCCCTGCAGATCAGTACCAGGTGGGAGCCAAATGTTTGTACAGCAACTATACAGGAAAGGGCGTGGGGATCCTGGGGAACACCAAGCTGATCATAAGTTATCATCATGCCCTTGCAACACGGACATGATTCTTCAAGGACAGGAAATTACAAGGAGCATTGCCAGCAGGATGTAATTCTTCCTCTAGCACTGGTGAGACACGTATGGAGTGCTGAGTCCAGCCCTGGGCTCCCCATACAAGGAACATATGGATTTACTGGAGTGAAACCAGCGGATGGGCCAGAGGATGATGAAGGGAAGGGACTGTCTGTCATACAAGGAGGAACTGTGAGCTAGGACTGTACAACCTCAAAAAGAGACAGCTGAGGGACCAGCTGATCAGTGTGTAAAAATATCTGATGTCGGGGGGAAGAGATAGAGAAGATGGAGCCCAGCTCTTCTCAGTGCTATACAGTGACTGGACAAGAGGCAATGGGCTCAAATGGAAGTACATAAAATCCCATTCAACCATAAAATGAGACATATTTTTTTTCCCCTTCCTGTGAGAGTAGTCAAACACTGGCACAGGTTCCCCAGAGAGGTTGTGGCCTCTCCATCATTGCTGGTACTCAAAACCCGACTGGACATGGCCTTGAGAAACCTGCTCTAACTGACCCTGCTCTGAGGCAGGGGGTTGTTCTCAACAGATAGTCCAGCAGCAGCTGCCACAGATCCCACACCAAATTCAGGTTTACATTAAGATTTTTCATCTTACTTTTCCTGGTGAGTAAAATAAAACTTTTAAAGTATAGCAGTGTAGCTGCCTTATTCAGCTCAACCATGATTAATGGTCATTACAATACACTCAATCTGAAGGCAGTAACAGCCAATTATCCTACAAGTGGTGGTTTTTGCAGAGCTAACCTTTTAGTCTTTACTCTGTCTTTTCCAATGCTACTGTGCTTACATTAGAATCTAAATGGACAGTATTGGTTCAAGTCTAAAGTGTCTAAATAAAAGATACAATCTAGCACAATGGAGTTACATCCGCTTTCTCTTTTTAACTTCTGCCTGCAGGGTTACAGGAAAGCTAAAAACACCTGCTCTCCTGCAAAAGTCCTTTCTGTTGCCAACTGCACTAGGTAAGCCCTGCTCCATAGTTTCCTCTTTTGTCACAAAAGCAGCAAATGCATTTTAAACTTGCAGCATATGCCAGTGAAACTCCTGGAACATTTATGGTTCCTCTAGGGCAGGCCAAGTCACATTACGACCAAGATGCTGGGAAGCCTGAAACAGTCTTAGAAATATTGACTCTGTTGGTGATTCAAAGACTGAGTTATCCAGGTCTGACTAATTGTCAGTCTTCTGCAGACTGAGGAGATTCGCTGACCTCCCCCACCATCCAGGAGAAGTGTTTAAAGGATCAAGTAACCCAAAACTGCAGGAAAGAAAAAAGGAAGGTTGCTGTGGAAAAGAACCGAGTATTAGTATTTGACAGACTTAACGACTACCATCAAATTCATTTTAGCCATATTCCAGTCAGGCCAGTTCTGTTCAGATGGATGTTAGTTCTGTTAATCTTCCTGGTTTAGTGGTGGACTTGGAAATATTAGGTCTACAGTTGGACTCTATGATCATCTCAACCTAAATGACTCCATGATCTATGCTATAATGAGTGCACACATATGCTGTTATTGTCAGTGCTAAGTTTGCAGCAGCAGAAGCATCAAACTAGTATCTGGGCAAGCCCTGCATTAGCAACAAATTACCTCAATCAATATTTACTTCTCCAAGAATCAAACCCAGGAGCTTCTACAGGCCAAGGGAAAACAGGAAATGTTGGTAACCAGTACAGATAAGTTAGTCACTAAGGAACCATATGAACAGTTTCATTTCCCCATTAGGAGCTAACACAGGGGTCATCCACCACTACTTGTTGCAGAGTTGCTCATGATTTTGCTATACTATAGCCACAGAAACCAGATGCTGCAAGCAGCAGTTCTCATTCCTACCCTATGGAGATGACCATTTTACAAGGAGGAGACTTCATCTGGTACCAGCAACACTGGTCTCTTGTTTGGATCCTCAAGCAGTGTTGAGATCAAGTCAGTAAAACTGGTTGTCTCAGGCCTGGAGCTTACAGGCCAAAACCTGAATTGCTGTTTTAAGCTACCTTTCACTTTAGAAAGTATATATTGTTGTGAACACTGTCCTCATTTTCCACATAGTTCAAAAGAAAGGTTAAAAATTGGGGAAAATTTCTGCCAGGTTTAGTTTGCCTTTTTTTCTTTTCCCTTCTGCATTCCCAGCGATAGAAACAAACCAGAACAAAAGGAAGGGCCAGGCTGAGCCCCACTCTTGCAACTGGCACACAAACATGCTCATTAACCAAATGCATTGTAGCCTGGCTCTGCTGACAACACAGAGCAGAAGCTGAATCACAGCTGAGCGGGGCTAGACAGAGCCTGAGTTTGATGTAGTAGACATTTGTGGAGTCGGTCCAGCAACATAAAACCTGTTTTCTAACTCTGCATGTCAGGAGTTAACAGTCTGAGAGGAGAAACCTGCCAGGTACTAAATGAGAACACTACCGAGGTTCACAATAGGAAACCAACAAAACTTCTGATCAGTACAAAAATATTATCAATGGGGTTTTTTCCCCTTGTTGATTTGTCTTAGAAAGTTTTTACCTAATTTTCAGCTGGTCATTTCTATAGAAAGAAGGGTAGGACTGAAGTTTCCTACAGTGAATGAAGGAGACTTTAGGGAAGCATTACAGAGTCCATATGCCACCCATTCACAGAATACAAATAATGATTTGATGGTATTTGAAGTGTTCAAAGTGGCTTTGCTGTTACATACAGTATTTTACCACATCCTAATTACAAGTTTCTGAATCACTTAGCTAGTTGCAAAAAAAATCCTAGAGGCATAAAAACCAGAAAACAGAGGTGAATAGTTTATATGTGTTGTCATGAAGATGATGGCATTTCTGGTGATGTTTCAAGTATTTCAGATGGGCAGTGCTGACACAAAGTAACTCTATGGAAAACAAAAGAGGAATAGCTCAGATTATTACTTTATATACTCATTGGACACACTTTCCACTGAACCATGAAGTTAATTTCTTCTTATCAATGCTGATTTATTACCACTTTTGCCTGCAAGAGCATATGTATAAAACATTAAATCACAGTAATATTTGCCCTTTCAACAGCCAAACCAAGGGCCAAAATACCAGGTTTGGATAACACTGACCTCCCACAGCTGCTCTCAGGTATTGATGTTATGTGAACAAATAGGGAACAAGTGGGGAGTGAGCAGAACCTCTATAACCTTGGAGAGCTGTTGCATCAATCACAATTTTAAATGCCAAGTGTTTAAAATTCAGCAATGAAGGTGTTCACACTCTCAGCCCACTGCAGCCAGTGTCTCTGTGGCACAAAAGGCAGGAAGAAGCTCAGCATAAAAGCACTTGGAATGTGCATGTAAAAAAGTGACAGTATTTAATGAAGTTAAAACATTGCCTCAAAATGCTGCTGGAAGAGCACAGCTCTTGTTTCCAGGATTGGAGGGAATATTGAAGCACCATCAGATTGCACCTGCAGAAAATTTTAGGAGTTCTTGATATCTTGTTTGTGTAACTCATTTACCAATGGCTAGAAAGAGGAATCCTTAAACACCTGCTAGCTGTTCAACATTTTCCTGGACTGACTGGTTTGGTAGCATTTGCATTCTCTCACTAAGAAACTCGCCAAGTTCTGTCTACTTGGTTTGTGTAAGAGATTCTATTGCTAACACACACATGGTCTAGTTCAAATATAAGTAACAGGAGTTCTAAGTCCTGCATATCTTGGCATTAGAGCTACATATGTCTTAAAATTCTTTTTGGACCAGACCTAGAAACCTGTGGACAGATTTAGGAAAATCATGCTGATAGTAAAACAACCTAAGCCATCAGGAAGGAGTAAAGAGTCTGATTTCTTGATAATGAGGGAAGGTCTGAGCTCTATTTATATTATTTAACTCTATTTAACTGTGTTGAGTTAAAATTATAAGAGGCTTTTAATTTTGCTCTGAGTTCCTTTATTACAGTGAAACATTTTGTCTGGCTTTGAATGCACTTCAGGTACAATAGTGGACAGGCAGTGCTGATAGGTGGCTCCTGTGCTATCTATTACAGGACATCCATCACACATATACCTGGGCTGTTTCTCACTGCTGTTTCTTTAAAGATGGCAGATGTTCTTATTCAGAAAGGCTGTCTATTTATATCCCATTAACACAGCTTCCTTCACTGCTCTGTAGAAGCTTTATCCAAACAGGAAGGAAGCCAGTGTAATCTGAAGGATTCTTTGAAATTAAATGATTGAAAAGATTAATTCAGGCATGTCTGCTGGGGAAGGCACAGGGGCACATGGCTAATCCATGAGTATTGTTCCCAGTTCCCAGTAAGCTTAGCCATGCAGTTTTTAGCTGGGGACACACATCCACTTTGACAGAAACAATCCACTCAAAGTAACATCTATATACCTAATGGTTTATAAACATGTTCTAAGAAATTAACACTAAGAGACAAAATCTGCTGGGGGCCTGCCAACTGCTGTCCAGGAGATTGCAGAGAAGAATGAGGATGGAGTGAGCAGCAGATAGACTCCTTGAATCAACACTGTCTTAGCAGAAAGAGGTGATGTGTGCTTGACACATCTAAAGACAAGAGCATCACAACATGCCCAGTCACCAGACTTTATTTGTCAGTTAGGGGTGTTGCACCACTCTCAGCTTCATGCTGGGTGTGGAGCTGTCTGAGGGCTCCTCAGGGACCACAGTGATGGCTTTTTGCTCTGGGACCCAAATGCTGTTCAGACCAGCCTGCTGCTGGAGGAATGTGTTACCCAGATGATGTGTTGCTGCCCACGGGCTCAGCCTGCAAACACAGCAGGACAGACACCTGAAGTCTGTCCCTGTAGGATGCTACTTACAAGGTAGGCTGCTTTTTAGCGGGGCCTCAAAGTTGACATAAGCTTGTTTGTGATGGGGTTTTTTCCTCTGGGAATTTAGAGGGAAAGACAGCATGCTCCTCAAGGAAAAAAATCTTCTGAAATCACTGGAAGTCTTGCCAGTGGCTTCAAAAAGGCCAGGATTTTGCAGTGATCTAACAGTACAAATATAAATACTGAGCAAAATGTTTGGGCCACCACTCTTGTATCCATTTCTGGCCTTTCAAGGCCCTACCTACCAGAAAGAATGGCATTACAAATTAATCTAAATGCAGTTATGTGAGACCTCAGTTTCAGCATAGTGAAATGCTGCCTGGTGAAAATGATGGGCTTGCTGTTACTTATGACCTCCTTAAAATTGCTATTTTCATAATGCAGTTTCACTGCAAGACATTTATTCTTTATAAATTTATAAAGATTTGGCAAATAGGAACAAAACTAGGTATTAAAGCACTGGGATAACGTCATTTAATTCTCTGCAGGGAGTGTTGCAGAGGAAACCCTCATAGCTTATGCTTTAAATCCAGCTCTAAAAAGACAGTCTCAGCTTGTCCTTTAAAAAATAATAAAAAAGCTAATCCACAATGACTTGTTAAGACTTGCTGGACTTCCTTTTGTTCTCTATCCCTGAATCTGGGTACATCTGAGGAGGTAAAGATACGGTATTAAAGCCTTAAACTAGCATGTGTTCACTCATCTAGTTATTTCTACATGTAACATAAGGTGCAGTTAGTAAATTTAAGGAGAATTGAAGATACTGCTTAGAGCTAAGGCAGCAGTGCACTTTTTCCTTCTCATTGAAACAAATGGCAAAAAGTGGACACTGATGTTTGATGATCAAGTAATGCCATTGCAGAGTGGCAGTATAGTTCAGCCATGAAATACTCTTCCACATGTCATCATGGACGACAGCCACTTTCCTTGCAACAAGCTGAAGACCTGCTGTAAAAGACAGGGAGCTTTAGAAATCAGAAGACAGAAACCAGGAGATACTGAAAGAGCTGCCGAAGAAATGCTTGACCTTGAAACAAGGATGACTTCTCCTGATGAGGAGCTCTCTTGCTTCCACATGCACAGTCCTCTAATTGCTTAAACATCCAATCCCCGAGCACTGAGCCCCTCAGGGCTTAGCGCTGCCAATAGAGCCCGTTACTCCCTGTATCTCAAGTCGGGTGTAAAAAATACCCAGGAGACAAAACGGGAGCTTTAGCATCTCCCATTGCGTTACATTCACGGAGACAAAAGACATACTGATGTAAACTGAGTGTTTGCCCCATTCCTCCACTGTGGAATGGGAATTAGTTATGTTAGTGTCAAGTGACTAAACAGGCAATGCCAGTTCTGCCTCTACAACTAGGCTGTTTCTTATCAGTCCAGATGCCTCAAGCTGTTATTAGTTATTATGCTGTTGATCATCATTATCTCTTAGACATATCTTCAGAGAGCGGCTGGAATTTGCAGATGCTCTCTGCCTCCCAAGCCATCTCTGCTTGAACAGACCCATGAAATCTGGAATATCAAATGCCCATTACCATAGACTTCCTCTACAATTAACCCCCCTGACAACCCGTGGTGAAGGGAAGGAAGGAGCTGCCCTCAAAGCACCGTTGGAGATGTAATGTGCTCACCCAGAGCCATGGACTGTCAGCTGAAAAATTAACCCAATATGCATTCATGGGAATGGGATTAAAAGGTCATTTGATGGTGATTAGCAACACCCCAAGCCTTCTGTTCAGTGTTGTTAGCAACCCCATGCATAGCAGCCCTGAGGAGGTTCCTGTGCCTTCCTGGCAGAGACCACATTGCTGGACTGGATTTACATGGAGAAGCACGTGTGTTAACCAGGCACAAAACTACCATCAGGACTGCATGCAAGAGTGCAGCCTTTCCCAAAGCAGAGGGGAAGCAATAGGACCCCATGGCACAGCCACGTCGTCACAGCAGTGCTTTTGGGCCCTGCATGCACTGAGGAGGGACTGGGACTGGGAACCAGAGGGAGCTCAGGGGACAGGCTCTGGCTCTGACAGCTGGGGTTGTGAAAGTCATATCCAGATGTGGAAACAGCTACAGCAAACAAGAAACTCCCCCAGTGACTCCTGAATATAAACACTATGACAAGCAAATGACTAAATCAAGGGCACTTCAGTAGAGGGTGGCATTAACAGGTCTGTAAGCTTCTCATGAATGACTCTGTGTTCAGGTAACGCATCCTGAAGGTCATTCAGGAGGAAAGAGCCCCTTTATACCAGGCACTGTACAGCCTGGGGTTGTTTCCCTACACCTCTCCAAATCTGCAGTTCCAAGAAGACTGTAACAAAGCAGAACAGTGAAACAAAACTCGGGGTGAAAAAATAGTCAATAAATTCAGCTCTGTTAACGCTGAACACGGAATTTCTGACAAAGGCTCAGTTAAAATCAGCCTCAAGATGTAACAGTGTCATATACCAAACCACTCCCAAAATAGACAAAGCTCACTCTATCTACAGGACAGCAGTCAAGATTCAGAGCTTAGGTGTATGGAGTCATTCAAAGTTAATTCATCAGCAGCTGTAAAGGACTGATGGCTTTGTTGAAGTCAATAGCACTATGTTCATTAACTCCAGCTGATAATCTGGCCCTTAGGGTTTGATTCAGACACAGATCTTTAATCAACTAAATGCCAACATGAGAAGTTGCAGATGCATTTGTGGACAGCCCATTGATTAGAACAGGAAGAAAGAGGTGATTTTTTCATATATGTTTAACAGCTATGCTTTTTTATTGTTTTCAAATCCAACTCAGTCAGACCCAATATGACTCCTCAGAGGAAGCTACATAAACCAGAGTCCCTGCCCTTTAATATAAAAGGACAATGCAGTGCAGCTGAGGAGTATGATGTGAATTATTATTCTCAATACACTGCAGTCTCATTACATTCCAGGGCAGTCGTCCGAGTCGATTGCAATGCCCAGAGTGCTGGCAATTGCAGTCCAGGGGCTGGCTGAACTAAAAGCCAAATAGGATGCTGAAGAATAGGTAAATGCAGATTGCCTCTGCCTTTCTGAGGGGAATTAAAGCTCTTAATTTTGTTTCCTGGTAAGAATGTCCCTGCTGAGCAATGCTGCTGTGCTCTGGTACCCAAGGTTCTCCTGGAATGCCCACAGTTCAGGAATTTCTTTAGTCTTATCAACCCTTAAGGTTAAGGAGCAGAACTAGAGATAAGACTTGTAGAGGGAATTCTAACTGAAAAGGTAAAGTAGAGGTAGGATTAAGCCAAAAGGAAATCCATTCTCTAACACACTCACATGTGATCCAGGGAAGAGTACCACATCTATCACATATATATATGTGAATGTAATTCACATCACATTAACATAACATCACACCTGGCCGGGACAGGAGGGAGCTGTGGTTTCTCAGGCAAAGCAAAAACCCCAGGTAGAGCTGGCTGCCAGCCAGTTGCCAGACTGTGTCCATCTTGCAAAGGGACAGCTTGGCCCAAAGACCAACATGGAGGCAACAGGACATTTGCTCCAGTGGGCTTCCCACAACCTTGGCCTCTGTCCAGACAAGCCATGGCCACCTCCTTTCCTAGTGATCCGGGCAGAAATGTAAGCTGACATTGGAGAGTAACCAAAGCATGAACTGCTTGAGGGCAGCCTGGGCTGTGCCTCATTCACCCTTCTGCAGAGGACACACTGTGCAGTGTCCCCACACAGCATCAGAAATGGAGAGGTGCCCCAGGCACCACTGAGACCTGTCACTGGGCTGCTGGGGATGCTGCTGCAGGCTGGTATGGAAGGTGCTCAGGCAAATCGAAAGACAAGCATTGATTTAGACATTCTTCCAAGGAAGCATCATTATTTAATGCATTTAATCAGCAGAGGTTCCTCATTCATTCATTTTGTCTACTTAGCAAAGGGATGCCAAGACTGTCATCCTCCACTCACTGGAGATCAGCCTGGCGGCCTTTGCTCCCTGTTGAGCCCTGTGGGAGGTGAGCAAGCTCAGCTTCTGGAAGGAATTATTCTCTGTAAGATTGTGCCCTTTGAGACATGGACAACCCCAATGACAAGAAGGTCTTCTGCAGGTTTAATCATCAGAAGGCACTGTCCTAGTCACCTGAACAGATTGTTTGTCTAATACATGCCAGAAAAAACATGTTAACTAATTTCTGCACCCAGCTGACTGAGCTGAAACTTACAGGTCTCATGTGAAACACACCCAAGTGATTTAATTGAAGAATATTCCCAGTCTCTGCCACTGACACTATTTGATATCTAGCAGCCAGCACTGGCTGGCATACATTGCACCTTGTCCAAGCCATGAGCTGATGAACAGCTGGTGGCTTTAAAAAAACCCAAACCTGAGCATTTCCCATGTTGAAGGGACTAGGGGTTTAATGCTTGGGTTCAGTACAGAAGCTATAAAACCTCCTGCAGTGCAACTGCAGCATTTTCTGGCTCCCCTGCTATCAGCACATCTGAAAGAAAAATGTTCTCTTAGAATAGAGGAACAAATGCCTGCACCCTCTGCTACAAGTGACATGGAAGCAAAGACTTTCTCTAAATATGGCAGGTCATTAGAAGATTAAGAAGCCTCTCTCTCTCAGACATTAAGGGCAAGGCTTAGAAGACCATGCTGGGGTGCATAAATCATAAGCTGAAACTTACCTACACAGTAGTCCCCAAGATTCCCTGATGCACAATGTCTTTGGATCAGCCTACAATAAAAGTGGCATCTAAGCAAGTGAGAGTTAAAATTGCCTCCACTATTCACAGGTTGGCTATTTTGAGGGGAATTCATACAAAGTGACACAGTCCTGAGACTAACCCCTCCGTTGCTGGTTCAGGAGGCAGAGACAGCACTGCTCACTGGAATGAGACATGTGAGAACTAAACCTTGGGCCAACACAGTTGCCCTCTTTACTATAAATTGCAGTGCAATGCAAGAGTCCTGCCATGATCAGCTGTTTCCTCTAGATTTCTGTCAAGCCTTGACAGCTCATTAAAAGTTAGGAGGGGAAAAGGGCTTGATTTGCTTCACTTAGAAGCAAAGCATAGAGGCTTACCCCTTTGCACAAACAGTGAAGAAAAAATGACCTTCACTCTTCTCAGCTTTTCTATGCTGCGCCATAGCTAACAGCAGGGGAGGACCCAGTTCTGTGCTCAATTATTGCCAAAAGTCTTTTAGAGCTTTAAAATTGATTCTCCAGTCAGATACTAATTTGCACTGCAAGAAAAGATTTAGAGCTACCTGCAGGTTTAAGACATACAGCCGCATCGATTATGCTGAAAGCACCATTTCAGGCAATCTTTGCAGCTTGGAGAGCTAAACCTCACATTTCCCCCCAGCCAAATAGATTCCCCCCACAGACTCTTACAAGGGCAGATCCACTGCAGGCCCTGCATGCCAAAGGTGCAGTGTGAGAAAGAGTTAAATATCCATGTGACACCATGGCTGGTGCTGCTGCTGCCAGGAACTGTCATGGTGTTTGTGTGCAGTGTGTTAGTGTGACATTAAAATCGATGGGTGCTCTGTATACCTGCAGGCAGTGCTCAGTCCCTGGTAAACAAGGCAGGCAGGGCTAGGATGAGAGCTACAAGACAGAGGACTCAGTAACGCTGCTCTATTTGAAAGAGACCCCATTTAAAATGTGTGGCAATCCCATATAACTTGTCGAGAACATCCAAAATACCAGAGCACCTTTTTGTTCTTCTGTTAGAGCTTTAATGCTAAAAAAAGTGCTGACAATACCTTTTTATACAGGAAAAAGCTTTTGTGTCACATTTCTCTAATACTCTAGGAAGTTACCCAATTAATCTACATCTGCCTTTTCTATCTCTCAAACCTCAGTCAAAACATTCTTCTTCCATTAAAACAAATGCAAACAATCTACCAGGGATTGCTTGCTTCTTTTTACAGCTGTGTCTCATGGCAAAGAAAAAGAGAGGGAAACAATAAAACTTCCAGGGGAAAGCCTGGCCTTACAGAGTTTTGTGTGCCTCTCTGGCAAGTCCACACAGCTGAGCCACTGTGCACTCCCTGGGCTGCCCTGGCTAGTAGAGGCACAGGCACAACTGCTGCAGCCTTAGCTCTTTGTCGTTCTTTTCTTGGGACCTAACTTGTTCTTACTCTTGGCTTGCAAAGCAAACCCCGTATGTTCAGCCAAGCATCTCAAACCACCTCAGTCCTGGGCTGAGAATTAAAACCTTTCTGCAACGCTGCACCTTTTAATTGCTATGCATTAATAACACCATACACTCCATGTAGCACAACATTCCACTTCTGGGTCCCTCCTCTCAACTCAGACCCTCCATCCTCTCCTCTTGACAAAGTTTCACAACCCTTTGAACCAACCTTGAATAAAGTCATTCACATAAGCAAGGACTTACTGTTGCACTTTAAAGTTGCACCTTACCTGCAGCGTCCCTGATTACCTCAGGGGTTCTGCAGCATAGACAGTTTTGTCTGGAAGCTTCCCCATGTCTCCTGAGGGGCATCTTTAGCCCACTGTTATACCTAACTCTCAGCTACAACTCACTGCATCTTCATCAAATGCCTCTAGGCTCGTGGCTCCTACCTGCTGCTACTCACTGAGCTCAAATAATGAAGTGCACTTGTGCCACCTGTCAGAGCCTCTACTGCCTCCTGAGCTTAATGCACATCACCAATACACCTGGTGTTTGCAAAGGTGGGGAAAGATAGGAGCGTCCTCTCACTATCCTTGCAAAGTCCAAGACCACTGGTTGGAAACCAATCTTACAGGAAAGCTGCTCAGAGGTTTTTCATCAAAATGGATGTTTTTCTTTTAATGAGCTATAGCTCATTTTCATGCACATTGCAGCACGTTGGAAAACATGTCAATCACTTTTGAAAGCCAAATGGAACTGCTCTAACAGTGCTGAAGTGCCTTTGCAAAAGAGAGCTCATCTGCCTGGAAAGGTGTGGATCGTCCCAGGAAAAGGAGCATTTAAACCAGCCCATTCCTTTCTCCACAGACCTTTCTCTTTACTATCCAAGCAAAGCTCTGCACTGTGATTTTCTTTCTAATTGCACTTGTTTATTGCACATGTTGCATTCTCAGGCAAGGACACTGAAACCAAGCCTCTTTTTTTCTCCTAGCATTGGGAAATGTGGGAGTTTTTGGGGGTTGGTTGGGCAGATGACCTTTTAAGGAAATAGGTCACTGAAAGACTCAAATAATTTATTCAAGCAAGACTTGCCAAACAAGTTAAAGAAGTATGAAAGCTCTTCTGGGGCTGGTATTGAATGCCTCACAGTAATAGAAAAGTGTGTGATCAGAGCAGACTGCCAGGAAAGAGCAGTGTGTACATTGTGCCACTATATGCACGCTTGGACAAGTAGAAGAGATAAGTGTGCCCCAGTAGAGGGAGGATTCAAGGAAGGCATTTTTCCATTTCCTATCTGAACCTACACTGCAGACAGAAAGGACCAGCTGTACTGAAGCTGGACACAACCTCCATACATGTAGCTATTAAAAAGAGCTGTATCTATACCACATAGCTCTTCTTTTGTCAGGGGTAGGTTCTACAAAATCTCTAGCTTCTTGTTCAGCAGAAATTAGGACCATTTAGGGACTGCCTTCAATTTTGGAGGCTCTCTCTACAGTGCCATCAATTAGCTTGCCTTATTTGTTCCAGCCTCTATGTGAGCCAGGCTGGAAATAAAATACACAAATGAAATGACACAGATATTCTCCCTGAAAGCAAAGGAATGGACATAATGAGACGGTTACTGCAGCTTTGTGCTTTTGGAAAGTGTGCCATCTCAGAGAAATATCCAGTGGAAAAAAAAAAAAAGGATTACTTTCTGCTCCACCAGTGCTACCAAAAGGGAACAGGCCAGAAATCCGGCTTTGGCTTTGCAGGGGCAGAGAGATCAGTGACAGAGGGGAAGAAGCTGCTTATCCACATCCAGCCCAGGAAGGAGAAACCATGTACTGACTGTGTAGTTTGCACTCAGTTCAGTGATGTCAGGATACGTCCCCAAAGCACAGGAGTCTATGTTAGGAAATGCAAGGCAGCTGCTAGTATAATTTATGGCAACATCCAAAAAGTGAGGAACAAATGAGAGTGAAAAACCAACCACTTCACTCTTCAGCTGTACTTCATCATCAACTGAGCCAAGCTGGAAAGGTAGGTGAGTATAAAGCCCAAGATGAGAATGCAAAGGATAGTGCTTTCCAGAGAGCTTCAGCTACAGTGAGTGCATTATTCTTCTCTAAAATAAGATGAGTGCAGGAATGAGGAGTCTGTCAGTGCATAAGCTGTACAGTAGGCAAGTTAGGGTGAATACCAGGAAGAATTTCCCAGCAGGGAAATATGTAAGCATGCAGAACCATGCCAGTGAAGACAAAGAGATAAACCTGTAATAAAGGCTATTTCATATAATGAACCAAAATTAGATCATATTTTGAATTTGTCTTATGTAGTTTGTACAGCTCATTACAGGGGGCTTACTTAAACTGCTTGACAGATCTTCACTTTCTTAGCCAGCACTTCTCCTTTAAACAGCTGAAGAAATCACACCGGGTGCAGGGAGATATTTGGATATGACCTGAGCAAGTGCCGGCCCTATTTATTCCCCATTTCTTCTCTCCTGCAGCCAGAAAATAAAGGAAAGTCTGTCCACCAGCCTCTGCCTACAGAGGCAAAGTGTCCAAAACCTAAGGGGAGCCCAGGAGTTGGAGTAGGGTGAATAACCCAATGCATAGAGACAGTATCTCCTCAGAGGCTTTTCCCTAGCTTAAGACTAATTAAACCTAAGCAATTTCTCTCATTAACTGGCAGCCCAGTAGCTGTCCTTGAAAAAGTAAGAGACACAAAACAGGAAGAAACATGAGGAGCTCCCAAACTCTGGAAGGAGCAGCTTCATGGATGGCCTCACCTATGCCGGCTCCCAGGCAGACCTGGTCTCTCCTCCTTCTCGTGCCCAGGGTGACACAGTCCAGCAGTTTCTGGCTCAGCCCAGATGTGGGGGCTTTGCAGAACCCAACAGACATTTCTGTGCACCAGCCATTCTCCACCAGGTGCCGAGAGAAAGGTCGGTGCCCAGTGGTTGTGCTCCAGCTGCCAGGGTGTTTTTCACCAGCCCATGAGAAAAATGTCCTTAACTGCTCAGCTCACTTATGTCTTTCTGATGTTATGTAAGTGGATTGAGAGAAAAAACTCTGCTATGAGCAGGTTTCTAATTAGGAAAATAAATAAAAAGAATTATGGAATTAAGGCAAAACCTCAGCATGAATGACCTAAATCCCTTCCTTGTGCTGCAGTCCACAGCAGGCTATTAGAAAACTTTTTTTAAAAGGAAAGTTAATTCATCACTAAGATGGCACAGCAAAGGCAAATTCTTTTGTAGGCTGGCACTCGCTCTCCCAAGCAGCTGATCCCACTTAATTTGTCTATTGTAAGTGCAAAGGGTGCTTTAGAAAGAGATGTGCTCTGTGACACAAGCACTCCTACAAACATTGCTGAGATATGAGTAACAATGGGACACACCACAGAGTCTTAGAATCATCAAGGTTGAAAGACACCTTTAAGATCATCAAATCCAACCATCTACCCAGCACTACCATGGCAACTCCTAAACCATCACCCAGCACCACATCCAGATTGTTGAGCACCTCCAGGGACAGTGACTCCAACACCTCCCTGGCCAACCTATTCCAGTGCCTGACCACCCTAACAGTGGAAAGTATTTTTCTGATATCTAATGGGAATCTCTTGTGCCTCAGCTTAAACCCATTTCCTCTGGTCCTCACAGTGCAGGCACAGCAGAAGAGAGCAGCGCCCACCTCTACAGCCTCCTTTCAGGGAGTTGTAGAGAGGGATGAGGCGCCTCCTGAATCTCCTCCAGACAAAACAACCCAAGCTGCCTCAGCTGCTGCTCATATGACATAAAACATGCTCTCTAGACCTTTCACGAGCCTTCTTGCCTTTCTTTGGACATGCTCCAGCACCTCAATGGACATTTTAAAGTGAGGGGCCCAGAACTGAACACAGCGCTTAAGGTGCGGCCTCAGCAGTACTGAGTTCAGGGGAGTGATCACTTCCCTAGTCCTGCTAACCATCCATACAATCACCATTTCCTAATTTGCACTGGCAGCTTTCTGTTGGTTGTCTGCAGACTGTCATTGCCACTGAGAGTTGCCTACAATGAGTTACCTACTATCACACTGAATACAGGTGCCTCATCAACAGTGGCTTGCTTTGTGAACATTTCAAGCATCCACAGGTCTCCATGGCCTGACCTTAACAGGAGATAAGAGCAGCCTACACTTCTCACCAATGAGGTCCTATTCCTTTAAATACTCAGCTGCAGATTTAAGTGCCTCAGCTGCAGATTTAAGTGCCTACGTTTTAAAACACTGGCTAGCCAAACTAGTAATTTTGTGGTTCTCATTGGAGTGAGTAATTTGAAATTTGCTGAGGAAATCATCTTTTCTCTCACAATAATGCCTATTGTGAGTGGAAACACCTGCCACAGAGTGATTTTGATGACATTTGAATCCCTAAGGGCATGGTGGTTTCTCTAGCAGGTGAAGTGAAGCAGATACCCCGTGATGTAGTGCGGCTCTTTGGAAAGCTCACATCTTCAGTAAATCAGCCGATGTTTAAACAAGAAGCCAGACTTATTCTCTGTTTTTGAAGACACCATCTCCCTGAAACTGCCAAGTTACATGACAAAGTCTGCATCAGCCAGAAAATGTGCACCAGTCATCATTGGTTTGATAGGATGGTAGCTTATTTTCTGCACTAGTCCTTTTTCTGCTGGGTCAGTCCCCTCAGGGTGAGGGATCTTTAGACTTTTTCCTTACTGCAGCAAGGCTGCAAGAATGAAGTACAAAAGGGAGACCTCAGCTTTCCTGCCTACTAAGAGACCTTGACAAATGCAGCACAGAGCTCAACGAATCGAGCTGCCACAGGGAAGCACCCCACTCTGGCAGCTTGGGGACTAATGTTTGGAAAACACTGGCATGCAGGTACCTGAACCATATGACAGGGAATGCAGCAAAGCTCATTAATAAAATACCTTTTGCAATTGCCCAAAGGACTGGGCAATTAGTTGAAGCACCCTGGCAACTACAAGGCACAAATAGAGAAACACTAACAACTATTTTTGGGAGTAGACTCCAGCTTAGGGTGAGCAGACAGAACATCACTGGTGGCAGAGGCACCATGCAACTGCATTATCTCAGTCTGTTCTGCTCCTGTCCTCGCATCATAACAAAGTGTGTGCCAAGGCAGGGTCCTCACGCCTTCTAGAAGATAGGTACATGGATATACCATATCTGTAACAGCAATGGGCCAAAATACTTCCATAATCTGTTGTCTTACGCTCTTCCGTACTATGAGACAAAATTCCCCTTTTTTTTGGGTTGGAGAATAGTTACTGTGATGCTGATGCTCTCGGCTTTGTGTGTGGTGTGCAGGCATGCTGGTGGGTGGTGGTGCCCATCTGCTACAGCAGTGCCACCGCAGGGTTAAAACGCTGCCTTTTGCACCTGGGCTCAGGGGTGGCTGTGCCGGGTGAGTGATGTGCTGTTGTGCGGCAGGGGGCTGTGGAAAGGCGGAGTGAATTCCTGCCAAAGGGCGGAGCAGCAGCGGATGCAGAGGAGCCCGTGAGCAGCCGTGCAAAGGCAACTGCACTTACACAGAAGGAAGCGGACAGGTCTCTTCTCTGGCACAGACAGCACACGGAAGCTTCCACCACCACCCCGAGCTTTGCAAAGTGCCAGACCTCAGGCCGGAATCCAGAAAGCCCTTCGTAGCTGCTCTGACTTATACACATTCATAAATTCAGGCACAATGTTCACCCTTAAAAGTCCTTTCTTTTCCCACATCAGCCTACAAACAGAGACCCAGAATAATTAAGACAGTGCTCATTTTATTGTACTCAGCATGGAAACCAGATGTAAAACAGGAAAACATTAAATTCCTAAGGGACTCAATCAGGTGGGTAACATTGCTTTAGTATCACTTTAAGACTTTTCACATGCAAACTTCTGTTGGTATGTCTCAAATGAATGCCATGGTACACCTGGTAGCCTAAGACTAGCTTTATTTTGTACAGTACATCACGTTCAGTCAGTGTAACTATAAAATTAATAAAGCCACAATAATAGTAGTTGTTGTTAGAAGCCTCCAAGTTGGTTTTCTTCTGATGCTGGCTGACTCATGGCCATAGTTTTTTGAAATTATAAGTTCAGATACACTCCCTACCTTTAATTCTGGGCAGAAACTCCCAATACTCTTCAGTGCCACTGAGACCTTTACTTCACAACACAGACTCAATGTGCCACAAACACACAAATGTTTCTCTTCCATTTTATGGAAATTCCTCAGGGCAGTGTCTAAATTTGCTTCTGATGTACTTGAAACTATTGATTGTGAACTGCGCTAAGGGAAGTGTCAGGTGGACCCTCCAGCAGAATGGTCACCTCTTATAGCAGAGCTGCTGACAACTATCTGAGAGACTCGTTTTCTGCAGCAGACAAGTGCTGGAGACTTTGCAGGCAGATTTGCCACTTATTTCTACTCCAAAGAGTGTCAGTCTTAGAAGGAAGATAACAAAAACTTAAGGTCTGATATTTCAAATGGGGATTAGTTTACATGATTCTGTTCCTAAGGAGACCAGATGATTCCTATCACCCACAGTCTACTTTTTAGAGACCAGACAAAGATTTAAACTTGCCTCAAGGTTGTGGAAAATGCCAAGTCTCCAGCATTCAAGCAGAAGGGCAAAGGGAAAAAATCATATTAGAGCATGAGTGATGCATGAGACCTGCACACATGTACTCGCCTTTTAAACAGGGACACACACACATAAGCTTACCTACATCAGAAGTTTTTCTAGTAGAAAAAATATCTCCTCTCTGTGTGATTTGGCTCAGTAATAATGTCACTTTTCTTTAAAGAAGCCTGAATCATAAAAAGTAGGTTTCACTTTGCAAAATTTTCTTTGCTAGGATTTGATGCAAAATCCACACTATAAACTCAAGGAAGGAAGAGCTACTCAGAAAAACACAAAGCAGAAAAAACAGTAAAATCAGAGTTAAAAAAAATTCAGTTTGGCTCAACTCAGCTGTAATACTTCAGTCTTCCTTTTAAACATCTACAGTGATTCAAGTGGGATAATTTAGGCCCCTAAGAGAATATTGAAGACAGTTCAAGTTGCAGGTCCTGATCTTCAGGTCACACCACAGCATCCAATGGCACCAGAGATATTTTGTAGTGTGCAGTATTTGCGTAAAGATCTACCTGCATGTCTTTGGGACAATACTGAGCACTCATACAGGCATCACAGAGACAGCTAAAAATAAACCAGTAGAGATTGGTTACTGAAACAGGGAGATAGGGAAAAGGAGGGAAGAGTTTCTCTCAGACCACAGACTAACTTTCTAAGCCCACAGAGTGACAATCAGTTGTCTGTCATTCAGAGCAGCCATTCCCACAAGCTGTGTGCGAAAGTGACTCTGTTGTGGTAGCATTTTGTGTTAATTTTTAAAAGGTGTAGAAGGATAGACACAGAACAAGATAATGGAGTTAATAAGTTAATAAAATTTGTACTTTCATACAAACATTGCATATACTGAGCTAACTAATGAAACACTGCTATGGTACATTCCATGAAGTTTCCAAACTGAAAACCAGTGGCAGCCAATTTGAATTCCTCATCAATGCTGATTTTCATTTGGATTTCCACTTCTAACTTTAACACTTAAACATAGTAATGAAACTCAAGAGAAAAGCTAATGCTATCTTTAGAGCATATATTCAATTTTTTAAATCCTTTCAATATACTTCTTCAAACAGTGCATTTTACAAGCTCTTATGTTTTAGTGGCAGTAATAAACAGTTTGACTGCTTAGAGGTTTTCTTGAATCCTATTTGAATATATCTATAAACACTAGCAAAATATACAGCCTTTGGAAATATTAATTTTCCTAAAAGACACAGGACGCCTACAAATAAAAAATTATGTGAGGTCAGAAAACAAGTGGGCAAAACAGACATAGAAATGGGAATTCATTGTAAAGCACCTACACCAACTTTATTTTACTTTTCTTTTCATCCTTCCTTCCCCATGTTTCTCAGCAATTTCTTCTTCTGTATTCAAAAGAATGTTTTCTTCTCCTGAAATGGAGAACACAGATATTCCCCTTCTTGTGCCTTCAGCTCTTTCCCCAGTCTTTTTTTCCAAACCAAGTCAGCTGAATAGAGGCAGAACTTCAGCACTTGTGCCCAAACAACACGAAGCTGGCAGATCCCAACCAAGTGCACACAGATGGATATCACAGCCTTACATAAAATCCAGGACTGTATTGCAAATTGCCTGTAATGAGATGCTCCTTCAACTCAGGAGGATTGTATTGTATTGTATTGTCAATACAATACTGAAACGTGCTTATTCTCATATTTGCTAGTGGAAAGCCCCTTAAGTGAAACTAGAAGTAAATCTTGCATTCTTATTCACTGCTTTTATTAATTGTTCTTGCTACATTGGCCTTCCTAGAAGATGTAACTGACAGGGAAGGGTTTCCTGACAATAAGCTTGTTTCCCAAAATCTCTCATCTTGCAAAAAAAAAAAAAAAAAAAAAGAATTTAAGAGTTACTTCAACTGGCTAGGCTGCAACATAGGTTTGGGGTGTTTTTTTCATATAGATTTGCTCTTGGGAACAGAAAAGTATTTTCTGTTCTGAACCCTCTTTTTGTTAGCCCAAATGGATTTCCTTGGTTGTTACCTATCAACTGATGCAATGTGATTCTGAGTCACTGGGCAGAGAAAAAGAACGGGGTGGTGGAACACAGATCATCTCCCCCTCCTCTCTGCCATATCACTACTCCAAGCATATTTTCGTTTTGAGGCTGACATGACACGAAGAACAGCCTTTCTTGGCTGCTACAAGCCCACTCAAATGTGTATTTGCTAATTGCTACCCCAAACGTGGTTCTTTTGCTGTTGATGAAAGACGTGTCATCAGTGAGGATTCACATTGTCACCTAGACATTGTATGCAGGAGAAAGCACTAATCACCAGTGTTAAACTAGCAGGTAGCCTACAGTCTTCCCCTAGCAAGGCACAGTCAAAACCTAAAATATTTTCTGTGAGATGTGCTGGTGATTATCAACTCATTTTTATGTGTTGGCTTTTGGCACTTTATTGCTTGGCTTCCAACGTCTGCAGGACTTCTGCAGCCACCGGACAGTGCCATGGACAATTTGCATCTTTGCACTTGTATTTGCCCAGAACACAAGCTGGGCACTTCATGTTGTTACAGTTATGCCCATGCAGTTGTTCAGGTGCATCCACTCAGTAACTTGTCCATTGGCACTTTGTAGTACAAATGCACTGGTGAGATTTTCCTAGATGAAAGGTCGTTTGGTATGGGGAAGGGAGGGTGAACCAGCTACTGAAGACTCACAGCTGAAAGAAGCTGCAAGGAACCAGGGGAGGTCTTTCATTTCTTGCAAGGAAGCAGTAAGTCTGGTGCTGCCCCCAGCATCCTGCTCGTTCATTGCCAAGCCTAGTTTGGTCTCCATAAAGCAACTCATACCCATATCCTAGAAATATTTTGCAGAGCTGAAGCTAAAGGATAAAATTCATGGAAATCAGTGAATGAGTGATAGCTCATAGTTTATTCTCCTCTGGAAGAAAAAAATAGGACAATCCACTTGTATATTTAGACTGAGGGACAGTTCAGAGTAAGCTGGCTCACAGCTACAGCAAGGGGAACGCGGAGGGGGACGCGAGCTGAGCCAAGGGACACGGCTTCACATGAAGACAGGCTGGGCAACAGCTAGCAAGGGAAGGGGCAGAAGGGAGGCAAAGAAGCAGCACAGAGCCTTGGACCTGGACAGGACACAGCAAAAACTGCAGACAACTCAGGGAACCTCGTCAGGGCTGACATGGACACAACATGGGAAGAGACACTGAACTTGTCAACTAACCTGACCTAATGATACTGTCAATATTAATCCCACACAAAATTTCACGTGAAACTCACATCTCAGACACTGCTAGGAAGGGGGTGGAAACAGCAGTACTAACAGAAAAAAGGTTGGAGACTTTCCTCCTGGTAGGCAGAGGTGGGAAGACACTCTCTAAATGTGGTGTTCCAGAATTAAAAACCCAGCACCACAAGTAGGAGAGGACTTGAAAAAACATACAGAAATTGAACAAGGATGAGACATAAAGCCCCCTGGTATATCTCTGAGGAAAACTAGGAGTCAATTCAGTACTATGCTTAGGGGCAACACTTCTCATTACACTGGGTTAAAATGTTGTATCTTACAGTATTTTACTTTTCTGCTGGGGAAAAATTGCCCCCAAACAGCTACTATGAAGGCTTGGCAGTTGATACATACTCAAGAAGTCTGGCCTCCTAAATAACTGGGGACCACTTCAGGTTCACTTCACAGAAAAGGAAAAAGATACTAATACTCATTTACATGGTGTAAACCTGTAAGATTTAGAGTAAGTTGTAAGAGTAAGATCTACAGAGTAAGTCAGGTGCGTGGTACTAGAGACAGAAATAAATTATCATCATGATTCATGAAAAATCTTTAATGGACTAAAAGTATATCCTATTTAACGCTAATACTCTGCAAGATTACAATATCCAAATCATCAGTGCTTTGCAGGATTGATAACTAATTTTTCTACAAACTGCAGGAGTTCCCCAGCCTCCCATAATGAACTCTACTGGACAAAATACAAAGCTACTGGGAAACACATTTCCCAACTTGAAAAATATTATTGAGAAATGAGACCAACATATATTTGAGACATTATTGTATATCATACTTCTGGAGAAACAGTCACTAAGCTACCTTTTATTAGCAGTTTCTACAACTAAGTTCAGAAATACAGCAAAGATTGTCTCAAGATTTCAGTACTGCTGCAAATTTTTCAAGTTAACAGTATAATGGTTCATAATATAGAGTGTTAGGTAAAACAAAATAACACATAGGCTAAATAAATGGTATTTGGGTTGTGAAAGGCAGCAAGAAAAGCACCAAAATACTGAAAAAAACCAGTAGAGTTGGCCAAGGACTTAAAAGGGAAAAAAAAATCAGTGTAACACACTAGACATAGAGGCTCATGGACCCCAATGCACAGGAAAGCCTGCTGCTAAGGGAAAACATTACTGTGCATCTCCGGAGAGAGAAGAAAGTTCCACATCACTTTAAAGAGTGATTTAGAAGAGAGGTGCTCAGCGCCGTGGGAGGCTGGGAGCAGGGGCTGCCCACCCTGTCTGAGGAGGCAGAATGGCTCCTTGCTTTTTAAAGACTTGGCAGGAGTACCAGAGTAAGGGTGGGCACCATCCTGCTGGACGCAGGTCCATCTACCGATGCGCTCTCCTGTGCCTCGACGGCTCATGCCTTAAGAGTGGCCATTGCAGGGGACAAAAATCATCTCTCTCACCTCCCCTTCTGGCCATCAACATCCCACTGATTTAGCTTCTCCCAAAGGGAGAATCCTTCAGTCTTGATCCTGATTCTTTGCCTGGTTCTGCATTTCAACAGGAAGGGAAGACCGGGCTCCCTGGGGCTCACCTGAGAACAGCGGCCCACAGTATGAACAGAAGTGAGGCTGCTCAGTGATCAATGTCCATAGCCTGTTCATGGACTTACCATGCCCTTGCATGGGTAACTTACAAACCAGGAAAGTTGTCTTGTGTTAGGTCTTTGCAGCTGTTGAACCTTAATTCCACCTCCCTCAGCTTCCCCCAGTCCACTCCTTTGAGTAAGACCTCATAATGCACATAAATAAATTCCCATAATTCTGACAATCCCTCTGCTTCCTGCTTTATGAGAAGGTGCTGCTCTCCCTGCAGCAAGGTGGTGATTGAAATTTGTGCTTTTGCTAAGTGCCTAGCTTTTCATCTGACAGCAGTCAGGGTTGGGGCATAACGTGGAAATACACCAGCTGTGACAATAGTAATGGCAGGATGGAGCATGTGGCTAGTCAGAAAACAAAGGGGGATCATTTTCCACTGTTGCATCACAACCCCAATTACACAACCAAACAGCAGGACTTGAGGGGAGGGATTCTCTCCACCACTGCAGGTATTTAGGCACCCCTGCAAACCATGTCAGTCTAGCACAGAAGAGGGAGCAGGTCGGACGCAGCAATTGGGACGCCTAAAATTCTGCAGCATGGAATGGAACACGTTGTGCTGCCTCCCTTTCAGTTTTTTATTTGAAGATGTATCTGAGGAAATGGATTTCCGGGTCTGACTGTTTTGGGCCCGGATCAGTTTCTCGTGTTCCCGTATTTGTCTCTGTAAGTGGTTCTGGATGGCAATTCCCAGGGATTCTGGATCGAGGGAAGCACCATAAACCTCCCACGTCATTCCTTGCTCATCCCAAACAACATCCCTGACGTGTTTGGACTGCTTCACCTGTACTTTAGCCTCCATGGCTGGGATGGAGTGCTTTTTGTTCTCCCCCAGGTTCGGCACAGCCTGGGAGGAAGCAGGAACCACTGCAGTGTGGAGGTCGTGTCTGGACTCCCTGGCCCGGAGGCCCTGTTGCTGGGGAGCTGCCGATGCTGCCACGGGAGGGGCAAGACTTGCAGAGCTCACACTCAGCTCGGGCGTCACTCCTGCCTGCAGGTTCTGGCCACCAGCCATCTGAGACTGGCCGCTGTCTCTGTGGCCTCTGCTCTTCTCACCTGCATCCTGTGAGCACGCCTTCACATGGAGAGCAGCAGGCTGGCTGCTAGCATTCAGCTCTCCTTTAGGATCAAGCACCACCAAGTTTTCTTCCTTTGGTTTTACCACAGATTGATTAGGACTGGCCTGCCCTTGACTCGCACCCTTGCTTTGCACAGGCTTTTGGTCAGAGCTGCCCAGGACCTCCTTCTGCTTGACTTCACTGTCCTTGCCAGAGAGTAACGGTGACTGGCTGCTTCCTGCATGAGGGACGAGATCTTGCACGTTGTTCTGGGTTCCAGGGACAGCACCAGCAGAAGTGGTGCTTGGCTCAGCAGCACCAGTCCCAGACTGTGATGGAGTTTGATTACTGGAGTCAACTCCAAACTGCTCAGCTGGGATGGGCTTTGGTGAGACGGGAGCATCCTTTGGCAGCCGAGCAGCATCCTTGGCATCACGGGCTGCACTGGTCATTTCAGCATTCCCCACAGATGTTCCTTGGGAGGTAACAGCTGCAGGGGAGCAGGGGAGAACAGATTTTGCATTATCTGCTGACACTGGAGATGCCACGTCAGATGGGATCCCGGGCAGTTTGACAGGCTGGATTTGCGCTGAAGCAGTCACAGCCACAACAGTCGATTTTGATGTGATACCAGGAGAACATGGTAACTTTTGTTGCGAGGATACACTGTCAGTAAGTGCAGCCTGGCTCAGCCCTGTACTTCCTTGGTAAATTATGTGCAGTTCTTCCTTTTCCTCTGGAGGAGGATTCCCTTTTAAGAAGGCAGCAAAGATGCTGGGACTGGTGGAAGCTGATTTGCTCTCCACAGTAGCCACAGCCTGAACCTCAGCATCCCGCCATGTCCTGCTTACAGCTTCCTGAGTAAAAGGGCTGCCCTCTGCTTGAGCTGTCATTGTACCTGTTTCTCTGAATTTGGAGAGCTGGGTGGGGTTTGGACTCCCAGGCGTGGGGTCCAGGTTGTGTACAGGATGTGGACTCCCGTGGCCAGACTGGGCTGGTGCCTCGCTGCTCTGCACCGCTTCAGTTTTACCAGGGGGATGCAAGTGCGCCGTGTCTGCAGTCCCACTTTTTGCCTCCAGACTGCTCTGCGGGTCTCTCCCCAGGTCAGCTTCGGTTTGCTTTGCTGGCAAGGCTGACTGACAAACGGCAGAGCCATTTTTTTCTGCTGCCCTGTCTTTTTCCCCTCTTTGCAGGTTTGCCTGAGAAGTATGACAGAATTGATTAACCCCGACAGGATCACCTGGGGAAGAATAATTTAACACTTCAAGCGCTGGCTGATCATCAGTTCCCTGAGGTTTCAAGGCAGAGTCATCTATCTGTGTCAGGGAGCTCGTTTTGGCCTGGCTGCCTTGCACAAACTGCCGGGAGCTCTGGGGGGCTGGCATCATCTCTGGCACTTGCCCCACCAAGAGGGCTCCCGCTGCAGCAAGGGCTGGTTGGGAACAACCAGCAGGCTTTACATCTGCAGGATGCCCCTCTGCAGTTGTGCTGGTCAGCCTGGGAGAAAAGGCTTCCTGCTGGCTGTCATCGTCTGTGTGGCGCTGCTCGCACCCCTGTGTGCTGGCAGCACCTGAGCAGTTCAGGTCCAACAAGCAAACCCCAGCTGAGCTGGACGGCGTGCATGGAAAGCCATTGCTGGCCCTCTCGCCACTGCGGGGTTGGGGCTGGTGCTTAGCAGGCTGCAGGTCTCCCAGGTGCTCCTCCTCTGCAGAAGTTGAGACCAGGGAAAGCTTGGCAGATCTCAGAGGATCTGGTACAGTCCCCATGGACTGTCTTCGAGACGTTGTTTGTCCTTAGCTTCTCCTTGGAGTTTTCTCACTGGGCAGGCTGTCGATGACAGGTTTCCAGTGAAGCTAATCTGTTAATGAAACAAACACGGTGTTAGCAGCAGTCAGATTTAAGAAAAAGTACCCAGAACTAATTGATTTTACAGTGTAAAGAGAAATACTTGCAGGCAGGGGCTAAAGTGAAGCACCCAATTCTGCCTGAAAGTAACAAAAAAGACACAGATTTCAAGGATCTCCCAATTCTCAAGTTTGGATGGAGAAAACAATACTAGGGACAAAGCAACAACAGCTCCTGTGTTGTTGATACATTAATGACAACATTGACATGCCAAGAGGGAGGGAGGAAAAAAAAGAAATATGAAATGAAAGAAGAGGTACAGACTTTGCGTGGAAGTTTAAGTCACTAAATAAATCCCTGTGATAATATTCTCTAGGAAGCCACCTGTGGAAGGAAATGCCTATGTGAAGAACAGATCCCTAGATTTGAGTGGATTCCACAACTTCAGTGAGCACCAGTTCCCCCTTCTTCTCAAGGATAAACTTTTTAGCTCCCCTACCAACAAGGACATGGTCACAGGGGGTACCAGGTCAATTCAGATTAATGTGGATGAACCCAAATGTCACTGGTAAAAGGAATATGGAGGGATCATAACCTGCTGGGTGATGCAGATAGAAACCAAGAGGAGGTACTGCACACCAGGGCTGTGCACATACTTACTGCTGTCACATTTAGATCCTTTGAAATAATTACAAGGAAGCCAGCTTGATTAATAAATAGGGGTACGGATGACCTAGAAATCAACTTACAAGTAGGTGGTATGAAACTGAAAGAGGAACATTGCAGCAGTGCAGAACAGGAGGGGTTCATGCCATACCCAGGGAAATGTGGGGGAGGGATTTTAAGCAGGTAGAACAGAGTTATCCAGGTTGGAATCATGCCAGGACTGCAGAGAAACCATCGCTTCAAACAGGAGATGATCTCCAAAGGTGCTTCCTGGCTTTCCAAAGGGTTTAGCACTGCCCAGCCTGGACATTGCTAGAGATCAAGGATGGGATCCATGTCAGCAGAGTGGTGGTGGCCAGTGATAAAATCCCACTCCACTCTTCTTTTAAACTGCAGGCTATCTGTGCTTGTTTAAAAAGCTTTCACTGGCTTATGCTTCCAGCAAAACACAGGTATGAGATGTGGGGGACACCCAAGTTTTGTTAACCTGATGATGAGAATATTGCTGTACCTGTTTGTGCGCCCCTATCTCTGCAGGCACACAGTAGGATCTCCCTTGCTACATTACTAGGGAAATGCTGCTGGAAGCAGTGGAGCAATCACTCAGCTGTTCCAGACTCTCCCCACCCACTAGCAAAATCAACAAAAGCTCTCTCCAGAAAAATCTCTACTCTCCTTTTCTCAGCCTGGATGGCAGTGGTATAACTTCCTCAGTTTCTGTAAAATCAGTCCCATATTTCAGCACCTTTAGATACTCTAAAGATCTAGATACTTTAGATACTCTAAAAGAGCAACAGGAGAGAAATGCTCAATGGAGGAAAATTTTAAAAAATACAGCCAGTCTATTTTTTCTAAGAAAAGGAAAGTGCTGCAACTTATCACTTATTCATTAAGCTTTCTGTCTTCCAGGTATTAAAAATTTATTACTTTTATACTGTTTCTTTGGGCTCTGTCCAGCCACAGAGATATAGTCTGCTGGGTTAAGCCAGCCCTGACAAACTGTAATCCTGCCCCTGAAGGATCCCAAGTTCCTTAGCTGCACTCTGTGACAGCAGCCCAGCATAACCCCACAACAGCTTTCCAGGAGGGATGGAAAGGATTGCCAAGCTTTCTGAAAAGTACTGAGAGTATGTAAACTAGGCTGCAAATCAATGGAAGTCTGTGCCTGCCCACAACATGTCTTGCCCTCATTCTGTTCTCACTTTAAGGACAGCCAATATAGTCCTGAAAGGAGGACAGATGTTCCATGTTCACCCTGTTGTGCTATAAACATCTAAGGGCTGTGAGGAGTGGAGCAGGTGGCTTTGGGTATCCACTGGACTAAATCCTGTTACTCTCTTCTTTCCTTTTCCAAATATCAATGCAAACCAAACCAGTATGTACAACTGGGCAGGTGAGATATCTTTTTTCCTTATTTTTTAGATCCAGAGTTTACTTAAGAAAAATTAAGCAAATAATGAACAAAATCAATCCCCATTTTTAGGATGGTATGTACTACTCAGCAAACACTGTCAGAAGAAATAAAGATTTCAGAGAAAATCTGTTTGGCTCTTCACTATACAAAACTTGGGCAAGGCAATCTGCATACTGGAGCATTATCTTTTAACTCATACCCACTCAACAGGGCAGTGATTCCTAATTTTTCAATTAAATGAATTAGTTCTGGTCTGAATTCTGCATGAATTCTCCCCATCTGTTTAGCGGCTCTTCACCAGAACTACCTGAAACACACAGTTGAATGTCTGCCTCATATGGAAATTAAAAGAAATTTTGTTACCAGTCCTTGACATACAACGTCAACAGAAGAAATTCTGCCCTAAAAACCCACCTGGACCTACTCTCAGATATAGGACAACTGAGCATAGTCCAGGTATTTTGCTTGACCCTTGAATATGGGTTGGGGGACAGATCATTCTTCTGCCTGGAATGACTCTGCAAATGAGTTAGTTTGTGAGAGTAAGGTTTCTAGAAGACTTTGTTGTCAAGGTCAGGAGGAACTGTTTTCTAGACTGTCACTAAACCATCCTAATGACAGGAGCCAAAGGCACTGAAGTAGCCTAAGTAAGCATGGTAACTTAAGAAAATATTACAACTTAAGAATTAATAAAATGAGAAAAAAGGCAAAGTCTTATGAAAGAGAGCAGCAAGGAGGCCCTACAGATTACAGAATTGGAATGGCATTTTTATTATTGGAATCTCATTTATGATTATTGTCTCATTTTTATAATTTGAATCCTGTTATATAGGAAGGAAGAGCAATGTTGGGACCTGTGGGCAACACTACTCAACTGCCAAGACAGTGAGGATTCAAACAAACAAACAACATTGCCTGCAAGCAAATACTTAGGAAAAACAGAAATACAAAACTCAGTAGAAGGCCAAAAAACATGTCAAAACAAATCAAGATAGTTGATGAATTTTTCAAGTCTTGTATGCCAGACCTGGAGCAATCATCCAAAGTTTTCTTTTAACAGGAGGTGAAATTAGTATCTTTACAAAGGTCAAAATCAATTTTTAGTAATAAGACCAGATTTGCTACACCAACAGAGTTCTCCTTATCCTTATTCTTGCAGATCAAATTAGCCTGCCTGACTGTGTCAATCTCATCTCAACAAAGAATTATTCTGGACCTTTAGCAACAAGAGGTTTCTAACTTTGGCAAAGACTATGTTTGGCTTAAATGGTCTGGGAAGGTCCCTGTGTGGCCAGCAGACCTTCATGGACTCTAGTAACTGAGTAGATCTTTTTCATGTGCTGTTAAAAAAACCCCAAAAACCCCAAATCCCAAGAAGTTTCCAGGCAACTCAATGCTGACAATGTAAAGAAACTATTATTTCAGTAATACCCCACCCCCAATAAAACAACACTACAATTTTTGCTGCTTATGAGAAAGTCAACAAAACCAAAAAAATCTGCATGTTTCATAATACAAAACAATAAATGTTCAGGAAATTCCTACATAAGATTCTGCCTTCCATTCCTTCTGGAAGAAACCTGAAAATCTGCAAAAGCACAAATGAGACTTCCAGCACCTCCACCTACCCTCAACCGTGAAAACAACTAAAAAGCAACTCTCAAACGAATCAAGCACCTCTTTCCCAGTTCCAGATTCTCATCACCTTTCCATTCCTTGAGTCCTGCACTCTTTGAGCCCTCTCTTCAACCTTGTCTCTGCAAACAGAAGAGACGAACACTTGCTCTTAATAGTTCTAATCTTATAAGATCTCTCAGATCATCACAAAAATCATTATACAGCCACATCGGTTAAGAACAGAGATAAACATCTGCTGAAGTGGGAATTCAGTCTCTGTTCTCATTTTCTGACCTGAGTAAAAAGACAGTGGCTCACCTGAACTCATATTAGACCACTAAATACATAGAAAATAAAACGCATCTCTTTAAATTTTAAATATACAAATGCACTTGCATCCTTCTAATTGTGCAGCCAGTGGGTTTTTACCTTCTTTTCAATGTCAAAGGGTGCTTGTTATTCTGTTTTTTGTGAAAAATTTGCTTTATGGGTTATTTTTCACCTAATTATCTGTGGGATCAAAAAGACTGGCACCACAAATGAAAGACAGCACAAAACAAGGACACATTCATTAAAATACATAAGAGATTGCCTGAAGAGGTAACATACAAGATGCAGAGCTTCCATCTTTCAGTGTGTTTTGGGATGCTGACAGGAGATAAATTATTCACTGTGACAACAGGGAGGGAAGAGGTGGTGGGGATGCCCATAGATGCCTTGAATACCTGTGATTCCCACCAGAGATGGGGCTGGCATTTCAAGCAGAGGGAACCAAGTCCCCATTCTTCTTCTACACCTCAGGAATCCACATGATATTGCAGGTCAGACCTGCAGACAAAGGAAGAACCTGTGACAGAGACAGGCAGAGAGCTGGACAGCAGAAGCAACACATTCAGCACCACAGGGCTGCAGCACCTCCTGTGCAGACATTGTGTAAAGTTTTGTACGCACACCACAACACTAACTCGGCTGGAAGCACCAACTGAGCCACAAAACAGCCCTGAGGAGAAACCAGATCCAGCCAGGACTCCTCACCAGACCTCAGAGCTCTTCCTCCTGGATGCTGACATACAACCAGCAAGGTCTATCAGGACTGCTCAGAAAGGTGTCATGACACAATGAAAAATGGTAACAGTGGAGGTAAAATAAGTGGGAAATAAGTCAAAACACAAAAAGAGGGGTGTGGGGGAGATGTGGAAAGGATGTGGACTGCAGAGGGACAGGCGCTCTGGAAGAAAGTTGGATTGTCACGGAAGGGACAGAGCACACACTACTCTAGAGATAAGTTATCTTAAAGGACACTAGTTCTTCTCTTGAACAATGCTAGGACTTTTCTATTTTTTTTTTAAGAAATGTAGTAATACTTTTTTGACGTATAGAAAGACTAGATAGTACTTAAACTGCATGTTTTCAATTAATAAACGCATTCGACTATCTACTAAAGTAGTATCTGTGTGTTGTTTGCTTGAGCTCTACACTAGAATGTAGTAAGCTGTGCTGTCTGTCTAAAAACTAAGTCACTACAGTAGTAGAAGAGAAAGCAACTACATAGTACTACAGAGGGGCTAAGAGCTTGTCTTTGCTTTGTAATAGTAGTAAACAGAGGAAAATCAAGGGCAAGATGCACTACCATTTTCAGCCAAAAGGAGATGGCTGCCAATCAGCCTGACACCTACTGAAGATTTATCTAGCAATATTTGTACATGCTGAAGAAATGCATTTTTCTGGCTACTGTCTCCTCCCATCTTGCATCTCTCTGCCAGGTATAGAGGTTAACTCCGCAAAGTGCAGAGCATGGGAAATCCACTTTGGAAGGACAAAGCTCAGCTTAACCTGCTGCCCAAAACCTACTGATGAGAAAATGTGTAAAGCCAGTCCTACAAATGGTACACTAGCCTCTGGGACTAATACAAAGCAAAGCAAACTGCTTTGCACCTTCATTCATTTCTCTCAGCTTCTGGCAAACTTTAAGTACATCCTGCCAAGAGCCCTGAGCAGGACCTTGCCCCAACATTTCAAGGCAGAACAGGGGCACATGAGCACCTCAGCAGTCGCTCAGTGACAGATGTGTGAGAGTATCTGCAGTTGGCTTTTAATAGGCAGGCACAGAGAATTGAAACCGTGCGGTGATCAAGCATGATTCAGCTCTACCGTCCTGCTGGCAGTTACCCTACAATTAGAAAGATGTCCATCTAAAAGGAAATACAGCTCTGCTCCGAGACAGGATGTTCCAGCCTGTGTCCCATCTGTTCCCTGTGGGCAGCACCCATTTTGCCCTGGCCAGGAGACAAGCAGCAACCCCCACATCCAGCTCTGGCACCTGCTGATGAGGCCCTGGCGGGAGCCTGTGCACTGTTAGCAATGCCACCACGCAACTCAACCCCAAAAGCTGGGCTGCCCCTGCTGAAAATGTCATTGTCCTCTGGCCATGGCCAAAGGCAACAGGCAGCTATGTGCTGCAGGAGCATCTTGTTTATGTGGGAGTAAGAATCAAATGGTTACGGATTTACAGGTGCAACGCGGTTTATCAAAATTCTTCCACATTTCCAGAAAGAAAATGGGTTTGCCTTGCACTCCAACACGTTAAAGCAAGAAAAACCAGTATTTAAAAGTGGTAGAAAATACAGTATCAAGAAGATTGCTACAAGACAATATTTGGCAAGGAGATTGAAAATCCTGGTTTAAATTAAGAATTGTGGTATCATCTGCTGCCATTGAAGTTTTGAGCCTTCAAAGTTCGCTCCTTTCTCACAGATTAAAAGCCTTTTCCAGGAGAAGCTCAGATTCTCATGTAATTGCAGCCTCTAGAATCTCTCCAGAGAGCCTCACACATCACCAGAGGAGGGTGGCATGGCCAGGAACCACAGGAGTGCTGAACATCCATCACCTCCACACTCTTCTCTCGTATCATCCTGCCCCTCTACTTCCCCACTCAGCTCACCCTCCCTGTTGCAGACAGGGGCCTTGGGCAGCAGCAGGGGCTGCAAAGACAGGCTCTCTGCCTGCACACCTCCTCCCAGGGCTACAGCACCTGATGGAAAGGCTTTCTTCAGTGAGGCATGTAGGCGTGCAAAAGCCCCTGCTGAACACTGGGCTTGCTGCAGGGCACTGCAAAGAGCCCATCAGTCTTTCTCCTCCAAGGTGAGAAGGAAGGATAAATGGCTTTATGAAAACAGCTAAATCAAACAACAACTACACCGACTGGCAGCCAGCTGTAACAGTTGCATAAGCTATATAAGTGATATTCCTTCCTCACATCCTGGGCCACCCTGAAGGGGAGGCAACACATGGGTAAAACCCACAAGGATATACCTTTATTTGTTTAGTTGCATGTTGTTATGTTTAGCCTCATTATTTATCAGCAGTTTTTTTATTGCATTGTCTGACCCTGGAAGTTGTTTTTAAGGAAATGCAGCCTGACTTCAAGGGTAAGCCATGTTTCAGGAGGAAGTCTGCATGCACACTCCTGACACATGCACATGAGAGGAAACCAGCAACCTGCTGTCCACATCAGGCAAGTGACTCCACTTCACATAGCTCACTGCCATTGTTTATTTTTCTTTAGCTTCCTATTGCATAAAAACAAGATGTGGTTTTTGAGGAATGTGAACAGGAGGGTCATATGGACCTCTCAAACACCACTTTTGTATTTGGTGTCAAAAGCAACAGAATTTCTAATGACCCATGGGAATTTCACTCCTTACCTATCCTGCTATCTTTCTGATAAAAGCATGTTGAAATCTAACCTCTCATTAACACATATTATGCAGCTGACTGCATATTATGCAGCTGACTGCATTTGAATGTTGACAGCTGACAAACAAAAGCACTTCATGAGCTGTTTGTGAGAGCAGTTTAGCAGTACCAGCAATAAATACCTTTTTCCTACACAGCAATGCCAATGTGACTCCATAAAGCAGAATGATCATCTTTAGGGATGAAAGCATAATGCTGGCTTGTTGCCCATGCAATTCTTGCAATTCTTCTTTGTTGTCCAGACAACTTGCAGTAACCAGGATGATGTAGTTTACATGGACATCCATCCACTGGAAGCTGGACTAAGACCAAAATCATATTTCTGTGGTCAGGAAAACATAACCACTGCTGAGCAGGTGTGTCTTGGAAAGGGTGGCTCTAGGAACAAAGGCTGTTATGTAATTCTAACATGCTTTCAGGTCCTCAAAAGGAAGTTTGCTGAATTTCATTATGACTTCCTTAAGAGCATTCCTCCCAGTGCACTGAATACAAACATTCATCTTGTGGCTGAAGCATCCACAGGAGCAGAGTTACCACCCTAGACTCTGCTCCTGTGGATGCTTCACTCCTAGAAATTAGGCCTGATTTGCTGCTGAATAATCATATTATAAGTGCCCAGAGAAATGCACTTCTTATTTTAAAACCAACTTTGCAAGCAAGGAAATTCTGCCTTGGAAGAGCTGACAGTGGGATCAATGTATTTTGCATAAGGTAAAACCCAAAAATGATAGCGTTTAAACTCTCATGCACGGTCTGAAAAAATTAAGTTCTCCTCATATATCATATTATTTTAATGAAGATGCTGGGCTTGGTATTAGAGAGGGGAATAGATCTTTACATAACAGGCACCTGGCAAGAGATGTATCCATTGTCATTTACAGGCGTTATCCTAACGGAAAAGAACTACTCCAAATGGCATGTAATTAGAGAAGAAGGATGCAGTGCCTACCCAGTCATTACTGTAACAGAAATTTGCTGTACCGTGTGGTTAACCTAAGAAAGGCATGATGATGATCTCACCATTTCTGCTCTTGCCTCTTGGCTATCACAAAACACAACTCATGTGAATAGAGAGGCTGGCAGCTGAAACAGCTATCACCGTGGGGCTTTTTTTTAAAAAAAAACCCCAACAGTTAAAAATATCTTGCCTTCTTCCTGCTGCCACCTCAGCAGTTGCTTCCTGTTTTTTCACGTTGTCACTTTGCTTTGCTGCTGGCTGTCACTGACAGTAAGAGCAGTAAAAAGAACAAAATAATCTCCTTAGCAAACTGCCTCCTGCTAAACACCTTCTCAAAAAAACCCACAGGAGGAAGTGCCATGTGCTGGGCCACTTTTTGTCTGATGTATTGAGGCTCTGCAGGAAACCAAACGGCTGCAGGCTGGAGGCCTTCGGTGTTCAGGGATAAAATCTGAGCAATTCTGTGGTATCTTTACAATGCCAGTAAATGCTCTTTTGAGGGCAATGACTCAAACCTGTGTGTCCAGCTAAGGACTCTAAGCTGCTCACCTCAGTTACTCAAGCTTACGATGTGACTTAGTGAGACCATTACATGAAAAGCTGTCATCTCAGCCTCTTCTTTTTCTTTACTTGAGGCTATACACTTTGTTGTGTTGAACCCTGACCATAGTGGAACTGGACCACACCAGTGCCTTGTTCATTATTTGTGTAACTGATGAAGAACTGCACGTGGGATGTGGGGGTACCAACACATGTCATGTTCTGCAGATAATCAGTGACACCATTGTCCTTATACCCAGAAATGATGGAACAGCCTAACAGTGTACAAAGCACTGTAGGTGGGTGATGGCTTCCAGTCACCTGGCCCTAATGAAGGTCAATACCAGATGGGAAAATGGTGGTAAAATATTAGAACTATAAACCACACCAGGTTTTCTTTGTTCTCCAGCCAGAGCTGACAGAAGGTGTTGGAAGACACATCTGAGTAACCTCCCAGATGACAGCGACTGCCACTATGGCACAGCTGATCAGGTAAAATCGAGAGCAACTGACTGTTCTGGCTCTGGGCTTGAGCAAAAGGCAGTACTGGCACTCATACCAACTCAGCACTGCTAAAAATCAACTCCCAAACCTTGCATCACTAATTCTGGCTCCTGAAATTCATTATGTGGCCAGAGAGTTCTTTTGGACAAAGAGAGGGTCTTAAGTCTTCTCCATCCTGCACTTAGATGGGCTTGAACAAAGAGACTGCAAAGCTTCCTCCAGGTGAAGCAGCCAACTCAGCCACCAAGTAATTTTCTCAACATCTCTGTCTTCCTACAGCAAAGAAAAACACCAACAGCTGTGCTGTATGATGGCTTATTTTAGGAAAAACTCATTATTTGCAGTCTATTCCACAGGTGTTTGATGGCAATAGCTTTTTAAAGTTGTCCTTGTAGGGAGCCCAGGGGTGTAAAAATCTCTCATGCTAACAATTGCAGGAACCATCCTCGCTTTTGTTAGAATTGTTTCCTAACAATGGTTTATACAAAACATGTGTTTTTATTCCTACATTCAATGTATTTCTATCCTTCTAGCCCCAAGAAGGGGGGCTAAGGTATCCAACTGTCTGCAGCATTTTATACTGTGATTCAAATATGATTTTCACAGGCTTAAGAACAATTACATTCTCTGCTTCTGAATTTTTAAAAATCTCAGTGCTCTTAAAATAAATCCTTATTTAGTGTCTGACCTGGGAAGTCCCATCTGTGTTGGAACCAAACTAAACCCAGGACCACTTCCTCAAGGCAGACAATATTTAAGAAGTAGCAGTGCAAAATCTGGAGACTAGTTCAATAAAACAGGCTGGAAACAGAGACACAGCAGGTGTTGTAAGCCAAAGCTTTGCCCGCTGCAGTATGGCACAGCCATATCCATACCCTAGGCCTCTGCCTTATCCATAGCAGGCTTATGGTCCAGTCCACATCCTAGAACTCTGCAAGGCTTATGCCAGGCTAATGTGACATCCCCACTCCTGCCAAAGGCTGGCATCTTCCAAGTTAGAGTTCAAGGTTTACACCGAGCCTATTTCTGGGCACACCTCTTCTCCTTACTTCTTCTGCATTTAGGACAGAAGGATTCACATTTACATTTATCGGGTGACTGAAGCAATGCATGCAGTGACGAAGGCACTGCAAAAAACATTGACTTGAATCACTGTCCCTCAGGATGATTGTCAAATTGGTTAATGAGAATAACCAGCATTAATTAAGATGACACCTCAAAGGAGTTATATCACATCTGAGTCTCAGGTTTATTGGAGCTGACTGCCTCAACCACCTGGGCAAGCCCAAAGCAGACATCTCCATGGGCAGCATGACTGGCACTCACTCACCTGGCACCTATCACTGCAGCTCACCTTCCAGCTTATCACACTACACACAGCAAGCTCATGCCCCCAAGCATTCAAAAGAAAAGAAAAAAAAATTATGTGGCACCCCCAAGCAATTACTGAGTTTATCACCTAATGCCCAGCACCTCCCATCAGGCTGCAATGCTTTTTACTCCTCTTTGGAGCAGTTTTAGCTCCCCTTGCTCAAGATGCCAGCATATTTAACCTGCAGATCTTAGAAGCGATCTAAGGTCAAGCTGTACCTTGCTAGAGCACAGCTGTGAGTGAGCAGGGCTGTGGGATAGCTTTGTCCTTGTTTCTAAGTCAGCTGGAGTGGAAACTGGCAGGGTGTGAAAAAGGATCATTCATGGCTTAGGGTTTAATTACTGGACTGGCATTCAACATCAATGCCCCATGCACAGAGGCACACTTGAAAGAGTAAGAAAACACATGGCAACCTTAGAGCCAGTACGAAAATCCAGACAAGATGGTTTATTTCCACATAGGACCTTCCTGAAGATAAGTACTAGATACTTCAACCAGTCATCTGACAGCTGTGAATGCACAGCAGCCTTCCGACCACAATTTATTTTTATTGACATCCTGTTTATGGATACAGTTTGAATTACCACAAACTATGCATACTTACATGATTGAAGACAGACATACACATATGTATAAAATCTGATATATGCTAACAAAGATAGTCATCTCGCCTGATCTGGGTGATTAAAGCTGGGCATTGAAATCAAAGAAGCCTGATGCTGAAAAGTGCTGAATAATCAGAAATACCAGTAAAGCAACTAGGATTCAAAAGTCACTCATATTTTTGAAAATAAGATTTTTTAATTCCTGTTCTTATCCAAGAAATGCCAGAAGATTCTAACAGACTCTGTGATTTTGCTGGATGCTACACGTGTGCATAGAGATACTAAGCATTCATCACTTAAGTAGAAAAGATACAGAGCAAAGGTAAGAACCTCTACTTTTTCTGCCTCTTCAATGCAATCTAACAGAAATGAGGGTCACAGAGAAAGCTGTGCAACAGCCAGTGCCTAATGCCAGTGATTTAACTACAGAACACCTTGCTTCTACATCTCATCATCTACTACTAAAAGCTGTGCAATCATGAAACCAGCAATTCTGGCTTTAGTGATCCACCTCTGCAACATTACCAAAAAAATATTCAAATTACTTCCTCTCCTTCCTAGATTCAAGTCCTGAAAGAGGAAAAGAGACCTCTGCTAAACCCAAGGCAGAAAACAAAACAAGTGTACAGAATATGCGGCTGCTAGCATTTGCAAAGAAAAAGACCAAACTGCAGAAAACCACCACCTTAAAGCTGAATAAGCAAAGGATGTTACACACCCAGGAAAAGTACTTGCAACCACTGCAGATTCATAAGTGTTCATATAAGCACTTTTGGAAAGGGCTCTGTTATTGCTCTTCAGAAAGCTCAGGCAGGACATGGGATCAGATGTGGTATGAGCATACAACAAGAGAGAACAGGACATCCAGTGTAAACAGGGCAGCAGTCAATGAGATACTGAGCCAGCAACTCAATTATCTTTCCATCTTCTTTACAGATGAGCTGTTTCTCTTGCAGAGAGCAAGGCTGGCAATTTGTTCTGAAACACCTCTCCTATAAACCTGTAGCCTGTGTGCCAGAGCAAGCGAACTCAGAGCAGACCAAGAACAAATGGAAGTAGTATGTGGACAGAGGCAGATTGTGTCAGAGGATCAAGTAATGCCAGGCTACAGAGCTGGAAAACTATGAGCAATTTATCAGGTGCTCATTGTATAACCATACTATCAAACACCCAGGCCACACTCCATGAAACTTGGCTGTCAATAAGGTGGGAAGCCTTGCTCATCTCTGCTCAGCTGCTGGTCAGCACAGTCCAAATAATTATTGTGGCTTCACTTCCATTATCTCAGCTCTCTTCACTCTGGTCCCTTATCTATTTATTAACAATCCTGAGCCACAGGTGTGGGCAGCCACAGGAAAACTGTTAGGTTTGCTCTACTCCAAATCAAGAGGAGAAAAATATTTTTGCAAATGCAGACTGCCATGTGAGGTGGTTCGAGAGAGACAGATGTCTGATTAGCACTGCAGATGGGCTGAAAAATCCCTCATCACCACTTCAAAACTCTCACCCTTTTCCTTTTTCATAAGGACAGAAAATGTGTTCTTTTCCCCTCATGTGTGGGAGCTTTGCCTTTATTTTAAGGGAGAAACTGCAACACCTAGAAATTCATTAGGTCCCTGGCCTTCTCTCTGGGCAGCAGCTAGATGAAATGGCTCAGTTGTTGAATTTCAAGGTTAGCATGCCTCAGTCCTAATTCTTCCACAAAACTAGAGTGTTAATGCTGACCTTGGGAAGACCAGCCTTCTCCCATACAAATTCAGTGAATTCATTCAATTTATGAGGCTGATATACCTCTACAACTGCTGAGCGAATTCTCACTGGGTAGGAAGGCAGGAGGAGATAAGGGGTGAAGAGGAGACCTGCTCCTTCAGAAAAAACAACGAGGATGTGCAGAGGAAAGTAAGTTGGTTGGTCCCCATGATAAGAGAATTTTTTGGCCCTCTGCCTCCTGGACCTAGGCTTGAATGCTCTTCCAGCACTGATTCCCCATCTGTCTCTTACTGTGTGCTCCTTGCCAGACCATTTCACAGCTTCATATTGCTCAAGGCCAGGAAACTGTTCATAAATGCATAATTCAAATTTGTCTTTTGCACCATAGTATAGCATCATTTTTGAAAGACAGTTTTAAGTATTTGTGATGTTGACCATGTTCATGTCTCTTGCTGCCTCATGTTGCACGTTCAAGTTGAATAGTGTAAACATTGCTTTGTTTTTCACAGACTCTGATGAGCGCTTTTTCCCATTTTCTGAGGTTTTCTTGGTAAAGCACTAGGTCTCCTTTAAATGGTTGACCAATGTCAACCACAATTCAAAAGGCTGCTCTCTGATCATACAGAAAGTATTTTTCTGTGTATAGGGACATAAAAAGAAAACAGAAAAGAGCAAATGCAAAAGAATCCACACCAAAATCCTTCAGACAAACAAAAAACCCCAAATAGACTTACCTAAAAAAAAGGGTGTATATGCATAAGGGGGGAAAGCCCATTTTCCCAAAGTCTGCCCTCTTTTCAGACACGAACAGAAAATCCTCTCTCAAAACAGAATTAGTTGTTAAGTGTATATAACCAATTAACGCTTACAAGTGTCAACAGTGAAGAATTTAAGATCAAGATTAGGTGACCTCAATATATTTATCCCAGCTAAATTCTGGTCCTGGAGGTCAGCTCAGAAGTCCATGAATGAAATTCCCTATGCAACACACAAACGTTGATCCCACATTAATTCAAAGGGCGATGTACATTCTCATGTTGCATTTCTCCTTCAAAATGCTCTCCAAATGTAAGCTAAAAGATTTACCCCAAAACACATTGAACTGTGTCTTTAACTCCAGAGTGCAATAGAGTCATCATATGGTCTACTAGAAAACAGGCACTTTTCATTCATTTCTACCTCATCTGCCCTATATTCATTATGAATCAGGCATCTAAGATGGGATGACTGAAAGGATGTGGATTTGGCTTCCTGTCAGAATGGCAACTATGGTGTTTGGAACAACTTCATATTAATTTCATATCTCTGGTTAGATACCTCTGGTAAAAGGTGAGATTTATACCTCCTGTAAACTACAAAGGAATTATAGCCTTTAACTGCAAGGTCAAATTTCACCCATCTAATTAGGTTTCCTAATTGGCTGCTCCTAATCTGAGCAGCATGTTAGCTATGGACACTGGTGTGATTTTTACAATAACAGGAGTGGCTCTGATTGACAACTAGTTGAACTCATGTGGTCATTAAAGACTAATTTTGATTGCTGAAGTCGAGATTATAGATCATATTGAAAAAGAAGAAGGGTTTTCAACAGACAAATATGAGACAGACTGATGCTGAGTAGGTGGCATTCATTAGTCACTAAAAGGCAGGCTCTGCTGCTGGAGGAACACCACCACATGAATTGTCCTTCCACACAGACGGAACTGATGAGTAACAGCAAATAACACTTCTTACAGAGCTCCCTTCTTGGGATCATAATATTAGAGGCATAATGTAATTGAAGCTTGCTTTCCTGGTACACACTTAACGAAACTATTATTAGCTTTGCTGTCCTTTTACTTAATTTTCTTCTCCTAAGGCTTTTTAAGGAATGGCTCAGACATTGTGTGGGTTCTCTCCCTGTCATCTACATGTTTGAGCTGGCTGCTGGTAGGAAGGTCTGCCCACATTCCCACAGGCATGCCAATCTGGCTACAGCAAACACATACAAATAGTCTGCATGCAGGGATCTAGTGACAAAAAACCAAAACAACAACAACAACCCCCAGAAAAACACAAACCAAAAACCAACCCCAAAAAAACCCAACAAAAAACCACCCCCAAACCCCAGGGTACTATGTCATGAAAACATTCAGTCCACTCATCTTTTCTCATTAGGGAGCAACTGTGAGAGTGCTTATTGTCCATCTTTTTGGCAAGCATCCTGCTACCTTCCTGTCCCCTCCAGCATGGAAAACTGTAATTCTAAAATAGGTCATTTTATTATGAAAATTTGTTTTCCAAGCAATATTCCCTTGAGGCCCTTCATATTAAGAGCATCTTTTGAACTGGATAAATACTGTTCTTCTATTTCCCAATATCAACTCACATGTTTATGTGATAATGGCCAAGCATGGTCCAGCTGGAAGTAATTCTCAAATACACCATTTAATAGAAGAGTATTTCTAAGGGAAAGCTCCCAGGCTTTGTGATAGGATATTACCTGCTTTTATTGCGTTGTGGCCCCATGAACTGAGGTTTGAATTGTTCCTTTTAAGTTGATGCGTGCTCTGAACCCAGAGAGGAAGTAAAAACCCCTTTCCTCACCAAAGGAAAGACCGTCTCTGAGTTTCTATGCCTGCTATATGCAGGAGGAAACTGCTTGTCCCTTCTCCTTCCTAGGCATCAAGCTAATTGAGACTCAAAACAATCAATAAAGGCTGGATTAATTCCTGAGTGCCAAAAGCAGGCGCAGCTAAAGTAATGAAGCTAATCCTTTTGTAATACCCATTTGTTAAAATTTCTCTGCAGCTCCTGATGCAGCTTGCTTGACTTCTCAGGAAATCAATGAGCCACTTTTGTTCCTCAGTCGTAGTTCTCAGTGCATCCTCATGCATTTTTAGCACCACTAGCACATGGCCAAAACTACAGGCTGAATTCAGCTGATGAACCCTGTGTTCTCAGGCATGAGATAACAGCACAGATTCTGCACAGTCCCAACCTGAAGTCATCAGACACAGGTGTGGTCTTCCAAGTCTATGGAGCTCTTGGCTGAGGTAGGTGAAAGCACATTTAGAGTTACTAATGCTCTCACTTACGGCATGAATGGGTTTATTTGAAGAATGGGGCAGCAGACAGGGACCTGAGAGCCTGGTCGCTTTATTCTGCCATACCGTGCACTTGAGGTGACCCTTTGAAACACCTCTTACCCTTTCTGTGAAAAATGCCTTTGGTGCTGCAACTAAGAATTGTCAAATGTTACCACAGCTGACTTTGTAGATGGGATACCTGTCCCTATGGACAGATGGAAACTGATGCTATTTTATGGAGTACCGAAACAGCAGATCTTGTAAGGCTACTGCTTAGCTCGAGCAGAAATCTGGGCCCTCAAACTCATGCAAACCTTCACAGCTTCTTTAACAGCTTTTAACAGATACTCCCTAACTATTAACCTCAAGGGCAAGATTAACATTTTTATTTTAATTAACATGGAGAGGCTGTGGTGTGCAGCAGAATTATAAAGAGTTCTGAAATGCCAGCCTTTTGGAGTGGAATAATTCTGTCGTCTTGTTTCCATACAGCTTTTCTCAAGACTATCATCTTTCTGACAAGTATTCTATCACTATTACTTCTACCCCTTACTACACTCCCCAGCATGCTTATTATATTCCATCATTTTCTTAATGAGTCATCTCAACCTTAATCTTTCAATTGTGTGAATTTTTTCATGAAACTGATACTTCAGAGGAAGGACAGTGACTAATGAAAGTGACCCTTTAGCTTTTTAAATACTAAAGTGTGATTGCCCTTCAGCATTTTCTAGCCAAAGGGCTGGCTAAGTCCTCAACACCCTCAACCACTTCAACACCTGCTTCTAGGAGAGCTGAGCTGGGAAGATTTAGATGACTTTTACACCTCTCCACCTCCTGAAGTTGGGACCTGGTGATATCTAACTCTTTCCTCAGTGCCCAAAGGCCATCTTAGAAGCTGCTCTGAACTGTAGCTCCAATAGTCCAAGAAAACAGGGACTTGCTAAAATGCAACACTGCCCTGTCTGTATCGCCTTCTTTGCTGAAAAATTTCTTACCTGCTCTTTTATACTAGCTTTACAGACCTAATCTGTTATTTGAACCCATTTTTGGCAAAACTCCACGGAGTCCTGGGGCCCTATGGAAGGGGAGGGACTGCTCTCTGAACACTCAACAGACACACTACTTTGTGGAATAAGATCTCACTGGCAATACACCAAAGGTAAAGCACTAGTCCTTGGACTTCAAAATATTTTACAGTTTCTCTACTAAGACAAAATGACTGCCCATGAGTAGAAAATAACTTTCAGTCAGGCTGGCTTTAGGTTAAGGGACTCTGCTCATCCCAAAGCTGGCAGACACCACATTTCCCTGACCAGAGAAACCATGTGCCAGCTCTACTTGCTGCCAAGAGGAACACTCATCCCTTCCCAAAACCATGTAAAATCAGATTAGTAACCAGTCTACCATTCTTTTCCTTCTCTGTTTCACCCAGGAAAGGAAAAATCCATCCATCTGAAAATTATGCCTAATCGCATAATTTTTTTTCCCCCACATGTTAATGAACTGACTCCTGCTTATGCAAATTTAAGGTAAACATCAGATCCTTTGTTATCCTGCATTGGAAATTCCCACTGTTTCCATGATAACATCTTGACTGATTTTCTTAGCTTTCTAGTGATTATTTCATGCATGTAAAGAGGGGTCCTCGAGTCACCAGAAAATTCCTGAATTAATTCTTCACTGACTTCACTGTCATCATTTGAGATAAGCCATTCTTTTTATAGTATCCTTTTAAGATTAGTCATAATGAAGCATAGTATTCATGCCCTCTGTTTGAATCTGTTGGGTTTCTGCATGAAGAATATTAAAAATAATTGTACATCATGTCTCATTTTGCCTTTTTTCTTGTTTGATTTCCCTTTAAAAAACTGAACTTTGTTTGTTTGCACATTGGTATCACTGGGAAAAAGATTTTCACCATTAGAATGCAGTCTGGGATTCCAACTGCAGTAGACAATATTTGTTCAGTGTTCTCCAAAAGAAGTAGGAAGGCACATGTGCATATAGAAAGCCATCCTGTTCATCTGGATAAAAGTGCCAACTGGTGATAATTGCATGATGATTTTGAAGAGCTGACAATATTAATTACCATCAGTGAGCAACAAGAGAATCTCAGGATAGAGGTGTCACTGTGAGAATTCAAGCAAACATTGATTACTTCTTAATATTTTCAGAAACACCTTGTCCATTTAGCAGAAAAAAGAAACCCCAACAAAAATACCACAAAAACCCAAGAAACCAAAAACAAAACTGTAAAAGGGAAAATAAGTTAGATCTGTGTTTCCAAAGCTGAATGTTTGGTCAGTATGTTCTGCTTATGTTTGGTATGTTTTCTTCAAAAAATAAGAATACTCCTGGTTGCAGGCTCTCCAGACAACCTTTCCTACAATAATTACTTCAGTCCTGACCTATGATTTAGTTCATAGATGTAGCTAACCAAAGTACTAAAATAACCTTGCTAGCTCTTGCCAGAAAGACTACCAATGCTTCAGGGAACACTGCTCTTCCCTCAGCTTGTGTGTTTGCGTTACTGTACAGGCACACAAAAGAGAGGGGGTGTGTTATTACTATGTAACCACGATCAATCCACAGATTTTAAACTTAGCAATGCTGCTGCTTCCTGGATCAGGAGGTCACCAGACCACAGTGAAGATTCCTGTCTAGCAATGTGCTTCATATCTGTTTTATCATAGTTGAGTTTGACTTTGAGGGTTGCCTGAGAGGGAGATGATAAATATCTGATCAGAACACATACTTCTTATGATCTCCTTCTAAAAAACTCCTCCTCCACTCCCTCAGCATAATATTTCTTCTCCAAAGCTAGACAACAGTGATATAAATTAGATTGGAAAATGAATTGCTACCGCTTGCCAAGTGGTACAAGCTTTCAGCCTCAGCTCAGAGTTGGTCTCCAGTATGTTAGACACAGAAACCAACAGGTACTAACAGTTTAACAGAGCACTGCAATGCCTGTGTCCCCTTTGAGTAACTCCTTGTTCTTCTAAAAGAACTACTGTCAGAGGGAGGAAATAAACTCAACTGTTACTACCACGTTTTACTAGTGTATAATAAGTATAGTAAAACAATCAGTAGAAATAACTTGTGTTGCTAACAATTACAATCAGAGATATAATAGATATAGACACTTTTTCCTGGATAATTTAATAGATACTGTATCTTCCTGGATGTCTGGCTGATATTAGCTGTGGTTGTAGCTTCCACACCTGCCATTAAGCTTTGTTACACAGGATCACGGATTTAGAGGCAAGGGGGAGATGAGGGGAAAGAACTGAATCTGTCCTCTGTGAACATACCTGTAGCACACCTTTACCACAATGCATGGCAATATTTGTCACTGTTGGCATTCTTCCCTCCACCTAATTATTCTCCTCAAGTGCATGTGTCCGCTGCTGACAGAGGACAAATATATGCAAAATGGTATTATGCTGATTCCCAGTCATTCCTACTTAAGTGCCCACCTTTTTCTTTGCCTTTCTCCCCCACAATCTGCATGATGTTTCAGGCATTGGCACTGCATTTTCTTCCCTATTTACTCAGCAGCATGCTGACACCTCAACCCTCTGGGATCTGCTGCCAATATATAAATGTGAGCTCCTAGCCACAGAGTCCCAAGAGACAAATAACATGATGTTAATAAGTAACTGATCATGTGTGATTAAATTTTTAATCGGTACCAGTCTTTGTTTCTATAGAACTGTTACCGAGTTCAAAGTCCATATATATAATAAAAAAGATATATGTAGACCTTTTCTATTTTTACTATTTGAAAAAGTAAACTGTATTTAGATATACTTTCAAAAATTTTCCTATTGGACGGTAAGTTAATTTCATTAAGAACATGTCCAACACTTGTTTACCCCTAGTAAAATTATCCATCTTTTTTTTTTTGTTATGACTCTCAAGGAGGTGATGCTTACCTAAATTAGGTAACATCAGGTCTTAATCTAGGATTGCTCCTAAATCCACAAAGGCAGCTGATTCAGCCTATATCCTAACTCTGCTTTTAGTGTAGGAGTTATAGGTTAAGAAGTGATGTGCTGCTAGGAGCATAATTCTCAGTTACAAAATTTTATTCTGTCTGTAGCTGTGAGACTACGAGCAGATTGCTTGTACTCCTACAGCAGTGAGGATTTCACAAACTGGAGGCAGGATGTTGTTCCCCTTAGCTTTGGCTGAGTCTGACAGAGGGAGTTTATGTTCTTAAAAATAACAGTGTCAGCAACAGTTTCAGGACCCAAATCTGACAAATTTTACCACTGCCATAGTATTTTGCTAGTGAAATCTGTCTAAGCTAGCACTCGCTGGACAATCTTCAGCAAGTCTGAGACTCAAAAATACTATCTCATGTCTGTTCTGGCCCTGTAGAATGAATTAACAGCCACTATTCTTAATACTGGGCTGACTTTGGATGGGCATCATAATTCAGAAATGTGTAATTTTTGCGACCAGCCACCCTAAGGAAACACACACGTATTCTTCTGATTGCAAAAGAAGTTGAAGAAAAGGTGCAGCCATGAGAAGGGAAAGCACATGTTGAAAAAACCCAGATATTAGCCCAATCTGGGGGACAGAAGCTGAGTTTGAATGAGTGAGGGAAAGATATCTCTCAGGTAGTAACATTTCAGAATTTTGTATTGGGGGGATATACAATTGGACAAACAATTGAGAAACAATTCCTAAGATGCTGACACCAGCCTGTAGAAAATTCAGCAGAATTCAAGAGCTCTATTCAATCAGATGTGGTATCTGAGCTCTGTGATGATTTTTCAGACCTGTTAAGGGTCCATCACTGTTTATATGTAGTGCATCACTGTCTATACTTCATGAAATCTTATGAATAGACATTTTGTGGGACTTGTAATAAAAAAAACTTCATGAGATTTTAAGAACACTCTTTGTCCTGACATTTAAATCATTACACAATCAGAATGTACTTTTCTTAATTTAAACACTTCTTAGACAACTAGATAATTCTAAAGGCTGAAACCTACTATCATTATTTGTGCAAACAAACCTTACTCACAGGCATCACCATATCACTTGCTCCGTGGGATGGTCTGCACATAAAGACCTTTAGTTTCCAGACCTCTTACATCACCCACCCTCACTGTGCATTAAGCCTGTAGACAGGGCAAGTCAAGGTGGTTACAAACACACAACCCCCAAACAAAAAAAAAAAAAACCAACCCAAACAAAAGTTAATTGCAAAGAACTTTGCTTTGTACCATCTTCCACGGAAGGTGCCTTCAGACTACTCAATCTTATCCTTTTGTTGAGATGCAAGATGCTACATGCTGCTAGAAAAATTGACAACATTCTGTCAAAGTCACCCACCTCTGGCCCGTACTCTCAGATATTGTGCTTTCTAGAGAGCTGTAAGTCCAGTCTTAAGCACACTTCAGAGCAAGTAAAACTCACAACATTCAAGTTAAAGACTCTCAAAATAATGACACTGTATGTGTCAGCCTAGACATCATAGCCAGCAGTGGGATTTACAGCTCTTTAAGACAGGAAAGCAATTCTCTTTTTTTCTCACTAACACTTGGAGACACAGCTGAACAAAAGCAGTTACAAAAGCAATTCACTGTAATGGGCACTTTCAGTTTGCAGTTTGTATATTACTCAGTATAACTTCTTGGTACCCTTTTTTCCAGGTGACCTTTAACTTATTTGAAGTTGGCTGGGGGAGAAGACAGACCTTTAGGAGGGAGTTCCTGGGAAAAGAAACCCTTCTGACTTGTACAGGACACCAGAGGTCTATCGTGACTCCTGAGCTGCAGACTCCATGGAAGTGAGGTGATCTGAGGAAGGAAAAAACTCTAATACAGGCAGATCCAAAGGTATACATGTAAAAATATTTAAATCAAATGCTCCTTTACTGGACAGGCAACCAGCTTCTGAGAAAACCTTGGCTTGCAAAGAAGCACATGGATCACTGCCTGTAACTAATGGAACAGAAGTTCCCACCGTGTAGTCGTGGGAAAGAAAAGTTTGTACCATTGGGTGAATAGACAGGGGAATACTGAGCACGAGGTTATTATCTCCACACGTGACATTAACAAGGGCCTTCCTGGAACCCACTGTGCAGCACCGGAGGCCAGCTAGGATGGTGGTGGAGGCTCAGAGAAGAGCGGCCCAGACATTTCTCCTGGGGAGCATCTGCATTCCAGGGAGAGACCAAGAGAGTCAGGTCTATTTATCTCATCAGAGACAACGTTAAGTGGCTATTTAATTACTGCCCTTAAATACTCAAGCAGAGAGAAATGATCTGAAACTAGATAGCTATTTAATCTGACAGGCAAAACATTACAAGATCCAGTAGCTGGAAGATGAAGTCAGGAAAGTTCAAAGAAGAAAAGAGATGCAAACGTTTAACAAAGTGATTAAAAATTGGAGCCAATTATCCAGGAATGTAGTCAATTCCCATCGTTGGAAGTCATTAAATCAAGACTGTTTGAAGAGGCTGGTGGGCCAGACTTTGGAATCACTGGGGAATAGTCTCTGCTTTATATTATGGAAGAGGTTAGGCTATAGGATTATAATAACGTTTTATGACTAAAATTCCACCACTAGCATTGTTATCTTCCTTGCCAAAAAAAGGATGAAGAAGCAGAGCATTAATGAAGCCAAGGCCTGTATGGGGCACAGAACACAAGCTGAACGTGGACAACACAAGCCACAGACCAGGAGCTGACATCATCAGTAGTTTTGCCACCAACTACAGCAAAAGAAAGAACAGGCCATGAGAGATTCGTGCCCAGCCCCAACACTCTGAGCCAGGCAAGGGACATCACCTGGCCAACCCTCACGGCGCGATGCTCCTTGACCGTGACATCCCAGCTCTCAACCCTCAGGGACCTGAGCGGACCCTCCCGCTCCTGGCCGAGAGCCGCCACACCACGGTCCGGGGAGCCCCGGGCTCCTCCAACAACCACCCGGGGTACCTCAGCTCACCCTCACCGCTGCGTACACCCGGTTTCGGCCCGGGGGACGCCCCTTGGCCACGATCCCCACTCCAGGCGAAGGAAGGCGGCGGCTGGGGTTACCCCCGCCGCGGCGGCCGCCTCCGGGGCATCTTCCGCGCTGCGACATCTCCGCCGCGGGCACGTTGCCGTGGAGACCGCGCATCCCCCCCCCGGCCCGTCCCGGCGGTGGGGGGCATCTCATCATTATCCCTCCACCTTTTTTATTTCTTTTCTTAAGTTTTCCGCGCTCCCGGACCACGCGTGAGCCACAGTCGCTTACAAGCGGCGGTAAAAACGAGCACAAGGATGAGAGAGGCGCCCTCGGGGCCGGCCCGGCCGCTCCCACCCGCCGGTGCCCGCTCGGCGGGGCGGCCGCAGCCCCTCCCGCCGCGGAGCGGGGCACGGCTCGGCTCGGCTCCCCGGGGTGCGCTCCCCGGGCGCGGCTCGGAGCCCGGCGCCGGGCACGGCCGGCAGCACCTGCCCACCCACGCACCAACCCGCTGCTCTCCGGCGCCGAACGCCCTGGCCGGTGTGTGCGTGTCAGTGTAGGTGCTCTGCGTGCCCGCTCCGCTCCCCCCGCCCCTTACCTCCGCGGCGGAGCCGGGGGAGCCGCGGGCACGCCGCCGCCGCGGGCAGGGATGACCTTGCGGAGAAATCCATCATCCGGGCAGGAAAACAAGCCGTTCCTTGGGGTGTGCGGCGGCGGGAGGGAGGGAGGGAGGAGGGCTCCGCTTGGGCGGCCCTTCCCGCCGCGGGGGCAGGACGGAGGCGATCCGTGCCGCCACCGACGAGGCGGCGGGAGGCGCGGGCAGCCCGGCCAGGCTCCGCCGCCGCCCGCGGAACCGCGCCTCCGGCCGCTGGCAGCTGCGGCTCCCGGCCGGCTCGGGAGGCGGGGAGCGCCGGGGCTGCGGCGCCGGGCCGGGGCCGGGCTCCCCCCGCGGCCGCAGCAGAGCGGGGCAGCTCCCGGGCCCCGCCGGCGGGGAGGGACCGCGGCAGCCCCGGTGCGCTCGGCCCCGCACCCCGCCCCGAGCCCTCCCGAGCGCGCAGGGCGCGGACACGTACCTGCTTCTAGGGAGACATTTCCCGCTGGCGCCGGCCCCACCCCGGGCCTCTCCTGGCTTTTATAGCGCGGGAGCTGGCGGCTCCTGTCCTCCATCAGGGGCATGGGGCTGAGCAGGGGGCCCTCGGGAGCCGTGCCGGAGCCCCGGGCTCGCTCTGTATTGCCACCTCTGCCAGCCGGCTTCTCTCCGGCTCCTAACCCAAAACTAGGCGCTGAGCTGCTTCACGGCAGAAGAGCTAGAATCTCACACCCCAAATCCGCCAATTCCATCCACCTGTGCTCGCCATGCGTGTGTCCGCGGAGGGAGCGTTCAGCCAGCGAGGCATCTCCTGAGCCCTCTGCTTGCGGGGTGGTACAGGTTTGCGCGGGGAATTGCAGTGGATGCAAATGCGGTTCAGCTCTCGTCACGCTTTCAGTCTGGATTGTTTTTGATAGGCAAATTTGGCTTCCTGTGCAAAGCGCTGCCCGGTTTTCCTAAAAAAAAAAAAAAAAAAAAGGAAAAAAAAAAAAAGAAAAAAGTAGACTCAAGCGAAAAGCAGCAAGAGAGATTTTGGTTTGAAACTCTTAATTATCCGGAAATCTTTGATCTAATTTCGGTTTATTCCCACCACAGTGGAATTTTATCTCTCTCTGCTGCAATCACAGGAAATGGTTCTGCAGTGCCCGGAGACTCAAGTACAGGTTTTCAACTGGGAAGGTTTTAACTCTTCTGCAATCCCTTAGGGATGAATAGGAGCAGGATTTAAAAAAAAAAAAACAAAACACTGTAGACAAGCTGTGAAGAGAACTCTTGCAATATGGAAAAAATTGAGGGGAAAAAAGGAACAGGTGACTAGGATATCTAAAAAAAATAATTTTTATCCCTAAACGTTGTAGGCATCAGTGAATCATATTCCCTTGATCCTTATGAATGGAACCCATATTTTATTTACTGCTTTACCTAACACCCTCCGCCTCAGTTATTGATCCTAAATCTCCTTGACTCAAGAGTTAAGTGATCATGAAAAACACCTTATATTTCCTACCATAGCAAATATAATTTCTTCCCCAACAGCAGCCACTAAGATCAGCTCATATTTGTGTAGTAGCCATTCCTGAATGTGGCTTTCTGACAGTTATTTAAGCGTGGAAAATTGACAATATGTTTTCAATGTTCACATACAATAACCACTTTTTCTCATATGCCAAAAGCAAACCAGCAGCACTCTTAAGAGCCTGAACAGCCCAAGCATCCATCACTGGAAGGAGATTGGAGAGAGCATCAGACTTTATCAGGAAAAGATTTACAGCACTATCACGTCCAAGGCTTCCCAGTAGCTCTTCTTAATGTAGTTCTCTTCACAATCTTGCTACTTTTTTTGGTGCTCTGGAGGGGTGAAGAGAGCCTGGTCCTCCCCATGCCCATGTCTGAATCAGGAATAAAAGGTCAGCTTGGCAACTGAGTCAGTTGTTCAACTCTTCCTCATTATTCCGCTAAATGAGCTATTTTTCAAGAAACATTGCCAAACTTCCTAACATTTATCCTCCTGCCATTAACATTACTACAGTGGAACTTCCTTTTTTTTTTGATAAAGAAGGAAAAAGGCTGGATGATGCAATTTCCTTTTGTCAGCAATTACACTTTTATGAAGAGATAGCTGTCAGCACTTACAGACCTTGCAGCTGCAAGGACTTTGTGGGACCTCACGGGCTACTCAGCAAGGGAAAATTACAATTAGTAATTGTTTTCATAAACCTTCCTAAACATGAGACTCCTTATCTGGGTTCTGTAGAGACCTTTCTGTTGAACAATTCAGCCTTGAAAGTCACAGCAAGAAGAGTTATAGACATTAAGCTGGAAGACTAGGAAGCTTTTCTATAGGCTATTGTGGGATTGCTGTTTTAGGGTTGTGAAGCACCTTCAGAGCATGTGGAGGACTCAGTCCCAGAACCTGTGGGAAATTAACATTCTGAGGCAAAAAAGAGAGGAACTGGGAGATTCTTTTGCTCCAAGTCCCTGCATGTTCATGCACCTCATAACTAGCATCCACATTTTCCTACTGAGTCCAGATAAACCTTTCTTCTGTTGCTTACAGTATTGCTGAGAATCTGCTCTCAAGCAGTCATATCTGAGCACTGAGTATACTATTATTACATCTGATGGACAAGGAATTCCAAGAGAATAGAAGATAGTAATATGACTGAAATACTACTCAGTTGATAATCTCTTTCCCAGGCCCAGTAGGGCATGGATGCTTTTGCCTCCAAATGCAGTGACAATCTGGGAAAGCTGAGAAGAGATGTTAAAGAGACTCAGGTCATTGCAGAAGCTGGTTGAGATGATGCACTCGGGGCATGACCACTTTGTTTATGAATTATTCTCACATACCTGTTTATTCCCCAGTGTCTTTACTCTTCCCATGTCTGCCATGGAATGGCTTCCTTTGGTACATTGGGCAATATTGGTTTTAAAGACGTCTAAAGGATTTTCTAAACCCTGTTATGAGCTCTGAAGTCTGCTAGCCACTGTTCCAATTGTCAAGACAAATCATCACATCTCAACGTGTCACCATATCAATGCAAACTAGAGATTTAGATAATTCTGATTTATTTATCTGAATGTTTAATTCCCTTAATTCCCTTAATTCACCTTAATCACCTTTGCTACTACTTATCCATCTTTTTTCTGCTTCAGTCTCCAGCTATATGCATTTGGTTTATGTTGACTTTTTGAAGGTGTCAATGCAGAAAGTATTCATACTGAGGGCAGCACATAGATGGTTGCTTACCTTTGGGCACTGTACTTGTAACTTTAAATAGAGTCAACAGAACATGCTTAAAATTAAATATGTGCATAGGTCTCAATAATATTAAGAATAATAAAGAATTCAACCTCTTTAACTTGCTAGCATTGTCTGGGGTAAAAGCATAAATGTAACTGCAGAGAGTTTATCTTTTGATACGTGTAAGACCAGAGCTCAGGGCAACAGAAGCCTGGGTTTTTAGGAGCCATCACAGTCTAATTAGCTATCAGAATGACAACCACACTTCTGCAGTGCCCTTGACTCTTGTAGAGTATTTAAAATCTCATCTTCAAACTGTATCACTATCTGGCTAAAAGAAATTCCTTACTGTAGCTGAAAAAAAATAGATATGATGATTTATCAAAACAAATAATGGTATAACATGCTGAGAAGCTATGCAGTTGGCTTAAACTAGTGTGGCTTCATTTACTTCAGTGGTGCTAGGCAAATTTACATCGGTATGGATTGGGCCTGTTGTTGCTGCACTACTTCTACCATATTTCTTAACATATTTTGATGAGTTTTGATGACATTAGTAACAAATTTAAAGTGTGTGGAAGCCCTTTTTTGTAATGCAACATCTTTCATGTTTTCTTTAGGAAAAGGAGTTAAGAATACTTCAAAAAGTAAACAGAAGCATAACAGCAAAACTTCAGTTCAAGATTGAACTCAAAAGGGCGATGAAGAGCAAGTTTGTGAATACAGTCATTTAACATTTATGCTTTCCTGAAGACACTTATAACTTTACTTTCCATTAGTGTGAAAAACAAGTTGAATGACTAGATGAAAATGTTTATTTGGGACCAGGAGCTGAGCCAAAAAAAGTGCAGGTCCTCTGGTGTGATAGCTGCAGTTGACAGCTGTATCATTAGAGACAAATGTATCAAGAAAGAAAACCATAGGCAAGGTGATGTGGTTACATGTGTTTTGTGATCATGCGCTTTCCGTCTGGCCAGCAGAGCAGAGTAAATACTCATTCCACGTGTTACACAGCATCTCCCTCCCTCTCTACCTCTCACACACCTAATGGGCTGTACCAGGCATCTCGCAAATGGATGCACTGTTCAACCACAGTAATAACTCACCTGGATCATTAGACTGGGGCTGATATCACAGTTTTCAGCTAGAAATAGTGGGTTCTTTTGGTCATATTTAAGAATGTTTCCTTTAAACATTTTGGTCTTTATGAAAATAACAATAATAAAAAGGGATCTAAAGAAAACTGCACGGAACAAATAGTATGCCATTGTGAGGGAACACAATATTTGGGATGTTTTTCACAGTGGTCCTAAAACCCTATGCATCCATGAGCTAGCTGCTGTACCTCTGGCCCTTTTGTCAAATTTCAGTTAAAAATATGTAAGCATGTGAATTTCTACAGCAATGTGAAAATGTTTTTGAATCTCACCATGCACCTCTGACAGCTTTTGCTTCTATCTGAGCTGTGAAGGTCCTCTTGGGGAACTTCAACCACCCCAGCATATACAGGAGGGACAGTACAGTAGGACACAGGCAATCCAGGAGGTTCTTGAAGTACATCAGCTTCTTCATCCAAGTGACAGAAGAGCAGAGGAGGGGTGCTCACTAGACCTCCTACTCACCAGCAAGGAGGGGCTCACTGCAGATGTGAGGGTCAAAGGCAGCAGTGACAATGAGATAGTGAAGTTTGGGGTTCGGGTCCTGAAAGGAGGTAGGAAGGTAAGAAGCAAGTTCACAACCCTGTATATCAGGACAGCAGATTTTGGCTTTTCCAAAGGGTAGAGTCCCATGGAATAAAGCCCCCGAGGAAGGAGCAGCCCAAGAAAGCTGGTTAATATTCAAGAATCACCTCCTCCAAGCTCAGGAGCAATCCATCCCAATGAGGAGGAAGCCAGGCAAAATTCCTGCAAGAATGAACAGTGAGCTACCAGACAATCTCAGAGACCAAACGGAAGCATACAAGGAGATGAAGCAAGGACAGGTAACCTGAGAGGAATAGAGATACATTGTCAGAGCATCCAGGGTTGAAGTTAAGAAAGATAAAGCCCAACTGGAATTTAATCTGTCTAGGAACATCAAAGACATCGAGAAGGACTTCTGTGGGTACATAGGTAACAAGAGGAAGATGAGGGAAGATGTAGATGAATTAATTGCTGAATGAGATGGAAGAGCTCTTTATACAGGATGTGGCACAGGCTGTAAGAATCCCCTCTTCACCTCAGTCTTTACTAGCAAGACTGATCTTCAGGAATCCCAGGTCCCTGAAACCAGGGGAATCCGTGTATCAGACAACACATAGCATTGGTGGACAAGGATCAGGTTAGACAATATTTAAGCAGACTGGATATGCACAAGAAGTCAGTAAGAAGGACCCAGGCCAGTAAGCCCCACTTCAGTCCTTGGAAAGTGATGGAGCAGTTAAACTTGGAAATTGTTTCCAGGCACATGAAGGATCAGACAGCTGTCTAGAGTAGTCAAGATGGTTTCACCAAGGGGAAGACATGCTTGACCAACTTGATAAACTCCTATGGTGAAATGACTGGCTTTGTAGATGAGAAGAGAACAATTGTTGCAGCAGTCCTCTTGTTAGAGGGTAGAAATGAACTGAGACACAGACTTCTTGCTTATCACAGCATGAAAATGATTCTGGTTTATTTCTCTTTACAGCTCAGCCATTCTGCTTCCAACTATTCACTGACTCTGGCTGCAGCAAGCTCCTCCTGTAGGTTTCCCTTGCAGCCTCTGACTGCTGGTTATTTCCGGCTGAACTCTGACTGCATGGATTAGTTTGCAGACTCTGACTGCAGCTTTTACCCAGCTAGACTGTGATTGCAAGTTCCAGCAACAGACTGACTGCAGACCCAGACTGACCTCACAGCAGGGATTCTCTCTCCCCAGGATCCTTCTTCATAATCATCTCGTTGCCTCTTCCTCCTCCTTGATCTTCATGATTCCCCCTCAGCACTAACCCACTCCCTTTTATCACACTTATCTCTATTGGATAGAGCTGTGACTCATCAAGGGCGAGGCTGTATTGGGTAATTAACACAGCTGTTACTGATCAGGAACAAGGTCACCTGTATTCCTTTCTCCTACAAACAGTGATTGTTGTCTACCCACCCTTCAGGAAGGATGTACCCTCTGAGATGCTCATGTTGAACATGAAGTGTGAGCTGGATCAATAGCGAGCTGGATTGAATAGTTGCTGAACAGATGTGTCCAGAGGGTAGTGATGAGTGGCAAGAAGTGTAATTGTAGGCCAGTCACTAGTAGTATATCCCAGGGGTGAAGACTAGGTTAATATATTAACAGTATTAAATAATATTAAATAATAATATATTAAACATCCTCATTGATGACCTGGATGATGGTGCAAAGAACACCCTCAGCAACTTTGCTGATGGCACAGATCTGGTAGGGTGGCTGACATGTCAGAGGGTTGTGCTGCCATCCAGAGGCACCTCAAGGGGCTGGAGATATGAGCTGACAGAATCCTGAGGCATTTCATCCAAGGAAGTGCAGGGAGGAGTCACCCCAGGCATTGCTACATGCTGGGGATGCCCATCTGAAAGGCTGTGAGGGTGACCAAGGACTGACACACTTGCCCAGAGAAGCTGTGGAGCCTCCATCCTTGGAGGTATTCCAAAGCCATTTGATCTTGGTGGCCCTGCTTGAACTGGGGTGTTGGACCAGAAGACCTCCAGAGATCCTCCCAGCCTGTAGCAGTCTGTGATTCTGTGACTCCTTTGGTATGATGGGAACTTTTGGCCGATGGGCTGTGACACTTCTGTTTTCACCTTTAGACTCTGAGGAGGACAATTGGGTATGATTCATTTCACATTCTGCTATTCCCATTTAACACATTCTGTGTATTCATTACTGTGTTCCTACATGTGAAGCAGGCCACACAAAAAAATAGCCTTCTCCGTTCTCAACAAATTAAAACAAATGATTTGATGAGTCAGTAATTTATACTGTTTACCTCCTTTTATGTCAACAATCCCGAGACCTGGAATAACACATAATCATAATGATTATAGACATAATGAGCTGATTTATTACGTAGTCACCACACGGTATTCTGGTGCATATTCAGCTGTAATGATGTCAAACAATACGACTGGAAAATCTCTCTGCTCAGACAACCGCTGCCTACTGGGATCAACAAATTAAGCTAATGCAGTACCAGACACATGGGTTCTCTGGACTCAGTGCTCCATCTCTACTAAAATTATGTATATATCAAAAGCCTTTGACATTTTTAGAATTTCAGGAAAAAAGGGGATCAATCAGGGATCCTTTTAAGGAGTGGTTGTGAGTGCTGAAGGTAAATGTAAATGAAATACTCTCCCAATACAGTTCTGTGATATGGAATCACTCTTACAGTTGTACATTTTCACTGAGTTTAAGAAATTGTTTGTTCTGATGGCAGGTTAATTCATCCTACTTCCTTGGCTATGTAAAGTGTTATTCCAGAGGGGAACATCCTTTGACAGAGCTACATGCATACTTTTGCATTTCATTGCACGAGACAGAAACTTCTCCTCATGCTACAAAATCCATTCCCTGGACCACTACAAAAGAGGTTTATGGCTCACAGTTGCCCCCTACAACGTGGTTTTTTATGCTGATTCATACAACAGATGAGATGAAAAGCAAATGTAATAGGTGCTGCAAGGTGAGTAGATAAATGATGGATATGTGCAAACATGGAGGATAAGTACCACAAACAGTAAAGAGTGAATATAAAAGGAACTAAAGAGAGCAGAGGCTCTTGCTTAAATATAAAGAATGTCAAAACCCCTAGATATACCATAGGTCAGTGTAGAATCGTATGTCCAAAAAGAAAAAAAATATGATCATTTGATCTCTAAACAGTGGTCAGTGCTCCATTGGAACAGAAAGCCTCACATTAATTTCAGGCAGCTGACAAAAAAATATCAGGTGTTTCTGTTTCCTGGATATATTCACTAATTTTCACTAGAATCACACTGATATATGGTCTTAACTGTCTGTGATGCCACTGTACTTTGTGGAAGAGCATTCCTCTTTAAATTTGCCTGTGCATACATTATTCCTGTGTTCCGTATAAAAACGTCCAATTTACTTTCTTTTGGCCATTCTTCATGTTGTATCTATCATCATAATATATCTATTAGTCATCTATTATTTTTTAAAATCTAAAATAAGAAGTCAAACATTTAGAGATTGTTGCCTTTTCATGCATCTATTGCATCTCCTGCCCAGCCATGATTCTAATAACATTATTGGTATCACAAACAGGTAATAGCTGCTCTATTTATCTGAATAATCAAAATTACATCTTTGGTGAAAAAGCTTAGCTGTAGCTCAGTTGTACTCAGTGTAGTTGTTTCCAGAAGCAGAGCTTGATCTTTTTAAAAAGCCTGTTTTGGCTTTTTTTTTTCTCCTTTTCTTACCATAGAAGTAATTACCTCCACTTGATTAAACAACAGATTTTACAGTTTCTCAGTTTAAAGTAGGTCAGGCTGTGTCTTCTGTTTGTCTGGATTACTTTCTGTTTGAGCTTTCATGCATGTTGTAAACAGCTCACCCCATCACACTGGACAGCCTCATCTGCAGACTCAGCCAGCCCCATGGCTGGAAATGGACAACAAATGTGCCCAAATGGACACGTTGCACCTTCCACACAGGCTCCTCTGGAGAGGCTTCACCACGGGAATTGCACTGGTTTAGTGCCACTTGAATGGACAAGCTCTGCCTGGGAGTTTCTCCCTCCCTCTTTGTCCTTGTAGCTCTTTCTGCTAGGCTGATTTTCCTACTCCACCTTGGCTATGCTCCCTTTACAGTCCTTCCTTGCTGCAGGGATCATCCAAACGCTGTTCATAGCACCAAGAACATTAATCATTCAAGTCAGGATTGAAGTGATCCACTAGGATATGTGCAGGGCCCATTTTATATGATTTCAGCATTTTTATGACCTGTGAACCTAAGGAAAGCATTTTGAGACAGGCTTTCTGCAGCACAGACCATCACTGTTTCCCACTCCAGTTCTACCAAAACACATTTCCATTTTGGCTTTTGGTGAATTGCATTAGGAGTAGAAGCGTGATTACCACAAGGTGTTTTGTCTGATTATTATTTAAAGATGGTTCTTCCTCTGGAGTTTGAGACCTTCTTCCAGAACATGAGCTAGATTCAGTGATTCACAGGGAGCTTGGGAAGATTCCTATCTCACAGCTCCAGAGCAAGAAGTCATTTTTCTGTCAGTGCTAAGAAAATGTATTGTCAAAAAATTGTTTCTGAGCTCAACACAATGGACACTAAAGTTTCTAGGTGACTTCTGGTCTAAGTGGACAGTGCAAAAATCGTGGAATAAGTCACAGATGGCAGATGAACAAATGTTTTGCTATCCCTTTAAAGTCAACATCCCTTAATATAATTTCAGAAGAACTTGACCTTTTCTTTGAGCTAAAAAATCTTCAGAATCCTGTTAACCAGGGAGAAGGGCATGGAGAAATAGCTGAAACTAATTCTAATAATTTTATGTTATTTTGCCTATTGATAAGATATTTCAGTAGTGCTCAGCATGGAAAAAGAAGGTAAATTTTCCATCTACATCCAATGTCATATTGCTTTATGACAGAAACTTGGATTAATTAGCAGCATTCTAAACTCAGAAACTAATGGTCTGTGAGTTTAGCTTGTCTCTAGAAGGTGATTAACTTAAATATCACTAAGACTTTTCTTTTTAGAATCATAGACTCATTTAGGTTAAAAAAGATATTTAAAATCAAGGCCAAGCATTAACCCAACACTGAGTCACTCCCTCTGTCCTCTCCCTCTAGAACTGATAGAATGATGTACCTTCTACTAGTGTAGGTGTTCTAACCTGTTCTTCTGAAGACATATCAAAGTTTTTCTCAACTGATATTAATCTTCTCACCCGGCCATGAATACAAATACACTTCACAACGTAGCTTACCAGATGCAATAAGAACCACAGCATCTCTCTCCTTCAGATAGCAGGGAAAAGGCTATTTTTGTGGCTGTTCTGTTGAGTGTTACAGGCATATTTCAGGTAATGGCGCAAGAAGAAAAAGTATTTTACTATTGGCTTTGTGAAATAAAGTTAGCCACTGTAGCTGACCGAATGACTTCATGGATTTGATCCATGGTGTAGCAGTAAGGCAAAAAAATGTTAATTCTTATTATATACCTGACAAAAAACGTCCCCACCATGTGTAAATTTTATTATATTGGTTTCAAGAAGCATTGTAGAGGTGTAATAGTGGTGAAAGCTCCCCAGATTCCAGAAAGATATGATATTTTAGAAAACACACTGAATACACAAGCCTGTCTCTGTCTTTCATATAATCCCTTACTATTGTTATTTGCCCTTCTTCTGAGCTGAATATAAAGTGCTACTCTGTGTAGCTAAAGAGTGTTAAGATCAAAGCTGTGTGCATAGCCTGAGATATTAAAAGGCACTTGCTGACACCATCAACAGCTCTGAACCTCCACCACCCTCAGAGCAAACCCCTGCCCCAAAAACTGTAAAGCAGAAACAAATTACCTAGATGACCATCTGGGAGGCTGAATATTTCAGAATAAATTTGTTAAAGATGCACTCATGGGGGCTTCACTACAGCATACAGATTAGTCACCAGGACATTCCCAATTGGCACATAAACGGGAGACTTTCGGAGATGTAGGACTCTTAAGTGTCCAGATGACCAGGGCTAGCTCAAGTACTTTGGGAAACTTTTTTTTTTTTTTTTTAAATATGAGAAAGACAGAAATGGTTCAGTGGTGGGAGCACTGGATTCTAACATCATTTTATATCCATTTGAGCATAACCCCAGATCTCCTTCATGGCGCTAGTCAAACCCTTAGGGCCTTGGATCTCTCTGCTTTACAGTTGCTCGAGAATAGCATTGATGAAGAATAACAGAATTGGAAGATATCTGGAGCAAAGGAGACAGCTCTCTGTAAAACAGGGCTGCCAGGTTTTTAGTTCTTTTCCTTCTTTTCCAAGCTTCCAGTGGAATAGGACATACCTGAGTATGGTGATCACCAGACCTGACAGGGAAGACTTGGTCTAGGTTTGCCGTTTCTGAGCTGGTATTGTGTGAAACAGGAAGAGAAAAAGTTTACAAAGTTTACAAAACCTGCAGATTTTATATTTGGGAATAGCAACTATCTGAAACCTGTATCATATACAAAACGGCACCTTTTTAATGGATAATAGTGTTGGACAGATTCTCCTGGGCTTTGACATTTCTTCCCACAAGGCACATATGACAGAAGCAGCTCAGGCCTAGGATCTCACACACCTCTGATGCACCAGAGCAGCTTTTTTTTCTCCCTCATCCTTCCTGTGGAAGGTTGACTGATCTCCTTACCTGTGAATCCTAAGGTGCTCCCAGGAAATAAATAATCTATTGTCTCCCAGGAAATAAAAACATTAAAAGCAAAATATTGCAAGAGTGGAACTGTTTGGGTTTTATATTGATAAATTCTTTTTCAGATTTGTTTGCTCTGTTGGCAAGCTGATGCTCTGGGACTTTGCAAAAGGAAATCACCCGTTTGCCAATACAGCAGAGCAAGCATGACAAAATCTGTCCTGCTGTGCTCTGGTGATGCAGCTGCTTGGTATTATGGGATACATATTGACATGGTGTTCCCTTGTCAAATAGCACAGAACTGTTTCCTGGCCAACAAAATGCTCTGGACAGCCTAGTGGCTTTCCCCAATCCAGTTGCTAATTCCTGAAGTCTCCTACCTTTAGAATAGCCACAAGATCTCCTCTTCTGACACCACTGAAACACAAAGACCCTCTTGCCCTTATGAGTCTCCACCAGATCATATTCCTCTATGCTCCCATTGGGAATGACCTCGGCCCTTATGTGATGGCACCTTTCACCCTCCCATCTTTTTCCTATTTGTGATAAGTGGTTATGAGTCAGTTGCTATTTTTTCCCTCCTGTGATTGGCATCCTGATGGGATTACTGCAAAATCAGGGGCCTGGGACTAGTCCTGCCTTCCTGCTCATCATCAGATTCAGCTGACATGGGATCCTGGATGTGGTCACTGAACAGGATGCCAAAGCAGAGAGAGTAAAAGCAAACAAAAATCCTCTTTCCTCTGTTGCTTCTATATAACAGATGAAAAACTGCAAAATTCTCAGCCACTATGACCAATGCTTTCTGTGGTTATATACACAAACACACACACACAGAGAAATACATAATGCAGGATAAGGTTTTCTGTGCCTATGTCCTCATGCTGTATGACTTGCTTCACAGGAGCTGCAGCTCTCAAGTTTTTTTAATGCTTAGTCCCCTAGATATAACCACAGTGGATTTAAATGAGCAAATTTAAAAACACCTATTTTTCTTGCCAGCATGCTCTGAGCCAGCATCTTGATCAAAGTGAGGCCAACTGGCAATACTGTAAGAAGCAATCATTATCAGTAAACTGAAATCAATGAATCTCTGGCAATTTATAACAGGTAAGAATCTGCCTTTAGCAAGAGGGAAAGCCTTGAAGCTTGTCTGAGAGGTACAGTAAGGCAGAGCAATGCTCAGCAGCCATAAAGCTGTCATAATAAGCCTTAGCTAAAAACTCAGGGTTAAGTGGGCATCCTGGGACTCACAGAATGGCACTGCCAGATACAGCAACCCCCCCCGGTTGATGCAAAACGCCTGAGAAATGAAGTAGGTGGCTGCCACAAAGTAGTTGTGAAACTGCTTTTGCTGGGCATTGAGAGTTGTAAAGAGCAGGGGAACAAGGTGGTGGCATGAGCCAGGCTGGGTCCTGGAAAGACATGGAAGTCTAGTCAGAAAAATTCCTCATTTTTCAAAAACAACTGTAAATTAATTAACTCACTCTCTCTGTTACCTTTTTGTAATACTCAGAGAGGGCATGTTTCTTACTTCCAAAAAAAAAAAAATTCATGTTTCATTGTCACTGGAATAACAAACATTTTAAATTTATAGGGGTCTTTTTATATCAGCTCTTTGCTGAGTATAAATCACTTTTCCTTTTTACAAGGGAAGAAAAGCATAAATATGACTTGACATTCTTATCACCTATCCATTCCCCAACTAAAAGATTTACTGTGTTGTTCTCTGGGAAACATTCCCGTAGTTAAAGGACTCATGTAGAAAAGCTTAGCTATGAGACAACCTTATGTGTCTGGGAGATGTAAGTCAAACTAAAGTAATCTCCATGAATCTATAGTACATTAGGTGCCAGATTGCAAAGGATGGATAAGAAAATCTTCTATTTTTCACTTGACTTTGAGATAACTACCATTCAAGCCATATACTCTACAGAACTTTGTGATGTATGAGAGGCTTTTGGCCATTAAAATTTACTAGATTATGGCTTACTATTCAAACCAGATTATCTTAATGCTAGTATCTTCAGTGTAATTGAAAAATTGATTTGTATATGGTGAATGTTACTTGAAGCTGTAGTCATTGCAGATTTGTCCTACTTCCTTTTAACCTGAATGTATATGCAGAAGTACCCTGCTTCCAGGAGAAACCAATACACTGTTTCAGAAGTCACTATAGAGATTTTTTTTTCAGTGATGTCCCCAGTTTTCTAAAAATGTGTGATTACTTCACATGTTTCTGCCCTGGAAAGGGTCACTTTGCTCATTGGTATAGCAGCCTGAGAACTCTCTTCAGCATAGAAAATTTGGTTGGGACTGGTCTTTGTGTGGCTTATCCTAGTGAACACAAAGGCAGCAGCCTGTTACAGATAGTGTACAGCCACACGGATAACACGGCTTGTAATAAAGCCTTATCCTTGGCAGGCCCTTTGGAAGAAACTCTACCCCCATGTAACTCCTTTAGGGCTCAGCACAGCATCAAACTTTACCAGAGACAAAAATAAACAGAAACTTCAGTAATTAATGAAGACACTCAATATTGCTCAGTCTTCTTTTTATCATTTCCACTAAAGTGAATGAATTTGTTATTGATACTGATGGCCATAGGATTACCTTCCTGTACACGTCAACAGTTGTCTATTGTGCATATACCTATAAAGAAGTCATGCTTGATATTAAAAAAGGAAAAAAAAAGTTTAAAACCTGTTTATCTTAGCTGAAGAGCAGTATCAGCTAGTCACACATGAAGAAAACTCACTTCAGATTCTGTTCACCTGACTCAGCCCATCTTTTATTTTTGACTGAGCTGAATCCTTTGCACTAGAATAAATGGCAGGCTGCTGGTAGATTTTCTAAATGAGCCCTGGAAATCCTCACTGAGTGATTGAAAGCTACTTCTTCCTGTGATCCATCCTTCCCAGCAGGAATTGCCATCCTCAGGTCTGACAGAGCAAAGTATGTGATGCTTAAAGCCATCTTTCTTGTGATTTTAATAAAAATCCTTGGAGCCTCAGGCACTCAAGGAAACCTTTCCCTGTGCTGACTTCATTCTACATACAGTAAGCTGTAGTAAGGGAGTGGAACAGGTAGAGGAGGAAGTAAAGAAACCCCACAAATACAGAGAAGTGATTTCCTGCTTTACTTGCGCCAGAAAGAGTTGCAAGTCTGGTTTTCAATTCTTTGAAAACATTTGTTGGGACTCTGTGTGGGATCATGCTAAGAGCCCTTGTGCAGATGTTAAAGTGGCTCTTTTCTCCTAGTGATAAACCTATGCCATAGGTTTATCTTCTTAACCTTCTTAATTCATTCCTGTCAGACTCAGACACGCATTTGTCTATGCTAGTTTTATGTAGGAATAGTGATTATCTTGCTTACCTTTGGAATTTGTGCCTGTGTGGAGTACTGGAGTTTTTCTCACCAGTTCCCTTTACTGGTTCCCTTTTCTGGTTCCCTTTTTTCCTCCTGTACCAATTCTTTGCATTTACTTTTAGTTATGCCATTTACCTGTGTGTGAAGTGAACACTGAATTTAAGATCACTGCAGAATACTTCCAAGGAAGTCTTGGGTTGCCAAGGTTTCTGTCAAAGGTCACATTGCAATCTACACCTTTTGCAGATGATCTCCTTCTCCCTATGATGCCATGCCAGGTTTTGAGCATAGAGCCCATTGCTGTTCCTTCTTTTCTTGGCTTAGGTTTGCCTTCCGCTGTCCCAGTGTATTCTCATCAGATGATTTTGGCAAGTCTTTTGACCCACAAACAAGCATCACTATCACAACAAGGTGATGCTGACAGGAACTTCCTATGCTGCCTGTTTTCTCAGGAGCGAAGCCTTCAGAAGCATCTCAACCAACACAAAAGCAGAGCACACCCTGTACTTTCCCTTAGCCACTGATGACTCTTCAGCATCACTGCCCATGAGCTTGCACACATCCACCAGCAGCTAAATAATTCAATGGCTGCTGAGGGATATATTGGAAAAATTCAATTGGTCTTCTAAAAAGTGTATATTAATGAAGTGTGTCTATTTAAGAAACCACTTTAATAGGCAGCAGGAGAATTGTTGAGAATTCTGCCAAGGGCAATGGGTACAATTTATACTGCTAACAGAGGATATTACTCACATCTAGAAGAATAAATTGGACATCACCAATGCACTGAATCACTCTCTTGAAATAGAGGTGGGGAACAGAAGAAAAAAATATTATCCCAAAAGCATTAAAGAATCCATCAAAGGATTTAGACTTGTTATTAAAAACTGTAATCAAAGCTGGATCCCATTGTGCTCTCACTCTAGCTTAATGGTTGGCAATGCTCCTCTGATCTCAGTGGCATTGCTAAGAAGGGAGTCAGCACAGTCAGAAACAGATTCTTTTTTAGTCTCATTTTCTTAAGTTAAAGGTGAACTGAAGAGAAAAACCTATTTATTTACCAAGATTGATGAGAAGAGGATAGGGAAATGAAAGCAATATTCCCTCCTGTGTTCAGCTGTATTTCAGAACTGGAGAAATTAACCATGCCACCTCCAGGGACAGTCCCCTCCTTGTCACAGATGTGAGCCCTTCTGGCAGCAGGGCACAGGAGAATTTGCACACTCTGTGCCTGCCTGTTTGCCCCATGCTACTGTGTGGCTTCTATTAAGTGGCACTACAGTGTTTATCAGGACTCTCTTAGATGAAGAGGCTCTCAACACTGGCCAAAGTTGAAGTTCAAATTTTTTGGAAGTTTTTTTTAACTGCTTAGCACTGGCTAGCGTTGTGTAAAGGGAGAGTATCCAAGGGAAAATAAGGTGCAAGATGCACGCCATGTTAGGGAGAGATAAGACAAGGTCAGCTCCTTTTCTGAGACTCACTGGGAGTTTTGTAATATTCCAGAAAGAGCAGAACTGAGTTGTTAATTAAAAAGTCAGCACCCCAATCTTTGAAAAGACCTCAACCATCAGAAATGTCTCACAACAATGTTAAAGTCCCTATGTTTTTCAAATGTTTAAACTTCTGGAATATACATCATAGCCTCTCCCATGTGCTGAGCACTGATATGCCAGCTTTAGCTTACTGACTCCTCAGAAGTTAAAGAAAATTGTGTAGGGAATGGACACAAATGAGTTAATTTCAAGCCTCTCACACAGAAGAGATGTGGTGTGTTTGTACAGTAACCAACATGTTGCTTTTCTGTAAAAGTCAGCAGTGTGTGGATTTTTCTCTTGTACTGCATGTGCTGTTTACTGACTCATTTTAATTGTCTTTCCACGGAGGATAACAATGTGCTTGCTATCTATAGCCACTGAACTCAGACTTAGTCCTTTCTCCTCCAACACTTTTCCCTGCCTGAATTATTCCTGCTCCTGAACAGGAGCAAGGACAGCCATTTTGTACACATAAAATAAAGGTGAGTGGGGAATTCAACAGGGGCAAAAAAGGCAGCCACCTGAGATGGTTTTCTTCCCTCATATGGATTTTCTGAACCTCATGCAGCCCAGAGGGCTCCTACAATACGGGGCATGCAGCTGGACAGTTTTTTTCTGGAGAACTAATGCTGATCAAAGTTCAAGCTCCTGCAGGGTCCAGGGGGATGATGTAAGCTGCTAGACAAGAGCATTGTGCCTTCATGTATTTCATCACTTTGCCAGGGCCAGCCAGCACTCTGCTGAGAAATTCCTGTGCTTGGCTGGCTGGCAGGTAGGATGCTCCAAGCTCGTGCCAAATCACCTCATTGTGGAGGACAAAAAAATTTACAAAATTTGATGGCACTTGCTCCATGACATTTGGCTTCATCCTGCAGCAGAAGGGCCACAGACAGAGTATTTGCTTGAGGACTGCCAGAAGGATGTGGGGGAATGTAGTTTCAGGGTAGTTTTCCTGAAACTACATTCCCTGCTTGCCTCCTCAGACCAGCACAAACACTTCCTTGCTTCCATGGTGAGCTGGAACAGAGGGCTAACGAAGGCAAAAAGTATTACTCTCCAAATTATTGATTTTATCTATACCAGCTCTCAAAACCATCTTACCACAAGTGTACAGGGACCTCCAGCCACCTCAAGTGAAGGGTGGGAAGAGGAGTCCCTCCAGATCGTAGTCTTGGCCTAAATTGTTGTGGAACTGTACTTAAGCTGTGGATAAAGTCTCAGCACTCCTCTACCACTTCTCTTTGCAATGCTGATATGAAAAGCAATTGTTTCTTAGTTCTGCTTCAGAAACAAGAAGTGGCCCTTTCAGTTTCTATAAATAAAACCCTGACCTTCTTACAATAAGCCATCATATCCCAAGGTTTAATTCAAAAGGAAGAGTGGCCTTTTCAAGGTTTGGAAGGTTAAAAAAATACTTTAATGGATCTCACCACATAGTGGTCACTAATGAAGCAGGGAACTTACAAAAATCTGTGTACACAGAGAAACAGTTTGTCCTGGAGGGGCTGAGTGGTCCCGTACAAGAGGATAACTTGAGATGAGTACTGTAAACTAATTTGGTGTACAGCACTCCTCATTCCATATTTGCACAAGGCTTTCCAAATGAAACCTCATTCTCTGTTGCTGCATAAGTAATACCATAATATGACACAGAGCAGCTGAACAGGAAAAGTGAGAAAGTTTCCTGCAGAAATCAGGCAGATGGATTCAGGGCCCTGCCTACTTTTCATTGGACTGCCACTGGAAGGCAAGTGTCTGTACAGAATTCACCAAAGCTTTTCCAGCTGAGAACTTCAAGTGGGTCAGGCATCCCTGTAGGACATCTTGATAAGCTGAACATACCATTCAAATTTTACCCACAAAAGTGAAAGCTTTCCAATTCTTCCCTTGAGAGGAACTTCAGGTGATGCCTGGTTGGCAGCCCTCTAGACATTAACCTTAGAAGCCCTAAAATCTCCAATTCCACAAGCAGTACATCTGTAAAGCATGCCTATTATTCACTGCTGTGCTACTCCAGCTGAATTCCAAAGCAGCTCTGTAACTGGTGCAAAATCTGACTAATGAAGTGCTAAATCAAGCCCAGCAAGTAGAAGGGTTCAATTCTTTTTTAGTTCAAAGCTTTTGCAATTAAGGATAATTATGATCCAATATTTAAACTGCTTCTGTTTCAGTTTTCCTGCAGACGAGATTTGGGTTTTGCACACATAATACTGTTCCGTTTCAGTAAATATTTCAGTAATAGTATAAGTGGTCTATTAGCATGTGGTAAAAATCTGTTGCAACATTTATTTACTAATAGCTGTGAACTATTCAGAAATGGCCAAAAAAAAATAAAAAAAAAGAAAAGCAGCCCAGTCTGGAAATGCATGAATGGGTTTGCAAGAGCACTGTTTGCTTTTTCCCTGTAAGCTTCTATTGCTGCAGGGAAATTTGATTTATGAAGCCCTGAGTCCATGTCTGCTTCAGACCCTGGCCTGTTGCTTAATTTAGCAACGAGGCATCAGCTGTGGATTGGCTGCCTTGGAGCAGCACAGCAGTTGGGCTCACTCGCTTTCCCCTGTGTAAGGTCACTTTCTCCACCAGCTTGAACGTGTGATGTGCTGCATACAAATAGACAGGAAAAGGCAAAAGCCTGTTGTGAAAACTGTCTGGCTCTCTGGTACTCATCAACAACATTCAGCCTGTTGCAGCTGAAATGACACTGCCTTACTCCTCCCACCTTATCCCTTAAGCCTCCCTTTAGCCCTACTCTGTTTCTGCAAGTGTTTTCCTTCAGCCCCCCATGCTTCTTGTTTGCTTTATTATTTTCTAGCACCTTTATCCAAGAGGCTTTATTTTGCAGACATTTTGGAGTGGTGACAGACCATCTGAGCCCCAGACTGTTCAGTTCAGTAGACCAAAAGGAAGGTGACATGACAGCTGGAGTAAATATCATACCATTTAACACACATAGTGGGAGGCAAGGGACTCTTAAGTCTTACAACTTCACATGCTGACTGGCTGGAAGATGGAGGTGTAATAGGTAGAAAACAACTAACAGGAGTCCTGAAGGGTTCAGCAGCTAAATTTTACCTTTATTTTTTTCCAGGCATGTCTCTGTGTTTTCAGAACATGAAGTAAAGTTCCTTTCTGTTTTTACCTTCTAGCCTCTTAAGCGGATATTCTTTATAACCCAGTTTAGGTCTGGAAGAGCTGCAGTTGCTCCTGCAGGAATCAAATGGAGGATGTGGTCCATTGTAAAAATTTGCATTTATCGGATGTCAAAGAACAGAGATGAAGCAATTTTTAATGTCCTCTTCCAGCAAGTGCAGAGCTTTTATCTCTAAAATTTGCTGACCACTTTGGCTGGATTAACTCTTCAGTTATTGACTTCAGGTGTTCCACTTGCCTCTTCACCTTTTTGGATATACATATTCCCATGGATGAAAGCTATACAGATCTTCATAAGCAAAGCAGAGACTTTCTACCACCATGGGGCAATCCTTCTGCCAGGCAACAGGCTTATCCAAGCAAAGAGAAAGTCTCAAGAACCCTTTTTAATGAAATTTTTTCACAGAATATAAATATAGACATTTCTATCAATTCCCTCATTAATAAATCACAAAGAAGAAAACACAATTGCTGTTTACACAGGAGAACAAACCAAATAATCTAACCTTTATTTAGCATTGGTGTCTGCTATGACTTTTTTCATAGTTGACCTTTTCTACTTCAAGAGAGATCTTTATAAAGAATAAGCATGTATTGGGGGGGAGGAAGAAATGAAATTATCTTGCTGAAGTGATAATTAAGCAAGACAAGGGCCATGAAAATAATATATTTTCAAAGGTCTGAGCACACTCAGTCGCCTTGGGCAACAGGACAACATAAGTGACGCTCTGCCCCTCCTACAGCCCTTCCTGTCCCTGACATCAGCACATCACTGTCATTAAAACTGTCATAAAAAATAGACGGGGCTGATGGGCTGGCTGAGAGGAGCTGTGACAGCTGCTTCGTGTGTGTCACTGGGTTTTATCACTCCATTACAGGATAATGATAATGATTAGCCTTGCCTTGCTCTCAGAATGGAAAGAGGTATTTTTGATGAAAAGAACTAAAAGCTTGGTTTGGGCATCATGGCAAGATTTCAAGAATCAACAGCATCTGTCAGCACAACTCTGAGTTATTCTAATCTGCATTCCAGTAACACCCAGACAGCAAGCATGTGAGACAACCCCTGACCTGCAGGGCTCTAGGTTTAAGAAAAAAAGGGACATGGTGTGGAAGAGGAGGCCATTTTTGTGTGTGTTAATGTGTAGTACTGGCTGAAATACGTGCCTATGTGCCTGGACATTTTGTACATAAAGTGTGGGGCAAGGCAGTTTCTAGCACTCCCTGTCAAGCAGCTCTTGCCTGTGGGACACTGAGCTACCTTGTACTCATGCTAGTTTGGTTCCCACTCAACAGGTGATGTGAGACAACTCATGCAGGTTCTCTGAACTGTATGACAGGCACAGAACTCTTCCTGTTACCTGTATGTGAAACCAGGGTGTCCTGAGTTAGTTCTTCTCATTTGGTCTGTACTCTTTGCAAAGACAGTATTTTGTTCTGGGCTGAAAGCATTAGAAAACAAGTCAAAGGTTCTGGGTTAGTTGCAGGCTTCCTTCTTGATGCTAAGGATTTAACATGAGGTATACACAAGGTCCTAATTGTACAGATAATCTCAATTCCTGTATTTTCTGAGCACTAAAAAATTCAGTCCTCATGCTCATTAATGCTTTAAGCTCTCAAAAAAATATGAAATGTTCCAGATCATTATATCTGGTAACCATACATACTGGTAGGTATTCTCACTGTTTCTAGCATTCCTCTTTTCACTCTTCCTCTTACAAAGGAAGTAAAAATCTGACTGCAAACACACCAACACTAAATGACCTGAACATGTATCTGATACACCAAGTATTTTGTGGTTCTTCTTGGGCCAGGGTCTACCATCTTTATTTAATTCTGAGTGTTTCTTGCAAAGGAGACAATCCAAATATAATTAGTTTTCCCTCTGATTTAAGAATAGGGGAAAGACTCATGTCTTTACTGAAGTATCCTTTTCTATGAAGATGAAAATGGAAATTCTCAGCAAAGCAAGCACTTTACACTGTATTGTGGGATCAAGGGTTCTGAAAATTGTTCAAATCACGTTCTTAGCTTTCCTCACAAAAGGGTAACATTGTAGGCTACTTTTTCAACAGCAATTATTTCTAACCAGCCTTTAATTCTTCCTACTTTTAGAATTTTGTCTCTTATTTCAAATGGACATTCTTTGGACATGAATGATTTTTCTTATTTTGTGAATCTTCAGGAGTCCTCTCTGTTGCACATGCAACAAAGCCATGGGCTTTTAATGACTGGAACAAAACAAAGCCAGTAAAAAAAGCAGACAGAAACACAGACATCTTTCCCTTTATTCAAATGGCCCCCAAATCTGAGATTTCTTTATGGTGCAAGAGACCCAGCTGTGCCACTGCCAGATGAAAATGCAGCTTGACGTTTGCTCACCTCCCTCGCCACTCAGTAGTTGGTCTGTTCTGCTCCTCAGTTGGAGCTCTGTCGTGCTGAGTCAGCTCACACTTCACTGACCACAGGGATCACGATTCAGATGGACTCTGTGCCCTGTGATTCTATCACTTGCTGGCATGGAGGCCACCAGAACCTCAAGGTCTTATCTGGCCTCATTCAAATCGGGTGTCAGTGATGACTGAACCTCCTGTTCATCTTGGAACAATGGATGTTGTATCTCAGTATGTGCAAATGGAGTTTTCTTAATTTTGTATAGTAAGCTATTACTCCAGAAGAGCTTCATTCTCTGTCTCCCAGACTCCTACATGTGGTCCAGGGTTGATATGTTATATAAACCAAACATATAGACCATAGCCAGAGAAGTCTAAGGTGTCATCTCTTCTGAAGGGTTCATTTCCTAGCAAGGCTGGTCCGTGCCTTTCCAGCCAAGAGAGAGCTGTGGATGGGCTAAGCCATAAAGCAGATAACTTGTGAGAAGGAGAACAACTACAACTTCAGGATACACAAGCAATACAAGATCCTAGAAAGACCTGTCTGTGATCCATGTGGTTAGAGTAGGATCTGGCTGTATGCTGCTGGTATCGGTGGAAGCAGAAGCAGTCATTCCTCTGTGGGTGTGTAACGAAGTCAAATATAGTTTGGGAGTAATCCAAAGATATCAAGTTAATTGCTCAGTGCTACGTCTGCATGCTGTGCAGAGGAAGGAAATGGCAATTTCATTAAGCTTTTAGTGCAAACAACACACCTCTTTGTCTTGCTTAGTTCCTACATGTCACTCAAGATTTGTTGCCTTCATCATATTTCATTTGTATAAACTGAACTGTCATTTTGCAAAGGGGACATTATTTAGTACATTCTGGTTTTATTCATAACAAGACAAAATATGTGGTCCTCATAATTGGCCTTTTGGCTAAGGTAAAGCTATGAAATGCAAAAATACGGTACTTTATGGGTTCTGGATTGTAGTAGCCTTCAAAAAGCATCAGCCAAAAAAAAAGAAAAAGCACAGTATCCTGACCTGTAATTACTTGAACAATATACTTTGTGGTAGAAGCACAGAACGTTTTGCAACACAGTGACATTTTAATACCTGCAGATAAATTCCTTTAGGTATGCTTTGAGAAGCATCATTTTTAACAGCCAGACTCTCCCACTGGCAGATAGGCAGATGGTTCTGTCCCACGGAGACATGGAGGAGGAGTCACACCAAACAGCAGAGGGACAGCTGCACATTTGGACAGTCTGCTTGGCTCAAGAGCAACATAAACACCTCCACCCTTTTATCTCCTCTTTGCCATCCTCACTTAAGGGAATACAGCTCTGCTTTAAGTCGCCACTGCTGCTTGAAGATGCAGTGGAATATTTTTAACCTTTAGATACACAGGCACCAGGAGTGATCCAGCTCCTTCTTGTCCATGGTGTTCCCCCAGAGCACTGGGACCTTTGCTATCCCTTCCAGGCTGGTTATCTCAGGGTGTCCCTACCTGCCCAAGCTCTTCTCCCCACTCCCCTCTGTGCTGCACACCTGCAGTTGTTCCAAGTCTTTGCTGTCTCCATCAAGTGCCCCCTTCAGCCCTTTGCTTGGTTACTCCTGCCAAAGCACGCAAGGGCTTCAAGCTGACATTCTGTGTCTCATTCACTTCATCTTTTCCTGCAATGGCAGCCCCACTGTATTTGTTTAGAGAGGCAGAGAAAAGCCTCAAGCAAAACTGTAAAAGCTGCCTCAGGCATTCCCATGTTAAAGTGGGTGGAACCAGGCAAAGCTATCTCCCAGACAATTCAAAAACCTGCTAAAGGGCCCAATCTGTCATGATTTCTTGCACTTACACTGTCAAGAAGAGCATTAGGAGAGAAAATTGAAATGAGTTTCTAACCTGAGAATATTTTTAGTTTCCCATCTAAGCGTTTTGGCATTCAGAATTGTAAGTGCATGGAATGGGCTGCAATTTCCCTTTTCCCTGTACTGATGTGATTTCTTGCTTCTTAAATCTTCCTACCATATTTTAATGGAAATTGCAGATTTTCCATGTTTTTGAGCAGTTATCTTCATTCATGTAAATGGGAACCTTTTGATGCTCTCTAAGAATATTCAAAAATTTTAAATACAGCATGTTAATTATATTTGGTTATGAAATAGTGAATTTTGATGAGAAGACGACCTTTGGAAAAGACTTTTTCGCTAAAAACTCCTCAATGGTGTACAGAGATGGTTAATATTTTAATGTTCAAAATTTCATTAAGAAAGCTCAATAATGAAAAGAGAAAGGAAAGTAATATACCTTCTCTGACTACCTCTATTACTTACTGTAGGAAATTTTTAGTGAAGAGGACATGAACTTTGACTTGGAAAACAAAATGTCTCTACGTGGTTGACCTATGTAGTTAGCACTATATCAGTGCTGGGGGCTTGGGTGGCTGATTTCAGAACTGGCCTCTTGATTGGCAATTTGCCTTTTACCTAAATACCTTACAAGGCAATTTGGGACAAAGGCCTAAGTTTTTTTGTTTGTTGGTTAGTTTGTTTTTTTAATTTTTCTTCAAATTGGTTCCTAGGTTGTGGTTCCTTAATACCATAGCTGCATAAATAGGAGCCAGCTACATGAGCTTAAACTGGATTCAGAGTTTACATGTGATTGTGACATTTTAAATCTGATTTACAATTGATAGTTCCTTCAAAATTAGACTTCATTCATTCCAGCCAAACTAGTTTAAAACTAAACAATATTATAGCCAGGCACAACTGTTTAACTAAATGAGTAAAATTACACCTTAACCAGGCTGTTGGTCCTTGATAGGTTCTTCTAGATACCGAACACAGGTAAAGAGAATCTCAGAGAAGCTCGTTTTGCAAATCATGAGGTTCCTGGATGGTTTTTCTGACCCTTTATGGTCTTTCTTAGTGCAGCCACGCTGCTGCCCTCTCTCTCAACTAACGCTGTGCCAGTGACACTGAGCTGTAGCACAGCTCCAGGCCAGAGGCACTCTTTAGGCCAGCCTCACTGCACTGCAGATGAAGAGGAGGCAGGTTCAGGCACAGCCAGAGCACACCTTCTGCAGCCACCAGAGCCTCTGAGACCAGCTGGGTGAGGAGGTTTGGACACCCACCCCTCTGCACCCCTGCACAGGATGTTTGCAGCCCTGGCTGGCCATTTGCCCTCCTTTGGTGCAGCTGGGGCAGAGCCAGACAGCCACATTTTGACCAGATGAAATTATAGCTGGTGGGTCCAGGGGCACTGGGGAAAGGAATGAAATGGGTGATTTCATGTGTTTTCTCTACTGTATTTCAATTCTTTTAGCCCAAAGAATGTGGAAATGCTTTGTGATATTCTACATCACTGTGAGCAAATGAAAGAGAAACAGCAAGGATGTGTCTGATTGTGAGTTCTAAAGGAAGCTGTGGAATGTTTCCAGTCATATTAGATTTAATCTAATCTTTTTCCTTATTTTTTCCCATAAGCTACCAGTCAATGTTCCTTTTTCATACTTTCAAGTGAAAATAAATCACTGCTGAAATACATAACACTTGCTAGCATTCACCTGCAGGAAGTCCATAAGTCTGACACTGACAAGCAATACATTAAAGCATGATGTTGAAGGTGAAAATAAGGCAATGGATGCTAAATAATCACAGATGCAGTCTGCAAAAGGGGCTCCAGTCTTTATGAATGAGCACCCTGTTTCCAGCCTCCCATCTCTACGCACAATAAGGGATACAAAAAAGGACATTGTTTTCAACTTTGTTTTCAACTTTTTTACTTTGTCAAGTATAAGCCTTTAACTTTTGCTCCATATCAGTGGCCTGTTATTTTTTTGGCTTTTCACCAGAGTCTGTTAAAACAGAAGAAAAACCTTTAAATCCTAAAGGTCCACAGGGAAAAAGATCTTAGTTTGATCTCATTTTCCTTTTAACATTAATTGCATGTTTAGTTTTTGTAGGCAGAGGGCCAAAAAGCAAAATAACAGCTTCTACCATGAACATGACTAGGGCCAAGTAGCAGAATTTAAGGTCATTTTGTTCTTAGTGGTGTTTCTGGCACTGAAAATCCCCAACTCTGGCTCAGTCCTTCTATTACTATCTTGGATGTGTTAAAGAATAACCCTGTGCATCTCAAAGTGCAGAATGAAATAAGAGTGTAGGTGCCTGAAGAGCTTGAGATCATCTACGCAAACTCAGCAGTTTGTAAATACTGCAGTGCACCCTCACTGCTCTTCTGCTGTCTCTTCCCCTTAGCTCTTAAGTTGCAGCTACCTCAGTCTCATTAAGCAAGGGCACTGAAGACTTGATCAACTGATTATTTTAATCTGAAAATGTTTGTTCTTACCCTTTGCATGTTCCAGCAAATATAGCCACTCCACTCAAAAAGACAGCAAGTTACTTTAAAGAGAACATGCAGGGAAAGGAAGCACATTTTCACTTGGTTAGCCCGCAGAGCAAAAGAGATTTGGTTTCCATCAATGGTACAATACAAACTAAGCCCAATAATCAGTTCTTCACACTTCAGGAGTTGAGCTTAAGTTCATAACTTGATGTGATCCCAGTTAGAGAGAGGAATCCTGATGCAAGATAGCTCAGGACAGCAGACCATGAAGGTGGCAGGCTGGATATGGGAATAAAATGGCTATGGTTCCTTCTCCCCAGAAGTGACTTGAGAATCCCAGAGCCTGTTGTGTTGCTCTCAGGGCCTTGATGAGAACAAGAAGGTGCCCTGTCATTGCTCTGCTCATGCTGGAGATGTCTTTGCTCATAGTCCAGCTCACCACAATGCCCAGGCAAGTTTGGAGGACCCTGTGCTTTCAAAACAGGACAGAACTGGACCATTTACAGAAGGCTTGAGTTCACCTTGGTGTGCCACAACCACAGCTTCTAATGCAAGCAGGAACAAGCTCATTCAAGGCTGTGTTTTTTCTTCTCAGCATATTTTGGGTATACTTATTACAGCATAAGCTCCTTTTGCTGCCATAAGCATTATAATAATTTAATCAGCTGTCATCTACTGAATGATTTCCTTCCTTCTACCAACACTATCATTCTAAGGTCCAAATTTGTTAAAAAAGCAATTAACCACAAACTTCATTTAGTTAACTAAAATGAGAGGAGATCTTTTTATTTGTTTGTATTTGTTACTGCAATAGTAGCACCAATTTTACTGGTTTGTTTTTGCAATGACTCAAGGGGAAGCAAACAAATTATTTTAAACATGTAATAAATACCTAGAGAAAAATAACAATAATTACACTTCCAATGTCAAATAAGTTTTACCTACCCTTATCCTGTGTTTCACAGTTTTATGGTGTTTCCATTTCTAAAGACTGCTTTTAAAATAAATGTCAGTAAGTGTTCCCTAGAAAATAATGTGTTTGACGGCATTTCTTTTCTTCTGTGCATGAATGGCTTAGAGACAACTGTTGAGTTTTCAGCTATAAATGCAAATGTAAACCTAACCCAGTTTACAGTTTGAATGTGTGTTATTTGCTCCAGCTGTTCTGTGTTTGCAAGGTGGTCTGACTCAATCCCCTCTATCAAATGACACTGTTTAAATTCTCTGGTTGTCTGGAAAAAAGCACTGAAAGATGAAGCAAGCGATTTCAAGACACACAAATACTGTTTTTCTGGTTAGATATGTAGGGAAACCACTACCTGTCCAAAAATTTCAGAGGGTTTTTGAGCACCACATTTCGAGAACAGAAGGAAAACAGAACAGAAACAGTGACACTTCTGGGAGACTTCACCTGTGGGAGAGTGGACAGGGGAGGTTTGGGGGCCCACTTCTACAACTTCTGTGGAGCTACAGGCTGCTGGTTTTTCCTGGCCACTCTGCCAGGGAGAGGTACATTTTATTTTCATGCCAGCAGTATCCTTGCTCAGCCTGCTGGCTGAGCTCCCATGCTACTTATTGTACTCAGTCAAGGACTGAAGGCATTCCCTGTGGGAATAGATATCTCAGCACACTTAACGTTTTGCAGGAAAAATGTAATCCTGGTAGCAGAGTGGGCCCGAATGGTGAAAAATCCACCCTGGGCAGGTGAGGCTCAATGTAAAAAGGCACTTACATGCTGGAGACAGGAATGCAGTGGCAAGCTTCAAAGGAAAATCATGAATTGCACGGTCTTTTGGGGAGGGAACAGTGTTCCTCCGGGCTGTGCCTGTATGACATCCACTGCTTGTCAGATGGTCTGTAATGCCACAATATGGCTATGTGGGAGCAGTGCCAAGGCTGGCAGAAGGGTCTAACACACAGATCATGGACCCTCCTCTGAACCTGCCCCAGGTTCCCTGAGGTTTTGGTTAATGCCCATCCCAAAGGGTTTTGTCGTTTTGTTTACCTTTTTGGCTTGGAGCTGCTAATGTTATTGCCACAGCACTGCACATCTTGAGCTGAACACACCTCCAGTTCCCCATGCATATCAGCTGAATTATGTAGGTCTCAGTCACTGTGCTGAATCTGTCTTGAGGCAGAGAGCCTGTTTATTTGAAGTGCTGCTGCATCTGTGCTCAGTCCACAGTAGGGTTGTGCAACCAATAAAAAAATATACATGCAAATTGCTGTAAGTGCCAGTTTGGAAGCATAAATGAAATCTTGTTACATGCATTGTCAGATTGATAGGCTCTGCTGCAGGAAGGAATAACTTTCATTTTATGGCAGTATTTGTTTACGAATCTACTGGGAGGCAAATTCTTTGTTGCAAAGTCCTTGGCAGCAGCCTTATGAAACTTTGGCATTCCCAATTTTCTTCATCTTTCTGGTCAAGCACAGTGAGCAGCCAGGACTTGGGAGTGTGACTTTCTGGTTTTAGCTCTGCACAAGCTACGGAGGCACAACCTCACCCAACTGCAGCCAGATCAGCTGCAGAAGTGGGTAAATTGTACCTCCTTTCCCATTCTCTTTGTCTGATGTGACTTTAAACACTTGGATTTAGGAGCAGCCTCCAAAGGTACATCCCTGCTGCACCTTTACAGTGGAGAGGGGAGGGAGATATCCAGGCTGCCCCGCAGAAGCAGCACTGTGGAGCTCAGGCCAGTCAGTGCCAAGTCCCACATCCTGCCTGGCATCACGTAGCCAGAAGCAGAGAGCTCAGATATTTCCAGAAAAGATCTCACCTAGTTCAGTTATCTCTACATTCTGCAGTGTGCACCCACCTTTCCTACATTTCTGCAGCCCGGTGACACAAAGGGTTGATGTTTTACAGTGGCTTTGTGATGTGGGGATCAAGCTCCTCCAGGATACCGTGGTCTGCTTTAATGTAATTGAGGTCACTTTCAAACAATGTGACAAGCTACAGTTTGTCTCATCAATACAGGCAGGAGATGGAGCAGTTTAAAGGCTTTTAAGGCTGAACAAAAAGAGTGTAGAATCAGATACCCCTTTTTGGCAGCTGTTCTAATAGAAGGTAAAAAATTATTGTCCTTGGTAAGCCCCCTTCCTAGCACTCAAAAACATGCCCCAACCTCAGAGTAGCCCATAATAAAATAAAAAGAACAACGAAAAAAACCCCCCATTTTCAGTAACCAGCAAGGTTCCTTCATCAAGCCCTTGCATTAAGGACAACAGCCAGCATTAAGGCAAGGAAGGCAATGGGAAGAAGAGAAGTAAAAATTGTCTTTAGGAAGCCAGCCCATCGTCTGAAGGGGTGTTCCCCACTTCCCTCCCCACAGCTTGTTTCTCCTTACAGCGTACCGTATGGCTTAGCAACTCTGCAAATGCTGAGACAAATGTGCTGGGGAGCAAAGAAATGTTTCCTTATAGCCATGCCAGGCTGTCACTCCTCTGCCTCCCCCACTGTTAGGAGCTGCTAGACTCTCTCAGCCATCTGGTGCAGGATTTGAAATTTCCTGCTGCTAACCCTGGCCAGTCCTGGCATTGCTGTGCACTTGCTGTGTGGAGATGAGACAGGTTTTGAAGTGTTTCTACAAAGCTGGAAAAGCAGTGGAAATGCTGCAGGAAAAAGAGTGGGAAGGTGTGAGCTGGAAACAAGACACACTGGCAATAAAGGCCTCAGCACATAATTCCCTCCTGTGGGGGATAAAGGAAAGAGCCTTGCCCTTATATTTTAGTGGTCATGGGCCACAGCCATGGGAGAATAAATTGTAGATAACATGCTCCTCTATGTTCCCTGCTGGGGAATGGAGATGCAGACAGATTTCCAGAGAAGCACAAGGACTTGAAGCCCTTTGGATGAGGAAGGATCTGAGAAGCCATCTGCCTCAGTTTCCTCTGCCAGCTCCTCACTGTGGGATGCCACTCATGTGTGACAGTTAGCAAAGAAATCCTTATGAGGTGTACTTAGAGCAGCGTGCCAGCAACTGGGATCAGGACCAAGCTGTGCCTGCATAGTCGGCATGGACAAGAGAGGAAGTCATTGCTGCTCTTGTGGCTCTCCCTGCTGGAATCTGCTCTGACCCCAAGTTACTCACATTTGCTAATGCAAAGAGCTATAATGCAGGTGTTAGACTCCTTTCTTTATGCAGTTTTTTCATTCCACTGGCATTCAGAAACCTATCACACAAAATGCGAGATTAATTTGGCCATGTTAGAAGATGTAGGTCTTTCCATACCCCCAGTGCTAGCAGTGCTAGCAAAACCAGAGAACATCCCTTTCCCTGACAGATAGGGGACCCAAATCAGGCTCTGTGATCCCAGACTGCTTATTCATCACTGTGCACATGTCCCTCATAGTCACTGCAATGAGTTTTGAGCTGATCCTAGAAAGCCCTGAAGATTCCTAGAAATTCATACAACTATTTTTAAAGTATTAAAGAAGTGCCACAACTTCAATAAGTGTTTTATCTCACAGATTTTATAAGAGTCTCACAAGGATGTAGCTTCTGGTTGGCTGGAGTGGGTGTGTTAGGCTATCCTTAGCCAACACGAATACCCAAGATAGATACTGTCTTGAGTGAAATATTGACTGGGTTTTCCTCTGAACATTATTACACATCAGATACAATTTCCATGCAAAGTGACTTGACTTTTCCCCAGTAAGCATGACAGCATGGTCAAACAGTTATTTAGTTATCAATATCTGAATTTTGAAAATATATTAGCTCCAGATAAAAGAAGAAATATCTTAGAGTATATAGAAAAACCTTCAGTTTTCCAGTTTTAAACAACTCTCTCAAATATGTACTCTAATACTTGCAGTGTGTATTGTGGATGTAAGAGTATTAGAGCAGGACTTCTAAGAAAAATATCCCACCTTTCCACAGGCCACCATGCAACTGCTTGAAAATAAAGAGCTGGAGGTATTATTTTCTATTTCCCAGTGAATAGTTGCTGAAATTATTTACAGTCTTCCCACAGTTCCAATTATTTTCCTGTGTGGCCTTACAGGCTCTCTCTATGTGCAAGGCATTTTAGTCCTGTATCTCCACACAGAGAAGAGAATTTATTGGCACAAGCTGGCACAGCCAAATTGACTTTGGCTACCTGCAGTGATTTTAAGTCGTAATAACTGAGGATGCTTCTCACACTACATGCACCACTCAGCTGTGTGCCCTGAAATTCAGCTAAAGGCTGCCCATTACTCTGAATACTGTTTCGGTGAGGCTTTAACAAGCATACTACCTTGGTCTTGTTCAGGCCAACATTGCATGGACTTCAACATGAATTCACTTTCTGAAAAACGAACAGATAACATCTGCCCCATTAAAGATGCAGCTACACTGCAGTGGGGAAGGTAAATGGTGGTGGTGATGAAGATGATAGTGATGGTGATGGCCATGGTGGTGGTATGCTCCCCAGTTGTCACTCAATGTCTTTATGTCACTGCTTAGAGTGTCTTCCATTTCACAGGCTAAATGCCGAACACAGCGGTTTACACTGCCGTGTTCTTCAGATTGCCCTAAAGCTTACAGGCTTTGGAGAAGAGGAAGAGCTTCAGAGAAGCTGTCAGTGCTCCTGTCATCAGCTGGCAGTCATCAAAGGAACATTATAATCATGGGCACAACAAGGAGCAGCTTGGACTGTAAACAAGCTATCTAGATAGCAACATGTTATTCTCAAAGAAAACAGTTGTCTTGGATGTATGCACAGCCTGCTCCTCTTTCGATCTTCAGAGCACCAAAAGCATGACATTTTCACCAAAATATCCACCTGAACTCATCCAGAGAAACAGAAGGCCTTGTGCCCCAAGCAGGGCCTGTTTCCCTTCCCCCCTACAACACACAACAGCCACAAGAGTGGCAAATCTTATACCTTTAGTATTTTTTCCCCCAAATCAATGACTATAGTGGGATGAAAAGAACACATGCTTCTGCCTGATTAAACCAAGACTGCCATTTTCACCTGTTAAAAGAAGTCTGTCTACTAACAGTCTAACACACTTAAACAGACAGACTTGACTATATTTAAATTAATTACTACTTTATTTATAATTAAATTCAGGAAAAATTGAACCATATACAACAAGAACTTCATACATGAAGGAAAAATTCTTTCTATCACCTTACCTTCAAAATCCACCTGAGTCTGTGCTGAGAAACAGAAGTACTCATCATTCATGAGTGAGTTCTATTGTGCAAGTTGGGCCAACGCTGGCAGTCTCAAGGACGACAGAGAGGCATTAAATGCAGAAGACATGGCCACAACAGGGTTGACAAAATCAGTCATTCACTTTGCACCACCTGGAAGTAAGGAAATCACAATGTGGATTGGGAGGAAAGAATTTGAGTTTGCTGCTCTATTGGCACCAGACCAGTAGGACTTGGAGGATCTGAAATCAGTCTTACTGTTAGAATAATGAGGGACCCACACATCTGCCAATGCCATCTTGGCAAAGGTTTCTCCCTCTATCTTCACCACCAAGAAGTAACTTTGGAGCTTCAAAGCAACAGCTGTGCTTCAAGCCAGCTGCACGCATCATCCCAAATCAGCTGAGTTGCACAGCTCCCTCTCTCTTCCATTTCCTGTCCCACAAAGCAGAAAGAATGACAACATGTTGATCCTCACCACTCAAACTGGAGAACTACTAGGACCTGCTGGCCATGCACTAGAGAGAACAGAACCAGAAGAACAAGCACGTATTCATTTTATTGTGTACTGAGGGTTACTGATAAACAAAATCTCAGAAACTGAAACATTCCCTGTTCTGGTTTAACAACATCCCAGCCCAGCAGCACAATACTTCCAAGAACTTTTATGTTCTGCAAGCATTTCAGCATATCTCAAGCCATAGCATTAGATACATTCAATAATGACTCCACAAACAGAGAAGAAAGATTTATGCTGGATGGTCCTATTCCATGGAGATGTGGAGGAGGAGTCACACCAAACAGCAGAGGGACAGCTGCACATTTGGACAGTCTGCTTGGCTCAAGAGCAACATAAACACCTCCACCCTTTTATCTCCTCTTTGCCATCCTCACTTAAGGGAATACAGCTCTGCTTTAAGTCGCCGCTGCTGCTTGAAGATGCAGTGGAATATTTTTAACCTTTAGATACACAGAGGCACCAGGAGTGATCCAGCTCCTTCTTGTCCATGGTGTTCCCCCAGAGCACTGGGACCTTTGCTATCCCTTCCAGGCTGGTTATCTCAGGGTGTCCCTACCTGCCCAAGCTCTTCTCCCCACTCCCCTCTGTGCTGCACACCTGCAGTTGTTCCAAGTCTTTGCTGTCTCCATCAAGTGTCCCCTTCAGCCCTTTGCTTGGTTACTCCTGCCAAAGCATGCAAGGGCTTCAAGCTGACATTCTGTGTCTCATTCACTTCATCTTTTCCTGCAATGGCAGCCCCACTGTATTTGTTTAGAGAGGCAGAGAAAAGCCTCAAGCAAAACTGTAAAAGCTGCCCCAGGCATTCCCATGTTAAAGTGGGTGGAACCAGGCAAAGCTATCTCCCAGACAATTCAAAAACCTGCTAAAGGGCCCAATCTGTCATGATTTCTTGCACTTACACTGTCAAGAAGAGCATTAGGAGAGAAAATTGAAATGAGTTTCTAACCTGAGAATATTTTTAGTTTCCCATCTAAGCGTTTTGGCATTCAGAATTGTAAGTGCATGGAATGGGCTGCAATTTCCCTTTTCCCTGTACTGATGTGATTTCTTGCTTCTTAAATCTTCCTACCATATTTTAATGGAAATTGCAGATTTTCCATGTTTTTGAGCAGTTATCTTCATTCATGTAAATGGGAACCTTTTGATGCTCTCTACGAATATTCAAAAATTTTAAATACAGCATGTTAATTATATTTGGTTATGAAATAGTGAATTTTGATGAGAAGAAGGCCTTTGCAAAATTTTTTTTGCTGAAATTACTTCAATTATCTACCTGATTATCTATCTGATTGTTAGTATTTCAGTGTTCAAACAATAATGAAAAGAGAAAAGAAAATAATATGCCTTCTTTGACTATCTCTACTACTTGCTGTAGGAAATTATTTCCTCAAACTGATTCCTAGGCTGTCGCGGCATGATCGTTTATACTGTAGCTCTTCAAATAGAAGTTTAAATGAACTTAAACTGGATTGAGAGTTTACACGTGGTTCTGCCATTTTAAAATCTCATTTCTAATCGATAGTTCCTTCAAAATTAGACTTCATTCATTCCAGCCAAACTTGTTTAAAATAAAACAGTCACATAGACAGACAAAACTGTTTAACCAAATGAGTTTTTGCCTTAACTGGACTCCCCTAGGCACCCACATGAGCCCCTGTACACAGGCAGTAACTAAAGGTTGCATTTAAAGTTATCCTAGGAAAATCTTGAAAGGGAGCCAATAGATAAAAATGTTTTGCCTTTTCTTCTGTTCCATCTAATTTCACATTGCTATTATAAATCACTTAGCTGTTGCTATAAAAATAACAACTGCAATAGTATGTTGTCTTTTACCACCTTCATCTCATGCCTGGTGTTTGAGGGCAGAGGATCCAAAACCATGACTGGAATTAATCAAAGTGCAAACTTCATATCAAAACAGATCCAGTCCACACAGCAGAGCTGATTCTGGCCCAGGTATCCACCACAGATGTGCTGAATTAATAGATAAGCCAGGAGCTACACACTGAAAATCCAAAATCTCATTCTGCAGAACACTCTAAATTGGAAGAAAGAACCTGTCTCTTTCAAAGGAGCATCTGCTTCTTAGAGCTTGGCTTGAAACAGAACACAAATGAATATGACATAGGAAAAGAGTAGGGAGAGAGTAATTTCAGTAGAAAAGAAAACAAGACATCTTTTCCATGACATGAAAATTAATTTCATTACTTCATACAGTTAATTCATAGGGAGTAGCCACCCTATCATAGCAGGTAAACATAAATAAAGGAAAACTTTTCTCCCTCAGTTTCATCTGTGGATTACTATGCTATCTTTTTTTGTTAGGCTACATGTCTTGCTAATATTCTTTCATTTCAGTAGTCATTTGCCAGTTTGGCCAGCAAATTGAGAAAAATCAGCTATACACTCAGCACCCTCAGAAGCCACTTGCTTAGCTGAAGATATTTGCAGTACAAAACAGAGGGTTGGGACTGTTCTAGCATTGTTCCTCTGATGCTGAAAGAAACATAATATTTGCATATTATTAGGAGCTAAATAATCATCCAAGAGTATAGAAAACCCTTTGGATTTTGCAGAATTGCATGGTTGGAGATGAACTTATAAAAAAACCCTCCATAATTTACAGAGATGAAAGTGAAAGAGTCATGTCAATTTATTTTAGCATTGTGAGAACTTGGATATGCTAAATTATTTAAATATGTATTTCTATCGACTTTGGAAAGGACCGGGATTAATTTGTTGATATTTTCTATTTCTTAAAATGAAACTCCTGACTGACAGTGCTGGGATGAAAACTCCTAGGATCAAGGGTAAGTGGTAAAAGGAGATCACTTATTTACCCCAGTGAGTCTCTGTCCCAGCTTCCATTCCCAAGTATGGTGGCAGCTTGGACCCTGACCTACAAATCCTTATTCATGCCCAGCTTGGATTAGCTGCTACTTTTTTCTTCCAAAAGCTATCAATATATCTAGAAATAGGTGTGTTTGCTTTCTGTATTTTTTTCTGTAATGATATGATTTGGTTTTTGTTTGTTTGTTTGTTTATATTGTGGAAAGAAGATCAAGAAATATCTGAACTTCAAAAATAAACCCCTGTATCTGGCAGTTCCTCTAGAGGACTTCCATTACCTCAGAGTCCATGGAGACGGTGCTTTTATAGACGGGGTTCGGGTCAGCCTGTTCTCACTCTTCATCTCACTCTTCATCTTCCTGTGTGTATGAAAGCTCATGACTTGACAGGCAGCTCAATACCTATAAATGGCCATTTGTTATTTATGGTGGTTAGAAAGTGTTTTCAGAACTATTACGTATGCAGTGATGTAAGGCTTCTATTTAAAAGATAATATTTATTTATCATACCAGAAAGGGGCTAATGTCTAGAAAGGTTATATGGGTAAAGTAAACATGGAGCACTACTGAACAAAGTATCACCTAAATGGCCTGTTTGCATTCAGTATTGAATTTTTAATCTCATTTCCCCATTTTGTTACAAACAGTAAGGGGAAAAACCGATACAGAATCCATAGGAAAAAAATCCAGGGCACTGTACACTGCGTGTGAGAAAAAAAGTCCCCCTGATATCCTTCTGCTTTATTGACAACAGTTTGCTCCCTGCCAATAACAGTAAGAGCAGCAGAGCTTGCTTTAAGTTCTGATTTTCCTGTAACTAACTAAGTTTATTAGGGGTGAAAAAACCAGGTGGAAAGGGAGGCAGGAAGGAAATGAGGCCTTTATGGTGTGTAGGTTGCACACTATAGAATAAATATTTAACACCCTAGTACCCCATAAAGCCTGTGTTCCCAGGCAGCTCTGCTCTCTTGGCATGCAGCCAAAAGATAAGGGAACATACTCCACCTTCAAGTCTCTTCTTATTACAGTTCTGAAGGTCAGGGTGAATGAGAATTAGAAGAGCAAAGAAAAGGGTAGAGAGAAGGAAGATCCAGATCACTAGCTGATCTGGAAAGGTATGGGAAGTCAGACAATTTCTGAGTCCTCTGTGGACTCAGTGCAAGCTAAGACAGAGTCCTATTTTCTTAGAAGATATGTGAAAAGAGAGCTACAAGTCATGCTGACCATGCCACTTCAGATTTCTAAAGCCTTTCCAGATGATCCTCGAAGGAGCCCAGGTTGTGTGAACAGCTATAGGAACAGCTCCAACTTCCACTTTGACATTGGTTTTATTCCAATCTTTAAAATCTTCTTGTGTTTTTGGGCACCTGCTGCCACAGCAGTCTTAAAAGAAAAAAGAAAGTTTCATGTTGAATTATTGATTTTAGAATCCATAGAAAGTCAGAATTCTGATATGATTTCTGTGATGGCACAAGGAAGATAAAGATGGCAGTTTCCATAGAAAGCTCAGGAAAGTGAAGATAGGGTGAAATCCTGAAAGGAAGACTTGTCAAAACCTCTCTGAAGAAAGCAAACTTACTTGATTTCATGCACTCAGTTGACACCACCCTCTTAGCCTCAGTTTTCCAATGAGAGTCCAACAGCCAAACCCACAAACATTTTTATAAGCAGGGTGAGCAACACAAAGTAGAGAAGAATAAGGCAAATCAGAACTGACTTCTATTGATTTTGTGATAAAGGCTCCATGGAAACCAGCTGTTAATTACCTTTTCAGAGGAGACACTTATTTAGCTCAGAGACAGGGTTGGGGTTTTTTTGCCCCTTTCCTCTCAGGTACAGTAGACTGTACTGCTAGGATTAGCATAGGATTGAAACTATAAATGTGTATTGGGACACAGTTTTAATTATTCATCCATTTTATCATGGTACTGCTAAAGACCAGGCAAGAATGAGACAATACAAGAACTAGACATGCCCCATCACAACTACTTTGCTAGTGAGTAATATTTTCAGCAGTTTAGCATCACTTTCTTTCTAGTCAAAGTTATGCCAAAGCAGCACATACCTGTCCATCTTGTTTTCCTTTCCACTGCTGTTTCTACATATGTTAGTGACTTATCCCTGCCAGGTAAATGGCATGAATGACTTAACCCTGACAGGTACAGAGCTTTCCTGATGCCTTCAGGGTGGGGGCAGAGGGGAGGCGCAGTGCTGTGTCTCTGTGCTTAGCTCCTCTCTGAATAAAACCAGCGAGTCCCAGCTGTACGATGGCTCTGAGCTGTGCGTGGTGGAAGACAAGCAAGTAGGGGCAAATGAGGCTTGAAAACCATCTGTTCACTCACCAGAGCCTGACATGGGCTGATTCAGTGTTTGCTGCCCTGCCTGGGTGATGTGAGCTGCTCCTTACAGCAATAACAGGTGCAGAGCTCTCTGGCAGTAGTGTTGTTTTTAAACCCCTGAGTCCCTTTAATAATCCAGAGAGGCAGCAGGCTGAGCTCTCCAAAGCCATAGGACCAGCTATGTACATGCAACCTGGGCAATTATGGATGCAAAACGACTCCTGCAAGTGAAGTCACACTGTTCCTCACTTCTCAGAATTACTGGGGATAGTGTATGCAGAGCAGGCTTGTACACAACAGCGGGATGACATGGTTAGACTTTGCAAAAACATATGTTTTTCCTCGAAAATCTCCCTTCTGCTTCTAGGGCTGATGGAGTTTTGCTGGAAGTCCTGATGCAGAGATCATGGAATCATAGAATTTCCAGGGACACGTTCCACTAGACTAGGCTAGACTCAAAGCCCCATCCAACCTGGCCTTGAACACTTCTGTTGATGGGACATCCACAACTTCTCTGGGCAATCTGTGCCAGTGCCTCACTGCCCTCACAGTAATGAATTCCTTCCCAATATCTAAACTAAGTATCTCCTCTTGTAGTTTAAGACTATCCTTGTTTTAACACTATCTCCCCCCTCTTTTTAAGTCCCCTTTAAGTACTGGAAGATCTTCCATTTTTTAGCCACTTTGAGAAAGAAGGTCAAAGAGAAAGGACTTTGGTGACTGCAGTGCACAAGAAGATGAGCATTTAAATTATTCATTTTATACAAAATCTCCCTATACATGATTGAAAACAGGTGGTGCCTGGAATGACAGCTCATAGCTGCTTTCTGATTACTAATACACCATCATTATGTGGTGTAAGGAAAAGAGCTATAGCAGATGGGGCTCTCTATAACCAGACAGACCATACAGGAAAATGCATAACTCTGTTTTAGCTTACAAGCTGTAAGTACAAATGGTAATATGATTTTGACTCAGAGGGAAGCCTTTGTGCAGTAAAATTTGGGAGTCTTCAAACATTGCAACCACTCTAAGCAGACAGATTTTGGTTAGTCACCCTTCTCCTGCCTATCTTGAATCTTGAATTTCTTTTTTTCTCTCTGTGCTTGTAGAGCAGCACATCTAGAGCAAAATAAGCAAACAGAGCAAACTAGAAACAATCAGCATGATGATCTTGGTTCACACTTCAGCTCACACATCAAGAATCTCTGTACCTTAACAAGCTGCCACTCACAAGGAAGCCAGCTCAATCATAAATTAACAAACTCTGCTTGGTTTTGATTCCAGATCTATTGTGCCTTGAGAAATACTACATCTAAAAATACTCCGCATTAAGGTCCCCCATGCGCTTCAAGCGGGGTGTTCTAGAAATGATCTATAACATTTTGTGTTTTAAAGAACAGCAGTGGCCTTGTGAAGAACACTTTGCTCATTTGTATTTATACCCATTCCCAGACCAGCAAAGTGGCCAAGGTGACTTTGGGAGGAAAAGACTGCTAGAGTACAACCAGTGCAATTGGGGCCCACAACTTTCTGTGCATGTCAAAAGTCGTTTGCATATTCATTATCTTTTGATGAGTGTTGTGTGGTCAAGGGAAATGTACTTTCCCCTTTGGTGCATATCTCAATTTGATCAGCCTTTTGTAAATTTCCCGTGGTCTATATCAGTGTGGGTATAATTTAGTCCATTTGCTGTATGGAAAGATCCTTCCTCCAGATTATTGTGGTTTTAACTGTAAACAAAATATTTGGGAAGGCAGAGAGCCTGGCAGGGGAGTTTGCTGGGGGCAAATATATAATTGCTAACTGTTTAATTAGGACCAGTCCCTAGAATTTTTCTAGGAGATAAAAGAAGTTGCATGCTCACTGGCATTCAGCAGTAGAGGTGCCAGGCAGGGTTATTAATAAAGCCAAAAAATTTTGGCATTGGGATCAGTTCTCAGCTCAGGGGTTATAAAAGACCCACAGCTCTTCTGTCCTCAGAAGAAGGGTGAGAATTTAAGCAATTCATGATCCACCCTTAAATATGAGACAGAAGCTACAGAAAAAGGTGTAGGGACTCAGCAGATAAGCTAACCTGTGCAAGGGAATTTGGCACTGGGGAGGTCATGTTATTCACATTGTTGAAAGCTGGATATGCTTTGCTCCAGTAACGCAAGGAGCAACCTGGCTTGCAGCTCTATAGGAACAATTCTGTGTCTCTCTCTGAAAATACTCTTAGAGGACAGCAATGCCATTTAGTGGCTTCATAAAATCTGTTTTCTCATGAAAAATCTGGCTGTATTAGAGAGCAAGGTGTTTGATTGAATAGCAGCTTTTTGCTGAATTCTGAGCATAGCTGCAGAGGAAGCAGACAACACCCAAAATTTTTGTCTTCATCTTTTCCAGATGTTACCCAAGTCATAACCTCCGGTGGGATGTTATATCCCTGACCTATCTCTGTCTGAGTGCCCAGAGCTGGCAGCACAAGCCCACGTGCCTGGGAGGCTGATGGGGAAGGCAAGATTTTGGGCACAAAAGCCTACCTTGCCTTAAGAAATAGCTCCATCCTAACAGTGGAATTAGAACAAATAACTGCAATTCACCAGGAAAAGCCATTCTCTGGAAAGGAGACGAGGCTGCATGGCTCTCACTGTCTGCCAAGAGTGTTTGCTCCCAGATTTGTCAAGGTGCTGTGCCATCTAGAGGAATTTGAAAGGCATTTTCCTGTGCCTCTCCTAGGAGCTCATGGCTGCCCCGTGCTGGCTGGTAAAGCTGCACAGGGCTGCCACTGCAGGAGCCAAGCACTGAGACCTGGTCCTGGGCCAAAACCACTCCTGGCAGCCCCTGCATCTGGTGTTCCCGCACCTAGACAGCACCAAGGCACAGGGGGGATTTGTGTGAGTTATACTAAATGCCTTTAAAAATGTGCTGCTTTAACTGTTTGAATGTGTTTTCTTTACAGGTTCAATTTACATCCAAGTGTGATTTACAGAAACAAGGGCACATCCCTACCCAAACACCAGGATACTGTTGACAGAGACACCTGTTACTAGATGAAACAAGGGCTTCATGCCCTTTTTTTTTTTTTGCTTTGTCATGCACAGCATCACAAAGGAAACTGCTGTAATATCCAGCTAACAGTGACTACAGGCAGAAACAGCCTTCATGGCTTTTGATGTGAGGTAAATACGGAGCACACTAATGCTAATTAACATGAAACAGAAGATGCAGCCTACAAACAGAGGCACAGGGTAAATAGTTGATGAATGTTGCTATTGACTGCAAATAGTTATTTAATCTTTAAAAGTGTTAAGTTGACACAAAATATTGCCTTCATTCCTTTCCTGCTCAACTACACCTCAGGTTTTATTCACCCCTTGAACTGGCCAGCTCAGCCTTACATCCTCAGCTCTTTCCAGCCCCATATGCCTGTTCTGGTTCACATTTATCTCCTCTGACTGGGGGCCATCCAAAGCTGATGGGCTGCCTACAGCTTTCCTTTACATTATCAGAATAGCCCTGTGCTCTCAGCCATGCACAACTATTTTAGGCATCCTAATTCCTTATGTGATTCTGACCATCAAAGACATGAGCCATGAATTAGTAAAAAAATGTCTCTCCAACTTGCTGTAAGAAAAATAAAGGAATTTCCCAAGTTCTCACAAATTTGAAATCATCAGATGAAAATTCTACAACCCACTTCCTTTTTGACTTGTCTTCAGTTTTGATGCCCTCTGCTCTTGATTTTGTCTGCACTAAACTGTGGGGCAGTGCTGTATGGCTCCAGAAAAAGGGTTGCTTTTTCTGGAAGGAGGTGACTGTTACCAAGTGACTGTCAGAGTAGGATGTTTGTTGTCATAACCATCATCCCACGCTGTTTGTAATCTAGCTACAAAAACCCCAAATCCAACCAACCAAAAAAATGAGTGGAAACAAAAAAGACTATTGTTACAAGAAGTAATTCATTAGCATCATATTCTGTGCTTTTAAATTAGCACGTGTTTGGGAGGCCCCTCTGTAAAATTTACTCTGCTTTCTTTACTCAGCTTTCTAAGATATACTTCACTTTCACAGCAAATCTAGAGACCTCTTCCGTGTCACACTTTAAAAATGAAGATGATTTTTCACATCCAGAATGAATGTACTTTCTCCTGCTTATCCAGGGGATGAGGTCAGGGTCTCTCACAGGTTTGCACTTGAGGTGCTGACATCCCCACCTTGCCCATGTGCTCCAGGTGCTGGGCCAGGATCTGACTCTCATTAACTTTCTCAGTAGCTCTTAGAAGTTACTTCCCTCTGAGAAATTACTCTCAGTTACTTCCTTCTGTCTTTTTATCCATGTCCTGAGTGATAGGGCATACAGCATGCAGGAGAGAAATGAGCTTTCACTGTATTTTCTTCCCTTCTGGGATTTCTGCAATGTACTCAGAATGAATGATTTGTTTTACCCCTTGTCCCTTGTCCTCAAAACCTGCCTGGATGCCCCGTTCAGCCTCCCCAGGAGAATAGAAATAATTATTTCAGGGAATAAGTGAAACACTGCTGAAGCAGCAAGGGTTTCACATTTTCAGTCTAACCCTGTAGTATCTGAGACCTGTAGAAAACAGCAGAGCATATTTTAAATTATAAAGGATTAGATTAGGCAAGTACTCCACCCACTATGATTTCAGAACCAAAGGGCAGGTGGTTTATACACATTCAGCTGAATTCTGACCTGAAAAAGATGACATAGCTCCTCTGGGTGTAGCTATTCTGACCTGAAAAAGATGGCATAGCTCCTCTGGGTGTAGCTATTCCAACCTTCCCCATGCCAAAACTAGTTGTGCTTATTAACTAGAATAGACTAGAAAAGCAGGTTCAGTCAATGCCTGGTAAGAAGTGGCACCACTGACTTGAAAGTCAAGCCAGTAGACAAGGGTAGTGCATATATACATTTTGATTCATGATATATTTATCAAAACTACCCTGTGTTTTGTGAAAGAAGATTATGTGTAAGTTGAAAACAAGAAATTAATATGTGGCTGAGTAGCTGGTTGAATGTGTAGCATTATAAAGAAAGTAATAATGATGATGATGATGATAATCTAGAATAGAATAGTCAAAGACAACACGTGTCAATGGTCCCTGTTAGGGACAGTCTATGGAAATTAATGCTGTGGGACCACAAGGTAGGAAGGATTTCTGGGCTGATTGGTGAGTATAAAAAGGTTAAGGGATGTAAAAGAGTTCATGCTTTGAGTCAGACAGAAATTGTATGGTTTGAATCATCAGACAGAACTAATTGAGGTTCACAGAGATGCTGCCCTATTTAGAGTACAGCTTTGCAAGCTGATCAAAGTCTGGACAAGAATTACTACATTTTTATGTAGGAAAACCAGGAAAATTCTTACAAAGTGCTATTAAACTAGGCCCTTTAGCACCTTGTAGGAGTATACACTTGTGCAAACTGCTCTCAGAAAAGCCTTGCAGGCAAGCAATGAACACGAAGTTTGGTAGAGAATCACACAACACAGATGGGGATAAAGGCTGCAGAATGCTGAGTGTTGTACAAACATGCAAGGCATCATTGACCTTTAGGGCTTTCAGGACAAGCAAGAAGCAGTGGAGAAGGCATTATTCAACACAAAGGAAAGGTTTTCCAGTAAAGCCAGGAAGCATGACCAAACTTCCCAAATCCCTATCTGTCACCTTACCCCCAAGCTCCTTTGGATGAAATAAAGGAATTTTTACTGCCTTGTAACTTGTCTTATAGAAGAAAATCATAGGAAGGAATTCTCACAGCAACAAAATGAAAATTAAAGAACTAGACTGTCTCTTGAAAGAAATTTGGGCAACTGCAATGTAAATTGCATTTAGTGGCCTGAAACATCTGTTTTGATGCATTGATTTCTTTGGAGGATTTTTGGATTGTAAGTTGTCTGAGGGTCCTGGTGGACAACAAGCTATCCATGAGCCAGCAGTGCCCTGGTGTCCAATGCTATCCTGGGGATCATTAGGAAGAGCATTGACACCAGGTCAAGGGATGTGATCCTACCCTTGTTCTCACCTCTAGTGAGGTTCAGTGAGTGCTGTGTCCAGGTCTGGGCTCCTCAGGACAAGAGGCACATGGAGCTCCTGGAGTCCATGTGGAAGGCAACCAAGATGACTAAGGGAGTGGAGCATCTCTCTTACGAGGATAGAGAGGGGACCTTGTCATTCAGTATCTGAAGGGAGGGTGCCAAGAGGACAAAGCCAGGCTCTGCTCGGTGGTGCCAAGCAATAGGACAAGAGACAACCAGCAGAAAATGGAACACAGCAAGTTTCACTTGAACATGAGGAAGAACTCACTGGGAGGGTGACTGAGCCATGGAACAAGGTGCCTAGAGAGGTTGCAAATTCTTTTTCCCTGGGGAGATAAAAAGCTGTCTGGACACAGTCCTGAGTAGCATGCTCTTAGGAGACCCTGCTTGAGCAGGAAGGTTGGACTAGATGATCCCCAGTGGTCCCCTGCAACCTTATCCTTATTCTGTGATTCTAATTAAATATCTGAAAGCTGAAATCCTTCAGGAATCTTCAAAAGGAGATGTGATTTCCCCCTATTCCAGAGAGTGGAGAGGAAAAATTGTGACTTCCTTAGTAACACCAAGTAATCAGCCCATGCTCTTAATCAATCCTTTAAGTGAGCTTGTGGAGGAGCTGTGTTTTTTGGAAAATGTCCTCCAAGCCTGACATCGTGTGGTGCTGGATCACAGTCTGCCCTCACAGCTAATCAGCACATGTCTTAATGTGAAACAACTGAACAGCACTGCTCTTGCTAGTGGCACTTTCCTCCTAACACTGCAGGTGTCACTGTAAAATAGAAAATCTGCTTGTAACAGAATCTGTGCTGGTGACTTTGCAGGAGGATGCACACAGCTAGAGTTTATGAGAAAATGTTTGTCCTCTGATGCTGGATTAGATGCTATCCCCTGTTCTAACACTGTTTCTAGATTTAGTGGTTGTCACAGTTCTCACTATGAAGAAAATGTTGATGTTATAAAGGCAAATTTCCCCCTCTCCTATGATATTGCCATTAGTGAGAGAAAGGTAGAGCATCCTTGGTTTGCAAAGCCTAAGTGTTGCTTCGTGAAAATGTAGCAGAGCAGTGAAAGTTCAGCAAAATGTAAAAAAAGAAATTTGTCTCTTGGGCATATGATTGTCCATGGAATTTTGTCTTTCAGAGATGTCAGAGTAATTCTTTGCAGAAGAAAGTTCAAACACTTTGATTTGAATGGGTGTATCTACTCCACCAAGTGATTAGGATGATATAATGAGGAAATCCACAGCAGGCTCCTGTCTGTTATGTGTGAGCAGTATTTTAACCTTGCTGTAGCACAGTTCCATAAGACAGAGAGATGGTGTCCTATCACAAAGGTTCATTGCGAGGATAAATGTATTAAAGAATGTGAATCACTCAGATATTTTAGGTGTGAAGGTCAGATCAGATGCCAAATGAGATTCACCTCTCACACAGAAAAACTAGGTTTTGCCTGTTGTTTCACTGTTTTAACTCTCTGATGAAAAACCATGGTGTGAAAGCAAAAAGACCAAAAATCACCCTGATGCATTCTGTTATTGCAAGCAAAATTATCCAATTTACCCACAATAATAAAGATGTTTATATAGAAAAAAAAAAAAACCCACACTTTTTTTTTTTTTCATTAATTGCAAGCATTTATGCCTTTGAAACATCCCTAAGGATATATTTGAGTACTATGAATTTTGGTACATTTAAAAACATCTTTGAAGCCTCTTTCAAGACTGATGCAAGAATTTCCAGAAAATGTGACCTTATCAAGTGCATAAAAGTCTGTTTCAATTGTGCAGATATATTAGAGACATAAACTAGCATGCTAGCATTTATATATTAGCATTCATATGTTTGAGTATATTAGGACATACCAGCTCAGATATCCTGGCAGGAGAAAGACCCTAGCTGGCTAGGAAAGTGACATCAGCACCCATTTCAACATCTGTATCTAGGAAAGCCAGCGTGATGCTTGCCAGATTATCAACATCTCCATACTTTCTGTTTCTCAGGTTGGGCAGTGGTGATTCACAGCCCAATATTAACTTCTGCAACCTGAACTCTCCAGTAAAATCTCGACCACTGGAGTTCTGCCCCTGAACTGCACAGCACTCAGTACAATAAGGATACCCAAACACTCTGTTAGGGGAGTAATTTCCCTTGACAGCTGTGTGTGAGGGTAACAACAGAGTGTGTGCAGGATCTGGAAGGAGCAAGGCTGTGAACCTGCAGGAAAAGCAACAAAGTGCAGCCAAACTGTGTTGTGCCAATATTTCAGTTAGCTGACTATGTGGGATAAAGGTTCTCACCTCTCCCGGAATTTTGCACTGTTTCTGTTTCTATAACCAGGAACATGGAAAACTGTTGTTGCTGTTTATCCATACTTCAAAGAAAATGTTTGCTTCAGGCAGATTTTTACCTTTAGCTTGTCCTGGCAAGTATTTTAACAGGTTCTGAGAAAATCAAAAAGGCACATCCTGATTTCATTATAATTCCTGTGCAGTGATTCCTTCCAGTACTAGTGTGAATACAGCATGCCACTTCAAATATAGTAGACATCTCACATAATCTTCTGTTTCCTTTACTCCTGCACTAAACCTAAGGATAGATTATTTAAATTGCTTTTATTTCTGATGGTGTGCTGTTCCTAGATAGTACAGTAGAAATTTTTTGGTGACTTCCACTTACATTTAGCTTATCATTTGCCCTTACTTGTAATAAGTAGCATATTCTTATAAGCCTGTCAAATGACAACGTTTTTTAGAGACTGCCTTTAAGTTCAGTGCTATTATTATTACTATATTACAAAACTATTATTCTTATTTAGGCTGACACATGAAGATGAGATGGATATGTATTAAAATAATTTATTAGATTGTCCTTTTTTCTACTTACAGCCTTAGAAGTCAGTTATAAATTTTATATGTTAGCATGCTGAAGAAATGAATGTAAAATTAAATGTTAAATATGTGTATATATACTATGCAATTCCCTTCAGGTAACAAACTTCAAAATTAATAATTTTCGCTGTATGTTTCATCCTTCCAGTGTCCTGAAATGACAGCCTTGGTTCCTAGCCAAGGTTTTGGAGCAAGCAAATGAATTCCAGGAGTATGAGGTAACTAGCTCTTTTGTATTCCTGGATTACTTTTGATCCCTACAGTTCAACAAGGATTTATAGACTGTAAAATGCATTGCCAGAAAATTTCTATAGTCAGAGAGTTTATTATCTATTCCCATCTCAGCTCCTGTGAGAATTCCATGAAAGGAAGATTTAAAATCCCCAAATTGTGCATGACAGCTATTCTTATGTGCCTATATTAGAATTATTTATTATTAGGATCAGGTAGGTTTGAAAGCAAGAGAAAGAGAAAAGGAGGGAGAGAATAGAGTGGAGTTTTTAAGTGCTCTCAGGTGACTTAAATCTTTTAATGAAGAAGAATGGAAAGCGTGTGCTTTTCTTTCTGGTAGTCCCAATGAGTATTCACCTATTTGGAAAACCTGTGGCCATTATGTTGCAGCTTCTATTTCATCTAAGACAGCTGAGACTTTGGTACTGTGCTCTGTCATGAACACCTGCAATGCTGCAGAAAGAGGTGCAAAACTCAAGAATGGTTTTCTTTGCTATTACCTTCAGAAAAATCCCTTCCTGTTTTCTGAGAAAACACCTTGGACTGCTTCGTATTGACAGATCAACCCTCTGCATCTTAATGTGTTGTAGGATCATCTGATTAAAATCTGACTCCTTTCGCTGCTCTTGAGTGGATGCCCCAAACCTGAATTTTCAATGTTCCTTTGCTGGACTGGTACTTTTTTATCCTTTGTACAACAAAACGCTGATAACTCTACCCTTGGTCCTACAAAACACTTAAATACATGCTTAAACTTACCTGCACATGTGCTTTGATGCACAGCAGCCAGTGCTCAGCAGTTTTCAGGTCCATTAGCTGGGGGGAATCATTTTGAAATATTCTGTGAGGACTCCACAAACCAAAATTCTTTCAAGCAGACCAATGCAGAAGAAAATCTTTCTGTTGGTTTTTCACTTCTTTTTTTCCCTGGACAGGAAGGAAATGGAGTGGAAAGACAGTAAAAGACCTGATGCAGAAACAACAATCCTATTCCTTTACTGGCACAGCAAACTTAGGACACACATTCGGTTAATAAAGTATCCTGCACTGTGATCTTCTCCTTCTCACTATATTCGGGTTCATCCCATAGCTATATGAGAAGCAGGGAACTGTAAGAATAGCATAAAAGGAGAATTCACACATACAATTTATTTTTTCCATCTTATCTAGGTGAAAAATATTGGTACTCTTTACAACAGGATTGAATAATTTTGTTGGAGATGCTCAGAAATGTGACTCTCCTCTGATTCTGGATAAGAAAATATACAAATAAACCTTATATAGACATTTACTCAAGGTACAGAGAAACCTGCAAGAATAAATATTATGGAAGAAAATGATAAAATAGATTATAGAAAAATATTACTCAGACATTATTTAGGAATGCACTAATTTACTGCCTTAGAAAATTTATTTGAATACGAGACATATTTTTTTTTTCATTTACTGTGTGCAGAAATACATTATTTTGTCCAGTTTCATTACAGGAGTTAATTACTCTCACACTTATATATATGTACTAACAGAATTTCATATTAATCTTTGCCTCTCTTTTCTCCCAGGGTAGAATTATTGACTGTGAGATTTTCCTTTGATATTGTTTTTTTAATGAAGTAGAGGTTGCCTCACTCATTTAATTAGAAAAGTACATGTATTTATTTTTCTTGTTTGGTAATCTTGTTTTAAAACCAACAAATTTAAGAATTCTTTTCACACCCTTCTAAGGCAGGTAGAGACGAGGTACTAATTTGAAGACCTTAATGTTACACACAGTGGCAGACAGAATTTAGTATTAAGGGCTGTAGTTGCCTTAAATCAATTACAATAATGTGTCTATTATCCAAATAGGAATTGAAAACCCATTTATACTATATTACTAATATTTAATGAAGCACTATAGCTACAAAAGCACTTAGAAACTGTAGTACAGCCTAAAAGCCCAGTGTGAGTTGAGAAGTCAACACTTCATACTCTTGCTTGTTGGCCACATGCCTTCCAGAGGTTTGTAAGGTTTCTGGAGATAGGGGCTTTTACCAGTGAAAACCCAGTGCAATTAAGATTCTAAAGTGCACAGCAGTGAGATGCTCCACATCTAGATGTTTCATTTCCACATGCCTAGTCCTTGGTGTCAAATCTGGCTTGTATTCAAAAGGTTTCTGTGAAGGCAGTATGATGATCATACTGCTTACCTCAGCCTTTCAGCCACTGACTTAATGTCCGGCATGCCAGAAGCTCAACTACATTTCCTTCCCCTGCTCGAGGTAGTTTCACTCTGCATATTTCCCTATCTCACCCTGTAGCAGAATTGCCTTAATTTCTCTTGCTGTTGCATTTTGTATATGGTAATTGCACATTCATCAGACAGAGAGACTCACCACGTTCATTACTTCCTCAGGCATTAGGCAGGACATGGGAATTACGTGGTGACAGCAAGTCACAGTGCCAGGAATGAATCATGTATCTTAGCAACTCTGCATCAACAAGGAATCCAATTGCAGAGTATGTCCTTCTCATCCCATCAGCAGCCCAATTGCCTACAGAGTCATTCTTGCTTTCCCCAGCCAATTTTAAAAAATAAATCAGTGCTATTCATCATTTTCAGAAGTTGCCAAAAATCTTGGAGGCTTAGCACCTGAAGAACTGTATTAGACACAACTATTTGAATTTTCAATAATTCTCCTTTGAAAGTCTTGAATTTTCGTCTTGTACTGAACTGGCACAGCTTCACTTCGTTTTCTCACTATTACAAACTGTTGTTATCAAAAAACCCCACAAATTGTAATATATTAAAATATTGGTTAACACACCTCCATACAAAAAACAGCAAGAAAGATGATTTCTCCTTCAAGTGAATGCTGCCTGTGAACTTGAAAATTTGATAATTTTAGCTATAATTAATCTACTGCAGAGATAGAAGGGCTAAATCATAGTGCTTCTTCATGCTTTCTTTCCACTAAATGAAAGAAAATAGCTATCAACCACATTATTTGCCAGCAGCAAAAATAAATTGGTATATTCAGCCCACTGTTTATATGGAGCAGAGAATAGAAGTGCTCTATAAAACGTGCTCACCAGCAAGTCTTCTGCCTTTAAATGCTAAGCTTAGCCAAAGGCCCTACAGTGATAGGATTTCTTCACTAACATCGGTAAAGTTTAGAGCTGAACCTAGTGATTACACCAGTAAAATAATATCCAGTTTCTGGGATGTGGAGTCCCAGTCTGTTCATGGGAGTGGGTAGAAGAGGAATGATGCTGGAACCCCTCCAGGGCACTGGAGGAAATCTGAGCTCTGGGAGCCAGAGACATGCACCAGACAAAATGCAGGTAGGAAGGGCACCCATGCAAGCAGGTGTACCCTTGCAATCTCCTTCAACAGAAAGGACAGGCTGGAGACACTTGAGGTGTAAAGGACGTCTCATGGCCTTGTTATATTAATCCTTGATTTATGAGAGGATCCAAGATATGATGACTGAGTTATAGGGAGTAATCTAAGTCACAGTTTGTCTTTTAATTCTGCATTTTTATGCTAGATGTGGCAATGATTAAAATGACATATATAGTTTTATGTTCACTAAGTGTTCTGTACTAGTTCACAAGGAGTTTCACTTTGAATTTGATTTCTTTATTTACTGTTGTTTTCCCTAACAGGAGGAGGGGACTAAATGTTGCTGTCGTCATACTGCTGCAAAAACTAAGGCCAGAAAATAGTTTGTCTTGTGGATACATCCACCAAAAGACTGAGTGTTGCATAAATGAATAGCCTAACTGCTTTTCTACACTTACAAAGAGAAGAGCTCAGTTAGGCAAGAGGATGATTAGGATTTAAGGTGTAAGTTAGACACAAGATTTTGGAAGAAAAAAATCCTCTTTCCTTCTCCCCATAAAAAAAAAAGGTCAGGGGATATGGATCAAATTTTTCAAAAGATGATGTTGATTTCTGGTAGAGTTGAAAAATAGGAGTTTTATCCATTGCTGCATCAACTTAAATAATGAACACTCTTTGGCAAGATCTATGAAGTCAGGGCAGGTAGGGCTCATAGACAAACTCACAGCAACTTCCCTTGCTTTGATCTCTAATGAGAGAACTGCTACCATGTTCGTGACTCCTTACAGAAGAGTTCATGTCAAAACCTATGTAAAATTTATTGTGCAGAGCCCTGGAGGCTCTTTAAAATGCAGAAAAATCCATGAGATGTAAGGGAAAGGGAATGTGATGCCTTAGGTTTACAATTTGTACTTTCTTTTCAGTTCTTATGGTTTTGCTAAAATTAGAACCGTAGGCCACTTTGTACAATTCCCAAGTCACTGTAGCATTACACTGGGGGAGTTTATGCACAAGGTGTATGTTATATGTTATTAAAAATATATAATCTGCCTCTATTATACATACTATCTGTATATGTATCTCTAAAATGAAAATATGTATGGAAAAGATATATTCCAAAAAAAGGAAGAAAAGGAAAATAAAAAAGCAAAGAAATCTATTCATTATAGGGTATCATGTTCACTTTCAATTTTAAAAGGCTGGCTGATAGTTCTAAAGGAAATTTAGACACAGGTCACTAAACATGATGTCACTGAAAAATAACCTCTCTGAAGTACCTGCAAAAACTCCTCAAAATCTACACGACTCAAATAAGAGACATCCTAAATACACATCTAAACTAAGAGGAAGTGTCTCAAAATGGGTTTTTCTGGGTCAGCAGGTTTGTTGCATGTTCTTATCTGATAATTCCATCATTACTCCCTTACTTTTTAAAGCTGTGCAGAGTTCCTGTTTCTAAAACTGAATGAGATGCAACCCATTCCATTTTCTCTACCAGAATTATCAGCTAAATCATGAAATACTACTTTTAAGAGTTGTATCTGTGGAATCTCATTGAATGCTATGCTTCATCTGAGCAAAAACATGCTGGCAAGCTGCAATTAATATCTATGTGTGGTCAGCAGTAAAATAAATTTGACAGTCAGTGAAAGAAATTCATACCAGTTCTGAAGAGCTGTCAAAAAAAATATGACCCGTTTCATAATGACTAAAAAGCATTTCCCCCCAGACACCTCTTCCTGTAGATCACTGGGAAAAGCTGTGGCAAGCTGCAGTTCTGACTCACAGATAAAAGTGTGAGAACAGGTGCTGTAAAGACTGGTGTTATCCTTCAGAAGGGTGAATTAGTATTTGATGCTCTCACTACACAGATCTCAAGATGTTTTTTAAAAAGCTAGAGAGTAATTTACTGTCATTCTCCAGCGGATTGATGATGGACCCAGGAATAGCTTAAATTCATTTATCTGGGTTAATATTCACATGACAGTAGAGAGAGAAATATAATTTAGAATGTGCTTTTATTTTTTTTCCAGATGGCTAACTCCACATTTGTTGGTAATGATGGAGAGATAATAATGCCAGAACAGAATAAATAGGAATGCAAAGAACTAAGAACCAGTATTTACAGACATCAGCAAGAAAGATAGATAAGCATAAAATATCCAACTCTTCTGTCTATTGTCACAAGCCATTTTAAGACAGATTTTCATTCCTACTTTTCACTGAGATGCATCTACAGACCAAGTGGCATCTTTTTATGTAAAGCAAATAATGTGTGTCTTGTTGCCATCTCTGGATTTGCATTCTGTCACTCTGTTTCACAGCCTGAGTTCCTGAGCCAATGGCAGTAGCAATCTGCACACACCAGCCTCCTCCAGAGGCTTTGTTTAGTGCCATTTGTCTGTTTCCCCACTCTTTTCTCCTTGTTCCCTGGAAAGCTGTGTGAGCTAAATCCTAGCCCTAGCCCTAGCTCCTAGCCCTACTTCTGTAACTCCGCAGTTGCCCACTGGAAGGACAATTTAAAATTCCTATGCACTTATGGCAATCTACCCACCTTTGCTGTTCCAAGGTTGGTTATGAAAAATGCTGCAATCCCCCCAAAGGAACAAGTTACAAGCACTGAGTCCTCATTCGATTCTGGAGGTTTTCATGGATTTCTTTCCTTGCAGATCAAAATCCACATAACTACTGCCTTTAAGGTTTTTTTTTTTTTTTCCCAGTGCTTTTCTGGAGCTGTGAGTGCTGTGGGCACACCAGGAGGCTCCTTTGAAGATAGAGGGCTCAGCTGAAGAGCAGTTTAAGAACATCTAGAGCCTTTTCACTGACACAGGACACCACACTTTTCCAAACCCATGGCATCTTAATCACTAATTGACTTACTATGCCAGCAATGTTCAAGGTTATCTTAGGCCTTGTTCAAGGGTTGGAGCAGCTTTTCCACTGCTGAATTTACGCCTCTACCACAACATCATTACTGGGATCCTCTGTAAAGGCCTAAAATTGGAGACACAGTTTTCAGCTTACCACAGTTCAGGCGTGGAGGTCACTGTGTAAGGAAACAAACTGGGACTTGAGCTGTATCATTTTCCAGTCAGGAAATTCTCTGCCTTGGTAGCAAACTTCCCTGGGACTTCAGCTGTATCATGCTGGTATCCTTTCAATGTCTTCCCCTGATCTGGGACATCGAGTTAAACCTGGAGATAAAAAACCCATCCAAATCCATCATCTCTGCCACATCTAGCACTGAATCTGGATTTAATGCTAAATCTAAATAGCATGCAGTCTTTCCAACTTACTGGCATCATGTCGTGGCAATATTTTGAACATGATAAGGATCTTCTGAGTTTTGTGTGCATATAATTTATTTCCTGCTTCCTGACTCACAGCATGAGGAAATTTAATTGTATTACTTGAACACATAATTTAGGTTTTAAAGCCTCAGCACTGAGGTGTGAGTTCACAGCTTCTGTCAGTGAACAAAATCACTCATAGGTCATGCAAATTCCTCTCCCCTTTGGCACCACATCAGCCACAGCCTGGAATTTTGTGGAGAGCCTGGACACTCGTGAGAGCTTGCCAGACACAGAGGCTTGGGCAGATGGCTCTGAGATGAAGCAGAGCTCAGGGTCGCAGTATGGTTTGGAGTGCATTTAAATTAAATTGTCTATTGGCTCCCTGACAAAGGCTAGTTTTCTCCTTGGATTACTCAAGCAAAAAGAAATATACTCTGTAGGGACCTAAAGGAGTGAAAATCTGTAAGCTAGGATTTCATTAGGAGAAATTGCTGCCTCAAGAGTGTGTCCTCAAGACATTGTCTCAGGAAAGTAATTTAAGGGCTTTAGAAAGCTCTATCTGTGTAAAGTATCTGCTTATTTGGGCTACTACCAACCCAGTGTTCTGCACTGGTAACTTTGTGGTGGATGCAACATACCATACTGTCAATTAATAGCAATTGATTAATTTTGCACATAGTTTATAACAGGAGCATGTTATATATGGAATTTATAACAGGAATATAGATTTTTCAAATGTAAGCTTTCAAGAGAAAGACAGCCTGTCTTATGTCCACCACTGTGTCAAATTTTCAGGAAATTGCTGTTATAGTTCCCAGTTTATGTAATTTTATGTAATTATTATTAAAATGGGACTCAATATTACATACACATTTTATCTCAACATTGAAGAATGCACATGGCTATAAACTGTGTACCTGGTTTTTTATATCCCTTTGTTTGGTTTTTTTTTTCCTGGATTCTGTGACATAAAAACTTTAAAAGAATAGATAAAACTGAAAAAAAACCACCAAGCCATCTACTGCCCTCATAGAAACCAAAACAAACAACCAAAAACCACAAACAAATCCTCTAACAAAACAACATAGTTGAAAACAGCCTCAGCTGTAGTAACTGATAATTTGTAGCATTTCAGCCATTTTGGCTTTGAAAGTCACTTTGAACACAGAAGTCTGCTAACATTCATTCAGCCATCTCAAAGGATAGTAAATAATCTAAAATTGTTCTAAGTAGGTGAAGACAATCAGATTTATTAAAAGGATATGGGGTACAGTATTAATGGTAACTCTGATAATCTCTGCCATATTCATTGCTTTAGTGGTATTAGATGCTCTTAGCTTTTCCCTGTTCATGAAGGTCTCACTTCACAAATAATATTAATTTGTTAACTTCATTTCATGTTCGGTAGCAGGATTTTCAGGATTTTCCCCATGTTACTGAATATAATATCCTTTGGTAGCACTAAACTCCCTTCCTGGAGCAGATTTCCAACAGAACATCAAATATAAACTAACAACAGTGCAGGAAAGCCTCTACAGGCAGGCAAAAGAACATTGCAGCAGCTTGTCCATGTGATCCTCCTCGTTTCTGTAACTGAGAATATTCATCATCTTGACAGCCATGCTTGAGAGAAGATCTATAGTTTTTCTCTCAGCCACATATCTCTGGAGCATGTAGAATCATAGAATGGTCTGGGTTGGAGAGGACTTTTTAAGGTCACCTAGTTGAATCCTCCTGTTAGATCATGTTGCTCAGAGACTTGTCCAGCCTGACCTTGAATGTTTCCAGGGATGGGGCATTTACAACCTCTCTGGGCAACCTTTTCCAGTGTTTCACCATCCTCATTGTGAAAATTTCTTCCTTATATCTTAGTCTGAATCTACCCTCTTCTAGTCTAAATCATTTAAAGCCAAACTTGTCCTATAGCAACAGCCCCTGTTAAAGGTTTGTGTCTATGACAGCACACAATTTTCTTCTGCTTTCTAGGATATTACTGACATATGGAATTCATGTGCACCTTTAGCCTGATGGCTGCTTTACTAAAAAAGTCTCATATCGACTTTATTCAGGGTATTTCTACTGATGAAGATTTCATAGAAACAAAGGAAGGGCTCATATGTCCATATTTGCACAGTGAGTATACCAAAATACAGAACTGGAGCTGAAACTTTCACATAATCCCAGAGGGAGGACTTAAGTCATGTTTTCATTAGAAACCCAGAAAAGAATTCATGGACATGTTCAACTGATAAAAAAATCAGTTCAGGCAAGGCTGGCTGTGCTGTGATCAGGATCCTAATTTCCCTTGAAAATGTGTTTTTCTTGAAACTGAACTTTGTGAAATGGTACTAATTTGGCAAAACACTGCCTGAGAGGGAAAGAATTTTTACAGTAATGCAACATGCCACTTTTCCTAAGAACGTAGTTTTAGGTGTTTTATATAGCAATTTCCAATGGTATAAAGGAACACAGAGTGTTTAAATCAAATTGGTTTCAAGGTCATTTTTTTGTTTAGTATGAAACTTAATTTGGAAATCTGAAAAACCCCAGACAATCAGACTTTCCATTCTCTACCTCCCTTCTCCTCAGATGATTTGTGTTATATTTTTCTAGGCTGCCTGCTTTCTTTACATTGACTGGTGAAAATGAGAATTTATAGAAATTGCCCATGTCATGGTTGATAGAAATCATCGTGTATGAGGTGCTTAAAAGCCTTTGAAAAATTTGACTCCAAGTCTCTATGGAATAACGTGGAGATGCATGTAGATAAGATTAATGAACACAAGTTGGGCAGAGAGAAAAACATAATTAGGCTGTTTCTGATGTTTATCAGAGAGGAAGGAGCCATGAATGAAAAGCAGGCATTTAATCAGGGTGGAGAGACGTGCTCATAGCTGTAGCTGGCTGTGAGCAGACCCTCCCTTGCTCCTGTTTGTTGGGAGCCAGGGCAGAGCAGTGGGAAGCTGCAGGGAGAGGAGGCACATATGGAGCACACCTCAGCTGCCCGGGTGCTGCGCCAACACTCGGCACCTCTGCGGCGGGGCTGTCAGAGGGGAGAAATGGAAACAGAGAGTTTGATGTATCTGATAGTCCCACGAATGCTCCCCTCTCCCATGGAGCTTGGAAAGAGGATACAGGAGCTGAAGCACTGTCATGAACTGTTGTCATTTTTAATTGCTGGTGGCACCACTGGGAGTCAGCAGAAGCGGAATGTTGGATACGCTGGTTTCCCCACTTGGCACTACACTGTGCCACTCAGACTTTGGGTCATGACTTTTAGAGATTTTTTTTCAAAAACATGTAGGAAGAGGGGAAAAAACCATAAAAGTTTCCTTCCACTCTGAAAACATCCATCCATCTTGTCAGCCTGGGGCAGTCCATAACACTCCAAGAAGGGAATGGCAGATTCAGGACCTTGAAAGGACTCAGTACAGAGCAGAAGAGTGGACTGCAGATTAAATCAACTGCAAGGATGGTTCCAGTTAAGTATCTGACCCAGTACACAGAAGCCAAGTTTGATAGCTTTTTTAGTATGACAGTCAATGAGCACTGGCACAGTTTTCCCAGAGGGGTTGTGGAGTCTCCACAAGACTGGAGATTCTCAAAAAGCCATCTGGATGTGATCCCAGGCAGCCTGTTTAGCAGGAAAGATTGGACCAGATGACCTCCATGTGTCCTTCTATCCTCAGCCACTCTGTGATTTGTTGTTCAAAAAGATTATTACTGTTATTGTTGTGTCCATTTGCTGTTTCTCTGTAGATAGAACAGCAGAAGCTCCTTCTTTCAGCCTCTGGGCTGTCTGCTTACATCTGAAGCTGCTCCTAAGGCACAGAGAACCTCTGATTCAGTAAGGCTGTCAAGAAACCATGACCTCAGAGGCAGCTTATGGCTAATATCATAAACACTCATTTGTTCTAACAGCCTCCTCACTCAGGGGGAAGGAGATAGTATTTTCACTGAGTATCTATACAGGGTGGCCCAGAGATGGAAGCTTGATAGGGTCTGGCTTCCTATCACCATAAGCTAGAAAAAAAATTAGCCTGAGGTGGCTCACACAGATATTATGAAATTGTTATTTACCCTTTAGTATAAGGCATCTGTTTTAAGTACAAAATAATTACAAGCACTAAATTTAAGTAATTTTATGTCCTTTAGTTCCAGTTCTAGGTTTATACCACCTTAACAACAGCTGTAATGATTTTTGCCTTCTTGGTCACACTCGATTTGATAGATGGATGAAAAAAAAGTCTGAGCACTCGAAATGCACATTAATGCCACACAACCACTGTGCATGGGAGCACATCCTGGTGATGCCAAAAGTAGGTGTATGTTGACACACAGCATTTGGGCAGTTCTAGTGCTGCTAATAGATGCCTCATGCAAGTGAGCAGAGGGTGCACTAAGCATCACTCTGGCAGTGTTTCATAATCAAGATTCCCCCTGAGATGTGAGGAAGCGCTGAGCAGTTTAGGCCATCTCACACTGGTAGGTGGAGGTGGATGTCGAGGTTGAAAACCAGCCCATTCCCCCAAGTCCTTTCCCTTTCCCCACTTTCATTAACTGCAAACTGCCATTTAAATGTCTATCTCTTCATGCCCTCAGATGTATCTAGAACAGCTTCAGGAACTGCAGCAGCAAACACAGCCTTAAACACACAGGCAATAAACACCTGGAAAATGTGTGCAAGCATCACTGCACAGCTCTAGGTTCACAACACTCCTCCCTCTCACAGAGACTGGCAAGGCTGAGCCTCATCTGGGTAGGGGCAAGTGCATTCTTCCCAAGAAAGTACACTAGACCAGTGGTGAGAAGGGCGGCAGAAAGATGCGTACATTGCACTCTCCCAGCTGTCTGTGGTGTTAGGGCTGAGAGAGGGATGGCAAAAGGGGTCACTGTCCAGCTAATGCACTTTCAAAAGGCTGTACCAAATACTTACACTTTTTCTGATGAAGTACCAAATATTTACACTTTTTTTTTATTCTTCCCAGATGCAGCTTGTTTCTTTGAAGACAGCATGGCTAAATTCAGCCGTGGTGTAGTTTCAGTGGCTTTAGTTGCAACCTTCTTATAACCAGGTTAAAATTGTTCTTTTGTTCCACATTTTCTTTTTCCTAAGCAGCCATGGCTCCATTGTCCTGGCTTTTAACACTTGTAGCAAACCAGCAATTGCTGTCTGAAGTGCTTTTGTTGTCCATTTGCAAGGGATGACCTTCCTTTTCCCTCGGCACAATTCTCCAGATGGAAATGTAATCTTTCACAGTTGAGTGGCTTTCAATACACAAGCAAAGGCAGAGTGAAAAAAATTAGCACTGCTATTAAAGCTGCTCTCTGTAAACAATTACTTGTCTTAATAGGGATTTAATATAAGAAATAGGCATTGAAAGAAAGTGAAATCACTGCAAAGCCTGTCTTGCAGCTGTAATTTCTTTCTGCAAATAGAACTGTGGAGCTACTGACTAAGTCAGGCACTCTTCACTGAGTAGGTAATCAACAGAGTGAGTGCAGAAACAAACTACGCTGGTATCCATGGCAAGAAAATCTGTTTGTTTATTTGTTTTTAATTATGAAGACTGCAAATAAATGCTGACATATAGAAAGCATATGCTATAAGGAGCTTGGTTGCTTTTTGGCAATATAAAGTTTACATAAGACTTCAAATAAAGGACAAACAACTGGTGTGTGGAGAACACTAGAACAAATAAGAATAAGTTAGGTAGTAACTTCTATCTGGTGTATTTTAATGCACAGTCAGTTCATTAGGAGCCACAGCAATAGAGAACTAACTACTCAGAGATGCAATAGCATAATCAGCTAGATTAAATGCAACCTTTTGAACCACTAATAAGATTACATTTCAGTGAGCTAATCAATGCAATATTGTGATTACACGCAGTTAAAATAGATTTTTAGAACAGAAATCAGGCCAGTCATTTAGATGGAATTAATAGTCTACCTTTCCTTGGTTTTACATTTCCTAAAATTCAAACTCAGTGCTAATAGCTTTACAGAATCCTTTCTTTGTTATATTATGCCTGTTTATTTACCATTCACTGGAACCATCTTGTTAAACCAAGTGAAGTGATTTGTAAAAATCTCATGCTTTGTTGTAGTGTGTGGAAAGGTGACAGAGTGTGGGGAGATGCTTGTCTCATTTTGCTAAGGGATACCAGTCACACAAAGATGCTAATAACTGAGCAGCACAGACAAAGGCTTCTTTAAGTGCTGAGTGTGCACCCTGCAATCTATCCAACTCCATGCTCTGGTGACAGTGCTGACCTGCTCTGTTCCAGTCACCTGTGTCGCATCTGTACTGAGCCAGAGGCTGTTCACATTCATTCCTCAGCTTCTCCATGGAGCTCAAGAAGTAGCTCTGAGCTTAAGAGATCGGCTGTTTAGCATTTGTCCTGAACTCAGCCAGCAAGTTCCACTGTGCTGTGTGGCATCCCTGAAGAACACGTGTGTGGCCAGTCATGGCACTGCCACCAGAGAAGCCACACACGCCGCCTGCTACAGGAGCATATCTGTGTGCTGAGCACCTGCAATACACAAATACAGTCCATGTCATGCAGTACCAAATGCTTAGCAACAATTCTTAGGTTATGTGATAGCAGCTCATCTGAACAATCATAAAGGCCCACACGCATCATACCTAAATCTGCTCCTTTTACCGCCCCAGCCTGGCTGTCTCCTGACTGCCCACTGCCCTCTGTCCTTTGAGCAGTTTATCTGCTTTATATATATATATTTTGTTGTTGTTGTTCTTAAATCTTGTCTCCCTCAGCTTAAATAATATATTTTTTCTGATTGTTATAAATATGTAGTTTAATTCGAGGGGTTTTTTTACTGTTATAATTATATAGTTTGATTAAAGTATGCTAAAAGGTACCCCCTTGCACAGAAACCAAGGCGGGGGGGGGATAGGTAACTAGCCTGCCCATAGAACAATAGACCTGTCTTCTCCATATCAATGAGAGGTGGCCCATGCCAAAAGGGTGCCAGATAACGATCACTAAGACCCATCAGAACTGATTCAGCTCTCAGAAAATCCCATCACTCCTGGAAAATCCTGACACCTGCTGAGACCAAACCCAAACCAAGATGTGTTCGTCTGGCAAGGAGCTTCAAGAATAATTCATAGACATGTTTAGTGAAGACTTCAGGAATAATTCATAGACAGATCCAGAGATGTGACCAGATTTCCCGGAATTCTATTCTACTCTCACTCCAGGTGGACGGAAATCCTATCTGCATATTCAGACTGGACAGAAACCTAGCCTCAGGGCCTAAAAACCTTATAAAACTAACCTTCGAGAGATGGTTGGTGTGAACTATGGGAGACCCAGTGCGATAGAGGCTGGGTCTGAGTTCACCCGGCAGCTCGAAACCCGGGCTCAGAGCTGCCGTTTGATTGTGGGAATTGTCTCTTTTCGATCTCATTTTGTCATTTTCCAATAAACCTCTAAAACGGAATATTGGAGAACTGTCGTTTATAACATGATGGTACAAAATCAAATACTGTCCTCTAAGTGTGAGTAGATGAAAACTGTTCTACTTTCTCATCTCTTAAAAAAAAAAAAAAAAAAAATCATGTATCTCGTGGATCTTGCCTCAATCTGCCATATACCACTGCTCAAGGGTTTTATTTTTCTCTGTCAGGTTTCAGAATTTTGTGCATTCTGAGGTCAGAGGACAGGATGCAATATTTATGCAATTTTTAAAAACATGTTTCTCTTTAAGAAAAACTAACAAATTGCTTTTTGATGGCCATTGTATTTATGGCATCTTGATTCGGTGTTCATTTAAAATAAAAAATTAAGTCTTTGGCGCCTTGAGCAAGACCTCTGGGATTTCCCTCTTTTTTAACCTGTAGAATCTTTTTTACCCAGTTCAATGCTCAATTATTTATTTCTTTAGGCCAGAGAAGCCCCTGCTGCAATCTTCATTGAAAACTGATGCCAACTGTGCTGAATTTAATCCATCTCTTTACACCACTGTTCTCTTTCTTTTTTTTTCCTCTATGAGACTTCCAATTTCCTTTGTGTGGCTAATATCTGCCTGAGCAGCAGCAATTTTTACTTTATCATTATTCTATAATCTCCTAATATCCTTTTTAATATCCCCCTAGTGCAAGTTTTATTATCCTTTTTTACTAAAATAAACAGCAATCAGAATATTATTATTATTATTAAATTTTATAAAGAACATAAATTTATAAATTCTATAAAGAGAATATGCAGAAAAATACAATTGAAATAAAAGCTAAATGCCATTTCCCAGATAGTGTGACATTCTTGCTGCCATCAGCCTGGTTTTCTCCAAATTACCAATCTCCTTCAACCAAGAGTTCAGGTTAGGAATCCTCTCCCCATATATGGATGGTCAAGGATTTTGTATTGTTCCTCAAAGCAGAGAAGTTGGAATGGCTTTCTTTGCTCTGCTTGACGTGCATTTAAGTATATGTTAAACAAAATCATTTACTGGGTTTTCTGGTAAATCACAGAAGCTCAATATGCACTGTGAGCAAAATTCACACTTTTCCATCTATACTCAGCAGTGTCATGGTGGAATAAATCACTGTCTGCAAAAGGCACATTCAGATAATTTTGTTGTTCTCTTGTGAATTCTTCATAGTAACTGCAGAGGAAAATAGCACATTTACAGAAAATAATGGTATTACTTTGATGCTGTCTGAAGAGCTGCAAAAGATCTGACAAAGGTTGAATAAGCCATCGAAATGCAATTTTTCTTTCATGTTACCTGTTCAAAATGCAAATTGCATTTGGTTAGTTTTTACATTTGTGACACACCTTCTGCCTGGAAATATAATTTGCTTAAGAGGTAGTTAACTTCTGTGTAAAAACAGAAATTTAGGTCTCTGAGTGAAATGGATCTATTTACATGATATATTTACTTTCAAATATGGACTTATTTTTTTATTTTGCATTTGTGCAAGCATTGTAGGTAGTTCTCACCTCTGTTCAAAAATGATTTAAAGAGTCTCTTATTTTTTTTAAAACGTATTTTTTCCCAGACATTTATTTTAAAGTTAGAAGGACCTATAGAGCCTTTATTGCTTAATCAAAACATGAGAGTTTTGCCACTTATCACTGTCAGACCTTAAAGCCCAAATGCATGAGTCCATGTAGTTAAAAATTACAAATGTTCAAATTACTTGTACATGTATCACATCATAAAAGACATCATCAGCTCCAGCAGGGTCTGCTATCACAGGTTTCTCATCAGCACATCTGGCTGAGGGGTTAGTATAGGAACAATGGTGAAGCACAGGACAACAGTTTTCTACAAAGAAACAGCAACTATTTATTTCTAGTTATACCCATACCTTTTTGTTTCACTGCAGTCTTCTGAGCAAGTGTTTGGAAATTTGCTTTTCTCAAAAAAGCACAGAAGAAGCAGATCACTGTGTCAAAGGTTAAAAGAAACAATTCTTCACAATTCTGCATCTACCAATTTTATTAAGAATAGTTTACATATCAACAAATTTCTTCTTCTTCTTTTTTTTTTTTTTTTAAACAGGTCACAAAGAAATCAGGTTAAAAGGTTTAGCCAAATTTGTCAGCTGCACATTACCTCATACTACTCTGTCCAGACATTTTTGTTTCCTTTCTCCTCTGTTCTTACTTCCTTTGAAACAACCCCTTCAACTCCTCTCTTACTGCATAGAAATTTTCTTTCTCAGTATTCTCACTGTATTTTTGCTTGAAATTTTACATGCCTGGAAGCAGCCTATGAGCAAAAAAACCTGAAAGAGCATAGCTTATCTAGCTAGCAAAATGAAACTTAGAAGAAGGTAGGATTTTTCCTCAGGAAAATTGTAGAATGGTAGCTGCTCCAAATGGAGAACGCTGTTTAAACTACTGGACTGTACTGGCAACAAATCAAACAGGCACCAACCAGTTATAAATGAATTTTACTTGGATATTTTGAGGGTTCAGTGCTGGGTCTGAGCTTCCAGAATAGACTTCCAACAGGAGCATGAGGATAATTCACCTGAGTGGTATTAAAACAGTGTTTACTACCACTATAGTAAAAAAGTTCATCCTGGAGAGTTGTAACACCAAATAATTTGAGGTCCTGTCCAGATCTATTAGCTCAAATTACCAGTGGCCCAGTTCTTTTTTCTGTGCTGAAATTTCCTAGGATTCTCTACATGAGAATTCATGCATTCAGACAGAAAAGACAAATAAAAGCCTCCACACTTGCATTTCTCTGTGCTGCCTTAGACCAGCCACATGCACCAGCCACCTCAGTCACAAAGTGGAACTGGTGGTAACCCTCCAGTGTAGCACACTTTGTTTTCCCTAGGTCTGCTTTCCAAAAAATGAAATGCATGAATTACACTAAAATGCAACAGACAGTAACACAGGTTTTGTAATGCTGTTGTTGTTACCTCACAAATTCCTGTCTCTTCTTGTGAGGCTCAGAACATCTGTGAGTCAGTTGCTTACAGAAGGTAATTAGCTCTTGATTAACACTTGCACCTAATTTTATATAATTTTACATTTTCTAGTTTTCCCAGCTTAGCCTGCTCTGATTCTTTCTGTAATGAATGAACAACTTTGTCTTACCCTGTGCTCCTCTCAAGGGAAGCATTCTGGTGCTTTTCTGCAGCCTGGTTCTCAGACACTTCCTGTTGCACTGTTCTGCATACCAGGGTGACTTGCTAGGGCTGTATTTCTCCACATACAAAGACAAACAAAAACACCTTTTCTAACATATTTTCAAGGAACTTCAAATTAAGGTAAGAGCAGCCCCAAACTATCAAGTGCTCTGAGGACACAGTAGGGGCTTGACTGAACATGCATGAGGCAACTGGTGGTGTACTTAATGGTCACTAACCCAGCATAAAACAGGTATGAGTTCAGAGCTATGCACATGTCTCATCTGATGGATGCTTCTTTTTTGTTCTGCATCCATCAGCCCAGCACTCTTCTGGCTTCTTAGATGTCACGCTTCACACCTATGTGCAAAGTAGAAAGCCCTTGGGAAGTTCCCACCTATGAAAATATACCCTCCCTCAGAAAAAAGAGTGAGTTTCCCTCTTCAGCATCAACCAATTTATCAGGCAGCAGTCAAATACGTATTTAATTTTTAATTAAAGTTCTAGTACCTTTGGAAATCTGTAAAGCTCCTAAACAGGTTGTTTTGAAGACAACTGAAGGTCATATATTTTGGTTGATGGCTGGAATGTACTGGAAGAATCAAGTGTCAAATCAGGCTCTGAAACATAAACTTAGTTTGAATTCTTGCTTTTTACTGAGAACATATGTTTGGGGAGAAGCCCTAAGGCTAAATCATGCCTTATCTTTAGATTTGCATTCTTTTATGTATTCAGACAATTAAACCATAAACTCTCAAGGTACCAGGAAAATCATCACTATTGGACTAGAATATTAAATACCAATCTTGGTTAGTTGGTACCTGAGGATACAGCTCAAGCTTAGTCTTGTGTGGGTACACTTACTTCTGCCTATTGTCTCACTGTATTTGTGTGTGCTTCATTTTCCATTGGTCTCGATGCCCATCAGCTTTCACAGGAATTACCACTGTTAAGAGGAGGGTGATGATAAATTGTGTAACTCTGTCACTTCTGATCATAGTTTACCCTTCATAATGTAGCTAATGAATGCTGATTTTGTAAGTCCTGTCTCTACTCACTGGCTCAAATAAACAGCCTTTTCATTTCACACTTTTTGTCAAAGCCTGACATCCTTCACACACAAAGTATTTTGCTGCCTTTCTTGAAACAAGAAAACCTTTGCTACAAAGTTAGAATGACCTTGATTTTTTTCCCTGCTAAGATTACACTCCTTGCAGGTACTGCTTCCCTTTGAATGGCTTGCTCTGACTTCTGAAGTGATTTTACAAGGTCTTCTTTATCTCTTCATCCCAGACTAATTCATTATAAATGTCTACAGCCTGTCTCAGACCTTGTCAGTGCTTGTACTGCAGTGCCTTTCCCAGCTGCTCTGTTGCTGCCATTGCAGTTTGCTGTATGTCAGGCAGCTGTTTCACACCCTCCACACCCCTGGCAATCTTTCTGCAGTGATCTGCTAAATATTGCTGACCACCAGGTTAGGCTGGCTCCAGTTAATGTCAGACATTTTTTGCTTGGCTCATTGCTGATACTTCTTACAAGATAACATGGATTAACATCAGCAGAAACCTTGTCTGGTCACAATGTCATACAGTAAAACCTTCCTAGCACTGTGTTTTTCCTTCCATACTGGTAATCGCTCAGGTTGGACAGATGAAGTGGTGGGCACCCTTTAAAAGTGTCACTTTAACGAGCTTTATGTCTGTAAACATGCACTTCTATAGTCTAAGCAAGAAAAATTACCTGCTTAGCTAAAGGAAGATATAAGCTTTTATCCCATCAGTACGTCTGAAATAATTCTTTTTTTGTGGTGGACAGACATCAATGCATTCATATTTACAGTACCTCTGTGTTAATGACACAGTTAATGTCACAGCTTTCCTGCAAATATTTCACTAAGTCCCTGACATCAGAGCAGACCGATATCTATGTCTCAGTTCCTTCTCTTCAATGAGGAAATGTCCACGTAACCCTGTCCTAAACATTACAGCAAGGGAAACGAGTCAAGTTTTCATGGCCTTAAGAGCCAGCTGCCAAAGGCAAATCATGGTGAGTACAAACCTGCTCCCACTTCAATGGCACTGGCAGGCAAAGCCAAACCTCTCAAGGATCCTGTTTCTCTGTGTGCTATGCTGAAAAATACTTTAACACAACCAACAATGATGGCATGTCACCCAGTCTGATTGTTTTCTCCCCACATTTACTCTAGGTTGCCTCCCAAAGTAAGGATCTAGACAGGGGAAACACTGCAAGTTTTAGATTCCTTAACAGCCTGAGCCTTTTCCAAAGGAGAAGGAATCAAACTGGGCTGTGCAGTGACTCAGACATTTTCAGATGAGTAGCCTTTGGCTGTACTTCAGACAACACACACAGCCTACTGAAGCAAGCACAGCCCCAAAAGAGGCAATCCTGCCCTTCTCCCCAGCTGTTTGTTTCCACACTCCTTCACTTGCTAGCCCAAGCTTTTCTGTGAATATTCTGCAGTACTGAGAAAACTGAAAAATAAATCTTTTCATTTGCTTTGGCAAGGCTATTTTTCAGCTCCCAGAGTCTCACTTGTCACCTAACTACACAAATATTTGTGCCAGCCCAAAGACGAGGCAGGTTTGAGGCCAGAGAAACTACAGCCTTACTAGTTGTAGTTATCTGCACAGACTTTTTAAAGCCGTATAATCCACCAGCTATGCTTTGTTAGCAATGCTGTTTCTCCAGGTGAGATACCCCCTCCAGGTGAGGGTTGCAGGCCCTGTTCCAAGACCTGTGCCACACCATGACACAGCCATACAATACTGCACCTTTGGTCTTTCCAAAAGAAAACTACCAGGAGTAAGTGACCTGCCAACAGCAAAAGAGTGAGACTCGTGGGTCTATGAACAGCTCAAATACCAGTTTCTCTACACATTAAAATGAGATTTTCTAAGATGCATGTATTTTCACAGAGTAGCCCTAATTGCTTTTTGTGCAGGCTGGTGCTTTTGTTCTTGAAACTTTAGCTGGTAGGAACCCCTTTTAGGAGAGAACAGAAAAAAAGAAAAATAAAAGGACCTTTGTAGTTTCATTCCAGAACAGCTATTTCATTTTGGTTTTGCTATGTCTTTTCCATTCCTTGGTTTTCCAGCAGTAAGAGAGCAAAACCAATTACACTTAAAGCTGTGAAATGAAAACAACTGAGAAAGCAAAATAGAGAACAGCAAGTGGTCCAGGAGAGCACATCTGGCTCTGCCCAGGGAACACAAGTACCCTGCCACTTTGTTAGGCTCATGATGACTGGGCAACTGAGCAGCCAAAACCACCTGAAAATGACAGACTGTGGGTACTGTTAAGAGCAGAAATGGCCTTTCTGTGTGTAATCACTGTATCTTCTCCTGGAGGAGGTGGGATGTCTGTGTGCATGGATGCTTCAGTCACAGCTCGAGTGCCAGTGAAACCAAGGAATGGAAAGGACACTGGTTACAGGGAGACCCTAACAGGTGCTTCAGACTGGATGATGCCTACATTTTAGGGACCTGGCTTGTACTCTGTCTTGATACAAATACAAGATGGTACCAAACAGTAAAACGTGTCTAATGAATTTAACTGCAGCTACTTGTGGCCTTACAAGCTTAAGCTGAAAAAAGGGGAGCCAATATGGTTTTGTTGAGTCTAGTGCTCAGCTGTTTAGATAAACTAATTTTCTCCATAAACTACATGCAGGGGTTTTTGGTGGGTTTGTTTTGTTTTTTAAACTTTTTTTTAAAAAACTTTTTAAAAATTTTTTTCTTCCTCAACTACTAATCCTCTATAATTTTTGGAGACAGATCTTGAGAAAAGTGCCCTAGTGCAAGACAAGCTATGATGTGCTGGTGACCTTCACCCAGCTCCCTGGAGCCTCCCTGAGTCTGTGATCATCCATTCACTTAGCAGATTCACTCTTCATCATGGACAGGGTTCATCCCACTCACCTTTAATCATGAAGGTATCTTACAGAAGCCATTTCTCTTGTCTCCTTCTGTATGGAGAAAAAGAAGTAGTCTCCAATTAGTTATAAAAATCAGAATTGTAAACAGAATAAGAGGAGAGTGTAGTTGCAAATATTTACAGCTCTTTTAATTCAGGAGAGGCTTTAAAATGTTTTATAGTTATTAATCTTTGAAATTTAATGCTCTGATTACTTTAACACTTACAAGTTATGGAATGAAAAATAATTTTGCTTTTTGTTACTTTTACATATTGAGTTCATTAACTGCCATTAAAATAATGCAGGGCTTACAGAATTAAGCAGTACATGTACAAATTACTGTACTATGTAGATTTCTTGAAAAGCCATGACTCTTTCCTCACTGCTCCCTCTATGATTATTTTTATTTATATAACCAGATTTTTGACCACCAATATTACTTGTTTGTGCCTCTAGGCAATGAAGGGATGTACCTCTCTTTCAAGCAATAATATTCCTTACAGGTGATGGTTCCTTAGTTCATTTGAGTCTAATATTAATCTCCTCCAAGAGTGTATTTCTTTTGTTTAGCTCTTCACAATACAACTGTCTTCTGTTGTAGCCTCGTGCTTGTACAACTAGTCCAAAGGGGTTTCCTTTGTTCTGATTTCCCAAAGGGTGTATGAAACACTGACCATTATCCTAAGCTTCTTCTGCAGTGGGCACTGAGCATTTTACTGGCAGGTGTTTACAGGACCTTCAGCCAGATTAAAAGAGACAAGATTTGCTAATGTTGCACTTCTAGGAAATCCTTCCAGCTAAACATCTGTAGTTACAGCTAACTTTACCATACGTGAAGTTTTCATCAGAACAATTTTTTAAAATTATTATTTACTTAATGTAATAAATATTAACATAAAACTAATATAAAAATAAAAATATTACTGTAGTTTTAAAACATGTTGCTGCCTGTTAATAAGACTTATCATGATGATCTTCTAATTAGTGCAATTAATTTGCTCAAATTGAAGTGCAATTAACACCAGGAGCTTTCATACTTCTCTTTATGTAGATGAAATCAATTATCAATGTATAAATATATTTTATACCTATAGTTGGTTTTCTAACAGGAACTCTACCTCACAAAGAGTTTTTCCTTCATTCTCAAAGATTAGATACTTCTAGCAAAAGTAACAATTCAGCTCCTGTATTTAAGGTCTTAGGTGTCTTTTCTATTTATCCACAATCTCAGGAGTGCTTTCAGGAGGTTCAAGTGATTCCTTTTGACATTCCAAAGCTTAAGTGATTTCTTTGTTTTAATATGCTCAAGTACTGGGCTGGTTTTTTATTGTTTGTTTGTTTGCTTGTCTCGTTTTTTCTGAACAAATTAAAAATATCCTGAGTCTTTTTGGTAGTCAGAATGAGCCACCTACCCCTGTCAGACTGAGCATCTTGCAGTCAGATTGTCTCAATGCACTTGGGCTCTGTCCTCCTCTGTTGGCACAGTGTGCTATCACTGTGATGCATGAGCAGAATGACATAATTTTTCTTAATTTCACTTAATATCTTACATCATTTATGCTTTTTTACACAAAGGAAAAGATCACGTGGGTGAAAATAAGGGATTTGTTCCAACATTAAGCTACGCTTCACCAAGTGCTTAAATGTATATATATGTTTATATTTCTCAGATCACCAGCTCCACTTTCTCCCTACATTTTAAGGGAAAAACTAGATTTGGTGATGATGAATGTGGAGAACACCACCTTCAAAGCTGAGAGAGGAAAAAGACCCTTAAACTGGGAGCACAGGGCAGCAAACCCAGCACCAGTTTTGAGCCCAAGAACCATCACCCCCCCTTGGCCACAGCTAATAGCTGTAACACTCCTTAGAAAGTTACCCGCGGCATTTTAGCAGCATTTCCCAACGGCTCTCGCCCTGGTGCTGGGCTTGGAGAGGGACTCGCGGCTGGCAGAGAGGGGACAGCGGAGGGGAAGATGCCCTGGCAGCGACCAAGGTGGCAAAGGCGGGTCTAAGGGCTCCTCTCCCCGCCAGGCACCAGGTGGCGATGCACGGCCAGCGAAACCCAGCGCTCCGGCGGCTCCCCACGGGACGTGCTCCCGGCCTGGAGAGCATCCCTGGGGCCGGCACCGCCCTGCCCCGAGCGCCTCTGATGGTTTTAAGTACGGCACAATGTCGGGAAGTTCCTCACCGAGCTCTCCCTCTCCCCACTGCTCATAGGTAAATCTCTACTTACCGCTGGGAGAGCTGGCAGATCCTCCTCAGAAAGGCACACGATTTATTCCTGACATTTGTCTCTCACTTTATTTTCCCACCTATTTCTAAAATATAAGCAGACAAAATCATTACTAAATACAGCAGCTTTTCCTGCACCCAGTCTGTCTGAATATCTGCATTAAGTATGTACAACTTCTTCGTGAGGGGAAGAGGAGGGGCAGGCACTGATCTATCTCTCTGGCCACCAGTGGTAGGGCACAAGGGAATGGCCTGAAGTTGTCAGAGTTTAGGTTTAGGTTGGATATTAGGAAATGGTTCTTCACCCTGAGGGTGTTTGGAGTAGGATTTCCAGGGAAGTGGTCGCAGCACCAAGCCTGACAGAGTTCAAGAAACTTTTGGACTCCCAGGCACAGGGTGTGATTCTTAGGACACTCCTGGTTCAGGGCCAGGAGTTGGACATGATGATCCTTGTGTGTCTCTTCCAACTCAGCTCATTCTATGACTCTATGTAGTCCTTTGGGCCAGCTGAGATGTGGCAGCAATATTCATGCCTAAGAATTCCTTTGGATGACGTTCCATTCAGTCATCTGGAAGTGACTTCCAACAACCAGAGGTCTCCTGTACTCTCAGATGAGCTGCTTACATTGTATTGGGCCACCCTTTGTTCCCATAGGGAGACTTTCTGTCTGTGCTCTGTAAAGCTCAATAACCTCAGATTGTATTCCCTAAGTTTGGAAGACCTTTGAGCAATAAGCCCCTCTGAGAAAAAGATGCATAAATTAAAAAATGTAAATGCATATTCCACCTCTATCTACAACTGAGGATGCAATTAATTTTCTATAGTCTACCACTAAGGCTTCTGTAACTGTGTTATTACTTGTGTCGATCCTTTCCATCTCTTACAGCCCAACAACTCTTTGCAATTCAGTTGGAACACTCAGAGCCGTTTCTTGGGAGGGAAGCGAGAAGAAATTTTCATAATATTTAAAAGAAAATATTATCTAATTAAATATGGGCCTTTTTTTCTTGCATTCTCTAAGGCAGCATGGCTCTGCAGTACTTTCATAACCATAAACTGCCTTCAAAACCACATTATGGGTGAAATTTCAGAGTTACAAGATGAAATATTTTTGTTAGTCATTTCAGTTTTGCTGGATATAGCTCTGCAAAGAAAAATTCATAAAAGATGCACAATTTCTAAAGCTGCCTAGAAAAGACTTCATATTGAGCACAGCTCTGCAAGAATGTTATCTACCAATAATAAACAGTTGATTGAAAGGGCACCTAAAACTTTCACTGACCTCTCCTGGCCTCACACACTGTAATGAACACCTTCTACCTTAAGAAGACAGAAGAAGAAAAAAAGAAATGAGAAGGGATGAACTGCTCAAACAAAGAAAGTCAGAGAGAATTTGAGGGCACTCAGATAGGATAGCAACAAAAGTGTAGGTAGGTTTATTTTGGCATGAAGAAGCTGTGACTAATCATGCACAAAGGAAGCCTCTCTGGAGTGGGAGTTTGAAGTGCAGGTGGGGAAAGAAAAGGACGGCACCAGGAGAAGGAACATTAACATGACAGAGAATTTATATTTTCAGCGTCTGTCTGGGTTTTCCTTCATGATGCTTCAGTCTGTCAGTAGTATTCATTAAATCCAGAAGTTGCCACGATGGCAAACTTGTAACTACCTTGAAATTTTACAGAGTTCAAAGAAGAATGAGCAGATGCTCATTAGATGCTGAGAGTTTAGATTTGACTGAAGAGGAGAGGGAGGAGGGAAACAAGCCCATTATCTGCCAAACCTACTAACAGAGCTGTATTCACAATTACAGTTCTACTTAAAAGCAAGCCCAAACTCTTCTCAAGGTCAACATCAAAGTTGACCAGGAGTATGCATGAACTCCTTCTGAAGTCTGCCCATGCCAGCATTTGGGACACCAGAAGGTACATGCACCTCCTGGGCACTGTAAATGTCATCATGAAGCATGAAAACACAGAACATTGCAACATTTTACCTCCTCAAGTTGTGACTCCCTGTAATGTCTTTAAATTAATTAGTTTTTGACTTAGAAGTAGAAATTTGCTTGCCAAATGTACTGTAGTCTTATACTCTCTGGAGACAATGAAAATTTCCAAGTTCATTTTATCTTAAAAGAAATGAGTTTCATGAGCCTAAACAAAAGCAAGAATCACCTCCAAAAGTTCAAACCTGTTTGTTGGTGGCTGGTTTGGTTTTGTGGGGTTTTTTTAACCTCAACTGAAGAAACTGTCACTTTTTTAAGAGTAACTGGGCTTAGAACCAAGACCCAGCTCTATATTGGCCTGGTGATACTGTAGTATCGAAGTGGCTGGCTCGGTACATAAACAGCTAAAGGCAATTTGTCTCTAGATCACCTGTGTAGACCACTAGGGAGATGCTTCCAGGGCCAGGAAATCCCAGAAGAGGTGAAGAGAGCTTATTCTGTGAGGCTCATCTACATCCAATGAACACCCACATCACAACCCACTCTTGGTGCAACCTGAGAACCAACCCCAGATTTTCAACATTGCCATGACTGAAATGTAACAGAAATGGCCAGAACAGGCCCGAGTGAAGGGGGGAAAAAAAGGAAAAAGTTCTCAACTGTTAAACAATTGTTGGGAATCAGCTGAATACTGCATTTTTAAAAATAAACTAGACCTGGTCTTCTAAGAACTCTCTGGAGGGATTTTAGCTCAAAGAAGCAGCTTAAAAAGATAATAAGTAAAAGTGTCTCAGGAGAGAGAAGAAAATATTTAGCCTTTTCAGAGCAATGGGAAATCATCAACCAGGTAACTGCTGCAAAGATAAAACTGGATACCGTGTGCTGAACATCACAGAAGGACACATCACTGAAATGCAGGACTGTATATAAAGAGCAGAAAAGGAGGGAACACCCATCCCCTGTAGATAATTGATCAGTTTCTTGGCAATGTCTTGGCTCTGTGTTGATAGTTTAGAAGCATAAGGCCAGCTCAGCTCTACAGGTGAGACCATGCGGGGAAGTCAGAACTACGTGTTCAAGTCCCTCCCTAGATTGTATCAGGCTCATCAGATTTTCTACTGGAAGACTCTTTCTTCATTTGTGCCTAGAACCAAAATGAAAACTACCAGAAGATGAAGAGAACAAATACATCCTGAGCTATGAAATAAAGAATATGTGAAAGATGTTCTTTCAGGTCAAAGCAATCAGAAGCAGGCTTGCTAGCTGTCTTATGAACATTCTAGTCTGAAAAATAAAATCATATATTCAGTCATCATCTTCTGAAGAATGAGAATATGCAGCAGTTTTGCATCTTGGAGTCAGCAGAATTCTTATTCTTAAGACTATGATTTTCCCTTGAAATTTCCAAAACTATATGAGTGGGTCCTAAATTATTCAGAGTTCAGTCCTATGGCATTTGCAGGACTTTTCTTGACATCAACAGAGATCAGTACTGTTATATCTCTGAGTCCTACTGTGTAGTGTAAATTCAACTTGGCTCTATAGCTGAATTTTTAACACACACAAAAAAAAGGTAAGTTCAGAGACATATGAATGTATCCTGAGGCTTACAGACATATTCCTCAGCTGTGGAAAAAAAAAAAAGAAGAAAGAAACTAAAACTGCAGTTCTCATATCTTTGTAATTTTCAACAGAAAGTTTGAATCAAGGAGATCAAGGAGATCATCCATTCCTGCTGGGCAATTTCTAAGAAATAATCTGTTTAATTGTGTGGCTGTTACACTCCATATTGCATGCATTTAAATTAAAGTAGGAAAGCCTGTAAGTTATAGTCCAACCCAACTATTAGTCTAATCAGTGTATCATGCTTATTGTAACTCAGTAATGAGTTGTTGGAAAGACTTCTCTAAGCTGTGCAGATTGGCCTGGAAAAGCTCCCAGTCACTTTACACACCTGAGAATGTCACCAGGAAGAGAGGAATTAGATGTACAATGCTATTGTAAGAAAATGTTGATATAATTTCCAATGGTTTTTTTACCACTCTCACAATACACAAAGGTGAATAATTTGCAGTGGCAGTAAAAGGACTGTGAGTAGTAACATTTACCTCAGGAATATTTTTGTCAGATACCTGCAGCCTAGCTACAGGAAGGACAACCCAAATTAAACCATTCTTCAGAATTACCTTTTAAATCAAAGTCAAGCCTGCTAGGCATGAGTTGGAAAGATTCAGAATCAATACTGCTGTGTCATGTTTGAAGGTAACTGGTTTGTTTTATAAATCTCTCTGCAAATAAAAAGCTATGCCTGATATGTCTAAGACTGTAAACACTCCCCATTTGTAGCATCCAAATTCTGTTTCTAGCTAAATAACTTAAAATGCTGTCTGCAGAAACCTTAAAACAAGTAATGAAGAATGCAAGTCTGAAATTTCACTTTAGTACAGTCACTTTGTGATTTTGATTTCTTGAACACTCTTCTGGGTACCAAGTTAATGAATTCAAGGTTCAGAAACTGACCACACTCTGCTCCTGCCCCTAGAGTAATAACATCCTGAAAGAGGTTGACTCAGGGGTCCTAAAAATGCCAGTGTTCCCATGAGAGAGCTGGGATGAGGAGCTGGAAGTTTTGGGCTGCTCTGAAGCAATTTGTACAGCATGGATGCCCATGGGACAAACACACCAGGGACTCCCTTGCTGCTTCACAGACCTCATGGCCAGCAACAACAATATTATGGAGCAGCTCTGAGTAAAATATTTACTCAGCTCTGGAGCAGCTGCTGAGTAAAATATTTTGCTTCAAATCTATTGCATTCAGGTGCTTCTGAAATAAAGTTTTCTTTGATTTCTGGTTCACAGATTTCTGCTTGAAATAGAAGAAATCTAATTAAAAGAATCAAATAATGTCTCATAAACAGTGGCTCCTGGCTGTTCAGTGATCTCCATGTGGTACTGTTCTCTAGAATAAAAGTTTATTTGAGGACATTTCCCATTGCTTTCTGCTAGTGGATAAAACAACAACAAGGATGCTGGGTACAGCTGTACTGCAGCTTGCCTTAGTTCCAAAACAGCATGAAGTAACTGCAGCCTTAACACCTACACAAGATAGAACCATGAACAATTTTGCCAAAATCAATCAATGAAAGAATCTTTAAAACAATACCTGAAGTGGGAGTAGAAAAACTCCAGCTCTGATCCATCACTGCTTTCACTCAAATAATGTATTAATTTAAAAAACATTGCCTGCAGTAATCTTTAGCAAAGAAGGAGGAAGAGAATGAATTTAATCAATGGGTTTTCCCTTAAGAAGAGGCTGGTTTGATAAACATCTACAAGGATCACCAACAGCCATGCTGCTGCTTTCCTTGCTTTTTCTGAACTATGCCCTATCCCTGAAGAGTTTCAACTTCCTGCTCTGTTGCACCTCAGTGCAAACTGGCACCATGGGCACAGAGGTGACTGGGGAATTGTGTTCCTTCTTGTGTTTCCCAAGCAGCAGCTGTAAACCTGCCAGCGGGCATCCCCTCTGAGTTATGGCTAAGATAATAATTATCTTGGTGTTTAAAGCACAAATTCTGAAAATGAGGTCAAGCAGGCATCTGGAGCTGAGTTTTTCCCCTCTCCCACCATCCCTGACACCTAACATTTATGGTTTTTGCTCTCGGGGCAGCTTAGTGGGCAAACAGTCATCCTCTAAACAGCAGCAATAGAGTGGAAATAATTTACCAAAGACTGGCAAAGTAGACCCTGTTCCAGAGAGGAAACAGTGAGGGGGGTGTGATCTTCATTTGCTGTCCCCTTGGGCACTTTCCAGCAGCTCTGCAAATCTACTCTCACCAGCAGGTAGAATTTGGCCAGTGACAAGGTCACAGCACCAGCGCCTCAAAACAACTGGAAAAAACCCTGCTCCCAGGGGTATGCTCAGTGTTTTCCAGAGGTATTTAAGATATCAGTAGTGCTCTTAAGCAAAGGCTAGCTTTGGCCAGTTCAGGGTGTGGAACAATATTTCAGCAGGAAATACTCCAGAGGTCCTGGGAAGTTGGATTGCAGCCACTTTAAACAATTTCTAGGATGGTGTCAGTCAATGCAGACAGCAGAGACAACCAGTTATGCACTTAGCCTAAGCAGAGGTCATGACTGGCTGCCTCTGAAATCACAAAACCAAATTAAAAACAAAGCCAGTGACACATCCAGATTGACAACTCTTCTTCTGCATCTAGTGAATACCATTGCCCCATCTCCTCTTTAATTGAAAACTGAAAGCCTGAGAAAGAATCCCTGAAAACCCAGACCTCGAAGTCTCAACGTTTAGGCTGACTGAACAGGTGGGGAGAACCTGGTACTGGGAAATCACCTTTCTCGTGAAGTGGCTGAGACTGCCCCATACACAGCGTGGTGCTCAGTCTCTCCCTACCAGAGGGGAACTCTTGTGGCCTAAGAAAGGATAGCACACTCCTCCTGTTGCCAGCAAGAGAAGAGGCTCCTACTGCTTGTACTCAGAAAACAGTCTTCCTGATGAGCACCTGACTGCCTGACTGCAGTCTGCTCCCCAGAGAAAGTTTTAGCAGTACAGTGTCCCCAGACAAACACAAGTGACTAGAGAAGGTCTGTGGTGAGCCCCAGCAGTAATTGCTCAGAGATACTGGAGCCAGTGAAAACTGCTGCCATGTAACACCCTTGAAGACAGGAGATGCCTGAACCCCTAAGCAAGAAGTTGATTCCAGGAAGAACATCACCCAGTGCCTTTGGTGATGATTTCCTCTATATTTGGAGGCAATTTGGAGATGCTATTTTGAGTAGTGATACAACAAAGGACTAAATGAAATATTCATCTCCAAGTGTTTTGGAAAATTAGCTCCATAGGATTCTTTGGCATGATTTACTAGATCCATTAAAACTCTAGTAAACATTTCTTAAATAATATAAATTAGAGGTAAGGTGAGAAGTTGTAAACACATTTTTGCTCAGCCTTGCCTCCCTGTTGACAGAGGTCTGTGGACTGGGATTCATCAATACTGTTTTGGGGTTGGATTTACTTTTAAGCCAAGAAGCACACTTACATTAAATGAACAACTCTGCAATGCATTTGCTCCAGATTCTCCAAGAAAAATTAAACTTGGCAGTTCAAGTTACCCTGGCTGTTGGATAGCCTACAAAATGTTTTTTCTCAGAAGCCTTTGCACAGCTAAGAGTGGCCTTTAGGTTTGTTTACTTCATTACAAAAGGCAGAGAGTGACTGGTAACATCACTCTCATATCAAAGTGTTTCCAAGAAAGAGTTAATATAATTTAAAGAAAATGAATCCAAGAAGACATTGCTTTCATTGTTAATCCCTAAGCAGGAGCTAAAAGGCTGGAATAAACAGAAGGACATAAATATTCTGCCTATGTTTCAGCTTGCTTACTAAATGTTTACTTACCAACATTGTGGGATACAAAAGGGATTTTAGGGTGGGGTAGTTTTTCTCTCATTTCATTACTCCTATTAGTAGTTTAATTGAACAACTGGCTGTAATATAATTGTATTAACCTTGGTTAAGACATTTGCAATTTGTAACACTTTGCTGTAACTTAATTGGTTAAATTCACTAGATAATGTGTGTACCTTAGGCTGAAGATGGAAAAGAGGGGAAGAGAGAGAACATTGGACTCACTGCAATGGGTGAAAAGAAAAATCACCAGACGGATAATTTCTAGGGAAAAGTAAGGAACCTTAATATGACACTGTTATTGTGAATGAAGGCAAATAGTGCAGACAAAGAAAATTATGAGTTTGAGAAAGAAAGCTCTTGGTTGGGGAAAAAAAGATAAGAAATTCAGTTTTCAACAGAATGAATAACACTGTAAACTGCTGCAGGCTTTTCACTAGGAAAAAAGCAGCATGTTTAATTAAAAATGCTGCTTTTTCATGTAAGAACGTGCAGTCTGGGCTGTGTCAACACGCTGCCTGCCTAATCTGAGTATAAAAAGAGCTGGTAGCAGTGAGATAAAGTGCAAGCCAAGGCAATGGTTTGGTTGTTAGGATTTTTTTCTTCTTTTCTCTTGGGTTTTTTTTTCTTTTTTTTTCTTTTTTTATTATCACTCTACCTCATGGATTTTTTTTTTAATTCACAGGCATTAATCAGCCTCACCCTCTTTCTCAGATCCATATTAAATTGGGTCATTCAGAACAGTAAAACACCAGAGGATGGATCTAGATGACAAAGGGAGCAAAGATATCCCTCTTGAATATTGAGATATGTTGGACCCAAGAAGTTTTGGAGTGCTCTTGGCCCAAAGACCTATGAACTTTTTCAATTTACTGCAAACAGAGTATTTGAAGAATACAAAGGAGGGTTGTGGAGGGATTATAAAAACTCAGTAAGGCTCTCACATGCAGCAGATACATTGAATGTTTTCCATCCTGTAGAGGATGTAAATTTCTATGTCATATCCAAGACTCTTACTAACCTTTAAAACCATTTGGAGGAAAACAGAACATGACCTGAAGGTCTTTGCAAGTGTTGGAATGGACTCTGATGAGTTTCAGCTCAGAGTAGGAGGATTCTCACTGTGCAGAGTATACCCAAACATGGAATCAGTCAGACTAGGAGGAAAAAAAAAAAGAAACTAAGGAGGATTAAATTCCAGAATCTAAACACACACCTCCAGCATATTGTGACAAACCTTCTCATCATTTCGGAATTATCCAAGAAACTTGATGAGTATAAAAATCAGTCAAGCTCTATTCATTAAGCACCTTTTTAATTTCTCTAGTTGGTACATTTCCATGCCAATGATGCTGCAAACAGTTTTCAAGTTATAGTTACTGCTAGGAAATAAAGAATTCGACTGTTTTCAAATTATAGCATCCACGTTCTGCAAATTTCAGATTATAATTTTAGTGCTATGATCTAGTTTGTTTTCTGCGTGTACCTGCTTGTAAGGAATAAAAAAACTAAAGTGAAAAATTGTATTAATACGAGCACGAGAGACTTCAATTCTCAAATGCAATTACAGTGACTCAAAGCTGAAGACCTGGAGCAGAACAAATTAAAAGGTGTAAGTACTAATACTTTTTCACTTTCTGTAGAAAAAACAACAAAAAAGAGAGAAGAGTTGAGGGAAGAAATTTTGAAACCCCTGCTCAGTCTCCAATAAGCCACAGGCAGGAGCAGCCCAATGTCATCAAAGCCCAGAGACTTCCAGTGGCAGCAGAATCAATAGGGAGTGTAAAGCCATTTATACATTAATGTTAAAGCTAAGAATAAGATAGTAATCTCTCTGGTGACCAAAAGACAAAGAAAACTGCTGCATATATTTTTATCTGCAAAAACATCCTTAATTTAAAATGAATGGAATCTTTTTTTCTTCCCCCCCACAAATTAAGGCAGCAATTGCTGACCCTGCAGAGTCCCTAATTTTTTTCCCCACCAATACTTTATTCCTGGCAATTTCTGTCAAAGAACTACTGAAGAAAACGATATGGGCATACAAAAAAATGACAGAATCAAGTGTCTAGGTGACAGAGTTTAATTTCCTTTTGGCTCCTAAACAGAATGCAGTGAACTTTGTCCAGCAGATGTAGTTTTAAACAAATAAACAAACAAACATGCATCTATTGTTTGACTATAAAGCAACAGTGTTCATTTATATCCATTTTCAGGAGAAGCAAGAAATCATCTGATGTCTTTAAGATTCATGTGAGTAGTGTAAAAACTTATACCTGGGGATACCACACAGGCCAGAAACTGGAAAAAATACTTTATACATTAATTCTGGCATGCAAATTTAGTGAATTTTCCCATCTCAAAATTCAAAAAAGAAAAAGGAAGGTGACCTAGGGAAATTAGGTTAACATCAGTCCCAAGCAAATTAATGAGGAAATTAATACAAGACTCAACTGATAGCCAGTGAAGGATGTAATTAATGCCATCCATAGAGTTTTATGGAAAACATCCTTAGGGATCTATGGTTTGCTTAATGGAGAAAACTACAGGTATGTAATGTAGTGTAGTATAGTATACATAGACCTTGCTGAAGTGCTCAGTTAATCTTTGCAGTGTGTTCTGATAAAAACTGGCTCAAATAAATAGATTTGATGAATTGACAGACTGGCAGACACAAATTTATTGAACAACCATAACTGAAATCACATTGTTTCTAGAGAGTTGGTTTTTTTTTTTTTTTTGCATTGAAGTAAATTAGATCTGATACAGCTCAATAGTTTTCATTAGTGATCCAGAAGTATTTTTAAAAACTTTGATAATCAGACTTTCACATGACAAAGATGGGTAGAATGAAAATATTAAGACAGACAAGCAGTCATAGAAAATGACAGAGACAATCTGAGAGGGATGAAAGTTTCATTTTAACAGGTTTCAGTGAAAAGACTTACATTTAAACACACAGATTACAGAACAAGCTTAGATGACAATATCCATCCTGGAGCAACAACTCAAGGAAGACTGCCACAATATTCAGAAATCCCTATCTGAAGCCTCTGTGTCATGGTATAATAGAAAAGCAGGTCCTGCAACAGACTTTAAGGACCTGAACACCTTATTTCATACTGCTCCAGTGCTTCATAAACACAGAACAAAAGGCAGCATCCCTCATCCCCAGAAATCAAACAGCACAGATGCAAGAGATGCAAATTTACTGACAAGCGGAAACAAGCATCCACATATTCCTGTAGCAATCACATGGATCTGCTACAGATGCCAATTAAAACAGCAAAACAGGTAACAAATCTAACATCACATGGGGAAAAGCACGACAGTCTAAACACTACCGCATTTCTCAAGGTGAGCAAGAAAAGAGAAACTGTGCAAACACAAAGGCCCCTGAAACAAAGCCCCACACTGGAGCCAGCTGAGGCTGTGTGATTCATGGCATTAATGATCCTGGCTTCTGGGAAGGTCTGGGATCATGTGCCTAAGCAGCAATAGCCAGCTGGACAAGGATCAACTCTGACAGAAACAGCAGCACATTTCACAGATGGAAATGATGAATGCTGAGAGGAGGTTGGCAGACTAAATGCATTTATATTAACCTACACTGCATTGTTTTTTTATTTCTGCTCCTCCAACCCTTTGGCTAATCCCTTCTTGGCAAGGTTTCCCTGTGTTGTTCTCCAGGGGAAGGTGCAGGAGCTAGCTGTGATCCAGACTAAACAGCATCTTAGCAAAAGTACAGTGAGAGCCTTCAAGGTCAGCTCTCAGCATTGGCTCCAGTCCTGGCCCTGGCAATAAGTCAGAGCAATCTGGGCTTGTTCTAACCTGTGACATCCAGTTAGAACCACCAAGGCACTACTGACCAGCAGAGATTTGACTGTATTACACACTTCCCCATCCCTCTCTTACTCATCCTCCTAGCATGCCTTCTCCTTGGAGTCCTACACTAGTAAGGGTATGCTGGCAGGGCTCCAAAGGCCACCTGCATGAACATAAAGGACAAGCAGAGGGATCAGACATGAATACATATTGCTATTTCACCCTGAGGGGTAGAAGGCAGCAATGGCCTCTTCCACAGACAAACTTCACTGTGAAGATTTGCCTACAGAACAGGAAAAGATCGGGAAAGCTTCTGTCTCTGGAACACCTAGCAGAGTTTTGATTAAAAAAAACCTCAATTTTTGGTCAGCAGTTCTTTGCTAATGCAACAACTCCTGTTGTGCCACGCATACCAGTGGGCGTCTGTGGTCTCTACATACAAGCTGGGGAACAGAAAAAAAAATACTCTTGCCACCTTATTTTACTGAAAAAGCCACCAAAAGATAAGAGGCCAGCAAAATCTTTACCTTGGAAAGCAAGAATATTTGCAAATTCTTGTTTAATACTTATACTCTTCTGTTTCACAAAGACCCCAGTTGTTACCTACTTCAGGCACACAGAATACATTCTATGGACAGTAGAAGAAAGCTGCTGTATTCTAATTAGGGTGCCACAAAATGCCTCCCAAACACCTAGCTCTAGCCTTCCTGGGTGTCAGTGAAGTCAGCAGGGCAGCACTGTGTCAGGTTTGTCAGAATTATGTTTGAAGGCGCCTTTTGCAAACTCCCCCGTTGGTGACAGCCACTTAGGGGAGTCACAATGCTGTCCATGCTCATTTCTTGGCCCATACATGGGAAGTGCAAAGGTACCATGTCCTCCTGGAGAAAGCTGAACCCTGAGCTCTTCCAGATCTCTGCATGAGAACACCCCATCCCTTCTCTATTTATATGACTGCAGATGATTCAGTGAGAGCCCCATATGTGACAAGTCAAGGACAGCGACCAGTGATACAGATACCAGTCACTTAGTTCTCACAATACCTGGACTTCTCAGCAGATGACAGATCAGAAGATATTAGTACTGACGACAGATTTTCCTCCTCCACTAGAATTAATGAGGTTCAATGACACCAACCCAACACCAAATCCAGGCCTATGCCAGAGCTGAAAGAGCAAGTGGGTTTGAGGCCTTTCCATAAACATTGCATGAACATATTTTTCTCAATCTGAAGTACGAGAAGCCTTAACCAGGCAACAATTACCCAGATTGCCAGTGTCTGGTGTAGGCAGAGACCAGGAATGCCTTTCAGCAGGCAGGAGACCAGCACCTCCAAGGGAGGCATCACCAAGCTCTGCAACACTTCCCTTTCCTCAGAGACACACTGAGCATCCAGCTCCCCAGGACAGACAAAACCTTGAGTTCCTGAAGAGAAGCTCTGCAGCTTTGTTTACACCTGACATTTAATATATTACAGAAAATCCACTGAGCTTCAATAAATGAAATCAGGTGACCATTCAACTTCTCAAACGTTTCCCTTTACTGTGCACACAGACTGGTACAACACATTCCTTCCTTTTCCAAGTGTTACAAGGCACAGCATGTGCTAACACAGATTTACCTTCAAATACTGTGAAAAGTAAACACCTGCCATTACCTGATTCCTGGTAATAGTGTAGTACCTGGCTCTTCAAAAGATCTCTCTAAAGTAAACAAAAGCAATAAGCAAATTCAGGTATCACTGACCAGTACAATAATCCAAAGGAGCAATTAGAAAGCATTTGGGGCGTGAAATGTGTATTTATGACTGTACAACACTTAGCACAAGAGAATTATGAAGCTTGATTAGGCTGAAACCCTTAGACACTGCCACCCAACAATTAATAACCATATTAACATTAAGAATCAAAACACAAGCTGACCACGTTGCCATGGAAATATAAGAATATGGCAAAAACGCCCTCCTGAATAGCAGCCAATAACTGGGAATGGCAGAAAGGAAATGAGCCTAAAATTAATTACTAAAACAAATAGAATTTCTTTAAAAATGGAAGGAAGAAAGCCTTGCATTAGTCAGGGATCAGGAAACACAGGTGCATTAGTATTTTCACTGATCTTTACCTCAAAAAATAATATTTCCAACAGCATAGTTACAAAAAGGATGGGAAGAAGAAAAATGAAGCAAATAAACAGAAGGTAGATAAATACAGTTATTAATCTAAAATCTCTTAAAAGCACAAGCTATCTTATAAGAAACAATGTCACATCCTTTCATGGTTTGAAAAGGAAAGCTCTACTACAATATTTCAAGATAAACAATTTAAGTGCCAAAAGACAACAAAAGTGCTATTCTTCACTGGAAATTTATACACCAGCCAATGCAGAGATACATCTAGAAGAGAAAGATCCTCTTTGGACTTCCTTTTATCACCACATTTCCATCTGGTAACTTCAATTTGACATTGATGAGCATGCATCCCTGTGTCTGAGTCTGCATTTCTCTTATCCCTAAGGGAGGGCAGCACCTTTCTCCAGGTCCTGAGTCATTCCAAGCCCTGTGTCTGATTCCAGCTCATGCAGGCACTTGAGGTGATAACTGAGAGTAGTCATAGTGCCTCTATGGATCAGAGAAGGAGCAATTTAAACAATTTGTGGATAAACTTAATAGAAGGGCAATGAAGAGGCCCGGGAAATGACAGCACTTGTCCAGGAAAGCAACGAGCAAGAGGGGCCAGAAATGGTTTTGCTTTCCTTTCCCCATAAAGCAGTCCATTTCCTGAGAGGTTTGCTTTCATCTGTTGACAGAAACTTGCATCGACAATTTCTCATAGGATCACCTTCCTTGAGGTTCTGCTGTGCATATACCTAAGAGATCTCTGTTGGTTTGTGTTTGTGCTACTCTATTCTCACAGCTTCTGGAAATTTCCTCACATGTACTGGGAGTTATTCCCCAGCAGAGGTGATTTTGAAGGCATTTATTTTTTTGTGCTCATATGTTCTTGTGCTGATTTTCCCTCAAAGTTGTGGCTGAGAATATCATTCTGTCATCTTGGTGGTGGAGAACCCTGACATACAGAGACAAGGACATAACTCTGTTATCTAAATCATAGGAAGTACACTGCCTTTTGAAATACTGATATATCATTGGTTTTAAGACACTCTTCTGAGCTGGATTCCCACTTCAGCATGAGGAAGCAGGGAAGACATTCCCGCACCTTGAAGCACACATTTTGGACAAAGGTACCCCCACTCAAAGCAGTGGATTCAAAAGCTCCACTCTGCCTGGATTGCCGTGGTCAGCACCAGAAGACACAGAACACATGCAGAGCAGAGGAGCAGGCTGGTCATATAGAGATTTAAAGGGTAGGGAGCAGGAAAAAACACACACAATATCTATACATATCTATACACCAACTCCCCACCTTGCCCTGGGTAGAAGACTGCTGCACACAGCCAAGATCTGTGCAAGCCCCCATGCGAGCAGTTTGGTTTTAAAAACAGATGCCTAATAAATTACATACATCTCTATTCATATCCCAGTAACAATTTGTACTTTTCTTTGCCCACGGACAGCATGCAGAAATACATTAATAATAATGTAAACGCCAGAGGTTATGGAAAACTTTCAGTAGAATAAAACCTTATATAGCACAAGAGACACAGATTTATGGACAGAAAACTTTTCCACAACAGGTAGGGGGAAAAATGGATTATTAAAAGCAACTTTTCATTTTTCATTTAAAGACACCACCATCAATAAAATCAGTTCTTTGCCTTGATGCAAGTTCCCTTAGAGGCAGACTCCATCACTTCACGTTGGGCTTGGAGTTGTGTCTGAAGCACTAAAAGAAGATTGAAGACTTACCTGGAGTAAAATAAACAAATTGAAGTACAAAGCCTGTGGGTATCTAAATGCTGTCGGTTCCTTTGAAAAATATTATGTTATATTACTAGAGTAGCAGGCAGGTTTGCTTCTCATTTCATTGCTGTGAATTGTCTAAGTATTTAAGGGTCATTGACTAGAAATATTTTTCACCCAGGACCAAAAAAGGAAGTACCCATGGGTGGTGGTTATTGAGCACAGAACACGATATCATTCTATGGTTCAGAGAAAAACTCAAGCACTTTGAAAAAAACTGAAGCTGAGCATTATGAACAAACTGCTGATAAATGACTGGACCTTAATTAGAAAAAGCAAAAGCTAACAGTGAAATATATGTTTTTTAAAGGAAAAGAAAGGAAAAGAATGATGACTGATGTTACTGTTCCCCATATTTCAACAAATTAAGTTCTCCCTTATGAAAAAACAACACTAGAGAAAAACAGATCCAGAAAGAAAAAATACTAGCAACCAAGACAGAACATTACATCAGCTAAAAAGGTAAGCAGGAACACCATGCCACTGCCTTGAACAGCAGACTCTACTCCACAGAGGCTTTGTCTGGAAAGCTGATTTACCCTTTATACTTATAGGCAGTGTTCCAATAACTGGCCTAATCACACAATTCTTTTTTTTCTAATATTTTCAGGAAGTCACACAGGTCGGAAATGTAATACAGTGTCTGGTAGCTTGTGAGAGGGCTGTAAATGTGAGCAGAAAGGATAGAAGGCATTTGTTTCCATCTTTTCTAAACTGAATTCCAGCCCAGACGCTCTTGGGAATTAGATACAATACTAAGAAATCTGTATTACATTGATGAGGCAATAACCAGAATTTAGTTCCTACCCTGAACTAGAACCCAGTTTGGACCAGAGACATCAAATGCTCTATCAGCAAATTTTCAATTGTGTAGCATTAAAAGGCAAATTTTTATTGCAGCTCTCCAGCCCCCTGCACCCGCTTGAGATAGAAACAAACTTGTTCACTGAAACTGGAAATAATGATAAAAACATATAAAGGGGGAGGAGAACAACAGTGCACCCATAAACAGCATCTGTCTTCAGAAGGGAGACATAAAAAGCTGGGGAAGAAATAATGGGTTTTATGGAGGCAGTGAGAAAACAAAGATAATTAAAACCAAAACTAAAACTGTTTACCATTATTCTGCCCATATAATAGCTTCCCTACAGGAAAATAAAGGAACTACATCTGAATATACGTGTACTGGGGAAGAAAGTTCTCTTGGCATCAGAAATAAGTGACAAATCTTTTTTGTTTGTTTGTTTGGTTTGGGTTTTTTGTTTTTAAATTCAAATGAGCACCAACGAGACTTGGCCTCAGCTTCTGTAATGCTAAAAACATTCTGGTACCACTGGCCTCCAGTCACTGAAGGACACCCAGCAGAGGCAGGATCACTGTCACCTTGCTGCCCCAGCAGCTTCTCTCTGCCTGTGCTCCCCAATATCCAAGTAAGATGGTATGCTTGTTTCTGTAGAGAGGGAAACATTTGCCCTGTTCAGCTAGGACAGTAGGTGCAGCAATTAATTTCACATATTAATCCTTTCCTACAAGTGCTTAGAGCAGAAACATTGCCCAGCCTATGCAGCAGTGTTGTGGTCAGCCTGCACTTCTCCAGCTCTCCCACCACACAAGCTCCAATACCCATTACCCACCACAAAACATCCCCTCCAGTTATGAATCTGTATGTGGTGCAGACATCAAGCTGTTTTGAGAGCTAAAATGCAAATAACTACCAATAGTTACACCTTTCTTCCTGCCCATTAGGAATATTGTCCAATCTCCCACTCTCACATGTTTTTAGCTGCAGTTAAAAAACATTCTTCAGGAATAATACCACACCACAGCCAAAGTTCTGGCAGATAGAATCCATTCCCTGGTCTTGTAGGCAGTGATGGACAGAACTGTACCTGTTTCTCCATCTCTCCAGAAACCCTTCCAGTAGGAGAGAGGCAGGCAACCTCACCTAACACCCTGCCACCTCCTAGTGCAAGACAAAGGCAGCTGAAAGCATGGACTGCACATACAGCTACTGCTGTAGGGATAGCAAAGATCCCTTTTCAAAGTTAATCTAAAAACCCTTCCCTGTGCATGGAAGTCTGCCAGGGCTTCAAGAGCAGGAGGTGACTGTGTGCCAAAGGCCCATTTCAGAGTATATAACAGTGCATGCCAAGGTGTAAAGATTGCTTCCTCTTCTTTTACACTCTATTATTGTTAATAATGCAGCTAAATTTAAAATACTGTGCACCCAAGGTCTCTGGTGAGAAGCAAAGCCTTTGCAGATGAAACACTTTAAGCCAAGAACTTCCTTTCCTGCCAGCCCTGTCTGAACCACCAGCTGTGTCTGCCAGAGCAAGCCTTGCCTTAATTCCATCTCCAGACAATAAGGTCAGGCTGACAAGAGGAGAGTTTTCTTAGAGCAAGGGGTTTTTTTTAAAAAAAGCAAACACAAAACCCAGTCCATTAAGCAGCCCATGTAAGCTAGTGGAGCTTGAAAACCAAGAGTTTCAGCTCTGTCTCCATGTTGCCTATGACTTCATGCCAGGCCCCAGCCCTGCTGCTTCTTCACCGCCCCTTCTCTGAACTCACGGAGCACATATTGTGCAGCAGGTGTGTGGGGCTGCCTTCCCTCCCACCTTCCAGCCACTGAACCCCTGAAGTCAAATCTCTGCTCAAAATGCTCTCAGAGACTCTGTCATGCTCTTGACCTTTTCTGTTGTGCTACTTCTGCACGTGTTTGTACCACTGAAATGAAATGCCCCAAACATACTTTCTGTAGGATCCTTACCAGGCTTCATCTTTGCCCCTTTCCTTGCTCTCTCCATGATAAAACTGATGAGCAAATCCCTGGAGGTCCCATCTGCCCACAGCACCTTTGCTACACTGTTCTCTCACCTGGGGAAAGAGATACACTGCATTTATCTTCTGAGAAACAAGACTGACTATAATTCTGGTGCACAGTTGAGAAGTATGTAATCCTATTTATTATTTACAGTAGAAGTCTGCAAGACATCAACCAAAAATTTAAGCTTTTGGGTGCTAATTAGAGCAGGTTGGCCGACATTTATGAAGTCTTCTTCACATTTTTTGACCAAATGTTTAGCAAAGAATATTTAATAAGAACAACAACCACCATCATTAATCAACCACACAAAAAACCAAAACCCCAAGTCAAACAAACACAGAAAATACTGTTTTGGATTCTTCAGACTCTTAAAGAAGCACTTCTTTATGAATTCAGCAATGCAGGTCAGGCTAAGCTACATGTTCAAAACAACTTAAAGTTGATGCAAAATGCAACAAAAGCTCTTTCCCTCTGCTAAGGGCACCTATAAAACAGTTTATCTGTTTGAGTCATCTCAGTTTTTCTGAGGGCATCAGAGGAGACAACAAGCCTACCTCCTCCAAAAAAACCACTAAAGCTAGCAGATGAACACTAAATTTAAGCAGAATCCATTCTTCTCTCTTGGAAGGATTTACTTAAGTTTCTCAATATTCTGTCTACATCTGTATGCACAGAATTGAGCGTTTGCCATTTTCCTGGGCTGATTTTCCTTCTCTTGAAGGAATAACACAGGGCTGAGAGAGTGTCAGAGTATTATGCAGCCCTTGTCACTGTCAGTATTATTTCATACTGTTTTCTTAGCAACTCCTGCTGAGATTCATAAACTGTTTGCAGATAAGGATTACTAATGAAGTTCAGTCTCATTCTTCAGCCCCCCTCCAGCCCACAGTGCAAAATATAGCTTTACTTTGGATTTAGAAGACTGACTAATCATGCAAGATACCGATTATTTATCTATGGAGAAGGCAGCAGTTTCCACAAGAGGATTCCTGCCTTTTCCCCCTTTGCTCAGCTCTGAATCAAGACAGAAGGACTATTCTGTGGATAGGGAAATAACCAAGGCTTCCAATCACAGAGTTTCAGAATGGGAAAGGTTGGAAGGGAGCATCGGTGTGGTCATCTGGTCTAACCTACCTGCTCAAGCAGTGTCCCCCGGAGGAAATGGCACAGGATTGCATCCAGGTAGTTTTTGAATGTCTCCAGGGATGGAGACTCCAGAACCTCCCTGGGCAACATGTTCCAGGGCAGGGTCACCCATACAGCAACTCAGAGCCTTCAGTCCCTGAAGGGAAGTACAAGCAGGTTTCAATGCCCTACTCTTTAGGAAGACTGCCCACTATTAAGAGGTAAAGGATGATTGATCTAGTATTTATAGTATGAATTTGGGAGTAAACATATACCCTAAAGTGCTGCCTTAACCTAAACTTCATACCTTAGTACTGAGCAAATGCTTTAAATGCCAATAAAACTGATGATGACACAGACCTTTTGGAAAAACTTGGCTAACACAAACAACCTTTCATAGATCAGGTAGTCATCCCTTCCAGACTGTATTTTATAGTCCCAATATATTTGGTGTTAATATTCATCCTCTATTAACAATATCAAAGCATGGTAAGAAAAGCCCTGCTACATTTTCACACATTTAACAATTTTCAGGTTTAGGAACTTTTTTCAAAAGCCTTTGTAGATAAGAAGAGACAAAAAGTTTCAAGATAGGAAATGTTTGCCTGTGCAGCTTCTAGAAGAGCACATCTGGAACACAGAGAGGAAGAAAAGTCTTGCACAAAAGCAAGCCTCTAATAAATTGGTTGCATGTCAGAATCTGTCAGCAGTGTGACTCATTCTGTGCTTGTTTCTACTGTAACAAATTATTGCTTTTCCAGGTTTGAATTTTCTCACTTGCTGTTTTGCTACAGCACTGCATGAAATAACCCAGCACTGAGCACCCCACTGCCAGCGTGCCACATGCAGTTTGTCATTAGCAATATAATTTTGGCAAAGGATGGATAAGGGTGGCAGTGCAATGCATGAATAAAGCAATATTAAGCAAATAAACAACGTGGAGCAGCAGGTGGATTCAAAACAAATGGCAGGCCATAGTTACAGTAGGCTATTTTACACTGAGGCATCAGCTGGAGTCCTGCTTCAGTTTGTCAATGTTACTGCCATCAAGCAGCCACTTATTTTCCTATTTCTAAACATGGTAGTGGCCACAGTTGCTCTGAGAGGGCAGATCCAGATTTTCAAGCAAACAGAGCGCACCTGCCAGCACATAAGGGCAGAGAAGGAGGCAGAGTATCACTGTTTCCCTGTTCTCCCTCTCCTCACAATAAATTCTCTTCAGCATTTCTGTTGTGCTTGCTCAGCTTCACTACCATCCTCTCTGCATGTCTCCTCTGTTCTAGCCTTTGCATGGTTGGTGCAAAACCTAAAAACCACGCCCTAAAAGCTCCAGCAGAATACTGTGAAATATCACTGAATGCTGGACTTTCCCCAAACACCCAAGATTTCCTTGAGCTCCAGCATGGGTAAGAAGAGAAATTGGGAGTACACAAGCAGACATGAAAAATAAAGGAGGCTTCTGGTGTGGAAAGGACAGACTGGAAGACGTGCCTTGCTGGGCATTCCTATACTGTTTCCAGAGACTGGAGGAAAAAGAACTGGCTTCACTCCCACACCTTCCTTAGGGACTTTGCACTGGGTTTTCAACTTGCTGAAAGAATTAATTAAACACTCAATTAAAAATTGCATATCAAAAGCATTCCCCACCTCAAAGCACATACCCTTCTGTCTCCTGTAAAATGACTGTTGAGGTAGTCCAAGGTGAGTGTGAGAGGGAAGAGGCCTCCTGAAAGTCAGAGTTGATGCAAGAAATATGAATTCACTAAGATGAGACGAGATATATCTGGTACAAAGTTAAATGATTGGTTTTAGAACAGCTGAAACACAACATACCTCTTTTCTTCCATTGTAGTAGATACTTCCCTCTGTGTTACAGACTACAAGTGACAAAAGGATAACTTCTAATCAATAGCAATTAAAAATCAAGAGCAGTCTCCATGGTGTGAGTGCCCAAAAGCACCAGGCAGGCTGCAAAGACAAGAACCTGCTCCCAAACAAAAGGAAAAACCAAAAAAATCTTCATAATCATGTTTATTGCACTGACTTCTACCCTGACATCTCTAAAGCTAAACACCTGTGAGGTCAGATTTTTAAAAGTGTTTAGAAAAACCTGCTATTTAAATACAGAGGTGAAGCATTTTAGGTGTTAGCACAGTAACCCTGACTTCCTGGAAAAATGCTCAGACAAAAGGTTGTATCTATCTGTAACCCTGATATTTGTATTTCTGCATGCCCACCAGCACATGACCTAAAGGTTTGACCTGGAAACTCTCTAGGCTTCATCAGTCTGTTCAGCTGCACAAGACACTTCAGGCTGCATCTGCACATGTGCCAAAGGAAGGAGAAAATGGTAGAGCAGGATCAGCAGGCAGGCAGAGATGAGCAGGCATGGTGATTCAGATGCACTCACTGCCTTGCCTCACTTGGAATTAATTTTACTCCATTTTGTCACTAGAATAGCTGGAATATAAACAGCATACTATTATCTGGTGAATCAATTGTTCAAAGGTCTCAGCTCTAAACACACTGAATGCTTCTCAGCTCCTTGTTTGACAGCCTGAATGGCAAATTTTCTTTTCAAAAAGAAAAGAGAAGAACAGGCATGTTGGTGCTACAAATCAGATGAGGGTTTTGGTGGTTCTTTTAAGCCCATTTTAATAATCATCCATTTGAAAACAGAACATAAATGATGACATATGAATAACATTCTTGGTAGGGTTTTTAAAGTATATTCAGACATGGCCCCAAAAAGTGATGATGGTTTTTGAGATACCCCAACAGCAAGGTTAGACTGAGCATTTGGGGGTTCATTAATCTAAAATAAAGTAGTAATAAATCTACAAATCACCAGAATTTCCTGGGTGAGGGAGGAAGATCTCGTGGTGGCATCCTAACAAAGTGAGGAGCATGCTGAGTTCTGGCTTATCTCAATACCTGATGTTTAGCTGCCAACAGTGCTCTTCAGTTTTCCCACCCTTTCATCAGCAAATGCAAGAACAGTGAGTACATTGTAGGGTCAGAACACAATCCCCAGCAGGTCAGTCCACAAGCCAGGGTCTTTTTTCCAATTGATTCTGAAAAACAATTCACCTCACCCCCAAGCATATGTGATTGGTGGCAAATAGGGGACTGCTGCCATTTAAAACAGAAGTATTTCACAGCCTTTCTCTGCAATGTTGTTTACTTGCATGGCACTGGGAATATGCTAGTTATTCTAAAAAGCCAGAAAAACTCACCTCCCTTTCAGCTTTGTAAATAGCAGTTAATGCATCCACATTCTTTGTCAGGTTTGCTTCTCCAGCCAGATATTTTAGAGCCCCTTGGCCCAATAATGTCTAGGGCCTGACACTGCTCTCCTAACACCAGAAACAAATAATAACTGAAGTCCCTGGGATTTCTGAAACTACTGAGAGGTGAAACAGGCTGCCAACCTGTCCAGAGCGTTTACAATCTCATAAAACCCACAAAAATGACACCAGCAAGCTGGCTGATAAATGGTATATGACAGTCACACTGATCTTCCTACAACCAGAATCATTACAAATGGCACTTGAAATGCAACACTGTGTGAAACTGGGTGAAAGCCAACAGGAAAGTGATAGGTCCCTCTGTGCTTCAGCAAGGTTTTCTCAAGTGATAGGTGAAGCCTTGCATAGCCACAAAAATTGTAGCTAGTTACTTTTAAAGGTAAATCTGATAAGTGTCAGCAAAGAAAGGCAGAAATCTGAAGCCCAAAAGCAGAAATCTGAAGCAGGAGGAGGAAATGACTTATTTTAAGATTTTTGAGTGGCAAAGTACTGTGCAAAGTGGGATTCAAAAGCAACAGCAAGGTGACTCCCCTTGTGGAAAAGGAAATTAGATTGACAAGCATGGAAATAAACTACTTGGATTTCCATGAGCAGAATAATTAAATCTGGCCTCTGAGGTCTGGCTGACTTTTAATTGTCCCTATAGTTCTACATGGATTTTGCTCCTCTGGTGCATGTTCACATCCGATCCTCACCTGACCATTTATTCCAAGGTTCTCCCTTGGCTCTGCAAACCCAATCTCACTACATTGTGACAGGTAGCTAAGATCACTGAAACAGAAAAATGCCTATGGAGAAGCCACTGCAGTGCTGGTTTCCATCCTCTATCTCTGCGGCTCTATTTCCCTTCAGACAGCCAAGACTCCTACTTAATGTCTAGTAATATGCCCAGGAAAATGAATATGCTCATATAACCATCTACTTTTGAAATAACATAAATGGGAAAGAAAACCAGAAGTAGAGCAGGCTTCCTTTTTAAAAATCAGCACATGTCCATTGTTCTAACCCTGCACTTTCTGTACATTATGTTTCCAAAGAGATTCCACTGGGAATCAGGGATGTGCAAGGTTGTGACCTGATAGTCAACACATCTTGGGCTCTGTAACTGAACACTATAAGATCAGCAGAAAGACAAGGATAAAAGTTAATGGAGAAAATAGACTATTCTTTGGCAAGAATGTTCTGGGAATAGTGTGTGAGTGAAATTCTTCCTGAACACTGAAGGAAAAGTCTAGGAAGGATGTGCTCCAACTCCTGACACTTGAAGCCAGGGGTCTGAAAATAGATATGGGAGACTGGACAGAGCAATGCACGATACAACCAGTATGGCTAATGCAGGCATTCTGGTTTATTGTCACAAGATGGTTGGTTAAATACAGTTTCATACAGTTTATAGTAACAGGTGCTCTCTAATTGGCATTCAGACAGAAAGGAATGTAAACAATCTCAACTTTAAGGTCGCCACAGTAGAGTTGCTATAACTATAGTAATTAGCACTAAGCACACCTTAATCCAATTTCCTGCTGTGCCACAGGCCTACTCACCACCACTCGGGCCCAACTCCGAGGCCTAGCTCAGGATAGCTCAGGCCCAATCCCAAAGTAAATCGTGCCCTTACTCCCTAAGAAATTTTGCTACAGACACTCAGGCACACAGTATAGAGCTTAGACTGGACTCTTGCTGCCTCAATCAACAACTTCTGAGCTGATGAGAGCAAGTCCCAGCTCTCCTCTAGCCCAGGTGTCACTGGAGTACAAACCCCAGTCCTGGGGTCAGCACGTGGCTGCAGCATGATCCCAAGCCAGAGATGATGGAAAAACAATTCTCTTCAGGCACCTTGGCTGCAAACTGATTGATATCATTGATGTTGTGCAAATCAATGATATCCACGTGAATATTCATGTTCCAGTTTATTTAATGAAAAAACTGGAGAATTGTTTGCATTTCACATCTAACTGAGCCCATTCCTTGCTTTCAGTTTAAATTAAGAAGTTCAAGGAAAAGACTTGCTGTTGTTCTTTTCCACCACAGAATAAGTGAGATAATAAAAAACCACCCATTTTGATAATTTTTCCTTTGAAAAAAACATCAGCCATCTATAAATAGTATGGCTTGGTCATTTTAACAGAATACCTGTATGACAACAGAGAAACCTGCAAACTCATTCTTTTACACTTTCCAGTTCAGTTGTCTTGATTTTGTCCTGTGTTTCTTAAAGTCCTGAGAGCCATTTAGCCTTGGTAAAAGACATAAAAAGCGTGACAGGAGAAGACAGAGGAAAAGAAACATCAAACCATGGCAACTAGCTACAGCTTTATTTCTAGTTCCTTATCTTCTTCTGCTGTATTATGTCTGCATTATTAAATGAAGTTAGAGTAGCTTCAGAATTAGCAGTGATAACACCTCTCAGATCCGCAAGCACTTTGCAAGAACAGCTATTTCTGGTTTACAGTTGGGGTCATAAGTTCAGCTGAGGTGATTTCTCTACCACAACATCATAAGCAAATAGCAGAATTTGAATTAAAGTCTGCCTCTGTATCCTATATCACTGAAGGACACCCTTGTTGTCCCAATGTTGTGGGATCTGCACTTGCCCATTGATTTAGTTTCCTGATTGTAACCCTTCATGCCCATCACAGACACAAAAAGCTGAAGGCACAGCCCTATATTGGCTGCACTTTTTCTGCAAGTACTAAAGAAACAGCAAAGCAATACTCTCCACTTACCTCTAGAAAGCATCTGCTTTTTGCAACATCACAGTCACACACTCTTCTTCCTTTCCTTTTCAATTTGAGAAAGCCAGCATCTTCTCTGGAATTTACATCCCTGTCAGCCAGGTGGAGGTGGAGCTGGTTCATGCACTAAGCTGGAGATGGAGCTGGTAACACACGGATACATAATTTGAAACAATGCAAAATTCTTTGATGTTGGGTAAACTCAAACTTTTTCATGACAGTGCCTGTGCTTTGTCTAATGAGAAGCCTGGCAGGAACTTAGGCAACAATTTACAAAGGGCTGAAGTAGCCCACAGGGACTGAGAGCTGAACTCTGCTCCAGCACCACTCATACCATTTTCCTGAAGATTTCAAAAGGGTCTCAAGAGGCAAAACACTCTGTTCTCCTGACCTCCGGTTTAACACTATTATCCTTTTACTTAAGTTTGAGTAATATTTGAGGTCCTGTCGAAGAAGAGAATGAACAGTCATGGAAGAGGCAATGACTTTTCCCTCCAGCAACCTTGTGGTGTGTAAGACAAGAAAAAGTGATTAAAGAGAGAAAACAGATGGGCAATTTATCAACATATTAAATGCAGTTTCTCCCCTCTTCACCAGTCCTTGCCTTTCAATCCTGAGGGAGTGAGTACTTGTGCTCTCATTTCTAGACTGACCTGCATTAGTTAGCTAATATCCTCTTAGAGCTGCCTTGCCATCAAGCTGCTCCAGAGCAAAGCTGCTCTGCTAACACTCATCTATTCAGCTGTAGAGTAAAGCTCAGGATAATTCCCTTTATTTAAGCAGCATAGCTTATCTCCTTATGAGAGAGAGGCAGACTACCTTGATTTAACATGATTGTTTGCATGATAGTCTACCCTTGATAGGAAGAGCTTGTTGGCAGTCACACAGGAGCCAATGTCCCACTGGCCCATGGGTTCAGAAAAACCATGCTGTTCTTAGGAGCAGAAGGTTTGCCAAAAAATCCAGTGTGTCACTAGGAAATGCCAGGGTTTCTGGGTAGGGTGCTTTTATTATCATGCTCAGTTAAGTGGAACTGGCACTGTGACAAATGCTTCAGAAAGAGCACTAAGCACAATGTGGGGGAGAAAAAATGTGAATCTCAACTGATAGAGATGTACCATCAAAAACACCTAGTCCAGAGGTGTAGTAACAACAGTGCATCTTTATTACACTGTATTTCACTGTAAAGGAACACGGAATGCCAGTAACGCTGCACTGTAGGTAAGATAAGCCACATATGGATTTATACAGTTATGTGGTGATACCTGTAAAACTCTGCTAAATGCAGGTTTGGGCTGTTAGTTGTGAAGCTTGAATTTGGCAGCTTTCAAGTATGTTACCTAGTATTTATATTAAAAACCTTAAAAATGGATTCCTTGAATTTGGGATAATCCCCCACCCTTGAAGACAATTATTAAAATAGTATCACTTACAGTATTTAATGACAGTGCCTATACATACTGAACAAAAATTAACAGCAAGAGAAGACTCATCTGTGTGTGAAATGCAGAGTTCAGGAGAGCTATCGCTCTAGTGCACAGCAACTGCCTTTGCACAGAATGTAACAGACTGGAATCATCACTGTATTTGAATCTGTTGAGCTTTCATAAAACTGAGAATGAAAATTGAAGGCTTTCACAAGTCCATTTATTTCACACCTCAGAACACCCATTTATTCAAATAAAAATCACTCTTGCTGCAAATCTGGGCCAGAAAGGAACTCGATTTTGGAATGAGGGAACGGAATAAATAGGAGAAATTTTGTTTCAAGGGTTTTGTCAGTGATGCCATCACCTTCCTCTGCCAAGGAAAGTTTACACACTTACTTAGTGGACTGATATCAGATTTCATTTCTTTTTGGCCTTATTATGTAAACCACTGCTCTTTATATTCTCACTATTAACATGTTTTCCTATTTTACTCAACAGCACTGCTATGTCTTCTTTCCAAGGCTGCTCCTTTTGAGATTTTTCTGGTTTTGGGAAGTAGGCAACGCAGCCATTTCAGCAAGATGCTATCGTAACAACTGCTAATGTTAGATGACCACCTTTGTTATTTTTGCAAGGATTTGTGGAATTTTACAACTGAAATTCACATGAATAAAATGCCTGGCCAAACAACAGAAGATACAATCCTAAGGGCATTGTACAGTTTCCTTTTCTGTTCAGGAGACTGCTAAAATCAGATTTCATACTTTGTTTTTTATTCATTAATCTAGTACACTCCTCTGTCAACTGCTTTTGTTTTACTGGTACAGAGGATTTCAGAAAAATAGAAAAGGAAATTCAGCATAACGAGCTATGTCTCCTCAAACAGCACAGGAATTCTGGCTCATGGAGAGTGAAGCACCCCTGTTCTGAATTTACCTGGCTCCTCAAGGTGCCAGTCCCTGGAAACGTTGTAAAGCCTGGACTATTTTCTATCATTAGCCTCTGACACCAGAAGCAGTGCCCAGGGGAGGGAGGCAGGATGAATGCCAGCCAATTCTCAGCAAGGCTCTCATGCCTGTTTTTTATCTCCAGCCTCCTCGGCCATCCTTGAACAGCCCCTGTGCCTCCCCACCTCAGTGTCTTTGGCTACAACAGGGACAGAGCACAGCAAGGAGGAGACAAACTGTCCTCTTTTCAGAGGGAGGATCAAAGACTAAAAACCCCAGCTCTCTAGGCATGCTTACAGCCTCATCACAATGTCCTAGACACAATGGCTGGAGTACAATTGCAATAAAGTGGACACTCAGCAATGGGTACAGGGTAAGATCTGAGCCTCTGAAAATTTAGCAGATTAATGGAGATAAAGAAACCAGTGTGAGTGTGGTGAATAGAAAGGAAAAGTTGAGGTATCCCATCAGCTGCCTTTTTGTAAAACATTAGTTAAAACTCACGTTAATCATTGGAAGTACATGGGCACTTTGGCTTCCTGTGAAGAGTTCTCCCATGCCGCAGCTGAAAAATGCACACCTGTAATCTCAGGCATTCATGTTTTCTGCAGAAATGTACCCTAGAGATGTATCAGTTGTGGTAGACTCTGACCTATGCAGAGATGTGAATATTAGTGGAAAATGATGAAACCACACTTTAATGCATCCACTGGAGGAAGCATTTGTGAAAGCATTTATTCCAACATGGGAGAAATCTCATCTGACCTAGTTTCCTATTCTGTTTGTTACCTCCTGGCTGTCTCATCGGAGGTTCCACCTGCTGTTTCTCCATCTGCCAGTCTTTTTTATATCAGAGGAACCTTCTGAGTTACACATTAAATGTCAGGCTGGCTGGAGAAAAGTTGTTTATGTCTGCATTTAAAGAGAAGATATTTCCATTAAAAGTGCATCATGGAGACACTAAAGGCTAAGATGTCATTTGCATTTGTAACTCATAGGCAGGCCTGCTTGTGTGAGAACTCATGCTATTATTTCAGACCTTTGTACATCCAAGCAGAATGACCATACCCTGTGAAGTTCATAGTGTCTCTTCTAGTAATATTGAAAGCCTCAAGCTAGGAGCCAAAAAGTTAACAGATAATTTAGTTGAAGTCACTGGAGACCAAAACCACTCTCAGGGAACCATCTGTTTTCTCACACTTACCTCCTAAGCTATTTCAGAGCAGAGCACAAAGAGTTAGTTTGGATTAATGTGTGAATAAACATAAATTACTTTAAAGAATAATTAACTCTAATACTTGCAATACTTAAGGGCAACTACCCCACTCAAACTCAGCATTTGAGGTGTATTTTGTCAGCATACGAAACCACAGCTATGCTGAAAAAGCCTGGTAAGGACTACGCTGTTGGATTATTAAGATATCTATCTTAGCTTTTCTGCTACTTTTGCTATTCATAGGTATTTTGCAAAAAACTTCCTTTACCTTCAGCAAGTTAGGGATCAGGGAGCATCATCTCCATCACGTTATCATCTGCCTAACAAAAGAAGTACTGTATAGCCAGTGCCTCAGGAAACTCTAGAATCAAGGGTTTCAGCAGTTATTTTCTCCCTAAAAACAACTGGAAACTCACCATGTCAGTGCAGACTGCCACACATAATTTGTATGAGAAGATCAAATGTATACTGGAGCTACAGCTGTCCCAACACACCCATGTGAAACCAGTAGGAATCTTTTCACAGATTTCAGTGTGCTTTGGATCAAATCTTAGGGGCAATTACGTAGTCCTATTTTGCATATTAGGATTTTGTGAATATGTGTAGGCAGACATTCTGTACCTGTCTTTCACTGTGCTCCTGGAATGATTTCAGCAATTAAATGGACAGCTGTGGATCTTCCAGTCTCCCAGTTCTTGGAGGCAGAGGTCTCGACTCTGAACTTGCTGCAGCTGTTTGACCCACTGTCCATCTCTGATTCTTCCACATGAGAATCCCTGGGCCTAGACTGTCCATGCTAGGAAAACCAGCATGAATAAAATCTGTGTGTCCTGTAGATATACAGGCATGTCACTTTTCTTTGAGTTTATGACATTGCAATTTACCTTAATTTGCCTACAACTGTCTTGAGGGAATGAAGGAAAGTCTTCGTGGGGAGAGGAAACACTTGAAATTCATTATATGAAAGTCATGTAACACAAGTATTAACACTATGACTTACAGTAATAAAAACATTATTACAATGTATTTAATTAGGAACCATTACAAGACCAATTAAAGTTGTCAAAATAAAACAAAAAAGCAACATGTGTTTTTCCCCTGGAGGAGTAGGATATGGTGAGGCTGATTATTAACTCTTAATTAGACAACAGAAGATTGCTTTTGCTTTGAGTTAAAATCCAAGCTCCTAGAAAGAAAGAGCTCCGAGTTTTTTTCCTCTCTGGCAGACATTGTTTAAAAAAATTTTAGCACACCAGCAGAAGCATTTTTTAATATACAGAATAGACACTTCAAAAAATTCTGAATTCAACAGTATGTGTTTAGTTCAGTTTTAGCACCCAACACAGTTCTGACATTTGCAACCTGCATGCCAGTATCCATCTCAATGCAGAAAATTAGACACAATGGCATTTGGTTTACCTGGAAAGGATGGTCAGGCAGCCCTTAAAGGAATCTAATTAAAATGCAGCTTGTTACCAGAGCAGTGCATCACACTGTGCTGCCATAGTAACCAGGGTCCCATGGACTTTTGGGGCCATCTGAGGGCATGTTTGCAAGAGGCACACAGGAACCAAACTGATCACCTTTGGTACATTTTAAATGACCTAAAAACTCTGAATGATTTGCTGATATTACCAATGAAAGAAAGTAATTAACTCTTACATGTTCAGACAACAGACCAGTCTCAGGAACAAACTTATTCTTATTACTGTTCTTTATGATATAACACTCCCCACAGCTTATTTAAGAAGTGCACAACTTGTTTGCAACATGTGAAGAACCAGTTTAAATTGATTCCCTAGTAAAGAAACAATAGAGAAAACAAGACCTGTGGGCTGTGGAATTAAAGATGAACAATAGAAATACACATTCTATTTAGACAGCTATTTCCAGTGCTATTTTCTGAAGTACCAGGCACGAGACTCATCTCAGTTGTTGCTTTTGGTGGATGATTCCCTGCTGCCATGCAGGGGAAAAAGAAAAATCACACTATACCACTGGGCTTTTCTTCCCAAATCCTTCTCCTGGAACAGAAGATCCTTAAACAACATAAAGACATATATAAAAGCAATATCTTATATTGCACCCCATCATGATATAATTTTCCAGGAATGCATCAACAGATTTGTCACTGAGTCATTCATTTTTTACAGTAAAGATGTCCAGGTCAAGAAACTCTTTTGACATATCACCTGTGAAGGAGACTGCAAACTGTTGGTTGGGTGTTACAGATAACCATGATAGATTTCTGAAAGAAAGCACAGGACTTTAGATTTAATTAAGCAATTAAACTATTGATGAAAATACCTGGAAGTTGTTTGAAATGATCACTGGGATTTTTCACTGGTTTGAAGGAAATAATAATAAAATAGCTTGATAGCAATTCTTCTGAAATAAAGTCCTGAGAACTATTGGAGTGGGGAAATTGGAGCACTGGTATCCTAAGCATCATGAAACCAGCGTGTTCATGTGACTTTGGCTCAGAGTACTACATCATCAACTCCCACTATCCACTGATGGAATGGGCACACAGTTGGAAAGCTCTATTTCATGTTGGGCAAGATAGTAACAGGAAGGTTGCAGAAAGCCAGAAAGGAGCTCAGTTCAAGAACAAGTTGGAGAGTTCATCCTCCATGGGTCTGTCTCTCTTGTTGAGCATACCTGTAACATGCATTATGTGGTTGTGCCTAAGTTTTCCCACTTTCAAACCCAGACTGATATTTACCTGTTACACAGAACACTGAAAAGAGCAGCTGCAAGTCAAGTTCAAAATCCTACTCAAGACTAGAGAACCTTAAACAAAAAACCACTTCAGGGCAGAGGTAACACTTGATCCAAAATAGCAAATAATAAAATGTGATAGAAGTAAAACCATCTCACATTTAAATCTTTATACTATATGGAAAAATATCCAGGCAGCACATGTCTAAAAATAGACAGTAGACTGTACTTCTGCAAAATGGGACTTTATACAAGACAAATACATTGCAACTAAGCCATCACTGTATATCCCAGCACTTTAACAACCTTGGAACAGTAATTCTTCAAAGGGCCTCATGATTTCCTGATAATCTGCTGCAGCCCAATATTAATGGCTTAATTCACTTTCAGGTTGTCCTTATAACAGCAAGTTCATCAGCCCTACAAACAAATCTATCTGTCAGCAAAGCTGCACCCAGCTGCAGTAGCAGCCCTGATTTTCTCATTCTTTGCCATGGTTTTTGTACAGACTGGGCTTACATTTTCTGATTTTGCTCCTCCAATTCCATCAAAAGAAGCAACACAGCTTGAATGCTTCAACAGGGGCTTTTGGAAAGGGAAAGGTGGTGTTAGAAATCATCACTAATTTAGAAATTCACTTTTAATGGGTTACATTTTATTTGCTTCAGTTGAACACCATTATTTACAGACACAAGTTAATAAAACACATCACAAAACAAAATTTCAACAGCTAATATTTATAGGTGCATAGTTCATGCTCAATTACTTTTTTATATGTATAGTACATACACATATATATAAAGCTCTCACAATAAGTCATCTCTGCACAGAAAGAATAGTCATAGGAAACAAATAAAAACTGTATCATAAACAATATCAAATTACTGACAGCCTATCAACAAAACATGTACAGAATTAGAAATAAGCAGTAGACACTTAGGTGTTTTTACTTAATATTTTCTTTTTTAACTTTTAAACTTGAAGCCACAATATCCACAGCACAATAATGACCCTGCCAACCGGCGTTCATTTCAGCAGGAGGGAAATGCTGAAACAAGGTGGATGCAGTCACAGATACTCCAATCATTGCTGATGGAAGACTTCAAAATACACCGTAAAAACTGTAAAAAAATTTAACGACTGGGCACATTGGAACTCAGCACTTGTACAGGATGGGACGTCTTTAGTAGTTAGTAGATTTCAGGTGATAGAAAGGAAGGAAAGGACTCTCATGCTTCAGGTTCATAGTCTTGATACTCTTCCTATTGAAGGAGAGCAGAAATCAACACTACTGGTATTTTAGATAAAGACATCCTATTTTCTCTATTTATTCTACTCCTGGTGGATTCAATGCCCAAATATGGATTCTCATGTGACCAAGATATGAAATGCATTTGGATTTTGTCACATTTTCCAGATACTGTACCTTACAAGTCATGGTACTTAGAGGAGAATTAGACTTTTACAGTGATTAACACATCATTCTGCTGATGCTGCCAGGAACCCCTGGGGCCACCCATGACAAATCTCTTGGAGAGGAAGGAGGACTACCTCTGGGCTGAACAGCACACCAGGTGCTGCAGATCCTCATGAGCCAGAAAATCATTTAAAAGAGTGTTTAACTATGGCCACATGAGCAGCATCCATAATTTCAGTGATATTCAAGATGTTACGCTCAAGCCTTTAAGTCTTTTTTTGGGCCATGGCCTAAATTTTTTATACCTCTCATTTTCAGTCTTATTACCTGCGCTACCATAAAACCGCTAGTCCAACTACTAGTGCATCATGCCAGACATTGTAGTAATATTTTACATAGCTCATTCATAAAAACCAACAAAATTATTTACTCCCATAATAGCATTAAATTAAGATCATGCTTCACAAAGCAGGAGGCATTGGTGAGTGGCCAAGCTATTAACACAATCTATGAAGATGCAGTTTGTCCTGCATTCCCTATTAAACCTACAAAAAAGATTCCTCAAAACCGAGGCACAAGTGCTTTGAAACACTCAAAATATTTTCCCATTTCACTTCCTTACTATCAAAAAGGCAAATTATTTTCTGATTCCCAGCACTATACCTCTGGCAGATCTTGGCCAAAGAGACCATGTTTCTGCTGTGCCCTTGCATCTCCCAGCATCAGCCTGGGCCAGGCTCATATAACTCAAACATGCAGCCTCTTCCTGTGCCCTTCTCTTACATGCATTCACAGCAAACACCACAACAGATTTACCTCTGGAGGCATTTCATAAGCCTCGTTCTCAGGATCCACAGGAACACCTGTATTATTCACCATTCCCTCCTGCAGGAAACCTTCTTCATTCTACATTTAAAATAGGGAAAGAAAAGTGATAGTAACTGCTTGTCTCATCATTTACACCAAAGTGTGCATTTCCTCCCCATCTGTGGTTGACTTCTTGGCCTGTCCTTTGGCTGTGGGATGTGGCAGGGGTCATGGAGAGTGAGGGGGCATTAGTCATAGAGATCTTCTCCATGTTTCACAGAGGTATCCATGGGAATGACAATTATCATCTTTTTGAATAGCTGAGACCCTGTTTTTCTCTTGCCATGGGCAGGCCAAGAAGTCAATCTGAATAAAAGAACAGTCCCACCACCAACTTGTTGAATATCTTTGGAAAATACTTTAATCCCACAGTCCAGTCACAAAGCAAACCAAAATAAGGGTTTTCTGTGCCTTAAAAAACCAATCTGGGAAACAAAGTCCCACACAAATGGTTTAAATATCACATTATCACATTAATTCACGTTTAATTGCTGTGGTGAACACAGTGACAGGTATGCAAAAGTGCCTGTAAAAACAGGCCAATATCACAACACACAGATGAAACAATAATTTGGTTATTTCTTTTTTTTAATGCTATAGACACATTCATCCTCTCATAAACCATTGTTTATTTTCAAGTTTTAGTCTTTTCACAATACATCGCATAAATAGGGAACATGCAGATTTTTGTCTTCCGTTTTAGAACCTAAATGTATTGAAAAATGCTTTTTTCCCCTTAGTGGATCATACTTTTACATGCTTTCTTATGTCAACCAGCATGTTACTCTATGTACTACTGGTGTATATATATGGTATGATACCTTTTACACAGCTTCTTGCATTTTTTTCTTTATCATAGGAGCACTTCTATTTTATACAGCAATTTTAGTAAGAGACTCTTGTAATTAACAAGATGGCAATGGTGTGAGGACTAATGTGTTGAATAAGATTATTAAAGGAAGATTATTATTCTCCTGGAACTACAGATACTCTGTACCATATGAAACAAACACAACGGAAAAACCCCACAACATTTCAATTGGTCCTCTTTGTAGTAGCTAGTCCAGAAGTTCACAGAGAAGAAACATGAGTTCTGCCAGAGCAGAGGCTGCTGGAGATCATCCTGAACTGTAAGAAAATTGATATGAAAACAGGCAGAGTATCTCAATGGATCTGTTGTGACCGTGCTGATTTATAACAGGTGTTGATATAAACAGAAACACACTAAAAACCAATTACAGACACTCAGGAAGACATTCATTTTAAAAACCCCACCTGCAGGCTGCTAAAGTAGACAGAAATACAAAATTAAGTAAATCATAGACCAGACTAATGAGATAATTCTTCAAAATCTACAAATTATAAGATAGTGGTGCTAAATTAAATTTAGGATATAGACAAAATGAGGATAAGAGAAGCTAAACTTAAAATTCACCTCTGAAAGCTTAACACAAAATAGAATATAAAATGCAAAAGAGGTGGCACTAAACCCTCTTTACCTTCACACAGTGTTTATTGTGCTTCTCCATTTGCCACATATTGGCTTCCTCTGTGGCTTAATCAGGTGACCTTAGTCATAACACTCTGTTCCTCACTTTCTGCACCAACCCAAGCACAAACTGTGACTTCATCTACCAGATACCAAGCCTGTTCTTCCTTGGATCAGTCACCTTTCTGATACATATGTAGGTACACACATTTTGCATCTTCATTATTGAAGTTTACAATGTGCAGAATTTACATACATGACATACTTTCTTCTCTTCAGTTGTCTCCAGCTGTTATTTCAGGCTTTAAAAGGTCCGGTATGAAGAGATACCTGGTCCTATTACTTCTCAGTGGGGCCAGATAGGCTTTTTCCTTTGGAGGTAAGCAGCACAGTCTGTGTGGAATCTGTTCTGCCATGTTCCCTCCTTACATGTCCCTGCTCTGAGTCAACACCCTGAGCTGCTCTATGGCATAGACAACATGGACAAATTCCAAAAAGCCAAAGGACACTGATGAATAAGGTTGCAAGAACCTTTATTTCAGCATCCAACAGGCACCTGTGTCTTCCAGAACTGTCAAAAATTTGGGCTGTTCAACATGAAAGGCAATTTTTCAGGCTTGAAATTATGAGAAAGACTAGGCCCAAATACATTTCTGCCTCATCTTATTAAAACACTTGAGCTCCTCAATTACTTGATTTCAGTATTTACTTACCTTAGCTTCTAAACACGTTTAATAGCATTTATGCCTGTTTACTTTTATGAAAAGTAGCATCAATCCCTACTAGCTTTGACTGAAATAGAGTGTGCAATGCAAATTTTACAGCTGTTACTGTGCTTAATCTAACAGACCAGCTCTAAGGACCTAAAGCTCCTGTTGCATGCTCTCCTGCTTAATCCAAAATATAATTTAATTTCTGCTTCCCCCAATCATTAAGGAACAGCTTCAGCTAACAATCAGTTCATCAAGTAAAACTGTGCCCAAAATCAGGCTTGAGGGTGCACAAGAAAACATGCATACAGCTTAATGTTATCTGTAGCAGGAAAACAGATGGCAAGTGATATTGCCAGGACCATTATTAACGACAAGGAAAAACACTTCCCAGCTGAATTTCAAATAAGACTTTAGGTTTGTATGCTGGGGTTTTTTTGTTAGGAACCTCTGCAATGGATCTGGACTCTCCATCAGGATTACTGAGACACAAGGCCTAAAAGACTGAATTTATCATCTTTTTCAGTCCCTTCAGCAAGTTCAGGATGAAGATTTCTCTACAGCTTCAAACAAAACAATCAGCAGCACTAGAAAAATAAAACATCAACCACAACACCACTATTTTTTCAAAGGAAGTAAATCATAAGTCACAACAAACCTCCAATAGAACTCCTTGCCTTGGAAAGCCTTATCGCCTTTGCCCAGCTGCAAACAGCAACACAAACACCACCTCTCATGTTGATGCCACTGCAGTTCAGATGGGGATGACATTACTCAAGGTCATTTGTTACACAAAAATGCATAGCAAAGGTGACCACCTCATTTTAAATGGCAGCATGCTCTGCTTCTGAAGTACAGTCCTCCCAAAGTGAGGGTATCACAATGGAAAATCACCACCCCCAGTAACACAGAACCATCTAAGGTATGCCTTAAATCATAATTTACCTCCTTTAAAACAGAGAAATGCAATTTTACATTGTCATGATCAGTAATTCCATATCCTAATTCAGTTATGGAAGAGGAAAACCACCCAAAAGACCAATTCTTGTCTTAGTATGGAAGACATTTTTCTCTAGAAGCTGCAACCTCTCTCAACCACACTGAAGGGCATTTCCAGAGGGAAAGATTTTTTTATATTAGATCATCTGAAAAGCTCAACTAAATCTTCTCAGAGATGAAGTCAGTTTTTAACTGGGGACCATGAACTCTTGCTGGGAAAATGCTTTTAAAAAGGAAAATTACAACTCACCCAATGAACAAGGCATTAGAAGAATGGTGAGGCGAGAACTTCTGCTTGCCCCCTAAGGAGTCCCTTAAGGGAAAATGAATACCCACCTATCCATTTGAAGCATGGTCACTTTGGGCAAGTCTTGTATTTTGACTCCAGAGAGTCTCATGCCCTCAGACCCCATGTTACAGGAAAAAAAGCTTTTGCACTACCCCAAGCAGAGTAGACTCAGCATTAACAGGAGTATCACTTTGGGCTAACAGCACTTCTGCCTGCCTTGGTAAAGGCATGTTCTTATCAGACCTGCACAAAGCCCATGGGCTACCAGGCCACCCGGTGAGACCACCCACACTTTTCCCAGGAATACATTACTCCAGAAGTTCACAGAGAATTGTTACACAGTATATACCCTCTCTTCCATTAGGTTTCTCCTTTTGTTCTCACTCAAGCAATTTGTGTCCTTTTATAAACAAAGAGGAGATGGTGTCCCATCATTGTGAAGTGACACTTTTGCATGACCCTGGGTGCCAGTTCTGACTCAAAAATCAGGTGTGAATATAACTGGTATACAAGAGCACAAAGCAGAATTGCTGAAATGGCTCCAAAATGTCGATTGCTCTTTTACTATGGGAATGAATCCTGCTAAGCTCTGTGCACAACAGTGTGAAATGACCCATTTTTGCAATAATAATAGTAATCAAACTAATTAAGAACTCCTCCTGAGGACCTGGCCCTATTAAAATACAGAATATTTGACTAAACCTCAGGACTATTCCTTTTACCGTGTAAATTTCACCAAATAGTTTTTTCTTATTTCAGTGTTTTTGATAAAAATTGCACCTCATAACGCTCACGGTGTGGAAGGGAGTTGCTGGACTATTTCTGATCCTCTACCCATGAAAAACAGACCAAGTGATCCACTCCTGGTAGTGCTCTTATGTCAGCACCACGTAGTGAAAGGGTCACCTTCAGGAGTGTGCATTCTGTCCTCTTGGTGCCATGTTGGTGTTGTAATGTCAAGTTATTGCCATCAGAAAGAAGGTAATTTATCCCAAGTCAGAGACTAGAGCAATTTCAAAAGGAAGCATTATAATTGTAATTCAGTGGCTGATCTAAACACTATACTTTGCCATCTCCCTGGTTAGTAATATGTTTTTTCTCTCCATTATGAACACTGATGGAGTCTTACAGTCATGCATAATTCTCATGATTGCTGGAGACTAATTCCTTCTGGAGTGATTCCACATCCTGAGATAAATAAACCAGGCTACAAAACTGTCTGCTCTTAGAACATTTATACTGGCAAGAGGCAATCACCCTGGAAGCCACAAACCACAGAGGTCCCAAGAGACCTCCAGAAATTGCCCACCTTGAGCAGGTTGCTCAGGGCCACTCCTGATCGGGTTTTAACCATTCCCACAGACCGAGACTCTACAACCTCACTGGATAACCTCATCCAGTGCACAACTAAATGCACAGTGAAAACCCTTTTTACTACATTTCAGTGGAGTTTCCTGCATTTCATTCAGTGCCTACTGCTTCCTGCCATTTCACTGAGCACCACTGAAGAGTCTGGTTCAACCTCCTTTACCTCCACGCCCACCAGGTGTTTATACTCATTGATAAACTCCCCTCCCCTAAAACTCACATTTATGTTGTTTCATGGTTGCTGGTTTTCTGTCTGTTCTTGGGACCTCCATGGAATTTCCCGTGCAGATATTGTGGGAGGACCTTTTCTCTAGTTGGAAGCCTTACTGCCCACAATAAATAAGGTGAGGCTTGCCTTAAACACCTAAAAGATTAAAGTAACCTGAGAAGTCATACTCAGTTTCAACAAAATAGATTATTAAAACTCAATGAGCGCTGGTCACTCTACATGCCTTGCCAGTGTGTTATTGAGTGTTTTATAATGTAAAACTGTGAACCAATTAAATTTGATTAAATTAAATCTGTATAAATTAATCAAATTAAAACTGTGAATCAAAAAAGCTATGAACCAAGACAAGAGGCATTATGGAAAAAGCAGTGAACTAGAGTAGGGAAAAAGCTGGTGTACAAGGTAATCGTCTGGAAAGTCCTTTGAGACCCCAACAAAATGTTCCATGCAAAGCAATTTTAACATAGTCCAATTTATTGTATGTACACACCAGTTGATACCTGTGGGAGCTCAAAATAAGAAAATACACATCTAAAAGCATGACTAGCTTGAAAAATTATCACATTCTGACAGAGTAATGCCTACCTGACAGCCATGGGCATGTACATCTTTGCAGGCCCAGATGTTAATTCTAGTCCAGTATTAGTGAATTATTGAATTTGCTGTTGTTACAGTCTGGATAATTGCACTAGTAATCTGTCTTTCTTTATTTAGGGATCGAATTGTTTATCAAGCCCTTACAACTGGTAACACCATGTCCCTACAGCTTGACAAAGCCCATTTCATTTTGGTATTCCCTACCTCGTGAGAGCTTTTGTTAGGAGCTGTCAGTCATTATATGGTGGAGCTTTAAAGTAAAATTTTGGGATTCCTTTTTTATACCCCCAGTGCAGCTGTTATTGTTCCTGGGCAAATTTGCCTCCTGCTACATGCTGAATGACAATTTGCTGTGCTTAAGGGCTTAAAATTCCTCTTTGAAAAGAGAATAATTTGCATCCCCTTCTCCAAAATATACTCCACCTGGATACTGTACTGAAGTGAAAAAGTAACAGTCTTCCCCATTTGGTAACTCATTTTTTACAGATATTTTGACCTTAAAACCCAACTTATCTGGATAGGAGAGAAACCCTTGAACAAAGAATCCAACAAGAGGCGAAACTAAATGCTAAAATGGCCTCAATTCATTTACTTTCCTAGTCCTAAGATATTTTATTCATGGAACTGACTGAGTTATACAGTTATAACTGAGTTGCCAGGTCAGCTTAGGAAGCTTTAAAGCTCCTGCTCACTCATTGCAATAGTCAGCACCTCCTAAACTCAGCTGTAAATGATAGAGCATCATCATCAGTCCACTTGTTTCACTCCAGAGATATATCTGGGCACTAGCTAGAAATAAAGTAAACTGTTTTAATTATCCCTAAGCTGAACACCTAAGTGAAGGAAATGATGAGAAAGCATTATGTGTGACAGAAACTAGCTGTTCCACTGCACAACTCATTTAGAGTACGAAGAATGAAATGAGACTCTCCCTCCTTCTCCTCAAACGGAGAGTTGAAATGAAGAGACATTTAATTAAACAAATAAATATCAACATCAGCACAGTGAAAGGCTAAAATAGTGCCTGAAAGTTCTACAGGCTGCATTCTGATTTGCATTTTTATGCCCTTCAGTTGGCAATGACAAAAGTGAAAAGGAAAACAACAGAGGCTTACAGAGGAATGAAGTCTGTGATAACCTGTAACCACAGATGCATCTTGGTGTCTACAAATAGCTGGAAATAATTTGTTTACCACAATTTACAAACTGCTGTAAATGCCTTGAAAAACAAGTTTCAGTACAACATAGATTGTGTATATTTTTTTCTTTCCTTCCTCTAAAATTCCCCAGTATTACTTCTACAGATGAGATGCCTTCAGAGTACAACAGGAACATTTCTGTGAGAAATCAAATTTGCTGAAACTCAGATTTCATGTTTGCATTAACCAGGCTGGTAAAGTTCCTAATTAGAGCTGCTGGAATGTTGCTATTTGCTGATAAATGAGGATTACATGGAGAACCTGCTCATTGCACAGGCCAGACCAGAAGTTCTAACGAGTTCTACAGCAATGGACATGTGCATCAATTCCAGGTGACTTAAAGTAAGAGGCTGCCTAGGGGCTGAGTGACACAAATGTGGCATCAGTGACGCATTTGAATGCATCCAGGACACACAGCCCTTTCAGCTTCATCTTTTTCTGCTTCCCAAATCCATGGTGACATTGAAAACACCACGGGTAGGGAAAGAAAAATCTAGAGCACATAATTTGGAAAGACTGGAGTTATTTCTAATTGTAATATAGCAAGAGTGATGCTAACTAGATGTCACATCAGAGATGAGGCTCAAATCTGCTTCTCTTTCCATTCTCCTGAACAAGGCAATAACAATATTTTAGAATAATAGATCTGCTCAAACAATATCTGTTAATATACAACAAACATCCACTATCAACTTCATTATTTACACTCTCAAAACTGAATTTCAGACTGCAGTTCTACAGAAACCTTCAGGCAAATAATACACTAATTCCAGTAAGGATTTGGAACAAGGGCCAAAGATTGCACTGAAGTGTATGCTAGATCTTATGCAGTAAGAAGGAACAATAAACAGTCTGAGTTTATTTCTATTGTTTTTATCACATAACTCAAAGACACCTTGACTAAACTGAGTAAGTTACTGAAATAAATAACATGCACCTCAATAGGAAAATGTGTGTCACCTAGGCACTCACCAAATCAAAGATGATGGCAAACAGTGCACAGAAAAGAAGTACAAAGTCAAAAAGTAACATAAGCCAAAAATGTCACTTTGGTGCAAAAAAGGGAAGCCATTCTCTCATTAAATTAAAAGGCCTATCCAGCCCTACAGGGCCTTCTCCTAAATACAGAATTCAGTCTACACAATACACTTGTCTGGGGATGTTGGGATATCCCAAAGGAGAATAGCAGGAATGATCATACCCTAGAACACAGAGGAAAATAAAGGAATCTGTCAGACACTGTATCTGTCAGGAGCTCCATGGGATTAGCTAAACTCATCTGTCCCTTTCTGTAATGGAGGATTCTCCATTCTGTGTGAAGTCATTACCAAGAATGGCCTCCAAGGATGGTATCTGAACACTACCTTCCTTAAATAAAACTAGAACATTACACATGACCTTGACAGATCACTTTAAGTAGAAGAATGGTACACATCAGCTTGGAAGTCAAGCATAGAAATGAGCAATATTGGTCAGACTTGGCTCTACTAGGTCAATAAAGATGACTTTAAATAGTGTGGCCTCAGCCAGAACTGCCATGATAATTTACCATACTTTATTTAAAACAGTTAGAATATCATAATCACATTTCAATGTTAAGTACATTTTTAGTACATATAAAGTCCAGAAGTTGTTGTATAGACTCCATGAGTATATATTCTCTAAGAAAAAAATAAAGGAGAAAAAATAATTTCCTTTTAAAGAATTCTCCAATTACACAAACAGTTGATTCAATGCTGTATAACCTAAACTGGCAATGGCTAAATCATAGCTCTTTCTCCTACTCCTAGAAAAAGTTCTTTACACAGAACTACAGGCCCAGCCACCCTTTGGCATTATGAACAGTCTGAGTTTCCACTCACGTGGCCCCAGAGAGAGCACACGTTCCAGCTCTGTACCCTATCTCCTGTGACTGCAGTCACAAAGCACTGAAGCAACTTCACTCACTCCCAAGGAAGTTCTTAAAGAAAGTGGAAGATTCTGTCTTCAGGTAGTGGGAAGAGGGCAGGTTTTGCTTCCTTTTGCTTTTCCCTAGAGTATGAGCAGACAAGCTAATGCAATCAGCACTGACTCATGTGCTTGTACTCTCCAGCACACTGAGTTATGGGCTCACAGGTGATCTAGTGGCAGAATGTCACCTTCAAAGGCTGGAATTGATTGATAGGACATGCTATGAATGAAGTGGTCACCTTTCAGTTATTATCAGTGAACATCTCTCTAAACCATTCCTTCAATTCCAGCTTATTACAGCACTTTACCCAGCTAGGGAATTTTAAAAGATATTTCTTCTACAGAGTAAACCAGCACTTGTTTGAAAAAAAAAAAAAAAAAGAGGCAATTATTTGAACTACAAATGTTTCAAGAGTATTTCCTGCAATTGTGATCTATTCAGCAGCAGATCAAATACTACAAAAAACTCGAGAGACAGCCTGCCTTTTACAATTTATACTCCTGAAGCGACACTCTTCATATTTAAAAGCAAGTACACAACTATTCAGAGCTTTCACTTGAATTGGGAAAGGTTACTTCACAGTTCAGTGGCACTAAACACAAACATCACGAACATCTCCTCAGCTTATTCTTCTCCCATAGAGAAACAAATACCTCATTTTAACTAAGTGGAAAGAATTTCTTAGTACAGTCTACTTAGTAAGGTGTAGTACACAAGGAGACTCTTAAGAGACCAGTACCTAAATATACAATACTTGAGTATTTGTGTTGTCTTTCCCTCCTCCCCCAACACTGCTACTGTTATCTTTGCTTCTCACTTCTGGCTTAGATGCAGGAAAGAAGCAGACTGAAGTCTGCCATCCTCTACACTGCATGAGAGTGGATTTCAAAGCAACAGTTTCCCAGGCCAAGTTCTGCTCTATCTTTATCATTATAAGCCTGGTGTAGCTCTCCCCCTCACTAAGCTGTATGCATACTTACACCTGTATGTCTGAGAGCAGCCTGGTTTTATGACGCCCTTTTCAGACACCTGCTGCTGTCCCAAAAGGGATGGACACCAGAAAAATCTTCACCACTACTTCACATATAAGAAGTCAGAAAGAGTCTAAGTTTGGATGGCCTTTTAGGAGTCACCCAGGGTGCACCTCTGTTTTAGGCAGGTTCGGCTTTCCTCAAATTATTCCTAACAGATGTCTGGGAAAAGCCACTTAAAAGCCTTGGAGTAACAAAGGTTTGATACTGAAAAAACATTACCCTGACTCATTTCAGTCTTCTCTGGGCTAACCCAGCTCTTTCTGTCCACACAACACAGTTAGGAAAAACCTGTGGAGCATTCGCTACCCTGTACCTGTGGTGCTCATTTATGAGAACTGCAGACAAGTTACATCTTGCTAGAGTTGGGATGTGGCTGCTTGGTGTTTGGAACAGAGTCAAGTGAGGCAGAGATGCTGCTCACCATGTTGCTGAGAAGGAAAAGGAAGGCAAGCCCCAGTGGTGCCAAAAGTCCAAAAACTACCTGAACCAGTGTGTGAAATGATGATAATCTCAGCCACAGATGAAACTTCAAAGGGGAACTGTAGCTGCACCGTTTTTACCAGAAGGAGTTTTCTATTAATAAACTCTGTTAAACCATTTGACATTAAAATGCAGAGCTGCTTTTAAAGGATCAAAGCATTGAATGTTAGTTATTAGAATTGTTAAAATGACACTTTCCCTCTGGTCCTTTCTTATTATTAATCACAGTAGCTCCTCAAACTTCACCAGCCAAGCAGGGGCTGCCCCTGGAATGTATTTAAGTCACACTGAAGTTATTCTAGCAGTCACCATAAACTGCTAGAATTCACAGGAAACAGTCAGTTCCACAGCCACTAGGAATGAAAGGGAAATATCACTTTTCACATCTACTCTTCTGATTTGAGAGAGGGGATTCTAATCATACTCCAGCCCTAACCCCATTTATATTTAAGCATATCAGAGAAAAAAGTGATGCATACACACCATAGAGGTAGCCCACACAAAAAAGTAGTTGAGATAAAAGAATTTATTCTGATCACAACATCCAGAATAGCAGGTAAAGCCAGAATTCTGCCAGGAAGTTTTGAATGAACTACTGCTTATTAATTGCACTCATTACACCATCTACTTTGGGGATAAATAGGAAAAACCAAACTGCTTTTCTTCAAATTCATGGCATAACAGTCAGCTACATGTGATTTATGGAAGCTCAGATGAAGCTGAGGAAGAATAATTTCATGTATGTCACGTCACCGAGATCGATTAGCAACAAAGCTTATTCTACGAGAGACAAGAAAGCTCAGTTACAACACAGGAGGAGTGAGAGAACACATATAACAAATTAATTACAGTTGGTACAGTTCTTTCTCCTACAAGCCACATTTGCAGTTCCTGAACAACGATACACTGCCTGAAGAAATACAACATCTCCTCCATTATAGTGAGAACTTAAATGCTACTCTCTTGTATTTTCAGAACTGAGGATAAAACAAAGACTTACTGAAGTATGGACTCATCCTCCAAAGATGTATACTTATGATAAGACTCCCTGTAGTTTGAAAACAGCACAAAAACCTATCTGCTACCAGCCATAAAGATGCTTCTGTACACATGCTGCCTGATGAACATTTGGATAAGAATCAGAGCCAGATCTTGAGAATCACCCATGCAGATCTGAACACAACTGACTTGAAAGACTGCCACAGCTGGATATCCAAGTGTTTCTAAATGCTCAAGCAATATCAGTTAGGCACTCAGCTGGTGAGTTTATGGGCAAACACCATTTTAGAAGTGACCCATACTAGAAAATACTTCTACAGAATACAAGGCTAAGAGTAAATGTTCTTTGACATGAACAAACAAACTAAATAAAATTCAGCATTATGCTGCATCATCATCTTTTAATAACAACCTCCAAATAATTTTGCTTCAGTAATCTGATAGGTATTTGTGCATTCCCTCAATAGGGCTATGCAATGGCTCTCATTAAAGTATAATAATTTTTGTAGTTGTTTAGCATAAAGCCAAATGATGTGTTTACTGTTCCATAACAAGCATTGTTCAACAAGCAGATTCAGTGAGGAAACATAGCAGTGCAAAAAGCAGTGATTTCTCTTACACCTGTGAATCATTTCTGAGACAAGCAGACAACAAACCAACTGGTCCTTGTTCTCTGGTTTAGTTGCTCATCTGCTTGGAATTATCCAAGAAAGGCTGTGGCATTGGAAAAATCAACAGTTGGCTCTAATGTTATTGACCTCTTTCCCATTCCTGTAACATTTCAAACATAAATATGCAAAGTGTGGATGCTTAGTGGGCTACATTTACCTAAAGTCACTTCTGCCAGGATGCGCTCTGGACCATCTAGCACCCTCAAAAAGCTGTTTACAGAAGAAGAGTCTGTGCCTCAAGTATTCAGAAGCATTTTTCTGAATAGATTACTACAGAAAAGAAGTTCAATGCATTCTTTGCAACAACAACAACAAATGTAAACCATATTGTGTTGCTGCATGGTACTGATTTGCCAGCTGGACTTAAACCATGACAAATATGTAAACAATCTGATAAGAGAAGCTTAAAATAACATTACTACTGAAAGCTTAAAAGCTGAACTACTTCAACTTGAATTATTTTTAAACATTTAAATTCATTGTAAATTTATTAAATTCATTCATTTGATTCAGCAAAAGATTTTCAAGCCTACACTTAAGCAAGTAGTTAATTCCACAGAAGTCAAAGCTTTTACACAGGTTTAATACCAACAGAACACTGTAGCAAATCAAGAATGACCTTCAGAAATCCAAAGTGTTTCAAGTGCCAAAAAATCAAACTACTTAATATGGTAAGGTAGGACATCTTGGAAATTTGATGCAAACCACTTTCACCCAGTGAGACAGACTCAGCATGTATCCATCTGTAATCTCCCAGATTAAATCAGTGACAAGTGAGCTCTTCTACTGTACCCTCACTGCAATAGGAGTATTAGGATTCAGATCTAAAGAGAAAGTATCCAAACAAAATATGTTCCAAACACCAGTTCCAACAACCCCTCGGAAACCAAGATTTAAGTCAAAGCAAACTTAGGAGACAACATTCTCCCAATGACTATTCATTGCAGGAACAGAATCCCTTGAGCACTTGACTTTTTTTTTTACTGCTGCTGATTATCCTGTGCAGAGGAAAAATGCTCTAGTGCTTTGTGTTGTGTGGGTGATGCTCCCATTTCCCAGCTGAGTTTGGTTCAACATTTATAGAAGGGATAAACTATTCTGAATTGGCTTCTATCAGTAAAATGACTCAGTGATCACTGTGCAAGTGGGAGGACTTCAAGCATTTGACATTGCTTCTCACATTCTTGCTGTCACAAATGCAAATGTTGGGGAATTTAAACTCATTCCTATCTTGTCATTTTAAAATCCTAAAGGGACCTTTGATCATTCAGTGGCCTGTTAAATATTTAGCAGTCAGGAAGAAAGGATTTTTTTCTCCTTCTGCGATGGTTTAACTGGTTTCAAATCTAATACTGCTTCCTTTATCTGAATACAATGTATCACCATTTGCCCACCATTTTCCTCAGAGAAAAAAAAAATCCCTTCAATTAAAATTGATCTGCCTTCTAAACTAATGAAAAAATAAGACAGAAGTAATAAAAACAGACAGAAGATAGGGCTGTGAACTCCACAAACTACATAATCTGCATGCACAGAGCGCACATACATCTTGAGGGCTTAAAAAATAAATTTTAATTACTCTGTCCCCCTTCAGAGTTAAGTGCCTTGCAAATATCAGGGACACGCTCAGCTTGTTGAAGGCAGCACTGCCACTACCTTCTTCAGAGCTGTAGGGCTTTGGTCCCAAGGGCACCATACCCCTACTGCACCTGAACCTGTTAATCCCACTGAAGCACATGTGATTGTTTTCATCACACCCTGCGAGGAGATGTGTCTCTCTAACCTAGGAGCTGAAAATAAGCACCAGGGAGCACAGAGCTGTAACCAGCCCTGTTGCTCTGGCTCAACTCTGTCAGCAGCCTGAGGAGAGATGGCTCCTGCAGCCTCCCACACAAACCCTCTCCCGTGCTCGTTAGCATGCCTCTTATATTAATGACTCATCTTCATCGTAAAGCACCAGCTCAGACTTCTCATTAATCACCTTCAGTGTGCTGGCTTCTGCCGTTTGCTCAGAAGCTTCAAAATTACAAACACAAGGAAGGAGTTTGTGGGTCAGGCCCTGCACTTCAGCAAGGACTTTGTAACTTCCCTTCCCAGAAAATACCTTACGGTCAGAATCTGCTTTTTCTAACCCAGCGTTGGGTAATTCCTGGATATTTTTTATGAGCCAAAATAACTGCTTTCAAAATGTGATTCTTAAATTGCATGTGTGGCCAGCAGGTCACTGCTGGTGCATTCCCAGTGACAGGCTCAGACGGAGAACTGGCCCTGTACCACAGCCCAGTCTACCTTTCCTGTAGGAAAAAAAACACTGACTAGCTTGTTCAACAGTATGAAAAACCTAGAGTAAAAAATGAATGCACTGTACTGAAAATTGATTTATTCTTCAGGGGAAGAGAAAAAAAGTTCTCTAAATATTCTGAAAAAGGCTCTGTAAGTGTTATTAGAAAGCCAGGGATGAGCTGCAGGTTGTGAAGAGGAAGCACTGACTTTTCACGGTCTGTGGGCACGTTCTCTTGTACCCCAGCCATCACTAGATTACATTCACAGCTCCTTCTTTACATCTCTTTGGATTTCAATTACTGTTGCTTAATTATTTCTGTGATAACTTCATTTTTTTCCATTTTACAGATGACTTTTTTTAAGGCTAACTACAAAATAATATGGCTTCGTACTCTAGCTTAAAATGGGTTTTGCACAAATAAGCACCAGAGCAAAGTGCGCTGCTAGCAAAAACTAACAGCCTATAACTGATGTAAATTTATGTCCACCCACCAGCTAGCCCATCAATTTCTTCTCTTATAAGATGTCAAAGCACCTGTCAATCACACAATGTGTGAGAGAGAAAAGAGACTAAAAGAACAACTCTCCCTTCTAACTTGCCACACCATTTGATGGGTGAACCATTTGATACAGAGGTTAGGGCCCAGACACAATAGATATGCAACAGAAACATGACATGTAAGCAATGCATCAAGGCTGTACCACTCCTTGACACATCACTTCCTTAAAATACACACTAGATACCACCTATGGGGTATCTATCTAGAGCCACATATTTTGCAGGTGTATACCAGAGCAGTTGCACTGACTTTAGACCCCACAATTGGTCACTTATCTATCCCAATAGATTGCTTATCTACCAAGACTATTTGTATTACTGGAGCACCAATTCCCAGATAGCTGGTTAACTTCAGTCCATGAGATGTGCTTTGCTCAAGCCAAAAGCACACATCTTCATGTATAGCTCTCTCCACAAAGGAAGGGGACAGCTTCTTCCCTGACTGGGACTGCCAGACAGAACCTACAAAAGCCTGTAACACCACTAAGACTGGATGTAGCAGGCTATGTGGATAACTCCCCAGCATTTGTATCTTGAAAACACTAATCAATTTCCTTTCTATGGGACAAGTGTCTGCAGCTACCCTAAAGGAAGTGTTCATTCCTTCTTCCTTTGCCTGCCTAAAATAAACACCTTTCTGGCACAGAAAAAAAATCTACTTTTAGACATGCTACATATGAGCAATACATTTTGCTGTAAGACAACAGACTGAGACCTGAGCTCATGGCAGCAAGGGGCAGCCCACAGCTGACAACACTCACAGATCAGCTGCGCTCATGTCACAGGCAGCATTGCTTTCCTGCCTGAAATACATTTTGTTTCCCCTTCTTCTTTAGATTCTTTTTTTTTTGGTTTTGCACTTCAGGATTACTAACTGCAAACGCAGCAGCCACATGCTGCTGTCCCTCAAAGTCCCAGCTCCTCTGGTGAATGGCCCTTCAGTGGGGACCTCACCATCCTCATCTCACTGCACTTTTCACCTTGGGTAAGAGCAGTCCAAGCCCAGTCAGCACTGACCTGCATAAGGAATGGTCTCCTGTTACATGGAGAAATGTTCTGGCTCAAGGGGCCAGAATTCTGAAGTCTTCTGAAGTGCAGCTTCTCTCCTCTACATCCCCAAAGGACCACCTGCCTTGCTAGAAGCCCTGCTCATTGCTGGATGCCTGTAAGTGCAATTCCAGCATGCTGACCCAGTAGCTGAAAACTGCTAAAATGCACTACTGACCAAAGCTGTAGCACCATTCAGCACTCCAGCTTGGGCAATACCCATGCTGTGGCTTCATCACATTGACTCTACATTTTACTTGACTCAAAGACTTGAAGTCTCAGTAAACCATCCAGGGGGTGTTAAAGTGTCCAAGCACAGTAAGGGTACTCATGAAAATACAGAAGGAGCTTTCCAGTTCAAGTAAAGCAACTTTTTATTTCCTTCCATAATACATTGCTTTAGTCAGGGCAATCTGACATTGTTCAAAAGCTCACATTTAATCAACATCACTTAAAAGTTGTCTTTCTACATGGGAACTTACAGTAACTAACTTCAGCTGCTGAGCTTGTTAAGGACACTTCCCTGTCAAACACTCTCCCACCACCTGAGCTGGGACTGAGGCCCCTTCATATCTACATTCCCCACACTCACACAGAACAGTTTTCCTCACCAGCTGGACCCCAGGATTCCCACACACCACAGTCACAGATGTCTCCATTTTTCAAGTACCTCAATCATGGGATAATAACAAAATTACAGCTCAATCTGATGCCTCTGAGGCAAGACTCAGAACAAAGGAGCCCCTGGACCTTTATACCCTCACAGTCTAAGGCAGAAAGGTCTGGAATCATCATCTCCTTCTGTGCCCCTGAGTGTCCGGTCCCCTGGCTGGGCCACAGGTGCCAGGGCCCTCTGTTCTGCAAAGGGTCAGCACTTCAGGGCCACTTGCCTGGGGCTCAGGCTCCTGCCCCCCAGAGCTGAACCCGTAAATCAACTGCACTGCAGCCACAGCCTGAGCTGCTCACACCAAATGCACGCTTGCCAAAATGCTGAGTGAACTCACTCTGCAGAGATCCCAGACTAAGTGTCCACCAGAAAGTTTTGCTGTGCTCATGGTACATACTGGGAGCATGAAACCAGCCCTTCTTCATTGGTATGTCTATACCTGCACCAATTCTTGCAATGCAGCTCTTCCACCAGTATGGCATATTCTCAAAAAACTCTTTTTTTTTTTACTATAAAAGCTTTGTTGACATTTGAGATGAAGTTCCTCAGAGAGCTCTACCAATATCTGTCTACCTTCTAAATATAATCTTTCTTCAGACATCTATCACATCCTCCCATGACACACACAGAATCTGTTCAAGCTTTTTGTACAGTCAGTGACAGATTTAACTCTGCATTCACCAGACTGGGAATAGTATAAATGTGCCTGCACTTTTCTGACAACATTTGTCCTTTCCCACCAATTATTAGATTGTGTAGGTATTTGTTGTCTCACAATGCCACATGACTGCTGAGAACGAGCCTATTATGAAGTTTGTAAAGTGCACAAGCAAAAAAAAAAAAAGGTCCTCTGATGCTTGTTCTTTACAAATTGCACAGCAGGAACCAGCTCGTAGTCCCTTCCCTGGATAACCTCTCCATTTCCCAGACTGCTTCTTGACACTCACTTGAAAGTGTGATGTGCTTTGCACTGCTACAAAGCAAAACCATCCCAGCGGACTGCCATGGGTTTCAAGTCAAGGGCATGCCATGTTAACTTGGGATTTCTGTTTTCTTTGGGAAACCTTGGAGAGAAAAGTCAAAAATAAAATGCTCACTGCTGATACAAAGCAGTGCCTTCCAAGTGCAAATGTTTGCACACGTGCAGAGGCACTCTAGGTACCAGATGAGACCATAAAAGCATCTCTTGCTTTGAAAACTTTTTCTTTTTGGTAAGAGAAGGAAAAGGTTTAAACTCAGGTAATGTTCTTCAAAAGACTGCATTAGAGATGCAAAGATAAGCAAAGCACTCAAAAAATCATGAAACACCATCTGCTCTCTTTTATCTTCTAATGTCTATCAGCATCAACAGTGTTGCCAACATTAGTCATCCTCCTCATGATATTGGGTGTTTTTCTTATGCTCTCAGCTCTCATAATCAAAATTATACAATAGCAGTTTATTTAAAATAAACTAAAAAAAAAATCCAATGCACTTGATGCCTGAGAAAACTGGTGCAAGTCAGAAGCTCAGAAAAGCAGAAAAGATAGAACTATTTAAATAGTATTTAGCTGCTCGAATTTTTTATGATATTAGGTGTACTCCAGGAGCTATCTTTCAGAGTAGCTCAGCTTCCACAGAAGTACCAAAGGGATAACCACACCTAAGACCCACGGTAGCATACTGAATCTCTCAAAAATCTGCTTTTAACTATGACCACAGAATACCCAAAAATTCCTGTTGCAAGCCACATTTTTACACAGGCATAGCTCATGACAAAGTAGTCAACTGAACTCTGTTCCTTTGGAAGCCAGGCAATACTCAAACACCGAGCCCCATAGTGATTACAGCCTCATTATCTCCTTATGGGAGCATCCAGAACAAGTGCATTCTCTGCCTCTCTTGCCAACTTTACACTATCAGGATTACATCTTGCTCAGCTGCTTCACACAGCTTTTATTTTTATATAAAGTGAAGAAAGCTTTTGCTATTCTGAAACACAAAGTATGTCACTGCCCACTTCCTGCTGAGACCAGGGTGCAGCTCATGACAAGTGCAGTAGGCACTGGAGAGGCACCAGCACACCTTGGCTGACAGGTGGAGCAGGGCAGCCCAGGAAATGCCGCTCACAGGTGTTTTTCAATGACTCAGCACAGCTGAGCTAGGACCTGAATAATTTGGTTCCTTTTGTGAGTAGCCAGCAGCTGGGAAACACCCATTGTGCCCTGCTCTCTCCCCATTGCACAGGTGCCAACCAAAACCTCAGCCTCATCCTTTGCATTTAATAAGATCCAAAGTCTTTACCCTTGTCATCCTGCTCCTCCTGTTTGAACTGGCAAGTAGGGGCTGCACTATGTGGAAGCGTTCTGTTCTCTGCACGCATGTTACAGCCTGCATCTCTGCAGGAGGCTCTGTGACTCACGTCTGACTCATGCAAGACCTGTACCACCAACAGCATCTATCACAGCCAGAAAACAGAGTACTTGCCCTCAGGTTAGGAGCTATTTTAATGCCATGTGTGCTAAGGAAGAAATATGCACAAGCCAAGGTAGCTGGCACAAGGAGACTTGAAGGAAGATGATGCTGCCCTGATCCCCACAACCCTCACTCAGCCCAAGCACTGGGGCTCCCACCAGGAAGATGAAACTGGCAACAGCCACGACCTGAGCTTAATTTAACCACAGCACCCTGGCATCCAAATCCTGCTCAGGACATTTTGCACGTACACACTTGAGTTCATATACCTATGCAGAAGAACAAACCCAAGCACACACTTGGTCCTTCACACAATCATGTCCTGGTCTTTCTGGCACTGTGATTTGTGCAACACATCTCTCAAAGTTTCATGTCTTTTCCTATCTATATTTTCCAATATGAAACAGCAAAGTTAGTCATTTCCTTACTGCTACAGCTTCTCCTCTGCCCCTGCCAAGAGAGAGGGGAAAATTAGGATTTCAGGACATTGGAATATTTCTTCAAAGTCACCTCCCTCTCTCCTTGCAGCCTCAATAAACCAAAGCCATTTCTCCCCCACATTTAAAACCACTGAGCTCATTAACTACTCAGTGAGTTTTGTGCTTTCCTGCTGCACAAGCAGCAAGCCTCAATCTATTTTCCAAGTTACAACTTTTTTTGTTGTCATTTCTAATACAGTTTTGTACACAGAGGTTTCCTGAGAGCCACGTGGACCAAGACATGTTTCTTCACAGTAGGATATACAGAAATTGGTAGAACAGCAGCACTAAAATTAAAACATTTATTTGATATGTCAAACAAAACCTACAGCACCAAACCAAGGAGTTCCTTATTATATTACACTAGATTAAAAAAGCACAGGCAAAATGTGTAAAATATCGTGGAAATAGAAAATTTGAAGTCTTAGAGGGTATGTTATATTTAGCAATATAATTTAACTGCACAGTAAAGCAAAACTGTTTAAGCATTGGACATGTATATCATTATTGTTTATCCAGTGCAAGTAACTCTGCCAGTAGAGACAAGAAATTGTAAGTTGCCTGTAGGGAATCCTTTTGGATGAAATATCAGAGGGTAGTTGAATATTCAAAACAAGACACATTTTAGAAACCTATTTCTCAAAGAATATCCTCTTCAGTTAGCCTCTTTCAGAAAACCAGGCCAGATTTTTAATTGTTTATCTGTCAGTGCAGATCATCAAAATCAATCATTTAAATTATGCTTGGTTTTTAGACATTAGTTTTAAGAATGAGAAAACAGAGGAGAGATCACGAGATGATCTGCTTGGTTGATCTCTGGCTACTAGTGCCAGTGGAGCTGTTAGGGGGAAGCAGACAAGATGTCCATACATGCAGGAATCCATCTTTTTCATCTACTGCAAATCAAATCAAATGACCACCTGGGCAGCATTCAACAGCTGCCATTAACAGTAGTCACCAATATATGTCTAGAAGGCATCTTTGAACCAATTAGTCAGCTTCCAAACTGCAAGAGGTTTCCAACAAGAAAACAAACATCTCATATTGCCACTTTTTCAAGTTTATATTTTACCTGATCAAAACCATTTAGAGCTAACATACTTTGCATTAAGCAAAAGGCTCAGATGCAGAGTCAGTGCCATAACTGCCAAAAACTTAGTCAGTTTTGGATTGAGCTGTCATCTGTGTCATAGACTTAACAGTCTTGGATGCTTAGAAATTATAATAAAAAGCAAATTCTGATGCTTTTAGCCTTAACATAAGGTATCTGCATCATAGGAACTGCTCTAGCATTACCAGAATTCTTAACTTGAATGTTAGTGCAGGTGAAAGCAGGTAGGAAACAGCCGTAATATTGGAAAATATCACAATTTCAGGAAGCATACAGTAGCTGAAGAAAAGGCCAGTGGCAGCATCTTTCTTCACATCCCCAATCCTTCAACTACTCTGTGGTGAACCATGGGGAAATCACAGCCTTGGTCCTAGGAGGGAGAGGATATGTGGTGCACAGTGAGGAGGAACAGAGGAAGTAGTTTTTAAGAGTAACCGTGTAAGCAGAGTCCACAAATCACCAGCGAATAGCTACAGAAGAACTGCAAGGAAAACCCGGAATGAGTACCTGCCACAGGTAAAAAAGTAAGGTCCTATCTCTTTGTAGTAACTTTTTCCTGTTTGGAAAAGTCAAGCCAAGTGTCTTGTTGCCTGCAAAGTGGGAGTAATTAGAGATTCTACACAGCAATTTCCTAACAACACTGTACAAAGAGGAAAAGTAGCTTCTTGTAATTGCAAAATAACACTTTTTTAGAAGAAATTTATCTTGACATCTACAAGTTTACAGATTTATACTTTTTTATTTCTTTAAAACAATTATGTCCTTAAATATAGAAAATAATTCTATGCTATTTAGCATAAATTCAAAGAAAACACATGTAAACAAAATACCTAAATACACAGGAAATATTTGTTCTCTGAAGACCTGACTGGGTTAAATCAATATGAAAAAAGGAATGAAACAGCAAAAGGTATAATTACTCATCCAACAACCATGGTATAATGAAAGGAAAAGTCTCACAGTAGGTTTGATGAAACTATTAGTCCTTGGTCTTGATCACTCTCTTAAGATTCTGATGGGAAATAGGTGAATGAAGTGAGGAAAGGGATCTCTCAACTACTCAAAACCATAAAGAAATAAATAAAAGCAAAACCCCAAATCTAGAAAGACAGCTTCAGACACCTTATTATATTCAATCACTCTTCCCATCACTTCCATGTAATGCTTCAATTTTTGATTTTTTTTCCAAACATTACCATTATGCTACCTATGAGCCCCAGTTATTGGGAGACTCTATCTTCACTTAATCACCTTCTGGCCAATAGAACACTCAGCACAAAATATCCAGGCCTAACCTGTCTTGCACAGGAATGATTTTTGGGAAGAGTGGTGCTCAAGCTCTGTCACAGAGTTAAAGTGAGATGAAACAAAGTCGATACACCTCAGTCAGCCACATCCATGATTTTCAGCTTTCTGAATGCTTTACTGTGCCTATGCTCACCTCTGCAGAAGTCTTCCCCTTGCTTACAATGGCATACTAAGTTCATATTTTACACAGATAAGGCAGAAACATCCTACCAGCTCTGCAGGTAAGGAAACAGGCTGATTAGATTGTCAGTGATTAAATGCAAAACTGCAGCCTGTTTCTGATAGACTAGAACTATTCCTCCTACTTCTCCAGCAGTCCCTGTCCATGGATCTAAATTTCAAAGCTCAAAATGCATCCAAGGCATTTTAAGCTCTGGAGTTAGAAGTTAATTTTGCCTAGCAACATGCCCTTAAGTTATCTTACTTTTATGGAAGTTGTTCCAGTGACTCTTTTTGTCACAGAGGCAGCTTGGGCTCAATATCAGCCATTTCATTTACAACTGGTACTGAAAGAACCTGGAAAAACCTTTACTTGATCCATTCAACCTTGAATTTTCTTCCCTGCTTCCTGCACTAATCCTTAACTGAGTACCACTGTCCCTATTTCCCCCAGAACAACAATTCAGGGAAATAACTTGTTTTTTTACAGTACTTCACAATATATTCATTTCTGGTTTTCTCTTGACATCTGTAAGGATGCACAGAGTTCACTATGGGGTCACCAGCTGCAAATGTCACCTCCCATATTTTTGTGCAGCTTCTCTTGACCACATGCTTGTCTGCCATTAAGCAAATTATCCTGCATTATTGCCAGTGTCTCTGCTTGTTTCCCAGGACAGAACATCTAATTGTTAATGATTACATGCCCAAAATTCACCAGCTTCATAACTACACTCCAGCTCATCTAAAGATGCTTTGACAAAGCCTTCACATACTCTATCTTCCCCAGTTTCACCATATGAAAAAACATCCTTGTCCTTTGAATGCCTTATCATCTCTGAAGAAAACCCTCCTGGCATGTGCTTCATACACACACAGCTCCCCCCCCCGTCACTAGCAGGGAAAAGGGACATAAATCCTATGTACAGAATGAAGTTTTTCTCATTTAAACAGGTTTTCAGTGGGAGTCACATGAAACTTTGTGTACCACCCAAATAGTGTGGTTCAGGATGAATATTCCTTTTTTATTTTCTTTGGCCAAACCTCCTATTGTTCCTGAAGAAAAAGGAAGCATTTAATTGTTTTTCAGCCACATTCTCTGCATTGGATACCCTGCCAGATCTTTGATGATCATATGCTGACATTGCTTTTTTTTTTTGCCTGTTATGAACTAATGGGGTTTTTTATTATTTTCCCATGATTTTCTTTGGAAAAATGCACATTGTTTTCCCAGTTACACATCTCCCATCATTACCTTAGCCACAAGTTGTGTATCTCTGTTTTGGCCACATCCACTCATTACTTAGTGTGATTTATGAACTCTGATATTCATTCAACTCCCATGCTTTCAAGCAGAGAAAAATAGCCCACTAAATGCTTGCAGGAACTACACTACCTGTCATTCCTTCTGTAATCCCTGGCACTTCTGTTCATTGTCCTTAGTAGAAGAAAAATTAAGGTGGAGAGCATGCAGTATCAGTGGCTTCTCTTCTGCTGAAATGACTATGAGGGTTTATTTTCTGTTCCTGCAGGAAGTAGAGCTGGGTCCTCAAGGTGTAGCTAAGCGTATCACCTGTGGGTTACATGTTCCTCCTTGGGACATTTGGTGGCCATGGCACAAAAGCAAAGCTCTAGGGCCAGGTTTCACCAGGTAGCTGATGCTGAGTTCAAATTGTTCGCAGTAGGGTTACGCTGGCTGAATATGCAGTCCCAGGTTTTAGTGATGCAGTGATTTCTTCACCAGTTTCCAGCAGGAGTCATAATTTATTACTAGGATGTTCACAAAAGAGATTTTTCACACACATTGTGCCATTTTTTATTTCCCTGCTACCCCCATTCTAAATCTCAGTTTGTCTTGATTCTTTTTGAGTCAGACTCCTTAAAAATTACCAAGAACCCTAACAGAACTTGCAGAATTATGTATCAAATTGTATTTTAACAGGGAATAACTTAATTGAAACATAAAAGATGCTGAGAACTCTAAGAAATTGTAAGGGAAATTATTAAGCAAACAAAGTGAAAAGCTCACCTCCTCAACTTCCAAAATTTTGCCCTAGTGGCTACAGCTAGAGCCTTTAGAAAAACCTCAATTTTACATGCTCCTTGCTTTCTTCTCAGTCACTCTGTGGTGGTGAAACCACTGGTATTTAAAACTGAAGGGTCTGGCTGAGAAGTTTATCTTACCTAAAAGAACATCCCCTTAGACTAAAAGCTAACAGTCCATGATGGTTTCCAACTCCCCACTTGTGAGCCTGGGTAATACCAGAGAGGGGCAGATGCCACCTCAGTGCTCTCACTAGAGCCACAGTCAATAAGGTTTCTGTCTGACTCACCCCAACTTGTACTCGCACTGTTACGCACTTGGAGTCCCTGGAGCCCCTGACAACTCTGCACCACATCTGTTTTGAACACAACAAAATCCCATCTTTCTCAGAGGCCTGAACAAATGAAACCAGTGGCATTATTCTATTTCCTTTTCCCCAAAGGAGCACTAATTTCAGTGCTGCGTTGTAGCTGGCAGAACAGTACGTCTTACAAATTAAGCAGTGAGAAACAGCATTCCCAACATCACATTGCATAATGCAAAACACTGAGATTTACTATGTTATTCACGAGCCTTAACATACTGTACCCATCTATTCACAGAGCACTCAATCCTCCTTTTTAGAAAAGGCTCCTACATGTCCCATGCTAACAAAGATGACATTTACGAGTTTTACCATCAGTCTTTTTTTCTCCTCAACTAATTTTGTCATGGTAGGAGTATGTCACTTATTTATGGCACGCATTTGGGTGGAGTGTGGGGTTTTGATCACCAACTGGAGGAATTTTTGTTGTTGAACATTTTGGCCAAAGCTGTGTTCATTTCAGAGTGGTTCAGAATTAGTAACACTGAGGAGGCCCCACTGGAAGCACTTTAGGAATACCTATTCCAGGATAAGTAATCTCAGATTAGACACCCTGAAGTTAGAATCCTAATTGCAGGATTCCTTGGACAATTGCCTTGGACAGTGACCTAATTTTTAATGCTGAAATGATATAATCTATTTTTTTTTTGCTGCTGAAAGGGAAGCAAAGTAATTAGTTGGTGCTTTTTAACAGGACAACTGGCAATTTAAGTTTCTTTTACAGGGAAATAGTCAGAATTGCAGAGTTAGCTGCAAATAAATCTTCCCTGAATTTCTTCTCACTGCCAAAAATAGGCCCTCATTGCAAGTAAGCAGAGGCTGATGGGAGAGAATAGCATCATTAAAAAGCTAAAATGTGTATGTTATTCTACTTTCTCATGCAAACATTGCTTCTTTTTCACAGCCTTAGAGTAAGAGCATCACATTTGAAGGAAACCTTCCCTCTAGTTGCTTTGGCAGAAGGACTAAAATAACTAGTATGAGCCTACACAAATAAAGTAAAAAAAAAAAATCCCAAGCCTCTAGAAGTGAAATACCTTAAGACTTTCTGAAAGTCTGGTTATCCTCTGACAAAATATTCTATCAAATACTTGACCAGATGTTTAGGTGAAATGAGCACTGATGAAAGTCAAGTGACAAACACCGGCACTTCATGAACAAAAAGTCAACAGGTGGGGATTTGAGAACTGCACCAGAGGCACTAAAGTTTCTCTCACAGAGAAAATCAATAACTCTTGCACTGACTGCAATGGCCAACAACTCCACAAAGCTGAAAATCCTGCTCCTGGATGGAAACAGAGGCAGTAAAACACCAGAGCAAATCTTGCCCAACAAGATTGCTTCTTTTACACAGCATCATAATATCAGTCAATTAAGAGTGCACAGTTAAATTAATCTAGTTAGGTTTCACCCAGGCAGCTGGTGTTGTACCTCAAAAATCTCAGAAGTTAGTTCAAATTGATTTAAAAAAAATCACAGCCTTTTGAATTTAAGCTGTAAAGAAAGAATAACGATAAATGACAGTGTTTCAGTGTGAAAGAAGGTGTCTCATCAGTTACTAAAAGAATTTTTTAAAAATATCTTCCTTAAAAGATCCGTGATAGAAAAGACAGCATACTAGTCACAGATTTAGAAGAGATAATGAAGTGGAAGGAATTCTGATTACTGGCAGCAGAATGGGAACACAAAAATCTAAAAACTGAGTATCAAATATTAAACTCCCAGAATTTTTCCCAGAAATAATTTATTCATAAGCTTAAATTCTCACTTAAAAAAACCCCACACAACTATTTGTAGCAGGAAATCTTGAAAACGTGAGCCAAGTGTAACTGTTACACATGTGTAAAACCCCAAAATTACCAGCTCAGAGATGCCACATCTCCCCTTCACTTCTGGCTGTTAGTTAATTTTGCTGACCTTTAAACTCTTGTTCTTAGTTTTCTGACCTGTCTCAGTAAGTCTTGCTACAAAACCAGCATCCAGCTAAAGCTCACAACAACTTGAAGATACTGTCTTTAAAATGCCTATTTTAAAAAGTATTCACGAGAAGCTGCAGTCACACTAAGCCATTATGAAATATTTCAGAACACTCATGCAAACACAATTCTTGTAACCACTTCAACAGCATTCCTCATTCCTTTTATTTACATTCTATTATCATACATATGAGAAGCCACTGCAACTATGCACACAGTAATGTACTCGCACAGTTCCTTCAAAAAAGGCTTTGAGAGCTTGGAAGTCTTTCTATCCAAGAGCAAGAACATTCCGTGCAATCAGTGACCAAATGCACAGTACAAATAAACTGCAAACAGCAGACAGAACAATTGATAGGCTGAAACAGCCAAATAATTTTGAATAATGGGCAAATTAATGGAAATTGAAATCTGTTCACACATCATTTATGGACACAGCAGATAAATTTCTGCATAAGAAAGTTTTGAAATAAGTATTAGAAAATATTACAGGAAGAAGATGGCTACTAGAACCAAGACTGGAAGATTATCCTTTTTTTCCCCCCACCCCCAGTTTCTTATAACCATTCAGTCTAAGACAAGAACAGAACAGCTCTACTGGACGAGCAAGTTACATATAAATGTAGGATTTCCCCTGTCCCATTTTATTGCAACACATTTTTCAAGAAGTGTAAATACAAACTCAGTTAACGTCAAAAAATATCAGGATGAAGACCATCTCAAAGAGCTCAGATTTGATATTTCTTTGATCATCAACTTGACCTTTGCCTGCTAAACAGCACAGAGTAAGGAATGATAGATCAGCTGTCTTCACAGATGAAAACTAAAGGGCATCAAATACAGCCACCAGTGCCACAATAAAAATCTTCAAGTGGGACTCTGGCTGCAGAGGGTTACACAGATTCGAATAACTGCTCGACAAGTTGAGAGGTACCACAGGGAAACACAGCACTTTTCATACAATGCTTCTGACACCTCTGGTTAGGAAGTCCCTTAATTGAAAATCCCTCCTGGCAAGTGAAGAGTGAGACCATGCCCTGCATGTCCTGCATCTTTGAGACAAGATTCACATGCCACACAAATGTTTATATCTCTTCTTATGTTCTTATATCTGACATGTTTATAAACAAAAGAACTAAGACTTCTAATGCCCGTTTTTTTCCTTCCAAAAACCAGGAAAATAATAACACCATAAGAAGCTTCAAACATTTCAGCAATGGTTGTAATTTCAAGAAGCATGATGAACAACTTAAATCTACATTTCAAGTCTGGCCCAATGCTGAACACTGAAGCAGCAATGCCAAAAAGATGCAGCTCTGAGTCTGAACAACTCAGTGTCACATTTGAATTTCAGGCTGCTATGTGCAGCTCCCCCTTGCCTTGTATTAGAAGCTTTTAAATAAAAATGTTGTTCAAAAAGATGCTACCAAACTTTGTTCCTGTTACTATAAGAAACTTCATCTTAAGAAAACTGAAGACAGTCACCACTCAACTAAAAATTTAATTAAATTTAAGAGGATCAGAAATTCATCCGAGTTGGGCTGTGCCTGACTAGATAGACGGTATTAAGATGTCTTTCAGTGTTCAGAAACTGTAGAAAGCAGAGTTTTTAAAATGCTTTAGGAGCGCTGGTGTGTATTAACCAGTAAACAGTTGCAGGTGAAGCCCCAGAGCATGTTCCAATAAGCAGTTTAAACACTACCTGTAGCTGCCTAAATCAATACTGTGGTAGTGAACCTGTGCTACATGTCCATTTGGCAGACAGTTGACCAATTCAGGTTCATACCTCTGACAACACTACTAATAGGACTAATTCATGTGGCTCATATTCTCCTACTTCTCAAACAGAAAGAGAAAACCAAGCTTCCTGCCTTGCATTTCCAACAGAGTAGAAGCATCTGTTCTCAAGATGAAAAGCAACATTTGTTTCTAGGTTCCTTGAAATAATCCCCATGCTTTTCAGAGTGTAAGGACTAATGATTTTTGTCAGTTTTGGATGTTTTGGGATCCTGTTCTAGTGAGCTACGCTTCTGCCACATTTTTTCCTAGATAAAATGCAAGTAAATCCCAATGCAACAAACCTTGTGCAGCTGCAAAGCCTTGAGAAGTGTATTCCACTCCGTCCATCCAAACTACACTCTTTTGGATACAGTGTGACTTCAGACAACCATTACAGGAATCTTCACCCAAAGACTACTAAAATACATATTGTGTTCTACTTACAGTTCAGACTGCGTGTGAGGAAAACACCATGGCTGCACGGAGGATGACCCCTGTGACTCAGAAATATGGGTTTTGTGGGGCTGGTCCATGCTTACAAGTACAGAAAGAAAAGTATCAACACAGCAGCTTCAGGCCAACACTGGTCTGTGCATGTTCCTCTTCAATGCCATCCACCAAGGCACAAGGCATCCTCCTTCCCAGCCAAGCAAGAGGTGAAGGGATTTACGCTCCACAAGGATTGGACGCGGAGGTAATTAGTTAATGCTGAGAGACTGACTAGGATTGATGGGCTCACCATCTTCTAAAATGGAACAGGGTCATGCAAATACAGTTATTTCTGCAGCACCTATGTCTATCATGTCTGTACTGATGCCTGTTCAGGTGGTCTGAAAACATACTTTTTAACTGTATCTTTAAATACTAACTGGCACCAAACACTTAATTCAGTTTCCCATCTCTTTTCTCAAACAGATATTGACATTGATATGTGGCACTTGAGCCAATCCTGTCTAAATAATGTGGCACAGAAGGAAGAGATTGTTGAGAAAAACATGCACAGAATGGTACTATCACATCTCATGGTACTGCATGTGTGTTCTGGTAGGAAACACTTCAAATACAGCCCAACTACTAAGATGAGACTTAAATCATAAGCAGGATAGAATTAGTAGATGCACTTGAAGGCATGGTAAAAACAAGCAAGGTAAAATTTTTTCCCTGAAATTAAAAATGTCATTACTTTGGTGTGAAGTTTTACACATCTCACTGATATTTTAGGAGCTGCACATCTACTCCTCTGAAATACCCTCCTGTTGTAAACACGTCTCCATCCTTGATTACCAGTAATAAGACTGAAAAAATAACCAAAAAATACAAATTACATAGGAACCACAAAATAACCTCTGTTCCATTTCCACTTAAACACCTTTTTTTCCAGTGATGGACATGGAAAAGGACTAGAAGATGGACTATTCTACCATTCTGGCTTCATTAAGCAACTGAAAACTCAAAAGCCACCAGTCTTTTGATGGCTATCTCATTTCAAATCAAAAACTCCCATCACCTCACAGTTATTGTCTGCTTCTCTGACAGTATGTGAAGGAGACTGTAATAGCTTACTGTATTTCAGAGTTTGAGGCAATGAAGAACCAAACTCCTTGGCTTGGGAAAGGTGGAAGGGAAAGCAGCAAAAGAAAAAAAAAAAAGGCAGGAGAGTTCTAAATTATTACTACTTACCTCAGACTTAATATAGTGATGTTTCAGAAGTGACAAAGAGTTAAATGGCAGTATATGCCACCACAATAGACTAAATGCATATAGATACAATGGAACTCCAGGAAAGCAAACAGATGACAGTCTGAATGATCTGTCCAAGAGCATAGCTAACATCTATGCTATTTTTTAAATTGCAAAGCACTTCTGTGCAATGCTTGACTGATCATTATATTATATATTCACAGCAGTTTCCCTGACAAGAAGATCCTGTTGCCTGGCATTTGTACTTTTTACTAATATCCCAATTATGTTACTACTGATGACCAAGAAATAGAATAAAGTATTCAGTAAGAAATAGGGCCATGCACCAAATTATCTCAAATTCTCAGATGTTCAGTCTACATAGTCTTGAAAAACAAAACTATTTATATGGCATAATGAAGTACTCCAAGATCAGAACAATTTTGAACAAAAGGCAAAATAGAAATCAAACACCAAGTAAGTGGAACAGGTTTTCTGTTGAGTAGGTTTGACTGACAAGATCATCCTTACTTGCTGTCAAAGAGTGACAGTCCACGCTGAGGTGGCTGAACAAGCAGTGAAATAAAAACTTACTGTCAAAGGAAGTAGGAAAACTTAACTGCCACCAGCTGTCACTGTACCAGCCTTACCCTCTTGTTCTTAGTCAGTTCTAGTTGCTTTTGAACCTTGCCAATCTAGAAGACATATCAGGTTGATCAAGAGTACAAGACAGAAGTGACAGCCGACAGGCTCATAATAGCCCTTCTATTTGATATGCAGCCAGACATATCAAATGGGAACAAGGGATGAATTTAGCAGACCTCAACACCACTTTGCATGGTAAGACTATGATGTTATTTGCTGCTCTGTACTATTTGGATATCATCCACCCAGTGCTTGATGCCTCTGGAAAAACAGCTGCCCAGATGACTGATGTTGACTCCCACAATGGAGAAGACAACACTCCAGATGCTATGGAAGAACAACACGAGGAACAATAAAGAATAAAACATTTTCATGTCACATTTAAAGTCAGAAAAATTGTACATCCCATTTATTTCCACCCTCTAGAGATTTATTTAGTCACTACTCAATCATGCCTGGTGGCAAAACTCTCAGGGTTCTGGTTTCTTGTTTTGTCAAGGACAATTACTATGATTTTTCTCTCATATACAGCTTCACCAGACAATGGCTGAGATTAACAAAAATTTGAACATTGCAGCATGCACTGCTCCAACAGTAAAAGATAAGCAGAAACAAGTCACAACTGTTGGAAGACAGAGTTCAAAAAAGCCCAGATATGGCAACATCCCAAGTTCTGACTTCACTTAATGAGACTATGAACTCCTTTTAGTTAGTACACTTAGAGACCTGACTGAGAAAGCCTACTGTTAACCTGAACAACTACAAAATTACATGCTAGCATTGTTAAAATATGCTTGAGTTCTACCTCACCAGTTCTATGCACATATATGTACTTTAGATTATTTTATGTTACCAATATGCCCATTCATTTCTGCTTTTTCTCCTGCAATCACCTGTCAAACCTTCCTGCGTTCTTCAGCAGCCCCAGTGGCTGCAGTTCTGTTTATCTGCTCACCAAAGCACTGTTGGGTGGCTGAAGAAGAGCAGAGTCTTACCCTTGATGCACTTTCAGTCTTAACATTAACGTACTAAAGTCCTTAAGCCTGTTTAGCACTCCTGAGCAAAGACAATCACAAGAATCGCACACTCAAGCATGAGCATGTTTTTACAGTGAATGATTCTCACACACATCCCAAGTCCTTCCAGGGCCATTCCACAGAGCACACAGGTGTTGCACTCCTGTCCTTTGATTTTGGAACTGAGGCAATCTGCTACTTGAGAGAGACAGATCAAGTCATTGAGCAAAACAGGAGCTTCTTGGTCCATCTCTCTCACTCTTTGCATAGCTTGCATCCTACTAGCAGCCCTTCAAAGCTTCTGTTAGCTACTCATCCAAAACAAGTGAGGGAAGGAACTTCACGCAATGCCTCACTGTGAGGAAGATAGCTCCTCTTAGACAAAGATAACTTGTATTTCTGCACTTCTTTGCCCCCACTTCTCAAATCTGTCTTAAATGCTGGCCAGACACAGAATGAAGCTTCGTGAAAGCACAGGGTGTTCTAACAAAGAGCAACCAACAGCTAGATGGGTGTTTTGAAAAACAAGCCACAATGTCTGGAGATGAGCCAGCCAAATTCCTGCCTCTCCTCCAGAAGAGATTTAAAAAAAACCCTAACAATCCAATGCATCTCATATCACAACCAGAAATTACATGATGGTCTTACAATAACAGATGAGATATTGCAACACAAAAGCTCTTCATAAATATGCTACATACAGTAGCTTAAAACACAGTCATGGTTTTAACAGCACATTGAAATGTTTTCTGCAAGTAGTCGACAGTTCATGTCAAAACAAAAAAATACAAACTATTTCAAGTTTTCTTCCTTCTCAAAAATGTTTGGTAAATGCTATGACAGGTTTGTTCCTCTCCTTGAATACCATTCAACTAAATGTAAAGAAAACCCTAAAAGTCTACATGAGCTCTTACTTCTCCTGGATCATCACTATATTTTAATAAAGATGTATCTAGGCAAGCTGCGTACTCAATTTCTCCTGTTCACCCATGGACAAGCAAGGTAGCCTTCAATAGATTTACAAAAATGAAGCTGAGCAATAAAAAACCTACCTTGCCTTGCACATTGACGATTTGTAAGAAAAGCAGGAAAGCACCAATCCAGTTCTGATCTCCTACCAGTCTGCCTGGGAGATTGGGGCAGGAAGTGCCCATAACAAACACTCTGCATAAATTCTATATACTTTGTTGAAACAGTCAGCATTTCCCAAGTGTCATACCCCTCCCAATGATGGACAGTCCCCATCCTGGCAAAGGGGAGATGGGTGACTATCAATACACAGCACTCATTGTTACTTCCACAGGACTGCTGCAAAGATCATGGCAAAGGAGCAATGAAGATAATGGCAGGGGGGTTGGAAGCAGACAATCTTTAAGGTTCCTTCCAACCCAAGACATTCCATGATTCTCTGATATGATGTTGTACTGGACTGATGAAATAGCTGGTCAAACAAAATGGAAACCAAAAGGATAGGGCTCCTCTAAAGGACACAAGAGTGCTTGTAGGACAGAGGAACCTAAGGCCCAGATTTTAACAGGTTATAGATCTCACTGGACAGATTTTAACTCACTGAAAAATTTAGAAGGTATTCTGATGTTATTTTAAACATGGATAATCAAACACAAAGCCCATGGCTGTAGATTTTTCCTAAACTTAATAATCTTTGAAAATTCCTTTTGTCCTTCTTTCATGGATACAAACCCATTCAAACTCAAGATCCTCAGAATTTGATGAGTTTCTTTCTCCTTAGGGCAAGGGGTACTAATTAGGTGAGCTAGTGAGATGTCAGCATACAATCTAGGAACATTTGGGTGGATGTGATGGTTTGCACAGAGCTCAAAACATGCCTCAGGCATTGAAGGGTGGAACATGAAAGCAAAAGTGGAGGACATGACATGATGGACCCTGCACAGATCCTTTCAGATAATTTGAAATCTTAGCTGAATCTAGGTCCCTGTAAAACAATAATTCACATGCCCTGCTTTTCCAAAGTACTCCAATTTTAGGTGCTAGGATAGGTATTCAAAAGCAGTCAGCATGTACAAAGCTGTGCTACAAATAAGTTTCATGGCAATTATCAAAGGGATCAACATCAGGACAGATGCAGAGCACTTATAAAAGGAGGATCTTAAATGCAATTTCTTCTTCTCAAGGGATTCACATTTATTATCAAAGTTAGACAAAGTTGGAATCCATTGCACATCCCACATCACAGGTTTAAGCCCTTTTTCTGTGTTCTCACAGAAGCAGAAATATTTCTGTGCCAGCATCCCATACCCCAAGGAAACAGGATTAGAGGATGCCTCATAGTGCATGAATGCAAGGGGATCAAGAACTACCTTCTCTCATTTATGGTCACCCTTTTCTCCTCCCACTCATTACCTAATCATCAAATATCCCCTAACCAATCTTTCCATCCTTCCTGAACCCAGCTCATCCCCACCATTGGCTTTGATTCCACAAATAGACTTTTGCTAACTAGAGGATGCAGAGAAAGGTTGGGTTTACCATCTGTCCCAGTCAAATCAGTTACTGTTTTCTCAGGCCAACTTGAAGTCCAAGATAAACAGAGAAAACTCGAAGCAACTGAATGTCCTTAAGTCTCTGTGAAACACATTAACCTGACACCTTGAACAGCTATGATACTCCATTTTATTCCAAGTACAATCAGTAGGTCTCCACATTCTCCTCCTATAGCCTGCATACCAGGATGAATTCCCTGGTCTGATTCTCCTTCAGGAGGCCTGTAAAGGCTTCCCTTCCCATAATGTACCACACACAATCTAGAGGCATGTAGCTGAGCTAAGGAACACAGAGGCTGGGAAAAGAAAAAGCAAATCCATCACAACTCAACTGTCAGCAGGATGTTTACATTACTCCAAATAGATTCCAAAGCAAGGTCTAAGCTTTGCTTCTTAAAGTGGTTTCATTACTTCTCCCAGGCTCCCCTACTTCTCAGTTTGGACAACAGCTGGCATTTACAGCAGTCCAACCAGCTGCATCATAAAGTGTACATCCGAAATGTAGCTCAGGGAAAAATCCACAGAGACAGCGAAGACTTAAAAATTCCATCTCATAGATGGTGTGTAGGAGGTGGAAAGAGGCACTGCTAAATCTGTTACCTTTCCTGTGAATGATGAGCACACCACCCCTTCCAAAAATAGACTACAGAGGAAACATTATGGTGGTGACTGTGAAAAAGCAAGCTCACTACTCTGGCTCAGACATCAGGTCAGCTGCATGTGAAACACATGACCTCCTTTAAAGCTACTGGAATAGCTGTTACTTAGGTTTTTGTTTAAAAAGTAAACACATGGAATCTATTGAAAATAATGATGCCTAATAAAATATGTACTCTCATTTCAAGAAGCTGTTTCATAAATTCCACGCTAACAAAAGGTAACAGCTGACATAAAGCTCCTAGTAAAGACCTTCCACCTGTTGGTGTGACAACCCTGCACTGCATTCTATCACAACAGCCATCACTAATACCCTCCTGCCATCACCTTTTAAACTTTTGCTATGCAAATACATGCTCACAAAGCCTGTGTCCATGCTGTGGATAAGGAAGAGAGTTTAGCTGCTAAATGCATTGGGCCAGCATCATCAAATAAAACAAATGCACTTCAGAAAAAATTCTAAGGCCACAGTAGGGATGAGGAGAAGGGAGGAAATCTTTCTTCCATCTGAAGATCTCTGCAAGGCCAGTGACTTCACTCTTGACCTATTAGAATATTGACCTGTTAGAATAACTTCCTCCAGAGAGGGAAATTAATTCAGCCTCCAGCTCTATTTGATCTCTGACCTTTCTCTACAAAACAATTTGCATACAGTATGTCTGAACTCGGTCACTTATATCTTGAGGGATTTGTAAGATGATCTGCCACATGCACAAAATTAAAAATGACCCAGCCATTAAAACCAGTGCTACTAGGAATCTGAACAGAATCATTTGTTCAGATCAAGCATATGTGGTATTAGCTAAGTCAGACACGGGTTAAACAAGCATCTCTGAGTGCAGTGCTTACATGGCTAAGACATGCTGGTTGTTAAGTAATGAACTGAAGTGTTTGATGCCACCAGAGTAATGTTATTATTTTTAATTGACATAAGTATATTCATTAGGCAAAGTGTAAGTGTTTCATGCACACATTATCATCTTTAAATTGCATTATGAATATAAATTCTACAAACCGGCCAACAACTGCATACACGCTTAGAATTAAATCACACATTTCAATACCTTTAAAGTGTTAACTTATTACAAGTTATTAGCTTAATAATTAAGAACACTTCAAATTAGAAGCTCACAGTGAGTTCTCAACACCAGAGATGCTAACAGGTTTTACAGCTTCCAGCCTCCCTCCTGAAGGCTCACACAAAATCAAGAGAACCTATGAGTCTTAAAAGTGCTGTGTAACCCAGCTCCATTGCCCTTTTTGTTTCCTTCTCCATGCACATTTTGCTCAGGGAAGGAAAAATAATTTTCTTTAGGTGTGATAGCTTGTTTCAACCACTGCTTCTTGCCTTCTTCATCCTGAATGGACATTCCCTGTTAGAAATACTGTCTCTAGAGATAAGCAGAGATTTCTCGTGACTGACACACAACCTGACAGCTTAATTGAATTTTTAACACCACTCCATGGCAATGCATGTTTGTTTAGACCACAATGAACCCTTTGGGCCTTAAAACCATCACAGGGAATTAGTAAGAAAAAAAAAATCCACATATCTTTCTTACAAATAGGAGCACATGAAGAAAGAACTACATTACACAATTAAAAGGTATAGCAGAGGTCAGCCAAAAAAGCCCAGAGCCTTTGCTTCATCCCACAGCCCCTGAGAAGAAATATGCATGGCTGACATAACACTGGCAGGGTATCAGCTGCTCTAGGTGATGCCCCTTCTACACAGGATGGAGTGGGAGGTAGGACAGAGGGATTAGGCTGCTTCAAAGGCACAAAATCCTGTTTTATGTGCTTCTGAAGGAGAGGCAATTACAGACAGCTCCTCTTTCTGTTCATAGCTAACCCACCAAGCAGGGTAAAAGTAGTTCTTTACTGGCTGCATCTCCTCATCTTGAGCTTGATTTTGACTTTTCTGACCCAAGCCTGGCAAACCTCCAGGGTATGTGCTAATAAAACACAAGGAAATAGCTCTGAAAGCTAACACCAAAAGCTTGGAGGGCAATCAATATGTCCAATACACTTCAGAACCACGCTTTCCGCCGCTTCAGTCTTGCAAAAAGCATGGTTTTTTGAAGGACAACTTTAGCAGCTTACATCTCCAGTTTCCTCACAGGGAATATTTTGCATTAGAGAAGCCACTGGCAAAAAAGATGTTTGAATCTAAATGTTCCAACGCATTTGAGACATTCAGTGTAGCTTTGTCCAGTAAAAAATTCCAGTGTCCAGATACATCATGGAAACTTTGAAACGCTCTGAGAGACAAGTACTTAAAAACTACTGAAATACTGAAAAATTACTACCAATCATCCTTATGCAGGCCACTTAATTCCCTCTAACAAATTAACACAGTTGAAAACAGGTGGGAGCCAGAGTTTAACGGTTTACTATAGAAAAGATAGATCATCTCTTCTCCTTCATTGTCTTAGCAGCTTCAAAAAAGTCCCACACATCTGCAGGCTATGTCCAAGCTTTTATCTATTACTCCATAGATTCTTTAGGAAGTTCTATCAGTGGTTAAAATAGCCACAAAAATAGTGTATCTCATATGACAGTAGTAGTTGCTAATCATCACCAGTATTCTGATATAAACTTGCTTTCTTCTGATAGTAACAACAGCACTGCCAGTAATTAGGTAGTCCCAATAAAGCATCCCACCTTACCTCTTTCATCCTCCCTCCCTCTTAACCCACAGGATTTCTTTGGGAGGGAGATGACATTGGATAGACATTCTGAAAATACAGATTAATCTGTATCTCCACAGAGAGGTATTTACTCCACATTTCAGTTCTTGAAGTTTATATAGCCCTCATCATCACATCAGTCTAAGACCCCAATTTGCTACTCATGCCTATTAAACATCCCGTGGCAGTGCTTTGCTGAATAGACTGGCAGACAAACACACATTGCAGTACTTTGCCAAAACGTCATTTCAGCACCATAAACTTTCACTGCTAGCTTAAAAAAAAACCCTGCCAGCTGGAGTCCTTGGCTTTTACAACATCAGCAACCAGCTACCATCACAAATCCTCTGGAGACAATGACTTCCAGATAGGCATAGAATGAATCACACTGAAGCTTCTTACCTTCCAAGGCTTACACACTCCTTCTTGGCCAGCAGGGGAAAGGAGCACTGAAATGTGGCAGAAGTTGCTAAGGGAGAGACTTACAGTAACCTGATAATACTTGGAAGCTTGTAAAACCCTTGCCTTAAGTTGCACAAAACTGCAACTTTACAATCTGCCCAGCTATCCTGGGTTACATGAAACTATTTCTCATTTGAAATTGCTGAATCTTTCACACAAAGTGGGCAAGAACAAGAATAGTTGGCACAAATATGTATCATCCCCAAATGAACTTAAAAGTACTCCTCTCACCAAGTAGCACATTCCTGAATATTTATCATAGGATTGGCAACTATTTAGAACAGGAAAAAAATTCTGTGAGTACTGCATGAAATTCCATAGATGGATATAGGAGAGACTGGGACACTATGGAATGGAACTGGTTCCATAGCTAGCCTAAGAGAATTCCATAATGCAATGGCCATACCCACACATGGGAGATCAACACAGAAGCCTGGAATGTGCTGTGGGGGAATATTAGGTAAGTTACACAGAAACAGGAGATAGAGGATATTGGAGGTAGAAGGGGAAAAGATTCAGAGTAAATAGGGGAGCAAACAGAGCAGATTGCAGACAAGCAAACCCTTATAATAAATGCAAAAGGCAAGCTCCTGATACAGGATGGGAAATGTCTTTTGCTTCTCCCTCATAAGCTAAAGAAAAAACTAAAAATTATGTTCTGCTATTTGTAGATATTCCAAATATTAACTCACTAGCATGACATGAACAATTCCTAGTGGAGAACGTGTTTAACCTTCTATCAGCTGGCAAACAATTCTTCTTGGAGACCAAGGGAGACAGGCATATTCAGTTTAAGATGGGGGTATTTAATTTCTCCACAGTCAAAGAAATCTGAGGTTAAGCAATTGCTAGAAAACTAAGAACAATATGATGCCCCCCAAAAGCTCCTCAACTCAACCTCTCCACAGGTAATTAGGAATATATTATGGACAGGAGTAGTGAAGGCAGCAGGTAGGCCCTGAACATCAGTCTGCACTAAAATGTCCTCACAGCATGAAAGCCATTAGGAAGCCAGGAAAACTCACAAGACCTTTACATTACACTGACATTTGCTCCTGAATTAATGAAGAGCAATAACCTCCAGGATATTTTGATAGCACCTTACAAGTTTTCTTTCCTCAAGTTCTGCTTAAGTCACAGATATCAATGCATGGAAATGCTTTGAGAGAGAGAACATGGTCTTCCTTCAAATACTGCTATTTTGCCTTCTGAGAAAAAATATGGCAACATGCTCCACAGTAGGAAAAGTATTTTCTCTGTCAACCAGGGAGGTCAAACATAACTTGCTATTTAAAATTCTGCCAGCACTTCAACACACACAAAAACTCTAGCACTTCAATGTACAGTCACCCATCCTCCACCTTATGGTTTTTTCCCCAAGTATTGTTATTTTCTCTCTTATTCATGTCTACATTGCCCAGCTTAATTATAAATATTTCAAACAGTGGTGTTCAAAGTGACATAAAATTAATCAACTCACATCCAGAAGTGCTACCAAAATGTGCACATACCTGCCAAAAAGGAAGTGACAGGTAAGATGATCTTACAAAGAAAAAGAAAGGTAGAATAAAAACATTGTATTTCCTTGCTGGCTTTGTGACTTCTGTACTCTTCCTATTAATCAGCATATTTTCTGTGGGCATCATTAGCATATTCCATCAAATAAAATTTCCTGTAAACACTGGAGTCTGCTTCACACACTCCACACTGTTCTTTACTGTGCCATTAGGCAATATCAACATATACTAAGCTACATATGGGAAGCTTGCCCATGTGGAAACACCACGAGAAAACTGAACTGCGTTAATGAAACTGCATTAAATGGCCTCAACTGCAACTGTAATGTGTTTCCAAAATAAATCCAAACCACTAAATCAAAGCCACTTGCATCCCAACACTCAGAATTCATGCTGGCTTGCAACACAATTTCACAGGTCTACCGACATTCATAGCTCTGTACAACCTAGATGAGTCATGAGCTTTCCCATCAAACAAATACATGTGCTGTCATGAGAAGGAGATCGGACTGTGTACATAAAGCAGATTCAAAACTTTAATATCACCTGCCCACAATTCATAACAGAGTTTGCTGTTCATAGAATATGGATTAGCTTTATAGAATGAATTTGTTACAGATATTTTAGTACAACACACCATCCTTAATTCTGAGATCAGTAAGAAAAGCCCTACCAAAATAAATCAGTCCAGCTACACTACAATCAAAGAGATATGTCAGCTCACTGACAGTTCCACTTCCTTCAAGAACTTAAAGATACAGCTAACAAAGGCTTTCTCTTAAGAGGGTCTTCTGTGAATCAGCTCCTGAGCAGTGAGGATCCCCTAATGGGAAATCTACCCCTCACTCTTCCACTCTCAATCAATGTACAGACATTAAAAAAGGAAACGCTGCTAATAGCTGCTAAATATCCTCTTTGTTTTGCAGCAGTCACTCATACATTATGCATAGACCAAGAATAAAACAATAAGGGAAAAAGAAAACCCACCCCAGACTATATGCTCTGCACATTATGATTCAAATAGATATTTGAGAACAAGTGTTGTCTGACTGAGGTTCAGCTGTGGCTGTCTGAGCAGGCCTTCTCCTATAAATCATCTAAACCACTTAGGTTTCCTTGAGGAAGACAGACTCTGTGCAAGTTATCCCACCAGAAACCACACTGTGCAAGTTTGCAGGGCCAGGGTGATGGGGCACTGAGCAACCTGGTCTAGAGGAAGGTGCCCCTGCTTGGGGCAGGGGGTTTGAAACTAGGTGATCCTCAAAGTCGCTTCCAACCCAATCATTTTATGCTTCCAAACCACTTACGTAATTGCAGCCACGCACCAGTCAGGAGTGTCACATCAGAACAAGGGAGACACCCACCCTGGACAACCAGAAATGCCATCTCTCTGCATTGCACAACACAAACTGGCACTGCTTGCCTCAGGCGTAAAGGGACAGACCTACAACTGCCTGGAAGGCCTGACAGGGATCTAGATTATGTAATATATTTAATCAAACTTATCCATTCTCTACTGTGACTTTTATTAGAGCCATAAAGGGCAAGAAGTAGTTAAGGAGCACAACTAGATGCTGTACCCCTAAAGTCTGCCTGCTCTACAGTATCGACAGAAAATATTTAACTCCAGAAGTTAATTGGGTGGAGGCTATTTCTGCATTTGGCACATGAACACCTTATTGAAGTTTCCTTGCTTAAATCAAGGTTTGATGCTTTGCTCATACTAAACACTGGGAGATCTTGTTCCAACTAAAGAACAACAGTTCAAGTCTCATCCTGCTTTTCATTGGGGTCTATTAGCCTTTTGGGACACATCTGGCAAAGAGCAAAAAAAATGAAATGCAAAGGTAAAAAAACTCTCTAATTCCCTTTCTGAAAATAAAAATTGGACATCTCTTCTCCCCAGCTTGTCCTTTGTGTTTTTAGCCAAGCTTTTCAAAATTATTTGACTAATCTATAGACTAGAAAGATGGGGAATGGTGATTCTTCAATAAGCCAAGCATCCTTTTACAGTATACTGAACATTAAGATGGTCAGAGAACCAGGAGATCTTCATATTCTATCAAAATACATGGTTCCACCTACACCCAAATTCTGCAATGATTAGACCTACTTCTAGACTCTTATTTACAACAAAAAGAAGTACATTAAAGTTAATTTTAAAAGTTTCAGGAATTTTCCATGTGGCCTGTCAGTATTATGGCACTGTAGCAAAGAAAATGCCCTAAATAGATCTCAAAAAGATAAAAAGAGGCAAAACAAGAAAATGTCTGTTGAAGCTTTTTAATTACCAAGCTAGGCATTTTTATTGTATGCAGGTAACAAGGAAACCATTAAAGCAGTGTTGGGGACTTTAATGTTGGTATTTAAACTTTGGGAATTGATACCCAAGATAACTTCAGTAGAAGTCTAATGTCATCCCCTAAGTTATTTCTGCATAGAATTTCTACAGAAGGGTTTCTAAACTGATCTCTGCTTCTAAAAATCAAAGTGTAAAGTGCAAAATTACAAGATTGCATATTCAGCTTTTTTTGTTTTTAAAACTACAGATGGTAATCAAAACTTATTTGGGAACACACAGGAGTCTCAGTTTGCAACAAGAAAAATCAGAAATCTTTGAAAGAAATGGCATCACTTACATTTAAGAAATTGTTGCTTAATAAAGCAGAAAAGTATCCTTCCTTCTGCCATTGAAAGACATTTTCAGAGAAAATCAGAAGGTTTGCATTCCTTCTACTAGTAAGATTTCCCAAATGAACAAGTAACAGATGACTCAAATACACAGTGATGGTTGGTGTCTTAATCAAAACTGAGTTGCTCTCACCAAAATGAAAAGGTGTTTCATCATGTCTTTAGCCTCAGTAATACACCATGTCTCATGGAGCTTCTCTGTAAGAAGGATCAAAAAGGCTTCTACATATTTTTATATTTGATTACGGAGATTCCCCAAAGTGGATTCATTCACCCTGTCTCTGAACAAAGTATAATGTCTGTGGAAAATTTTGGTGGTTCACAAGATTAGCTGTGTGTGCCAGGAAATGCAGAGGGTGGGAAGGGGAGATACAGCAAACTTGACATTGCTTTTACTCTTCTATACCAATTTTCACATTAAATGCAATTAGCAAGGGCTCCTGGTTAATTCATGTTTTCTATAGAAGAAAACACCTAATACTCAAATTGTCAGTCTTGAAATGTAGAGACTTTTTCACTGAAAGCTTCATAATTAAACCAATGAGTTGCTGCTGCTCGGGAAGTATGTCACCTACCTACTTGCTACCTGCTACTGTAATTTTGTGTTTCCAGTGCTATTTACTGCAAATGTATTAAATTGAGACACTAGGAAAAAAAGGGATTTAACACACAGAGATACCAAACATGATCCATACAGAACCCAAAAATCTCAAGGACAAGACCAGCCCATCTATTTACTTTAGTATAATCTACAGCACAAGAAATCCATATGACTATAGCATCATAGGGTACTCAAAGAACCTTGACATTTCAGCTTGACTGGGAATTACAGTGCTAGAACAGTAAAAATAAAGTTACTCAGCATGGAAATCATAGAAGTTGGCAACTGTTTATTCCTGACATGCCAGGGAACCAAATGACATGGATTCAGTGAGGTTAAGAACTTCAATTTTTTTTTTACTACCTATCTGAAAACAATCAACTTTTGTAATCCATATTTTGTTTTCACACGATATTATAAAGTAGATAGTCACTTGCTGGTATAACTCTCCCACCCCATTGTGTCCATATATTCAGGCTGACTTGAAAATAGGACATACGTGTTCATCTCTGCATTAAATGCAGCTATCAATAATTTTTAATTTTTAAAAACTCATTTAGAAGACACTGTACACAGAAGTAAAACACAGAGGCACACAATAAATGTTCTGTTGTTCAGTAAAATACTGCTTGCAGTACATTAGCCCTTTTATAATTTATTTGAGCCTACTAACCACGACTACCCTGGCTGTGTTTAGCAATGAGCTTCTGCCAAAGCAGAACTCCCCCAGGCAGCCTCGGATGGGCACTCTCAAGTCATCCCTGTCTCTCACTGTCTCAGCTGTCACTCCACACTGGCTGCTTACACCAGCTGCAGGGCAGGTGGGTGACAGTGGGGAGTCACAGCAGCCCTCCAGCCTGGCCTCACTTGGCTGCTTAAGCTTGTGCTTCATGCTCCAAAGCACACCAGTTTTTAAGGCTACACTAGGCCAGCTTGGAAAAACTTCACAAGAAAGAATTTTACCATGAATTTGCTAAGTATTTCCTCCACATAAGCATCCACAGGTTAAATCCACAGGCATAAAAAAAAAGGAGTGTTTTTAAGTAGTTGAAAGTCAACCCCAAACCTCATGGCACAAGAAAAATGCCAGTCACCATGCAAGAGTGCAGGCTTTCACACAGGCAAGCAGCCTTAACACACACAACCTTACAGAGATAAACACAAAGTTACACTGATACTCTGAATGCCTGGTTGGCACCTTCTGTTATCTCAGAAAGGCTCACCCTGCTTCCTTCAGGGGACCTGTGTCCCACTGTTATTCTGGATGCCCACATCTGCCCTGCCCAACTGTCAGTTTACCTGGAAAATCCAAACAAAAATCCATCTCATGTGCCTCCGAGCTGCAAAGGAATGCAAACCCACTAGGTTTTAAAATAACTTTGTGACTCAGTTTTGATATTAACATTTTTGAAATGGCTACTCATCCCTTGTAAAAACCAGTAAAAGACAGATGCAAGGCAGTCCAGAAGGAGCCACAGATACTCATCAGCCACATGGCCATACTGCATAGATGACTGAGAATCTCAGCCTAAAAATATTGGTATCAAATCTCAAATGAATGATTTTACATATCTAAAGAACAAAACACCAGTTCAGAATAATGTTGCTATTAATAGGACTAATATCCATGTACATTATGGACGTTCCTTCATTTCACAAATGGGATTTTATTCTGTTACAGCCATCACGACTTAGATTTAAGCCTTACAATACGGAGAACAGATTTAAATGAAAGTCAGCAGACATTTGTTTTATACTTTATAATTACAGGGATCTCTCTACAGAAGGAGATAAAAAAGGCATTAGTTATGGTCAATACTAAGGGGGGTAATTGTGCATTACAGCAGTGATGCTTATTACACTGAGTTTCAAGAGCCATGAACAGAAAAGAATATTCTCAGCATAAAACTACACAAGAGCTTTTGCAGAAAGGAAGGGCAGAGATTACTCTGACCATGCCATATTCATGTGTCCCCTGGCAGCTCATTAGATTGTCCATTTTGCTAATCTTCCCACACAGGTTTTACAAAGGTCCATGACCACATCAAAAGCAACATGTTACTTATAACTAAATAAAAGAGGACAAAAAACCCCAGGAATACTGATTTGAAAGAGAATAAAACTTGGGAGATGTTTTCAAGACAATCCACCACAGTGAAATGAATGCCTACCACAAGGTAATATCTCTTTTTGCTCCCCATGGTAAAGCACCAATAGGATTTGTCAGACAGACAGGACTACACTTCAATAAGGATAAACACCTCCAGTTTTTAAGGATTCCATTTTTACAGTTTTTCTGGACACTAACTGCAAACGAGATACACAATAGAACTTCATGCTAAATTCCCTGACAGCCATATTTTTGTGTAAATACTAAATACTCTTCCTAATCCTATTTTTGTCTAACTCTTAAATTTTCATGCAGAAAACAGCACAAAAGGAGGTATTTGTCTCTTCTGGGTTATTTTTGTCTCCAAAAAAACCACTACACACATTTTGGAAATCATCATTCCTGCCAGCTGGGGTCACTTTTCACCTGGTGTCAGTGGAAGAATATTAACTACAGTGTATGAATAAAAATACCAACAATGTTTTATAGGATGACCTAGAGCAAATTTAATCTGAATACTTGAGGCAATTTGGAGACATTTTTGAGATAGTGCCACTGTGTTAATGGAAGACAGTGACTCTCCAGCTATATCTTGATTTTAGACACAATGTGACTAACCAGTCAGTGGATTGGTACACAAACCCTCCTCTCTACAACTAGAGAGGATGCAGCTTGTGCTCTTAAACCTGAGATTTGCTGTTTGACCTTTCAGCTCTAGCAGATTGCTTTCCAATACCAGATTATTAGGAAGAAGTTATATTTCCACAAAACTATACAGCTATCCTACAGCAGCTGGCCTCCACTAGAGGCTGCTAGGTTCTGAACCACCACTAGATCACACTTTAAGCCATGATCCAAATTAACCAAGACATTTCAGAATAGTAAAGTTCCATGCCTAATCCTACTCAAGTTCCCAGATCCTGCAAGTCACTCAACAAGCTATAAACAGCAGACATCATCTTTGCTGTTCGTTTGGCACAACACAACTCATCCTGCATTCATACGGCTGAGAGACAGAAAGCACTCCATCTGCCTCTCAGTTCATGAGCCCCTCACTGCTCACTTCTTCACCTGGAAAAGACTGTAAATAAACAAACCTGTTTGGCCAACTGATCCTTCTTCACCAAGCCAGTGGCTGCGGCGATGTTCCCTGCTCCTTCCACCGTCTTTTGCGCCACCGCCGTCACTCCTGTCACCACAGCTCCCCCAACATTAGACACCTGCTCTTTGGTCTTCTCAGCCACTGAAGAGAAGCAGAAGATGGGAAAAACACATTATGCCTCTGGGAGCTGTAAGTTTTTCAGATAATTTATCACTGACAGCCCAACATCATGAAAAGCCATAAGGCTATTGTATTTTCTGTACCCCAAGTGGATCTTAAGAAATTAAACTATCCATCTGGTAACACTGGAACAGCAGAGGTAAAAATAAGCCTTAGCTGTAGCTCAATTTCTTTCATGTGAAAGACATCTGACATTTTCATTCTTGTCTGACTGCACTTTAGGGAAGAAAAGGCATTATTTAGGCACTCATTACACCCATCTCACTGTATAATATATCCTAGTTTAGAAATGCATTCCAATCAGTCCACCAAACACTTGCTGCATGATACAGGACATGGAAGACAAGATTTTTTGCATTAAACTCAAAAATTGATTATTCTTTTCATATTTATTTTCTAAGATATATTTCATTAAAACACAGCTCTATCAATGCTCAACCAAGAATTTCATACAGAACCTTTTATCTGACTCCCTTGAGACTTTTGCCCCAATGCTGATACATAATATACTAATTTATAAAAAGACTGAATGCCAAAGCAAACTGGATTAATAGCTGACTTCCAAGCCCCAGGGAAACAACAACTCATTTAGCCTACATATACATCAGCAGTTGCCATTCTACCTTTCAGAATATCACTGGAGTTTGTCTGCTCATTCATCCCCAAGAGCCCTTTTTGACAGCAGCCTGAACTACAGTGAAACTGCTCTAAGAAAAGGGATGGAATGACTTCATGCCTTGAAGTTACATACCTAGATTGTTAGCAAAACACACATGTACTCCTCTAAACAAGAGAATGTTCTTCAAAAACATCCATCATATTTTGCCATTCTAACTAATTCTATACTTTCCTTCAGGCTAAATCACATCTGATCCATAAAATGTATTCATTGCTTTATCTGCATCCTTTATGAGCACAGGATGGATTCTGCTTAAAAGTTAGGCCACCATTTCTTAATTTTTTTTTTGGGAAGCACATATGAAATTTAGATGTTCTGTGGATAAATTACATTTCTTTAATTCCTTACATAAAGAGCATCATATCCATATCACAGGGCAGGCAGCGTGCATTACTATGATTGATATTAAATAGCAAAAATTAGGAAAAAGCTAGAAAGCTAAGCATCATGACTAATATGCAACTTTTATTAAAGACCCAAATTATAAGTATCTGCTGACTGAAAATAGAAGCAGATAATTTAATGCTCATTCTAGCTAATTTAAAGGGAAAAGTTAGTAACTAAGTATTATCTCTATTATGACCAGGAGCTTTCATTGTAGAATAGAACAACAGACTACACATTGTCTGAAATTAGAAACAGAAGAAGTATGCTTCAAATATCTCCCACACTACACACACTAATAATCTAAATGTTCATGAGAAATGCCATTGTATACATCCACTACTCTACTGCTATGCTTTTTCAGGGGAAAAAAAAAGAATCAAGGGTGGGTTTTGTGGAAAAGCAAATGTTGCCCTCAGGGAAGGTTTGACTTAATGCTAGCAAGTGCAAAAAGACATCTGTTAAGATGTCCCATTTGATTATTACCAGCTACAGACCATGGATTGGATTCTATGTATGAAATTTACATAGAAAGATTTCCACCAGTTCTTGCAAACACATCTTAAGATATGTGTCCTCATAACACACTATATCTTGCAAAGCCTAGTGAGACCTGATTGTGCTTGGAGTCTTTCAAAAAGAAACTGGCTAAAGTTACAAAACAAACTCATTCATGTTGCTCCAAATAGCAAAAGCAATTCTAAAAAAAAAAAAGTAGCATCTTATAAAAGTAGATCCAAAAATCCAATTTTCCAATAAATATTTAAATTAAAAAAAAACAACCTAAAAGAAGAGGAGTTATGTTTTGGGTACGTTTCAGTACTGCTTTTTATTTTTCCTCTGTCTCATTCATTTTCTGGGATCGATCATGGGCTGCTTCCAGAGCAGCATAACCAGCAAGTCAAGGGAGGGGATTCTGCCCATCTGCTTTACTCTGGTGAGAGCCCACCTGCAGGGCTGCCTCAGCTCTGGGGTCCAGCACAGGACAGACCTGGGCTTGATGGAGTGAGTCCATGGGATGGCACCAAGATGATCAGAGGGATGGAGCATCCCTCCTATGAACACAGACAGAGAGAGAGCTGTTGAGACCCTAACTGTGGCCTTCCAGTACCTACAAACCTACAAGAAAGGAGAGGGACTCTGTACAGGATCATGTTGGGACAGGGCATGAGTAGATGACTTCAAACTAAAAGATAATAGGTTTACATATGGAAGAAATTCTTTACTGTCAGGGTGGTGAGGCACTGGCACAGATTGCCCAGAGAAGCTGTGGATGTGTCATCCCTGGACGTGCTCAAGGCCAAGGGGCCATGAGCAACCTGGACTAGCAGAAGGCATTTCTGCCCATGTAGAGGGGTTAGAATTACATAATCTTTAAGGCCTTTTCCCACCCAAACCATGTTATGATCCTATAACAAAATGAAAGGACTCTGAATTAATTTTTTTTTATATGGAAGTGACACATATTGTTTTGAAAACTCCCCTTTCCAAAATACATGGAATGGCAGAACATGTAAAGGACAAATTCAGTAGGCTTGATGCTGACAAGGGCTCAGTTGGCCTTGAGCAGACTCATCCTTTCTGATAAAATTATAAAGCAGGGTTGTGCTGTGTTGATTGACACAGGCACAATTAGTTTCATTATCTCAAGCTCTTAAAGCAATTGCACCTCAAAATATCAAGAAACAGTGGAATCAAGTGCACTGTGGATGCTGCAGTATAAACCACCTGATTCTCAATGCCATTATTACACCCACATTCCTTATACTATGTTGTCATGGCAAGTACAACCACCCTCCAAGAGCAACTACCCAGTGGATGCTGTTCCCATTACAGTACTTTGGGAAGGCACTGTCTGAAGTACTTCTCCTCCCAGAAACACATGATCCTAGGAAAGGCTTAGTACATACAAACTCAAATGAAAAAGGAAAGAATCAGGCCACTAACACTGTTACTGGCACAACAATAAGATACTGATAAAAGTAGTAACAAAAGCAGTATACTTAAGACTGCTTCTACTTCAGACAGCCATGGTTTAACCCCAGCTGGCAACTAAGCACCACACAACTGCTCATTCTCTTCTTTCCCTAGCAGGATGGGGAGGAAGAGCATTGGAAGGGTAAAAGTAAGAAAACCCATGGGCTAAGTATGGTTCAATTGAAATAAAATATTAGTAATTAAAAAGAAAATAACAAAGAAAGAAAGAAAGAGATCAATCACACGAGTGATGCAAATTATAACAATTGCTCACCACCAACCAATGCCCAGCCAGCCCCCAAGCAGATGACCCCCACAACATTCCCCATGGTTTTACTGCTCAGTATGATGCCATACAGTGTGGAATATCCTTCTGGCCAATGGGCATAATCTGTCCTGGCTGTGTCTTTCCCCAGTTCCTTGTGAACCCCCAGCCTCCTCACTGGTGGGGTGAGTTGAGAAGCAGGAAGCGCCTTGATGTGTAATCCCTGCTCAGCAATAACTACAACATCTCTCTGCTATCAACACTGGTTCCAGCACAAATACCAAACAGCCCCAAACCAGGCACTATGAAGAAAATTACCTCCATTGATGGAGGAGGTACAACTGACATTGAAAAAGGCTTCAAGCATCAGCACTTTATTGTTCTCCAGCACAACCTTTTATACTATTCATCTTACATGCATCACACCTCTACTCTTCCGTGATTGGTCAGGTGCACCTCAGCATTCCATGTTGCTTTACCTTCAGTATTGTTCACCTGTCCTACTCAGCTGCAGCCTATTAGGGATGAGCCACAGCCCCATTCCCAATCACCACAAACTGTGTGCCTACACTCCATCCCAGCCAAATCCAGCACTCAGACACAGCATAAGAAAGCTGACACAGGAGTTACCATGGAAGATCTCTCACTGCTTCAGAAAGCAGAGCCATGAAGATAAATTCAGCAAACAATATAAATCACACAGATTGGCAAAAGCAATCACAGTCAGGAGAGAATCTTCTTTCATGTCTCTAAGGAATAACTAAACAACATCATTACCAGAGTGACTCTCATAATGAGCTCCAGCCTGGTGACCCTCCAGCTCTGAAAACCCCACAACAGGAGAATAAAAACCAAAATAGGTTTCCAGTCTCATGTATTTTACTGCTTACACTAAGAAGCAATGGGGAAAGCATTAAGTGTGCTTAATGCTCTGAACAAATCAGTTCAGAGTACCGGGGGTTGATTCCAACTTAAGTTTATCTGAATACCAAGTTGCTTAATGATCTTAAGCCATTAAGTCTTTGTAAAAGTGATATCTGCTTTGTATCACGGTGTTGAGAACCAGAGTAAATCAGCTTCTGCAGAGTTTTGCCATGCTATGGCCTGATTACTTCCTTTATCTATGCAGAGACTGTCCACTCCATTAAATGACCCTGGGATGGTGTACAATGACCACACCAAGGCTAACTTTAAGTTCTAATACTGACTATAGCACTGTGCAAAAAGTATTAGCATTGAAGCTGTCTTTTCACTGCTTATTACAGACAACTGGGTAGCATACAGTATCAGTGCAAAACCTCTGGAGCAATTCAAAATAATAACTAGTTACTTTCAACCTTGAACAATAAAAGTAGAATCAAACCACAGTTTCTCTGAATTAATGAACTTACTCTTATTGTACCAAATTTACTTTTGAGTAAGTATTTCAAACAGTAAGTTTGTCTTAAGTACTTGAAGAATTCATTCACAAAGTGCCCTAAATATGGTGGTTATTTAATTTATGCAATTTCCTGTAACATAGCTGTTGGGAGTTAAATATCAGGAATACCAATGAGTAAGAATGTCAAAAATAAAAAGAATGATCAGATAAAGGAATTAAGCAAAACACTTGACTATGGTTTACTACTATCAATATTGTGTTTTCACTCACATGATTGAAGGACTAAGAACTTTTTCGCCCTAACTTATTTACAAAAAGTGCTTTATTTAGAATATCAAGAGATAGACTGTAAATATTTCATCTTTGATACCATTCATTTCTGGGAGATAAGATAGGTGATATGCATTTACAGTCAAAAGCCAGGAGATATTTTAATTAGGAAGGCAAGTCTAAACACAAGCATACACCATAAAACCACTAAGCAAAGCTGCTTTACCATCAAAAGTTCAGAGAAAAGGTGACCTGACAAATAACACACTCACCATATTCCTGTGACTCACAGCCTGGAATCCTCATTTCACAGTATCTTGATGTCACTAAACCTGGTACAATCAGGTCACATTTAAAGCAAGAAACACTTCAGCCTAGTAATTCTGGGTTTGGAAATAAATTGACTGAAGAATGCATTTAAGTTTTTTAGGCCTTTAAGGTGTGTCATTTCACCAGCATAGAGGGTTAAATCACAATTTATTCAAAGATAGCAAAACTATTAAGATTTTGGAACTCAGACATTAAGACAAGACTGACTTCAAAACTGAACACTTATTTTGATCTGTGATTCTAGTTTGTATCTGTCTCCAACCTCTCAAACCATTTTTATTTACATAACATTATTTACAAATAAGTGTTTATTTCACCTCAGGTTTCACATCATGTACTGGGGAGTAAATAAGACCAGCACAACTTGTGAACTCTCAGTCATATGAAAAGAGACAAGTAGGTCTTTGCAGGCCTTAAACTTAAAAGGCATTTTTGTCACATGAACTTTAACAGCACTGATTTAAATGGATTTGATTTCTACAGCAACTTCACTAGCGTCTGTCTTCATGTTATACCTCATAGAATCACTACAGTGAACCCAAATCTGTTCTTATCTACCTTCTCTTTTTGCCAGAACAACTATTTATAGGCTTGCTATTATTTTTTATTCTTAAAATGTGTCCAAGCAGTTCCTCTGTTCTTACAACTATCAAGTCCATACTGTTTCATTTTGGAAGCTGTGATCTCTAGATTTTACCTGAAGTCTTCTCACTGCTATGTTTCAGCCTGCTCACTACCTGTTCATTTTCCATTTTCATTCAACAGCCAAACTCATCTCAAACAGCTTGAAAGGCCAGAAGGAAGCAAACTGCAGCACCAAACCCATTATTCCCAAGTTTTGGGCATTTCACCCAGTGTCAACTGTTTCTAAAGTGTGTGAGGAGCAGCTACTGTTTTGCCTAAAATCAACAGTAGCTTTTTCAAATTTTCTATTCACAGACACAGCACATAACAGATGTGTTCCCCTTATGTTTGACTTTACAGTCTGTTTTGTACCTTCCAGAAGAAAATTTAATGTATTTTCAAACCCATTAAAAACTTTCTTCGCCTAGTGAAAATTTCCTGCCTAACTAAATAAATTGCCATCACATAAAGAGAGGTACAGCATTTGAGATCAGTATTTTCTTTCAGGATGAGGAAGAGAAGTCCTCCACTGAGCTAGCCCACTAGAAGCCCAGTGCTTCAGCATGTTTCATACGTGTGCAAATGCCCTTGACTTTGATTCTACCACATCCCAGCTTGGTGAACATCACCTCTATTAACTTGCTTCCTGGTGCTGTCAGTTGCTGCTCCCACATCTGTCATGTGGGATCTGTTTGGGGCACATATTGGATATATGTGCCCCAAATCTCATTCTACTGCAATCCTCTACTGGACATAGTAATGATCCCTCTGAACAATTCTCTTAATTGAGGTCTAACAAGCTGAGATTTCAAATCTCATAACAGAGCATGCACAGCCTGAGGCTAAACTCTGAAGGACTATCCTCAATTTTCTGTTCTGTTTTGTTACTAGAAATACTCTTGACTGACTTTTCAACCATTTATGTGGGTTGTGCATTAAGTAGTGACATTTGTTTACCCTTTGCCTTGACTTAGGTGAGCACAATGATGCACTGATACGTGAGCTGAATGATACACTGACTGTACACTGAGGAAAAAGAAATCCTTCGCTACTATCTTACTTGTTTCTGAATTTGTTAGGGGGAAAAACAACTTAAATTTCTTGACCATGCATTCTCTTCACACATCTCCAGAACTCTCACATTCTACAGCAGAAAATTATTCATTTTATTCAATGCCCTATGATCAACTAAGGCTTTTCTGCACTCTGTAGATATCAAAGACTTCCATTCATTTTGCCACTTAAAACAAATTATTGGTTACTGGTTTCAGTTCATACCTAAAACGATCCCTGCAAATCAATTTAAAATGCAAATTTACTTTCTTGGTGTAGAAATGCTATTGTGAAGATACATGCTTGGCATTAAATTCCAAGTTTGCAAGTGCTCTTGCTACTGAGAGATTAGTCAGTTAAAAAAAACAAAAACATTTTGAAACACTCATAATTGTGACAAATTCAAATCAAAATTCTGAAATTTGTTTCTTTCCTGTAAGTAATTTCCATTCAGTCTTCCCACTCAACCAGATCTCTCAATTTTTCTATGCTTTTCCATCCTTCATAAATTGTAGTGCTCTCAAAAAATTTTAACAGCTAAATGGCTGGTTAATCTCATGCAGGAAAGAAGCTGAAATCAAGAGATAATTATTTTACCTGTTGTAACACCATGAACAACTCCTTCCTTGGTCCTGGAACCTAAACAAAGAAAAATATTAGGTTAAAAATGCATATTTTTAAGGACTGGTAAAGACTAGAGAGATGATAAAGAGGGCTTAATATGTAGACTGTATACCCTTGCATACAATATTTTCAAGGTTATTAAAAGAAATTAAAAAGATTCAGTCTAAAGGAAGAGGCAAAACCATCAGTAAAGAACAACTGCATGGATGGGTATTGACTGTGGAAAGGTGAATAATACTGGAAACACTTCTGCAGTACATACTGACTTCCTTGCCATTTTCTGAATAGCTGTGTTAGCCTCCCACTTGGCACACTCACACAGATGACTCTGCACAGAAACCATGTTAACATCCTAAGGAGGATCATGCATGCATTTGTAGAAGCTCTGTGTCACAGTTGCCAAAAGATCCTTAAAATTCCATCTTTGCCAGATCTCAGCTTGCAGGGCCTGACAATCACTACTGAACTACAGAAAGGCCTAGAGGTTAAATTCACGGGGAGATGGAAGTGCTAGCCAGATTTAGACTTCAACTAATCCAAAAGAAGAGCTTGAAGCAGTAGATAGGATTTCAACATGAAAATGCCCCCCCAGGTCACACCCAAGGTCTGCTGCATCCACTGGCCTTGTCACAGATCACATATGAATTGCAGGAAGCAACCTGGAGCTTGTGGCTAGACTGAGGCACAACACAAGACCTGTGTTAGCAATGTAACTCTGCCACACTGAAGACCAAACTGATTTCTGCAACACCCATGCAAAAAACCCCATGACTTTTCACCATGCTGCCTTAAAGGGAACAATCTGTGCCTTTAAAGGGAAGAAAAACAAACTAGCACACACTGCTGTTTAAAACATAACTGGGTGGCTTTTCCCCTACCAGCCCTCTACTTGCCCTTGTCAGGTTCCATAATTTGGCTACATTTCAGGGATTAGTATCCATCTGTGGACTGTGATGCTTAACAATGTGCAATTAAGAGAGTTTATGGCTCCCAGTTAATCATCTTACCTAGTCTGCCAGAGATAGGATGACATTTTATTTTTCTTACCAACACAGAAATGACCTTATTTGTAATGCAATTTTTTGCTGTCATTCAGTATTTGAGACATTATAATTTATACTTCTAGCTTTACATCTAACATAACATAAATGAAAATGCATAACTAGAAAAACACTAGAAAAAAAACTTTTTGTCCAAAATTCTTTGCAATAATACAATTATACATAGAAACACAATATAAGCTCATTCATCATTATGTCCCACTTGCTACTAGTGAAAATTTATGGAACTTGGGCCATGTAGTTCTGGCACTTTTAGATTGATTACATGATTGAAAAGACTCTCTTACCCATGAGTAAGAGTAGAATAATAATTGATGATAAATACAAGGGAAAAATTACTGCATCAAGTAAAATGAAATGTTCCTTTAGCTAATTATGAAGTTAAACAGCTGAGAAGACCTTTTCCCCCCTTTATTCTAATTTTATTTTTAAAAAGTTTGCTTTCTCTCACTGAAAAATATTTACCATTGAATAATCAGAAGCCTCATTAAATGCAAAGTGTTCACTCCTAAGGACTTGTTTTAGGACTTTGGTTCTCAATTTCGTACCACCATCAGACCTGAAAAAGCAAAGCACATGATGGAATTCAAGCAGATGATGGTTCTACTGACTTCTAGCAACTAAACACCACTGCAGGCTTACAGTGTGTCTACTGGAATTCTTAATATTAACCACATGCCTTTGAAGGCATTGTTAGAGCTGGCCAATATCTCATCCAGGCTACTGAAATGACTTTGCAAGCCAAGCCATTAAAGACATGGAAACCTGTGAACTAGCAAGCACTCAGTTGCCTAAGGCCAGAAAGGGATGGATGGTATGACAGAACTCCCTGAGGACCCATGCAATGCACACATCTCCAGAGGGACCCATTCCAAGTTGATTCTTACCTCACTTGTCCAGACATAACACTGCTATAGTCACATCACAAACAGAAATGTTGGTTTCTTTAGCAGAAGACAGACTTTTTTAAAAAAAAGCTCAGCTCACAGACCCATATGGAATGGGGGTATCTATAGCCAGATCCATTAATTGGCAAACAACCAGCTGGTTGGTGTTCCAGACCCTACAGCATATGTTAGAGCTCAGGAGTACTTGCCCCACTGCTGCACACTTGCATACAAGTAGCTGCTCCTGCCATTGCAGCTACAACAGCATTCAGAAGCACATTAGGATCTGCCAGAACAGGCCTATAAATAACAGTTGAATTCAGTAGGATGACTTCTGGCTGGCCACAAAGGAAAGCTGGTTGTCCACATTGTTTCCAGGAGAAACTAGCTGTCTTTCATCCTGGCATTCCTGACATACCAACAGTCTTGCTCATTGTACCCTGCACTACAAGGGGAACAGAGGAATCAGAGTAGGGATAATATAAAGACCAAGGAACATGATGCTAACCTAAACCAAGAAGCAATAATAGCACATGGTAATGCTATTTTTCCTAGCTATAGTAGACATCTGTGTGAGGAGAGGGAGAACAGTAAAAAGCATTTTGGGTTTTTTTTTTCAATTATAAAAAAATACCACAGAGTCTCTTCATGATTTATTATCATTGCTGTCACTGTGTCAGCACAAAGGAGTGTATCAGCACTTTGCAAATACACTCATTTCTGGACTATATGAGAGACCAACACACTACTCATACTGCTTAGTCAGAGCTGGTTACAGACTGGGAGACAAACTCAAATTAGAGGAAGGGGCAATCGACATTTAAGGAAAACACTTGCTTCCAAGTCCTGAAGCCCATTATTCCACCAGACAGACCTTGAGTCCCTCAACTACTCTACTGGCTTTTCTACTACCAAAGGAAAATAAGAAACATTATGAAAAGAGAGTGGAGGAATCTGGATGGCTTTGCCAAATAGGTCATGACTGCTCTGCTCTACTCTAAGGCCGTGTGCCAGCACAGGGAGTAGTGAACAACTCTGTCAGCCACCCTGCTGCTAATAAACTATCCCTTTGTTCTGTGAGCTTAGGAGACACCAAAACCGATCAGACTGGAAACTTCCATTCCTGAGCACTGAACATGCACTCAAGAGTCAACTGAGCAAAAACTTCAGCTCCCTGGAAGCACACATGGAGCTCAGCAGACACCTTGAACACTGCACTGCCAAGAGCATGTTGACAGAGGAGGTATGACTGACAGCAAAGAAGGCTTCAAGCATCAGCACCTTGTTATCTAGAAGTCTCTCATACCTTTTCTGTGTAGCCTCCCATGGGCAGCTCCACACAGCTCTGGTTCTTTCTCTCCTTCTTCTTCCTTCCTTCTGCAGTTTCAGCTCCCTCCTTCCTGTCCCTAGCAGGGCCACCTAACCCTGCCTGTCCTCAATATGATACCTTACCCTTTCTGTCCCTCACACAACCTCCTGTCCCTCCCTCCCCACAGTACAGCCAGCAGACTCCAAATGATTCCCTCCCAGCTAACTCACTTTTATTACACCCATAGCTGTGAGGGCAAGGCTGTTCCCACTCTTTGGTAATTAACACAGCTGCAATATATCAGGGGCAAGATTGCCTTCAGCACTATCTCTGTCTGTCCTCCCACAGTGTGTGAACACATCCTTCTTACTCAGTTCCTGGTTTCAAAGCCAGTGGGGATTAGAGTACTGCCACTCACTTCCTCTCTGCTTCACACTAATAGCTCTTGAAGGACACAGAAAGATGCAGTTTTAAATTTACAGCACACACAGGCCTGCTGAGCCTCAGTCTTCCTTTCTAAACAATGACCAGGCCATTTTTTGACATCAAGAAAGGTCCTGATGCTGTGTTTGAATGAGTTGAGAGAATCACCAATTTCAGCTGGCCAATGCTGAAGCCCATTGGCAGAGAAATTTAAGGGGAAAAAAACCCAATACTTGAAAGCATACAAACACATTGTATACTGTATTGAAGGCATCTTGGGTACCTAAAAGGTGGCCAGACAGTGGACTGAGGGAAGAAAGCAGAGACTTCAGCATGGACAGGGGAAAAAACCCAGAACTCCTTATTTAATCCTCCAATACACTGCTCTCCCACATAGCTCAAAGTTTCTCCCTTTGCGAAGAGAAATTTTCCTTGTGCCAAAAAAAAGCTAAAATCAAAACAAGCATAAAAGAATCACAATTACTACATTTCATCTCAAATAGCAGCTGTTAATAGAACTCTTACCAGGTAGAATTAGGTTATCCTAATAACCTAATTCTACCTAGTAAGAATAACCTAATTAAGTTATTCTAAGAACCAGGTTATATAGTCTTTCATATAATATTTAACACAGCAGCCTAGACAGAAAGGTCCAGATGTTTCCCACATTTACTTAAATTGCACTGATTTCAGTGGGAAACCACATCACCTAGGGGATCTGGACCAAAGACTCTGCATCTTCTTAATTCTCCAGCAGCAATTGGACGCTGAACGTTATGAAACTGAAAATGATTAACAGGTCCCACTCAGCCCAGCGTTGTTAGGTTCTTTTTTGCAAGATGTCAGGCAGCTTTCACAGTATAATCTGGCTGTGAATCTCAAATCTGAAAACCCAACTATAGAAAAAGGGAGTGAGAAGTCTTCATGAGCTCTAATGAATTGTGCTGCTCCTCTCCTCTGCTCATAAAAGGGCTCCACCACCTTTTGCACTGCAATCATTATCATCCTGCAGAACAAAAGATTATCACACTAGCCTTTGCTAACGCTGCACAGGGGAAGAGACACCTCTGCTGTGTGCTTGGGAAGCAGCCAGAGAAACATCCAGATCCTCCTTTCCCTATTTGAATTTGTTGCAATGTCCTGCCTGTATGGGCAAGTACAGAACTGGACACAAGCTGCCAGAGCTTCTGGAGACAGCTTCCAACCAAAGGCTCTTCTACCTGCACAACAAACTGCGCACATAACCCTTGTCTACTGAAAAGAAGGCACCTGGTAGGAGAAGGATCCTCCACTTTTAGATTGATTACATTGATTACACTACAGTCACATGAACAGGTCCCTATCACGGCTCAGGGCTCTGTTGCCCCCAGTAACTTCTTGAAATTTGAGGAAAAAAAATAAAAAAGCAAGCCTGCCCTCCGAAATTCAACCTCAGCAAAAGAGTCCCTACAGAAAACAGGAAATCTGTTGCCTTTGGGAACAGAACTAGGTTCAAATGTTATTGTGGTATGGAGAACAGGTCAGACACAAAGATTAATTTAGCACACAATGCAGGTTTCTAATACAAAGAAATCGATGACCCCAGAAGCATGGCAAGCAATACAAGAAAACAAAATACAGTCCTACTTCTGGAAAATAATCCAAACATCAAGCATAATATACAGTGGAAGAACATCTATTTTGATATCTTGAAAATGAGCAGATGCCCATTTTAAAATAGATTCATTGTACAATTAGTGTTCAAAATGACTGCCATCCCTGTTGGCAAGAGCACTGAGCTTTGCTATGGCTGAAAAGGGAGGGAAGTATATTCCAAATGAGTAGTCCACACTATCTGGAGCAGAAATAATTTCTTACAGACTGGCACTAGCCTGCAACAGTAGAAGGAATCCAAAAAAGGCACTGGAATAGCAGAGATCTCAGCACTCCCATTGAAAAGAAATGCCTCTGCTTTTCAGCTCTGTTTAACTTCTCTCTGTTATGTGTGCACATCTCCCTCGGTACATGCAGCACCCATTGCAGAACTGACCTGCTGCAAAATCAACAGAACTGAAATGACCTAGAGAAAAGTGTATCTTTTCCCCCTCCATTCTTTTATAGACTAGCTTTATTTGATGAATAAGAGAAACAGATCCATAATAATTTTTTTATAAATACCCACTTACTCATATAGTCTTGGCAGATTGTTTTTCTGTGAATTTTTCATGACAGCATTTGCAAGACACTCCTCTAAAGCCCAACACTTGCTAACTGAAGATGACTATCATGCATGAAAGTACCAGTCAGGGATTTGAAAAGAATTTTTTCCCAGGCTCTATGCAAGACTTGTGTGGCCTAGAATAAGACACTAACAACTGCTTTGCTACCTTGGGATCTACCTGCCCTACTTCATTAACTGCGGAGGCTCTTCCTCAAGAAGTCGTGGAAAATATCTGTCATGAATTTGCAAAAGTAATTACAGAACATGAAACTAATTTCAGAAGATAACAGTTTGCCATATAAAATGTTACTGTCAATGTACCAAGCAGTTGGCATGTCTACTACTCAACTCCTGAGCTAACCTCTCAAGTGTCTTCTCCTGAAATCCTATTCAAGCCCAACAAGCTCTGTAGAATGCTGTAAAGCCAGCTTCACCTCCAGCTTATACATTTTTTCATATTTACTTTTACTGTGCCAACCATCCCTTCAGCCTTGATCTGGCAAACTTCTTGCATGGAGTGCCAGCCAATGACCTGCACTGTAAAGCACTTGGCTTCAAAGAACTGGAGCTCAGGAAGGCACAGCGTTCCTCTTGTTTCTTTTGCAATCCTCTCCTATGAGCAATTACATTTTTTTTTTTGCAGAAGAATAGGTCTGATGAGGCTCCAGCTGTGAATATCTGGGTGCCCCGATCAGCAGCATGCTCTCTGCTGGCCCACCTACCCACATAGAGGACTCCCTCTTTCGTCTTTCCTGCTGCCTCTGCCACACCCTGCTTGGTTTTTTCTGCTGCTGCTACGACTCCCTCCTTTGCCTTGGAAAGCCCTTTCATGAACACATCCATGGCTGAAGACTTTCTTCACACAGCCCTAGAGAAAAACAAAAAAAAAAAAGACAGTACACACTTTCAGTAAGGTTTTTTTCAGCTTCTTATCCCAGAAAGGGGAAAAACATTCTAACTGAATGGGAACACAATTACTTTTAAATTATATTATTTATACCTCAAATTGAATAGCTATATGAAACAGATATCCTTTTTCCACAGAACCCTATGGAGAGGTTACCAGTAATGCAGTTCTGATTGGAAAATGGTTCCATTGGCACAAGTGTCTTCCTTGCCTACCAAGGCATCATTTCTCCCAAAGGACAGTTCTGTTCATGTGCTGAATGCATGATTTAGCCCTGTGATTTGATGACACTCCATCTCTCATCCAGAGAAAAGAAAAAACCAACTTAAATAAACACAAGCAACTTAAAAAAACAAACAGACCAACCTGAAAACCAAACCACATAAACCAAAGCCTCTCCTAAATAACAAATGTTCACTTGTTTTAAGAAAATGCCATCACAACTCAGGACTGAAAGAAATAAAAAATGCTGCATTTCCATTAGTCCAGCACTTTACACACATAATTTACAGTCCACATAATTCTTTTGGAAACTGAGTTTTCCTGAATGGGTTCCTTGCATGCATCATGACTGAGAAAATATTTTACTAAAAAGCAAAAGCAAGAACACAGGATTTTAAAAGCACTGCACTAAAGCTACCAAGAGAGTCCTCGGGCAGCAATTCAATCCACTGAAACAGTAATTAAAACCCAGAATCAGTGTCCCTTCCACAAATCCATTATCAGTAGTTCTTTCTCTTCCTCCACCCACACAGACAGAAGTGCTGCCTGTTATCTTCTCTTCTTTGCCAGAGGCTGAGTAGGAGGAATGGATGTCTAGGAAGGCATCTGGGCTGTCGCAGCTTTCCACTAACTCGTGACGAGCGTGCGAAGAAAGGCAGCATTTGCGCTCCAGCCAAACTGCCCACGGCACCTGCCGCCCCGGGGATGGCGATGCGGGGTGCCTTACCCACAGCGCCGGGGGAGGCAGGACCGGCCCGCGGGACCCTCGGGCTCCTCCCCCGGCACGGTCCCCGGGGCAGCGCCGCGACCGGGTGCGGGGGCACCTGGGGACCGCGGGTGCGCATCAAACACCACAGGGCACCTGCAGAGGGAGGAGGGAGGGAGCAGGGCGTCGCGCCCGTATATAGTGTGTGTATGTACCTATACGTGTACGAACACAGACATGCATATAAATACATACACACAGCGAGGCACCTACCGAGGAAAGCAGAGCGGCGCGACCATCTGGGCACCCCCGGGCTCCCGCGGACACGCCGTCGGCACACGGCGGACACGGCGCCCGGCTTCTCCTCCCTCCCCCGCGCCCGCACGGGAACGTTCAACAGGATGCATCTACCTAGCTATCTTTGGTATCACAGGCACACGGCGATAATTCCGTGAGCACACACGTTCCCCCCGCCCGGGCGGCCCCGCCCTGCCCGCACTCACCGCCGGGCTCCTCCGCCACCGGCCAGCGACCCGTTCCGAGCAGGCGTGGGGGGCGCGGCTGCGGGCGGGCAGGAGCGGAGCGGCCCCTGCTCAGCACATCCCGAGGCGCGGAGCCCGCCGGCTCTGCTGGCACCACCCCGGCGGCAGCCCCGCAGGCGGCGAGTGCCGGCGAGAGGCGAGGGCGGGGGGCGGGAGGATGCGCCGCGGGAGGGAGGGAGGGAGGAGCGGCGGCTCTCGCTCCCTGTTGAGGATGCGCCCCCCGCCCGGCCCCCCGCGCCCACCCTATCACGTCCTCCGTGGCAGGGAGGTGGGAGGCGTGATAAACTGCGAGCACCTGTTCGCTGGACGCAGCCCACGGGAGAAGCAAAGGGTGAAAGGCGAGCCGGGCGACTTGGTGCCCCTGGGACTCCGCACGGTCACCACTCCCTCCAAAGGCTGGAGTCCCTCATCTTAGAAGTGTGAGGAAGCTGTTGATGCGGCACACCCCTGAGTCACTTCACCAAAGCCTTAGAAAATCTCCCCCAGCTTTAAATCGCTTTTTCATCTACTTCCAAATCTTCAGCCCTGAATGGCTGCAGTTCAGCGTGACTGTTCTCACAAGATTCATGATCCCAGCTCATTTTAAGCACGGGAGGTGGTGCTCTTGCAGGTGTAATTCGAGCCTTAACTCTATTGCACACAGACAAGAGTTCTCATCCCAAATGAAGAGCAGTATGGCCAGACCTGCCCAACCCTTACGCCTCTGCTGGCATCCTCCACCACACAAACCATGGCCACTGCCACCTGAGTCTTAACTCATGCAGAGAAGTAATTTTCTCCCCAAAAAGGGAAACCTATCAAACTTCTCTATTTTAGTCACACAATTTAAGCATGAAAAGCCAAGACCAGTAGGAGACAAGGCATTAGAACAGATGGACCTTCAGCTTCAGTACATCAATTCAAATCCTACAAGACTTAGAGAAACAGCTTGGGTTTTGTTGCACTCCAAAAGGAGAAACAGAACGTGGCATAGATGAGATACAAGGTTGTGAGCTGCAAGGAGCATCTTTTATCCATCATCCCATGCAGACAGCTGATACATCCCTATGGTGGTTTTTTTGTTTGGTTTGGGTTTTGTTGTTGTTTTATTTTTTTTTAACATGTGGTGCAGGGTCTTGCTCTTGTAAGGTTTCTTTGTAAGTCATAATATTTCTGTTTTGTTTGGTAAACTTTCTTTTGCTTCATTCTACTAGTAGTTTAAATCAACCAAGCATTAGGCAACAGATTTTACTTATTTGTGTAAGAATGTTCAGACTGGTAATACAAATCATTTTCTCATAATTCTGCCCTCAAGAAAACCTTAAAAAAAGGCCCAGAAATTAAATTACATGGGATACCTCACCTCACTCATTCTGTGCAGCACATTCATAGTTAGTGCAATGGCTAGACGTGGTATTTCTATTTTCTTCCTATTTTGGGGAGAGGACAATAGGTACTGTTACAGACATAAATAAAATTCAATCAAAATCATATTCTTTGCACATTAATGGGCCAAATTTATGTATTTTAGTATGTAAATTGGCTCATTAAAAACCCTTCTGTCAGTCATTCTCTACTATCCTGAGCACTTAGACCCCAAATTAGAATTAAAGTGAATATTGCCCTCCTTATATAAGTATTATCTTCCAGATTTAAAGAAGGCTTTTGCTTTTCCAGCATGCAAGTAACTATGAGTATGAAATGTTGCTTTTTATTATGTTGATATAAATCTAGATAGACTTATTGTATTTAATTATGTTAGGAGAAACAGATAATCCAGTATGATAAACAACCTTGTACATTAATGGCTCTATTTCTGAAAACTTTACAAAGAAGAGCTCAGATGTTTGCAACTCCTAGCTTTTGCAAGCAGCCCTTTTTTTGCCTTATGTTTATCAAAGGCAGGCATTATGTTCTGCTGTTAAACAAAGTAACAGCTTGTCCTTTAACAAAATCCTGCAGCTAGAAATAGAGAGGTAAAGGCAAGGGGGATCAGTTGCCACAGCAGAAGTAAAGCTTAAAATTCCAGCTGTAGTATTCAAATTAGGCATTAAATTAATGTTAAATTCTAAATAATAGGGTTAGAGGTACGGTAAGAAAAAAAACAGAGTACAAATGTTGACACAAGAAATTCTTCATTCTTAAAATGAATGGGACTTACGTGGAAAACAGATTAAATATGGTAGAGAATGGGCATTGTATCTCCAAGGCAATTCCTATTTAAACCACATTGTCTACAACAGCTGGTTGGGGCTTTTTTTAGGTTGTCTCTTCAGTACTATTAGTATCACAGTAAGTTCTCCCCTGAAGCCTTTTCTGTCTGAAGAAAGGATAGTAGCAAACAGATTGCCCACTGATCACATTTAAAACAAATCTTTATTTAATGACACTGTTTACTTCACATGAGCATCTAGAGCAAAAATCAATTAAGTAGTACTAAAATCTTCTTTAATCCATCTTGCCTTGCAGGCTAACTTATTTGTTTAGTGGCTAGTGATTAAGTATATCAACTTTATCAGTATGAAAAGAACAATTGTGGACTATTGAAAAAGGTTGCAGAGTAAAATTGGTCAGAATTTTCTGGGTTTGGATTACTGACTCACACAGGCTCCCTGTGTTACCACAGAGCTGATAGGTGATGCTCCTCAGAGGAAAGGTACCTTTGAAAACCTGCAAGTTGCAGTATGAAGGGAAGCTGTCTCAGGGCAGTCTGTTCACAGTTAACATTGATTACTCCACTGCAAGGTCCTTCTACTGATTGCAGATAATTTGAAAATCATCTTAATTGGATAAATACATTAACTGTGAGAAACTGTGAACCCTTTATGCACATACAGTCCAGTCTTTGAATTTCTTACAGAACAGTTTACTATGTGGATTGCTTTAGAGGCAACTGGGAGTTCAGATTAGTTTCCTAGACTCTTGCATCTCAATGTTTGCATTTCTATTCCCACTCAGCTCCCTCTGTGGGCCGTTGGCTGTCTTTGCTGACCATGCTGTAACTACCTGTGTGCATAGCTCCTTTCTGAGAACTCAAAAATATGCTCAATTAAAAAAAAAAAAAAAAAAGATGAAGAGGATCTCATATTTGCTTGTAGGTAAGCCTGAGATTTAGAAAACCATTATCTTAATATTTATCATGCTCATAAGTGTTGTAACTGAACACTCCAGAGCATGCATGGTGTTCCCATGATGTTTACTCAACTGAAAGTTAAGCACATGTATTAAAGCCTTCATACAATCAAGATGCAACTCATATCAGAGTTAATTTCCCAGTGGAAGCATTCTGTTTATTAATTTAAAATTAATATTCATTATAATGCAGCAGTTGCTATTTCCAGTTCAGTCCCATTGCAAAGATTTCTGTTGGTGAACTGCTTTGATAGATATAACTGGTGCTCATTATGGGCTGGGTTATTGGATGTCCACTGTCATGCAACCATTTGTGCCAAGAGACGCAAATAAAACTGATCAAAAAAAGTTTTGACATAGACATGTATGACATATATATGTATTGTATTGGAGTACTTGGAGGTATGTACACATCTACACACGCAGATGTACATATACAAATGTTTCAGGAAGATTGATGTATGTCTCTCATCTGGTGGATTTCAGCTCAGCTACACTAATCTTGATATGACTCTAACCACCAGACAGAAGGGTCTCATAGCTTTATAACACCTCTGTTACAGGGAAAGCCTGCCAGACCTTTACCTCTCCTTCACTTGCAGTCAGTGGTGAAATTACAGAGCCATCACAGCTTTCATAAGCAATAGCAACGTTTCATTAATTAATTAACCTATCTGGGCTAGAAATTCGGTCCTGAAGGGCACAGAAACTCTTTCTGTTGCACCTGGAACCTTAAGCAAAGCTTTACTCTGAAAAGCAGTATCTTGAGTGCCAAGGAAGCATCTGGCAGCATGTTTCTACTCAGAGACAAGCAGCAGGTCAGATGAGGCTGACCTAAAGGTGCCTGGCAAATCAGTCTTTATTGTTCTTTAAGATGTTTCCCACAGAATTACAGAGTATGCTGAGTTGAAAGGGACCTCATTGAGTCCTTCTCTTCAACCTGCACGGGAACATCCCCAGGAGTCACACCATGTGCCTAAGAACATTGCCTCAGGGTTTCTTGAACTCTGTCAGGCTTGGTGTTGCAACCACTTCCCTGGGGAGCCTGTTCCAGTGCCCAACATCTGGGTGAAGACCTTTTTCCTAATATCCAGCCTAAACCTCCCTGATACAGCTTCAGACCATTCCCTCAGTCCTATCACTGGTCACAGAGAAGAGATCAGTGTTTACCCCTGCTCTTCCCCTCACAAGGAAGCTGTAGACTGCAATGAGGTCTCCCCTCAGTCTCCTCCAGACTGAACAGACTGAGTTGCATAGCACCAGCGAATTGATTTTACCTGAAAGAAACAATCACCTTCCACAAATATGATGCAATGACCAATCAGCACCTCATATAACTGAAAATGCTAATGTTAAAAAAGTGGAAATCACCAAGCCAGAGTCAGGTCTGTCTTGTCCCAAGTTCTGCTTGTTTGAGAAGCCAGCACCAGATGTCTCCAAGGTCAATGATAAGACAGCATGTTCTAAAGTAGCCTGCTGCAAATACAGGCATCTGAGCCAGTGCAGGCACAGCACATTAATTACCTGGATGGCAGCATTTCTCAAGAGGTGCACCAGGAAAGCAGCAACTTTAATTAGATACTACAGTTAGTTACCAGAAAACAGTTTGAACAGGTGGAAAACCCAAACAGGAGCATGCTTCATTCCATCAAACTGCCTTCTTTCTGTAATTTCTACAGGAAAGTAGGCATCACACAAAAGAAAAGTGGTGGTTTTCATTCAGATATTAACCCATAGGGAAAACCTAAAGTCCTCTCTGGCAATACATGATTCTCTTCTCATTTCTCAGATTCCTACGTTCTAGCTTCCCAGCCAAGTTGTCCCTTGGGTATTTTTTCTGGTGCCACTCCAATCACCATAAACTTGTAACACTATTATCAGTTGCCAGCACTTTTTTTGTAACACCAGCTACTGGTCCAATTCAACTCCCATTCATGCTGACATTAAACCAGAGACTGATTCAGGGGAACCAAAAGTATCAAAGGAAATATCACTAGAAGCACATTATTGTCTGTTCTGGTTTCTTTGACTCCTTTATTTATTACATGGAATCACTTATTGGAATCCTCCAATCTCCCACGCACAGGCCTGTACCTTCTAGTTGATGTTTGTATTACCACAAAACATATAGGGACTTGTCTTGATCTAAAATTCTTAATTTTAAAGCAACACCCTGGGCTATGAACATTCATCTATATGGAACACTAAGCAGGGCACAGAATAACTGTGGGGAGCCATTTCAGATTTCTTCACAAGGGGATGTATACTCAGGCTTGGGCAATGTAGGCAATAGAAAAAAAATTACTTTTCCTCATAATCACCCACAAAATAAATGTACTTGTAAATTTAATTTGAATTACCATTCCAGTTACAGCCTCAAGCTTAGATCTTGGGAAAAAAATCCCTACCTTAGAAACATTTAATTTCTGTTATGCTCTCCAATTTGTTTCAATTTGCAGTTTGAAGCATTCACACATTTGCAGTGATGCCCAAGAGGCAGGAGAAAAAGACTCAAAACATCAATTCAGTAAGAGACAAGACAGTCAGGTAAGGGACAAAGGGAAGACAAAGCAGCAAACAGGGTGGCAGTGGTCCCAATTAAAGGCCACAATCAAACCCAAGTCAAATTTGTGTAGGTATCTCAATGAGGGGTTTGTCCAGAAAGAAATTGCAGGTTGTCAGTGAGCCAAGTAAAGATTGCTGGAGAATGGCTTTTCATGTGTGAAGATTTCCTTTTGTGTTTTGAAATACAGATGCACAATTTGTGCAGAATCAATGTCTCAGGAATTTGCCTTCTTCTCCTGGTACCAATCTACAGGAAATATTCAAACTATTAAAAAAAGTTAATTTCCACCCCCCATCAATATATTTTGGCATTCACTTCTTCACTCATAACTTCTGATGGCTGCCCCGTTGTGCTTGATATTTTATAGCCATGATCAGACAACTTTTTTGGCTCAAAGGGGCTTATTATCTTGGTTTCACGACAAGATACCAACAGAGGAATAAAGCACAGATGAAGAATTTCAGAATTACTGAGAATGGAACAGCTGAACTATTCACAGTAACCAATAATCACAGATCACTGCCTTCCTAGGTACCAACTGCCCTGTGAAATGAGAATTTGACATTTCTGTAGCCGTAAATTCTTTGTACCTGTGGTACATACTCATCAATAATATTTTCTGCTGGCATCCTCATAACCATGTTACCAGGTGCTTATGAAGTTTTCTCCAAAAATTAAACTCTTTCAGAACTACTTGAAATGGGCATAAATCAGAATTTCCTCTTGCTATCCATGACCCAAATGAAAATTTCATCATTCTATGACTAGTCTGAACGCTCTGGTGAAGGAAGGCACTCCCTATCATCAGCAAACTTGAGTTTCAGTTTGAAATATGTCTGATTACATGCATTTGAACTGAACATTTAAATTCCTAGATGAACTTTAATGTTCTTCACTTAAAATCATTGTGCTGAACACCTTAAAGAAATTTTGATTATTATATATCCATTTAGTGATTTTAAAACATTGTGTTTCAGTCTCTGCTACTTCTGTCTGTTGTGAATAATATAGCATTTACTCTGCAGGGGTCATCTGTGCTGCAAAGTACTAACAGCATGAATGAGAAAATGAGATCTTGACACTTCATTAAGCCATTTCAGTCTGAGAACAGCCTTTTCAGTCTCTTTAACATTTTTCATAAGTCAGCTATGTTGCTCCCATCCAGTACCTTTTCACCACAATGTTACAGTTTTGCAGTTTTAACATATCTAGTGTGTAGTCACCGAAAACCGCTCTATCCTGTTTTTACTTCAGTGATCTCCATTTGACTTTACTTGTCTGCTTTGGGCTACCATTCCAGCTCTGTGGAAGACTGATTCCTCAGAGGGACCACAGAACTAATTTTATGTATGGCCTGGTATGAGATGTTGAGTCAGCCAAAGCTATGAGGTGGATCTATCTTGTCCCTGTCTCAAAAGATCAAAACATTCAAACAGCTAAGTATTTGCTTAGATTCTGAGTAGAATCTAAGCAAATAAACCCAGTTCTCTACTGAAATCACATTAGATCAGACAAACTAATTAGCCCAACTGAAAATAAAAATATTTATTCCTGACTTTGTCCCACATTACTGTGTTCTGACAGCAGCTTTTGCTTCCAGACCAGCTCATCATCTTTCTGAGTTGCAGAAAGCAAGCCCTGCATGTTCATCTTTGGTCCTTGGAAAGTCCTTTGGCCCCACCCGAGGCCAGGGAGCTGCTCTTTGCTCTTCAGTGCCATTCCACAAGCTCTGTGAGCTGTAGGCTTCTGTCTACACGTGGTACTGTATGGCCCTGCCATAGGACCTTCTCTCCCTTACCACTCCACAAAAGAGGTTACAGTCTTTTTCTGGCTTCTAGGAAGTCTTCCTGATCCAGCCTTCTTGGGCCATTTCTCATCAACCAAGAAAGCATTCACACACTCTTAGGCTACCCTGAGATCCAAAACATTTGTTCATTTAAATGTCACACCCTGTTCAGACAGAGCTTTGTTTCAGAGACTCAGCTGTATTGTGCACCCTTGTAAATCTGGAGATACTACATAGCTCAGATATTGAACTGAAATTTCATGCTGAAGATGGTGATGGTCTGAGCATGTAAAAAGCAAATGGCATTTTAGTGTGGAGCATTGACCCAAGTGGTCGTGGCACAGTTTGAGACTTTTTTCAATCTGCTGCTGTCATTACAGATTTCAGACAGACAGCCTACATATGACAGAGGGAGGAAACTGTAAGAGTCAGGGCTGCTTGAAAGAAGCAAGCAATGCATTTAGTATTCATTGTAGAAACAGCAGAATAGTGTTAATCAATAGATCAGCAGGATCCTGTTGCAGTATTCCTTTGCAATTGTAAGGAGAGAGAAAGACATTTCTTGCAATAAAACCCTATCTGTGTAAGTCCACAAAGACAGGCTTATTCTTTCTAACTGAGAATATGGTGAGGATCAAATGTGTTTCTCTCAACAACATGTCTGCATAGGCACATGTAGGAAGACCTGAGTCTGCTGGAGGAAGGTGAGATCATTCTGGGAGGCTGTAATAGCATAACTCAGCTCTGCTGAGAAGCTCAGTGTGATGTACAGCTTCCAGTCAAAGAAATACATGGAAACAAAAGGGCCCTGTCTAGCCAAGGGTGTGCTGCCTTTGCAGGCTTAGCTAGCTTGTCTATGTTGCTACAGCTTCTATAAAAATCTTAGTGAGTCTCATTTATAGAGTAGATCAATACTTCAGCTTGCATGCCTCCTGCATGCTTAGTCTTGCCAAGCTTTGCCTTGTTCCGTGGTTTAAGCTTGGTGATCAGCTTATCACTGTGCAGCCACTCACTCACTTGCCCACAGTGGGTTAGGGTACAGAATCGCAAAGGTAAAAGTAAAAATTTGTGGGTCAGGATAAAGACACTTTAATAGGTAAAGGAAAAGCTGCACAAAAAAGCAAAACACACTAAGAATTCGTTCATTGGCTCCCATCTACAAGCAGGTGTTCATCCATTTTCCAGGAAAGCAGGGCTCCATCACATGTAATGTGTACTTGGAAGGTTAAATGCCATAATTAGGAAAGTACCTCCTTCCTTCTTGTTTCTGGAGATTTTATTTCAGAACATGACACCGTAGGGTATGGAACACCCTTTGGGTCAGTTGTGCTCAGCTGTCCCAGTGTGTCCCCTCCCAACTCCTTGTGCAGTCCCAGCCTCCTTGCTGGTGGGGTGTGTGAGAGGCAGAAAAGGCCTTGATGCTGTGTAAGAGCTGCTCAGCAATAACTAGAACATCCCTGTTTCCAGCACAAATCCGGAACATATCCTTATACAAGCTACTATGAAGAAATTTAACTTTATCCCAGACAAACCAGTACACTTAGTTTCGGTTGAATAGGCTTTCTGTGTGGTTTGCAATCTTCCAGGCTTTCTTCCAAACATGTGAGCAGCCATTAACATTAGAAGCTCAACTATACATTTGTTTCTCTGAGACGCTCTACTGTTTCACTAGCTCTCCTATCCTGTTATACTTCACAAGTTACAGCTTTGTCCCTCTCTCTTTTTAATATACAAGGCTCACATAGAGGGACATGAAAAGCATGTCATTACATTGTGGGTGAAGAAGAGCTTCAGTAACTCAAGCATATTCATCAACTCTTTCCTCCAAAGGATTAGCACATCTCTGTATTTGACCTTTTGCTATGTTCTTTCCAGTTTTTAGATACTGAACTCTCTGGGCAGCCAGGATGTGTTGAGCTCAATGAGAATTAGTCTTTGATGAAAATTTCTGCTTGTTCCTTCTTCTGTTACCTTAACAACCAGTATATGTACCTCTCAAGTTACATCTTTATCTGAAGTGCCTCCCTCTGCCACATACATTTCCACTCTGAATATTCACTGAAAAATTATGCTGGAAATCAAATATTACACAGAATTTGTATATGCTTGTTCTTCCACAGTAATTGAAATTGTCAGATAGCAAGCAACTCTCCTGCCAAATTGTGTGGGTTTTTCTTTTCAAATTTACCCCAACCAAAAAAGATAACTTCTTGTTTAAGCTATTGAACACCAAAGCAGAATTAATAAGAGGTACTAAATTTCCTCTTAAGGAAAGGTTCATTCTACATTGACATGTGTGTGGTAGTTTTCAGTGAAGGACTGCAGATTTTTCAGTGATTAGATATCTAAGTCTCACCAAAGTCCACAGTACCCTTCAATATGATAAGGCTTAAAAATTGCTACATTCCAATAAGTTTTTATGGTGATCTGCCTGTATGAAATAATTTCTCTGTATGGGAACACTAGTAGTTCAGACTCCTCAATTCAACAGTGTATATCAGCATGTTCTTAAATTTGAAGTATGACAGCAGCAAGCCAGACTTCACACGTTTGGTGCTTAATTTGTAGATGAGAGTCTTGATATTACTCATATTCTATCCATTTTCTATAAAGAACTGTCTCTAGGACTTTTAAGTTGTTGTAATACAATGTTTTCTTTAAAGTCCATCACAAATGCACTTTGAGGATGTAACTTGTATTATGGATGTTAGATTTTCGTCCTTCAGTATCATGTGCACATATTCTGTGCTAGTAGTCCTTTTCTGACAAATCTGATGACCCCAAGTCATCACACAAAAATGTCTTGCAATGACATATTTTAAAGTTATATTTCAAACTTTTAGGGCTTCAATCAAAGAAAGGACTTAATCCTTCCTGAAGTACAAGTTCAAACACAGTCTATCAAGTAAAAAAATAATAGATTTATAAGCCATTTGAAATGTGTCAGCAAGGTTTAAATGGGATGGGGGCTGGGCGGGGAACCAACCCAACCAAAACCCCAAACATTTTCTATTACATTTTTTGTGAAAGGATTGCTGTTTAATTTTTATTTTGTCAGCAGGATAAATTACTCACCATAAAATTCCAAGGAAATTTTACTTGCTTGGTGAGTGCTTAATGACCACCAGGGTTTGCTGGAAAACCCTTGACTAAATTTGTAATGCTTAATATATCAAAGATGTCTGCAATTGCTTTCTCCTCTCCCCACTCTTCCCCATCTTTTTGAGTATCAGATTTGCTCATGGGCTGTAGTTTCTACCTTCATGTCTTGAGCTGATCACACTCACCTCAGTCACCACATCAGATGAGACAAAGTAAAGAAATAGAGCAATGTATATGCTCTGTTATAAGCTCTGAATTCCAGCTCATCTCTTGCCCAACTTCTTTTCTTCCTCTATTCTTAGCAATTTCTTCAGCTCTACACCTGTAAGAGAGTAGATTGAGATTTTTGTCTTCAATGTAATTTCCATAAATTTGTATAAAGATTACATTTTTGGCAGGAAATGTGCCGAAAGATTGTATAGTTCAAGTATATACCTGACCCTTTTCTGCTTATTAGGTTGAACTCTTTAAATGTTTCTGAGCACCTTACAAGAAAAAAACCGATTACCAAAAAAAAGTCATTAACCTCTGCCTTTATTGCTGAATACAACAAACTCCTGCTGCTTGTTGCCTGTGCTTCAGGCTTTGGTGTAAAGACACCTCAGCTGGGCTGCTGCCTGTGTCACCTTCTTAGAGAAACACCCGTTAATTCCTTTGAGGTATTTCCCTGGTGTTTCCCTGTTGGCTTTTTTTTTTTCCCCTGTTGGTTCTTTACCTCAGGAATGCTTGACTCATCTCTGTAAGACTGGAAGTGTGCTCCAGTGTGGCTCACACATTTCAGAGTCTCTGGCAGAGGGGCCTGGCTGGCACCCTGTCCCTCTAACCTTTGCATATCACCCCAGGAACAACCCCGACGTTGTTGTGTGCCATGTCTGCCACTCCTCTATCACACATGGTTTAAAGCTCTGCCAATTCCTGAGCAAATACTGTCCTCTCTTGCTGACAAAGGTGACTCCCATCTGATGCCAGCATGCCTGGTGCTATGCAGGCCATTCCACTGCCAAAACCTCCAAAATATTGACCAGCCATGGAACCATGTATTAATAGACTCAGCCCATCTGTTTCTTCCAGTGTTGCTGCCTTCAACTGGAAATCTGGAAAAGAATATAACTTGTGCCCCAGACTTCCTTACGAATGTCCCAAGGCCCTGGAGTCCTGTTTTATGGCACTTGGACAAGATGTTGCCATTTCATTGCCCTCTGTGTAGAAGATCAGTGTTGGGGTACTCTGGGGGCTACACCAGGCTAGGGAATTTCTTGGTGATTTCCTTAACCCAGGTTCCAGGGAGACAGCAGATGCTCCCATGGGCTGGGCCTGGCTGGCTTATTGGGCCCTCTGCTCTCCTTAGAAAGGAAATTGCCTACAACTTTAAGGCATCTTTTTTCCTCTTGGAAGTGGTTGTAATACAGGGGGTTGAGCTTTCTAATTGTAACCTTTCTGATTGGTGCAACTGGGCCTTCATCGTCTTCACCCTTTGGCTGGCCCCCCATTTACAAAACCTCACAGCTATTCTGCAGCAGGTGGGTTCAAAATTCCCTTGGAAACATAATACTAATATGGAGCAACTTGTACTTCTGAGATTCCCCCAGCTTCATCTGTTTGGATAAACAGACTGTTCATTGCTCTTTTACCAACATAAAGTCACAATGCAAAATGAGAGGAAAGCCCCATAGAAATATAACCTGGTCAACCTAGGAAAGAGGGTCCCTAGTCACCTCCCAGCCTCTCCACCAGTTTTCTGTTGGCCCTCAGAAAGAGATCCAGCACTCAGGATGAGGGAGCCATGGTTCTCTGCCATCTCACACTTGATCTGGACAAGAGTGAGGCTGAATGCTGATGCACACTAAAGACAGCATACACAGATTCTGTCTATTAAATAGATTTATTACATGCTTGCCACTGTGGGTTACTCAACATGATAATGCACCTTCAGTCAGCTGCTTTCATATTCTATATACCCTACAATGCCTTGTTTAGTGGCTTTGGGAAGCCTTTAGGCTGCTGCTTTAAATATACCTATTTTCTTGCAACCACCACCATCCCAAACTAAAAAAGCTATCTTTTCCACCCCTCTGACTCAGAAATTTATCAGTTAGGGCTGTTTGAAACTCAGTAAATGTAGCTGGCAGTGGCAAAACAACTGGAAACATGTAGAAATTGAGATGGAGCTCATAGAGAAAATTTTATTACTGCAGAGGGTAAGCACAGCTTGCACGCAAACATAAGCACTCATCTTAGGCCCTAGCCCCCCACATGACAGGAAAATGTGTTGCTCAGTTCAAGCAGTTTGAAAAGCCAGGAATAAGCCATCAATCATTTCATTTTACTGTGCCTCATAAATTTGTGAAGCCTGTATTTCCCAGCAAACCATACAACCCATTTTATAGAACCATGGAGCTTCACATGAAGGCAGGCACAGCCTGGCCTGCCCCATTCTATTACATTTTCTTTCACCAGAATTGCATGTCATTGACAGTGAGCCTTTTTACAGAAATTAATCCAATGAAAATCCCCCTCCAGTTATTGGAAACATCCCTGGTTAGTGGCCCAGATAACTGGCAAGGTTTGTCCTGGACTGCAACACACAGGGATGGGTTTTCCTCTGCTACCTCCAGTCTGCTGCTCACAGTACAGATTCTGCTCTGCATCCATATCAGAGATTACATTGCCTGAATTCTCCACCATTATACTCCAAATTCATGAGTAAAAAGGGGAACATACCTTATATGCAAAACCAACAACTTATTTAGTTTAATGAAACTCTAAGCCATGGAATGAAATAATTATTTTTGATGCAGTTACAATGACACTTACACAGTTCAAATGAAATACAGTTAAAAATGACAGATACACAAACTTCCTAGAACCTCTCCCCTTTCTCTGTTATTGTGTTCACCCTTACACTGCCCCTCTGAGTATGAAGGCTGATACCCTGATGCCATGGACAGGGAGTTACAGCACAGTCAGTGTCTCCTCCCTGGGAGGAATGGGATATTGATTGTCCCTTCTCAAACCAGGACTGGTGGTTGAGATCAATATTATATTTGGTAAGAGCATCTACGCTCTGCTCTTTTTCCTTTGGTCTGTGATACCATGCTACACTTTCATTTGTGAGCTCAGCATACGTTATATACCAATTCTTTGTTCTCTTCCCACTAGAACTGGTTATAGCCAGCTGCTGAGGTTGCTTTCTTTTGATAACCTATTTGTATCTTCTTTCTAACAATTGACCAGTGCTGAGTCATGGGTTTGCTGATATGATCCTTTTCCTGTGCTATAAAGCTCCTGACAAAGAAGGCAGGTTGAGAAGTAAGAAATCATGCTTATACACTTGGTACAAGGTTTTCCAACTCTTCCATTTGGAATCATTTGCTGATGGTCATTACTGCCTGCTCTGACCTCCCTTGACACTGTCTTAACCTCCAGTTTTTCTCATACTGATACAGCTAAGAAATCCTTCAAACACTTTTCCAATCCAGGCTCTCATTTGACACTTATTGTGTCATGGCTGCTATACATGAGCACACGTGGGTATATTTAGATTTAGTACTTACTCCCAAAGCTCTTTATTTTCTAAATGAAGCCACTTCAGGCTCCAGTCCAATTCTAAACTCCCAGCTGCAGCAACCATTGCATCACACATTACTCAACCCTCCTTCACTTTTTTGTTCCAAGGGAAAAATTAGTCACTACAAATAATCTACATTTGCTCAAATAGAAGATTACACACAGTGGTTCATGTTGCCTTCCCTTTGTTTTTCTCCCAGGGCATGTCAAGGCTGCTAACTAATTTTCTAGGAATAGAATTAATCATGTGAGCCAGAGAAAACTCTCTCAAATTTATTTTCCGTATGATAGAAAAAGCTTCTTTGTAAATAGCAGAGGGCTCACTCCTAGAGCTTGGACCGACATCCTTCTGTTGCATGATCAGAGGATTTTGAGCCTTCAATGTAGATTTGTTTTACATATTATCAGGTTTTCCAGGAAAACAAAATATGGCTCCATATACTTGCAATCCAAACAGTAGCTAAATGTGAGGTTTTAAGTCTGGGTGAAAAGGATAATTTTGAAATTCTTGTGTTAAAGGCTACATCAAAGAGTAAATTTGAGCTGGTTTGGAATCTCTTTTCTGACAAATCCTTGGCTTCTCCCATGCTTATACACCATTTTCTGACTGGAAAATTAAAACACATGATCACTGGTCAATCTGGAGATAATTTGCCCTACCTTCAAATGAGGTCTTAAGGAACACAACTCCCCAGATATCTCTTTAAGTAGGGTAAAAGGGAGAATAACTCTGTTATCAAGCAATTCTGTAAGAGAAACTGAGCAGGTTAAGTCAAAGTAAGTGTTGGAAACTGACTTCAGCCACTCATTGTGTATCAGGTTATTCTCTTGTATAGATATTCCACATCTTTAGCTCTTCTACCAAACCTATTCATATAAAAACCCGCTTGCAAATGTGAGACAAAACTGTCTGCCACGAGACTGCTCCAGTCTTTGGAGAGGTACTTTTACATCCTCCTGAACTGCACAGCAGCAAAAATTAGGAGACAGAATTATGCAAAAACTTAAATTTATGTATTCTGAAATGTCTAAAGCTGTATTATCACCTTCCCTTTTAGGTTTCTGTCCCACTAAGCCTTTCCCAGGAAGAGTTTGGCAACAGGCCATAGCTCATGAGTAATGGAAGAACATCATGGCTATCTGTGTACTACCAGTTGCAATGCTGGGGTCTCACTGCTGGAAAAATGGGAAAAGGAATTCTGTGTATAAGATGACAGAAATGAAATTGGCCCAGAGATGTCTCGGAAGAGCAAAATGTGTAAAAACAAAACATCATGAGCAGAACTCCTGTAGTCCTAGGAGATCACATGCAGCTTTTTTATCTTGATTGGCTCCATAAAGCCTTGTTCTTTGCATAACTTATACAACATTCATTCTCCTTAGTAAGAAGCAAATGAGTTCTCACTGTCCTTTAAAGGATCCGTGACTCTCACTCCAGACTGAGCTGCTTGCAGGGTGTGGAAGAGGGAGGGGAGAAGACATATATTTTCCCATGAAAGGCATACCTACAAGAAAAGTGGTAAAAGAGTGTGATTGTAGAAAGCCAAGTCTGTATATTTGCCATGGAAACAGCAGTTTTAAGAAACATAGTGATGGGGAGGAATATCAACTATCACTTCAGTCTGATTTCTGCAGAATGCAGTCATAGCAAACTGGCTAAAAGTAGGCTGCTCCTCATGCAGCTTGACAGGCCCTCCAGTGTTATTAGCTGGGTGATTATGGGTCATTTCTGGCTGCTACTTTTGTAGTGTCTTGGGTATCCTTTAATATATTCAGAACATATGAGGAATGAAGTGGAAAGGGTGAAAAAGACTCTCTCCTCACTCTGGACACTCACCTAATTTTTTTGTGAGGCCAGCAGCAGCCTTCATGCCTATTTCATTCACACATTTGCCTGTTTCTTTACATCCTAGCAGAGGCACACAGTATAAGGAAGGAAAGGGACATCTTTGAACACCTCCTGAAGACAAAGCACTGCAGGCCTAATTCTGGTATTCTACTTTTGGGAACTTTTTGTTTCACACATACCAGGAAAAACTTGACATTAAAAGCATTTCCAGGGTCTAAGAAAGCTTAATTGAAGTAACAAACACAAATTTTAGCACAGGGTTCCCTTTCCAGAGCTGTTGCTACTTCTGTAGTCATCATCTCTCTGGTTTTTTCCTCTTACCAGTTTCCTTTCCTTTTGATGCCCTATTCCTCTTCAGTCACCTCTCCTTCCCTTCATTATGTTTTTTTTCTACCAAAGTGTAGCATCCAGTTTCCCTTCTCACCCCTACTGATGTGAACAGAATGAAGCAACTACTTTTGCCAAAGGAGAGAGATAAACATGCTCAGTGCAGTCTCTTAGCCCTAGATGCCACAAAATAAGTATGATACACACTTCAGAAGAATTCACTGCACCTGCCTTTAAGGAATGCCAAGGGGTTTGACTGCTCCCAGAGTTCAGGGAAATGCTGCTCTTCCAGTCACTTGCAGCACTGCTATTCAGGAAGGTTTATCACCTTGTGGGGTCACCTTCAGCTGCAGGAGAGCAGCCCAGCACAGACAGGGATGTGTGCTTCCAGCAGAGGAAATTTTTGTTTCTCTGATCTTTTGTCACATTCCTGGCTTCCTTCTAGTTTCCACAGAATGCTGTTGATGGGTACACTAGGGAATGAGCTGGCATGGGACCTTGTCAGTAGCACAGGTTTGTTTTCCACAGGGTGGGAAATCCACACTGTAAGACAGACAAACAGTGCATCCAGGAAGTTTCTGTCCTTCAGGCATCCTTACTTAGTCCCCAGCTTGCCACATTTTCTTGAAGGAAAAGCCAAACTTTTCTTAGTGTTGAATTTAAAGCCTCTATAGGTAACTCTTGTTTTTATTGGTCTCTTGCTGATTTCCTGGCTCATGGGAATGGTTTGGTCTCCAGAATAGTGCGAGCATTACCTCAGCAAAACTGGATTTTAGCACTATCACCTTGAGGCTGGTGAAAGAGGCTGCAATGGTTATCAAAGACCAGTGGCTTCATCATACCTGGCAGGCAATGCTGTGAAAAAAAAGGCCAAAGTGAAATCTCTGCACCAATAAGTTATTTCTTTTGTTCTTGGAAAAACCTAGTGTTCTTTGGTTTATTTGCCTATCAAAGTCATTTCTAGAAAGGAAGTGCTAGGAACAGCTTACAGAGGGGTTTTTTTAAAAGTAACCAGATCATTGCCAGTTGCCATTTATCTGATGTCAGCTTTGCCCTAAGGATAGGCTGAAGTTAGAGCAAAGCAGACAGCAATCTCCTTCATCAGCTGCTGCTGCTCCCAAGTAAAAGAATACATAAATGTCTCTGAAGGCTAAAAACATGCCCACAGGCAAAGGAAAAGAATATATTGGAATACATTTTAAAAACACAGCTATTACATGATACTTCAGCAAAGGTATACTCAGATACTGTAGGGTATTTTGTTTGCTTAGTTTGATCAGGAGTGATGCTGAGGATGGAATAGGACTCTCTGCCTTAGCTGGATCCCAGTTACAGCTGAGCCTTTAGAAACGTGAGGAAACGTATAACCATGCAAACTTCATGTCCTGACCTTTAACTGGAAAATCCTTCTGCTGCTATGTCATTTTTAAATAAAGTAATGGTTTCTCCTGTTACTACCGTTCTAAGCAAACTAGGATTTGATGGAATTATTTTGTTATGTAATTAGGAAAAACCTAAAGAAATCTTACTGATTAATTGAATCCTATTTTAGATGTAAAATTTGAACTTCCTGGGTAGACATAGAGAATTTTTTTTTCTAAGTATGCAGTGGCTGTAATTTGTATAATGTGGCCACCACAATCATGACAGCATATTTTGTAATATATGCTTTTAATTCATGCTAACCATCCATACACACTGGATATGAGCTCTTAAATAAAAAAAAAAACAAAACTAAAACCAAATCACACAACAATAACCAAATCAATTTCTCAGGAGTCTTCAGTATGCCTTTGGACCTTGCAGAGGAAACATTTTTATAAGAAAAAGATACTTTCTGTTTTGACATAGAGGTATAGGCTCTTCATAACCTGACAAGAATTTTCTGAATTATTGCAGAGTGATTACAGAAGTGATTTCTTCTACCTTATCCTGAGGTACCTATTTTGCTGCCTTAAGTGCTGCCCTGTGCATCTGTATACAAGAGAAGAAAGCAAAGTGGCTTTTTCACTGGACCATTCAGCTGGTACCAAGACGCACTGCAGGAAATGTGAGAATTTATGTCAAATACAAGTGTGTTTGGTCTGGAGCAAGGGAAAGCAAAATTCTCCCAGCAGTAAGCACACTAGTGGAACAAAGAGCTATTCAAAAACATCTTTCTCACTGTGCTGATTTTGGCTGTTGTAGAGTTAAAATTCTTCCCAGTGGCTGGTGTGTGGCTGTGTTTTGGATTTGTGCTATACACAGGGCTGATAATACAGAGATGTTTGTGTTATTGCAGAGCTGGGCTTGCACAGAGCTAAGGCCTTTTCTGCTTTTTGTACTGCCACATTGGCAGGGAATTTTGGGGTGTGGGGGAGGTTGGGAGGAGCCACAGCTGGGACAGTTGCCCCAAAGTAACCAAAGGGCTATTCCACTGGCATGATGCTCAGTGTATTAAGGGTGGGGAAGAGGAGGAAAGGGGGGGGATATTTGGAGTGATGGTGTTTGGTCTTCCCAAAAACCATTAGATGTGATGAGGCCCTGCTCCCTGGAGATGACTGAAAACCTGCCTGCCCGTGGGAAGCCCTGAATGAATTCCTCATTTTGCTTTGCTTGCACGTGTGACTTTTGCTTTTCCTAGTGAACTCTCTGTATCTCAACACATGAGATTCCTACCTTTTGCCTTTGTGATTTTCTGCCTGATCCTACTGGTGAGGGATTGGGTGAGTGGCTGCGCGGGGCTTGTTTGCTGGCTGGGGTTAAACCACAACACTGGCATAGAAACTCCCATTTTTTACCACATCACTTGTGACCCCAGGTGCTAAGCAGGCAGAGAGCCCATTGAATGAGCAGTGTTCTACAGCTGCTGTAGCTGCCAGCAGAGCTGGAGAAGACCATCTGGCTGTGCAGTCCTTGGCCTGAATAGTTCCAGGGTGACATTTAATCCCTATGGATTCAGACTGCTCTGCCTAAGACCGGGAATAGGTTTTCTACTGGTAAGGCCTGAAGAGTGAGGATGGTGGACTGTGGCTGTGTAGCCACAGTGATCTTATTGAAGATATTAAATAATCTGGAGGATCAACAGTAACTCTGCCAAGGTGGCTACGCACTCTGGTAACTTGGGGGAGAGCCAACCTGATGCTCTCCTTACAGTGCCTGGGGGGAGTTGAAAGCTCCTGAAGATGGCTCAGGTTATGCAATGAGAGGTTCAGGGATGAAGTCACAGTGTTGAGTGCGTGCTGTTAGCAGATGTAAAATACAAAAGTGTTTCTAAAATCACAGTCTCTGGTCAGCTCACTCAAGCATCAGTAAAGTACTTGCCTTGTCTGAAGAACCACAGCTATGACCTTGAAAATAAATGGTGTTCTTCTGCAGTACAGAACAGGGATAACTTCTGTGAGCAGAAGGGTACTGCTCTTTTATGTAATGTAGATTGGTGACTCAAATGCCCGCCAGGAGTGCATTTGCATCTTCTCAATCCATTTCCACCTTCCAGAAAACTGCTTCTTTTACCAACCAGTGCTCTCATGGGAGATGAGAGACTCTCCATGCCTCCTGCTGAATGTGGCAATACCTATAGAATTAAAACTCATTGAGTGAAAGAATATGTGTTCAGCAGCAAGTGTGAGTGTAGACTTTGATATGGACCCTTAATACGGATTGGAAACTTAAGATCTAGCTTCTGCTCCAAACTCAACTTTTAAAATTTCTGAGAAAAGCCCATGAGGCCAGCCCCACAAGAAGGGATTTCAGTAACATGAATACACAACTAATACAAAAAAATGTGGCAGCTATGGATTTATGCTTACAGGAGTGGGCAGCATGTTGAGTGGGAGTTTTTAGGATAATTTTGAATTTAATTCTATCTGAGTTTCACCAAATGCATCCAAGTGCTGATCTTTTCCTGGGTTCAGTTTGCACCAAGACAAGCAGCACTTGGATGTGAACTAATGCTGAAATAAGCCTTATAATGAGCTTGGGATTCAGATCCAGCATACAACAATCTGTAAATGGATATCATGAGTTTCATGAGTGCCAAGATTGTTTTGCTAGATAAAAACAGCATTCAAGCAATTTTATCTTTTAATCTAAAGCCCAGGCATGTGCTAATGAAGTAATATTAACAATAGATTTTCATTTTGGAATATTCAGACAGGGAAATAAAAACTGCTGTAGTGAAATCTACCAACCACCAAAAGCCAGACTCTTCTGCATTATTTTTCTCTGCACCAGTGGAAATCTGCAGTTGCTTCTCTGAATTTAGAGGCAGAATTAACACTTGCAATGGAGTGACAAAAAGCAGAATCCATGATTTTTTTGCTATTAGGCACTCTTATTGCATAAATAAACACAGCATGTAGCTGCTGTATTTTTTTTTTTAAGTCAGCTTGCATTTAAGTTGCAAATACAGTCAACACTAATTTACCCTTCATTTTGTCTTGGGATTTCTAAAAAATATGGGATGCCAAATGCTAATTCAGGTAGTGGTACTAATTCAAAATCTCAAATATAAAGCTCAAAAAGATAAGTGCTCACATGAAATTGCTTGTGTTAGTCTTTAAATTAAATTGCTCATTAGATTGTCTCCTGTGTCCTACATTCAAAGGTCATGTACAGATTTTCACTATGAATAAGAAAAAAAGAGAGGGTAAATAGTCTCCAAAAGAAAGCAGAACTGCATATCTTTTCTAGTGTGTTGTATCATAAAATTGCATCTTACACAGTAGAAACCCGTGCTTTCCAAGACAATAAAACAGAAAAATAAACCATAAGAGAGGGAAAACCCAACCCTTTAGCATACCTAAACTTTTTGATCTGGAAACTGAAAGCAAGGCACTGTTATCCAAATCTTCTAAACAGGAACAATCATCACAGAGACTTATTTGACTGCAACAAGAGCTGGTGGTTTATCCCCCATGTTTGGTGTTTTGCTCTTGGGTTTATTGATTTGGTTTGGGGGTTTTTTTGAAAGTATTTTCAGAAAAAATACGCAAGTTATTTACCAGCTTTTCCTCTCTGTCCCTGTTAGTCACCAGATTTCCATGGAGTGGGGATTTTGCATCTGTGTTTGAGAAAAGGTGATCCTCAAATAATATAAAGTACACCCAGAAGATGCTGTTCTATTTGCAGGTGTGTGAGCCTGCTTTCAGGGGTGTCTTGCCCATAGTCCTTAGTACAGCACTTGTGTCAGTGCCCAGAGGCTTTTTGAACTGGTGTGCAATGGCCTCTCAGATCCATATGGTTCTTGACAGGTCTACTCTGTTGCTGCTTTGTACCCTCTGTAAAATTTCATGTTGTATTTCTCTATGCAATTTCTTCAGCAATTACCTTTTCCCTTTCTTTTCCTTCAACAAGAAACTAAGCAGCCTTACTCTCAGAGAGCTGGAGAACGGCAGTAGAGGAGGAAAGCTTTCATCTCCTCTTTCCTGACTGCAGCGTTCCACCTTGCAGCTACTAAGCATTATTTCATAGAGTGATGTAGATTGGAAAGGACATCCAAAGGTCATCAGTTGGGTCCAAAACCCAACTCTAAGCAGGGTTGAGATCTTATTGCTAAGGGTCTTGTCTTTGAGTTTTGAGTCAAGTTTTGAATATCTCCAGGCATGGAGATCGGTGGTGGATACAGTGTGAACCTCTTCCTTATCTCTGCACTGTTTGCAGCAGTGTGCTTACATGTTCAGAGAAAAAAGAGAAGAGAGCAAATGTTCAGCTTCATATAGCACACCAGTTTTACCAATAACAAGGTCATAAATTTGAACCATCCAAAGGGCACATGTGATAAGTCGCTTGTCCGTACATGTACATGTGAAAGGAAAATTAGCTAATAATTTCAGGCTTTATCCCTCAGGATTGCTTCACAGTACATATTTTTCCACATTTCTATAGCGCCATTAATCTTTATCCTGTGCCTTCTGCAGACTTCTTTTTTTCCTCCCACATAGGCTGCCAGGGTCCTGCTCTCCAAGGGGTCACAGGTTGCAGAGGGATCCACAGAAACAGGAAACCAGGCTTCCTCAGTCAATTTCGAAACACCAAAACCTGTTTCCTTTCTACAGAAATAAAGCCTGTCAGGGCATCCTCTGGGTAGGCTCACTATCTGAGCAGCAGCCCAGGAGGAGGGAGAAACTACAGGATTTCTTGTTTAGGAAATAAATGTGAGATAACTTTTAGCACTTAAAAACCATCAGAATGAAAGAGATCATTTTCTTGCTGCTCCTATTGCACTTACACAGGGGCAGCACTGGATTTGACACTCTAGGAAAACTCTGGACCACAGGACAAGGCAATGAAACCCAAACAAGTCACTCAGACTCGACTCCATCTTTGACCACAATTAGGGGGTTACCCCATTCTGAAATCCAAGCTACCAAAGCAAGTGCCTCACAGGGACCTTCTTTTGCATCTGCAGCCGAGACACTGGGAATGACAGCAGTGAAGAAAACTTCCAGTCCTACAATATCTCCCCCTGCAAGTCAGTCAAATGGACACAGTGGTGGTGACTCTGGCAGAGACAAGATTGGAAGCTCATCTCGCAGCAAAGGGACAACTCTACAAAGCACTGCTAGAGAGATCCCTCTCCAGAAAGGGGTCACTGCAAGCCTGGATACAGCTACAGGGAACAGATCTGTCAGGCAGTCCTCTCGCAGCAATGGTATCACCAGGAGCCAGCAGGATGCCAACTCCAAAGCATCCGGCTTTGAAACTACCAGGGGAAAGTAAGCTACATATTTTTTCTTGTCTCCTATGTACTGCTTATTTTCCTGTTTCTAGTGACATAATTGGCAAAAGTCCTAGCAATTTCAGTAAAATTATTTTTGACCTTAAAAAAGACCATCTAAAACAAGCAAGGAACCAAACTGGCAGCATTTACTCAGGCAAAACCATGGTAACATTTCTAACAGAGTAAATTCTGCAATATTTTATTCCTTAAGGTGGTTATCTCAAAATCAGCAGGATCTCAAAATCAACAGGGAAGTCATTATCATATATGGGAAGGAAAGGGCTACAATAGATGGCCCTCTGTTTTATGCACATTAAGCTTCTGTTGATTCTTTTTTTCTTGTTTCTTTTTTTGTGGATAAAAGAAATTGCAAATGCACTATTTCACTTTGAACCTATTAAAAAATATTGTTTTTGTAAACTTCTCCACTAAACTGAAAATACAGGCAATTAAATGTACAAAATGCATCAATGTCTGACAATTTGAAACATTCTATTCTGTGATAAAAACTCATGAAAAGTGATGTTGTAGGTGAATGTGCATTCAGAGCTCTATAACTTAATACACAATATCTGTGCATAATTGAGTAAATCAAATTGTACTGTCTAGTTTTATAGTTCTGGAACACTCAATTTTTTCTTTGTTCCCCAATGTCTTCAGTTCTCAATGAGGATATTAACACTGACTTTGCAGATACTGCAAGTTTCCCTTAATTGCTGATATACAATCAGATACTGGTAGAAAATGAAAGACACAAAGGATAGGTTGTTTTCCATAGTATTTATGGAGAGCGAGCTTTCAGAATATAGATTTCTTCTTTTGATAGTACTTTCCCATAAGGCAGCATCCAAATTCATGGAAAGGAGAATAAATCATCACTCTTACAATTATCTTGCTCTGTGTGGCTGGGAGTTAATGTTTCTTCAAGTGAAAGAAAAGATTCCCATTGACCTGAGCATGTTTTGGATTATGCATAAGGGAAAGAATGCATAAGGACCCACAGGAAAGGAGTCCTTTGCCTCTGCTTGGAAGAGAGATCCCAGTAAAGGAGCTGTGTTTCCCAGACAGCTTTCCTAGCTTTCCTAAGTTCTGAAAGTCATCTATTACACCACATGAGTGCTGATAGCTACATCTCCATTGAAATAAATCCTAATACATGCTAACCTTGGTCTTTAGCTTTCACAGCTTTCTTGAGGAACAGTATTCCAATTAAATTAATCTTCAGCAAAACTCTGTGAATCAGCAGGTATTCTTTCTACCTTTTACATGAGATATAAATACAAGTAGCAAAAAATTAGTCTCTAGTGAAGATGGTCACGTATTTTATTTATCGTAGTGACACATGGTTGCAACTGCAGAGAGGCAAAAGAAGCAAATCTCGTATTTGCCAACACCTAATTTCATGAGTGGTCAAGGAGCAACCTGCTGTGCAACACACATATTGCAGTCCACTGAGCCAGTTAGCAATAAAGCCAGGACTGCATATCAAATTTACAGGAATGTGTAGCAGCATGAAACCCCAGCATAAAATTGAATGCTGAATCCCCACTCTTGCTCAGGCTGCTGAGCTGCATAGCCTCTCCCTCTCTAGCAAATATCTACAGTTTTAGGTGTGGCTCAGTCCTTTTCACAGTAAGATTCTTGTGATACAAGGCTTGTCTTCCCACTGTATATGAGTGTTTTTACAATCAGATGTGGTGTTTTGAACTTTCCTTCCACTTTTGCCATGACCTGGACTGTGACTTAAGTCACTTCATTGTTCCATCTTCCTTTCCTTATGGATTAGACCTGGATGAATAATAAACTTGCTTGTGACTAATTTTTCTTTTTCAACAAAGACATGAGAAAATGCCTGGTTAAGGCTGCTCACTGTTACCAATCACTGCTGTGAAACACCTGAAAAGCTACTGCTGAGAAAATATGCATAAGAAGGCAATTTTTTTATTTATTAAGTGTAGGTGCCATCAACTACACCCTAAATAGTTTGTACCATATATTTTCTTTTTTAAAAAAATATTTATCACAAATAAAGTGAAAAAGGTACTGTAAGAATTCCAATAAAGACACAGCTTTCTTCAAAGTTTTACTCATTTGAAGCCTAAGCACAGCATAACTCAATAGCAGATTCCACAGCTGTAAAGTGTACTGTCTCTGAGCAAATTTGGAAGAACAATTTTCTTTTTGAATTTACTTTAAATTCAAGTTATAGTCTCTACTCCAACCTGAATTTTTGAGTGACCTTGTAGGAACTGCATGATTCTGTAATCCTTTATGGCAACCCATTGTGCTAACATATGTGCAGAGATGCTGATGTTAGGAGGCTCTATATAGAAGGAACAATAGAGAGGGATCAGAGAGAGACAAGAGGAAGGAAAACAGACAAAAACAAGCATTTATTTTTAAACATACTTATAATTTAAAAAATAGCAACATATACACTTTGTTAAAGAGCCTTCAGGGCTGTCAGATTATCCACAAGCTACAATATGTGTCCATAGTACAAACTTAATTACCCAAATCCCCCTTTCTGAGGCAGGTCATGTGCCTTAGTGGCTTAATTACACAAGGCTACTTCCCTTGCTATTGCTACTCTAGGTTATGTGAGGACAATATTATGCACCCATATCTTATCACATGCACTCTAGAACCAGGTTAGGCTTTGAACCTCTCTGTATCACATCCTGATGTGGTATTACAAGGGCTAAATATTGGGCATATCCTTTTCTCTAAGAACACAAATCTCTTCCTTATTCTTCACTGACACAGAAATGCAATTAAATCCTGTTCCTTCACACTGGAATAATTTTATCATTAACCTTAGAATAGGTACAGGAGAACACAATTTGTCGCTGTCTGTTCTCAAACCATTTCAGAAGATTGGAAATGGTTTGAGAGCAGAGGTATCTGTGGTGAGGTATCCCCTGCCCTTGCTCAGGCAGGGTCTGCACCCAAGCTTTCAGGAGGATAAGAAAACTTCATAGGAAGCACATCTGGAATGGCCTGAGCTGAAGGAAAATTAATTTCTTCACTCCTAGTAATGAATTTGACTTATGTTCTGAAATGTGAAACTTAATGTGTCTACAAATACACATTTTTTCTTATTTTTTTATTTCTACCTGTCTTCAAAGTTTTATGCGATCCATTTCAATGAATAAAGAAATAATTGAAACCTAGAGTGAGAGAATCTCTCCAAAATAAAGTGACATAAATCAGAGTATCAATTTGGTATGAAAGAAGAAAATTTATGATACATTCTTTTCAACTGAGCTCATTTGAGGTACGTGTTTTTCAGCCTGTGAAGAGAGACAATTGCAGTATATCACTGTGTAAAGCAGCTTAAACAAGAGTGGTGCAATGGAGTAAGTCTCAGATGGAGCTGATATGCATGTTTCACAGTCCTGAGACCAGCACACTCATCTTTTCATTCTGAACCTCACTTTATTAATTACTATCCAGGCAGCTCCTGAATACATGAGACTTTCATCCAGGCTGTAAATTAAGCACAGTATCCCCACATTACTGAGTGACTCTACATTATTATTTTCTCTTATTATGTGTATATTACACCTTTTCCAGTTATCTTAAAGTCACTGAGGGTCTTAATAGACTTCCTCTACCATTACCTTGGGTAGTGGTGAGGTGACAGTATTTTATTACCAAGCACAGAAGGGTTTAATAGAGTCAGCACCAGGGCCAGATTTGCTTAGCTGTCACATGTGATAGGAGTGCTGAAATATTTCATTCTCACAACCAGATGTCTGCATTTCTCCCTGGAAATTGCTTTTGCCTGTATCTGCTTGGTAGAAATCTAGTGTACTGACAAATTAAAATGAATGTTTAAGAACAGCAGACAGTTCAGATACATGAGACATGTAGAAACCTGATTTAACTGCCTGGTTAATGCAAGGTTCACAGTCTCTTTTCATCATGTCACTTTTTAATGGAGCAGAGAGAACAATTCTTAAATTGATTTCCTAAGACTTTGCATCACTGTGCATTTACAAAAAATACAGTCACACATGGCTTAGGTTTCTGCCTCACTAGATATATTCACAATGGCCTGGAAAGAAGCAGCTCTTAAACAGGCCTGAAGTTGCCTTGGTGGCTATGTCAGGGTATGTTTGCCAATCTTTGTCCTCAGAATGTTGTACTACAGCTAAGCAGAAGATCATTGCAATAAGTCACTCTTATCCAGCAGGACCTTGAATGTATTCCTGATGCTTGGCTGTAAGCCCACAATCCAATTTTCCTACACATGCTAAGCTCAGTGTTACTCCCATAGCAGTCCCAAAGCAATGGTGGCTGGTAGAGTCATGACAGGCTGTTTTCAGCAGGACAGGAAATACAGCACAGGAAAAAAAAAAAAATCACCTCTTCACCGAAGTTGTTTTTGAGACACTGAAAAAGTATTTAGCCTTCTCAGAGTCTCGTTGTTTAGTTTTTCTGTGATCAGATAAGGCACCACTATACAGATGGTTTCTGATTTTTTTCAGGATGGTAAGGAAGGTTTCTGTTTGTCTCATTACACTAAGTATTGCATTAAGGCTCATGCTTATCTTGTTCTTTTTCTTTGTTCACCTGCCATGGGACCAGCAAGGATTAGAAGAGACTCTTTTCCATCCCAGCAATGTCCCTTCACCCCTCTGAATAGATTAGGATTACTGTACCAAACTGGACACAGTGTTAGGATTTACCTCCTGGCCACTGCAAATAATCAGCTCTTTGTGGCATTTCATTTAGGGTACAACAAAAACATCTGCTCAGGTATGCACAGAAAATAGGCATTCTTACAAATCTGAATATAATTAACATTTTAGAGAACAAACACTAGTTCTAGAATAGGCTTGGCACGGAGAGGACAGCAGCAAGGTGTCCCCGTATGTTTTCCAAAGGCATTATCTGTGTAGCCAGATAGGGAATGCAAGTGTTTCAAATGTCAAATTTTCTGCCAAATCTGATACAGAGCATCTATTCTGTATCACATTCCTGGTAAACCACACCATTAGTCATGAGGAAAAAAAATCACCTTGAATTTCACGGACTTTGGCTCAGATCCTTGCTTTTCAAGAGCCCCATAAGATCAGACAGTGACACCATAAAGATATGTATCTGTATGATTAAGTGGCAAATCAGATATAAAGAAACTGGCAAGGCTTTTAATCATTTCATGAAGGGAAACAAGCAAAGAGAAGCTGCCCAAAAAACCACTATAAACAAGGACAAATTCACCCCTGAAACTGTAATGGATCTTATTTTTTATATTTTCATTTTGTCACTTACAAAGGCTTTTTTTTTTTTGTCAGTATTTCTCAAAGTGGAGAAGCCACCATTGACATACTGCAATGTCCTTTTCTGTAGATCACACAGGCACCAAAAAAGCAGTGAAAACCAGTACCACTGAAGGTTACCTGAAAAGCACTGACAGTAAACTAGACCAGAACTACCTTAATGAATTTTGTACTCTGCATCAATTAGAAGATTGAAAATAAATTTATAATCCAGAAGTAAAAAGGCAGAATTCAGACCTTTTAAAAGAGCAGTTTTGTCTGCATTTTCAGATGTGCTTTACTGGATAATTCTCAAAGATTTGAGATTAATGCATATATTCTCCAAAGTCTAAATTCCATCTGGAAAAGCTTGATTGTGTTAAAGGGCTCTGAACATGGAGTGAAAAATCATGTATCAAAGAGGTGATCTGATTTGCAACAAGAGAACATTTTAAATGCTAAAACAGATTGATGAAGTGCTAGATAAGTGGAAATAGTGAATTCATTTTTGCAGCATGGGGGAGGACAAACAGTAAATAAAAACTCAGATGAAGGAAAGAGGCTGTTCACAGTCCAAGCCTTCAGCACCGTAATACAAAAAAAGGAAATGAATGACGAGAGCAGAATTTGTGTTTTGTAATAGACAGGACAAAATGTCAGGACACTGAGTCCTGAAAAAAAAAAATTAAACAAATCTTTGACACCTAGTGCTCTAGTCAGTGTCAACAAGTCAGCTGTTTCTCAGGAACAAAAACATATCCTATAACATATTTTACTATCACACAGTATTTTATATTACATGTCACATGCACCTTTTAGTTTCTTTCATTCCAGCCAGCTTGTAAAACACATTTTCCAATTTGATTTGTTTATGGTCAGTCCCTGTGAGTACTGAATTTTTATTGCAGCTTAGATTCATACATTCAGAGCAAAGGAAGCTGGGCACTGAACTTAAAGAATTAACTGATTTTGATTCAAGCTTATAATTTTTCTTTGAAATAGAGCTTATATTTTTGAAAGATGACTGACATTCACTTAAAGATACAGAATTTACCGTATCACAGTGAGAAGTCTCTGTGGTCACCTAGTGGAATTCAAAGGAAGTTGCCAAAACCAGTCTCCCATGCAATAGCAAAGAAGAACCTTGCGAGGGTGCTTGCTGTCCTTATAATCTGAGTGTTTACACTGTGTCAGTCAGCATAATCTCTCCTCATCCAAACTTGGTAGATTGTTTAAAGCAGATTGAAAAGCCAGCATCTCCTGGCTCTACAGGCTTGTAGCATCTTTCTACGTCCCCTTTGCTCAGATGTAAAGGATAATATTAAGTCAAAATTGTTGTAGAATCAAGACGAGCATTTCATTAACTATTCTGTGAAGTACAAATAAACAGCATACAACATGAATGAGGCACAACCACCAAGCTGGGCATGGACTTTGACAACAGCTCCAGCTCTGGGTCCTTTTGTATTCCGTCAGCAACACAGTAATCTCATTTTCCTGATTCAGTGATGTTCAGCTGGGCTGATTCAATAGCATTTCTATTAAAAGCCGGGTAATCTAATTTACTCACAGACAAAAATCAGTCATTTTCAGATACGACGTGAAGGGGCCATAACTGATTCTATGCCCTTTGTGGCCCAGCTAGCACTGGCGTTCCTGTGGCGTGGCTTTAGGTACACTGGCAAGGATCTGCGCTTACAGGCAAGGAGAAGCACTCACGTACAGGCGTTGCTGGCAGGTTTTGTGAGCTCTGCTCTTTTCTCGGTAATGGACCCAGGAAACATTTTAAAGGGAAGTGTGCTGTGGAAGGGGGACTGCAGGGACCCTAAAAAAAAAAAAGCTGGTGTCGATTGTGCTTCTCTTTTCAGCAGCATCGAGTGCCCCAGCGCCGGCACCTCCGCGGGCCTCGGCCGCCACCTGCCAGCCGCGCCCGGCACTGCGCGAAGCCGAGCCTGAGCCCGGCTGATCGCGGGCTGGGAGAGGGTGGAACAGCGCAAAGACGGCCTTAAAGGCTCTCGAATGTCCCCCGAACCAGGCGGCAGGGATCCCCAAAAGCTAAAGACAGGCTTAAAGGCAGCGTGTGTGTGCCACTGATGGGTCCCTGCCCGCTGCAGGCCATGTGCTCCGGCCTCCTGGGCAGGCTCAGGACCGGGAACTGGGAATGGCCCTAAGGCCCAGAGGGAATTGGGAATGGCCCTAGGGCCCAGAGGAAACTGGGAATGGCCCTGAGGCCCAGAGGGAATTGGGAATGGCCCTAGGGCCCAGAGGAAACTGGGAATGGCCCTAAGGCCCAGAGGGAATTGGGAATGGCCCTAAGGCCCAGAGGGAACTGGGAATGGCCCTAGGGCCCAGAGGAAACTGGGAATGGCCCTGAGGCCCAGAGGGCTCTGGGCCAAGCAGACAGGCTCACAGGTTCCAGCAGAAGCAAAGGCTGCTCTTCCTGCCGTGCCCTGCCTCTCGGTGTAGGTGCTTCCTCACTCCTGATGGTGGGATGTCACATTTGGGTACGGCCAAACCACACTGAGCGCAGAGCTGGGCTAGAAATAATCTGATTTAAGCTGGGAATGCCGCAGCAAATACCACATCAAGGAGGCTGCTTCAAAGGCCTGAGGACTCTCCCACATATTGCCACCAGTGCATGTTCCTGGCCAAGACGTGCAAGAGGAAGATGGAATCTGTCACTTGGGCTTTATGCCAGCTGGGGGCTTGTAGAGCTCTTTCCAGGCTAGGTTCCTCTTGTATGTTGTGAGGATTTTGTTTTGTTTTTAAAGACAGCTTTCCTGATTGAAATCAGGCTCAATGCAAAAGAGACGCTAGGCTCCTCCAGCTCTCAACAAAATCTGCATGTTAGAAGCCTGTGTTGATGATCTGGAATAAATTATTCCAGGGAGGGTAAAGAGGATTTTCAGGTTTAAAGTCCTGTTATGCAAATCAGTTGTCTTCTGTTCTGCCTTTGCATTAACACAGCCTGTCATAGTTCTTCCGCCACGCTTCATCTTCTATTTCCAAACCTACATTTTTTCAGACAATTTGATTTCAAAATTATATTTACATTCTTAACGTCTCTTAATGAGCTTATTTCATTGGTAGCATAAACCTAATTATGAGTCACACCAGGGGCTCTTTTGCTGTGAATATTTCCTCCAATTTAGCCTGATCAAAGCTTGCTGGGCCGTGTGAGAACCACAGCTTCAGACATTGCGCTCACGTACAGTAAGAATGAGTTAAACATTTTAAATGGAAACAATCTGATCAAGTTAGTTACATTTTTGGTAGAGACCAGAGGCTGAGTTCAGACTGTCTTTATAAAACAAGACTAGCCCTTAGCATTTGGGATGTACTGTAACATTTTGTCCTTTGGAAGGCATCTCCAAATGGGCAAGTTCCAATAGCTGTCCCCCAAAGATAGACAGTAATAATAACAACAACAGTGTGAATTTTTTTAAAGGTATGGGGGAGGTAGGGTATGTTTTTTTAACTGAAATCTATATTCCAGTGCTTTCATGTCTTTTGCAATTTTTTAATTGCCTGTTTTCATTCTTTTATCTTTTCATTGACCACATTTGTTCAGGTGTAAAATGGTTCTCAGTTACTAGAATGTATATCCCAAATATATGCACTGTAGAATGGGTTGTCAATGACAATATTGCTGTCCATCTGCTGCTTAATCCCTTTCTCTGGTGAGCTGTCAGATCTGCATGCAAGGGTAAAGTGCAGGCTAGAGAGCCACAGGCCCAAGTCCCTAACCCCATCCCTGCCTCACTGTAGAGCAGATTTTAAAATCTGACCCCTATATTTGCCTTTTTTATTTGCAAAGGTGGGATGCTCAGCACCCAGCTGCCCAAGGCATTAGCTCCTCACTTCCCAGAGAGCTAATGTGCAACAGGAAAGGAGATGTGGTACTGCATAACATGCATTATTGCTTCAGAGGTTTTTGAGCAGACTTTATATGCCATCAGTTAATTGCTGAGAATTATTTAGGAATTTAGATGTTTACATTCTCTATACTTAGTTTAAATCATAAGCAAATCCCCATGCTTAGAGCTCCTCCTGAATAGATCAGTGTCAGTCTGGCCCAGAATCACTTCCTGAATCTGTTAAGAAATATTTAGTATTCTATTCATATGCTGAGAGATTTTTTTTTAATCTCTGTGCTGCATTTCAGAGGAAAAAAAAAAATCAGTTTTTAATCTTGGGTATGAATTTGCAGAACACTCATCACAGCTGTGAAAGGGAAGAGGTTTCATGCCTGTACTGAGCAGGATAACAAGCCTTGATGGTCCTAAGCAACCTCACCTGTGGCCTCCACCCACACCCCTGGGCGAGGACTCCACTTAAGCCCAGGCTTGAGCTCACGTTATTTTCCTTATCAGGGTGTTTGTCTCTAGCAGTCCCCTGGACCTGGCTCCTTACCTGCTCCTTGCTGGGCTGCTCATTGACTTGTTCCTGCCACCCCACTGCTGCCTGCAGGCTCCTGGTGCTGCAGTAGCTCTGCTGCTGGTGAGGTCAGTGCCAGGCTTGTGTGGTTGACCCTACTTTTAGGAAGAAGCTCCACTCACTCTTGTGCTCCCTGGTGCCCAGTGAAGAAGTCCCCTGGAAGAGCTGTTTTCCTGGCAGTGCTTCCAAGGGCTCCAAGTCCCCTCTGTGTCTGACTCCCATTGATCTCTTGGCAAGAGGGGATGCCTGGCCTCTCTTGCTACTGCAGAAGTATGCTGGAAGAGATGCAGCTACAAGCTCTGTCTCTCTTGCTGGTGTTTAACTCAAATGTCATTACTACTTAGTTACTACTGCCAGTCTCTGTGATACAGGAGACTGTGAAGGACCCATATGCCCAACCTGGAGGGATGGGTAAGTAACTTCATTATTCCTCTGCAAAACTTGAAAGATGTAAATTTCCTCTTGTTTTTGCCAATTTTATGCATGTCAAACTTGCATATAGTTGCTCCTAACTTCCCCAGAGAAAATGAGCAGAGTACCTAATCTTTATGCTCATGCTTGATAGCTGCATTTAACTTTTAGCAAATATTCATGCAGTATTTAATTAATACACACAGATAAAAGACAGTAGCTAAAGGAGTGAGAACATAAAGGAAACATCAAAAAAAGCACAGCCTTTTTACACCTAATTAAGAAGAAATACTATCTTAATGAAAACTGTCAAGCAAGTGGAAAGTGAGTGAGCAAAATCAGATCAAAGGCACTCAAAGCCCATTTTATATAAAGCACATTTTTCCTCAAATAAACAATGCTTGTTGTGAAAGGGCTTGCTGCAGTATTGGCAGCAGAGATATTGTGAGGTTAAATCTGTTAGTTTTAGCATCTTTCAGGCTTATCCTTCTTTTTTCTCAGGAATCATTACAGCAGTACTGAGCTTAATGTACATACACTGGTGGACAAAAGCAATCATTTCAGGATAGATGCTGACACTATTTTGTGTTTTGTGCTGTTGTTCATGTTTAAAGCACTGTAAATCTGTACTAATGCCACTTAAGTAAATGGAACTAATCTGGTCTTAATTGTATTTTGATTTCCACTGTAAGGAGCCCATAGCAAGATATGATTTCTGGAGCAAATATATATATTCCCTTACTGGATTATGAAATATGAACAGAACTACTACAACTGGAAGACAATGTTAACAACAAAACACAACACAGAAAGATGAGCTTTAAGTTCTCATGTGCAAATATTGTTTGGAAGCTCTTGCAGCTTCACCAATCCTACAACTGAAACAGTGTCTAGTCACTAACTCGCTAAGTCAAAAATTAAATGTTTCAGTATGGACCAGGGAATAACATCCCTGAGAAAGGCTCTACTAAGTTAAAGATGAAAGAAAAAAGTCAGCAGTAGGCTGAATAGACAGTTGTTCCACCAGTAGAAACACAATAATGCTTTCTTCAGGATGCCTTCCAGTCTGCAGCTGGGAGACTTTGAGACAAAGGTTATAGTTGAAGCTTAATGATTGTTAAAAAACCAAACTGATAATACCCTGATGGCATGGTTCTTTTCATTAGTTTTACTGCTTTTTAAACCCCCTTTTGGCTTCCAAATTCAGCACAGTCTATGGCTATGGAAATGCTGCCTGACCCTTCATTTTTGTCTTCTTTAGTTTTAAACCTGTTTTGTTTTGATGCCCATTTATCATAATAAGACTTAGTCAATTATGAATGTCAGGACTTTGTATCCCTCCTGCTCTTCTATTTCTCTTTATTTCCACCTCTCTTTAGGGTGTAGGACCAAACCTGAATTCTCTGTTCAAACTGGCTATAAACTCCTATACAGCAACAAAGAGTTGATGTACTGGAACAGTGGTGATTCCTGTTTGTTCTTTAGTCCCTCCCTAATAATTTCAAGTATTTGATTACCTAGCTTAGTTAAGGCAAATCAATAAATTGGCCTATTCAAAGAGCCATTAACAATGACTCTAAGATTATTTTTTCCACTTATAAAAGCTACTGCATGTAGTGATACTGTCTCTACAAGCCTGTCTTTGTGACTGATTCTGAATTACAAGACCCTTTTCTGACACCTACTTAGTTGGAAATTCAGTATCATGAGACTTCTGCAGTTCAAGTCCAGCTTTTTTTACTGCACAGAATGATTTTGTAAAATTCTGTATAACCTTGCCACCCCCCTATTTACTTACTTACCCCCTAGTTAGTGAATATAGTGCCTATTACAGATTAATGTGGGATTGTGTTGATAAATTGCTTCTTGAAAAAGTGAACTAGTCTTTCATCTCTCTGATTTAGTGCCTTATTTATTTATAACAGGATCTATCTTCTTACCGTGTAATAGATTGCTTCCCCCTCCCCACCAATATCTTTTGGTGAGTGACCTTGCCAAAAGCCTCTGAAAATGACACATTTATCTACCTGCTTCTGATTCAGGGAATACCAATATATCTCTGTGGCAAAATTTGCAAATCTGTCCTGAGCCATTATTTGCATTATAATTTTGACTTAATTCTATTCTCTACTGTAGCCAAGTTTCAAAATCTGATTTAACAGTTTGGTTTTGCTTGCCACCTTCTTAGAAGCCTTTTCAAAAAACAGCAAACCTTCTCTTGCACTCACCAGCTCTGCCCCCTGTGTTGCAGTGATCTAGAGTTTGATCATTTTGTATCTGACTGCTTTCTCTGGGTGGGCATCCAGAGGCACAGGGAAGTGTGGAGCCATGGCATGCATTTGCTGTGTGTGGCTTTGACCTCACAGTGCACTGGAGAACTAAGTCTACCTGTACTCACAGTATTGGTGGGAAAGGGAGAAACACTAAGAACAGCTGCCCATAAAGTGAGAGCTGAGGACGATTAAAAACCTCACTGAACAATTATTTGAATTCTGGATAAACAGTTTCTGTAGTCTGAAATGCAGGTGTATTTTAAGACCTGTCATTACCGCAGTCTAGAAGAGCTTCTTTGTTCTTGGAACTCCACAGATGTTTACAAACTAAAATTTAGATTTGCAATATGAATGTATGCAGACATGGAAAAATGATTATCTGTTTCCTTTGCTGATGCACAAAGACTAAGTAATTGCCCAAGACAACATTGGCAGTTTGAGTGAAACAAACTTAATTTTTGTAACTTACTCCTATTTGTAAATTATGGGTATAAATTTCACAATTAAGTATCATATATCATCACATGATAGAAAATGTTATTTGTACTTATAATCATTTTCCTGTCTCTGTTTTACAGAAACTGGTGTGCTTATGTCCATACCAGACTCATACCTGCAGTTGTGGTGGACAACCTGGAAACCTTCTCATCAGGCAGAGCAAAGCCTTGCACTTGGCAAATTGGATCCTGTGCTCAGAGGTATGGAGACCTGGGAAGAAAGTACTTGCAAGTATTTTATTACAACCAAATACACCATAAATGCGAATATAACTTTAAAAATTAAAAGAGAAACAAGAGGGAGCATGCCCTCACTCTGGCACCCTCCAGTCAGTTCAAAGTCTTTGAGTCAAAGAGAGGTGCACAAGTACAGAGCTTTAAAGCACATGGCAGGGAACAAAATCCTTTCTGTGCAGTTTCCCAGACTTGTGCTCTATTGAAGCACAAAAAGGCTTTCCCTGAGAGGCATAAATATTTTTGTTATTATCTCTCTGCTGAGTGCTTATTGCTGGCACAGCTTTGGTCAGGCAGTGAACCTAGACAAGTAATTGGCCTGGATGGAACTTTTAAATAATACCTCTGTTAAACATTCAGATTGTCCTTTGTGGTTTGGGTGCCTCATTGTATTCTCCAAATGTTAGATTTCAGTTGTAAGTGAAATTGGATTTTAATGCATGAATTTGGAAAACGGCAAACTGAAACAGTGCCAACAAAATGGAGATTGTAATGTATTTTTCCCTCGACAAGTTTTAAAAGCCTGTTAAAAGTCAATTTGACTGTTCTGAGGATTGTCCTCTAGATGGTATAGCAGAACAAACTAAAAGCTTTGAGTTGAAACTGGGAATAGATCTTCTTTAACATTTGGTGACTCTGAAATGCAGGTGACTGCATGGCAAAACTGTGGAGTGGACCCTGTGGTTGAAATGTTGCCAGTTTTGGTATTTTGTTTTAGTTTTTTCCTAATTCAATCACTTTAGGTTGTTATGCTGCTCCTCTAAATAAGGTGCTACTACATAAATTTCTGGGACTCGTTTACATGAATTTTTTAAATGTGATTTATTTTTGTAATCTCTATTCCTTATTAACTCCTTTCATGGACACTTCATTTTTATGAGTGGTTTTAGGAATGGATTATGCTAATGCATAATAAGGTGGTTTTGTCATAAGAACATCCATACAGCAAAATAACCAGGAACTTTCTTAAATTCAAATCACCTTAATCTTTATTGAGTTCTTGCTGCTGAAAAAGCCATTTCTTACAGCTAAAGCTGGCTGGGGACACATGCAAAGCTCCTGCCAGCTGCTATGAGAATTTTAATATATATAATATTGCATCCCTTGTGAAGGGGTGACAACATTAACTGGAGCGTAAAATATGGCGGCATTTTTTAATGCATTGGGAGGATATTTTTTTGGACTGACAGCCTTTAAATTTCTCTTTTTCTGGAATGATTTATACAGGGATTGTGTGTGCAAAACAATTCAGTAATTTGTCATTGGCTTTCATTGGTATCACTGGTTTATTTTCTGAGATTTTAGGGCTTTAACATCTTCGTGTTAGGGCTTGATAACTATTAATAGCGTGTGATATTTTTATTAGAATTTTGTATTTAACATCTTAAAAAAGGGCAAGGAGAATTGCTGTAGTTTGTTCTGTGTGCCCTACTGCCGCATGTTTATTCTAAACTGACTTCTCTGTGAAGTTAAGAAACCTAAGAGAAGTGGTGGGGTAGCCAGGATATGCAGAATCTGTTGGAACACAAGTAAAATTGCTGCTGCCTCTGCAGTTGCTTACTGTAAAGGGAATAATCGAGGCCTCACAATTACATAGCCAGGCCCTCCTTTCCCTGAAGTCCAGAGTGGAATTTTTCATACTTTATTGGATTAATGCTTGTATAATCTTGTTTAAAATAATCAGAAGGGAAGGTTTCCAGTGTGCATTAAATGTGTGCTGATGTAGCATAAATTTATTATGGATGCATTTTTCCACCGATTTCAAAGAAAAGCAGTATATGACAATTGTACTTTTGGCTTACTTTTTCCAGTTTAGTAGTTATTAATTGTGATGTCTTCCATAAAAGAGTGCAGTATTTAAATCCCAAGTAAGATGTGCTGGGAAGTAATCTAAATAGACATCCGGTTTCTTTAAAATTCATGCAGATAATCTGGGGGTTGCAATATTAAAGCTGTGATTGATAATGAAACATCAAACCCTGGTTAGAATTCACTTTGAATTTCAAGCAGTAATAAAAAGATAGGTATGACAAGTGAGATAATGTAATGTAGTTATGTAGGTATCTTACAGCTCCTTTTTGGTTACCTAAAATAGATTTACATTGTTCTCATTTCACAGGTCCCAGACAACAACACACCAGGCTTACAGAATCAAACACAAAATAGTGACATCACTGGAGTGGAAGTGCTGTCCTGGGTACAGTGGGCAAAACTGCCAACCCAAAGGTGAGTAGAGTTGCAAGGATCTGAACTATTCACTTCAGCAAAAGAGAACAATGCAAGTTTGATCTGTGAGCGAATGGTTCTGTTGAAAACTAATGCAGTGCTTTTTGTTAAATCAAAACCAGATAAAATGCACAGTAAACTAAAATGCTTTGGGATGTTGACTATTCCCTGCACGTGAATTTCCAGAGCAGCTAAGCAGAGTGTCCTTTCCCCTCTTCCACTCTAAATAAAACTCATAAAATTCCAGCTATATTTCATTTTGCTAAAATATGGAGTTTGCATTCAGTGCATCTCTACTTTTGACCTTTTAGTTATTGAGTATTACAGTGCTAGGGATATTAAATCCAGGTCCTCTATTGAGTACTTGCTGTAATATTCCTCTACAGCACTGTTACTCTTTTGCCTTTTGGTTTCAGGCTCTAAGAATATATTTTGTTCTTGATAAAAAAATGTATCAGCTTTTTTTGCTTCTCTGAATTTTGTGGTTCTTCTGCTCTTCGTTTCAACAGTGACTGAATTTTTCTAGGTATTACACATGATCCCTGTATAATTGTGCCCTTTTTGACAAAATAGCCTTTTACCTCTGCCCTGGTGATCAAACATATGGCATTATACTGTAGTTTTACATCTGTATAATAGTAATTTCTTTGCTGCTGGCCTTAAGCAAGCAGTCCTTGAAAAATTAGATATGGCATCAGCATACAGGTTTTAAATGAATGAATATTGCAGGAAAGGCTATTAGATGTGATAGGGAATTCAATCAGCAGTGGTAAAGTAAAGGGCTGTGATTAAAAATTAATGTAGAAGAATGAAGAAAAATCACTATTGTTCACTTCCAGGAGGGAAATTTCAGTGCTAAAGAGCCAGAACCTTGGCAGGCACAAAATTTTCCTCTGCACAGCAGAGTGTGGAGTCAGATATTAACAGATGTAACAGAGCACAGTCGGTCAGCAAGTCTGTCCAGTAAGCATGGATCAAGTGTTTTAAATGTTTCCTTTCAGAAAAAAGCAAACATCAGCAAAAATATATTTTAAAAAAAGTAAAGGGTAGCATTGAAGGAGGAGGTCACAGCTGACAAAATTGAAATGGCATCAAAATAAAAGGCAAACATTGACCAGGAAGAAAAGCTGTGTAATTCAATTTGTAGTGGCATCTGTGTAAAAAATAAGAAAGGAAAATGCTGTGAAGTGTTATAGGAGCGGGTGTTACATCTCCTGGGTGCTATTTTCAAACCTCTTCTGGCTTGCTGAATAACTTGGGGAAGACACTCATAATCTGCATAACCAAGTTTACCCATCTAGAAAATTGAGATGACACTTATCTCACAGGGGCACTGGGATATTTAATTAATTAATGCTTGTAGAAGTGCTTAAAGAGATTGGGATGAAAGGTGTTAGGTTAGAGAAGCTTTTCTTCCTTGCTTCTGGAATCCTGCCTCCCATGAGGAGCAGACCACCAGCACAAGCCTGACTGTATTATTCAATTCCCATGGAGGGACGGCAGCTAATGAACTTGAGCAGCTGGGAGCCCAAGAGCCTTGTTGCTCTACGACAGCAGGGAGAGAGGCTGAAAGTGCTGAGTGGGGCTCTCCCCAGTCACTGAGCCTCCCACTTGGCCTCTCTGTTGTTCAACAGCAGAACTGTCACTGAAGGGTTTCTGTGCCAGGGGAACTGGGGTGTTCTGACAATCCTTCAGATCCTGGAAAGGCGCTGTTAGTGTGATGTGGGTTGCTTGTAGCAAATGCTAATTTGAAATGCCTTCTGGTTTAACTTCCCTCTCAGACAGAGGGAAGTCATATGTAACTATTTCAGTCTGATAGTCGAGGCAGGAGAAACCACTTACCACCACCTGATAGTTATTACCAGACATCTGAAAGTCTTTTTTGGTAGCCCCCTTGTAACTCCTTGGTTACAGATGCTTCTCCAGATAGTGCAGCAGTGAGAGGGATGGAAATGATGTGTTCAGATCACTGTTTCAAACCTTATCTCCCTTTTGGGGACACGTGACCAAATTGGCATTGACATGAATCCTATTCCAGTATGGACAAGGCAATTTTATTAGAAAATTTATAAGAATGAAAAAATGTAGACGTAATTTCTTATAAGTCTGATGAGACAACTCAATATAGACAATCAACAATTAAAACATAATCTTTTTGACCTGGGAATATCTAATGCTGAACTGGGAACAAATCCCCTGAAACAAAAGGACACCTAAATTCTGAGCTGCAGACTCCATGACACGTTATTTTTACAAAACACAGTTTTATTTTAACTTTGTGTGTGTAGAAATGAAATCCCGCTTCTCTCATGAGCATTCGGAACACCGAATTACACGGTTTAGAGCCAGCAGCCAGCTCTGCCACAGCCACTGTCAGCACGGAATTCCCTGGTGTGGCAGTGATGCCATTTCTCCAGCAGATGCCGTGCGACGTCCCATGCTCTGCGTGCGGTGAGCGGCACGCAGAAAAGGGGACAATTCGCCTTGAAACACAGGGAATGGAAAGGAACTACCTAACCCCCGCCCTCGGGATATCCCTTCAGCCACTCCTGCTTCATCAAAGATATATTGAGTCAAAAAGACCCAATCCCCACTTTTTTAATATTCCCTGAAATGATTTTGAGTTCTGTGTTTAAAAATACATGTGACAATAAATTATGCATCTAGGCCGATATATTGGATGATAGACATCTAATGTTAAATTTCTGCATGCATTACCTGTTTTTCTGATACAACTGGAAGAACAGGTTGCTCAGGATTTTGTATTGCTGATTTTTTGGTTTTGTTTGTAGTGCTTTGTTACTACAAATGGCACCTCTAAGATGAGTCTAGCTGTTAAATTTTTTTTTGTTGCTGTTTAAAATGGGCATGGCATATCTAATTTTTAAAAGGTCTCAAATGTAAGTAATTTGATGGCTATTTCTACCCTAAAGAGTATGCATATTAAGTTTTTGGTCTGGTGCTCCCATCACACCTGCTGTTATCCAGCATCTACAATGAGAAATCTCAGCTGTGGGAATAAGGTGCACATAGATGTAATCACCATATCCTGTCTTGGAGTGATTTCTTTGGAAAAGGCCTGAGCCATGCTGGAGGAATGATGTAGGAGATGCTATATTGCCAGTGACTCCTCTGAATTTGTTTCACAAATGCAAAGCCTGAATTTCTAATGCTACTTGCATTAGAACTTTTCCTATGCCACAGTGAAATTTAGTATACAATATGTGACTGTCTGTGGGTGAGGTTTGTGTGTGTGCATCACTGACTCCAGTCCTTGCTGCTGTCAGAGGCAGTGCAAGTGCAGTGCACTTCGGGCTTGCTCCATGGCTGGTTTGCTCTGACAGAGATGCTATGTCCTTGGTCTTAAAGCCATTGTGTTACATGAACAATTTTAAAGCATTAGTAAAACAAGCACACTGGGACAAATAGGTATCCTTGGAACTTTTAAGAGTGAATAAAATTGTAAGGCTTTGGGTATTCTAAAATGTGGGGCAATTGATTTATTAGGGATGATGGAAGATAAGGTGGATAGTATATATATTAAAAAATGTGGTGTCTGCAGCACCAATAGTGACAGTGAATGCATTTAGAGCAACAGAAAGACCAGTAAATTAAAGAATAAAAGGACATTGATCAGCTGGTCTTTATCACAGACAAGTAACCAACTCCCTTGTCATAGATTGTATCATCACAACACCACCTGATTAATCCTGTGTAATGAGTTGGGCTGACTGCAAGAATTTAGCTTCTGTCAATAACCAGGCCATAGAAAGATAACAGAAGCTGTTAAAATTGTAACCATTTGAGGATTTTGTATTTCTTATCAGGCAATTTCAAAAGATTCTCTCAAACTATTGGTCCATATAATAATTTCCTCTGAGTTCCTATCCTCATTTTTACAACACCCTTATTTTATAACCTAAACACCTTACATTGTCCTAATTTCAGTCTATTTATCTTCAAGTGAACTATGTGAAACATGGAATTTCTTGATTCAGCATTTTAATCCGTTTCCCTGGAAACTCACATTATGGCTAAGCTAGATTTTAATATTTGAAGTGTAAAATAATGTCACCATACCCAAGTTATTCTGCATGTACAGTACTAAAGACTGGAAATCACATTAGTGCCACATAAGTGGCATTCCTTAGATATGCTCCTCTGGGAACATTGACTTCAAAATGTTCCATGAACTGAACAAGTATATAAAAATTGGTATCAATTTACACTAGCAAATTTATTACCTAATTTGTACATATTTTGGTTTTTAAAAAATAATTAAAGGAAAACAACCCCATTAAGCCTGATGGCTAGAGAATGTATGTCAAGAATATGGAAATCTCAGTTCAGTTCCCTACTTTTTGTGAGTGATGGCCCTTAACTTTCTGTACTTTAGTTTCCCTAGCTGTGATATTGAATTAATAATAATGTTAGTCCAGCTATTTGCAAATTGCTTTCAGATCTTTTGGGCTGAAATGTAAAATAAGCACAGATAGTCCAATCTGCCATTGCCAGAGAAAATATTTACAAAATTGCCACCTTTGTGAAGTTTTTTATATGTATACCAGTCATAAATCTCAGATGATATTTGTTGGAACTTAGAATTTGATTATGTTTTGAAATTGTTTTTATTTTTTAGATGCTGCAAAAATGTAATATCACCATTGCCTTTAGTAGTAAGATTTCCATGGTTGAAGATCTGTGTAATCTGTAAAAAAACCCTAACAACCAAACAAAAACAAACCAAGAAAACCAACCCAAAAATCAGTTTCAGCAAACCTGGTTAATTTTGTAACCATTAAAAAACGCTAATTAATTTTACAGCTGACAATCTCTGTATTGCCTTTATACTGCTGTTTTATATAGCTCTAAAATATTCCTCTACATTTTTTAGCCCTGGGCATTTAAAAATTCTGTTCATTATAAAGCAATTTTTGACATTTTATTATTATCACTAGCTCCTGCCACTCTTGAGAAGTCTTTTATAAAGCCAGTCAACATCTTCAGCAAAGTGGTCCCACGCTGCATGAAGCAGATAAGAGTCGCTGCAGATGATTAGGCTTTGGTACAGATGGTACAGAAGGAAAGAAAAAGAGAGAAAAAGATTGTTTTGCAATCACCACAATTATAATGTTCTGTGGTTGACTCACATCATTTTTCTCCCTTCTCTAGCTCAAGAACAGCAATCAGTTATACACAGCAACCAGGCTGAAAGCAGCAGAACTGTCAGTGAGAAGACACTAGGAGCTCTGCAGGACCCCAATGGGCCAGGTCAGTAGTGAAAATTGCTCTCACCTCTACCCAGTCACTGAGATCACTGCAAAAACAATTTAAGGAAAAACTCTGCCTACTGAAGGGACCTGAATGCAATGTCAGTTTCTATCAGTCATGGTGCAGTGGTTTGCTCCTCTGATAAAGATGGGCAGAACACACTGAATTTAAATGTACCAGCAGGTTAGAAATTACAGAGGGTTTTGTGCCTAAATTAAAACCAGGCAAGTATTTAGTATAAAAATATTTAAACTATTATGTTATTGAATACAATGAATTAATTAACAGGAGAGAAAAAGAGAACTAAACCAAAAAACAAAGCAAAAAAACCCACCCCAGCCCAAATACAGGAGTAGTGTAGACCAGCATTGCACGCAGAAGAAAATGTAATGAAATTGACTATCTGAATCTGTGATTATTGCTATATGTTTTCTTACAAAAATTGGTTCTTTCTTCAAAATCAGTACAAAGATATTTCAAACCTTAACAAGGGCAGCTCAGTCATGTTTTAAGCTATGTCTAGGATGACCAAATAACTAAGAAACATAGTGAGAGTTAAAACATTTATACCAGAGATGCTTGAGAGTATTTCTTATTGCCTTATACATTTGCCCATTATTGTGTTTAATTTATATAATCTGGATATTATATTTTTACAATATAACATCAGTGTTGTCTCGCAAAAGTATGTACAGAAAAATTACAGTTGTAGGAGCTGGTCAGGAACAAAAAAATGTGTTCAAATACTGATCTCTATCGAGAACCTGTGTTAGATGACTGCTGTGTGAAGAGCTTCTCCACATTTTGGTTGCTATGCTGGAAGCTTTGTTCTGGGAGAAATCCTGCGATGTTTGCATAAGGGGCAGCACCACACTGTCGGCTACACGTGCTGCGATGTGAATGGTGGCAATTTTCCATAAAACCTCATTCCCCCAGTTTCTCAAGGTTAGGTCAGAGGTGGAGGTTGCGGCTCCAAGGACAGCCAGAGTCCTAGTTGCTGGCAGCTTTGGTCTTGGAAAAATCCTGCAATGTTCAAGATTTTTGGAGGCAGCATGTGACTTTTGGTTTTGGTGCCTGGCTGTGACTGGTGGCCCTTTTCTACTTGAAAAATGTACTTCTCATGGCAAGGAGCCATAAAATGGCCATGATGTGAAGGGCAGTTTAATGGAAGCATATTCCTTGAACTTTCTTACTACCTTCCTTTTCTTTGGAATCTGTTGATGCTTCTGTTGTTTTTGTCTCCACTAGCTTTTCGTATAACCATCATCCGTTCCACACTGTGGTGGTGTTGTCACTCACCTACTGGCCTATATCCAGAAACATTTTACTGAAGCAAGTAAATAAGGAAGGTTATATTCTCAGGTCTGTGTTTTGCAGTTTTAAATGCCTTCTCGTGGGCTGTAATGCATACTGAGAGAAAAGGATAATTAAGATTGCAGCAGAGTTTTATGGAGATTTGGCCACGTATGTGTTTACATGCATGTATGTGCTTTATTTTAGATCTTAATAGACAGAAAGAAAAAGAAAGGGAAAGATTTCTTCTGGCATGGAGATATAGAGTGGCATTTTCAAAAGGGAGTTTAGCTGTTGTGCTGTGGTGATACTGTGTGAGCAACCAAGTCTCTCAGGGTGGAGGGAGGAGGATGTTTAGTAAAGCAGAGACAGGGCCTATTGCAAAAAAAGTGAGCTTGATCAATAGAGCACTGAGACATGCCACTTTTGTTAGCGGGAATCATGCTCTGAGAAATAAATCTGAAATTGGAATCTGTAACCTCCCTGTTAATTGCTTTTCAGTTATTTTTAAATCAAATTGGGTCAGTGTAGAAACAGAGAGATACCTCTTCTGGCTGTCAACCCTGTATACACAGCCTGAGGCCAGGAAGGACTGGTCTGTCATTGCTAGGGTTCTACAAGCCAGATTTTGCTTCCAGCTCCCACTATGCAGCCGTGCCAATTTCAGGCATAAAACCTCACTTTCAGGTTCATCTACCTTCTCTTTGTTCCTCAGTGGGAACTGATAGAAACTAAGCTAAAAAAAGCATTATACCCTGAAGGTTAGTTGTCAGTTTGGGTGACGGTGCATGAGCCACTAATTAATTCAAATCCATTTCTCGTAGTAACAATAGAAGCAGAAGTGTGCAGACCTGTTTGTCTCTCACAAAGCTGTATTATGAAGATAAAGGTCTATCAATGGCCTGTCTTTGCACTGCCAGTCAGAATTGCCAGAGTCTAAACAAGGTGGTTGAGTTAGAAGCAACCTAGTATCCATGTAAGCAGATATCTTGGGCAGAGAACACAGTTGGAGATGCTAACGTCCTAACCTAAAAGAGCCTTATTCTCCGGGCTCTTACTATTATGGCCTTTACAACAAACATGCCTCTACAGAAGAGTATTCTCAAGGGTGTTGGCTGGCTTCATCTGCACCTCTATGTATCTTTACATGCTAGAATTTTAAAGAATATAATCATCAGAGGAATATGCCCTTTTGCATATAAATTGCTTGGGGTTTTTTTGGAACCTTTAGGCCCCTCTACTTAGACCCGATTTCTGATTAGAACTGTTTGCTGCCATAGGAATATGGCACTGATGCTGTAATGAAAAGTGACAAAGGATCAATAGCAATACTCCAAATTTACATTGATAAATATTTGCAATGCTAAAGAATCTCTTCCATAGTAGTTTATTAAGCCATAGTATAGCCCAGATCGTTTGGGATAATATATCATATGCCTAACATAGACCATTTAGGCGGAATTGTTGCAGGTTTTGTAGCTTTGCTTACAGGAATTCAAACATCGTATTTAATTGGCATCTTCTAAAAATCCCAGACTAAATTTGATTCCTGTCACCTGTCAAACTCAGATGGCTGACTAAAGTCATGTGGAGTCCTAATTTTCAACATCAAGGCATCCTTCACCATTACTTATCTTAAAAGCATCCATCTAGGCCTTTTTATTCCTGAGGAGACTACAAGTGTCAAAAATAACTTGGGCAGGTTTTAAAATAAACTTGACTTTGTAGGCTTTTAAGCTTCTATTTTTAATGATAGACTAATCACTATTCTGAGGTAATTTATCTATTAGCTGGTTTTTTGCCTTGCTGCTGTGTTGAACAATTGTTTGTTTTGACCCAAACAATGCAAAAATGATGTATTCCTTCAGACACAAACCTTGCAAATTCATGAAGTTGTTATAAATGGTAAGTAAAAATGAATGCTTTTGTGACTGTGTTAAAGGAAATTAACTAAATGAGAGTTAACTGAATACCCTGTAGGGTGCTAGGTGGAGGAAGAATGGCATTATGTTGATTAAAATAAGATAACCATTCAGAATACTCTTGTAGAATCATAAATACTTTATAATGGATACCTATACTTCAGTAATTAGTAACTGCTGTGCTGCTGAATCTCACTAATACATGATACATGACAAAAATCAAGATGATTCACTCAGAACTAAAACTTCAGAAACTTTTCACCCCTTTTAGCTAATGTCTCTTGGTCAATTATATTTTTTTTAATTCATTCCACAATATTTAACAGTACTTGGTTGGGGATTTTTTCCTCATTTTGTTCCCTGACCAAGCACTTCTTCAAAAAATGAATGAGAAGATTAGCAGTCAGGAGATGAAACTGACTTTTCTACAGAAGAAGGTTGACAGCATTGCTGCTGCGATGAATGATGTGAGCAAGATGCTTTCTTCTCTGGAAGGCAAAATCAATGAAGATAAGGGCAGAGACTTCCAGTCTTTTCTAAAAGGTAAGAAAAATAAATTAATGTAATCACTCACCCTGTTAGAGAGGTGCTAGGGAAAAAACAGCTAAAAGTCTTCCTAGACTGTCCTATTCTATTACTCAACACTTGTAGGGAGAACTTATTTTTTAAATTTCATTTCATAAGAGAGGAATTTGTTTATTTCAACATTCGCTATGGTGTTTTTCACAGTGACAAAAAAATTGTATTCTTGCCTGCTTCATCATCTATGTAGTAGCTTTAGCCACTATCAAGGCATTTTCATTTACTTAGAGCATCTGCAAATATTCTTATGTCTGTGTTTATCTGGCAGCAGCTAAAGGATATAGTATTTGTTTTGCTACCAAGTCTAACTAATATACTTTAATACATAATTCACACACATGGGGCAAACTATAAGGAATTCTGTGGTGTTTATAATACAGCAAACAATCTGCTGAATAATTTGTCCCTGTTCATATTAGGCTATCTTTGATAAACACCTGTACTCACGTTCAGGATATAAGAAAGACATAGCTAGAGAGATCATGAGCTTGGGCAGATCCTCACCAGCAGAATTATGCATCCATTTGTTGTGAATCCTGCAGCAAGATCTGTGTGTTACCCAGCTAAAAGTGTTGGTTGACAAGCAGATTCAGACTGAAACACTCATTTCCTCCATGTGCAATATTCTTCTCATTTTTCAGGAGTATTCCCCAAACCATATTTTACACTTAAGAATCCAGAGAACTTTTCTACTATTTAAAAACAGAACAGAGGCTCTGGAGTTCCTTACATTGAGATAAAACAATAAGTGGTTTTGTATCTCCCTCAAATTTACCAAGTTGAGTCCCATTTCTTGTTTTTTCAGTCCTCTGTCTCCTGAGCTGTTCCTGCCACATGCTAGATGGCTCTCTTGTAAGCAAGCTTATTCCATCTCTTGATCGGTGACCTGCCTTCACCTCTCCACATATTGCTAGATGGTATTCTTGACCTTTGGGTGCACATTTAATTTGTCTTAGAATATTTTCCATTTCCCTTCTGTTTTCTCCTCATTCTTTTTTTATATTTCACTTGTTCTAGCTGTCACTTCCATGCTAGTCTAAGAGATGTTTTTCAGCATCCTGTGTTTCTGCTTCTGCACTCCCTATCTGTATTGCCGGGTCTAAGTCTTAATTAAAACATGCTGTTCAAACCTCCCCCCTTCTTTGAAAATGTGCTTTAAGCCTTTGTTTTTACCTGCATTGTTTTATGTTATACCTGCTCAGAAAAAAATCTCAAGCTGATGTCCCTTTTTTTGATTTATCTTTTCAATCTATCTCCTAATCAAGTAGCTCCAATGAAAAAGATGTTTTCAACTACATTTCTTGGCTCAAATTATGAGCATTCCAGTACAGGTTATTTTTGGCTTCTCTGTAGGTAAACAGCAGGAATGAGGAAAGGAGGGAAGAAAGAAAAGGTCAGTGTGTCTGTTGGCTTGTATGTGCAATGAAAAATGGCAACTGCAGTTTCTGACCAGTATCAGTCAGTTGTACTCAAATGCATAAACAGTATCCTAAAATAGCAGGACCTGAAAGGACCTTTCCTACTGTCCTATAACACTGGACACTCTACTTTGCTAAAAATTACTCTTAGAAGCTCACCTGAAGCAAACCACAACTTTCCCAGTACCACTGCCATCCTGAAGCAACCTGCTTTTGAAGAACAGTTAAGTCTGTAGTTGCTTCATGCTATTCAGACATTTTCCCTCTTCACCTACCTTTTCATTTTCTTCCTGTGGTCCCAGGTCCTTTGCTCACAGTCCATACATCACCTTTTTTCTTATCACAGAAATTCTAATGTTCTGCCCAGCTGTGTATGAGGTTTTGTCAGGAGCAAGGTCTGATTCTGTGACCAAACAATTCAATACAGTTTAAAAAGTCGTTAACTCTTGGTTTCATCTATGACTTTGGTGACACAATCCTGTCATCTGTTGATAGAGGGCAATATTCACTGGAGTAACTGATATGCTGCTCTATTTTCTTAATGAAACCTGTTGTGCATTTTAAAAATTGCTTTCAGTACTCAGGAAACTGTCCCCATTTGTTACTTATGGAGAATAATTTTGTGCTCTTTCTAATTTAAGAAACTCTGCTTACTTCCTGCTAGTCTTTTCTTCCTCCTCTATATTTAATATACACCTTTCCTCTTCATTATTAAAATGTACACTCCTTTCAAAATGAACTCAATAATGGAGTGTTAATCACTTCCAAGTCAGAAATGTCATTTGCAGCTGCATATATAACCTCAATTCACTCTCCTGTGTACATACATTTATTTTGCACATTATTCTTCAAATAATTGAAACTGCAAAGAGAGTATATGTTGACACGGAGTAATTACACCCTTTGGTTTTCAGCCAGGAAGCTAAAATTAAAATTTATAATCTCATAAAAAGTGCAAGAGGTCTTTAATGTTCACAGGTAGTTTGGACTTTTCTATTTCAAAATGAGCAACAGAGAAATTGAGTCACATCCATGAGTGCACACGTGTATTTGCAGCTCAAGCTTGACAATATGCCCAATTGCCACCAAGTTTGGGTCAGGTCTTTGTGTGGACAAGTGTGCTCCCACAGCCCCTGCTGCACTTCGCTTACGAGCTAGCCAGGAGGCAGGGTAGAGAGAAACTCAAATCTGTCTGCTTTATCAGGCTCCACACTCCCCTGGAAATGGGAACAGCCAGAGCTGAGTTCCACGTTACACTCACTATCCAGTTACATGGAGCCAGAATAGCAGAGAGTGAGGCTGGCACCTTCTTGGCTGCCATAGAAAGAAAATATTGGTATAGACCCCCCTGGAACACCTCTCACAGATGAATGGTCTCTTATCAAGATTTGTTGCTGAGATGAACAAATTTAATTGATTCCTCACAGAAGGTTTGGAGTAATCTTGGTACTTTCCACAGCCATTACATTTTTCTTCACAGCTCATTGTGCCTCCTAGACCACAGAACACTTTTCAGCATTATAAAGTAACCTGACCAAATCATCACTTGGAATGGTTTTTCTGCATGTTGGTTTTTTAACTTGGTTTGTATCTTGGTTTTTCCTTTCAGCTGCCAGGACAGCTTTATTCTCAGGTATTTCAGTGTGCACGTACATGTGCATATTCATGTACATGCATCTGTCTAGTCATTGACTTGCTCTTTAGGTAGGCAAAAGGAAGAGAATAAAGGTAATCTCAGTATTACCACTGCTGTTTATTATACTTTATGTAAAATTGCTGGGACACTTGGGACCTGAGTTGACCATAATGGAGTTTAATTCTCAGGAGACTTCATTCTAGACTTCTGATGAGGCTCTTTCCTGGGCTAGCAAACATAGGTCTGATTTCCGGATGTTTTACTGCACTTGCTGAGAATGTGCCTTCAAATAAGCTTTTAAAACATGCCTCAGTGTTTTAGAGATGAAGAAATAAATTCCAGGCTGTAGAATTAGTTGAGAAGAAAATGGAGGAAGAGAACAGAATTTCTGCCTTTACCAATACATTTTTAATCAGAGAACCTGTGGTCATTGAGGCATTGTAGAGGTTGAAGAGTTTAATCGTTATATCACAGTCTAGCTGCAAATGTTCATCTAGTTTATGAAAATTGTGCAAAGAATGCTTCAGTGTTGGACAAAGGAGCTACCTTTGAAGAAGAAATTAATAGAATTCCTTCTAATCTCACACCAGAGCAGAACTACTGTTCTAATTGATTGAAATATGTTATGCAGAATTCTTTTATGCCTGGCTTGACCTCTCTAAGGCTATATGGGAAACATTTTCACATTCACTGTGGCAGAATTCCTACACATTCACTTCTGCCTAGTACTTTTCAGGATCCTAATTTCTAGAAGCTATTTAAGGAGCTGTAGTATGCAAGGCTGAAAGTTTTTATCTTTAAAATGCCTTCATTTTGCAGCAGTTGTAGTGTTACCGACTTCAGCTATTCAATAAGGCTGTTCTTTTTATTTTGCTTCTTTCTCACAATAGTGTGTTGCATCATCACCTAGCACATACAATACAGCAGGAAGGTAATAATCTCTGCTTTCTTTTCTTGACCATAATGTTGTTAAGCTGATGGGTTTTTGCCTTACTTTCCTAGTGGAGAAAGGACACATCGATTTTTATGAGCTAGCCACAAAAGCACACAGATCTCTTCCTTTCACTGCTCAGAAACAGCTTAGGTGGGAGGTCAAAGTTGATACCACATGTAGAGTTTGAATTTGCCCTTTCAAATACTAGCAAAGTCCCACTGATTTCAGTAGAAACAGGGGTGAATCCTCAAACACTATAGCTGTATACAAACTGTAAGCATGCTCTACGTTCTTCAGCTATACATTTTGTTCTGTATGTGGGTAAATTGGGGCAGGAATGTGTGTTTCACCTCTATGCAGCACTGTGTTTGCTCACATTGGGGGAAAAACTTAGATGTTACTAATACAGTTGATTTGATTGTTTCTATATTTCTCCTTTCCCTCAAAGGTCTCAAATCCAGAAGTATTACAGACTTAATCAAAGACGTAGTTGGAGAACACTTTCAAGTATTTCAAGGTGAAATGCAAGAGAGCATGGCTCAAATTTTCAAGACTATGTCTAGTATGTCAGGTGACCTTGAAAATACAAAAGAACTAGTCAAGCATCTGAATGAAACCCAAAATAAATTTGCTCAGGAGAAAGATAGTGGGCCAACGGAGCTTGACATTCTGGAGCTGAAAAGTCATATGGTGCAGATGAGAGAGGAAATGGCCCTCACTTGTGACAAGCCTGTGAAAGCTTTGCAAGAAAAGCAGAAGTCCTTGGAAGTTAACTTGGAGCATCAACAGTCAAGAAGTGTAATTTATTACCAATCTTTAAATAGGACCCTTACTGAAATGAGAGATGCTCATGAACAACTGTTATCAGCTGAACAGTCTTCAAGACAAAACCTCCCCCCAGCAGATCAAGTCATGGAGTATAATGTTACAGAGTACCTGATCACACTGCATGAGAAAGTAAAGAGACAAAGCATGATGGTGCTGGAGATCTATGATGACTTAAGAGTCCAAGACAGCAAAATCAGCAATCTCAGCGTTACACTGGAAATTCAGAGAGACTCTGTTCTGGGGGTCTGTGATGGAATGTTGTCAGAGAGCAGGACAGATTTCCAAGCACAGCTGGCAGCAGTCCAAGAGAGTGTGATGGTTCTAAACAAGAGTCTCTCTGACATGTTCCTTCCATTGGGCAGTAAGGTGGACAGAATGAATGAGCAAATCAATGACTTGTGCTATGATATGGAGATTCTGCAACCCTTGATTGAACAAGGGGTACCTTTTAGTCTGACTTCAGAGTATGAGCAACAAATCCAAGCTAAAGAATTCAAAGAGAAGCTTGAAAACCTCACTGTTGTCATTAACAGAATGAGTTCTGCAATGAAGGAACTTTCCAAAACTCAGGAAGGACTTAAAAATGAATCTCAGGCTTATCAGGAACTGTTTGAGAGTCGTGTTAATGAATGCTCCATGGAAATAGAAGATGGATTAAACAAGACCATGATAGTAGTAAACAGTGCTATTGATTCTATTCAAGATAATTATGTACAGAAAGACATGCTACATGCTCTAAGAAATGGGACTGAAATTTGCTGTGGCAGAGCTGAGGAACTGGACATCCTTCTGGCTTTTATTCCCCAGTTCCAACAGTTGAATGAATCCCTCCAGTCACTGCTTTATAACAAGAGAGACGAAATTATTTCACAAGTAGCACCATCTTTTTCTGATCTTCCTTACAAGGAGTCTGACAAAAGTATCCTCCACAATTTCAGTAGAGTTTTCTATATTTTAAATGATACCTCATCGAAAGTGGAAAAGCAACAACAAGATATCAGCCGCCTGGAAGAAAAACTATTTGACTCTGTGGAGGGTTCAAAGGACCATGAGGTTCGACTTCTGAATGTAGAGTCAAAAATTTCCAAGTTTTTGGCCAACAACTGTCTCTCACTAAAAAAAACCAAAGCTGCTTCCACAGAGAAAGAACAGGTGGTCTCACTCCAGCTCCAGGCGCTGAGTTCCAGGATCAAGGCCCTGGAAGCCAAGTCGATCCGTTTCTCAAATGTCATTCCACTTGTGAACAAGACTGCTCATGAGGCCTGGGAGCTGTGCCAGGATGCCAACAACAGCATCCAGAAAGTGAACACAAGCATACCTGTACTAATTAAATTGGCTCAGCCAGATATCCCCCTGCTGCAGACAGGCCTCAAGGAGCTCATTGAATCTGTGCTTGAAGTAAAAGCAGGAACTATTTTGACAAATTTAACCCAGCATGTTGACATTTCGATGGTAAATGCAATGAACAATATCACCAAGCTTCAGAAGCAGCAGAAACCAGTTGTAAAGAAACCCTCCCCAGCAAAAAAAGTGGCAGGAAATGCCACCATGAGCCTGGCAAGCCGAAGCCAGAGAAACACAGATAATGCAATAGATCCAGGTAATACATTTTACTCTACTTAAAATCAAGGGATGTTTTCTAAAGACTTAGGTAACCTTTGTGATGAACTGAGTGGCAGAACTTGACTGAGAGTAAATAAAAAATCTAAATGCTGCTGTAAAGAGCACTTCAGAGGAACATGAGATTAGTCTCTTGCTTACAATGAAATTTATTTTGGTTATGAGATTTTGCACTTGATTTAATCTTCCTTAATAGATTCCCATCTGATCAGTTTAAGGTGTGTATACATGCACACACACTCAACTGAGAGCCTGACCTTTGAAAAGTTACTGACAGTTTAGACAAAATCTGAAGAATGAGAATTTTATGCCTGCCTCTCAATTAACAATTCCAGTAGAAAAAAAAAATGTATGCAAGCTCAGAGAGAAATATGGAGTTGCATCAGTAGTTTGCAGTGTCAGCAGGGATGAAAGGTATCAAAAACCTGAAGCAAGTGAACAAAAATTACTGGAATGAGGCTTTTGCTGGCTCCTTCAGGACTTCATTGAGAAGTGCAGTTACAGCAGTGTGTTTCTGAAAAAGCAGGAATCCAGCCAATAAAGTAAATTTGGCTCCAGGCCACCTGGAGAGTAGCTAAGAAGGAGCTGCCATTCTTAAAAAGGAAATTTTGGGTGTGATCTGCTTCTGAAGTTAAATTCAAATGCCATAATGTGAAATGAATTATGAATGAGTTCACAGAAGTACAAACTCTTGAGTTGTGACTTCTGCAGTCATACTTGAGTGAAAATCAATAGCACAAGATGTTGTTTTATGGAAATATAATTTCTGGCACAATACAGAAAATGAAGAGTGGATGAGTGACTCAAAGTGCTGAGATGACTCTAATTGACATTAAAATTAGACAGGTTTCTTAATGACAGAGGCATGTCCAGATACTCTTGAAGATCCAGACCTGAATATTTTCTGTAAAAATGCTCTTAAACTTATGAACATTTCTAAACCAATACTTGGTCCCTATTGTGAGCAGATGTAGAGATAGTAAGAGCTATTACTCTTGTTCATGTGCTAAGGTCATGGGCAATCTCCTTTTCCCTCTCCTTGCTTTTTTCCTTCTATTCCCCTTTGCTTCTTCATATCTTCCTGTCCTAGGGGGCAGCATTTCTCAATGATCAATGGAAAGGATCCTTTGGAAAACCATAATCCCATGAGTAGCTTGGTTTCTGATAAAAGCCATCCCCATAGAAGGATTTCAGTCCTTGATTATGTTTTCACTTAGAGAGGGGACATAGCTACTAGAGGAGGCAATCACACTTAGAATGCACAAAGTAATTTGAATGTTTTGGTATTCAAAATTATGATTCTGCCTCAGTCATTTTTGGTTTATAGCTGTTACTGGCACTGCACAGGATGGAAATTAAAAAACTTTGTTCAAAATTGAAATTAAGAGGAAGTGAGAGATGTCTTTGATCCTTCCCACACCATGTACTTTTTTGGAAAGTATCAGTAGTGCTACCTGCCTGAAGCACAGGAAGGTGCAGCTTGCTCTGGCTTTCACTCCATATTGATGAACTATTGTCTTTCCCATTTATTATTTGCACTCAATTTTTACAAATAACTTGCCTGATAGCATTGGATATATGCTCACTTACAGAAAGTGCAGTTCTTTGCAGGTGTTGAGAAGCCTTATTTTTATATGAAATTTCTACATAGCAATGTTTATTCTGACTTTTCCATTGGTAATGATATTTTGTACTTAACAAATTTCATGCTAGAAAAGCCACATTATATTTCTGTAAGTTAAAGAAGCAAGACCATTACCCTAATTAACAAATATCCATCTTCTGCCTGCATACTTCTCCCTAAAAGCTTTTTCTCACAAGTTCTAGGACACTGCCAGAGATTTGTGCTGCCTCTACTAAAATTTCCAGAAGAAACTCTAAGGCATAATTGGCTAATTATAAAGTTTATTTAATCTTAGATTTCCTTTTTCACCTAAAAAAAAAAAGAATAAAATTCGAGAAAGAGGTGAATGACAATTTTCATTGACTCCAATATGTTCAAATTTGAACCTACTCTAACAGATTAGGGGTTTAACTGGCTTTAATGTGTTCAGGATTTGACCCTGAGGTAATACTTTCCAAAGTAGTTAGTTGAAATCAGAAGAAAGCAATGTGAGTTTGCATTGCATATGCAGGGACATAAAACTTTGTAGACTTCCCATATTGTGGAATGAACTAAAGAAAAGTTCTATGTCAAGTAGAGGCTGCAATACGTGTATGAGGGATGAAAGCACCAACACTTCACCTGATACTGACTGTAACAGCAACCCAGGGTGGATAAAAAGTGATTGATTGTGTGATCTTGAGACAGCTTCAATATCTAAGAGGAGATGACAAAATTAAAAACCAAATATTTTAATATACATATATACACATAGAGTAACTATTAATTAGACTTAGGTTTGGGTTATGACTGGTCCTACCTTCCAATGCACTGTTCTCCTGCAGAAATGTGTTGATGCAGTGTGAGGGGAGTTTAGATCAGCTCCCATTTTCCTGTTAGTGCTGTTCTCTAAGGAATCTAGAGGCTGATGTGCTTTCCAAATGTGAATGTACCTCTTTTTGCATGTCTTGTATTAGTTGTGGGTTTTGCTTTATTCAGATTATGCCACCCTCCCATCAACACGAATAAGTGAGGGTCAATCTGTGTTATATTTATGTATTTAAAACAGTGCACCTATGTGAAAGGTTATTTCATTTCATTCTCACCTTCCTGCCTTATTTCTGGTTTTGTTTTTGCAAGATTTCTAACTCCTAACAGAAATGCAAACTTCCATTGTTGCTTTATCATTCAAGCCTTTATTTCAGGTGAAATTAACCTATTCTAATGTTTTCCATCTTGTGTTTTAATTGCACAAATGAGATGATTATTCCAGTTCAGCTTTGTGACATACACTTCAAATTTGCATATTTACTCTTTAGACTAATGGGTTGATGAAACTGTTGTGTTTTTAATTTGGTGAGCCTAAAATCATCACACTGGAATTATTAGATAGCTTTGCTTAACAGAGAAACAGAGCTGCTAGAGTCCAAGTAGCTGAGATCGGCCCTGGTGCTCCACCCCACCCAAAACTGGAGGGCACAGCCCTCTCCTCCTTGCTCTTTGCCCACTGTCAGCCTGAGAGTGCTAAGACAGAGGTGATTAATAACTAAAGGCTGGCAACCAGTTTGACTGACCCTGTGCAAGCAAGGTGGTTTAGTAGATTCCCAGGCTCTTCCAGTGTCCTAGGGCTTCCTGAGAAGCAGCTGCTGATAACTGAGTACTGAGAATGCTTTTAGGTTACCTCCTGGTCAGAAGAATTTCCAAACCGAACTACTGGAGTCAATCCTTTCCACAAGGAGACCATTAAATTGCTGAATATTTGTTTTGCCTCTAACAACACCCCAGTAGATACTGACAGAGCTTCATTATTTGTTTGAGATTTGTTTGCACAGCACTGGCAGTCTATTTCCCAAAAGAGCTTCTGGCTGTTTGCCCTCCCAAAGAGTAGCAAAACTGAGCATTAACTTGCTCTTCTCATTACTATCATACCAAGTGCAATTAGCAACTGCATTTTATTCTCTGCTAGTAATAGTGACAATTTAGGCCTTTAATTTATAGTCTTTTATTCATCTACACTACTAGGTTGTGAAACATTCATCAACAATAAAATATTTGCTTTAGTAGGAGGTCCTTTCCTAATCTGAACCTTCTGGCATCTTTACCCCAAGGAGATAATTCAGACCTAATATCTCGGGACACTCTTCAGCAAGAAAATAGAAAATACTGGGCAGAGGAGCAGCCTCAGCCAGAAAGGACGGCAGAAAGATGCTATTGTAGCATAGTTACATAGAGATTATTGGCACAGTGGAGATCTGCAGCATTTTCCTGTTGCTCTGAAATCCTAATTTGATTCAAACCCCCACACTCCTGTTCTAGCAAATGGAGGAGCTTCCCAGTAGCTGCAAAACAGTGCTTCACCAGGAGGGTTAACTTAACGTAGATAAAGCTATGTCTGAATTTGAATTGACTCCAAGGTTAAGTTCGGGCAGAATCACCCCACAGCAGACTTCCAAAGTGCTAGTCTCAATCTCATTATCATTTCCTTTTAGTGATCTTTTTCCTGTTTCTTGGGTTTACTTCTTGTTTATGATAAGTAGAGACCAATTAGCAGAGAGACTGCTGTGTTCTTACAGGAAGCTTTTGTATTTTGGGAGTATGATACAGTCAGCACAATCAGCTGCTTTCCTTCCTTTCCTGCTTTCCTTTGACACTTAGTAAATATGTGGATGCTTGGTAAATATCAGCGAAATGTTCTGGGTGCTTAGTAAATGTGAGTGAAAAATAACTTCAGTGAAGGATGTAGCAAACTATTATCTGAGAAGAAAACCATTATTTTCTCGTGTCCAGTTGCCTGTGCTGTGTCCCCAGTCATGACAGTCCTAAATTGCTTTATTTCAGGCATTACAGAATAGAAATGATTTTCTGTGAAAAGAATGACTGTTGTGTTTATAAATCTATATGCTATATCAGAGCAAATTCAAGTGTCACTGTACAATGTGCCTCAGCATTCTGCTCACTGAACTAAAGTATCATGCAGAAACAGTGTGCCTTAATGCAGAAGTCTGTGAAATATCTGGTTGGGAAAATGAAGATAACACAGGAATTACTGAAATACCTATGTGAAATCCAGGTCAGCATTTTTCTGGCAATAACTAGATGCTTTTATGCAAGACTCTTTCAGTTCTGACCTACCAACCTAGATTTACCTTTACAGGACTGTGTGGAGTTCTCCTTCTAGAGTTTTGCTTGTAATTCCTGGAAAAGAAAAGGTTTGTTTTCTAAAATAGCTGACTTTTATTTGACCAAAGAGGAAGCAAAAAAAATGTGTGGTTTGGGAATGCTTTATGTTCAGAATTTTTCATAGCAATATTTAATTTTTAATATGATCTGAATTTTCTCCCCCAAAAAACTGCTATGACAGCACATTATTCAATTACAATTGGTAATTACTGTCTCAGAGCTCAGCAGCACTGGCCTGACAGATTTCTCTGTATTGGCTGAGTATAATTTGGCCAGCTCATCCTAATTGGGAACAGAGGCTAGGACATCCTCCGTGAGGGTGCTCTGCAAAACCCCCTGTTTGGTATAATTTTTCTTGCTTGCAATCCAAAATTTCTACAACAGCCTTGTAGATATACTGGAATTAGGGACTTCGTTACGGACAAGTACTTGAAAGTGGCTGGGATAGCATTTAGGATCTTTCACCACCAGGAGCCTGACTCTCCTGCAATGATTTTGTGCCTGGGTGAAAAATGTCACAGATTAAACAGTCCAGCCTGTACACCAGCAGTACAAAATCTCTTCTGGTACACCCACGGATATGATGGCTCAGTCCAGGAAGAGCAGCCTGATCTAACTTTGGAGGATCTTCATTCCTACTGCATGTACCTGACCCTTTGAGACCAGCAGAACTCAGAATGTACAGGTAATCTTGAATATCTTGGAGGAGAGCTGAGGGTATGCTGTGTTCACGTAAAGAGGGAGGCTGGACAGGATCCGAAGTTGGCCTTCACGAGGAACTTAAGCAGAAACTGTGAACTGACAAAGAGCCTTTCCAAAATACTGCATGCTTAGGAAGTGTCACTGTCATGACATTACAACTGAGGCTGCTGGTTTTCCTCACTCTCTCTCACAGGGCAGTTCTCAGCGTGTGCCAGCTCCCCGTGCCAGCATGGAGGAACCTGTGTCAATGACAGACAGAGTTTCGTCTGTGCCTGTCGCCACCCCTTTGGAGGAGCCAACTGTAGTGTGAAGCTGGTGAACGACAACTCCCTGAGTGTAGGCAAGTACAGAATTTAGCAGAGCAATACAGGATCAGTTCAGGCCTCTGCCCCAGGGCCTAATTACAGAGCATTTGCTGGTCAGAGGTCTCACGTTTCACTTTAATGAGTGACAACTCAAGCAGCAGATCCTGTGTTTTGGTGCTGAAGACATCAATCCCCACGGGTGACTCGTGATCTCTTTTTTTACTATGACCAGATGATGGGATTAAATTGGTTTGGGACCTGCCATAATAGCTGGAAAGCTCCCTGCTGAAATGTGCAGAGTGGGAGGTGTGCAGTAGATGCATTTGAACACGATGTCATGGATTTTGAAGGGGGAGGTAAAATCACATCACTGGGAAATACTAGCTTCGATGCAGCCATAAATGTTCTATAAATACCAGTAGGTACCAGGATGTGGGGGATTGTGCCCTCAAGGAGTCTTTTAGGCCTGCTTCTGGCTTTCATCAACAAAGGATGCAGCCCTTGAAAGGTTTCAAAAGAAAGAAAGTGAAAATTATGCTTATTCAGCATAATAAATACAATAAATAATTTACACCCATGCCACATGGAATGTGGATTTTAGGCATCTTTCAGCAGTCATTTGGCTGATTTTTAGTCATGACAGCATATGAATAGTGAATGAAATCATTTGTACAGAAGCAGGGAATGATAGTGTACAGGCTCAGCTTGAAGAGAAATCCATATACTTTTATCCCCTCATTTAACATCATGAGTGAAAAACCTCCTCACTGTTTGTCTAAGATTTGTGCTGGAATTTTTGGCTTCAGCTCACTCACAGAAACAATGAAAGAGATCCTGGGGTGGGAAAACTAGGAGAGGGTGTAGGGAGGAAAGAAAGCTCCCTTAATGATAACATAGTATAGACAAAGATAAAGTTCCCTTGCTATTGCTAAATTTTTCTCTGGTGAATACACCTAGCATTAATTGTGAAGAAAATTACTTTTTATACCATATAAAAAGATTTGTTTATGCAGGATTGCTATGTTCCAGTTTGACAGACTCAAGGTTTGTCATCCCCAGGATGCTGTGACACCAGAAAATCTGCTTTTGGTCTTGTGGCTGGTCCAAGTTGCCTTTCTACAATGTAACATCACTTGAAATTGTTCTTTATTCCTTTTCAGATTTTTCAAAAGGATCATACAGATATGCACCTATGGTGGCTTTTTTTGCTTCTCATACATATGGAATGACCACTCCAGGACCCATCAGATTTAACAACCTGGATGTTAACTACGGTGCCTCATTTGCCCCAGCAACTGGGAAGTTCCACGTTCCATATCTGGGGGTCTATGTCTTTGAATATACCATTGAATCATTTAGTCCACGTGCCTCTGGCTATCTGGTCATTGATGGAATAGACAAACTCACTTTTCAGGCTGAAAATATTAATAACAAGTATGCTGACAGAGTAATTACTGGAAATGCTTTATTAGAGTTAAATTATGGTCAGGAAGTCTGGCTCAGACTGGCATCTGGCTCTATACCAGCCAAGTATCCACCAGTAACTACATTTAGTGGTTACTTGTTGTATCGTACCTGAGTCAGTCTTTAATTTGTGCTATTAGTCAAATGAAGCAATCTGCAGGTGAATTTAGCTTTGCATTTAAATACTTTGCTTCTTTCACAGCACTAAGCTTCCCAATGTAATGGCTTTTCTAGTGCTGATCCTCCAAGCTGTTCTTTGGTTGTAGCCATGTGCACAACCCCAAGGAGTCCACAGGTTGGAGATGGGGGAAAACAAAGCATCTTCCTCATATGAGGAAGCACAGATCTAATCCAGTTCTGCTGTTACATTGCATAGACATACCTACACAAGATTGCTGAGAATCACTTCTCAAGAGAAAGCTCATTTTGATCATTCCTTTACACCCTGACTGCAAATCCAAAGTGTTGGAAAGATTTTGATGACTCAGATGCTGGATAACTACTTATCTCATTGTATCAATTGATAATCTTGTGTATATATCCTGTTTGGAAAAAAATATATATCTTTTTCATTTTGCCTACCATTATTCACCACATACTTTGTTTTGCCAGTATTTTATTGATTCATGGGAGTTTTTTTATGTAACCAGTGTGATGATAAACTAGGTTTTTTGAATCTGGCAGCAAAAAAACCCAAGATTAGATACATTTAGATGAGAAATAAGGGGGGTTGGCAGTTTAATTAGGATTATATGTTTATATAGGATAAACACCATGATGGATTTGGTAGATTCTCTCTGCTGCTTGAAATATTTAAATCACAGCTGGATTTTCCTTGAGTGATATGTTTTAAGCAAAAATTGTTATATTGCCTTCACACAATTTTAGCATTTGGCCTATAAAGTACATAAGATTAAATGATATAACCAAAGTATTTTCTGTGTTTGAGTTCTGTAAATCCATGCTTTTGTTTCTGCATTACATTCACTAACTATTAAGGCAAGATGAAATTAACTTCTGTCGGCATGTGATTTTTCAAGCACCAATCCAATAAAGAAATATTTTTAATTGATGCCTGACTGCCTGAAAAAACAAACCCTCAGGTTTTTATTCTTATTCTTTGCAAAGAAACAGCTGCTGCAGTTTCTTCATATCCTATCCCCTGGTGTGACTGGCCAGGTTTGTTTCTGGTTATTTCCTTTGTTAATGATATTTGACCAGGTTTTTCTGTATCTCTGTGTTTGTCTCACTCCCTTCTCTTAAAAGCTGAACTATGATCTATGCCAATCTATTGAAGCACAGAATGTTTTGGACCTCCCTGAATTATTTTGTTTTCTACTATCAGGAGCTTTTCTTGAAAACACATGGGAATCTTCAGCTCCCTTCTTAGCATTACTTAACGTACCTTACAATGACCCTGAATGAGTGTGCTACAGACCTTCTCCTGTTGCTTACCACATTTTTTCTGTAAACACTCAAAATCTTTGATATGGCACTAACTCAGCCTGCTGTATCACTGAATGTTATCAAATATAATGAACACAAGCCACAGTCCCTCCTTGTATGACTTTGTCATTTTAATGTGTTTAGTCCTCTCTATTCCTGCTGTGGTTATGGCTAAATGGCATGAAAATTACTCTGAAGATGAAATTCAAATGACCCACTAGAGACTGCATCTCTGTTTTAATGTGACTTTCTTTGCCCTTGCTGCCCTTCCTTCTAAATCCTTCAAGCTGGGTCCTCGTCTTCACAGGCACTATTTCCCCCCCAGCAATCAGATAATTTCTCTGTCATTGTACTGGTTTTCTTTCCACCTTTCTCCCTCTTTTTTCCCTCCTCTCACAAAACAATAGATTATTTGGGGTAAAGTAAGAATACTGATTAATACCACATACGTATGAGTAACAATTAGAAGACTAATTTTCCTAATAGAAATAGTACTGAAACTAATTCTCATTTTACTATTTAAAATATGAGAAAAAAATAATACTTTAAAATTATAATAAATGTGTGCTCCCCTTTTTATACTGTTTAAAAATCCATTCAAATCTTCAGATGTCTACAAACTACTTATAGCTGACTGTCTTTTTTTAAAAACTAAAATGCAGATTGTTCACTGTGAAGATAGTTTTGTACAGGCACTGAGACTTATTTATGAGCTTGTGACTGTACCTGAGCTGGATGGACTCACAATGCAAACCACTGAAAAATAAGTGAAGATCAATAAAATCAGTCAGCCTACCCATTATGCAGAATAGGAAACAATCAGCCTGAAATCCCAGGAGAACTTTTTAGGCATCAACTAGGATAGGTGGTTCCTGAGGCACTTTGTCACCCCTCTGCTTTCATCTTCATGCTCTGATTTGCATTCCCTAATGACAGCAGGCAGCAAATCTGAACGCTCATCTCTGCCCACAGCCCTTGTGAGGGACCACAAAGCCATTCTGAGCCTTTGTACTTCAGAGTGAACAGTGTTCTCTTTATTTGGGTGACTCAATAACCATGGCAACATTTTGTCTGGTCTGGTTCTGACAAGCCCATCCAATTTACTCCAGAGTTTGCATTATCATTTCCTCACCTATACCAAGCATATTAGGCCTGGACCCAGCCCCTCGTATGCTTGGAATTCCCAGTGAGACCAGCAGCTGGTTTTCCTCACATACTATTTCTAGCTGCATAGCCAGCACAGTTCATGCCAAGCTCTCCTGCTAACCCAGGCCTGTCTGGGTCTGTCTTGTGGGTATTGCTGTCTGTCCCTACATCTGGGATATTTTTGTTCAATTGTTTTTTTTCTCTGCGATAATAACACCAACATTGGCAGCAAGCAGGAAAGAAATCAGTATTTCTGAATTCAGGCAGTGACTGAAAGCAGCTATTAGGAGCAACACTGCAGCTAAATCCCACCAAAATCAGTGGGTACCTGGTGATTAAGTACTCTTGACAGTGGGATAATCAGCGCATTGAGGCAATTGCAAAACTGAATCTCCCTAGCAGCTCAATTGGGCAGGTGGGCAGGAGAGTGCAAAACAAAATAAGACAACACACAAACAGTTTAGACATTTCCAAAGAACAAAAGTGCACACAATGGCTTTCCACATCTGTCACTGGTGGCTGCTACACGGCTGCAGAAAAAATTGGCTAGCAGCTGCATGGCCCTCCCATCCATCAGAGGTATCACACAGAATTAATAACATCTAGATTTTTTCATTCAGTTTTGATTTTATTAATCCATACTTCTTCCTATCCTTACCTGACTGCTGGAAAGCCTGAGCCAAATACTACTGTTGCCATCCTTGAGCATTATCAATAGCAGAAGGTGGAAACTTTCTTTAATTGTTGAGGAAGATTTTTTTTACTTACTAAAGCATCCTGGTGTAATCGTATTTTCAGCAGTTTTATAAGAAGTACAAATATTTATCATTACTTTGTTTTTAAAAGGTACAGTAGCTCCATTGCAGTAATTTTCCCTTTGCAAGGCTGACATTCTCCCCCTTTGAATGATGGCCTCGATGGCAGGAGAGTTCTCCAGGGTGAGATAAAATAAAACACTGTGTTCAGATGAGACTCCAGTCAAGAGTGCATCATGGTAAGAAAGCTTCATCAGCAAGCTGCTTCCTAGCTGAAGTTGCTATAGATATGTTACAACCAACACACTGGCTTGTAATGAACTTCCCTGCCCTGCTTCCCCACCCTCAGAAATCTGTGGTGGCTGTGAGCTGAAAACAGTCTTCTGCACTCACATGTTACATGTAAACAAACCAAAGTGTTTCTGAAAACACTGATTGCCCGGGCTGCTGTTGGAAATTCTTATCTTAGAAAAGCAAGTTGCAAATAAAACAGACCATGGCTGTTTACAAACAGTGAGAAAGTACTTCCAGAAAGCTTGTATTCAAATCTGCAGGAGCTGAGAGATGCCATAAAAATGATCTGAACTGCCCAGAAGTCCTTTATAAATACGATAAGCTTTCTAAATGCTTTTTGAGCCACTGGAAACCAGTATATCTCACATCCACACAGATTTAGCCTGATGAATGGCAAAGTCAAGAATGGTGGCAACTAAAACAAAATCCTAAAATGACAGACTTGTTTAGATAAAGAATTATCCTCAGCTCTATCTGATGTCTCTGAATTCTCTGTAAATTGCCTTGGAAGAGGAAAAAAAAGGTTCAGCCATCCATTATTAGGCTACTTTTTGCTACTTACTGAAGGGAAAAAATACATGTGAGAAAATTGTGTACTATTATTTCCTTTCAAAGAAAGGGCCATTACCAGCTTACTCAAGCAAGAGACAATTTTCAGGCTCAGCATTTAGACACATTCTAGAAGAACACAGTAGACTTCAAGTGTAGTTTTCATCAATAAATTTAGGGTCTAAGCTGATCACTGTTACCTTGGCCCCAACACCTGGCATTATTAAAGCTTCTAACTAGGTACACACTATCATGAAACATTTAATTCTGGAAAAACAGTAACTATGCTTACAAAAAAGGAGAGAGGTTCACTAAGAGTTAAACTGTAGCAAAAGAAACTGGAATGCCATCAGCAGTGAATGACAGAAATTTAGGTTGGAAAAGACCTCTGAGGTCATTGTGTCCAGTCTTTGACCACCACCTTGTCAACCAGACCATGACACTGAGTGCCATGTCCAGTCATTTCTTGAACATTTCCAGTGATAGTGACTCCACCATCTCCCTGGGCAGTCCATTCTAATGTCCCGTGAAGAAATTCTTCCTGATGTCCAACTTGAACCTTCCATGGCACAGACTGAGGCCATGTCCTCTCATCCTGTCACCAGTTGCCTGGGAGGAGAGGCCAAATGTGCATTAAATACAGCCCATCTTGGGCCAAAATTGCTCAAGATTGTTCCTTTATATGTGAAATTATTTCTGTGAACTAAACAGAAATATGATGACACCTATGAGGTGCTCCTAGCTTCTAGAGCAGAAGATACAGATCTGGGACCACCTTTTAATTTGTCTGTGGGCTTACCTTGTTTGTATAGGTTTGGACTTTGACTTAACTAGTATATATGGTCATTATGGCCCCAAAGGAAGGTCAGATGCTTAAATGATTGTGGTAGAAAGGTACAAATCAGGAAAATAACACAGGATGTATTTGTAAGTGTTAAACAAAATGCATAAGTAACAATACATTTGCCTTACTAAATAAGAATGAAGAGGAAAATAAATTAAGAGGTGGGAGAACGTTTGTCAACAGTCCAAATGCCCAACTGAAAGAGATTGTTCTCCCAGCTGTCGCAGCACCCATGTGCATTCACTGGGACCGAACCACAGCCCTGCCTTTTCTCTGCCTTTCCTGTCTCCTACCCTGCATTTCTTTCTCCTTCCCTGCTGTTTGTGTGAATCACCAGATTGCAATGACTTTGGAAATTGGTTATGATGCAATATCCTTGCGCCACATTTCTTCTGAGCCAGAAAATAAGGACAGATATTTCTTTCCCTCTGTTATTTTCAGTTTGCTGACCCCTATGGGCACCCCAATTACTGCCATTTTAGTTTTGTTACAGTACATCACAAAACTCCAAAAAGCTTGTTTGGAAGAAGGGATTCTATTTCTACACAAACAGTATTTCATTGTTACTGTTTTTGTGTATATCTTTTTTTTTTTTTCAGGCAAGAACCGGAAAAGCTGGTGAGGAGAAATTACTTTTCAACCAGATGATACACACTTTAGTTAGAGAATAAAGTGCACATGGGTGAGAAGCTGTCTAGTGTCCCATTTTAAACTCCATGTCATGGTTTTCATTTTTTATGCGTGTATTTACAATCTCTCCACTCATTTGGTAACCAGTTCTGCAGCTCTTCCTGCAGGCTGTACTACCTCAGGACATTTTTCCAGTGACTGAAAATGTGTGTATGTCAAAGGCCCTGTAGCAGCAGCGAAAAACAATCCATCTGCTATAAAATACTTGGAGATCTGGTCAGGTTAAGGTACACTGCTGGACACCCAGCAATGCTGCCTAGCAGAAGATTGTAGCCAGCAGGCAGACTTTGATCTATCTTTTTAAACAGGATTTGAAGCAGGTTCAAAGATTCAAAGGTAGAAGAGGACAGTTAAAACTAGAGAATTGTTAAAAACATTGCAGAAACAGGTAGTCATAGGTTGGTATATGAATTTGTTGCTCAATGCATATGATAGACTTGTAAGATTTTTTAACATTGCTCAGAGGGAGACAAAAGATTCTCTTCTGTGCTGATGAGAAAAACTTCCTGTTTACTGAAGACAGAGAATTTATGGCAAGACATAGATCTCTAAAAGGAGGTGTTAATGAAGCATTTAAACACAATGAAGGTCTTGAAGTCCACCTGAAAGCAGAAGGGAGATACAGAATTAAAAATCATGCTACTTCTGAAACTTGGCAGGACAACCATTGACAGGAGAAGCAAAGATGAGGCTGAGTGGGTCTGAACAGTGTGCTGGCTTTCTTACTGGGGAGAACATGGCTAGGCTGGGGGCATCTGGGGCACCTTGGGCCATCTCAGCTCTTATTGTGCCACCTCCAAGTATTAGATCAAAACTGCATATGGGTATGTAACCAGTCTAACCCCAGCTCATGCTTTCATGTGTATGTACAGAGCTCCCCTTGGCTTAAGAGCACTGATAAAAGTAAACTCATCGAGTGAAGTGTCTGTCTCATGTCAAATTACCTGGATGTCAGCTGCCTGCAATTCTGAATACTCTTGCAATAACTTACTGTGGAAAAAGATTGAATCTGAAGGAGAACCACTCAGTCAAATTTAAGCCAAGTAATTACCAAATATTTGTTTAAGAAAATAATGAGATTACATTTTGCATTTAAAAATCACAAGATAGGCTTAAATACTACAGCAAAAGATGTCCAATAGTTTTTCAGTGTAAGTTGAGGGAAGCTAAAAATGTGGTGTTGATTTTTAAGCCCTTTAGTTCTGCTAACAGTATTGAACTTTCAGAAGGGAGGGAATTCTTGCATATGGAGAGCAGTGGTAGTGGCAGTATTAGTGTGGCAATTTTTTTTTAATCTCAAGCTTAAGAGGTTATAGGAATGAATGAATGAATAAATGACAAACTGCAAGTGTGTCACTCTTCCTACCTGAGGGAATAGAGCTACATGGAGAAACATGTGCACAGCAGGTGCTCTATTGATGTGGAGAAGAGCAGAGTTTGACAGAAGTAAATCAACACTAAAAACAGGCATATAAAAAGTTGAAGTAAGAGAGAAGAAGTGCCTGACAGCATTAACTGGTTAAAGGCCAGGCTCCTGCTCAAGTTTTTTTGCCAGTCTCCTGTTGTGTCTGTACCTTTTGGCCCTCAGGCCATTCTAAGGTGTGCTTGTGAGCCTCATAGTTGTGACCAGAGCACATTTGAAGAACAGCAAGATTTGTTTGCCATCCCTGGAGGGTATCACCAAACCAAAGTGAGCGCTGGTACCATGTCAAAGCCACTGTGAGTGTTAGGGAGGGTCAGGGTGAATTGAAGTCTATAACCAGTTATGAAAGTGTCTTTGTAAATTGGATAGATCTTGCTTCACAACTACTGACTAAAATAATGATGTCTGGTGGGAAAAGGACTTTCTTGGAGTAGTCTTTTATCACCATCTGGTTTACTACTTTTCTTGACACAATTATTTTCCAAAGTGCCGGCAACGACAACCCCTTTCCAGCTAACATCTTTAATGAGAATTTTTTGTTTGACTTTTGATCTTCCCTCAGCATGGTGGCTCTCCTCTGCAGAGTTACAGCAGCAGCCATGGGCTTGTGTGTGCTGAGAACAGCGTGCTGCAAGTGCTGATGATGTTGGGCCTGTCTCTTGAACCTGATAGGACTGATCACAGCAATTCACCCCCCAAGTGGCCAAGACTTCTGCAATATTTCAATCTTTCTGTAGTGAATCATGCTTTTAACTTCCTTTTATTTTTGACTTCAGACACACTGGAGACTCACAAGGGCTTAGTTTTTACATTTCTTTGGAGCAGGCAGCATGTAATATATTTTCCACCATCACTGTTATGCTGATGATTCACTGTTTTATCAATCAAGTACTTGCTTTGGGAATTTGCATTCAAATCCGATTACTTTCATAATCCAGCAGTGTTAAAGAAATTGCCGTGGGAACAGCATCTTTCTCTCCCACCTCAGTACACCTCTGTGTTTGGTTTTAAGGAGGTGTGTTGTGTGATCTCTGATCTGCTTTGTCTTATGAACTTTAAAAACGTGGCTGGTTTCAATGCAGCACCTCAGGGTCTGGTCTGGGCACATACCACTTCAGTTGCTCCCAGAAAGCTGATTCAGGAGGGCCTTAAAAAATTAAACTCTCCTTTAGAGGTAGCTTCCCTTCAAGCCTGCACCTCAATAAATTTCCCTTCCCTGGTTCTCAGGCAGCTGTGTCTCTTTCTGTGACACAGGGGTTGCAGCTGAAACTCTCAGGCTTTTCTGCCTGACTTGAGAGCAGGGTTTCACATGGAACAAAAAAATGCCACAAACACCCATAGCCGCGAATGAATGAGTGAGTCCTGTGTCTCTCAGCATAAAAAATTAACTTCACTTAAAACTACACTTTCTGGTAACCACAGAGGCTCTAGCTCCTTATTTGGCATCATACATGACTTTATGCGTTTTGATGGTGAAAAGTAATGCAAAATATATTGACTGACTCTGTTTTACTCTCCTCCTGGGATGACTTTGATGTCCAACACTTTCTTCTTGGAGAGGGACTATTTGTCACAGCATTTCAAACAGTCAGCTTGAAGTTATGTGTTCTTCGGGAGTCCCCAAATCACTTGAAGCTAAACACTTCAGAATTCAAAGAGAGTTTGCTGAAGTATTTAGATACTTTCACATAAACTGTTGCAACCCTTTTAAAAAGTCCCCTCTGTTTCATGCCCTGTTTCATCATGAGACTAACTCTCCTTTCAGCTGGCAGATCAAAATTGCACAGTTTGAAGTCACAAAGCTTCCCCATATTCTCCTAGGATCTGAGAACCCAATTTCTCTACAAAACTATCCAGACTGTTGAACTGCTATAATCTTTCAGAAAATAATGACATTTTGCTTTGGAAGCTTGCTGTCATTTACTTGTATGTTGTCAGTATTACATGAATTACCAGCTATTCCTCCTAATCTAGAATCCTCTGAATTAAATGTCTTTATTTCTCACATGTCCTCATGATCCTTTCATCCGACCATATGGAATGAGTACTGACAGCAACTAATTTGATAATTATTGTATTGTGCAGATGCACAGAAGAGTAAAAATTCAAGTCTTAAAGACAAACCAAATGAAAACAAAAGGAAAACATCTTGCTTTGTCTGGCCTCTCCTTCCTTTGTACCAATACCCTCTAAAACAGTTTTCCCCATTAAGATTAAAACAAGCAGCTTGATTCTTAAGGATAGCAATTATTTTTGAGTGCTCTGGTGAGTATAATTACACTGTCAAGAGTTCACTTATGTTCTGCTGGTAGCCATGTGGCTCTGTTTCAGATTTCCAATTTCTCTCTCCTACAGGACCTACATCCCTTGAATGGTTTTAATGCCGTACCAGTCCAGTGCATTTGTGCACTTGCTGTGGTGAGCAGCACACCGCCTGCCCACAACCATAACTGCACTGAGCAGAGAAATATTATAGTCCAGTCCCCAGAGGCTCCTGTTTTCTGCTTCCCAACAAGTGTCTGCAAAGCAGGATCCAATCCTGGGAATGTCACCAGGAAATGAAAGTGGGAGAGGGAGAAAAAGAGGAATTGTGTTGGAAGTGTGCACAAAATAACCCTGAAAACCCTAGGTATGAGATGAGTTCTGATAACAATGACAGAGATTATAATCCTGGAATGAGAGAAGTCAGCATTGGGGAAATACCTCACAGGGAATGGAGACATGTTCTGTGACCTGAAGGCTGCCATGCTGCTGAACAGCATGCAAAACTGGAAAGCAGCAAGAAACCAAGGGAAAGCGGTATTTGACAAGAGAGATACAGAAGCAGATGAGAAACACATAGAAAAACAGCAGGATTAAGAACAAAAGAAAATACAAGGGTAAAATGATTGTAGGCAGTGATTCAGTAGTTAACATTCATGGGGTCTGTATGATTTCCAAAGGGCTAAAGCTCCACTCAAGGTATACTTCAGAATAGATTCAGGTCTTCTCAAGGAAGAATCTTGCATCTGGTGAGCAAGATAAAACAAAGAGTAGGGGAGACAATGAGAAGGTATTTTTGTCCTACTGCTGAATTTTTTTCTGTGTGACTCAAGCTGCACTTCAGGTAGGCAGCACCATTGTACCCAGTCAGCACACCCCTTTGACCAAAATGAAGTATTTATATAAGGTTTGATGGTTTAAATGCAAATACCATATGGGGAAGAACAGAAAGATTTTCATGGTGAGCAGAACACATTTTAATATGCTGATGATTCTTTTAAGCTGGAGCAATTTGTGTTTGTGCTGTTCTGCAGAAGTCATACAAATTGCTATTGCTTGGTTTCTTCCCCACCAATATATGTTATTATAGCTTGTGTTACATGAAATAGGAGTGGGAGAGACAAAGTAAGTCTTGAGGGATTCAGAGTGGAAAAAGGATGAGCTTTCTTTGAAGGTAAAGCTTGAAAAGAGATGAAACACCTTGGGGCCCATGAGAGTTGTTCTTAAAAGGTGTCTTGACTCAAATGGGAAAACTTGGTAAGAGGATAAGCCCACCTGCTCTGCTGTGTCCCCTCCAGTTTGCCACTCCCAAGGAAAGAACATCCCTCTGCTTGGGAGATGTGGGGGAGACTGATTCTTCACCAGGAAGCAAGAACCCTTTCTCTTGGTGTTTTGAAAGGAAGAGATGATATCCCTTTTGTAGCTCAGAGTTGTCTGATCTCTCTCCACCTCTGCTGTAAAATGCAAATCTGTCTGAGAAACCCTGAAACCAAAAAAGAAAATAGGAAGACCTAGTTAAAGCATGTCCTGCTCCCTGTTCCAAAGGGACAGGAAAGTCCCTGCACAGGAGGTTTGGGAGTGTTTGGCCTGGGAAAGAGCCAGTGACTGACATGCCCTGGGAAAGCACCTGCTGTTAGTGTGTTAGTGTTGAGAGACCCCTGGAGCCACAATTACTTGGCTGTGGGTGTGGTAACTTTAGTTCTTAAAGATACGGAAGGAATAGACAGGGCACAGGGATGAATACAAAATGTGTTTTGGACCATTTTTTTCATTTTGGTTTTTATCCCTTTTGTTGGTTGTCACTGTTGTTGCCACCTGCAATTTGTGGCCTAATCTTTTCCTGTGTGCAATTTTCTCTTTGTGCTCTGATTTAATTTTTTAATTAGTATTTTTATTGATGCTATGATTGTCAACTATATAATGAAGCCTTTTCTGCTGTTTTTCCCAAAACCTCAGGAAGGCATCAGATGGTCTGAGTCGGCACTGTTCCACTGAATTCTAAACAAGTGAAGCAAAGCTGGCTTGAAGGGTTGATATTATGGTGCAGTAAAGGGAAGAGGAATTTCCCCCTAACATTACGACACAAAATTAATAGTGATAGATATGATTCTGTTTCTCATTTTTTGACCAGTGCTGTAGAATGAGAATAGATATTATAAAAGCTTTCCATTTTGCAGTCTCCTGTGATATGACACTTTGTTGACAGAAAGATAATTTATTTGCTTTTCAAGTATCTCTGCATAGCTCATGCTTGTCACCATGTGACAAGCCTTCCCGATTCATTGGGTCTCTGTAGAAAAATGTATCGCCTCTTCTTGTTTTTTATAAGATCAATACTTGGGTTCCTTCCAATTTGAAATATTTTATGATTCTATGATTCTATTCTTTCCCTCCACTACAGTGCAAGTGATACAGGATAAGCATGGGATTAAGGATTAAAACAAGCAAATGAAAACATATGTTTATTGATTGCCCAGTTGTGGTGACAAAAATCTTCTCAGACTCATTGTACAGTACAAAGGTTGCAGCAAGGTGCTTCCTCTGTGGGTTTGGCTTGTCATGGGCAGCACAAGCTTGGAGAAAATATCGTCTGATTTGATCAGAGGAAGATGCAAAAGTCAGTGTGAAATTAAGGTGCACATATGAATGCTTTTCTTTGTCAATAGTTGATTTAAAGCTGACAAACCAGTTCCTGCTTGTGATTTGACTCATTTCAGGAAATTGCATTCACATTCAGGTGAGAATTCTCAGGGGTTAGAAAATGCATTGCTCTTGCATAAAATCATTAACTTGAGGGATTTTTTTCACTGGGATTTTATTTGCCTGATTTGCTAACTCCCAGGTCTTTTGGCCAAAAAAACAGGGATAGAAAAGCGTGTGGAGTGGATTGGTGAGAAATGTCAGTTTTGAGTAAATGTTAAGGTTTTCATGTAAACCCTTGTTTTATGATCTGGATTTTCAAAAAGGATCCTGTAAGACTGCGGGAAGCTTACCAGTATGTTTACTTTTACTGGATGTCAGGTTTGTGTTTCACATCTGGTGAGTTGTGATCTATATAACCCATGTCTCAAATAGGCTTTCTCATTCTTATCCTGACACAGCATTCACATTTGTCCCTTTGCTATTTAGTATGAGTGCAACAATTAACTATTATGAAATTCAGGGATATAGCAACAATAAACGATCAGAAGAATAAGTAAGTGTGCATGTGCAAATAAACATATGCCACTTTTGTTACTGGAATTTAAGCACTCAAAGCCCAGTGCTGTATCCCACCCAGCTAACACTTTACATTTAAATGTAACTCACAGTTAGTGACAGATGCTGAAATAAATATACAAATAGGGAGGTGAGGGTATTAGTTTATATACAGCCATTTATCTTCTGATAGCATGAGCAAAGCTGAAGTCAGATACAGTTAAATGGACTGAAGCTTTAACAGTGCCTCTTGAACTGCTTGAATTAACAAAATCAATCCTCATAAATTAAACTATCATTGATCTATGATACAATTAAGTTCTTTAATCAAAATACACTATTGGTGCATGCAGCGTAACCATACTTGTTCCAACGCTGAATTTTAACCACTGCTGGCTAACTGCTCCTGCTATGTTCTGTCAGGCTCCCATCTGGCATGGGAGATGCTAACATTATGATACAGTATTTCTTTTCCATTTTTCAATTTAGGCTGACATCTGCTGGTCTCCACAAATGGCAGGCAACCCTGCTGAATGCAAACCAATTTGAGGCTGCGGCTTTTCGCGTTTTCCCTTTGTCATTTTTGCAGAGCTGGGAATGGCAACCAAGCCACTTAATTACAAAGGAAATTCATGCAGAATAATAACTCTGTGGAAGAAGAAAGGCAGGAACAATACCATGTAGAAAAAAATGAGTTTGACATGATAAATTACATGCATGCACGCCCAGTGCACTGTGCAAGCACTCAGAGGAGCCAACGGCAGCCACTATATATTGGCCAATTAGACCCTACACAAAAAGGTGTTATTTAAGGGCACCACACTGTGGGTTGTAATGAGGAGGCCGTGGATGGGCGTTCTCTCTTTTACACTCTCAATGAGGCTAAAGAGAGGGGAGTGGCGCAATATTGGGCAATCAGCACTTGATGCTTGCCCAGGCAGACAGCAGTGGTCAGAAGGAGCTGGGCATTGGAGGGTGTGAGACGTTCCAACAGGAGCCACCAGTACTCCAGATGATGTGCTACACACACCTGGCCAGAAGCAGCAAGAAGTAAGAGGCTGATCTATGACTAAATAAAACAAGAGGCACCTCATCATTCCCTGCTGGCTGTATATTTCGCAGCTCTGTTTTTTAGGAAAACCAGTCATTTGGCATCTTACATTGACTGTGGCACTCCTCATCCTGGCAGCTAGCAGCAAGACCATTCAGGGATATCTCCAGTGATCCAGCTTCCACCTGCATGGACTTTCAGTTCAATTGTTACCCAGTTGTTATTTTGGACAGGAATTCACTCACAACCACTGCTTCCCCACTGAGATTTTGAAACCCTGAGTAAAACCAGTCACCTCTGAATGAGCTGTGAATCTGTGGGGGTACTGATGCTTGAGCTATAATGCAGATTTGGATAGGCAGCATTTACTGACTCCCCTATGGTGGCCTGTTGTGCATTTTGAAGTCCAAACAGTTTGTAAAATTTTTGCTCTTACCACTTTTATTTTCCTTTTGGTCCAGCTCTTTGTTTGAAACAGCTGGTGTGCCTGCCTATCTCAGCAGCATTTCCCACTTCAGCTGCATCGCTTTGTCTTTCCCAAGATATTTTGTAAGCAAACAGAAGAGAGAAGGGAAACATTAGTTATGTGATGGCAGAGGTACTCCTCTAACTCCAGGGTGTTTCAAGCACAGGTTGCATACAGCTGGTGTTGTCCACACCTCCTACAGGCTGCTGCCCTTTAGCATGATGCATGAGAGTTGGAGTATTATCCTGCTCTTCCCTGCTTTTCCCATGGTGGTTAACCTTGCTTTTCAGCTGGGTGATGACATTGTGTTGGCTGTCTGAGCTGACATCCTGAGACATTTCAACACTTAAGTCATTGCACAGGACAGATTCACTATAAATCCTGCACTGCAGATCCCGGAGTTGGTTTTTTTGTAGGGTGTTGAAAATACTCGAAGCTAGTTGTGATAAGTCATGACAATGACATTTATCCCTGGGAAACTGGGTTGAAGTTTCTGCTGTAGCTTGGAGGAGCCAAGAAAGCCTGAGCCAGTGATAAAGGAGAACACTTACAAAGTTGCTGCCTCCATGAGCTGCCGTGGCTGGTGCTGAGACTCAGCCTTACAGCACACAAAGAAAGAGAGAAAGGGTGGATAAGATCTAGGTCTTTACATCTCATGAACACCAAGGATCTTCCAGCTGATCCTGCCAAGAAATGCAGAAAGTCTTCCTGTTTGGGGAGTAAGCAGCAGTGAAATGTGTGCAGTTTATACATGCTGCTAGTATTTCAGCCTGGAATCTGAAGACAAATTGGGGTTTGGCACAGGTTTAGTGATGGTTACCAATTACAATTAATTGTTACTGTCTGTTAGGTGCTGACAGACATAAAAGGAGGCAGTGCCATCCCCAAGCTTGATAAAAATCAAATGAATCAGCAGTTGTTACCAATAATCCTCATCCCCGGGTTGCTAAGGTGCAGCTGAGTTACAGATTTGGGCTTGATGAAGATCCTACAGATAGTGCTTGGTTAGTGTTGATGGGATGTAGGAGTCAGGAGAGACCCTCATGCTTCTTTTGATAATACTAATACTACTAATAATAGTATTTCTGCAACACCTATTAGAACAAAATACCATTTCAATGTGTCAGCCCTCTGGATCCTCACTAAAAATGTATTCAGGAAGATAGGCAAGTCAGCTAGCAAGGTGAGTTTTTTCTCTTAGTGCTTCAAATCTTTCCAGTTATATGAAGTAGAAAACTATAATACTGAAACTGACATGAAAGTTTGTCTTGATATTTCTAACATAAATCTTATGGGGTTTTATCTGGTTGCTTGCTTTTTGTTTGTGGGAGTTTTTTTGCATTTAGGTTATTGTCTAGAATTTTAAAGCTTCATTATAAAAATTGTTTAAAAATATTAGCAAACTGTAAAGTAAATGCCATGGAAAGATTAGTGTAACTATCAAGAAAATCCTTAAACTACCTTAAGCCTTTAAATGACTTGTTACAAAGCAGTTTGGACTGTTATGTAAGTAACTGTAGTGGCATTTGGTGCTTCTTGAGGTTAAAGCCCTTTGAATGCTCCCAACAGCCCTGAACTGCAGTTCAGATTGCTCTGTGTAGCTGCTTCCCAGTGAAAACACAGGCATTGACCACTGAATTGCTTTTTGACTGCTGGTGTTCATTTCTCTCACCCTCTGATTCTACAGACACCCTGTTTCTCTCAGGTGTTTAATAGTGACATTAATATACTGACAGATACACCCAGCCATGTTGCAATTTACTGGTGCTGATGGGGAAATGTTCTCAGAGCTACATTTGCAAAATGGAGCTGTTTTATAACTTTTGTGATTGCTATTCTTGAAAACTTCACCTCTCTGGGAGTGCTGATAGACAATTTTCCCTTCCATTCATTCCTCTGCTTATCGTAATAGATACTTTAAGCACAAACCAGTGAACTGTAAATCTGAACAGACTCCTCAGCATTTCATACAGTAGGAGAGAAGCACTGGAGAATTCACATTTGTTACAAAGCTAAAATAAATTATCCCACAGATATCTTGCTAAGATGGATTTCAAGTTCCAGATCTTCAACATCAGAGCCAAGAAAAATTAAGGCCAAGTTTTCTATCTGCCTGCTGCTGTGCTTTGTGTAATAGACTTAAAATGGAGTGATGCACTGGATGGCTGAATGGACCTGTGAAAGTCTCATTTAAATGAATTCCTGTAAATGCAGAGTGATATTTTGTGGATTTTGTATCCTGGATTCAGATAATGGCAGAGGGTAGAATCACCGTGTGTGTACAAACAGAACATTTGTGTAGGTATAAGGCACATCAGACTAATGGTGTGCCCAGAACTGTGTTCAGACTTTAGCCAAAAGCCAAACCAGCCATTCCCCAGCCATGTTGCATCTTAGATCATTAATGGAAAACTTTATTGTGGCTTTGACTTTGTTTCAAGCCACAGAGCAAGATACCCTTAAGATAGGGCTATGGTGAGTGGCCTTTCACTGTTAGTTCACTGGGTTTTTTATACTAACCACTTTTGCAATTTAATGATATAGCAGCAATGGCTTTTATTGCGAAAGTGAAGGTAGGTAATTTCATATTTGTGAAAACTGTCTAGTACTGCCTAAGTGTTCAGGATATGCTGTGATAACATCTAATTTTGTGTCATCACAGGAATTCAACTTGCATATGCACTGCCCCATTAGACAATTTCTTTGACAGTGGCATCCCTGCTAATGAGCAAGGCCTGTAGATTATAATTTTCCTGAACTTTTTGGGTAATCAAGTCTAGAGGATTTCAGTTCATCGGGTTCTCATTTGAACTGCCAGGTACTTTTATACTCTGGAGTCTTACAGAAATGAGCATAAACGTGAATCCAGAACTGCAGCAGTACAGCTGTGTTGGGCTTTTTTTTTTTAGCTATTCAGTTGACAAGAAAAATCATCTTTGTCATTTTAGTATTTCCTTATGAGACAATTTGTTGTTGTTGTTGTTGGAGCTCATTAAGCAAAAACCTTCATGGTCTGAATTGAAGATAATGGTATCTGAAGGCTTTTCGAATTGCTGAGGCAAGTAGAGTTGGTAAGCTCTGAACCTGAAAAAAGACAGATTGGAATTCCTGGACGCAATCACCCAGATGACCTTTCAGTCAAGTCAGAGAAAACTCTTCTAACAGTTTGGGGAGAGGAAGGGAAAGTTCATATTTCATAGCACTGTCATGAGTAGAAGAGGTTCCAAAGTGGTAATGTGATTTCCTGCCTCTGAGTCCTTTTCTACAGACAATATAATCCTCTGGGGCAGCTTCTAACCACTTTTTAAACTCCTGATCTAATTCCCTGCTGCCTTCTGCTTTGTCCCCTCATGCCAGTAGAAGTAGTTGTGAGATATTTTAGAAGAGCTTACATGGTCACACTTCATGCCCAGTTTGCTTCTGGTGGAATTTAATGTAGAGGCAAGAGGGTACAAACAGTCAGAGATTCAAATATTGGCCTGGCAGAGGAATCCCAGAGGGGCAGCTGCAGCAGAGAGCAAGATGAGGACCTCTTGGCACAACAGAGCTCAGGGCAGCAGAGGCCACGTGAAGCCACTCCTGAGGCATCCAGCTGTGAGACAAGAGCGGGATGTAAATTGGTGGAGCTGCTCCGAGTCATGCTGCGATAGCTAATCGCAGACTGACTAGCTCAGGGGATTTGGGGGCTACAGGGTGCATGCAAATCCTCTGTAAGGCTCAGCAGTGAAGAGCTCAGGCCAAAAAGCTTCAGGGCTGCTGTATCGTCTCTGCCTCTGTCCTCATTCAGCTCCCACAAGAATGCTTAAGCAGCAAAGCTTAAGCTTAATCGAGTTATGTGAGCCAATAAACTTCACTGCATTTCTTATTGCCCTACCACAGTTATACGCTTCTAAAATATTTTGCTTAAAATCAAGGCAAGGTTTTTTACAGATTTCTTCTAGCACAGTCTCTCTGCTTCACTTCCTGGCCTTGCTGCTCTGCAGCTCAGGTGGACTCAGGACTGCCTGGTGTGCATGTCTGTGAGGAACATTATGAACTGCACAGCTTTCACTTGACCTCAGGCTTCAGAAGGAACGTCAGGATCAGACTGTGAATGTCTGAATTAAAGGCTTAACTTTGAAAAGCGCACCGTCAAAGTGGTCAGAAGGTCTGTGGGGTGCACAAAGCGGGCGATTGTGCACTTAGACCCCGGTGTTAGCCCTCCATCTGTTGCCAGCAACCAAGGCTGAAAGAAAGTGCTTATGTTGCAGGTAATGGCAGGAAAAATTATCGTTCTTGTTAAAGTTCTGTTTTGCATAAGCTGGCCTTTCTACCTCACCCACCCAGCTTCACAGTAATGAGGGAAACAGCGAGCTCTTCCTCTCATGATAACTGAGCTCACCCAGTTTCCTCCCTGTTGCAGTGTCTGCAATCCTCACTGTATTTTAAAAGCAGAACCTGTAACAACTACAAAGTCCTAAGAGAGGCAGGGCTTCAATTCTGTGGACACCAGTGACATTCTCAGGGGTGCATCTCTTGATCCCAGCCCGTGCTTCCCACCTCCTGGCGAGCACAGGAGGAACGGCTTGTGTCTCAAGGCAATGCAGCTCCCAGCCATCTTTCTTCATGACTCACAGAGAAACTTTTAATTTATAGAACTGACATATTAACTCCAGTGGCCGAAAAGAATAAATGAGTAATACTGTGGGGTCTTCCATTCAACAACAGGAATGTTTTCCCCGAGATCTCTCTTTAATTGAAGCCATTTGTCATTTTGAATGTAGAATGTATTCATTAGAAAACAGCACCTCGGAGGGGACTACAGAGCTCAGGAGATTAGTAACAGGGTACAAAGCCTTTTGCCTCCAGGTTGCCAGTTTCAAATCTGGCCATGTCACTATTGATCAGAAGAAGTCATTACAGGCTGACAGATGTTTGGCTGCTTATATAGAAGTGACCTTGTCAGATTAGTCAAATTCTTTGTTAAGAGATATGTCCCTACTCTCACACACGCACACAAAAATCCTCATTAGCACCTTGTTGGTAGAGCTCATAGCATCAGTAAGGACAGGGCATGCTTGTTTATGCAAAATCAGAAGAGAAGGCTTTTTGAGCTATGTGAGGGTTGATTGAAGCATTTTCAAAGCATCTCATGATGTACTTTGAAATTTCCAAGTTGATTCTGTGCTGCATAATTTAAAATGAACCCTTCTTAGAATATTTACAGTGCTTTGATCAATATAAAATTTATTTTTTTAAGAATCTGAGAACAGAGTTTTTTCTATAGCATCAGCAATATGTGTAGCCGTAAAGCATGTTCTTAGCAAAAAAAAAGGAGAGGGCACCTGAAATGTGTGAAAGGAGAAAAAAAAAGAATGGTAATACTGCATACATTTTATTCAGTAACTTTCAGACTAAGGCTGAAAATACTCTTAGTCCTGTGATGTATTTTGCAAACTGATACTTAAGGAACAGAAGAATCTTACAGAATCACCCCAGACACTTCAGTCCAGCCTGCAGTTACTCATATCTCTAGTTTGGATTAAACTCTTGCTCCATGGACCACAATGGCCACCTATGGTGACACCAGACATCTTTCTCAAGGCTCTGCTACCTCTTGAGCATAACCCATGGCTTTCAAAATCACCTGGGACAGGCACTTGGGAGGGTGTACAAGCAAATTTTCAAACATAGGCTCTTAAAGGGGTCTCTTTCCTGTGTCCTGTTGAAGACCCTATGAGGAAGATAATTCAGCTTGAGATGAGGCTTCCTCCATGGACCCCCAGCTGGGACTCAAGGGAAATTTACCCAAGTGAAGGGACTCTGACAGTGATGAAAACCTCCACACAAATAATCCGTATGGGACACCCCAATTCTTCTCTGAAACAGAGGAAAGAAAACACCAGAAATCCAGCAGGAGCTCAATTTGCCATAGGGAAGAAAAGATTAGATTTTTGTCAGCTGTGCAGCCTGTGTTGCAAATTGAGTTTCAGACAGAAAAAAATGCTTTGGGGTGTTAATATTTTTTTACATCACCAACAATAAATATCAAAGCTGCGTTGATAATGTTTGTGTGAAAAGTGCAGGTGACTTTGGTCTGTACTGTGAACAGAACAGGAAAAGCGTGTCTTGATTAGCGAGGTTGGTAGGTGACAGTTTGCAATGTGTTTTTGACTCCAGTCCAAATTCTGCATTTAGAAGACTAAATCAAATTTTTACCTGAGCTGAACTTGCCTCTAACAGGAATTTTGAACAAGGTCTTTTTAGAAACAATTATAATCTCTGTGCAAAGGGTGGAGGGATTCTAGGGTGTGAAAGCAATAAATAATAGCTTTGGGCTGGTCTAAGTTCTGAGAAATGCCAAATGACTGGCACACCTTATTGTATCTTTTAAGCAATCACAGCACGTGACTCCAGCTCTTTCTATGTCAAGAACATTTGTTGTTAAATGCCGCAAGGATATGGGAAGGTGTGCCAAGGCTTCTGTGCACCCTCAGCTGTTCTCAAGGTGATGACTTAAAAATGGTGATTTAGCTTTTGCAGAGCACAAAACAGCACATTCAAGTCTTGGGCTTAAAGATAAGATAACATGTTGTATTTTAGAGTTGAGGATTATGAATTGGATCCCTGGGTGTTGGGTAGGTAGAGAGAAGGGTGAGAACTTCATCACCAAATCTGGCTGATTTGATTTTTCTTATCAGTGAGAAGATTTAATCTGCCTGATACACCATTTCTTTAAGGTCTAAGTAATATCGGTTCTGCAAGAAGTAATATTTCTGTATGTGCAGCTTAAAACCTGGCTTGCCTTAAGGTTACATCAGCTATAAGTAATACACACTGAGTACTTAGGATACCACAAATGTGACCTTCCACTTGTGTCCCAGTAATGCAGAAGGCACCAGCCCAGAGCAGGTCTATGGATTTCATAGGCATCTAATAGGGAAAATAAAAAGATAGATGTTTCTATGTATTGTAAGGTGGGAAAAAGGCAGAATCAACAAGGAGCTCTAAATTAGTTATTGTGGTGATGAATGCTGTGTTATGGACCTGCATGTGTGCCTCGGGCTTTTATGGGCATGTAATTATATTAGGAGATATTGCTTTGACCTAGACATAACTGTACAGGTTATTTACTATTATTCTTTTGCTTGAGAGAAATAAAACCCAATACAAACTCTTTTAAATACTGTATGCAAAACAAACATACAACAACTTATAGAATAGATTCTCTGATGAGAAAAGCAACTAAGATGGCAGTAGAAATCAATTTCAGGGTGGATTGGTGAATGGGAATATTGATGGTTTCATGAAGGTAATTTAACTTGTCTTTCTGTAATGGTGTAGCTAAACTGAAGTTTGTTCTGCCACTCTCTGTCACTACTCTTCCCAGAGGCAGCGTGTTCTGATGGACTAAGGGAATTTTGCCTATTTTGAGATAATGGGACAAATAAAGTTGAATCACCACTGAAGGCATTTTGGAACAACTTGGCTAACTTTTCTCAAATGCCTCAAAGCCTTCACACACAGCCTAGAAAAGCTGCTTAGCTGGGAGGTTGCAATAAAGCACTGTTCTAAAATAATCATGAATGTTCATAAAGCAGATGAAAGCCTCCAAGTACTACAGCCAAGCTGTATCAAAGGCTAAAGTAATGAGACACATGATTTGTTTAAGACTTTCCCTCTATTTGCACTATTTTTTTTCTTTCTTGCATAAAAAATGGGAAAAAAAATCTTTAAAATAAAAGGCTAAGAATTTTCCAAGGTCATAATTAAGGACTTTAAAAATCTTGCAGAAGTGTGATATTACTGTTACAAAATACACATAGAAACAGAGGATATCAAGATAAAAATTTCAAAACATAATGAGTAAATGATACATCCTTTTTAATATTGTTTCAGCAAAGGTAGTCATGCAGCAAATTAAAAAACAGTGTATGAGGTATTCCAATTTCAAGGAAGAAAAGAAGAAACCTGTAAGACAGCCTGGAAAGCACAGCTTTTAAAGCAGAGAGACTTTATGAAGCTACAGGTAGATGCTATGCTTTGGGAGATACTGACTCACAGAAGGGAAAACTAAGGGGTTTTTTTTAAAAAAAGAGTGGGTGTGGAAGCCCCAAAACCAATTGAGAATTTACATAGTGGGTGGCTTTACTTGCATTTCTCTTTTGTTTCTCACCAGGTTTCTTTTTAATATCAATATATACTCTCCATATCCAAAGTGTAAAGGCCTGAATTTTTTTCTTGGTGGTTTCTCTGCATTGCTGCAAGGCTTCAAGCAATGAGAAAGATGTAATGTCTCTGTACCATGAACTACAACTTCTTGAGGCATTGAAAGTTGTCAGTGGCCAAGCTGGATTTGGCAGGGCAAGGAAAGGGAGAGGAAAAGAAGGTAATTATTGTGCCATTGCTGTAGTAGTTGCTGTGTATTGCTGCCTTGGGCAGTGCTGGTTTAGGCTGTTTCTACTCCAGCTGCTCCCAAGAGCCTGTAGTGTCCCAGGGAAGCTGCCCCCTTTGTCACCTACTCTGGAAGCTGTCCCTACTCCTTCACCCTTCCTGGGGGAAGTCAACAAAAAAGCTTGGGCTGGTTGTCTCCAGGACCTGAATGGTGAAGTGCTCTTTGCACACACAAACACTTTCTTGAACCACGGCTGCAAACAACTAATCACTCATTAATCCTACTAACCTCTTTGCCTCAGCCGTATGGTGGGGTTAAAATTCCTGCTGATAAGATTAAGTGCTGTCTTGGATTGGGGCCTACATAAATAATAATGCTATTTCCACAGTCGCACTCACTAGAGTGAAATGTAAAAAAGGATGTCGGTCTTCCTGCTGTGGGATGTCGGCCAGCTGCTAATTGTTTGTGACCAGAAAGAAGTTCTCTTCTTGTCGTCCTTTAGGGATCTATGTGTGTTGATATAATTCCATTTTACACTTGCACTGAACTCAAGCGCTTTCATCTACAGTGTTTGAACTAGATTTTTACCTTTAGAACACTGAATAGCTGCATGTAAGTCTAGGTTGTATTAACCACAGGTTTTGTCTTTTAGTTTCCTTATAAGGGGGTGTTTTTAATCTGAGTGGTACCTACAGTAAAATCCTTTTTAATGGCCAAGACAGTCACACCTCAGATTTAATCGCCTTGTCATAAAGCTGACGTGTTTTCCCCATTGTCGGACCAGTTGTGACTCACTGCTCCTTTCTGCTAACAAGAAATCCATTATATTAATGAGTTTGAGAACTACAATGAAATTATTCCAGTACTCTTTTTATTTTAAAAATTCATCAGCAAACACCACAGAAACAGAGTGTCTAAGTCTGTCATTTTACTGAACAATCTAAAAAGAAACAGCTGTTAGAGGCTGAACAATGAATTTGTGGCTTTAATCTTTAGAGGTGCTCTGTGCCCTGTCAACAGCTTAGGCACAAGAAATATGAAGAACAAGCCTAATTTTAGGCACACCTGCAGTTCTTCTGGAGTGACTAAATGCTTTGGTTACTTTAGCTGTATGTTGGCAGACCAAGGAGACCTTTGGATACAACCAGGGAAGTCTGGAAAATCTTCTTAACCAAATCATGTATCAAGACGAAACAATCACTCATGCAGCATTTTAAAACTAAATGTTGAAACAAACCCATCTGTTTTCCCTTGAAAAGGTAAGGGACACAAAAGAGACCAAAGAGTAGCTTTCCACCTAACAAGCATCTCATGTAGAATAATACAGGTGTGGCTGAAACTACTCTTGACATAAAGTATACAATAACATGTGTGATGGAGACACGTTGACATTACCAGCACCTTTTTTTGAAAAAAACCTAGTTCCTTGTAAATTTCTCTGCTGGGGAGTAGGAAAAGGGTGGAGGGTAGGAGCACTGCTATCTCCCATTTTGCTAGAGGTGTGCAGAGACAGCTTTGAAAGTGTGAGCTGAATGGCTCTTATTCCTCACAAGAGGAATCTGGCTGGCTGGGGAGCAGTGCTTTGGCACGGGAGCTATGTAGGGCACGCCTGCATATATCTCAAATAATGCTGGTCTGTGACGCCGCTCCCCGTTGCGTGTGTCAGGAGTTATCTTCACTGTTCCTCAGCCTCGCACTGGTAAGAGGAAAATGCAAATTTCCTGATGTCTTCTGGAAGGCTGTGGAGGGAAGAAAGTGAGGAAGGGAATCAAAGGGAATATATTATTGGTGACAGCAAGTATACTAAGTGAGAGATGGAAGCAGAAGCTGAAGATGTGGTTAATGAGGGCATGTCAGGGAAAGCAGCCCACCACGCACACTAAACCCACAGCAGGGGGGAGGGTGGGGGGAGACACTGAGAGAAAAGGACAAAACAGAGCTTGTCTGCTGATGTTTCTGGTATTGAAACCCTGCCCTTCCAAGACAGCAGCACCCATCTGAAGGCATAGTCAGAAACCCTCTAATGTTTTTTATTCCTCTTGATTCGTTTCCCATCTAGAGTAGAGGTTCTCTATCCCTTTCTCAAACCTCTGCTACCCTCCTGCTTTCCAATGTTGATACTAAAAAGAGCAAAGCTTTGTGCCATTTCGACATTGCAAAATGAATTACTTATAGATGCAATGACTTCTTGCAGTTTTCAGTTCTTTATTATTGTATCTTTTAATATTTTCAGAGTGAAATGCCTTTGGTTAAAAAACAACAACAACAACAACAACAAAACTTCCAAGTAAAATAATTGTCTTCCCAGAATGTTTCTTTCCCAGGGATCTCAAAACCACCATGTTTCATTGTAACTCATCTTGAAGCCAAGCCAGATTTTGAGTTATTTTAAGCCTTTGCCAAATAATATTTTTGTCCTTTTGCCAAGTCTGGCTTAGACTTGTAGCAAGACAGCAGCAGGACAGGCCTTATATTATACATTCATCCCTATCAGTCTTACAAAAGACTTGTGGACACGAGCGTGTGTTCTCATCCTGGCCTGTGTCTTCATTTCACTGATGGTTTAGTTTATTTTTGTTACACTATTATCCCAGCTCTGCTTTTTCTCTTTCCCTAGAGGCACAAAAAGCCCGTAGAAGCAGCACAATATCACAATTCTGCAATTCTTATGGTAGGTACTTTTGGAAATGTTTAATCCCATTGCTCTGCATTTATTACCACACTAATACAAAATTTCTAGGCCTCTTGATTTATATATTTATGTAATATATATATATATAAGCACACACATAACCCCGATAATTCTTTGTATTTAACTAGTATTGGCATTCTTTCATCTATGATTAAGATGATCTTTCATGATCAATACTGTCTCTAGTGAACATTTTGCACACACTGTCTTATTAGCGTCTCTCCTCAGAGGTCAGGCCTTTGTATTCTCTACTCCATCGCATTCAGGTCTCCTTCTGAAATAGTAAGATGTCCAACCAAGATTGCCAAAATTATCTTCATAAGAATTATTATCATGATGAAGATGGAAGACTAGGTGTATAGTACATAGTACTTTTTATGTATTAGGAATATTGCTTTCAATTTTATGTTCTTTAAAGAAATTTTGATGTTTGAATATCCTGAATGTGTTGCAAAGAAGGAGGAGTCAAATGTATTAGAATCAGGACAGAAGCAATGCCTGGATGTAGGGACTTTCCAAACATAAATGGAAGTTCTAGAGGATGCATTCACTGTTCCATATTCAGGTATGTTTTAGTTATTGTTGAGTGGCACTTGCACAGTGTCAAGGCCTTTTCTTCTCCTTGTACCACCCCACCAGTGAGGGATTGGGGTGCACAAGGAGCTGGGAGGGGACACAGACAGGACAGCTGACCCCAACTGACCCAAGGGATGTTCCATCACATACGGTGTCACTGCAGTATATAAAGCTGGGAGAAGAAGGAGGAATGGGGGATATTTGGAATAATGGCTTTGTTCCTCCCAAGTCACCATTGGATGTGATGAGGCCCTGCCTTCCAGTGGATGACTGAACACCTGCCTGCCCATGGGCAGTGATTACTGAATGCCTTGTTCTGTTTTGCTTGTGCACACAGCTTTTGCTTTACCCATTTAATTGTCTTTATGTCAACCCATGAGTTTTCTCACTTTTTCAGTTCTTTCCCTCATTCCCCCACGCCATCTGGGGTTAAACCACAACAGCACTGAGAAGAGTCTAATACATAAAGCCTCTTTAAATTTTATTTTAAAAATGTCTAGTGACACTTTGCTTTCAGATCAGGTAGCATATGTCAGTGAAAGCTTCCCCCGCCCCTGCCCCTAGTAAGAAAAGTAATTTCTAAGATTGTGTTTGACAGCACTTCTGAAAAAAAAAGAAGACAGGCCAGTTGAAATGAGTTAGTACTTCAACAGAGAAACAATACAATTATTTTACCAGGAGACTGTTTGAAAAATAAATGGCATGTTGGGAAGGAAGAATTAACTCCTTAGATGAACAGATTTTTGAAGAGCAGTCATTAATTTGAAATATTACAGATTTAAATGAGCACACTTCTCTTAGTTTGATAAGAAACGAGTTTGTGCTTTGTAACATTTTTAACACACACAGAATGACATTATTAGATTATTTTTAAAAGGCTCAAAAAGAAAGAATAATAGTTATACACTTGTCCGATCCTAGAAAGTTCATATTTCACATAAAGCTAAGATTAAACTAACCTGAGTCTTCTAGGAGGATGAAATCTGTTTTCATAAGCACCCTCCTGCATTACAGGAAAATCCACACTTTAGGAAAAGCTGAAATCCAAAGACAAACCACCCTCTAGTTCCAGCCACCTTATCCTGCTCTGGACACATGGTACCTACATACACTTTCTTCTCTGTAAACACATAACGGGACTAGAAGAACCGTGAGAGTGATGATTTGGTTTGCCTCTTGCCAACAACAGAATGTCTTGCTGCCTTATTTTTAATAGTTTATAAAAGAAAAAGCATTAATACAAATAATTTTCCAGGCAGTGCATAGAAATCTTTTAAATTTAAATATTGAGATGCTAGGAAATATAATTGCTAACTGGAACATAAAAAAGTTAATAATTTTTTAATCCTCTTTTAATGTGGAAATACATGAATTTGAATAGAAATGTCTTCCTAGCTAAGGAATTGTCCCCTTTCTAATTAGCAATCACAAATCTGTCTATCAGTTCCACATGTAAGTATCAAGCAAGGAAGAAGTCTTGTTATTCCCACTTTTGTTTGTGCATTTCTAATTCCAATGCAGAAATCCCTTTGTGTGAAAATCCCTAAAACCAGCATCAACATATTTTCTTTTTTACACAGTATAAACCTATGCCCACAGAAACTGCAGTTTTGGAATACACTGATGATGTCTGTCAAGAACTGCAGCTGTTTTGCTGAGTATTACTAAAAGAAACTATTACCAGTCACTTTCTGCTTATTTTACAGTGTTTTACCTTGATCAGAAGTGAATGGCTCCCACTGTGGACACAGGGGAGGATAAATACTCTTCAAAACAAATAACACTCATTTTAATTCTTCTGTTGTAACAACATATTTATGGATCTAGTTCATTCCTTCCCTTTTGGGAAATGTATGTTGCAGAACATGGCAGCTCCTGCGCACTGGGTACCAGCAAGTTCCAACTAAAGAGCTTGGGAAGGTGGAAACACCAAATTCAGAGGGGGTCAGTCCTAAAAACTGCAGAGTGATACAGTCCAGGCTGAGCAAAGCACATGCTTAACTATGAGCAACCTCAGAATTCCCTGCTAGATAAGACAGCAACCTCTGTACTTTAAATTTTACTGCCCATTGGAGTGATTTTTTTGACAAAGTCCAGAGTGTCTCCACTTTGCAGGACTGAGCATCCCACACGACCTGTTCAGGTCTGAATCCAAGCCCATGAAAGGCAAGGAAAACAGCGTCTGAGTGTTCATGGACACTGTTATCTGCATCAGCCCTTGAATTGGGCCATGTCATGGCAGCAATTTTCTTAGCTTTACTGAAAAATTTGTAGGTCAAATTTGAACAATTATGGAGATTTCAACACACTTTATTATTCCCACCACTTAACTAAAATGTCTTCCTAAAATTTCCACAATATTATTCCATTACTTGTCAGCTTGTTTCTTCCCTGTTATCTAGGTCCTCATGAATGCACAGTCTCTCATACCTCTTCATCATCTTCCTCTTCTGGGTGACGGATATAAGACAACAGGTCATTAACATCACCATTATAAAATTCTTCCTTATTTGCTTATCTCACTCATTTTTCAGTGGTCCTACTTTTCCCTGGTTCTTCTTTTATGCCTGCTCCATTAAACAGGCATTTATTATCACCCTTAGCTTTGTTAGCTAGCAATAGCTCATTGCCTTTCTCCAACTTGTCTTGTTCACTGCTGGTTATTTTCTGCTCTGTTCTTGTTTTCCCTCCCATTTCAGGAATCTCTCTTCCTTGCCTCTCCCTGTGAAGCAACAGCATGTGTATGGTGGTTCTTGCCCTTTCCTTGGTGGCTCTGAAAGTATGGAGAAAAGATGAGGTGTGCCCTGGACACATTCCTCTGCAGTCCTCCCTCACTCCTCCACCTGTCTCCCCTTGGAGAGATCCAGAGCACTTTAGCTTCAGGACTAAGTTGTTTCCACTACTGGCAAAATATTAACTCAATTCTTTATTTCTGCTGAAAATGTTATAAATGTTATGAATGTTATAAATCAAGCACTGCAAAGATGAGATTTCAGAAGAGGTGCATTTGTGCTGGAAGGAGGAAAGAAGAAATTCCTGTCAGTGTCCTGTCACTACTTTTGGCACATCATGTCTGGTGGCATATTCCATGCTGTTGCACAAGATTCCTCTACAAAACACCTGCTTCTCATTCAAGTTAAATTGCAAAACTGCCATTAGTTTCAACACGACAGGAAGGCCTTGTGAGCTTTGCTGCTGGCGGAGTCACCACTGTGCTCTTCCTGAAGCTCTGCCACCACACCATGAAACAGGTACAAGGTTCTGTCTTCCTGCACCCTGTATTTCACACTCTTCTCTTGTAAGTGCATGTTTGAATTTTTTTCTTCCAATATGTTTTAACTGAGAAGCAGTGACAGGTGCTGCATAACACACATGACGCAGAACTGCAGCTGCCAAAGCTTCCTGGCAGATTGGTCCTTTCAGTGCTGCTAATTCTTTACTGTTAACCTGAGTGATCAGACAGAAATCTGGAAAAGGAGCCCAGCCTACATCATTCAAAAGAAATCTCCTTTGCCCTCCCCTGATCTTCTACATCTGAAAGATTTCCAGCCAAGGTGCTGCCATCTGTGCTCACGAGAGGGAGGAGATTCTGTAGCTTACCATCCTTTGTATTCTTTTATGTAATCTCTATTTACGTGACCAAAACACTAGGATTAGAAGAAATACACAAAAGTATTCCCAAAAGAAATGGCATAAGCAATTTGATTGCTTATTTCCCAGGTGCTCTCATCATGTTAAAACCTCCCAATCTCTAAAATTAGTAGCTGGGGGAAAACAGATCATAAAAGAGCAAACTAAGAAAAAAACCCACAACAGAAATGGAAGAAAAATCCACAATCATACAGCTGTATCAGCTGGATTTGTGCTGTGGATCAGCTTCTGCTACTTAAATATGTATTACTGGCAAAGATTTCTTAGTATTGTGTTTATTGAGAGAGTTACTCTCAGTCAAATTACTGGCTAAAATCCAAGTAGGTAAATTCTGGTTCCTTTAACTCTTGAATGTACCCATTTCAAAGCACTTAAACTTTCTGCTGTATTTTTCTCTCTTAATTAATACCATTCTATGACAAGACCCTGAAAATCCAAAATGTGCTATACAATTAAATAAGAGGCCATAGCTTGCAGTCCTTGGCTCCAGGTCATGCCATCCTTCCCCACAGATCCAGACAGGCACAGGTGTCCACCTTCACACACGTTGGGTTGTAACCTAAACTGAGGGAAGGTTGCAAGAGGCTTTGACAAATGAGATAAAAATGTAACTTGGAGCTTGGGATTAATGATAAATGTACAAGGATTGGTTGTCTAAACTGAGGCTACATGGATTTGTAGCTGGCATCTCGTGCCAGAAGCCCACTACCAGGAAAGTACTGGCAAACACAGATTTGCCTGATCTGTTGGTATGTGCATTGTAGAGAACAGTCACCCAGTATTTCTCTGGAAACCTGTACTCCTGGAAGAAGGCCTAGGAAACATAGCAATGCTCTCCCAACCACACTCTATCTCTTCTAAAGGTTTCCATGCTGATGGCTGGAAACAGACCAAAGACACTCAAATACACCTGGACTTCTCTTCACTGCAATGACGTCACATTTGCCTCCATCAGTTCAAGGATATTGCAATGGAACATGCACAAAATAAAGAATACCCCTCTCCCAAAACTTGAAAACACACTGAAGTGGATGTTTCTATAATATTTGTGTTCATCCTTTACAGAGTACCGCCATCAGCAGGGCAGAGAGCTCATTAACACATTAGTTGTCATGGGGAATATAATTCTAGCTCCCATTTCTGGCAAATTAAATTTTATAATTAGTTATGCTCTTCAACACATTATGTCCATCAGAATCAGATAATAGTTTTGTTTTGCCTGGTCTTGGCAGTAGACCTCAACCATATAGACAAAATCTGTAGATTTTGTAGAGAAAAATTTAGAGAAAATATACTCCACAGAACACCAAACAGTTCTGGAGAAACTATCCATATGAAAGGTTTTGACCCAGAGCTCCCACACTCTGTTGTCTCTTATCAGAAATATGTCCTGCTCTTTCAATTTTTCTGGAGAGTACCATAAACTAGGACATGGCTGCTGCCTGCTTGTAACAGGATCATTATTTGCTTAATCCTCTCACTGTGAATTTGTTTCCTGTTTCATTCTCTCTTTCTTTCTTTCTTTTTTTTTTTTTAAGGGAGATTTATTTGCAAATACAAGGTTTCCTCTCAGACCTATTACCTACTCCCACATTGCTGCTTGACTTTGTAGCTCAGCATGGGTCTTAATCCGGCCTAAGATACCATATCTTGCCAGTGTAGATATGTGGCTAATAAGCTGTAACAACCTAGATATTTTAAGAGTTATGTATTGCTTCTGAACAGATGTGACAAGATAATATTTAATCACTGCAGCATTCTTGATATCCACTGGGCTAAATGTCTAAAACCCACCACTTGTATCAGAAATGCATGATTGCAAAAGAAAAAGGGAAATAAAAAAAGTTTATTTGCCTTTTTCTTTGTCTGCTGTGGAAGCAGGCACGCAGCTGTTCTTTTTCATTACTGTGTAGCAAACTGAGCACAGTATTCATTGTTGAGTAAAATAATTGCAGGAAAAAAGGAGAGATGACGAGAGAAGAAAGACTTGCTTAATGAAGATAACTTGTTTGGAACTGAGAAATCTGTAATCCTTCCATCCATGCCTATTCACTTGCACTGTATTTGCTTCCCCATAGCTGAGGATAACCTTACAGGCTTTTTTGGGGTTTTTTTTTTTTCACCAGACAAAACTGGAATTTTTATTAATTTTGCATTTGTGGTCTGTATTATTCTGTTCCTCCTCTTAAATGGCACAGGCATGTTACTTGACAACTAAGAAGCAATATCTGACACAGGAACAGAATGGAGCGGGGGCAGGGCAGGGAATTGACTTTTTCAGTCCCTGACCATGCAACCACATCTGGAATTGTGGGATGTCTACAATAAATCCCATCTTCTTATCCTGCATATGAAATACAGCTCAACTAATGGCCATATGGAGCAGACTAAAGCAAGCAGTCTAATTTACTAAAGGCAGGGGGAAAAAAGGAAATTTCTTGCTTAATTAACAAGGGCAGAAATACAGCAACAGACAGTATAACAGGAGGACCATATTTAAGGCACCTCCAATCAAATGTTTTAATGCCATATAAGACCCAAGGGAGCTCTAAAAATGCCTGGCACTGCTAACGTACTCGTACTATGGTTTTGTTTTAAAAAATATTTTGGGTAACAGTTTTGAGGATGGTCAGTTATTAAGAATATCTTGATTTTTCTGTCTGTCCAGCTTGCAATGCCTACAAAGGGGATGATGTTTATGACTCTGTGCAGTAATTAGTTATGCTCATAATTACGGCAAGGCAGAGCAAGATACACTCTCAAAAAATCAAGGCTCCCTGGCCTTGACTGGAGGAAGATACCACATAAGCCAAAGGACAAGGCAAATCCAGTGTCTGCTTGTTCCCAAGAGATACTCAAGAAACATTATCTCACCTGGGACAGCAGTCTGTCATCATCTTAGCAGCTGTAAAAGCAACTTTCAAGCATCATCCTTGGCCTGCGTGGGCAGTGCTCCATCATGTACTGTGCGTCCTTGCTTTTGATTCCCTATCCAACCCAGGCAACTCCTTTGATTACTACTGCAGCCCTCAGAAGCCTTTTGTTTTCTCATATATTCAAATGAGTCCTGTGGGTGACTACTGCATGAAAGGCTATGGAGTGTGTTTTTCCTGTTAAAGCGATAGTTTTTAACTGATTCTTTTTCCACAGCTGCTGTAAACCTTGTGAAGGATGGTGTACAGACACATAGGAAAAGGCTTTTCTTTTTAGGGAAAGCTTTCTGTCTGAGAACCAAAGCAGGAGAAAAGTGATTTGTATAAACCTAGAGAGACAGTGAATATAATTTAAAGAATTTAAGAAATGTCAAATTTGAAGGGCTTTTTGCTGCTGTTTTTCTTTATCAAGATAACGTAACAATGGGAAATTAGTGCAACCTGAAACATTTCAGATTTTTTTATTTTGCTTTTACCTATGACCCTTGAATCTTTCAAAACATGGGAAACAACAGACTGTATTTCTTTGTATCCCTGACAGCCTTCCTTCAGCCTCTCTGCTATCCCAGCTTCAAAATCATTTTCTGTGTTGTCACATATATGACACTGGATGGCTTGGATTATGTACAGCAAAATGTAATTAAAGACACATATTGCACGGGAGAGGTAGAGTCACCAAGGAAAAGAAGATTTGCCAACCCTGAAAGGAGGATTAAGGAAGAAGGAGGTTTGCAGAGACTTGAATACATTAATTTTCCTAACAGCTTACATAGCAATTCAGTGACTTCTATTGTGCAGAGTGTAGTTAGCACCTTCCCTGACCTGAAATCAAGAAGAAAGGGTGTACCTGTGTGGAGTCAGATCAAAGAATATGTTACTGCAGAGTCAAAGAACAAATATCCTAGTCTTGAAAAGAAAAGCTGATAGATTGTAGCCAAGGATTAAAGTGGCTATGTCCCCGAGGATAAAACCATTCCATCTATCCTTTGGGACTGTAGTTAAGTGACAATTATATGGTCAATGAGATTATTTTCCCAAATCACATTGTTTCGTAGTGCTTGTTGGACTTCTTGCCTTGGAATTATGATGAACTAGATCCGGAAATAAGATAGAAATACCACTCCAGTGTTATCTCTGATTATCTGTTCAATCTCAACTCTGAAACTATCCTCAGTGGTTGCTCAAAGAAAAAAACTTTCTGTGTGAACATCTGTAACAGAAGAAAATTATTTAGGAGCTATACTGGAATAGGAAGGTACGTTCTCTGTTATTCTCCATTGTATGTGTCCATCAATTTGCATATTTTATTCATATTTTGAACTTCTGTGTTTGTTTTATACTATAGACTTTGCCAGTAGGATAATGAAATACATGCAAAGGCACAGAGGGAAAAAATCACATCACTACAATGTGGTTGTTTAAATTATTTTAATGATTAATTATTTAAATTAATCTCTGTTGCTTTACTTACAGTTATATTAAACCTGTGAGCAAACAAACAAAAGCAGAGATGATGTGCTGATCAGAAGATTGTGTGGCAGTACAAACACTTACCCCAGCCCAGAAGCTACTGAGCAGATGACATATTACTGAGCAGCAAATAGACAGAACAAGGCACAGACCACCATAAAATTTTGGTATCTGCAATGGGGAACACTGTCTTTCCCTCCGAGGCCACAAAGACATTGCTCTTCTCAAATAAATGCATAATCTGCCACTGCTGCAGCACAAAAAGGACTCCAAAAGACAACTGAGCTGTGGTAGAACTTCAGGAACTTGAAACGCTGGTGTGGCTCACTGGAATCAGCTTCATCTCGTTGTAATACTAAAGGATTGTTTCTTTGCAGCCTTATTTCTCCAGAAAGGCACAGGTCTGTTTCCAGCTCTGGCAGGAGACTCTGCATACCCTGGCTGATCAGCCTGGGGGGCTGAGTCTTTCTGAAGCCTTTCTTGTGCTGCCTTCCCAAGAGCTGCCCAGCCATTTCCCCACTGCTTTTGATCAGTGGGGAATAGCTGTCCCAGAATGGACCAGCTGGGTGCAGAATTTCCTGCCAGTCACACAGAACTCTCCACAGTGGTTGTTCCTGGTTAAATACAAGCAATTTTGTGTTGCATTGCTCAAGGGTCTCAATCACAGGCTGGGTGTGTTTTCTACATGCTGAAAATTCTTGCCTTGATTTCATAGGAACCTGCATGACATAACAGTGTTCTTCCCAGATATGTTGAAGTTTATTTGTAGAGCCTAAGAAATGAAAATAAGTGCAGCCAGACTGCAGTTCAATAAAACTTGCATTTTGTCCTGTCAATTGTACATGCATAAGTGATTGTCTTTTGAATAGTGATTAAGGGTTTTTCAAATTCAATGATTATTATGAGGGCTGAGCTTTCTTTCAACACACTGTTAGTTGGGAAAGTGGGAGCAATTGCCTCCAAACTTTGCACCCTGCTGTACAGCCCACATGGGCTCATTTAATCTGATTCTACAAACACATGTCAGTGGGAGAGAGTAGATGATTTCTCCTTTTCCTTTTTTTTTTTCCTGAAGTTTACAGTAGTGCTGGTGGGACAGTAACGTGAGAATCTACAGAAGGAAAAGCAAGTGGTTTAGCCAGAATTTCTGGTGTGGCCTGTGAGATATCTCCCCCTCAGCTTTGGCCCTCTCCCAAGAAACAGCAGAGCACCTGAAGTTTTGTCCTGCTGCTGGTGCATCCTCTGGGATGCTGCAGGCCCTGGGGAGTTTGGTGGCGCTCACCAGACCTCGTACACTAACACTGGGCTCTTTTGCAGCAAGGGCTGAGGCTGCTCTGCTCTACCACTCACTCTACCCCAACCTTACAGAGCCAAAAGTTCCTGTCTAGAAACCAAGAAACTTGGATCCTCCTGCTTTTGCCTTGGGCAAAAGTTACCCAGGGCAGCCTTGTATGCAACAGACCCTTCCAACACCTTTCTTTCTTTCACCAAACCTTTCTTTTCTCCATTGGCAGTTTTATCCTGGCACACAGTCCTGTGGTCAAGCAGTTTAGAATGGGTAGCTTTAACCTATGACACAGGTTTAAAGAGCATAAGTATGGACTATACTGGAAAATGCAGTGTGTCTGTGCTGAACTGAACAGCCTGGTATCTTGATAGTACAGGAGATCATTATGCCTGGCTTATCAGAATAATTACACTATCAATGACCTTGACTAAGAAGGTCACATCCTTTCTGCTTATCTCCCAGTTTAGTGTTATCTTTTTCATGCACCTTACCACTGGCACTTAAGTAATCCATGCAATGCAATTAGCAGGGAGTTTTACCATGAGTTTTACCTTCAGAAATAGGGAAAAAAGGTAGGATTCCTCTAGTACACTCTTGACTATTCACTAATTAGCTCCTGTTGTATCATTAACATCAGATACGGGTCTCAGGAAATGAAGGGTAGCTGACACTGAAAACAGACCACTCAACATTAATTCTCACACAGCCAATGCCATCTGCAAAAGTTTCTGTCTGTTCTTATAATGATTTACCTTATAAAATGCTAATCATCTCAGATGTTACGGAAAGTATGAGGGGATTCTTAAATTATTATTGTTGTTGTTATTTTTTTTAACCCTCTACCATTAACTGTTGATTCACAATTCATACTCTAGAATGAGAATGCTAAGAACATACAGTTTCAAAGACCTGACCATGTTGTAGTTACAGATTTTTTGGAGAAATTGTGTGGAAATGCTGGACTTTCATCATACCAAGTGCTATGTGATACTGTGTGCTCTGAAACATCATGTACTACATTGATCAAACCAGATCCCCACGATGAAGGTGTTTGTGTTTCAGTTCCTTTCTGGATAACAGAGATACTATCATCCCCTCAACTCACAAAAAGTGCAACAAAAATTAATTAATTTTTGCAATGCACCCAGGTATTACTGTAATGATATTCCAGTCCTCACCCCCCCCAATTTGCTGTAATATCTGATTCCTTTCCCTTTTACTTATTCCTATTTTGATCTTAGAATTCACTCCTTTAAAAAGGCACTTGTTCAAAAGTCCTTACAAAAATTAAGAAAAAAAAGTTGTTCCATATCAAACAATCCTTTTATGCAGAATAAAGATTACCACTTTCAGTTTAGTTAACCATCTTTTGTGAATGAAATGAACACGTTACTTTTAACAGTCTGAAAATGTCCATGTTTTCTAAAAATCATCTCCTTTTCTATTTTACAGCAAATTGTGTTAAATTCAGCCTCAGGGGGAAAAAATCCATGCCTGAAATATGCTAAAAATGGTCACAGCTGAGTAGGCAACCCTATCTGGTAATAAAAAAAAAAAGCCCTTGTGAATCAGTTCAGCTGGGAGATTTAAACAGGGTCCTGCTTCAGGTGAGAAGCCGCCTCTGGGGCTTGCTTTTTGAGTATAGAAGAGTTTTTATTTTACCATTTGAGGGTTGCTATCGCCTGACCCAAAGGAGGAAGAAAAGGCTTGTAATTTTCTTCTTTCTCTGGCTCTGGCGTTTATTGTCTTGTGCTTGTTAAGTCCTGTAACAAATCTCAGGTGGAATGAAACAGAATGATCAGTCTTGGGAGAAATATATCACCTTTTGTCAGCCTCAGATGCCTGGAAAAAGTCAGGAGATCAGTTTGTTTTCAGCTTATAATGAGATTATTTTTTAATTTGCTTTCTGTTGTTTTTTATGAAAATTGAGTTTTAGTTTTGTTTCTTTAAGGGCACTAATGTTCTGATCATTGTCTTTACCAGCAACACATGGCTGCACAATGAGTTCTTAATTAACAATATATGCCAGCTGAAAGAGATCTTCTTTTTCTTCATTGCCTCATATCCTGTGCAGGAGAGGTGCCTTCTGTGAGTTGTGTGGTGGGTAGTCAGAGCAGGTACTTCTGCTCATACATGTTTGTGCCCTCTGCAAGTGAGGTCCAAGGAGAAGATGTGAGACATCTTCAGAGGGGGAAGAGGCCCCCTCTGACTGCTCTCAGCATCCAGAAACTACAACCCCAAGCAGCCAAGTGCTTTATCTCCCTGCTCTCAAAGTGTTTCTTTCAAAGGCAAAAGCAGCAGTGCAAAGGTAAGTCTGGAGTGATGAAGAGAAAGTAGCTTCCTAACTGAGTACAAAGGGAATAAGGGAGAGATGCTGAGTTTCCCTGTTTTGCCTGGACTGGGTTGTAACTACAGCAAATAGTCAGCCTTTCTAAAAAGCAATTTTGCATTTATTTATTTGTATAAAATTGTTTTCAGTTTGGGGCCTTTACACAGTTGTCATGCAGGCTTGTGCTTATTTTCTGGCTAGTCATTGAGTTGGTAGACTGGGGAAATGTGAAATTTCATGCTTTATTCTCAACTTGATCCATAATATCCCAGTTAACATAACATCTAATTAGGAAAATCCAAAATTAAAATGCATTCTTATCTAGGAGGACTGAAAGAAGAATACAAAAGCAAACTAGAAAAGAACCAGTGGGAAGTGTTGTCCCTTAACATCCTAGCACTAGAAACTGCTTTTGAAATACAAGAGATAAATCTAGGTATTGGAAAGTCAGCTTAGAGAACAGCTGTGCATTAAGAGATGTCTAAGCTCCTTTCTCTGAAGAAGCAATTAGAAGCCTTTCCCGTGAAGTTAATACTATTAATATAGCTATAGTAGATTTCAAAGTCTAGATCTAGAAAAAGAGGTGCTTTGTGCCTATGCAGCCACTAGTTGATCAAACAAATATTCCCAAGAGAACGTAGTGGGGAGTTCATGTGTTTTGGATCACAGGTATTTTAGCTGTTCTCACACCCTGTAATGCAAAGGAATGAGAAGATGCCTATTCTTTGATTCAGTTGTGTACCTAAACAAAATGTGTTTGTTATGTAGAATGTATATATGTGTGGGTTCTCGTATTTATTTGTATTCATGAATAGACATGATATTCAAGCAGGGGTCTTTGCCCCAGGGTCTCCTTACCTAACTTGTCACTCCTTCCAGCAGAAGAGCTCTCCCAGCATTCAGGGCTTTGATGGATTCCTTTTCCTTTCCATGCTTCATTTGTTCTCCTTCCCCAGGGTGTATGCAGTGGGTGATGAAGTCTAAAATGAAGGATGTGCATAGCTTTCTGATTGTGCTTGTGCAGAAAACTGACAATGAGAGGATATTTGCCAGCTCTCTCTAAAACTTCCTCCTTACTGTTCTGTATTTCAGATGTGCAATGCTACCACCTATTAAGCTTTGTTTTGAAGATAGATTGTTTTGGGTAATGAAGCTTCCTATTCCTCAAAATTAAGTGAATGAAGTATCTGTCACACCTAGGGTAAAAAGCGGTGTTTTCTGCTGAGATATGATATGATACATATGTATTGTGTGATGGTGATGTAAATTCTTATTTAGTAGATTCCATTTCTAGTAATGAAGGGGTCACTCACTATTATCTATTATGCCTTTTGGGGAAGTTATTGCTCTCTTCCAAGATTATTTCTGCAGAGATATTGTGAAATATAACTTACTGCCAAAGCAAAAACTGAACTTACAGAACATGTGAAAACAGTTCCTCTGTGTTAGTGCTTAGTGGAAGGTGCCACCTTTTCTCTTTCCAAGGATAGATGAGGTCCAAGAAGTCAGCAAATGAAGTGTCACAGCGCATGTCTTCCCATATGCTGCCAAGGAGTCCTCAGATCTCAGAATTACTGTATTGTTGTGCTCTTGTAGCTCAAAGGCAAGATTACACTAGACCCTACCAGGCAGGGAAGCTAGATTTTTTTTTTCCTAGTGGCTTAAATTTTAGCTTATGAGCTGCTGCAGAAAATACTAACTCACCTAAAAATTCTAGACAATTTACTGTGTATGATGTTACCCACTTGCACCTGTTGTGCTACAGTCTGCTTTCCACAGAAGAGTTTCTTCAGCCTAACAGATTGATGATTGACAATTAAATATGTACATCTGGGTAAAAGTATTTGGTCTCACTATTTTAAGGTGACTTTCATGAGATGACAACTTCATTGGAAAGAAGAGATAAGAGTTTCAAAAGAGACCAGTTGTTTTATTGTCTTCATTTGAAGCCTATGGATCCACAGTCAGAAACAAAAAAATAAACCGATATATCATGAGAGAGGTACTGAGGGAGTGATTACTTCAGCATTCCTGGAAATTGAGGACTTGCCACAGGAATCCAAGGGGTTCCTGATGTCAGCAAACTTGCCTCTCAGCCCCCTCAGAGAACAGGGAATATAAGTTGGGAACAGCCCTTTGGAGGCTGGAAGGGAATTTAGGTAGGAGCTAAACAGAAAACATGAGATTTTTCCTACTAGGTGGCTGGGAATTTTGATGATACCGGCTCTAAAATTCAAACTCTGTTTCAGGGCATAAACAGTTCATAAAATTGAGTATCAAATATCTGTCTGTGATAGTGATTTGTTAGGGTAATATGTGAGAAGATATTTTTCTCTGAAGCCACAGGAAAAGAGGAAATTAAGTGTTAAAAAATGTTAGACTTGAATTATGACTATGAATGCATTTTGTGTATTCTGTATATTAAGAGAAAGAATCTTTTGCCAATCTTAATGTAAAATTTTGACCTGGAGTGAATGTAAGTGATTCTTGTGAGATCCTCTCTGCAATCGATGAAACTATCAGTGGAAGAGGTTAAAGCTCTCCTTTAGACTCTGCTTAGATATTTTGTCCTTTGACTTGATAAGTCAACATAGAAAGATTTAAGCATTAAAAATAAGATCTTGTCATCAACTAGACTTAATTGGTACAATTAATGAGCTCAGTGGAGTTCTCTAGGTTTTTACATTGTGAAAATTTATCCATTCGGTGATAGGTCTGTGTTTTCCTGGGGTTTTCTCATTTCCATCTCCATTCCCCTGCAGAACACATAGATTGCTTTCCCTCCCTAGCCCCCTGCCTATTGCATATTAAATGCATCTTGAAAAATGAGTAACACAAAGGTTGAAGTATTCTGAGTATTCAAGAAAGCTAATTATGAATTTTAGTATTTACTTTTAAGAGCAATTAGTCATTAGAACAAAAATGCCTGGGGCGGGGGGGGGGAAGGCTTTTCCTTCATTTGACATCTTTAGATCTGGATATATGTTTTACTGTTCAAGTAAAGGTAATTTTAATGCAGACATTTCTAGATTAGATTTTAAACTAGTCTAGTAAAATAAGTGAGCTCATACAAAGCACTCATAAAAACACTTAGGTAATGAATTTATACCTGTCAGTGGTAACATTTTGCTCTTTGATCAGCGAAGGTAACCACCAGATTGCACTCTTGGAAACAGATTAAATGTTGTTTCCTGTTCTAATGAAAATAGTTGTCAGAAATGCATAGTCACCTACTGTGTTTAGTAAAAATTCATAAAAACCAATTATCTGTACTTAAGATTCAACAGGAAAAGTATCACATGAAATGGCTTTGGCTAACATGGGAGGCTTTCCTGAGCTTAGGAACTAAGGGCTTTGTAACAAACTCTGAATTATATTTTGCAGTTCAGAAAGGATGATTTAACTGTGTTGCCTAGTTGAAATTTTTTACTATTCCTAGGCCCTATCTGGGCATTTTTTTTTAATTGTTTTGAAATCATGTTCATCAGTATCTGATGGCTAAGATGGGGTGATGGGCATTTTAAAGATACTTGGTGTTTGTCCCTGCGGAATGAGATGCAAAATCTCCTTTGTGTTATGTCAGCACCGCTGTGTGTCATGTTGTCACTAGACTATTTCATGTGCTGCTGACCTCTCTCAGAGTGGGCAGAGGAGATTCAGTGTTGAAATTCCCCATGCCCTTTGGTCTGTGCCAGTGCTGTGACAGCTTTGTGGAGAGGGAGGACTTGGGGAGTAGGTCTTGAGCTACAGGATGTGAAAATGATTTAGTTTTCTTTTGTGTAGACAAAATGTGCAATTTCTCTGCACATTTCTATCCAGCAATGCAGCCAGGCTCAGGGTGATTTTTCTGTGCTTCTTTTCTATACTGAATATCATCTGCTACTGAATAAACTGTGTTAAGGAAATTTTTGGTTTATCATATGTTTAGCTGATAGCATCTATGGTTAGAGCTGACACGGCTCTTTACTGACTGGTAGACTCATTTCTGAACGTATCAGGTGAAATAAATTTAAGCTGTGTAAATGCATATTCAGTGAGAGCTGGAAAAAAATGCGTACTCCTGTATGATAGGCTGGAGCAGACTTGGGAAGAAGCTGAGTATACTTTGGCAGAAGGGATGTAGCAGGTGCCTAGAACACTTCTTCCTTTTTGATAGGGTTCCCTGCAACAGAGAATTATCTTAAGCAACCTAGGTTCCCAATGATGAAGCAGCTTGCTACTGCAATTTTTACAAATCCAGTTCTTCCCTGTCATATGCATCTCAGTTGCAGACATAAAGCACCATCTGAAGCCAATCTTCCCAGCTTTGGTCTCTAAAACAAACATGATTTCTGTAAAGCAAACAAAAACTTATGCTTCTGTAAACATTGCCAATGGGTGTTATCAGAATTCCCTATGTGCAGGGACAGTGATTACAGGAAGCAGCAAGAAATGCTGTGGACTTACATCTTCTGTGTCCAGCCTCCTCCCTTGCAGCCTCCCAGCACCTTGTGCTGACAGTCTGTCTGCCAGTGTCTGTCTGCATCTCTTTCAAGGTGCCTCGTGTTGCTGGAGATCTGAGGGACAGCCTCTGGCTATGCCAGGGGTCATGCTTGAGGCAGAGCTGTTGTACACTCTTCAAGCTTGGTCTCTGGGAGAGCCCTGGGGAAGTCTGATGTGATAAAGATGCAATTTTAAATTTATATATTTTTTAACCTCCTTGGAGAGTGCTGGGAGTCATCTTGCTCTGGGAAGTCCATGACATTGCTAAAGAGGAGACTTCTGTTCAAAATGGGAGGTTTTCTAGGCTCACAATGATGTTCCCAGGCTGCTCTTGGGTAAGTCCAGAGTCAGGCAGCTCAGGATGGCTTGCTCCCATATATCATATATATGGGTCAGTGTTTTATCCAGCTCTCTGCATCTGACAGTTCACTTTTGTTCACTTTTGTTTTCCCTACCAAACTGACTTGCAGTGGTCTTGTAGCAAAGGTGGAATAAGCACATCCATAATTATCTATTGTTAGTGGGCACAGGAACTTCTAGACCTCTAATGTCGTCTTTTGATAGATAAAGTTGAAACTGCTCAGTAGTTTTCAATAAAGAAAAATGAACTGGGGAAAACCCAAATTAGACTCAATTTTTATCTTCCAGCTCCTGGTAAACACTTTCAAAGTGCTTTTGTACCATTACTTCAATTTGTTCAGTCTGTATGGTAGGATATTTCCAACCTGTGAGCACACAGGACTACCTGAATTAGTAACGTGGTGCTCTAAACTTTGGCTGATTTTCTTTTATTTCCTACCCAAAAAGAGTAAAACCAGTGGAATTTTAACTTTTTACTGCTACTTTAATTCAATCACTGCAAAATTGCCTGTCAAAGAAGTATTTTTAAACATGAGGCAGTATCTTTGCCCAACTATAAACAGAGGTATGAGTATCCCTCACCCATGCAAACCACTGCCACTCCAGACCTCTGGACCTCTTTTTTGTGCCTTTAACCACAAATCACCCTGCAGCCATCTGCACCCATCACCTCATTTTTATAAGTATAAAACTGAGTGTAAATGGGTGAAGAGAGATACAGACCCATCTTTTTATGTGCTTGAAATAACAATAGAAGCAGTTGACTGCATTTTCTGTGGATACACTTGGTCTTATGTGTGTTCTCTATTGGCAATTGCTGCTCTGCTTTGCTAAAAAGATGAAATATAAAAATGCTCTGTCAAGTGTCATCTGATTTACAATGGATAGTTTGTGAATGAAGACAAACTGTGGGCTTTATGAAAAGCAGAATATTGAGTAGAATGAATCCCAAGGATAAGCATTCATTTGTTTTGTGAATTTTATATCTAAACCATAAATAGGGCATAACAATTTAAATCTCCCTTCTGAATTAATCTGATATGGCTCTGAAACAGTACAGATAGTTATGATCTTTTTCTTTCCCTTCAGTGCCTACATGAGCACTGTCTTTATGGCTCTTTGTGCCGTGCAATTATCTAGTGGCATTAATCACTGCACTTTTAAAATAGTTTACCATGAACTCACTTGTCCTGTGATTCGCTTATGTGGTAAATCCATGCACAGCTACAAGAAATATCTGAATCTATGAGCCCTAAAATGCACACAGCTATTGACAGTGTGTTATAATTCAGATATTACTGTTGTTGTTTATTCTGTTACATTTTAATCAGGTTCCACAATTAATTTTCATTATTACTAACCTTACATTAACTTTCTAAATACCTCAGATATTCACAATAAATACATATGGATGGATAGCAATCTGGAAAACAAATAAGGCTTCAGCTTTCAGCAAAGTGACTTCAGAGGAATTATGGAAACATCCCCTCTTTTTTTAAAAGAAACGAATGTATGTGCAACATTTTACTACTTAACAGACATGCAGATTAAAAGGAAAATCCTGGCACAAGGTACAGCCTTGCTCATCACAAGCTGGTATCTGCAAGATTTTTTCTTTTAAATGTGGACAAAACAGTAGATAGAAGCAGCCACTATTTTAAAATTATTTGAAGTTAGCTGAGCAATAAAGTTTCCACAGGGAAAAGTGACATTAAGTGCTAAGGAAAATAAGGCTGGTAGTTAAACTTTGCTGATGAGGCAAATGTCTAAAGTGTGGAGGCTAACACTAGAGCAGCAGAAAATTGGCGAAGAAGATGGAAACAAAACACAAGGCATTTAGCACAGTTTCTGTATTTGTAAGTCAGAATACAAAGCAGCTCCTACTTTGTGCAGGAATGGGAGGAGATACCAGAGCTTTGGTTTTTTTCTGCCGTTATTTCTGCATGCTCCAGGCAGGCATAAAGGATGTTTCAGTGGACTGGGCTGAAAGGGAGTTGATAAGGGCAGAAATCATGCAGACTGTGAAACAGTCATCACCTCCTGGGACCTGCAGTAGAAGCTGAGGGCACGTTTGTCTCTGAGAACCTCAAATGTCAGGGAAAACTGAAGGAAGGATGTCATCTCTCTTGCTCCTTCTAAGCACCAGCTGAGTCAGCCCAACTGGTACAGTATTGAAGGCACCGAGAATAATCTCAGTTGTTTAAGTTATTCTTGCATAGACTGAGGAAGCCCGTGTATAATGTAATCATGCTGATGACTTAAAAAAAAAGAAAAGATGAAACACTATTCTGAGATTCTTCTTGCATCTGCCTGAGTATTCTTCTTAAAAAAAAAAAAAATCTGTGGTATCTATCTTCTTAATTTCCTCACGCTTCTTAATTTGCATGTCAAATAAAACCTCCCTGACTGATTTTGATGATGCTGCAAGCGTTTAGCTCTGAAGACAATCAGTGTAAATTGTCACACGTTATCAGATAACCACTGACAAACTACCTAACCATGTTACACAGCCTAATGTGTAATGATTTTCCTCATGAAATTAAGAAAAATCGAGATCACTACAAAACTGTGTCTTTTGTTTAGGAACATATTATGTGCAGTGCTGGAAAATGAGTCAGGTCAGGGAATGTGACTGAGCTTCCTTTTCCCTCTGCCCCTAAGGCCTATTTAGCCTTGAGACATTTACCATATGCCACAGATTATATTAACCATGAGTGGTCCATATCTTTATGGATATGGAGCTACAACTGGGCTTTGACTGTTACTGGACTTTCAAGGTTACTTTTCTGAACCAGTCAAAGAATTATGCTGATATTGCAGACCTATCAATCCTGATCTTAGTATTGTTTTTCCTTTTTTTCCTCCATGAATAAATTTAAGTATCTGTGAACAGCCATTTGTTGCCTTGCAGTGTGAACTTGAGGCAGAGAGAGCAGAGTATATATTGTAAATGTATATATTGCTTGGCAGGGGATATGTCTTCTTTTAAACTATGGGAAATGTAGATATTGCATTTTCATATTAGGCATGTTGAGCTTTAGAGCTTAGTTTCCAGTCAGTTATCCTATTTGCTGAGGTGAAGTCATCCTTACTAAAGGAATTTTTCAGCGATATCATTGCAAATGTCATAGAAACCACCCCTTTATTGTTGGCAATTATTTTTTCCAGTGGAATGACATCCTGGTCCTATATGACAAAACAATGGGAAGGTACAAAATTGGTCTTGTCAACTCTGATAGACTTGATTGAATGCACAGCAACAAAGAATAACAAAATATATATGCTTTCTTTTCCAGGGATATTTTTTGTTTTTATTATAGGACATAATTTCACTTTTTTCTATATTGTGGTTAGCAGAAAGAGGGAAATATCTCAGATGTGCAATGCTGTTAATAGATGCTACCTATAAACATGGGTTTGCATTAGTTTGATGTGCTGATATAGCATTTGTTAGAATTGTTTTTTTTTCTCCTAAGAAAGACATGGTCAGAAAGAACTTGTTTTTCATAAATGGGATTTGTGGGTGCATGTCGTATATCATTTAACAAGGAATGGGAAGATGAAAGGTCATGTACAAGTTTTACCTCATTTGAAAGGTAAGCTTGAACTGCTTAAAGTTTGGTAACAAAAAAACTACCAGAGCGAGAGCTTTTTCTCTGGCCCATTCCCAGGAGTTTCTGAAGGGCCTCCTTGTCTTGCTTGTCACTTGTCTGAGTGTGGGGTCACTTGCCCTTGGCTGGAGGGCTCATGGAGAGCCTGTCACGTGAGGCAGGAGTGTTCCTCAGCCATCCAGCTTTAGGACTCAGCTCTACTTGTGGCCTTTACCCCTCAGCTGCAAAGGGGCCAGGGAAGAATGGAAAAATAATGTAAAATGTTTGCCAACACACTTCTGTCATTATGTGAGTAGAACACTGAGCTTCATGTTGCATGTACACATCTTCTCCCTGTTGATAAGAAATTATGTGGGTGCTAGTAACTTGCTAGCTGACTGGTGTCAGAGCATTGCTTAACAGCTCCTACCCAGAGATATTGGATTTTTGCCTTTTGTTTGGATGCAAATACACTTGAAATACTGGGGGGGACCACCGTGAAATTTTGTTTTGAGGGCTTGCCTCAGATGCTGTCTTCAACCTGCGCCTCAGGGTCAAGGAAGAAGCAGGACAGTGAGAAACTGTGCTCTGACACCCTGTATCAGATGAGTGCTAAGAGGAGAGGCAAGCACTGAGAGCCCATCAGGGCAAAGCAGCCCTCCAGACCCTGCCTTGAGTGGGACCCTTCTCTCCTGTCCCCCCAGCCCCTGGCTGTGCACTCAGCCTGGCCTCTCCCACGGGGTGGGAGGTGCACCAGTCAGAGGGATGGTTCACTTTCCCAGCAGGTGGACAAACTTGAATGTCTAGTTCTGCCCTGGTTCACACGGTCTGTTCGCTGAAGAGATCAAAGCATATTTATTTCTGGCACAAGACTTGATACAGATTCCTGTGGCTGTATGTAAGCAGGGCATGGATGGACTCTCTGACCACCGCATTAACCCCAGATACACCAAAATGTCCACACCTCCCAACGTACCTTTTGGGGAAACAGTCTTTCTTTTATCTAGCAGACCAACTTTCTCTACCAATTAGTTTGTAATGATCAGAGACATGAAATTCTCTTGAATATTTGTTATTTTTGAGGTTTTATGGATTAAGTAATCACAGATTTTCAGGCATCCATGTGAAATAGTTGTGAAACAAGATGACCAACTGACTCATTTAATGTTATGCCATAAAGCATGGCTTGATTCAGCTTTGAGTTTCAGCTGTGTCTAGCTGTAGTTATAACCAAGCTGTGAATCACTACCCCTTGGTCACTGAGCCTCTTGGTGTTGCTTGGGATCTGTGACTAGAAAAAAAATGGTTTGTCAAAGTTAGAAATTTCCTGTTGCTTGATCCTAACCTATTGTAGCTAATTATCTGTGTACCTACCATTCCAACTTTCAAATAGTTTTATTTGTTCATTTTTCTTACTTTCCTAAGAATTTTTGCCAGCTTGCGGAGAGGCTGGTTAGTTTATAGCCTATCCCCCACAGCTCTCTACCACATCACAAGCTCTGTCATGTGTTAGAGTGACTGGCACTGAGTCCAACTTTTTTGCTGTACCTGTACTGTATTTTTTCTTCCATGATCAACTTTACTCATATTCTTTACTGCCTTTTCTTTATTCAAGTAATGATTCACATGCTAATGGGATTTTGTTTGAGCCTGTTTCAGCAAACTTCTAGCTGAAGTTTGTCTATACTTTCCATTGTAAAGTTTAGATTTGAGATTTTATTTTTTTTCCAATAGCTGACATGGGTAATCAGCAAGCAGTGTGCTTCTTAAAATCCGTTGTGAGAAACTGAGTAGGATGCCTGCACTATTTGCAGCAGTTTACCAGAGATAAAAGCAATGTTAGAGTTCTCATGCTAAAGCCATTGTTCTCTCCTTTGCCTCATGATTTTATCTGGCAATCCCCCCTTGACAGGGGCTGATTTGGCATCTTAGAAGGTCCACAGACGAATGTCTGTTGTGGTAGAGATGCTGCAGAGTGCTGCAGGGCCTTCAGAGTAGCCAGGGTGTCCAGCACCTCCATATTGGGATTTCAGTGTGTCTGAACACTCACTGTGTATTCAGCATTCACGCCTGAGTTGGGCATCCAGATGCCCTTGAAAAAAGGTTAAGAAAGTCAGAGAAAGGAATCCTCACAAACCAGGAAACTCCATATTGGTTGTTACAGATAGTGAATATTAAAAGAAAGAACTGGAGTTTGTGTGTGCCACCCTCCTCTTCCTTTGGGGTCCAAAGTGTGACCCTTTTCTGGGGGGTTTATTCTAAAATATGGCATTAGGTAGATACATCTTTGACTGGCCCTGCTTTGAGCAGGGTTTGTATTGGGTGTCTTTGAGATCACTTCTGACCTAAATAATTCCTGCCTAGGGGGTACTAGGTGGAGGGACCTAGAACAACATTGCCCTGTTTCCAGTGGCTTGTGATTAAAGCAGCAGCATGTGAGAGACCCAAGTTCACGTTCCTGTCCTGCCTGTTTCACAAAAAGATGAATCCCTCTGTTCTACTCCTCAAGGGGCTATCCTGACAAACAGGTTAATAGATACTCTGGAGAGCTCAGGTCTCCTTCAGTTTCTTTATCTGGAGGAGTTTACCTTGAGAAAGAGACAACTGCATGTTGGGTCCAGAGACTGCAATTCCCTGCAAATGCAAAAGACCAGGTCAGTAAATGTGGAGTTATTCATGAAGTGTACATAGGGAAGAATAGAAAATAGCTTTCCAATTATTGTGCTTACCAGAATCAGACTGCTGGGTTGAGGGGGATCTGAATGTGGTTCTCTGGCTTAACTGCACTAGTAGATATTTTGGTATTTGCTACATCTTCAAAAGCTTTCTAGCTCTTTGGGGAAAACCCCTATATATGCTGTAAACTGCACATCAATGTCAGCTCCATGTTTGCAAACCACAGTACTGAGGGACAGCAGTACTGTACCTGAATGAAACTAAAAGGTGCCCTTCTTTTCCTGGCAATTCTCACCCTTGGTGTGACCACCATGAGGTCCAGGAGGCTTTCTACCTGTTTTTATTTTGTTTTGGTTTGTTTTTTTTCAAGAAAGAAAGTCTGACTCTACAGTATCAGGAGACTTCCTTCTATAAATACTGCAATTATGGAGAGAAATGTATTTTACAACCAGTGCTGAACATAATCTTTTCTTTACCTGCTGGGTAAATACTAGAATCTGACTTTCTAGAAATGAATGCTGCAGTAGGTGACATCATATCCCCAAAATAAGGTAAGATTGATCCAAATAATCCGATGTAAAACTCTAACCTTCTAGACATATGCATACATAAAATTCCATTGATGTAATGGGTTTTCTACTGCAAAGGAAAATGTTTGGTTTGGACTTTTTCCCCTCTGGCTTGCAGGAGTAAAATATTTCAGCATGCATTAAGAAGTATGCACTTTAATGCTAAATCAATTGACTAGTTTATATGAAATGTAAAACCAGTATTTTCAGGAAATTCATGAGAATAAAAAGAACTCTTCTGCAAGAACAGTTTCAGGCCTCAACTCAACTCACACGCTTAGCTAGATTAATACGAGTGGAATTGAAATAAGTGAGTCTGGACCAAGTCCAATTCAAAATTAGACTGCAGCAAACCCAACATTGAAGTCAAAGGTAATTTTCCAATTAATTTTGGTAGATACAGGATATTGGAACTAAGAAAGATGCTGAAAAACCTGAGACTTCTGTTAATTGTGCTGTGCTGAGGATATACCTGCTTCAGATTTTGCCACCTATTTTCTCTGCAGGGCACAGGGAAGGTGGAGGCAGCAGGCTAGGAGAGAATGATTGAATCCAGGATTTAAGGGCTGAAACTCTAAGACAGCATTTCTCTTAGTAGGCTAGTTATGGAATTCAAGACTCTAGAGCCAAACTGGCTGTTCTAGGAATACACTGTTAAATACCTGATCCCTCTTCTGATAAAACAACCTAGGTATTTCTATACTAGAGCATATTCAGTGGCATAATTTCCCTTACTGTGAAGAGAAACTGCAAGGTCCTTTCAGATAATTGGGTTGCTGGGCTTTTTCACACTAATTAAACAGAAAATGTTTTGAAGTGAAGTCAGTCACTCTCCCTGGCACGTTGCCATGTGGAATGGTGCAGGGGCAGGCGCACTCACAGCTCTCTTCACTGGTTACGGCATACAGAAATTGGTAGGAAAAAGACTCAGTGGAAAATGACCTGCTCTGTAAAGATATAAGTAATAGCAACATTAGACCAATAAAATTCAACAGTGTGATTTTTATGTGCAGCTGTAATTATTTTCCACTAAAGGAGGTGCGGGAGAAGTACAAAGCCCGTGATTCCTATTGCTAGCAGCCTGCCTAGCAGAATGCCTGCCTCCTCCTCACTGCCTCTTACAGACACACATCAAACAATTGCATTAGCACTTCTGCTGCCTTTCTTCTCCCACCCTCTTTTTTTCACACCATTTAAGAGCTAAAGCAGAATGGTGTTGATAGTTGAGCCTAACAGTGAGTTGTGTTTGAACACAGCTTATCCTATCAATGATAATTCAGAAATTTCTACACGCATTCTGAAGGCAAGTTTAAGTAATTTTTAAAGATGCATTTCTCTATTGGCAAATAGTAAATAATTGGTTCTGTTTAGTGCTTTTGAAAGCATGTCTTTGTGGAAAAGCTTGCCGTGGAAAGTTAGAATGGGATGAAATTCTGCCTCTAATCACAGAGATGAGCTCTATGTGTTTGTGGATTTAGAATATGTAGAGTTCTTAAAGACGTTTTGATGTAAATTTTGCCTTTTTTAAAATTAAAAGGTCAACATTACAGAAGAAAAAATTATAATATTTCATCTTTATTGCCACATTTACTACTGCAGGAGCAATTTCAAGGAACGGTAGTTCTGTAACTCTAGGTGCTTTCTGCAGACAACTGCCTTTTTTTTTTTTTTTTTTCCTGGACATGTTTTCAACAGTTTTTGGATCAGGCCCCAAATATGTGTAATTAGCTTTTTATAAAAGCTATTAGAGTGTAATCGTCCTCCCATCTGGATTTTATGTTCTGGCTATTAATGCTACAGATGCTTTAAAATATACAGCTCTAAGCCCTGCTCTGAGCCTATTAGGTAAGGCCTAAATTCCATTTTATTTTCAAAGAGGCATGGAGAAATTCTTGAGATTTTAAAAATGTACTCACCTTACACAGGAGATTTGCTTAGTACTGTGGTTACAGACAATTCACCTAGTGTTATGACTCCAGTCCTGCTTCTGCTAAAATTACTAGGACCTTTGCCATCAAGTTCAACATATTTGCTTGTGCTCTTCACTTATGTACTAGCAAAATACATGCATGTTTGTTTATTAGCTTCCCTAGCAAGCTTTCTCTTTGACTGACTCAGTGTATCTTCTACAAGGGTTCAAGTGTTGTGGTCTTACATAATCAGATGATGATCATAATTTCTAAATAAAGTACATGGGCATAATTTGGTATTTTGAGCAGTCCCATTTCTGCCAGAGGAAATACAGACTCAAAAGAAGTGTAGCCTTGAAAAGAACATTGATTTCCAATGGAATATTTGTGGAAGTCTGTGGGCGTTAGTATCCAATTTCTGGTATTTTAATAGGATTTAGGTCCCTAGCTCCTATATGGTCTCCAGAATCTCTGACTTACTTATTCCCCAAGATTTGCAATGAAGACCAGAATCCTGCTGGGCTAAACCACAGACCCAGTTACAATTTCTGCCTGAAAGAATCCTCTATATATTACTTCAAACACAGGATCTGGTCAAAGCACAGAAACCACAGGTTTATACCTACATTATAGAAAAAATATTTTGTCCTTCCATAGTGTTTTGGGGGGGTTTTAAATCATAATTTAATCAATAGAATTATCCAATACCATTATTTTTTTCAAAGGTCAATTCAGTATCTTGGAATTAACTAAAGAACATATGATTGCTCAGGTTTCATGGCAGGTATACAAATGTTTATTGAAGAGAGAAGCATTTAGGGACATAAATCCATGCTGCTTGTTGAGGCATAACTTACTGTTGCCCTTGGGAGGGAAAAACACACTGCACTTCTGTGTGTGTGTGTTAATGAGCAGATATTTAATATACTGGCACGTTTTACTTGCTGCAACACTCAGGTTTTCATTTTCCATTTTTATTTAATGTCAGGTCCAAGGGCACTAAGATGTCTGTGGTCTAGGTACAGATAGGTTAAAGTAATCTAAAAACTGAACACTAAATAGAGCTAGTAAGAAATATCTGTGTTTATTTCATAGTTATTCTCGACATGTATCTCAGAAGGATCCTATTTGTCTGTATAGATTGTCATGATAAATATAAAAGTATACTCAGAAGAGTAAATAGGAACGTGAAAGTCAGAAAATGTGATGTGTGAATTATTGTCACTATATATTATTGAAATAAGTTTTGTGTTTTAAACAGTTTTTCTTTATTATTTGCTTGTGAAGGGTATCTATTTGGTAATGTTTGAGCATGACTGAACTCCACCAATTTCTGGTACCTTTCTACACACATCCTCTATGCTTCTGCATTTGCTAAAGCTTTTGAAATCCACTCTACTGAAAATGTCTGTTTAATGGCAGTTATCACATCTATGTGACTCTAAATAGCATAAATTAAGAAATTACCCAGGGTGACGTTAACAGACCTTTCTGGTGTCATCCTTCAGGTCATTTACACTGATCACCAACTGAATAGAAAATTCCACAGGAGAAGTGCAGTAGGGAGCTGGTGCCTTTTGCTGAACACCAGACTTGTCCTGTTAACGTAGATCCTCTTTTCCAGACGCATGTTTTCTAGTAAGGGATATGTGCTTTAGGGACCTGAGCCAAAATACAAGCCTGTTCAAATATTCAGTTCATGAGGCAACACTCAGCATTTCTATATTTGGGGAAGTGTGCTGATTTTTTTCTTATTCTGATTATGGTAGAGCTATACATCACAGGTGCTTGGGATGTTCATAAAAATAATACTGTATAATAATAGAGTACGCAATAGAGTAATAAATATCCTTTAGGATGTAAGACAAAGCCTAATAAATTCATTAAGCAGACTAGATTTCCAGCCCCTAGCAGCAGACCTTACACTTAAATCAAAATCACAACGTGCATTTGTCTGTGTTTAATAGAGAATTGGAAACAGACTTTAAAAAGAGATGTCTGAATAAAGAAACTGCCCTTGCTTTTATAAATACTAAGTATGAAGCTAGACGTAATAGACATGAATGTGGAAATGGAGGCATTTTAGCATATCTTTGTGTCTCAGTTTGATTGCACATTGTAAAGCCTGGTGGCTCAATGCCTTCTCTCCTTGAGCCTTGTGATCACACCAGCCAGTGCAGTGGCTGATGAAGCAAACCTGTCCCTGCTGTAATAGAAACCTGAAGTGAAATGCAAGGCACTAACCTCTTAAAGACTTTGGTGCCAATTTGGAAATTTCCATGCAAATGCTGCTCTGTAAAAATGCAACCTCACATTTACATAGACCTGCCTGAGACTGCATCATGAGTGGCAGCAAATACCAAGTAAGGGTGGTGCTGTGGAAAGGGCAATGAGGTCAGGCTCAGGAAGTGTTTTTTGGGGGGGGTTTTGTTTGTTTGTTTGCTTGTTTTTTTCTAACCCCAGTTCAGCAAAGGACTGCCAATGCAATACTCTCCCATAAGTCCATTCTCTAGCTGCAGCCTCAGACAGGGCACAGGAATGTGCACATTGGTTATTCAGGCACAACATTGTGCAATAGTTCATAAACAATCTGCTTGCTGGATAAAAAAATTCAAAGTTCTGGTTAGGTCTAAAATGCTTTAATTTTAACTTGGGCATTATCTTTACTGTTGTATTGCCATTTGAGGTCTGCCACAGTTTGGTTTGTGTGACTACTAAAGATGTAAAAGCTGTGTTTTTTCCTCTGCTTGGGAAAAGATGGAGCTAGTGTTTTATTGCAAAGACCAAATCCTTTGCCTCCCTGAAAAAGCAATGGTGATTATCCAAATTCAGCTCTCCAAATTCTTGCCAACGTGACCACTGCATGGTAGACATAGAGATAATGCATGATAGAACCCAGAAGTTATTGTGTATTTATTTCTAGTCTGTTTTTTAGGTAGATTCCTATTCCTGAGCACCAAGCTGAAAGGCTGTGTGGAAGAACATCGGTAACTGAATGAGCTCACACATTTTTCTGGTTGCTGCCAAGATGCTGGTTATCAATCATACAAGCCAGTTGAATAATACAGAATTCATTACATATTCATCTGATTTCAGCATTAATTCTTATTCTTTGACCAATATTTGAAGGCTATCTAGATGTTCTTACTAGGAGAATTTAAAAAAAAATATTTTTTTTTAATTTACCAAGTAACGGAGTAGATAAACAAATGTTTCCTCTTCTGTGAAGTCCGTATCTGTTGATAGGCACATGTAGAATATGGGCATTTCAGGGGAGAAGTTAAAAGTACAGCAGTAGAAGTGAAAAGGAGACATTGGGAAGGTGATGCTGGAAAAGCGGCTTTGCTCTGCATGGTACTGAGCAAATCCTGTGGTATAGAGTGTCTGCAACTATAGACTAAGGGCCCTGAAACCCATTTGTGCTGGAAGCCTTTCCAGTAACTGGTCTTTTAGGTGTTACTCTACATAATATATGTGTGTGCCTTACATGTTTTGGTGTATTAATATTTACAGCTGGATAGTCTACATTCCTCTGCATAATCTCAGCTATGATGCCCACCTCTTTTTTTTTGGTCTTGTCTGTAGTCTTTCGTCTGCAAACAGAGAAATTGCTGCTCACTAAACACATAAGGGAAACTTTAATAATTCCACGCCGACTGAACAACTTGAGGTGCTATTTTAGCCCAAGGCAAACCGAATTAATGGGACTTAAATGCAGAATTTGCTCAGTCCCCCCAGGTTCACTGGTACTGAAGAAAGCTCCTGCTGTGATGATGTATTGGAGTCACAGATACCATAAAATGCAGCCCATATTATTCTTTTTTAATCCTCTATTTTCTGGTATAGAATACCACTCTCAGACTATGTTTTCAATGCTAGCACCCTATTACAAATAGAAATAGAATTTTCCCTTTCAGCAGATTTCCTTCCTTTTCCTATCTTGTACAATGGATAAATAACAAGGCTGGAAAGAATGCTTGTCAACTTCAATTTTGCCAAACATGTAAATGTTATAAAAAATAAAAGGTAAAAAAATTCCTAGACAAACCAGCATACTTCCACAATTTAAGTAAGATTACAAAGATGAACAGATAACTTACAAATAAACCCTGATAGCTTGCAGAACCAAAATATTTTGTCATGGCGTCCTCCAAGTGGAAGAGTTCAGAATGAAAAGTAAAACTGCATTCACGCAGACTTCCGTTGTTCAAATAAAAAGGCACAGAAACACACAAGGCAGCCCTTGGAGGCTTTTATTAGCTGCTGTTTGTGAAAATACAATGCTCAAGTCCTTTGGGGTCCTTAAGGTTTATGTATCCATGTGGAGCTTTGGGGATTACAATGGAGAACTAGAAGTTTGCTCACCTACTTCAGGATTAGTTCCTCAGCCAGCATGCACAGATTTTACTGGGGAAATAAGTCTCTGAGTTACAAGCATTATTTTCCTCACCAAGACAGTTTTGGCAGTGAAACACTGAACTAAACGAACAAAATTTCATTCTCCAGTTATGGCATGTTTCTCTATGGACATGTAAACAAACTTTACCACTAATCTAATGGTGGTAAGGTTTGCTTATATGAAAATAAATTTTATATTTATATGAATATCAGAGCTGATAAGATTTTTATGCTTTTGATTATACTGATAATGATAAAGCAAGAAACTTGCATATTGACAGTGTTTGAAATCAGATTAGCTAGAAAAATATATTCACAAAGCTGGTTTGTTAAAAAGAAGTCTTTTTGCTGCTCTTCTGTGGTAGTTATACATTCCTTGGCATGACACTTTCCAAATGAGCAATGATAATATCTGCATTAACTGTTTGAAAGGAAATAGTGAAGCCAAAATACGTGAGCTGTTTTAACTGACGAAACAAGGAGAAAAGTACTGGTATGGGGATTGATCCTTTTTTAGTGCCAAACTGGAGATTTTTCATCAAAGATAAATCCGTGTCAGTTATCTTACCACTGGGAGTCAAGTAACTTTCTTTGTTCAATTTACTAAACTGAATTTTGAAGTGTGAGGAGCATTTATCTTTTTGAATGGATAGAAATTCTGTATTTCTAGTTGTAATTGTTCTTTCTGGCTTCAGCGGTGAAGGTGGTTATAGTTCTAGAAAGTGGTGTCATTTTTGCCATTGGTGCTGAGGGAGCCAAGAGACAGAGTATAAATCAATTTACAGCCTGTTTAAAAGTGGGGAACAAAATGCATGAACCTTAATTCCAAAACTGCTTCAGATTACTATTACTTTATGATTAACTAAAGTGGACTTCAACCTCCTTTGAGGTTTCAATGTTAGCATGATAAAATTCATAGCTTTTAACAAACTGACTGGTTTCAGTATTTATTCAGTACATTACACATACACAGAACAATACAGCAAGGAGAAGGTCACTCAATTAATCTTTGATCCAAAGGTGTAAGTAGATATGATCATATGCAATACAAGACCAATACATATTGATTAGTGTGACAATGCTTCACTGAACAGATGTCTCTTGAAAGGAGAGTGGAAGCAATCTGGTACGGGAAGCCTCCTTTGTCCTCTCCTCTGATGGTAAGGTAAACCAGGACCCGACCAGCGTGCTCCTTGCTCACTATGGTATGACAACACCCCTAATGCCAACCTGGCTCAAGCAGTACTGCAAGGGAAAAACATTTAGTGAAGTCCATACATCCCATACCTACATCTGGACAGACCTAAAATTCATACAGTTAGGATCACTTAGGCAGACAACCACTGCATGTTGGGTTGATTGAATAAGACAGACTAGTGCTTCTCTGTGCCCCAAGACTTTTCCCAAGAATAAAGAGATGATTGTTTGGTCAAGGGCTGAGACCTTGAAGGTCACACAGGGATACATGCTCAACCCTGATGGTCATAGCTTTTGAAATCAATTTGATCTCACGTGTCTCAGCTTCCCCTGTGCCTGCCTACGCTGGATCCAAATATGTAGAAACAAAACCACAAAGGGATAAAAGTGTGAAAACCACAAATCCCTCTTATTTTTTGGAAGGAGACAGCATCAAGCATGGGGATAATGTGAAATCCTTGGTCAGGCAAAAAGGAATGAATGCCAACAGAGAGAATACAAAGACCAGACAGATGATGCAAGGGAATCAGACATATCAGTTGTAATGACTTTAATGACAGCTACCTCAGTCAATGAGAATGTCTTGATCCTGGTGATCTGCATCTCTGAATCTGAAATTTCCTTATAAGGCTTTGTTGTGCTGGCAAAACCTAAGGAAGATTTTGGTGAAACACCTTGTCATAGCTTCAAAGAGAGGCTTTCTGCTGAAGTTACCAGGGCCACACCAGTAGGGAACTGGAGGGAAAAGAGAATAAGGTTACATGTACCTGAGGAGATCTGGGGTGTGGTGACCACAAGTGCTCCTCCGCCAGTAACTCCCATAGCTATCTGCTGGGCCCTCAGGTAGAAAATCTACTTCAGCACAGCTATTGCTCAATGGTTAAACTTACAACCATGTTTAGGCCTTTTTTTGTCCCTCCTAGTCCCCAGAATTTGGAAAAGGTGACAGAATTTGGAAAATTGCTCCCTACAACCTCTAGCTGCTGTTTCTGTTGTTTGTTTGTGTCACTGGACTGATCACAGCCTTGACAGTTTCACTGTAAGCATCACTTGTGAGTGTACCTGGAAATTCTGGTTAATCACAGGGCTTTTTTGCCCTTTCAGGGCAATAGCAAGAGGAAAGAGAACTGATAGAAACTGGAGAGCCAGAGTTGACCATTAGGAGGCTCTGTGAATCTTTTGCTGAATAAAAGGATGAAGGAGGGCAGGGAGATGGAATTCAAAAATCATGCAAGACTCTTAGGAGATGCCTGATTCAGCAAAACACACTCCTCTGCCCCTACAATCAAGGCTGACTCAGCTTAACAAAGTGGTTAAGTAGGCCCATAATTTTACTTGTGACAAATACCCTCATCTTCATGGAGACGACTCATGCCCATGCAGTTGCTTAAGTACTTTGTAGGTGGTGAACCACCTCTCAGTAAAGTCATCTGGTTACTGCACACTCGCATTTGAAATTCCCAAACTGTGAAGGTAGGTACTTTCAATAATGAACACTCTTGGGGCTGTATCACATGAGATCTTTTGCCTTTTAAATGCAGATGATAGGTTACTAAAAATGTTTCTCTCCACGTAGCATTTTTTATGGTGCTGCTATGTACTGCATATGCCGAACTTTCCTCTGTGACTATAAAATATTTTATGTGGTTTAGGTTTATTATCTGGCCCGAGAAGAAACAGAAACACCTTCAGATTTGATTATCACATTTCATTGAACAATCTTATGAATATGTTGAACAGATTGGCAGTTATATTTAAATATAATTAGGTATGGTGAAAAAACTTGTTTGAAAGTTTAATTTTGTAAAGACATATTTATAAGCATTCAGTTTCTCGATATTTTCATACCAAGTATGACACTGACTTCTGCACTCACACAATTATTCAGAATTTCAGTGGAACCTCATTGTTGCTGTAAATTGTAGCTGTATTTTGTCAAAATATACTTTACTCAAAATTCTTCAAAACTCTCTTTGACTCCATTCTGGATCTGCATTTTTCTGTAGCCTTATCGTTGAGAGTTCTTTGGGTTGCCATTGCAGCATGAGCACTGATGTTACAGAATGAACACACTTTATTCCTGTTCAGACTGAAGTCTGCAAAGTCAATGTGTTTCTTCAGTGCCAGGAGTTTTATGCAGGTTATTTTTTGGTATGAGAGGATAGGGCACATCTGTCTGTCACTTTTGTGTCATCACTAATTTTACTCAATTGTTCTTAGTGAGGCAAGGTAGCTCACTTTGGTGGGTGATACAAGAGAGATCCTTATAAATTGGCAAAAAAAAACCCCAACCAGGGTATGAAAACTCAGTCATATTCCTTAAGTATTAGTCACAGAGAAGACAGCTGTTTCTCTGCTTTACCTTATCCTTCTGAACTTAATTCCTTACATCTAAACGCCATGTAATGACCTCTGTCTCACCCGATATTCCGGGGAAATCATTCCTGCTCCTAGACCGGTGCAGCCGAGACCTGTCCTTGGTGTGGAGCTGCTCCTTAAACGTCGTTTCCTTATTCCCTCCCTAGGACCAGCAATGCACCGGGATGGACACGGAGCAACTGGGAAATGATTGCAAAACACATCTCTGGAAAAGAGGACGAGGAAGTGAAATCAGAGGGCTCCGCCGCCCATCGGGAAAGGGAAAAATACGAACAAATCCCCGAGCAGATGGTGAGTGTAAACACACCGGAGCGGAGCTGAGTTCCTCCCGGGGGGAGCTCGGACTTTCTCCTCTCCGCTGCTCGCCTCTCGCCCGAGGAGGCCGGGGGAGCTGCTCCACCCGGGGACACACGCACACACACAGGCGGGCACACGCTCATCGTGCATTGCACACGCAGAGACCGAGGCGGCCCCGCTCCGCGCCGCGGGAACCCGCGCCCCGCACCGGCACACGGGCGAAGCGCCGCCCCGGACCGCCCCCGCATCCCTCCCTCCTCTCCTGCCGCCCTCCCTCCTCCCCGCCCGCCGCGCACACACACGCGCACACACACACCGGCCGCAACATGACGGGCGGGCGGACGGACTGACAGACCGGGGCACCGCCGCTCCGCACGGATTATTTTCCCCGCGCCGGGGCGACGCAGCGAGGCAGCGACCCAGCGGGGCGGGGGCGGCGCCGCCTGCCAGGAGGGTCCCAGCCCCCGCCGGCAAACGGCGAGCGCCTCGGGCGCTGGAGGAGCCCGGCCAGGTAACGCGTCCCTCCGGGCGGTATCGCCGGGCAGAGCCGGGCCAGGCCGCGGGGCGCCGCCGAGTCCCCGGCGTGCGGGTGCCCCGGGGCGGCGGGGCCGCGTCGCCCCGCTCGGCAGGTGCCGAGGTGATCCGGCGGGTGTCGCCCCGGGGCGCGGGCGGCCCCCCCCGCCTTGGCCTCGCCTTCCCCGCCCGCGGGGCGGCGGCCGCCGGGCGCCCTGCGCCGACCCGCGGCGCGGCTGCGGCGGTGGGGGCGGCGGAGGATCGGGGCTGCCGGTGCCGCAGCTCCGCGCTGATCCCCGGCAGCCGCGCTCCGGTAGCTCCGGGGATTTGCGAGGGCGGGCGGGCGGCGCGGGGACAGCGGCACCGGCGTCTTTGTGGCGGGGCGGCCGGGGCTCGGCGCCCGCAGGTGTCACCCGGGGGCCGGCCCAGCCCGGGGCAGAGGCAGCGCCGGCGGGGCCGCGGTACTGCCGGGGTGGCCTGGGGGCATCACGGGGCTCGGCGCGGGCAGCCGGTGCCCGGCGGCTGAACCTCGCTGGCCGTCGCTCCGGCCTCGCTGCTGCAGGTGACGGGCAAGAAAGCACATCCTTTTTTTGTTTATTTTTGGCATTTCTTCTTTCCGCTTCTTCCCCTTTCCCGCCGTGTGTGTGTTAGGCAATCTGCAATTAACCTGTGGGAACGACGAGAAGTGGTTTCAGAAACGGGAACGGGTAGGGCCCTGCCGCTGGCGGTCATGTGTGACCCTTGCCATGGATTTGGAGGCAGGAGCAGGAGGATGCTGCATATGCTTTCCAAAATCGCATGGCAAGCTTAAAAAGTGGAGCAGATGGTGATGGAAGTGCTTATTATGGAAGAGGTTAGTGGGAATCCTTTATTTCCTCTAGATAGTTTTTGTGTTGCTTCTCTTAGCTGAAGAGGTTGTCTTTGACTTTCGGTAAGGAAAGGATGTTGCTGTAAGTTGTCCTGCAAAGGAACGGGGTTATTTTGCTTTTCCTCAGAGACGGGATCCCCCCTCCCTCCAAGCTTTATGTCTCTGTCTCTCCTTTGGGATTGACAGCAGTGAGTGTCTTGGCATAGACAAACTGCAGTATGCTTTATTTTCCTTTTGCACACCTTTATAGTTGAATGTAACTAGAAAGGAGGCTTAAAGTATTCTCTTATCCCTCTCTATGCCAGATGTGTTTTTCTATCTAGTGTATATTGCACTTGAAGTGTTAAACTCTCAGGGGGTGTGGAGGTGGGGATGTGAGGCAAGGTCTACTAGTTACTTCAAACAATTCTCCTTGCTCACACTTAAGAAGGAGAGAAAGGAACATGTTGTAAAAGCAGCTGAGGAATATATAAAAGTGAAATATTAATGAACTGAAAAAGCTCAGATAGCAAAGACATTGTGCCTAATCATTCAGGGAGGTTCTTGTCCTCTTTACAACTCTTCATTGTATGTGTGCCTGGACTACAAATACAATTGGTATAAAGGATGGTAAGGTTTGTATTTAGCTGGGAGTAGTAGTAGTAGTACGTTTTGGGGTTTTTTTTGGAATTAGTGATCATCTCTGGAGAACCTCCTTTAGCCGTGGTTTTTGAGGCTGCTTTAAGAAAGGGAATTATTACAGAAACAGTAAAAAATATTTCTTGGAAAAAAATGTTTTCTTGGAAATGTTAATGGGAAGGGCTGACTCAGACCTGGAATAACCCAGAGAAACAACTAGTCTTGGAAAGTCCTCTGAGAGACATCATGATGACAACTGAGATATTATTCATCTCTTGCATCCCAGAGAGCAACATCCCATAAATAGGCAGCACTGTGTCAGGAGAAGGTGATAATACACAGCTGCCCAGGATCTGTTGAAAGTGAGACATAGAAGCAGGGAGTATTTTCTGCAAACTGAGGTTCCTTAACCTCTTTGAGTCTGGAGTGCAGTGCTCCCTGTAGTTTGATTAATTTCCCCAGTGTGGCCTGGAAGGAAATTAAGTGCAGCAGCTTTGTGCCATGGTTTGGTGAGGGAATTTAGTTCAGTGGGAAAGTCAGCCCAGAGGGTGAAGTCCTGTAACCCTGGCTCTAATCCTTGGCAGGACTTTTTGGAGTAGCTGGTGGCTTGAGTCAGGTGTGCTTTCTGGAGAGCTCGGTGCAGGCCTGAGGAGGGCAACAGATACCGGGAGCTGTACCAGAAGGATGACCTGGAACAACACACAGGGCATGTACTGTGTCTGACTTACATGAGTTAATGTTTGGTTTTTAAGTCTATTAGTAATATAAGATGATGAAAAAGCATCTTGTATCTTCAGGTCTGTGCATGTGGTTGTGTGAGAGCACGATCTCCTGTGCTGCGTAAGCTGTATGTGGTTGCATTTCTCCTTTTTGATTCAAACCTAATGTCACATGAACCTTTGAAGTTGACATTGAAGAAGTTAGACTTGGCAGTGTTTTGGAGCTTTTTTTGCTAGTGTGTTTCATAAACCGAAAGAGAGCTGTAGAGAAGCTGCTCCATTGGGAAAAATTCCCACTCTTCCATGAAAGTTCATGGAAGATACTATGGTTTTGTTGGACTAGCCCATCTGGAGTACTAGAAAGAATAATGGCCACTGTATGTTTTTTATGATGTTGGGAATTATACAGATACAAGTAACTTACTGAGAAAAGCATTTTGTAAAATTAAACTCAATGATAGCTTTTAAAAATCATAAATCTCTGCATATTCTAGAACCACGACACTTTCATAGTGTTTAATTGCATTGTTTTCAGTGTACTTTTGGAGGCCTCCTAATAAAAGGAAGCTGCATATTTACCTTCCCTTGAGGCTAGGGAAGAAGTGAATGTTGCACTGTGGTTTGTCTGAGGTTCAATGATACTAAAGCATGACATGAAATAAGATTCATGTGTCAGTGAACATATCAATGGAAAAGAAACCTTAGGAACACTTAAGTCAAATTAAATAGTTACCAGCTTGTTGTGGTGAGGAACTTAACTATATCTTCTGTCATATAGAAGTTACTCTTTGTTGTAAGATTTAGTGCCTCAGCTCTTCCCCTTGAGAATAGTTTTGCTGCCTTTGGGGGGGCTCATCACCAGGTGGGAGGGAGGGAAACAAAAGGAAATACACACATAAATAATGGCAAATAGGGGCTGTGTTTGTTTCCTGAAAAAAATGACTGCAGTTTCCTCAGGTTTTCCTTTCAATATTGCCTTTATTTGGCATTTTTCTGCTGTGACAGCAAACTGAGTTACCTTGATAAAGTAAATATGCTTTAGTATTAGACTTTAGCTATTGAGTGTGTTTAGCTATTGGCTGTGTGAGATGGCATATAAAATGACAGAACTTGCAAGTACCTAAAATGTGTATTGTCATTTGTACTGATTGTACTGATAAGATTTCATATATATTCCTGTGCTTTAGCAAGGGCCTGTAACTTTAGGGGTATGGAAGATGCAGCTGTATATTTTACAGGCATCACTATTAAACCTCTATAGCTGTTTGCTAGTTAAATATGTGGTTACTTTTACTTACTACTTCTTGACTTGTTCTCAGTGCACTACATCATGGGGTATGTCACTTAGATAATACAAACTCACTCCATGACTGAAGGCTCTAGTATCATTTGTCTATCATATGGCAGTAAAATGATAATAATAGTAATAATAGTAGTAGTAGTACTACTGCTTTCTATGAAATCTGCTGCCTTTATATGAAATGTGACTGTCCTATAGAGGATAGTTGTTTTATGGTAAGGGAAAAGAAGCTAGAGTCAGGTAGTAAGTAAAAGTAGTTAAGTCCTAGATGAGGAAAAATTAAGATTTTTGTTAAATATGCACTGTAGTCTTGTTGTGTGTGTTTTGTAATTCTGCAGAAAACCTAAAAATTAAAAACACACTGTTGAGCGGGATTACCAGATCTGAATGATGATGGTTTTGTATCCAAACATTGTATGTTGCCTATACATGGTGCAATATTTTTGCCCTCATTATTGCCATGAAGGCCCACATGAGTGTTGAGGTATGGATGTGTAGTTCTTTTCTTATACATGGGACATTGAAGCAGTGATGTGTGGAAGTCACACAGCTGATTTGTGATAAAAACAGTTGAACTGGAATATGCATGCCAAGTCCCACAGTCTTATCTTAATGGATTAACTGTGTTTATATAGTTTGTTTGATAACTTGGCATAGATGTGGAAACTTCTTACAGATCCAATTACAGTAAAGTTATGCAGCATGTTCTCAATAAAGACTAATTACTGTCAGATGATTTTTTTCAGTCTAGGCAAAGGAGTTTTCCTTGGATTTCACTGTGTTGTTAAGTTTGAGAGAAAGCAGTTCTGCACTTGTAGAATGTAATGATGCTTCTGCATTATTTAAGGAAATACCACTTAATTTTTCATAATGCTCTAGCATATCAGGAATTTGAGATCCAGCTCAGTCAGTAAAGCTTCTGAGGATCACAGCTGTTTTCCAGTGTGAAGAAACAGTTGTGACAGACTGGTAGGAAGCTTTTAAAAACACTCCTTTATAAATTTTGGTAGTGCAAGTCATTGCTTCTGAAAGTATGTTGTTTGATTCTAGTGCATATTCAGCTCTGACTTTTTTGCTTATTTCATGCATGTTTTTGGGCCCCTTTCCTGATCCTAATTTGGTGTGCCATCTTTATATGATCTCTTTAAACAGTTTAATGAGAAAGTGATATACTCTTTATATGATCTCTTTAAACAGTTTAATGAGAAAGTGAACAGCTCTAAGTGATAATTTTATATAGTACAGTGGGATTTAGATTTGGGTGAGAGTACAGGAGTATTCAACAGGTTTCTCATCTCTGTGTTGCCTGTGGCATAGTCCAAACCTTGTCATTTACCTAAGAAGCAATGACATCTGTTCAGATGTCACCTCCCAATGATGTGAAACTGTCATTGTGTGCAGTGCCAGCCATATCTCACACTGAGAGAAAGGTGGAGTCACCCAGTACATCCAAAATGTGGTCAGAGAGAAAGGTATGCTGTGTTCAGGGGGCTGTGGCAGACTCGGCCAATATCCAAATACACCAGCAGTTTGTGCTTTGTATTTTGTCCTGTGTGCTAGGTGCTAACTCCAAATTCTACAGTGTCTTCTGGCTTTAATTTAGTGCAGTGCCAATTTGTGGGGCTAGATTTCAGAACTATCCTGGCTCATTTATTTATTAATTTAAAGTGTTTTGTCTTCATTTTTTTACTAAATGACTGGCAAGAAGAGAGGAGAAGAGCGAAGTTTTACCATCTGTTCTTAAAGAAGTTCTGGCCAGTAGTAGGATTGCTACTGATATGAATAGGAGCCTTGGTAACTGTTTTGTAGGTTTTATGACTTTAAAATATGGTGGCTAGATTCTTGATGAACAACTGAACATGTTGTGGCACAGAGGCAATGGAAATAGAGTAACAGCCCTGCCAAGATTAAACTGCCTTTCATTTTTTTAAAATTAGTTGTCAACATGCTTCTTACTTTATTCTGTGCAAGAATATTTATTTTGTTGTTAACACTGAAGCTTTAAATAAGAATATAGTGTATATCTTAGAAGGATGAAAATGCTGAGAAGCTAATTTCATTTGGAGTATTCAGAAATATTAATAAACTGCCTTGAAAAGCAAATTCTGCAATAATATATTAATGGTTTTTTCTCTTGATTTTGCTGAAGGGAGGTGAGTGGGAGAAAATGGCAATAGGAAAAATGATGTGGCTTTCTCCATATTTATTTCAAGTAAAGGGATGCTGCAAGATGATGAACATTGTTTCGCATTCATTGAGACCTCTCAAATACCTTGAGTGCAGATCATGCCTTCAGCTGTGAGTGTAAGGTATAAATTGTGCTTAAAGTGACATGTTAAGCTTTTAATATTCCTTGATACTTAAACCAAGTATGTTTTAAGTTGTGCCACCCAGCCTCTGCAAGAAATGGTATCTCCAAGTTGATATAATGTAGCTTACAGTAGTTTCAATTTGCATGTGGAATGCACAAGCATTGTGGTATAATAGAATCATGGGATCATTAAGGTTGGAAATGACCTCCAAGATCGAGTCCAACCTTTCATCAAATACCAATATGCCCACTAAACCAAATCACAAAGTGCCATGTCTCATTTTTGTAATACTTCCAGGGCCTGTGACTCCACCACTTTCCTGGGTAGATTGTTCCAATGCTTAACCATCCTTCCAGTGAAGTTTTTCCTAATATCCAGTCTGAACTTCCCTTGATGGAACTTCAGGCTCTCTCTCTTTGTCCGGCCGCCAGTTGCCTGGGAGAAGAGGCTGACCTACAGCCTTGGGGTGCCTCAGCCACAGCCTCCTTTCAGATAGTTGTGAAGAGTGATAAGGCCTCCCTTGAGACTCATTTTCTCCAGCTTGTAGAACCCCCAGCCTCTCAGGATTTATGTTCCAGACCCTTTATTTGTTGCATGACTACTTGGCTCTTTGGAAAACAGCCCAGCCAGCATGTGAAGGCACACCTGCGTGGCTTCCAGAGGCAGCCTTTGAAGGCATTCCAGTTGATTTCTTCTGTTAGCGGTTAATGAGCTGTCAGGGATCCTGGGCTGGGAGAGCCATGTAGGTATCTCCTATTCTCTTCTGATTTTGCTGTTTCCCTATATAAAATTAGATGTGGTACAAGGAAGATGATAGCAGGCTCTGCTCTCTCTGTGAATAGCAAAATAAAATGGTTTCGTTTTACATGAATTAAAATCTTGAATTATGTGAACATGTAATGTTATGTAGCTAGTTAGTACAGAGGTTATACTGTGAGTAGGACACTCAGGCATCCTAATTGTTACGGTTTTGAACACATTTTTTCAGTGTAGTGGCTGTGAGCTCAGAGAGAAATGTTAGCCCCATAGCCCAGTGGCAAAACTGCTACTGGTTTTAATGAGGCCTTGATTATACCCTTAAATACCAAAGATTTGGTATTTCTGTCTGTTTGCTTTCTACAATGTTTATTTTTTTCAAGGACTGATTTTCAAAAGTTACTGAGCTTGTACTGTTTTGATGATTTTTGTTACATCATTAAATTCATAGTACTTCTAAAAATTAGGTTATAAGAATGTTTCTTACAATAAGTAAGCCCAAAGAATAGGAATTTTTGGATGTTAAAGACTGCAAATACAATTGATGTGAATAAGTTCAGTGTCTGAAAATAAACTGCTTTGTACCTGTAGGTACCTATACCATACTAATGGTGATTATGCAAGGGGACGACACAAGACATTTAGAGTTTTTATGAAGTCCAGCTGGAGCAGAGATTCAGAAGACCAGGGTAGTTAAAATGATTACTTAGATTTAAAATTTTCAGAAATCGATGAATAATGGGAAAGTACAAGGATAATATAAGATTTGGGAAAACTATTTAAAAATAATATTAGCTGGAGAGTTGGGAAAAACATACATATGGAGTAGTTGAGGAGGAGATAAAAGAAATAGGAAGAAATTAGTTTGTCAGGTGATGAGAGCTGACACCACAAATGGCTTATTTTTATCTGCTAATCTCTATTTTATAGCTAGTAAACTCTGGGGCATTTGCTGAGATGGGGAAGAAAAAGACACAGAGGAGAGGTGGTGGGGAGTGAAGGGAAAATCAGCAGTTCTGTTCTCCTAGCTCTCTGCCTTTGTTCTACTCAACCACTAAAAACATGTTAGAAGACATTTAGGGTTTAGTCACATGAGCCGGAAGGTAATCTCTATTGTCTTTAAATCCTCATCCCAACATCCTGATCTTGGTCAATTATGGTTTTGGTGTCTGTCTGTGGCAGCGTCTCAGCAAATTTCACACCAGTCTCTACTACTTGCTCATGGTCCTTAATAAGGAAGTAATGTACAATTGTACAATTGTCTGTTAATGATAGGTTTTGTTACAGATTAGACTTCTAACAGGCAGAAATCAGAACCAGAAGCTACAAGGCTGTTTTGCACTGTCACATCTGCAGCTCTGCAACACGTGTGTCTATTTTTAATAGTTTTTCTAGTTAGCTCCTTTTATTTAGTATTTGGCATGAAGAACGTGCAAGTAACTACCTTACATGGCTTAGCTAAAGGCTTGATGACTTATACATCTGAATCCCCTTTGTCAAGAGATGCATATCATTTTTACCTGTAATAGTTTCAATTTCAGGGTGTTAGCAGGTGAAGGAGACTAGGATGTTAATGACTTGAATGAAGATTTTAGCTAACCCATCCTGTGAGTTGCTTACAGGGGTACATAATATTCCCAAGACACTGTGGGGATAAATTTTCTGGGGTAAATACTGCATGCACTTGTATGTATGTTTATGTGAGTATATATGAAATACAAATGTTTTCATTGAAAGAAGGTCAGCAGTGGTGGTTTCAGTTGAAAGCTACACTGTTTTTAATATGGAATTACAGCTACACTGTTTTTAATATGGAATAGTGAGTGGTTCAGAAAAAGAAGGATTTCTTTCATTTATTGCTTTAGCAACAGGAAAATTGAAACAGAAATCCACTCTCTCTCACAGATATCTAAGTAGTTAATAACTGGAGGCAGGGGTAGGCAGAAAATAACAAAGGCAAAAAAAAATTGCTACTTTTCCTGGTTTTAAGGAGTTTATTTTGTTGTGGGCAAGATGCTTCTCAAAGTTGTATGTTGCAATACACACATTATTTGTAGCCTTGATTTGAGACTGCTTTAGGATTATACTGAAGAATATGAGCAAGAAGTTACTGATGGAAAAGGGTGTGAAAATTTTAGATTTCTGTCTACTTTCTCATGCTTTCATTTGAATTTTACTGACATCTTGCATTATAAATGTTTCATTATGATTCTGTATGCTTTGAAAATAGTTAAGGGGGGGAAAAAATGTATGTGTAAAAAAAAGCAATTCCCTAATCACAGTAATGATTCTTATAGTTTGCATAGGACAATGCACGTGACTTCCAAAATGCTGAAGTTGAACACCAGAGAAACTGTAAAACACTTACACAGCACTATATCTTCTGCAGCATTTTCTAAATATAGACTAAATCCTTGTCATAAAGGGTTTGTATAGTTAAAACAAAACAAGATGTGACATGACACAGAACAGCTTGAGAGAGGCGTGTGAGCTATAGGTGAGGAACTGTGAGAAGTTAAACAACTGTTTCAAGTGAAGGATTTTTGGAGGGCTTGGAAGGACAGTGAAGATGCTCACCCCTTCAGTAAAAAAAAAAAAAGGATTTTAAACTCCTTTTGTTGTCTAGTTTTTTATTAGTAGGTTTTTAGAAACCACTATTTCTTTCTAATTCAGATAATAAAAACCAGTAACTATATGAAATCTACAGAAGGGTTTTTTTTGTAATAAATAAGTAGGGAATTTAAAGCTGTTGTCAAATGTACACTTGTGGGTCTAGATCCTCAGCTACTGTTACAGCACTGCTTCCCTTCAGTGGAGCTCAACACATGTATTGCTTGTAGCTCTTGTTTGGTATTTATTAGGCTGAGCAGTGGCTGCTGATGAGGTGGAAGAAGGATGGTGTAGGCAGAAAATGCAGTAGCTTTTGATCTACAGTGCCTCTAGCACCCCTTCTTTGGTATGTTGTTGGTTCTCCTCTGTTCCTCTTCAAACTGGTTTTCTGTCTTAGTAGTTAAAAATGAAGCTTTCAAACCTTTGGTAAATTACTTTGCCTAGACAAAATTTGAAAACATTACAGAGAAAACAGCTTCTCCTGATTTTCTATGGAAACAATACTTGTTTATCCTACTGCACAAGCTGCACTAGAAGTTTTTGAACTTCTTGGTTGCTTTCAGTGTTATTTGACAAAAGACTGGAAGTTTTAAAAATAAAGTTTTATTAAGTTTTGAGAAATTGGAGGAGAGACACTCATGTAAATTCTCTGGCTGAGATAAAAGCTGCATTTTATGATCAGTATCAAAGAGTCCACCTAGAAGAGTCTTATGTGTGTCCCGGCTGCTCGGAGCTTCTTAGACATTAATGTGAACCAACCACAACATGCAAATCTGTAGGTAACTAGGCCTTGTTAGGTCTGGCATTCATAATGGCATATGAGGAAAAAAAAATACTGAGTGCTTTCCTTAAGTTGTTGTTTGTGTGGGGCTTCTTAAGTTGTTGTTCGTTTGGGGCTTTTTTTTAATTGGTCTTCCTCTCTTCCCCTGGGTTATTTTATATCACCTTTTTTGAAAGTGTGGGGTGGAGCACTTATTCACGGTGTTGGACTGACGCCTGCTTGATGAGAATTGATTTGTTTAAGCCCTTATGTTGTATCCATTTACAACACACCTGAAGATTTGCTTCTCTTTTTTTTTTTTATTACTTACCTGAAGTCCTCAAGCAAGCCTATTGAAGCCATGAACCTTTCATTTACTTCAGCTGGTGACTGGAAAGATAGCATGTATTGTGTTTTGTTAATTGGTCTGTTCACATTGACACTCAGCACATCTATCAGCAGAAGCAAAGGCAGCCAGACTTCTTTTTGTTCTCTGGTGTCAGAAAGGAATGGAAAGCCCAAACAAACCCTGCTGTGAAGAAGGTGCAGTTGAATTGGTTTTGTTTTCAACTAACCTGAGTGCTTGAAAGAACAGACAGAAACTGCCTACTTAGTGAAGTCTGTATTGGGCTCGCTGGCCATAGTGTAATAACTGAGGGAAAGAGGCCAGTTAAGGATATTCAGCTGAAGGAGGGAAACCAGTAATTTATGCTCTGTTGCCATTCAGCTTCTCTCTGGTACCTCTGGTTTGAAAAGGTTTGTTAAAAATAGGGAAGTAGGAGGAAACTTCAGAGGCATCTATTTTCTGGGCCGTAGCAAAACACTTAGCAATTAGTCATGAATCCAAATATTTGTATTCAAATAGAGTGCATTCCTACTGAAGCATTTTAAGTGGTTTGTTGCTCTAGTAGAAAATGAGCTTAGAAATAAAGCAAAGGAGTCTTTGTGTCAAGAGAAACTTAATGGAACGTTATGTTTCAGTACTTCAGTCTTTATGCTAAGATTTGGAAAGCATATTACTTTTCTGAACTGTACCTGAGCACAAATTATGGTGAAGAAAATACAGAAAAAATGTTGAAGAGAGTGACTGTGAAAAATAGTGATATTGTGTAAGTGTTTGGCACAGTAACAGCATCAAAATCCTCCTCATGTGTTTGTTTATTTTGGAAAACAGTTTGGGCAGGGCAGTACTGTGATTATTCAAGTCGTGTTTGGATATAAAATGAGCTTGGTTTGCTCTGTCAGGCAGGTGTTGCTGCGTTCCAGCAAAAAACACTTGCTGAGCTTGTCTGCAAGAAATGCACCTGTTTATGGGGATGACAATTTCAGCTGAGATAAACTGCTGTGCAGGGTACAGCAAAGTGACTCGATGGTGAGCCATCCTTTTTAAAGCTGGGATTCTTCCTTTGGCACTGTGATAGTTTTGCCTTTGCTTCTGTTAGTTGAGCTTCAGTCAGTGCTGGTTGTACTTCAGTTGAGCTCTGGTTCCTGTATGTGTGTGTTAACAAGATCTTTTGTATTTTATCTGTTATGTATGGTGGTTATTGAGGAAAGTTATTTCATGGGCCACTTTATTATCTGGAATACAGCAGCTTGTAATACTTATGGGTTTACCAGAGGGGTTTAATGAATCTGTGACAATAGAAACAATTACATGGGTGGTAGAAAGAATCCTTGAATGTATTATTTTTATTTCCCTGGAGTTAATCTTCACGTATCGAAGTAAATTAACCAGAATATGCTGTGTGGATGTCTTCTGGATTCCCAAGTCAAAAGCTATTATGAACAAAATGTGATTCTCTTTATTCCCTGACCTACAGTTCTTTCTCAAAGTATGCTCCTAGTGAAGTCTATGTAAGTGAAGAAAGTAATTTTCTGCATACGTTCGTGGTATTAAGGGAAAGACTAGTCACTGGGATATGTACAGGTGAAATTATTTCAGGAGATATTTTTGCTTTTCTTCCTGTACCTTCGGCTCCTGCCACCCTCTGTCTCCGTCCAGTCCAGCTGGCTGGTGTCACCCACCGTCACGGTCTTTGTTTATCCCAAGGGTCGGCAGTTCACGGCCTCGTGTCCGGGTTTCCACCCAGAGCTCAATCTGCATTTCAATTTGCAGCTTGCAAGCCGAGCTACCTGCACCAGGTGTATTTCTCATCACTGCAACAGAGTCTGCATGCCTCATTTGTCCCTTTAATGCCCTGAGGGATTGCCGGCGGAGTGGCATTTACTGAAGAGGTCAAGTTTGATGGAAACTGAAATTGTAACCTGGCTGGAGATGAAACAGACTACATTTTGTATTTGTTTATTTGCCTAGGAGCAGATACATGCAGGGACGAATTTCAGTGTAATCCTCAAACTGTGTACTATGTTGTGCTAATCTCTACAGCTACATCTGATTACAAAAGAAAAAAAGGCCACTGGTAGGCTTTAAAAGTTTCTGCCATCTGTGCTGGTGCTTACCCTTCCTTCACCTTAAGGATGTATTGTGAGGGGCTAGACAGCCTCCCCGTGTGAGGCCAGCAGCCTCTTAGGCTGTTTTTACCTTCTCTCTTTTGGACTCTATTCAGATGGAGCAGCATCTGGGTCTTCTGTTTTATGAGAACAGTGCAGATCCTCATATCGTGTGCTTCAGTTGTTTAACCTAGCAGCTCTGGATTTGGGACCCTCTTTTTCCTGTGTGCCTCTTCACAGCAGCTTGCGGTGGAGTTATCACAAGGAAGAGGGGGCAGTGTGCTTTCGTGCTCCTTCATCCTTGGGCTTTTAGTGCTTGGTTTCACACCACACACCCTTGTTAGCTGAGTGCATCTCCACATCCCGGCCATGTAAATAACTGTACCTTTTGGGTTCGTTCTGTATCAGGATCCTCCTTTGTCCTTATCTGACTCTTCGCTGTTTCCATCTGCTGAGATCTGCCTAGATTTGAAACCACAGAAAGAGGGGGATAGCATGTACTTCTAGCAGGACAATAGCTTTCCTGCAGCTCCTAGCAGGCTTTCTGGTGTGCATGAGTTAGTGTAGTTGAAAAGAATATGATTACTTGTGATTGTGTGGAGGAACAGACTGATGTCTTTGGGAGAGCTGAGGACCATGCAGGATTTACAGCAATGTTGTTCATGCTGAAGTACTTCATTCACCTAAATCACATTTTGTCCATGCACTGAGTGTAATAAACACTGTGTAACTAAAGCTAGTAACAACCACCATGGCTTTTGAGAAAATACTATCATTACTGAAAAGCTGGGTTAAGCTCTCCCTAAATCCAAAAGTAATTCAGGCTGCTAATGGGGGTTTCAGGACTCTTCCCTAGAAAGCGCAGACCAGGCACGTGATGGAGATCAAGAAAATAATATACAGATACCAAATTTGAGAGCTAATCCCTGTATTTTTAAGCATCCAATGAATAATTCAGCGAAGTATTTTAAATATTTAAAGTGTATTTAAAGCACCATTTCAGCAATTCCTGCATCTTTGGATTTTTCTTTCTAATCTTTTTGGCTCATGGTAGAGGTTTCAGGTATGCTGTTATTTCCACCCCTTAGGCTATAATGAAATGAAGTATTAGTTCAAGGTATGAAATTGTTGATGTTACTGCTTGGGCACAGTTAGGCATGGAGACCTAAAAGATTTTAATTTTATGATGGAAATCCATTATAATAAAGTTGGTGGCTTTCAGAGAAAATGCTGGACTTAATTGGAGTTATTCACACAACTTGATGGGAGGAAAGAGTGCTCTTAGAAAAAATAATGATTGAGTTTTAAAGATCTTTGTGGAGGCAAAAATTTTTTAAGCCAATGTATACCTTCTCTAGATCAGCTGAGGTGTGAAAAATTGTATTGGTAAGATTTTCTTATGCTTAAAATATATTATTTTTGTTTATTGTTTGTCTTTGGCCGTGGCAAATAAAATTAGCTGTAGCCAGTATTAAAAAAAATGAATTTAACATGTTCTTCATGTAGTGGATGTGTAAACTTCAAGCTTCATGCCAAAGTGTGTGTTGATGGATAAAAGCGTGTGTGTTCTAAAGGGAATGCAGGACAAGTTGATGTGAAGTCCAGTGAGTGCTACCAAGTATGTAGAAATTCTGGCGTGAAAATAGTAGGAAGAATATTTTGTGGGGTTTGGTATCTTACGTTCTTCCTGAGGATAAGATTTTATGTGTGCATGAGATGGGCGTGTGGCCTGGCTGCATCATAGGAATGGCTGCACCAGATCCAAGTTCTGCCTTCACAACATATCCTCAAAAGTGTTTAAAATTGTAGAAATTAAGAACTGAAAGTCTCCGTGAGCGCTGGTTATGTCTGTAGTGCCCAAGGTAATGCAAATTGCATGAGCTGACAATCTTACTCTATGAGCTCAGGGAATGCTGCTGATCTTCTTTTTGTTTTTTGAACTTTGATAATCCACTGTCCCATGTGGCTAAACAAGGGAAAGAGATCTTGTTTTCTGCGTATCTAATGATGGCAGCAATTTCTTGGCAGCTGAATTAATTTAAGATTCTGTAACATGACTTCAGATTAACATTAGATTTCTCATAGCTAATGGTATTTTAGCCTCTCAAATCTATTCACAGGAAGAAAAAAACGTCTCTCCAGAGGTATTGGTGTTTTACATCTGATCTCCCTTACTTTCTTATGTAGCATGTGTGTCACAGTTTGACCCTTTAATAGATAGAGGCACGTGGTTATGACTAGCATCACTTCTTTTAAAAAATTAGTTCTTAAACTTTGAGATTCTACAGGAACAAAAAGGTTGTTGGTGTATACATTAAAAGAGGAATTCAATTTCAGAGTGATCTGTGCTGCATAATAAGATGAACTGACTTGTACTGAGTTTATTTAATAAGCTAAATGAAACATTGAACAAATAGGAAGTCAAGATTTAGGTCACTCTTAAACTACATCAGAAAAACAGTGACTCACTGAAGTAGTGGATCACCAATCCCCTTGTCATACAAGGGATGAGGCTACAGGGTGTAGGGGAACTACTCAGCGGAAATGAAGATGGTGTTTTTTGTGCTGTATATTTTTTTTAGTGAGGCTTGCTGGAACAAGTCTGTCTGGTGTCTTACAGTGAAAAATAGGAGGTCCTTTTGTGGAGGATTTAAAGAAAATGAGGGAAGCTTATTCAAAAATTAGAAAATGTTTTACCATGGAGGGTTAAAAAGGTCTGCTTTTTGATTTACCAGGGGAAAAAAAGAACTTGATAAATACAAATATTCAAGTGCAAGTGCAGGTAAGAGGAAGGCTCTTGAAATAGAATGGGGCTTAGTAGTTTGAAGTACAAAAAGTGCTCCTAAAATACTTGGAATCTGAGGGAACTAATTTGTGTAGGCTGTTATATAGGAGTTCGGAAGCAGCGCTCATTTTGGTTACTCCATCACTAAAATCTGAGAATAATGGAACTATTCCTGGGATGCACACAATCACATGGTAAATTTTGTTTTAAGACTTTGCAATGGATGGATTAAAAAAGTAATTATTTTAGGAGAGCACAGGTATTTTCTGTTTAAAATATTTTAAAAATGGAAACAGTTTTTGCTGTACATGCTGATTACTCTGCTAATTTATTTTTTTTACAGCTTAGAATAGGGAAATGATCTAGCCTCTTCCATCTTCATGTTCTTACACATGAGGACAGACTTAATAGAAAAGCTGATGGAGAGAGGTTAATTAATTTAATTGGTTTCCATGGGACTTATAAAAATAAATATGGATACAGCTCATTTTCTCATAGAGGGCTGTTTTCTCTAAGCCTAATAGAGTGAGTTAAATTTGGCTTAAAATCTGTTTGGAGGATCTTTCTTTGATGTGGCCTAAGGGATAGGATGGCTTGTGGTTTTGGGGTAAAGAGGGATCCAGGACCTGAAAAGTGCTTTCCTCCATCCTTCGTAGCAAATGTAATCCCCCAGACCGCTGCAAAGTGGCACTTGTGTCACTTGTGCCAGACTGTGCTCGAGAGGAGGTGTTCAGCTGCTCTGTGTGTGATCACTGAGCAGCTGTTCTGCGTCTCCTGCAGGTGACAGGCCAGATGGAAGTGTCTCCTGTGCCTGGTGGAGCCCACAGGCTGTCCTCTGGATGGTCCACATGGCTGGCCAGTGCTCATGGTGGTTTCTCCTGCTGGCATGAGTGAGTTTTCTAAAAGTTTGCAATGCTGTTGGGTGTGAGTATGCTTAAAAGCCTTGCTTTGCTGAGAGTACTGAATGAAGATTAGGCATCTTTCTGACTCAGAAACTGACTGATTATGGATTTTTCTAACCAGAAACTTGGGTTTCTTCTCCCCCACTCATGACTGCAGCTTTTTTCCATGTTATCTGCTGGATTTTTTTGCCTTTTACCTCTGTGAATGGATGCAGTTAGTCAGTCCCTATCCCACATTAGCATCCTGTGCTGGGAGGAGCCCTCGGAGACCATGGCTTAGCTCTACTTAGGCTTTGCTCTACAAGCCTGTTGTTAGACAAAGCTTCACATTGAATTCACATTTTCGTTATGAAAATGTACATCTAATTGGTTCTTTCAGCCTACTGAAATGAAAGATGGGTGGCATCTGTTTAATAAAGTCCATAATCATCTGGAGATTAAAGAGGGAAATATTTATACTTTGCAGTATCTTAGTGTATCGGTTCTGTGTTTCTGTAGGGGGTTCAGTGCTGACCTGGAGTTTTATAAGCGACTTCATGCAGTCAGCAAGTATCTTGGAACTGTAATGTGACCATATTGATATTTTCTTGGACTCTAGTGGATATCTAAATACAGTACCTATAAATTTGAACCCACAGAAAATGAAAGTGTGCATTACCAGTCTTTCATCTGAGCTGGCCCATACACACACCCTAATTTAACCAGGTCTCTCTCATTTATTTCCACCATGATTCTATGTATTTTTAGGAGCTTAGTATATGATATTTTCTTTCTTTATTCTTCATACTTCGAAAGAAATCTTTCTGCTGAGAGTTATAGTCAAACATATTGACACAAATTGAAAAAGTATGTAGGTACTTGAGGAATACCATATATTGTCCTCAACTTTGCTGCAGCTGGATTTTTCAGAAGCTTGTCATGGGGTGAAGTGTATGGAGGACATACAGCATGTTTGGTGGCAGACTATGGACTTCTGATGTTCTTGTGCATAAGGAAAGACATAATGCTTTCTTTATGTAGGTATTGCGTGTTTGTGTGGGTGAATATTGTGTATATATATGTATATGAGAGCTGATTTTATGCTACACTATTGCAGAGTAAGTGTTGTAAGGTATAATTAGACAAGCTATCATTAAACTACCACTGAGTTATGTAGTTTAGGATTATACATTAATTCATTTTGGATCGAGGCCATTTCTCTCATGTGGTTTCCATGTCTGTGATTTCTTGTTCTTCAAAATACAGTTAAAGACTCAGCAGACATATACAGCTAATGACATAGAGAGAAATTAAATGTTTTAATGACTTGAAGTGTAAAGCGCCATCTATTTATTTCTTTATTAAAATATTATTAAATACTTAATCTGTGCTCATGAAATATGACAAGGATGAAACCACAAAATACAGCATCTGTGGCGAAGCTGAGCCTGAGATGTTTAGGATATTGTAAGTAAAGGGTGTGTTTAAAGGCTGCCCTTTGTTCATCAGCTAAAACTGCTGTTATGCCTTGTCATAGCAAGAGACTAAAGTGGGAGCACTAGTTTCTTGTTGAGGGGTTGCTTGTAATTGTTTTGGTGACTGAGGGATTTTGGTGGGGTTCCCCTGCTCCAAGGACTGTCCTTGTTTCTGCCCAGTCAGCTGTGGTGGATAAATTCCAGGACTGGTTTGGGTCATCCTCTTCAATACTATAGCTCAGGTTATATAGCAAAAGAGGAATTCTCAGGACATTGGTGATGCCTGTGACAGAAATGGAAACGTGCCCTTATGGGAAAGTGTGGACAATGAGTGATGTAGCTAGAGAGGGACAGCATTAAAGGGCCTGTGAGGAGGAAATGGAGAAATTTGGCCTCAAGTGAAGAGAGATGTTTTGGGTGTACGCGTACAGGTTGTGTGCTAGGAGCTTGATATTGTCTTTAGGGGATGACAGTAGAACTTCTGACACTGAATGGATGCTCCTTTTGCCACATCACAGCTGGACAGCTGTAGCTCTTTGGAATTAACAAGTTCAGCTGGGCACCAGCAGAGGCTTTCAGAGAAAAGGCAGTGTCAGATGGATAGCTGACAGTGAGTGTTGCTTCTCTTCTCTTTTTATCAGGAAAAAATTCCGAACAAACGTAACTCACCCGATGTTTGTGCATATATGCTGTGCAAAATGTACATATTTACATAAGCTTCAATTCTTTTGCATGCATGATTTCTATGATAAAGGTATTTATTACTGCCTGGTGAAAATTGTATGTTCAGTTTGAATAAATGCTTTTGTCAGGATTTCTGCAGTAGTAATCTTAGAAATAGTTTTGGTGTTTTTTTTAATTGACTTTTCCCTGTGGACTGTGGTTTAGTTAAATGTGGCATAAAACTTAAGAACAAATACCTGTTCTGCTATAAGAATAAATAATACTTTATTAAAACAAAGAGTGTCTATTTTTCAGCTACTTCAAACATTTTCCATCTCCTTACCATAGCAATAACTTTTTAGTGCTTACGCAGTGCTTGACTTTTCCAGAAGCACTTTACAAATAGTTTAATTAATTGTTTTCCTGGGTTGGAAAAGCTGCACTGCACAGATATGTGGGTGGGAGCAGTTGGGGACAGCCAGGCTAGCAGGGCAGTGTCTCTTGCTACACCTCATTATTTCCTGTTGTACAGATGATTGTCAAAGGTGCTAGCCACCTTTCATTGTCCTTCCCTCCTGATAGCTCTTATCTGGAGGAGTCCACCCTGTATATTTCTTAATGAATCTCTCCTCTGAGAATACACCATGAAATCTTGCCTCATATATAATTTTAGGCCCACTAAAATTTTCACTGGAAAGCAATTAGTACTGTTATATTTACATAGTGTGCCTCAAGCTAGCAGTGATTAGCATTTGCGTGGTCTTTTCCAAATAGTCATCTTGAGGAGTCTAATGAAGTTGGCATTTCCCTGTTTTGGAGATGGATAAAAAAATTAAAGTTCAGAGAAGACAGAATTGGAAATAGCATATTGGACTTCCTGCAAATAGCTTCTCTTTAAGTGAATGAATAAGATTGTCTTAATATGGAAAACAGAAGTGCTTTGAATTATGAAAAAGAGTAAGATTACAGGAGTTGAGATGTAATATATTTCACATCCCACACCTAATTCAGAAAAGGAAAAGCCAATATCCATGCATGTTGAATTGGATTCACAGTAAGATAGTGAGTGCATACACCTGAGAACTTGTGTAGAAATTAATTACTATTTAGTTTCCTTAACAGATTAATTATCGATGGCCAAGTAAGTTAACTGAGTAGCAACAGCCAAAACTATTGTCTCAGACCACACCCATGTAGTGCAGTGTTGTGTTGCGTTTTGGCAGCAGAGGAGTTGGCACAAATCTTTTTAAATCCCAGATTTGTTACCTGGATCCATCTTCTTGATGTCCTCTCTTCAGATACTGACAGACACTGATAAAGTTCCCTTTCAGCTGTCTCTTCTCAAGGCTGAACAGGCCGAGCTCCCTCAGCTTTTCCTTGTAAGAGAGATGCTCCAGCCCCTTAATCACCTTTGTCACTCTCTGATGGTCCTCCAGGAGCATCTGTCCCTTCCTGCAAGTCATAAATGACTTGATAAAGGCCCTGAAAGTTGAGATTTAACAACACATTTGGACAGGATGTTGACATTAAAGATTCCAATTATCAGTGTTTTCGTCTTCATAGAACTGAACACGATTGTTGATTCATTCCCAGTTGTGGCCTTTTCAACTTGTAATGGGCCAGGTATCTGCAATTCTTCATACCCTCAAGAAGTGAGAGCCGGGGACATAAATCAGTGTGTTGTGAAGTACCTAAAAGTGTGCTAAAATCCAGTGGAATTATGCATTTTGATCATTATGTGCAGCAAAACGATTACCTTTGAATGACAGTGGGTTTTCTTTTTTTCAGTTGAAAACGACAGCTAGACTCTAACACCATAATGAGCACCGATTATCGTCAGTGTTGGTTTGTTTGTGCTTTTACTTCAAGGGGCACTTAGGGATGGATGGATATTTGTTAGAGGCATCTTGTTGTAGTAAAAACCATAACCAGCTGGAAAGTTACCATATATACACACTAATTAGTTGTAGGTAAAAGCTCACTTTGCTTTTTAGATGTTAGTTTTAGTACTCATCTTTGCTTAATGATGCTCTCCAGTTCTTTTCAAGTAGTCTCCATTTTTGTGGGCATAGCTTTCTCTACGATATACATACTAATATTTAGGAATTTTTTTCAGAAAAAAGCTGAAGCAGCTAATAATTTTTTTAAAAAAAGACTGGTCTTAGAGGGTGTAATTAAACACCCAGTTTGTCACCTCAGTAGGGAGCAATTCTACTCTTGTTCTAGTATCTTATTGCACTGTGTCTGGTCACACTTGGTTAACATGTTATCTGAACGTCTTATCTGAGCAGTGGTGAAGTTCTTAAGTTGATCTTTGGACTGCTAAATTCATGCATTGCTTATATGAATGTAAGCAATGCAGTGTTACACACAGGTCTATGCTTTTAGTCTTAATTCAGAGAAATAACTCTCCTTTGTTTTCTGTCTACTTACACTGAAAAACTTTCCTTTGGAACATAGGATTTTCTTTCTTTTTTTTGGCAGCTGAAGTTTTTGCAAGAATGGTAAATCTGTGATCAGAGAAGGAATTCCAAAGTTTTTTTTAAATGTGAGGCTCTAATTGTTGCTTATTAAGAAGGCTGAATTTCCATATTAGCTAGGAGGAATTAAAAAAAGTGACATTATGCTGAAATCTCTTATTTGCAATCCTAAGCTTTTTAATTATCTGAATATCAGATCTGATTTGTTTGTACAGTTTTTTAGAAAATTATCAGAATAGTTTTGTGGATAGTAGCCCTAGAAGCTTAACAGAAGTTAAAACATCTCTGCAGCCTAAAAATATACATCCTAGGGTAGTAGATAGAGTATCAGATATCTCAAAAAACATGCTTGGGCTATTGCATATAAAAATCATGTTATGATTTGCAGTATAAAAGTAGGTACAATGTGGCTGATCAATGGTCAATCGGGGGCTGCTTGGAACTCCTCAGGTAGAGGGAAGACTGATAATGGATAAATTTTTGTCTCAAATTTAGGCTATTATGAGCCTGCAGTAACACTGCCAAGGACAGTAGGGTTATTCTGTGTTTATGTCCAAATAGATGATTATCCAATTAGTTCAGTAGAAGAAAGACTAGAAACCATTGAACTGAGAGATGTTTGACTTTATCAAGGATGTTGATATTCATGGTTAAATACTAAAGTATGAATGAATATAAAATAAAGAATTTTAAGAGCAGCCTTTTTTCTAACCATCTGGATGTTACTAAGAGCTTAATGGTGAAGTGTTTTGCATCTGTGTTGGGACATCCCTTGTGGAAGCATTGAGCATAAACACTGCATACCCAAGCAATTTTTGCAATTTAAATCATGGGATGTTTTCTAGCAGGAAATGTCATTGCACTGCCTGCTTGGGGTCAGTGAGTTAAATATTGGAGTTGGATTCTAACAGGGTTGGATAATTTAATAACTCATAACAGCATTAGCAGTTAGGCATGCAAAGATAAAAGTTATCATGCTTTTCTCTGTAAGCTGATTGCAGTGGGACCTGTGGGGTCTCTTCCCATCTCTGCTCACTTTAGAGCAGTGCAAGAGCTGCTCTCTTAGAGTCAAATCACCTTTGTAAGAACAGAAATAGTAGATTTAAAAGTTCAGTGATCTCACCTTATACAGTGTATGTTGCATCACTCTGTCTATTCCAGTAAGGTGCTTGAAATGCAGAGATGTTGTAAAGTAAAGTGCTCTGCCTGACTATTGCCCAAAACATTAATTAGGTTGAAGGAATAGGAGCAGCTTCGTATGAGTTAGGGAATTTACAAGTGGGTTAAGAACTCCTAATCTCCGTGTCAGTACAGATGGATACCTCGATAGAGAGAATCTGGTAAGCTTTTTGGAAAAGATGTGCAGAACTGAGACTATTACAGAAGCTAATCAGAGCTGAACGGCTTTAATCTGTTTGTTTACTGCTGAAAAAGTACACACAGGGAAACATAGAATAAAAATTGAACTTAAAAATAAGTAAAATGTTTCTTGTTTGTTGATTCATCATACTTTTAAAATAAAATATGCCATCAATTAGTGATGTGAGAGGAGGAGGGGTAGGTGCACCTGACAGCCGGCGTGGGAGAAAAAACCATTCTGCTTCTTAGTATCTCTTATTCAGGACTGGCTGCAATTTCTCTGTTGATCTGGACTTTGGGAAAGAATACTGAGCAGAAGGTACCGTGTTCTTTGGAGATTAATTGATGCTAAAACAAACTGATCCAGCAGCTGAGTATGTGCTGAAATGTATTATACTCTTATAACCAGTCTTGGTGTATGGACGATGTCGTTATAGTTAGGTTTTTAATGCTTAGGGAGGGGAGCTGTTGGCCTCTAATATAGTTACCTTGTCACTCAAAATATTTAATCTCATAGTCTGTTCCTCTCTTTGTTACATAGCTATTCACATTTTGCTGGAAGTCTGTTTCCTTCTTTACATTTCCTTTTTTCTTCCACATTTCTGGAATTAGTGGGGTGATGAAGGAATATTGAAAGTGTTGAATCATTGTTTTCTGTCTACTGACCTTGCAGTAAACTGAAATATGGGCTTTTTACTAAACCAGAGGAAAGCAATAATCAAAAAACCCCAACTATATTCCGTCTCAAGCCATTTAGAATTGAACTTTATCCCTCATTGCATATTTAACTGGAAAACTGGAACCTGCCTAGGCTGAGATGCTTTATTGAAGATAATAGTCTGACATGTGTGAACTATTGCTCTGCAGCACATCTTTCTTAATCATTTGGTGCATTGGGGCTACAGGGCCACCTAACATTACTCTCTGCCCTGATCAACAGATACTTCAAGGAGACTTGGTGTGTGAGTAAGATAAGCTTTAATGCTGTGCACATTTAATGGATAAGGGGGAAAATGCATAGGTTTTTTGTTTCATGTTATAGACTAGTTAGGGGATTGCAGAGGGACTTAGGGTTTCCCCCTTTCGACCTTTTTTCGGTCTTGTAGTCACAAAAAAAAAGGTCTGGGGATGTGCAGCTGTCTTAAGCTTGCCAATTACAGGGATTCCCTCCTGCCTTCTCAACCTTAAGCTGCAGAGCGAAAAACAATCCCCTCATCTAACTGAGTATCTAAATCCTTTCTTATGCTGGCAGTTACTGTAATTCTCATGTTCTGAAATTGGTCTAGCACTTTGTTATGGGACACAGTAAATGACTTCTTATACGGCTGTGATTGATCTCTCTGAATGTAGTGAAATGCGAAATGTCAGGAACAATGCACAGAAATCATCATTTCAGCAAGGATTTTTACCTAAGTCTTTGAAATTGCAGAGACCTTTTAAATTTGATTGCTTAGATAAGGGGCGTAGGAGACAGAAGGAAAGGTTGGTTTTGAGTGTGACTGCACTGCTACACACCAATCCTCTGATACTATAAATATTTGCACTTTTATTATCTTTAATTAGTGAGAACTAGTTGGAAATAATTATTAAAAAAAACTACTTTAAAAATTGAAAAGTATTTCATGCTTGTTATGCCTCCTCAGGAATGAAGAAATGGAGTTATCCAGGAATAGTGAAGTTACTCTAACAAAAGTATGGCACAGCCTTGGAAAGAGCAAAAGACAGGTGTATTTTTGTATTTATGAAGGTGTAACTTCTAAGCATGCATCTTTTGCTATTGCAGCTATGGTATTAATGTTGGAAAAATACTAAGTAAAACTTCTGTTAATTATTGCAATAGGTGATGGCATTCTCTTTGTTTATGCTAAATTTTCTTCCATAAAGAAGAGCAAGTCCAGTGTCTTAGGTTAAGACTTGTGCAGGAGAAGCCTATCAGCACTTTATTTAGAATTTGCTGAGCATGGTTACTAAGCTTCCTGTGTACATTTTCTCTTGGAAATTATATTGATGGCACATGGGCTAGAAGGTTCTCATCTCTTCTCTAACCTGACCAGAGGTTAAAATGCAGGCATGGTTGCCTCACTTGGAAGCAGCCTAGTGCTTGAACAGTAAAACCTGTAATGCTGTTTAAGTTCATTGCCAGGAGGAAAGGCTGTCTGCCTTATAGTGGTTCGTATGATATGTAAATTTAGTGTACAGGAATTACGACTTGTGGAGAAACAAACTGGCTTCTAGAAATGCTTACAGCTGGTAAGACTCCATCAATTGCTAGCTCAGAGTCGATATGCAAGTTACAGTGTGAACGTGGGTTTGAAAAGTCCTGATTAGCTTGTGCTTCAGGTGAAATAAAGGTGAAATAAAAAAAACTCTTTTCCTTTCCTTTTTCTCCTAAAGTACCTGTTGTTGTGTTTTTCTTTAAAATAAACTAAAAAAAAAAAGTGAAATTGTTGCTTGAAAATTGGCATGAAGTTTATTGTGTGTGTTGTTTACACAGAAACAGCCCTGGAATGGAAACCTTGCAATTCTCTACCAAGGAATTCAATTTCCCTATATTTCTAAAGTTATTTTAAATATTTTGGCAGTAGCAATTTTTCATTTTAAAAACCTTACTGAAAATACTTTGTGTGGGCAACAATTCCAAACTTTTATGCAATGGACTATATTTTATGACATTTTTGCAAATTGGATTTTTTTTTTTTGCATTTTAGATGTGTTTTAATTTTTCCTTTTGATTAAGAACAGATGGTTAGCTTAATGCCAACTGAGCTTAATATGGCCAAACAGGTTCATTTTCTGGGTTTAATCCTCTAATATGCATCAGAAAAACTCTGGAGTATTTCTGCTACCCTCAAAATATGGTGGGCCATATTTGTAAGATTTCTAGGGTAATCTCTGCACAGTGTTGTAGATAACGAATAATTTGACATTAGTTGAAAAACTTCCTGGAAGTGATGTCTTCTCCATAACCCTTTGTAATCTCCAGTGTCAGTAAGTACAGGCTCTGAGCTTGCACCTTTCTGGGCTATGGTGCCTTCCTATCACAGCCAGGACCACAACGGCAGTGAGCTTGCTGGTGGTGGTTTAGCTTTATTGAACTAAAATCAAGTGACTTCAGAGAGAAACTTTGTGGAGAAGAGGGTGCCTCTGATTGTCTGTGCTGCATGTTTGGGTTGGTGTGAAGAGAGGACAGGTGAGAATGGCATTTCTGCTAATGTTACTAGTGAGAGATGGGTATAGATAGTATAAAACTTACCCTGGGTTACCTGCTTGGAGAAGGAGGCAAGGTTTCATGTGACGGCTGCTGTCTTGGCTTAGAAGCCAGTGAGTGAATTGGTCCTGTGAGTTATTAGTGTTACAGAGCAGAGCTGTGTACGTGCAATTTCCACAGGTCCAATTAGCACTGATGTCAGTGGGGGATGCAACACCAGTTGGTTTCTTCTTCAGGGAAAGTAGGATATGATGTAGGGATTTGTGTTTTCAAGATGTGTCTTCAGCTTTGCGAATCAAGCAGTAAGTAGTTGCATTTCAGAATGTGTTTTGATTTTCAAGATGTGCATTTTTGAGTGAAAGAAGCATCCACATCTTCTAACTTCAGCCACATAACTGAAATTCTTATATTAGAAGGCTGTTCTTTCTCTGTGGTCAGTGGATGCTGAGAGACTACTCTGTAAAGCAATTCAGAGCATCTAAATTGGATTACTTCCTTGATTTGTTCCGTTATGGAGCCCACTGTTCTACTCAGAGGAAGCTTAGGGAAGCTAAAGTAATTATATACTCTGTTATGTCAGCTACGGTAGAACTCTACCCAACTTCATTAATATTTGCATGGTGGAAAACCACCTGAAATTCATTATCATTTCTTTATGTTTTAGACAAACTTTTCCATAAAACATTGGTGATAATGAGCAAATACTGCAATTACTACAGAATGGCACTTTCAAAATGTGTTAGTGTGTTTATATTGTCTTGAAAGTAGCAAACTCCAGATGCTTTCAAATATCTCATTCAAGAAGTGATAATAAAATATTGTGGTACATGCTTGAAAAAAATTATTACAACGGAGGGGACAAAAAGAACTTAGTCAATTGTAATGAATGTATGATTTTATCACACATAAAATAGTCCTAATGCTCTCTGGGGCATTTCAGTTTTGGATGTTTCGCAAATGAGAAGTTTGGAGTTATGGTCAGAGATACTTTTTTAAAGTATTATGTATGCTTAGGGATTTATATAAAGTAATGAGTTGACTGACTGAATAAAACTTCTCTAGTGTGTGGTACAAGTGTTTGGAGTTATCTGACTTACTAATACATTAAAATGGTAACAATTACAATGTATAGAAGTACTGCTTTTGGATCTCCATTACTGTCCTGCAGAATTGGCACACAATTGCAGGAATAATTGTGGGCAGTCAAGCTTTCTCTATGGCTGACAGTCAAGCAGATTTTTTAGTAGGTTGATGAGAGCTGCGTAGGATCACTTTGTGTACTTGAAGTTAATTATTGGTGAAGTGCTTTGTTGGATCAGGGTCAGCGGTTCATTTCCTCAAGGGATCCTATCTCTACTTACCATAATCTGTTTTTCCTGATTTTCTATAATTTTCAGTTCAAGGGAGACTTGCTTGGTTGTTTGGTTTGTTTTTTATTGTTTATTTTCAAAAAGAAAATCTGAAATAATTTATTAGCAAATGCTTGGCAATGAGGTGACTTCTCTCAAGTCTATGTTCCTTAAAGTACAAGCAGGAAGTTCCTAGTCCTTGGGACTTGCAGCCTGATAGGAAGCCATGGGAACCAGGGAGGCAGTGTTCAGTTGGCCAGGCCTGGGAAAGAATCCCAAAGGTTGCTGCAGTGAGATCATAAAGTTACTCAGTTTATGAATATTTGCATCTTGATTTACATCCTTTGGTGTAAGAAATGAGTTTCTCACTCAGCTGAAATAAAACATACTGAAATGCAAAAATGGATTCTTGGAGCTTCTTGCTTCAGTGATTTTCATATGAAATAAGAAATGTTAAAAATTAGTCCCAAGTTGACAGTGTTTATACTATCTGTTGTTCCTATCTCTTGCAGTAGCACGTTCTTAGCGCTCTTGATCAAACAGGGTGTTTTCATGCAAAAGAAATGTGCCATGGTGAGCAGCAGAATGGCCAAAGACACTTTGGCTGACATTAGGGAACAGTATTAAAGGAGAAAATGTTTAGAATGATGTTGTTGGTTTGAAATATGTATACATATCGCTTTATAATCCCATAATGAAAGTGAAATCAAACATATAAATCTGAGAGTGCTACATTCAGTTGACAAGTCTGGCTTGTCAGAAGGGACATAAACCAGAAAAATATTTTAATGAACTATAACTCTTTCTGGGGAATATTTGGGTTTACAACAGAGGCAAGCATAAATAAAATAGTCTTAGAATAATTTATATGATGCTAGGCTAGTGAGTGCAGTGGACTTGCAAGGCTTCATCCCTTTGGAGAATAATACATACATATATCTGGAGATAAAAATACAGTATCTCAGTGACTGAATTTAAGAGCTGTTCCATTGTTGGAACACAATTTTTCAAATTTAGGGAATTCAAACCCAGAAAGCTACTGTCTGACTTAGAAGATTGAGTTAATTGTGGACTCCACAGGCTTTGGCTTTATTCTTTGCATCCTTCCAGTCTATGAAATATCTTGCCACCAAAAGAACGTGGTGCATGACGCTGGAAAATGGCCTGAGAGCTCAGAGTGAAGCGTGGCAGTGACTTGTAGCATCCTCAGAGCTGATGGGAGAGCCCTGCAGTGGGAGTGGGGCTTACCTGGCCCTCAGTGAGGCAGCAACGCCCCTGCAAGCTCAGCACAGCCTTTGCTTGGCCCCATTTAGGGTTCAACTCCAGCTGCTGTGTCTTCTATGCACTGCTTGCCACAAAGTCATAACAGCAACTGTGAAAAGGTCACAAAACCATGGCTTTTTTAAAATTACTTGATAACACAGTCTGCTACATGGAAACATGAAACAGGGTAAAAGTTTGGGTTGCAGTGGTGTCTTTTTTACAGGATGTTTTTATGGAATCTGTATATTTTTTCTTTTTGGACAAAGTTTTATGGATATTTTAATCTGTTACTTGAAAATAAATTACTTTATGTTAAAATGAAAAGCTGTTGTTTTAACAGAAATGAAGGCAGATTAGCTGTCATCTCTGTTTTCGGGTTTAAGACACTAGTATTTTCTTGGTAACAGGTATTTTCTGCGAATAATTACATTTTGACTTCAAAACTTAATACTTTGAGAATGTTTAAGTAGAAAATTTAATCCCACGTGTGTAATAGTCTTTTCTGTTCATTATTTGCAAACATAGTCCATATAAGATTCAATCATATGGACTGCTTCCTGTTTTATGCCAATCTCTGAAGACAGAACAGGGAATGACAGGACGAATTATAATCTGTCATGCTTAGTCATCCACATACACTTCTGTTTTCAAGGGTAAAAATCAAACTGTTGTACATGCATCTCACTGCAGTCAATAAAGATATATTTTCTTGGAAATTGAATATGTGCCAGAAATACTTGGGACATTTAAAAAAAACACAAGTAAAAATGAATTGGCAAATCACTCAAGTTTCTCACTTGATTCTCTCTGTGGCAACTTTAGAACCAAAAAGTGGGAGGATGAAAAGAGTACAAGCTTTTTTATTGCTATTGGTTTAGAGATCGCAGAGTTTTGAAAAGCTGGTACCTTTTTTCAAGTAAGCCTTTTTTTTTTTTTTAAATAAGGGTGCCACAATTTATTGGAAAGCATAATATTTTTATTGTATTATAAATATGTAATTTGTAAAGAAGACTTTGGAATGCCCAGTTGACTATTACTATTCACTGGTAGAGAAATTGCTTGCCTACGAAGTTGATGATTAGCAGAATTAATTACATCTAATTGGGTGATCATATCCTGGTGCTGTGTCTTGAGTTCAGCACATTTTTACAAGTTGTTGAACAAGTGTTTGCTCTCTCACAGAAGTTTTTTAGTCCTTTTCTCCTCTGTGTGAGTATGCTATGTAAAGCTTCTGAACTGTACAGCGGAGAGACAGGCAGTGATATGAGTCCAATCTCTACAAGCACATTCTCTCTGCAGTGCAGAACCAGACCTTCCCAGAGCAATAGCAGGATTCTGATAAAGCCTGAATTATACTCAGTGTGAAAATTTGTACCCTGAGGGCATATGTCCCCTGCTTGAAGTGGCGTATCAGATCACATCTGTGAGCATATGTAGCCACTGTTGAGATTGAGAGAATTTAAAATGTAATTGAAAGTGATTTGTAATCCCCTTACTGGAATTATTTCTGAGGTTTTTTTTTCTCATATTCATTTAGTTTAAAGCTGTGTCTATTAAATTAAGTTGCCTTTTCTTCAATGCTTTTTCTCAGCTTCTCAAGAAAATGAGTGAAAACTGAATGTCAAGTTGTGACCTTCTCGATTTCTGTTTAGTGCTCCCAATCAATCACAAAGATGTATATGTTAGATAAATCCATATTTAACATGCAGTCTGAACACAGAGATGTGATGGTGAAACGGTGCAGAATCAATAAAAATCAGCTCCAGGCCTTGCTGTTTAGCTGCATTGTGTCTCAGCACTGCAGGGAGAGAAAGCTCAGGTCCTACCTTTCAAAGGAGGGACACTGCTAGCATGGGAGCTGTTAAAACGTTTCTCCTGCAGAGCCCAGGATATTTGTGTTAAATATTCTGTTCATTCCTTGTAACTCCAAACCCATTCTTTTGCAGGATTCTTTCCCCCTCAAGAAGCATTTACATCAAGCAGTGTCAGTTCTGTTTGGTACAGCACAGTGAGGTGTGGGGGTTGATCAAATGTAGCTCATGACACACATTTTATGGCCAGTTGGTGGGAGCACCAGGCCTCTCAGACATCAATCTAACATGTTTATTTCACTGAAATTTCTTGACACAATTGAAAGGTGTTTGAAAGCAGGATCCTGCAATTCTTTGATGGGGTTAAACTGACTCTCAGTTTCCAGCTTCACAAAAAATGCCATTGTGACAGGCACTTAAGTCATGGGGCTATTAACCCTCCCTCAGAAAGAAGGTGAATGTTGAAATTAAAGGCACTGTCACAGTAGATGCAGCTTTTCTATACAAAGAAAGACTCTCAGAAGTGGAATATTGTTCATTCACTCTATAAAACACTAATTTTAATTGATACATATTTTTAGAGGCATTCATTATTATGAATTTCAGTATTCTGACTACTGGTGCCTTCCTGCATTCCCTGTTCAGAGGGAAATGGCTTCAAGTATGACAAATTTGTCTTCTTACAGCTAGAAAAAGGAACTTGTAAGTAAGATTGAACATGCCAAAAATATATTTACAAGAATCTTACCTTTTAATGCAAACTTTGCATAGATTTAGAGTAAAAAAAAAAAAAGGAAAAGAAAGACGTGGCCAAAAAAAGGGATAGTGCATTTAAGAGATAGTTGTAGGACTTGGAATTGGCCTTGTTTTGGTGCTGTTGTTTTAATTTATTGCAAGTAGTGTGGAAGAAAGTATTCAAACCAGTAAGTGTAAATACAAACAGTATTTACTAAACCTCTATCCTTAGAGGTTTAGTAAAACTGTAGAGAAGTTCTATTACAACTTCTATTATTACTTCTATTAGTAGCAATAGAACAGGTAGAGAAATATGTATCCTCAGGGTATTTTCCTGCAATTTTGGAGCCTTTTTTTTTGCCTTGCTTCTAACAGTAATGTGATAAAAGCTTCCAGAAATCTGTTTGACACAGGTTTTTCTTGTGCCATCTTCCTGCCATCCTCAGCACTGGCCAAAGGGAGCTGAAGCTCTGACAAAAGCAGATTTTTCACTCCCTACTTTCTCTGGCAAATGACCCTCAAGGAAATAGCCTTCATTTGTGCTCTAGACCCAGAGCCAGCACGTAATTCATCAGATGCATCTCTTATCAAAGTGCAGTGGAAGTTGAGAAGGAGGGAGTTTAGAATTTAAGAGTTTACTATTTTAGAATATATGTAAGAGGATGTTGCTTTTCTTTGTGGTGCCTCTTTTTCTCTAGAGACCTGATTGTCTTGGAGCATAAAAGTGATCGTTTTGGAAAACTAACTGTTAAAATGTAATAAACCAGTTTCTCTATCTATTTTGACTAGTGGAAATTACTGTTGCAAGTTGCAAAAATGAATGCTATGGACAGCTTAAAATTAGAGGCTGTAGAGGAATTAATTTCCCCAAAAGCTTTCCAGAAATAGACTTTTTCTATGGAATTATATCTAGCATTACAAAATATATATGTCTTTCCTTCAAATCCTCAGAGTGGAACTGCTCTGGACAGTCCTTCAGTCTCTTCCCATAGAGGAAGCACAAGAAATGAGGCACAAAATCAAACTTGGAAGGTGGAAATTTGTCCTGTGTTCATCCCTAAAGGATAGAGGATGTGTAATAATTATCACGAAGCATGATACATTGGTTCTTAACACTGCATTTAAGAGGATGCATACTGTTCTCTTGAAGTGGCATGAACAGATACTGGTCTAAATAGGCAATGACGTGAAAATTTGTGAAGTCTTCCCCTTCCCCCTCCTTGGAGCTAGTCAGAGTGCGATTGAGGGTACGAGGTGAATGCAGGATAAGATTTGACAGCCACTCAGGTTAGGGTGCTCGATAAATGGGAGGATGTGCGTGTCCTAGGTTTGGCTGGTGCTGGCTGCACAGTTATTGTACCTGGAACACTATTAGTAGTGACAGGGCAGCCTTCCCTGTGTGCAGGGAAGTTCCCTTTGCAAACCGATATAGAATAGCTTGCAAAAGTTTGCTGGAGAATACATGTGAAAGAGAAGAAGGTCTTTGTGCAGCCTTATGGTTACAGGAAGGAGATGGTGAGAGCAGTGTAAAAGCTTCCTGCAGAAATTTGGAAACATGTAAAGGTTAAAATGTTATCCTTTACTCATCTCACAGGAGAACAAATTTTAGCCACTCATTCTGAAAGGAAGGAAGGAATAATTTGTTTGAAACTCTGCGGAAATGCTAGAGTTCCCTTGCACGTACACAGGTGTTTCCTGGATGGAGTGTGATCTATCCATATATTAGTGTATAGTTTTGCATATCTTTGGGCATTCTCTGGGGCCAGATAGGAAAAAAAAAAAATGAAATGAGTTTTTCTTGGACTTGAAGTTGGAGAAGTAATGATCACCTTCTCAGCTATGGTGTACACTGATGATTTCTAACATTAGCATAATTCATTTCGTTACAAAAACTTTCTTTGTCACTAGGTTAAGATGGAGAAGGATGCTTTATATAAGGGTAGCAAATTAGAAGCAAAGAATATTGATGGTTAGTGCTTTTGACAAAGCCTTACTTAAGTCAACCCCTAGAGGATCAGGGTGAATAAACCATTTGAGACATGTTGTAAAATTAACCGTGCAAAAGTATAACAAGACAGTGTACTGCCACCTCATTTTTGACTATTGGACATTATTACATGTTGCAGCTGTGATTAGAATTACTTAAATTCCTGAGATGTCCGTGCTGCCACCAGAAAGGTATTCCTGCCATTATTCTTGTCCCAGGCCTTGGCATTCATTGTGTGGCTGTTCTTCATCACAGCAGCATCATAATTAAGCTTGTGGAGAAATCACTCTGCTTGTGTCTGATTAGATTTCAATGGTTAAATTCTCTAATTTGATTTATTCTGTTCTCTAACTGCACCCATCCCTGGAGGAAAGGGTGACGGTACAGTGAGATCCAGCTAAGTGGGAGAGGAAGTCAGAGCCTATTTGCAATGGGAGGATGGGTTGACGTGCATCTCAGCTGTTTGTGGGGTGATTTGACAGGTCTGAAAACAAACAAAAAGCAAAATAAATGGTGTATTTTGTTTCTGCTTAAAGAAAGGAAGTAACTAAAAAGGAGAGAAATAAAGAAAAATTATTAATGCGTTTCTTTCACTACTAAAAACAAAGATGAATTTTTTAGTACTGGATTTTGCCTGCAATTACTATCCTTTTACTTTCTGAATATTGCTGGGGCACACACATATGATGGGGAGCTATCTTAATGGAAAGCAGACAGCAGCGTGACAGCCAGGAGGAGTTTCCAAGTGCTGCCAAATGTGCTGGTGCACCAGCCCAGTAGCATGAATTGCTTAGGATGCAGGTTGCACTTCTTGCCACAGATGTTGTTCTGACTCCCTCTGCAATTCAGACTGGACTGCACTTCTAAGCGTTGGTCTTAACACCCCCTCCCTCAGCCGGCCTTGTGTGAAGGATTACAGCAGAGGAATGTGAGGCTCCAGGGGAATTTCCTTGTTTAACACCTGAGGGCTTGTCTGACCTGCGCTTTTGTGTTTTAGGGCATTGCCAAGTGCATGACTGTTCTGTGTGGCCAGTGCATTGCTGACAGGTAGAATTCCCATTGCTTAGTTCGAGGATTCTTTCCACAACCTAGTGAAGTTGTGTAAAATGTATTTAACAATTGGTAAATAAGTCCTTGAGCTAGCTCTTGTGTTTTTCTAGTTAATGTAGTGCTTTACAAAGCACAGCTACACTGTCCATATCTAAATCTGGTATGTATTCTGTATCTTTTTCTGTCCATACACATTTGAAAAGGGTTTTGCTAATTACAGTTCAGTAGTTCAGACCTATTGCATGTTGAGTTCACTCTGATTAAATTCTGAGAATGTGCATTAAGCTTGGTGGTGATGCTTATGAATTTTTTTCATTGAAATTGCTGCCTCTTGTCTCATCCATGGAAATGCTTTTTTCTCTGAAACACAGCTACATTATGATTTTCTGTGATTAGTGTTAATTGATAAATGATAGTTGAAGTCTCTTGTTTCAACCTTATTAGAGATTCCAAATTAAGACTCAGAAAGCATGTTCCTGAATGCATGAATGGTACAAGGAATGAGGAAAAATAGCTTTTGGAAAATATGTAAAAGATTGCACAAATGGATAGGTAAAATTCTTAACATCATTTTTTCAGCATATGGATGATTCTTATATTAATCACTCAAGTGAACACTAAAGTGACTCCTTTTCTAATAGATTCAAGTGATACACTTGATACGTATTTCCTGTTCATTGATGTATAAAAAAAAAAATCTTTGTTTCCAGCTTTTGTGAATATATCTAGGAAGGAGGTGATTTGTGCTCCTACTTCACACAGTTTTATTGTAACTGAAAGCTGCAGCTGCCATGTAAATTCAGCAAACAAAATCTCTTAAGGTTAAAAGCAGTTTACATCTTTGGAAATACATTAATTCCTGAACTGTGAGAAATCTAGCTCCAGATCCTAGAGAACAAATCTCAAAATCATAACACTTTAGTCAGAAGTGGGATTTCTCTGAAGTAGATTTCTGGTTGTATTCTATATGTTAGCTAATATATGTAACTTCATTTTGTCAGGATGATGAATGTGAGGTCCATCCTGTCTCCCAGTCAGATCCTTACATGTTCATTGCCTTGGGAACCTTGTAGTGGGAGTACAATTGCACCATGATCAATTTGAAGACTTAAAAATGATATAGCTGTTCTGATGTGTCAATCCAATTCATGATTTGTTGTCAGTGCAAGGTCTGCTGGATTAGTGTAAAGATATATTTTGATATCACCTTTGTTTGGGAAGGGTAGGAAGGTACATTAGTACATACATATATTGAAACTCTCCTGGTGCCAGACTCTTCTGTTGATTTAACTTACTTTAATGCCATAATTCATTAGAACCAATTCCACGGTTACACGTACAGTAAGTGATACTTTGTACTGAGAAGTGGAAAAGGGTGAGGATTGTTTTCTGTTTCTTTAATATGTGTACAGTACACACAGTTTTGCTAATCTTAGTATCTATATGCATGTGTCTAATTTAAATGACCATTTTTGTTACATGATCACCAATCACTCTGTGTATTGGAGTCTGTTGACTTAAGAGAGTAATTGCATATAAAAACATCACATGACCCTTTCCACTTAATTTTATTTGAGATTTTTACTCATTTTTAGAAAACATTCTTGCAGTAAAAAGGTAGCTCTATCCCAGCCTGTGCCACAGCAGTGCTGTTTTCAGTTTAATAGGACTGTGCTTACTGCATGTGTTTAGAATGTAATGCATGTGTTTTTATTAATGTTGACAGTACTTGTGTATTGTAAAATGAGCATTGTGTATTTTAAAGATTGGATAAGAGGACTGGTAGGTTTTAAGAATGAAGTGGACTGGTTTCTGTTACCATTTGGTGCAGCAATGTTCCTTACACTTCTCTAGGCTTCTTGCATCATTGTATGTTTGCCTGTTCTCTTTTCATTTATTATAGAATGTTCGTCTTTCAAAAATGCATAAGTCAAATGAAAAAGAAGTCTAATGGGCTGTTACACAGGTGGGGTTTTCACCAAATTATTGATCTTTGGTTTCTATATGTCTTAATCCTTGAAAGCTGTAGAAGTGGTACTTAGGTAGTAAAAGGCTAAGGTCTAAAATTTATTTGATGTTTAGTTTGGAGACTGAATTACAAAATAAATGAAAAAAACCACCAGCTAGTCAAGGATTATTGCTTCTTTATATGGCAGACTGAAATAAACCAGGAGAAAATTGCTTTATTAAGACAGAAAAATCAATATCTTATTATGATTCTTGGCCACATTTGAGTATAAACAAAAGATTTGAGGTTCCTGGGAGGATTTGCAGGAGAAATATAGGACTGTTGATACTTTTCTTCTCCCTCAGGTGTCTTGATTTGACTTTTGTGAGATAAGTGACTCTGGAATCAGTTACTTCAATGGGACAGCTTTCTTTCTTTTCTTCTGCTGAGTGCACGTTTGTATTTGGTACAAAATAGAATTGGTTTGACAGGAGAGACTGATGCAGAGAGTCGCCAGGATCATTACACCCTGTCAGTGAGACACTGCCTGGAAAACAGTCCTTGGTTCACATCTCGGCTCAGAATCATGCAGAGAGGGAAACTGTGGCCTTGGTCTTCTTGTCCCTGGCAGCTGGATTGGACTCTTGTTCATGGAAGGCAGTTGTGACCTTGCCAAGGGCCAGCTGGTCCTTCACCCTGTCCTAACACCTTTCTGCCTGCCTGCCTCCTTCGGTTACTTGATCAGTTACACCTGCAGGCTGACTGCATCCATCAGGGAAGATGCTGTGGGAAGAGCAAAAGGGAAGGGGTAGGAAGCTCAACACAGACCATGAGCGGATTTTTATTGGTGTTGAACAAGGTGGAAAATCTGTGAGGTGTGCAGTGCTTCCTGTTTTCCCTGTGAGACAGTGGACAAGTTTTTAAAAAAGGAATTTTGATCTGATTTTACTTTAAAGGATTACAACCTCCACAGCAGTGCAGTTGCAGAACAAGGGGGAGGTGGATGATACAGAATTATGGAGTAAGGTTGCATGGTTTTAATAATGCTTGAATACAGTTTTAGTAATGCCTCTCATGTCCCTAAAATTGATCAAAATACTGTGCTGTTTAGAAAATGAATCAAGCTTTGTTTCTTTGGTCTAATCTGCCCAGGTGCAAAAGTGCAGTGTTCAGTTAAATTAGTGCAAGCTCTTTGTCCTGGGATCTGTGCACAGACAGCTGAAATGAGGCAGACTGAAGATAGCTGAGCTTCCAAAAATAAAATGAGGAAACCAAAATTCTGCCTCTGCACTTCTCGTGGGAGTAAGGGGGTTTTTTTCCATCTTTCAAATGTCACAGTCTTTGTCTCTCCTGACATTCGTCACTCTCCTCTTTGTAAGTTCACTTTCATCTACAAAACTTGTTTTCCCTCATCTTTTCCCTAGTCCTCTTCTTTTCCTCAGGGTTCTTATAGGATTCTTGGCTGTAACCTTTCTTGCTAACTCTGCTGGTTTTTTGCCTGCTGACTTGTGATTGATAACTGTGCTTCTGATGCTTACCCTTCAATTTCTACAAACCTATCTAGCACCACCCAGAAGCACCTTTGAACGACTGGAGCTGAAACCTGGATGAACAGTTCTTAGCCTGTTTCCCTTAGGATGGCCATAAAGAGAACACTGCCGGTGGATCTTGTTTGAGAAATGCTGTCTTTCAATGTAAGAAAATCTCTAAGAAATGAAGTGTGTGAACCAGAAATGCAGTAGCATAATTTTACATATCTTGCTTCTTCATTTATTTATATATTTAAAAGTATATTTAAATTTAAAACTGATTCTAGGAGGGTTTTTTCATGACTATTGTTAAGTTTCCAATTAATTTACTTCTTCATTTACTATCCTATTCTGAATTTTGTAGTAAATCCTATGACAGTCAGCTTAAGGGGTTAAGCCATGTAGTTCAAAAGTTATTTCCTTCTCTGACAAGAATTTTTAACTTGAAAGAGTATCATATGACAGTACTTACAGTAGAACTTTGAGGGGCTTTGCTCTTTTTTCTTATTTGAGGTAGAATAAGATTTTGCTATATGAAATCGGCTTCTTTGGGAAGTTGAGTAGTTACCAGTTGTAGAAGCATGCAATTTACACATCTGTATATTTAATAAGAGAGTGAAGTGGTGTACAAAATTTAGCAGCTGACTAATGCCAGTTACATACAACTCATTCTGCAAATAATTAGTTTATTTTCTTACAGGCAAAAAATGAAGATGTAGTAATGTTTCACCTGGTTAAATCAACAGGGTATTAACTTTCTTTGCTGGTATGGATTTTCTTTATCAATATTGATTTTGGGGAGATAAACCTCTTACCTTATTTGCTTATGAAAAAGGCTAAGCAGCACATATTGACTCATTCCTTTATTCCAACTGCAGTTGTAATTTAGTAGTGAAGTTGGTAAGACTAAAATGAGCTCTCTGAACTTTGAGCTCCCTCAATAAGATTCAGCAAACTCTTTACCAGTTTTAAGAAGCAAGAAGGTACTGAGAAATGGAGATTTTCATGTACTTTGCTCTAAAAGGAGTAAATTTATTTGGAGATCTACACAGACATGTACACGTACTCTTATTTTTAGCAGTGAACAAATTTTATTCTTAAAATTATCATGTTTGTAGGGTTTGGTGTTTGACTGTCAATGAAAACCTTGTATCCTTTGTCTCTGTTTATTCTTCTGTAATGTCGCTGTATGCAAGATGGGCGGTGGCTTAGAGAACACCTGCAAGCCACCACAGTGTGGAAAAATTCTGAGAGGTCTTTAAATGGACGAGGATTTTACAATGTAATTCTGAAAACAGTACTCTGAGGTTTGAGTGTTGTGGTTTTTTTGGTTTTGGGGCTTTTTTGAGGATTGTGGGGTTTTTCTAATGTGTTTGTTGTGGGTTTTTGCTTGGATATTTTTTGGTGGGTTTTTGTTTTTCTTTTACATTTTTAATTTCTCTCTTCCTTGAAACATTCTTTAAAACTGGGATGAAATGTACTGCTCTGACCTTGTACAGTTATTTCTAGGTGTGTTTTCTTGGTAATAGTTTCTCTTGGAGGCTCTTTGTTGCTTGCCAAGTTTATTCCGAATCTGATTTCAATTGTAAAACATGAAACCTTTTTTTGTGGCTGTAAAATGCTGAGTCATCTTGTTTGATTATAGTATGAACTCTAGTGTTTGGTAAACTGTGTAAGCTAACTGCATTAGAGCAGGTAGAGAGAGACAGAGACAGGCTGTTGGCACGGGCTGCTTGTGGACAAGGAGCTCCTTTGGGAGTTGCTCTTCCTGTTCCTCTTCAGTGTTGGGTAAAGTGCTGGAGAGGCTCAAACAAGGCAATAGCCTCCCAGGTTCTGCAATGCACTTCACACAATCTAATTTTCTTGATTGAAATGCCAGGTGTTTTCGTCAAGTCTTGCTGACATCACTACATGATGCCAACAAGAAATTATGCTGATAGTTTGAAATTGTTGGTGCCACTTGCCTGCAGCAAAACGAAGATTTTTTTTTTTCCTTATTTGGGTTTATTTGAAGGAATAATGTAATTCTAGTAGTGACACAATGGCAATTCATAATGTTTCCTGAAGTTAAACCAATACTGTTAAATACTGTATTTTTTTATCTAAAGAGGGAACAGGTGTACATTATAAGTGGTACTGATACAATGAAGTGTTAATTTCAGCTATTTCACTTGTTCTGTTTTCTGCTGTCATTTAGCTCATGCCTTAAATACTTATGGAACAGCTTTTTAAATGTTTTTAAGGGTACTATTATAGTCTTAGAGAAGTAGCATTGGAAGTATTAAATGATTGTGAACGAAGTGTCAGAGGATTAAAGCCTAAAGCTCATTTTCCCTGTACAGTTATAACAATACTTTATTCTGGTCAGTATTATGCTGTGGATAGTGATACCACAATCCTCAATGGCTGTAAATCAAGTCAAGCAGAGAAAATACAATGTTGAAAAGACTGATAACTGCAATATCTCTGTTTGCAAACTGCTTTGAAATTCTATTGATGGCATGACTTGCAGCATCAGAATTTAGGTCTCTTGAGGTGAATCCTTCCATTTAAAAACCCTCAGGAAAGTGATACACCTATGTCTAGTAGAGTTAATTTGTTCAGAGTTTTGAAAGTAAGACAGTTCTTCTAATGGTACTACTTCCAAGAGTAGTTCTGTTGATTTACCTTTCATGTGTTCATGTATGAGAGATTCTGCTTTTGAGAGGTTCTTTAGAGTTTAAAAGGTGAGTTTTTGTAACACAGATTTCTGATCAGGCATATGGAGGGAGATGGCAAAAGGTAATATCAGCAGTAATAAGATCTTTAAAATCTTAGAGTAAGCTAAGGCTTAAAATCAGCATTCACATTTTTTCATGATTGATTATACAGCTTTCTGTGTAGAGTTAAGTGGGTAGTTTCAAGCAGTTAGGCTATTGTAGTACGTGTGTTAAGCTCTCTAGACTCCTGCAATTAAGCCTTCAACATTCAGGTGTAGTCAGGATCTTGAAACTCTGATATTTGCCCTCACTGATTACATGGGACAAGTGTATTTAATTGGCATCAGATGTCTGTAGGTGGCCTGACTTGTCACACGCACAGGATCTGTGTGAAGGAAGAATATAAACTCTCAGATGTGCAAGGGTCAGCAGTCACGTATTATATTAAAAAAGACATGCCTGCTACACAGCTTGTTCCCGAGGTTTCAGTGAGAGCATTTCATGGGCAGATCATTACGCCCATTATTCTCCTTCCAGAGACAGGGAAGGTGAAGCACACAGACATTACCTGCCTGAAGACACAAGCGAGTCCACTGGCTGGATGCCATATCTCAAAAACCTCTTGTCTCTCTTATGTCCACAGAACCAAAATGAGATGTTTTTATTGAATCATTTTCTTAACAATCTCTGGAAGGGCTTCTCTGTTGTTATAAGCACTGTATTTCAGAATGCTTTTAGATGTTTTTAGGCATTATAATTGTCTGTATTCAGAGAAAAATGGAAAAACCCCAGACCCTTTTTTTTTCATGCAATGAGAAAGGCATTCATACCTAGATGCAAAATTCCATCCCAAAGCTAATTTTATAGCTCAATTATTAACCCCTGGATAAGAATTCATAATGAAAGTGCTGTCAGTTCTTTAATTACAGTGATTATAATAGAACCTGTAATAATAAGGCAGCACCCAAGTTTTTGAGCTGCTGTGTTAGCTGTTGAACCCAGGCTCACAAAAATCCCTTTCTGAGTGGAAATGTAGTGTAATGCTATTCAAGGGGGACTTGCATCTGCTCTTTTCAATGAGCACATCAGCTAATGTATGAAACTGTCTTCCTATCACTACAGCTGCACAGAAAATATGTCTTAGTGCATTTGCAGTTATTTCTGCTCCTTTGAAAGAAAGTCTTCATTCTTAGACTAGATAAAAACCACTGTTGTTTGTGGCAATTGAGGAAGTATTAGCACTGTTAAGAATGGTAATTTTTTTTTTTTTGCTAAAAATATCTTTACAGCAAACTTTACTTTGAAGCATTGGCGTTTCATTTATGCATAAGTTATAGCGCCAAAGTCTTCCTAGCAATACTTGCCCACACAGTGTGGAATATGATACACCAATGACCCAATTTATCAAGATCCACCCATTTTCTATTCTACTTCATCAGTACAAAAACATTTTCTTAACTTGTTTACTTCAGACTACAGAAAACAGTTAATGAAGTTTAACTTGGTGATAACAAGGGTCATGAACTGGCATTGAATGTCCAATGCTGACAGTTCATCTGTGGAAGAAATCCTTTCCTAGGTGAACGACCATCCAGAGGTGAGCCCTGGATCACACTGTAGGTAGGTGAACCATGGTTATTTTAAGTCTCCAGGAATGGCTCATATTTGGAGTTGTTTCCTGGCTCATGAACATGTTGCCAGTGCAATACCTGAAAATTAGCATGGATGTTTCTGAATTAGGTTCATTAGCAGTTAAAAATGCATCCATGAACAACTGGTACTTTTATATGTGATTATTAGCTATTCTGTTTCTTTGTTTCTCAAAATATTTCATGTTGGGTAAGTGATGAAACCTCTATTGTCATTTTCCATCTCAAAGTTGGTTTAATTGGGCTTTAATTGTCAGACTTATCTGCAACATGACTTTTAGAGTAGGAAAAAGATAAAAAAAGATTGCTGCTAAAGACTTCTTTTTTATTTGTGATTTAAAAAAAAATACTTTCAATATGGTATGAAAAATACCTTTTTAGAATAATCTTGTGTGGTAAAGGAATTTGAGATGAGTCTTTGTATGTGTTCAAGGAGGTAATTCTCTTAAAAATAACAGCTTTTCAGAAGACTTCAGCTGGTCATATTTGCTACTTTGCTACTGAAACATATACTGTGCTTCAGTAACACTTGGGGTAAATAATCATGTAAAATAAACTTCAGTTTTATTTTTCAAGTATTGTAGTGTCAGGAAAAATAAAGAAGTCTTGACCAATACTTAAAAAATCAGTTTTATTTGTTATTCAGAAATTATAAGATTTTAATTGACATTACTTCATTAGTAGGAAAAAAAAAATCAAAATTCTGTTTATGTTTTGAAAGTAAGCAGTTGAATACTAACTGAAACAATTTCTTTGGCTTTCTTGGAGGGGAAAGGAACTCGTTTTTTGCAGGTGGATTCAAAAACATGGCTCTAATTGCTCATAATGTAAAGTCTCCTTTTCTTTGTTACAAAGTAAGAAAAAGGTCACTATCTAGTTTTGATGCTACCACGTGTCCTCTGCTGCTAGCGTTCATTTGGGAGGAATAATGACTGGAAAATGCTTAATAAAGGTGCAAGGCCTGAGGTCATAGGCTGCATTCTCAGAGATAGCTGCTTCTTCAGGTCAAGTCCTTGAGGACTCTGAAGTATCTGCAAGCTGCCTTTGACTTGCACCCATATTTATGCTGTTATAAAAACCAGTGGGGAAGTGGTGGTTGCCCTGGAGTCTGGCCCAGGGGCACAGTATGCAGTTCCTTGTTGCTAACCTAAATAACAGTGGTGGTTTTTAGGTGCTAGGGACTGTGAGTGCCTGCACAATTTGATCGCAGTCATTTCCAGTGCTTTGATACCGATGTCACCAAAGTAACAGTTCAGAAAGAGACTTGGAATTGAAAGCTATGCTATGCCCTACAACCACTAACAGACAAGTGCTGTGCAGTTTTTTTTACTGTTTCTATGTTTGTTCTGTATTGATCGTTGTGATGGGTGCTATTTGCACCTTACTGATAAAACCAGCATTAAACAAAGATGTTGCAGAAACCCACTTATGTCACCTAATCAGCAGACAGGCCATTGTGGTAATGGATAATGAAACATCTATGTTCCAGGTGGAGTACAGTAAAGCCTGGCCACAAAACAAAGCTTCTCCAGATTTTGAAGTGGCAGTGATATAACAACACATTAACATTAAATGATGTGGGTAGATGGGCAAGCAAGATATAATTGGGAATTATGTGTCCTTCCTTGTGTAAGTTAATATGAGCTGTGCACTCTGTTATTGTGGGACCTGTTGTGCCTTGGGCAGTTCTGATTGTGAGCTGTGTACTGTGTTTACAGGTGAAGCTTCATAGGACCCTTGTAGCTGAATCCTGTCAGATTGATGTAGTTTCAGCTGATGTGGGATGTCACTTTTTTTTGTGACACAGCTGTGGCCATCCTCTCCTGGGAGCATTGTAGCTCCTCACATCTTTGTGCCATCACTGCACCTGGCCTGTTACGCTCAGACCTTTGTCAGGACAATGTTTCCTCCTTCCTCATAGTGGGAAGGAGGAAGTATATTCTCAGAAGTTGAATTGACTGTTTATTGGCCAAATTAATTAAACACTTTCCATTTGGCTTTTCCCATGCAGTTTAAAGTGAGGTTATCAGAATAGGAGCTTGTCTTTGGGTTTTTATTTCTCTCAAGTATTTCTATGTCCGTCAAATAAAGACACAAAATAATCCATGTAGCCCAAAAGAGAGCATCAGGGAATTGTTTCCAGCTACTCTAGTTTTTGCTTTGGAAATGCTTCATTTTAGGTATTGTACTCCTGTATAGCTGGTCAACCTTACAAGCCTTTTCTTCTCTGGTTCAACATTGCTTTTTACTTGTATCTGGCAACAGTAACTTTTGAAACTATTAAATGGTCTTAGTTGTGTAAAAAGATAGAGAAGACATTTTATAAAAATCTAACTCTTTCACTTGATCTGCTTTATGTATTTAAGCACTCCTGTTCACAGCATTGAGGTTTGGTATTTTCATAAGCTCCAGAGGAGCAGTATGAGCATAACATAATGTTACACTGCTATCATCTGTACACAGTCCACATTGCCCTGGAACTTGTGTCTCGAGGCATTGCTTTTGCCTTGGTACCGCACATTCTGCATTTACTGCCTTTCCAGAAGCTCACTGTGCTGACAGGTATTCTCAGCTTTGGAAACTGCAGAGGGAAACCTGGGTTTGTGCTCTTTGGTCAGTTCTGTCATTTCTGTTTGTCAGAGCTTGAGGATTATAGTTGTAATTTTGGCTATTAACTTGGCAAGGCTGAAGCTGGGGAATTTTGGAGCAGGTCCCTGGGCATGGTGTGAGAGAGTTCTGCTGGAGCTATGGACAGGTGTCAGGGCCAGACCAGGGGCAGCCCTGCAGATGTGTGGCTTGTGCTGATGTCCCCAGCTTAGAAACTTGACACAACATGAGCTACTGTCCTAAAGAAAATAAGGCCAGAGCAGGAGTTGCAGGAACAGAGAGTAAAAAAAAAAAAATATGGATTCACCTCTTCTTTCAAACAAGCTTATTCTTTCACAACAGCTTTAGTGATTGCAGATGACCCATATGAAGTGGGTGTCAGGGGCTGGGTTAGCACTCCATGATTTGCTCTTTCCATGTAACTTCAACTGGTCTGGATTAAAGAACAGATTCATGTATTGCAAGTATATATACATATAATATCTTAAAATTAGCTGCAGTAAGGCTGGCATGAAGCCTCTGGATTTTTTTTTTTTTTTTTGCTAGTACCCTTGGTGTGGATATTCCCAGGAATCCTTTGTTTTTTGTGGACTGAAAGTTTTGTGTTGGGTTGTAATGTGCTATCTGTAGTACTTTCTTCTATTAAATAACTATAATTACATTTTAAGTACAATCTGAATTGTCTGTCCACGCCTGTCTCCTGTGTATCTTAAGTAGTACTTTGATAGTTTGGCTCTATCTCCATTTTTAGTTACTGTGTGCCTAAACCTCACTTTCCTTGTATTTTCTGTTTACAATTCCTATGTATTTTGTTCCTTGTATTCAAACAGCCATCTTCCTGAACAAAGTTTAAAGTCTGAGTCATTAGCTGTTTTCTCCATTTCATGGGTGTGTCAGCATTTTGTTTGTAATTTTCTTTAGATCCTCCTTATAAATGGAGACTCTCAGAGCTACAGTCAGAATCCACAAAGATGAGGCCATAATGGCTAATGTAACCCATTGGCTTGAATATTGCAAATATTTCCTTGTATATGGTGTCCTCAAATCAGCCAAGAGTGTGTGAAAGTGCCATGTGCATGCTTGCGATGTATTTGCGTAAGAATACAAATAACTTTAAACAGGCACACCAGCACTTGAGCTTTGATCTGTTAATAACTTCCTCATTCAATAAAGTGTGGAATGCCAAATCCCTGTGCTTGGCAAATTCAGACTGCTAATTTGTCAAAGCTGAATAAGAGGAAAACGTATTTTGCAATTCATTGTAAGAATATAAGGAAAACAGAAGTCTTAGTAAAAGGAGCAGTAAGATGCTGCATATCCCTTTTATCTTTTGAAAGCAGATTAAAGACAGTAGGACTAATCCATGGTGTCCAATATTTCCACTCTTTTGTGTCAAATTAGGCAATTAATCTGCTCAAATACACACAGGAGTGTTTTGCTTGGTGAAGAGTGGGTGGTGGTCCAGAACGGGAGCAGTAAGTTCAAGTAAATATGCAATGGTTTACATTTACTTTTACATTTTAAATTGGTTAATCTGACAGAAATTAGTTAGAAGGTTTTTGATGTGTTTCTCTTACTTATAGAAATAGGTGTAAACTTCCAGAACAGATGGTAAGTCTGATGCTGTCACCCGGAGACCCTTTAAAAAAGATAATTATCAAAACAAAGTTAATTCTGAAAACACTTCTTTTCGCTGGGGTTTAGCCTGACTGAGGTTAGAGATACGTTTTACTTTTGAATTTATTTGATCTGTTGAATGACTTTGTGTCCTAGCTTCATCTTCAGAAAAGAAAAAAATATAGATACATAATATAGAACAGTTCAAAACAGGGCCATGCAAACATGTGCCCAAATCCTGATATGCAGTGAGTGGAAAATGGACTGCGAACAGCCCTGCAAAGAAAGATTTTGGGGTGCTGGTGCATGAGGGATTGGACATGACTTATCAAGGTGTGCTTGCAGTCCAGTTGTATCCTGGGCTTCATCACAAACAGTGTAATCAGCAGGGTGAGGGAGGAATTCTGCTGCTCTGCTCTGGTGAGACCCCACCTGCAGTGCTGCATCAGCTCTGTGGCCTCAAACAGCAGAAAGACCTGGTCTTGTTAAAACATGTCCAAAGGAAGCCACAAAGATGATCAGAGATGGCTGGAGCAGATCTCCTACTCAGGCTAAGCGAGCTGGGGTTGTTCAGGCTGGAGAAGGCTCTTGAGAGATGATGTAGCACCTTCCGATATCTTGTGGGGAACTACAAGAAAACCAGAGAGGGCGTTTTACAAGGGTGTGTAGGGGTAGGACAAGGGATAAAAGGCTTTAAACTGAAAGACAGTAGACTTAGATTAGATATTAGGAGGAAATTCCTCAATGTGAAGGTTGTGAGGCACTGCAGCAGGTTGCCTGGAGCAGCTGTGGATGCCCTATTCTTGGAAGTGTTCAAGGCCAGGCTGGGTGGGGCTCTGAGCAACCTGGTCTAGTGGAAGCTGTCCTGGTCCATGGCAGAGGGTTGGAACTAGATGGCATAGAAGGTCTCTTTTAACCCATTCTATGGTTTTCTGAATAGCAGAGCAACTTGTATGTGGTTAGTGAAAGATGGTGAACAATGCAAGTGCTTCCAAATAAAGTGCTGTATTCCCTTAGACAGCAGTTCCCATTACAATTGCACCATATGTTCTCAGCAAGCAGCAGATGTACAGCCTAACATTTAGCAATGGAACTTTCCCATTTGAACGTTTGGGATAATACTAAAATAATGAATAATTAATCTTTGGCATTTCTAAGGCAGTTTCTTTTTGTTGCTATTTGTCCCCACTTTGCTATTGTGCCTATTTTTTTCAGAAGGTGTTGTCACTTAAAGATTTTAGGACTCTTACGTAGGCATTTCCTTATATCTCTGCAATAACCCTGAAAGTGTTATCCATTTCAATACTTGGATGACTAGGTGGCTTTGCCAAGATCACACCAGACACCACAGAAATGCAGGGGGGCATCACTGGTGTCTTGAAGACTGATGTTTCTGTCAAGACAGCCACAGCTGCAGGGTCGATGGGGAGCTGCCAAGGGCATGGCATCTGGTAAATGACAAAGTGCCACCTTGAAGGCAGTGCTCAAAGACATTGTCTCCTCACTCTCTTTACCTCTTTTTAATACTTGATATTTCATTAAGAAAGGGAATTCCAGGAACTGGATGTTAATTCTGGTATTCTCTGCTGATAGAAGGAGCATGCTTTCTGATACCGTGGAAGGTAGGTATAGAGCTATGTCAGACCAGGGTGCAAGATAATTAAACCAGGGGAAAAGACGAAGTTTCCACTGCAAGTTTTGATAGATCAGCTTATGTTTGAAGTAGAATATAATCTAAATTAAAAGTTCACTAAAATCAACCTTGCTTTGGGAAGTGGAAGGGAATTAACTGGCTATAATAGGATATATTTTTAAAAGTGTCATTTAAAATTGTTCTTGTCCGGTCATGTTCTTTAAGAGGGCTCTTGCATTGTTTGTTGTGAGTAGTATGTTAACCTTTTTAGCCTCCTGAGGAATGTATTGATTAACTTCCTTTTTTCACTTCAGCCTTACAGCTCTATGGAAAAATATCCAATATGAGTGTAATGTGTAGAAATGTGTATAATATTTCCTTCATTGGAAAACTGATGATCTTGTAACCTTCTTGCATTGCCCTTTGCTAGAGAGACACGTAGTCTTATGGGACTTAGGTTCTTAAGTTCTTGAAAATAGCAGCAAAGCTGTAGGGAAAGCAAAACACTTTGTTTTTATTGACTATTTTTTAACTGTAAAAGCTTTTTTATCAGTTTTGTCAAGAGTGAAACTTGATCTATTCTTTACAAAGTGTTGTTGTCTCCTTCTGCAGTTTATTTACAGTTCATTAGAAGTTCATGACCTGTTTTTTTTTTTTCTCCCTTTAATTCTGCTTAAACCAATCAATAATTGTCAGATCTTTTCTTGGTAGTAATTTTGCAGGCTGATGTTTGATCTCTATCCCTTATCTAATTGAGGATGAGTCAAGGCTGAAGACTCATTTCTTTGTTATGCATGAAGTTATGAAGAAACAGGGACAGGTGTTTTGTACACAGACAAACCTGTAATAGATTTATTTGTTGCCTCTTTAATTATTTTGCTTTATTGGGTTACTGCATTATTCAAAGTGTCTTCTGAGGGTGAAATACAAGAAAAAGTCCTTCTTTTGTTCAGTGATACTTCTTGGTGATCTGGATGAGTGACCAAAACAGAGTGAGTTAGTTGCATTAATATTCTGTACTTTCCTGGGATATGGACCGTAGTTCTGGTGATGAAGCCTGAGCTTTATTTTCCTCATAAAGATAGTCATTAAGTTTAGCATTCAGCACATCTTATCAGTTGGAATTGCTCTTTCGTTTTTTTTAACGGAGCTGAAGGAGCAACCACTCAAAGTCACTCTAACTTCAGTGTAGTTCCTGGCACCATTCCAGATATTTTCCGAAAGAAATGCCATGCTGTTAGCTTTTGTTTGCCCTGGAACTTCCTGAAACTGCCTCCAGGGATGTTGACCTCATTTTTGAGTTGTCCGGTTATAAGATTCACCAAAATTAAGGGATTTGTTCTTTACTACCTCTGTTTTTCTACAGTTGTCTACAGCTGCATTCATAAAATGAACATTTTTTACTTCTCGAAAGGTTGGGTTTTTTTTTTCTTGTATCCAGTCTCTCTGATGTCCCTTGAGGAGTTAGTGCAAGAAATACACAAGCCAAGTGATGCTGCTCTAAGCTGACTTTGTATTAGATGTAAACGTGAAATCCTGGCCCTGCAGAGATTTAACTCTGACCATTACTAGAAAAGAATGCAGTTCAGTGAAGGTCTGTTTTGTTAAAAATGAAGTTGTGGAGGTGAGAAAGTTACTCTGTCATTAACTTTCCTCTCTGCTAAAGACACATGGTGTGATTCTTGGGCTTGTCCTGTGAAGGTGAGGAGTTAGACCCGTGATCTTGTGGATTCTTTCCGACTCAGGATATTCTGTGATTTTATGACAGGCGTCTGTTGACTTTTGCCTTGCTCAAGACTTTTGCAGGACAGTTAGATAGCTGTGGCTCTGAAACACATTTCTTTTTATTCTGTCTTTTTTTCTGAGTCTAAATCACTTTGATAAAAAAGCCTTCAAATTTGAAGATTATCAGCTTGTTTACAGGTATGAAACCACTTGTCTTTAAAGTCATTTATTGAAGAAGTGGTGTCCCATTTTTTCAACAGGAGTAACCAGCTTTCATACACTTGAGTCCTTCACTTTGCTTATTAGCACAATATACTTAACAAAACTCAAACCAGTTTTTCTGGCAGTATTTCTCCATTTGGAATACAGCAGGCCTCAGATCCTCTGTGTTCTTGACTCCAAATCCCTAGCTGACCTCAAGGCTCCTGTGGTGCTTTCTGCCAGAGGCTCCAGGAAGGTTTGTTCTCCCTGACTGTTGTGTATGTTTTTTATGTCTTGTCTAGATTGGTCACTAGAAGTGTCACCTGTTTGATTTGTTTGAAGGCTTGTTGTTGCTCAGAGCCCCATGTGAAATCGTTCTTCTTCTGGGTTCCTTGATAGAGAGAACTGGCAATCAGTCATTTGGAGTGTGTATTCTCCAGAAACCTACAATGCCTAAGAAAGCTTGTGTTTCTTACTAACTGGTACGTATGCCGGTGTGATTTTGTTGATTGCACCCATTGGGATCTAATGAACTCTGTCTTGCCATTTTATTCCTGTGCAGATCCCTTGACCTTCCTTTGTTTAACGGCAAAACCAACCTTAAGAAAGATTTGAGGTATTTTTTCTGTTTCTCAAAAGCTTCTTCTGCTGTATTACCCCACATGGTGGTGTCATCAATTTACTGCAGATGTTCTGAGCTTCTACTTGTTCTAGTGCAGCCTGGATTGGTCCATGGCAGATGGTAGAGCTGTGTCCCTCCCCCAGGGGTAGGGGATTCCAGGTATACTGGGTACCCCTCCAAGTGCAGGCGAGCTCTATTGCCAAAGGAATTGAGAAAAACACATTAGTGGTACCAGTTTTGGTACACCACTGGGCTGCCATTGACTCCAGTTCACGTTGAAGTGTGTCTGGTATAGTAGCAGGTTGGTTAAGGTCATGCCACAATAATCTACTGTTAATCACCAGTCTCCATTAGACTTTCCCACTGACCATATAGGGCTGTTGAAGGATGAGCTGGTCTTACTAATGACTCTTTGGTGATCCAGTTGGTGACTCAGCTTATGGAGAAGCTTGGAGTCTTGCTTGATGTGCTGCTGGTGTGCTGTTATGGTGCTGATCAGTACCTCTGGTCCTTCAACTATCAGTAATCCCTTGAGAGACCAGGCAAGATGGACAGCTGTTTCATTTCCTTTGTCTCCAAAGCAGCTATACAACAAGCCCGCTGCATAGTTCAATGCCATCAGGATACCCTTTTTACTAATATCTGCTGGAGCCTTGTACTCCTGTGTTTCTAATGTTCCAAGCCACTGGATCCACATAGTCCAGTAAATCCAGTTGTCCCTCATAACCTCTTGGCTGGAGGCAAGACCCCTCTAATAATCATCATAGGATCCTTCACTTACATCTCCTAGAAATGGATTAGAATTTCTTTCTATAGGATCAAGAGTAAAGTCAGCTTTACTTCTCTACCAGGGAAATTGCCTGCTGCAGACTGGAGCAGCAGCAGCTTTCCTGAAGGAAGTCCCATTTGGGATTGTTTTTCCTGCAATTCATGTACCTTTGTCTCGTGTTGAATTTCCATCACAATTGCTCACATCTTCTCCATGGTCTCACAGGTAAAACCATAGGGTACCCTGTGGTTATAACTTCTGTATCCTCTGTCTTGAGCAGAAGTTGGATGAGTTTTCCTTATCCGCAGTGGAAAGTCTCAGTGATGGATTCCCACATCCCTGCATTGATTTGTAGTAATACTTAAATTGGCTAGAAGTTGATCAAAGATAGTTATAGTACCTGTGACCTTGCCTGCCATGTCCTGACCCCCACCCCAAGCCTTGCTGGAGCTGTGAATGTATGTCAAGTAGAGAAATGTCTCTTTTTCTTCCAAGTCTTCCTACATTTATTTTTTTTTGTCCATGGAGAATGTCTCCCTGCAGGTAGCAATGGTGAAGGTGCCTTAGGTACCTCTTTGTCAAGTCAGGGTTTTCCTAAAGCCAGTTAGGTAGCTCAGAGTTCTTGCAGGAGCAATCATCCCAGCAGCATGTTCCTGGAGAAGCTCAGGGTGTCTCGCCCATCTCATGGAAGGCACAGGGAAGGGAGCAAAATGCAAGAGGCAGCGTGGCCTCAAGGGGCTGAGACCTCTCTGTCTGGGCTTGGCCTCTCTTGGACAAACTCAGGCCTGGCTGGGCTGTCCCATGTGGAAAAGGCTTCAGGCAGGCTCTGTCTTGTTCCCCTTGTTTGTCAGCCTATCCTGGTTTCCTTTGCGGCAGCTGTGACCCGCCTCTGCCTCCTGGAACTGGGCAAAGGGCTGGGGAGGAGGTGGAGGAGCTTTGATGCCTGCCCAAGCTTTTCCTCCACGTGGGCTCTCAGCCCTTGCCCTGCGTGTTGCTGGCCCAAGGCCGTGGCAGGTCCTGGCTGGCAGCCGCCTGGCACTGTCCCAGCTGGCTGAGCCCCATCGCTCGGCGCTCTCGAGTGTCTGTCTCCTGGCTTTCCTGTGAGGGCAGAGATGAGCCAAACCCTGCTGAGCTGCTGCAGCCTGTCACCTGCCAGGACCTCCTGGTGACAGCCAGCTGGGCACAGGAGGACTGGCTCCCTGTGCCCCAGCCTTGCTGCCCCAGGTCCTGGGGAGGCAGATATCCTACGTGAGTGTGGCCCAGGCGGGACGGCTGAAAAGGCCGAGGCTGCTGGGGAAGGGAGTGGCTGTGGAGAGAGCCGTCCATCTTACCTGACTTGTGCATGTTGTACCTGTCCATCTTACCTGACTTTTGTTGTGAAGAACTCAGAAGAGTTCTGAGTCAAGGATGAGATGGAGCACAAAAGCAGTCAGCTGGAGTCTGGACATGAGAAAAACCTGCCCCATTGCTTTAAATCGGAGATAAAGCTAATAGAGAAATTGAGCCTGACCAAAGCAATCTGAGAGAATGTATGTATTTACTATTTCAGCAGGAGGAAGAGTTGTGTGTTGATGTTTATGCCATGTACATAATAAAGGGAAAGTAACTTGTGAGGCTGCTGTTGGACTTTAATGAAGCTACACCTGTTTTTCAGCTGGCCATGTCTTCTGAAATGATTTGTGATAGGATCCAAAAAAGAGACTGAAAGAGAATGCATCATAATATTTTACAGAGTGGCCTTTGGTTCACAACCAAAAAGTGTTGTAACCCTTGACATAATTATTAGAGCAATAATGACCTGAAGAGGTAATAGGGAGTGCAATCTCTGCCCTTCTTGATGGGAATTTAGGGCTAAAGCAGAGGTGTTAATTTTATTGATATCATTAAGGTAAAAGTGATACAGCTGTAGGGTAATTTTCCACATGGGATGGAAATTAAAGAACTCCATCCACTTAGCAGCGGGGTTGAAGACAGAAAGGAGAGGGACACAGATATGATACATGATCTTTCAAACACATTAATAAAAATCTAAAATTTCATACATGTAAAATAACTACAATAATTTTTTAAAAGTTGATTTGATAATTGGGCAATAAGACAATAAGCAGTGCAGACAAACCCTTTAGAAGTATGTCTGATGGGACACTTTGGAATTCCTCAGGGACTGTGATTTACTCAGTAGATTTGGTAGGAAATTACAAAAGTCAACAAGGGGAAGACTCAAAGGATAGTGATATTCCACTGCCTTGGGGTACTCAGTGAATGTGTCATAGGAAAATTTAAGACCAAGAAGTGTTCTCACCAAGAGAGATTTACTTTATTCTGTTAAGCCTTTTGCTTGACTGTGGAAGACCTAAGAAATCCTCATTTGAATTATAAACGATGAGTAAAAATTTAATGTTAGCATGAAAGAAGAGACTGTGACTAACTAAAAAAGTTGCAAAATACCTATAGTATCTCTAGAGTCAAGGCAGAGGAGAAGGAAAACCAATTTCTACTGACTTCATCAGAGGTCTATGTAATGTGTAATCCCTATTTTTAAGACTAACTTAGAACCATAGTAGAAAACTTTATACTATCACAAAATAACTAGCTTCTATACTATCCTTTAAATTTCATCCTTTATCTTTGCTTGTTCAGATTTGTTTTGTATTTGAATTGGAAGCTTATTGAAGTATTGACCATATTTTCATAAATGTGGTTGTGATTAAATAAACGGTGACTGAGACAGGACCTACAAGCATTGATGTAATCAAAATAATACATGGCTTTTGAAATAAGCTCCTTTTTTTAATACAAGAGATTTTTATCACCAGTTGAAGTAGAAAAACTATCTTGAAGCTTCTTGTAGCAGCATTTTCTTTTTAAGGAAAGACTTCATTTCTATTCAGTGTTTTACACTACTAACTTGCAGTGTCTGGTCGCTGTCAGATGCTCAGAAGATTATTGCCTTAGGTATCTTAGACATCTCCTGCATGTGGTACTTGCCTTTGTGACATATGTTCTTGACAGAAGAAAACGACGGAGACTTGCTGTTGTCATCGTCTGTCATCACTGAACATAAAGACATTGAATGTAACACTCTGGGAAATTATCTCAAGAACATTACGCATCTTTTTGCTGTTGTCTGTGTAAGCTGTAGTCAGATGCAGTAGATTTTTAGAAGCCCTCTTTGTCCCTTTGCACAGAGTTGTGATTTTTCAAAAGATCTCAGCAAGACTGACTAGTTAAGACTGCTGTGCATCAGATGTTTTTGAATATCTCATCCAAGCTGGCGGATGGCACAATGCTGTCACTAGTTGAATTTCTTGGTAACACTTGTAAAGTTCTATAACTTTCATGCAAAATATATCCTGCTCTGCTAAAGCAGAAGGTTGGTTTGATGGCTCTGAATCTGGCCAGGATCAGACCTCCCTTTATTACTTCTGATTATATCCCCTCTGTGGAATTAACTCTACTCTCTGTGTCATTTTGTTAGCGGTGTTTTTACAGTGTGCAGAGGGAGTCTGCAAGCAGGATACTTGCTTAAATGTGACATTTACAAGTGCAAAATGACTGCCTGTTGTCTAACAAGAGCTACTAGATTAAGCATTAAAATAATTACCATCCTGGCGAGACTTCTAAAGCGTGTGTGCTTGCTATCTGTGTACTCACGCTATCTGTATTTCGGCTATGTGTATATACCATTTATGTATATTCTCACAAGAATAACAAGTAGGTGTACTCTACCAGGCTTCAGAACATGCTTTAAGTTTTCACAATAAGATTCCTTAATCTTACTACTGTTGTTGGAATTCAGGTTATTTTTCTTTTTTGAATTTTGGTTGCAGTTCCCATCTTCTCACAGAACATTCCTTGTTTATGTGTTTAACAAGTAGCAGAGTGTTTTGGTTAGATCATTTTGTCTTTTTTTTCCTAAAGAAGAATAATCAAGGAGCACATACCATTTTTGGAAAATAAATTCATGAAATTACAAGGAGGGCAAATATGCAAAGAGATTCGTTGTTGCTCATTTCGTTTAGTAACAAGAGTTCTTATTCATAGAAGTTGGTAATATCAGTGGCTTTAAAAGTCGCTTAACTTACCTGTAGGTTCCAGTTTGAAAGCTTCATTATGTAACAAAAAGATCAAGGCAGACATGAGAATTAGAATATATGGCGTTCAGTAGATGTTTCTACAATCAGATGTAAATGGGCTGTGTTTTGGGAATTAATTCACGTGTTATGCTGCAGTGTAGGAGGGCCTGGTGCAACCGTGTTAAGCAGTTCTAAACAGAAGATTTTTCCCTCCTGGTGTGCAGAATCTGAATTGTGATGCAGGCTCTTTTTTATTTTTATGTTGCTCGTTGAGGGACTTTTCCAACACCACTCTTCCCAGAATCAGTTCTGAGGTACCTTTGAGGTTCACCTGGAATTTACATTTGTCATTAGTATGTGAGGTCTCCTGCTTTAGAGAGTTATTTTAGCAGGCTTTATGCAGCTTTTAGGTGCCTTTCAACACTGCAGCTCTGACAGCTGGGCAAACTAACAGGATGATTTGGGTTGGAAGGGACCCTTAAATACCACCTTGTTCCAACCCCACTGCCATGGACAGGAGAACTTTTCACTAAACCACGTTGCTCAAAGCCCAACCGGTGTTGGTCTTCAGCACTTCTAGGGGTGGAGCGTTTTTTGAGCAGCTTGTTCCAGTGTCCAACCACTCCCATCATAAGACGTTTTTTCAATCTAAACGTAGTTCCACTTTAGGCCTGTTCTTGGTGTCATCCAGAGACTTGTGGAGGGTGCACTTGCTTTTTGTCATCCCAGGACAACTGTCTTTGTTATTGATGAAGGTATTCAGTAACACCGGCCAAGTACAGACCTTGAGGGACATGACTGGTTAGTGGTGTCCATGTGGACACTGAGTTATTGACTGTAATCAATCATTTGTTGGCTTCTCTTTCAGATGCAGTAAAGCTTTCTGACTGACATTTTTCACTGTGAACAAAATACACCTAAGCAGAAGCATCTGAAATTATTGACCATGTCAAAGCAAGTGTTTAAAATGGGAAAGGCCAGTCTTTGTAAAACCAACTGCAATAGGAGTAATATTTACTGGCAGGAGTGAGTTTTGTTATCTGATCATTGAGAGCCATGGAGAAAGATGGGTCTTGAATTACTGCTTTTGCAACAACTTTGAGACTGTACATGTGCATTCACAATATGCTGTCTGATACTTGTAGGCAACTTTGAGAGTGTGGCAGCTCTATTGCTATTTAATACTGAAGAGCTTAGGTGTGATGGAGTAAGTCATGACTAGGCACTGTCATGAGCTAAAACTTAAAGCTGTCCAAAACATTTAGTTGTGAGCTTGTAATTATGCAGTTGTGAGTGCTGATGTAGTTACTGAGATTGGAAAGCTGAATTTTATGTATTTTCCCTCCTTGCAACTTTGTTCAGACTCACCCAGTGCTACTAAAGCAGACGAAATATGCTTCTGTAAAATGAAATATGTGAAAACCACTCATCTCACTTATCTCAAAAGAACATAACTAAATCAGCAAAATTTCAGATTTGTATCGGATCAGAGGTCAGGAATATACAAATGTGTTGGTATCTCGTAAGTATACATGCAGGAATAAACTAATATGTCCCTCTGAATCAATTTTTTTAAACCTAATATTCTTAGCCTTTAAATAATTATTATGCAGACTGTTTACTTATTGAGGTAATTGGGAAATACCCATACTTGTTTTTTCACACCTTTTTAATACATTCAAGACTGGAGACCTGCTGTATTTAGCTGTCTTTTAATCTGAGTTTTGTGTTCGCACACAAGTGTGTGAAATCTGCTCTTATGTCTCTGATTTTTGGAACTGAGAACCATATGGTATCTTGGTTTTGCATTTCTTAGATCTTCTTAATTGTGCCTGCATAGCAATTAGGCTTGTGCATAAATTTGAGAAAATAATGCATTCATTTGTTCTTAGTGTATAAAGTATACTGAGAATTCATTTCAGCTTTCACAATAACCATAAAAAGCATTCAGAACAGGACAATTTGGGTTACAGTTACTACGTAGTTAATTTGACCCTTTAAGGTTTACTTTACTTGTTTTAGTCTTTCATTATGAAATGGCAAGACACAGGACTTCCAATTCATCCAGTGAAGGGGGCTAAATTATGTCTTTGTGCACTGATTCAGCAAAGCACTTGGTATTGTACTTATGTCCCATTTGAAGTTAATGGGATCACTTATGTTTTAGAAGAAGTGTGTGCTTTTAAGTGTTTTACTGAATAGGGGTGAGATTATTCTCAAAGTCAAGCATGTGCTTAAGTGCTTGGCACAACTGAATTGGTTAACATCTATGAGTTAGCACAAGAAAAACTGAGCCTTCTAGAGTGCTTGTTTAGAAGATCCTTCTTCTAAGTTCTGGTTGAGTTTGACTGGCTCTGAGAGAATGTCATTATGCAGTAAGATACTGTGATATATCTTTCAATGGAATTAAAAAGTTAATTGGGATGACTTGAGGACCCTTCCTCATTCAGACATGGTTTAATCACCATTCTCTTTTCATTTTTTGTCTCTTACTAACTTAAAAAATATATTTTACATTTCTGCCATCTTTTTCTTTAACTCTCTTCTAGGCATTTATCTTCTCTCTAGGTTGAGAAATGAGTTGAATTTATTCCCTGAGTTTCTGAGCAGTTGTGTATCTCCATAGGCATCTCTCCTGTTGGGAGGCAGGTCTCCAAATTGCTCACTCTGAATTGACGTTAGAGATTATTTCTGCCATCATTTCTCCAGTGCTACTGGCATCCTTGCTCACCAAATTTGTGTTTCTATCTATTTGTTGATCCTTTGTATATGCTAAAATTGTTGGAGGCAAAATGTTGGCTGCAGATTTGTGTTGCTTAGGCGTGAGGGAACATGTTGTAAAGAAACAGCAATTTGTCTTCCTACCAAACTTCTAGGCGTGGTGTAGTTATCTCTACATCTGTCATCCCGGCCAGGAGGCAGAAGAGAAATGGATTGCACTCTGCTAAGAAGTTAATTATTTTTTTGGACTTCCAGGACTGGCATAAAGCACCCGCTTTTGTAAAACTGCTGTCACCTAATGTCCCTGATGTTTCAGGAAGTCAGACTAGCTTTGAGAGTTATAGTTAGTGATAAAGGGGAGCAAATGATACCAGCTGGGACATAATGATGTATTCTGATTAAAGCCTTTAGAAGCTGTACAGTAGTTAATAGTGACAAAGCACACCAGAGACACCCAGGAACAAGCAGTAAAAAATTATTTTATCTAAAGACTCTAAAATCTAAACATGAAGTTAAAATACCTGTTAGGTTAAAATATTCCTGGTATCATAATTCTGATGAGAGGGAAGGGTTCTCATGGCTCCTTTGGTCACAGAGCAGATCACCTGCTGAATAGGGGAAACACAGCTGATGGCTTCAAAGGCCTTTAGTCTTCCACTTAATACCTGGATATTTTTGTGATACCTGGGATAAATTGAAACTGTGATATACCATCTTTTTATAGACTTTTCTGTGTTAAACTTAGGGTTGAATACTAACAGGAATGGAAGTTTGTATTGAATTGTGACTATAAGCTGTGAAATGCCAGATAATTGGGTTAAATTAAATTAGGTGTTCGTTTTTTCTGGAATTCTTAGAAACTTCCAGGATGTTTTTGATCTCTTTAGGCAGCTCTGAGTTTTCGAGTTGGTTTCTTTTATTTCTTTCTGTGCCTGCTTTGTGGGCTCAGTTTTATGCTTAGACTTTGTTAACCTTCAGATTTCAAAACAAAATGCAGGTCTTTACTGTGTGTATAAGCTTGTACACGTGCTTCCAGATATTACTATGGCACTTGGTTATCTTAAAGTGTGCTATACTCAATGCTACAGAAATGGGAGCCACTGTATTTTTATGTTTGATTAACAACTCACAATTAGAATTTGAGTATATTAACATATTGAGTGGTCTGGAGTGTTCTTCTCTTTCATTGCTTTTATTAGCAAGAAGACAGGTGGAAATGAGTGTGATAAATTTAATCTAGAAATAATTACAATTTTAGTATAACAAAAAAGATGCCTGAGTCTTTGCTAAGGTTCATAGAAGTCTTAGGTAGAACATAAGTATCGTGATTTAGTTTTAAATGTACTATGATAGGTTCGTAAAAAAGTATTCTTATAAATAGTGTCCAGTGGAGTACATCAGCATATAAAGCAATGTAATCAGATAGTCTACAATTAAAATAATGAAATTACACAATATTGGGGATGGTAATTATGAATGTATTTAATATTCATCCCCATGAGGCACACATCTTATGCGTGGTAAAAACTGCAGGGAACAGGAATCATGTGGTTCTCATTCATTAGAGTTAGTAAGCTGTGAGTAGCTTGCCTGGAAGTTTACAATCAGCCTGAATCCTCAGTCTGACTGTTATGAGTTCATTTTGCATCACCAGATTTCTTTCAAGGCATGAGTTGGGAATTGTTCTTTTCTGTTGAGCTTAGAGGAGTTTGGAAAAGTTGCTGTTCTATTATTTTGTGGTAATGCAGTCAACATCTACAACAGTTGGTGCAACTACAATTACCTTTTTATTAATCAAAGACCAATCTGTAAATTAAGCTGCCTAGTGTTAGGCAAAGTTTTCACAGTTTATTTCATGAATACTAATAGCCACAGATATGTTGTATTTTTAAAATCCTTTCATTCAAAAGCACATGCTTCTTTCAAGGCATAAGTGGTCCTGTTGACTTCAGTGGGACATAAACACAGTGGATCCCTTATAAGAGTTTTTAGTGCCCTGCCTTTTTGACTGTGAGGGTGTGAGGTAAACCATGGGTCTGTCTCAGTGCTGTTTTTAACAGAGCTCTAAGCAGACACACAGGGAGGAGCTGGAATGGAACAAAGGTGTATGGCTCTTCAGAACTGCATGATTCATTTGCTAGAGTTTTATTAATTTTCATTGTAATCCATTATGGGGTACTATCCTTGGACAACATTAAAAAAAAAAAAGAGAAAACCGTGCTTCCATCTACTTAAATTACGAGTCTGTGTTCTGGGAGTGATTGGATCATGCACGTCCAAGTGTTGCTTTTGCAAGAGTTAATGAAGAATTACAGATGGGGTGATTGAGGCTTATAAGGATGAAAGGCCAAATGGTTTAAATCAGCATGATTCACATCATTGGAGCCTGTTGAATTTACAGCAGATGAGGATTTGGTCCTTTTTAATGCAGTTAAGGTCACACATGGAAGGTAATAAATGACCCCAACCCCTGTTGTCACTGTGGTTGCCATATACACATCAGAGGCAGGCGGCACTTGAGACTGAAAAGGAGCCAGACTGGGAGATGTGCAGGAAGCTTCATCATAAAAAGTAAATTGCTGCTGACATTGGAGCTGTGATTCAGGAAAGTAAGAGGAATAGGGAGCACCGAACAAAGACTTGCAGCTCTGCTAGGACTGCACTGTGCTGAGACAGTTGTGAGGTGGTTGCTTGAAATGAGCAGGAGACACAGATTTTAGAAGGACTAAACCTGAACTTTAATGGACTACTAACTGTGCAAATCAAATGGATTATGCTTTAGAAATGTGTCTTATGATGTCTTGTGAGACAGCAGAATATTTTCAGGAAGCTGTTTGTTTTTTTGGTATGTGTTTGTTTTTGTGATGTTTGTTGGTGGTTTTTTGTTTTTTTTTTTTTTTTTTTAGGGGGGGGAAGGCAGTGCTGACAGAGATGCTTTTGAATGCCTGTGGGAGTAGTAGCCAGTATTGGTGCTTTGCTTCACTCTACCAACTTTTATGCACTGAACAGCACAGAGCTAGGGCTGTGTTATTCCTGGTATTTTCCTCGTGAGAATACCAACTGCCTTGTGCAGTAGTGATCTGTTCCACTCGAATTCCAGAGCAAATGGCTGGCAAGAAGTCTCTTCCTCTCTTTATGTCCTGGGCTGAGGCAAATACTAGATCTGCTGTTTTTCATTGTGATCTAGTAGGCATCTTACACCTATTTTTCATGCATGAAAGAAAAAATACCCTTGCTTGTCTGTAGGTTGTTTTTCCCTTTTAGTTAAAATAAAGCACAGCCAGAAGTCAAATTGTTGTCCATATATATAAACACATCCTTTGTGTATGACTAAATTACTAATACTTAGTGTGAAGTCCAGATATAATTATTTTCCCTAAAATATTATTTGAACATGCTTTGGTATCTCTAAGCACTGTAAAACAAAATTGTGGACATCAAGAATGGGGGTGAGAGGAGAGAAAGATGTGAGGGAACCCAGACTGCTATCTCTATGTCCACCCAAGATGTCTCAAAATTAGTCCATTTCTTTTTGTCCCTTCGTGGTATAATTTCCACGTGTACTCAGGGACCTGTGTAAGTCCACTTATTAGAAGTGAGTAATTTGTTGCATGCAAATGTATTTGGGGAAGATAATTGGGGAATTGATGCCATGGCATTTGAATTACAAAGCAAGCTCATGCTCTTTGATGCTTGCATTTCCAGGTTATTACTTATACTTGTAACTGTTTCTAATTAAACTGTTAAATATTGTGAATACCAGATGCTGTAAGAAATGCATTGTATCCTTCTCCAGTATCCAGATGAGTGACAGAGATGAGAGAGGTACGGTTTCTCCTCCATTAGAAAAGCAACACAACACACCATCACCTGAATGTGACTGCTTCTTCACTGTGGTATAGTCTTTATCCTATTTTTGACCTTTCTTATGTCTGATTGTTGAATGGGTAAAAGTTAATTGTTTCTCTTCTTCACACAATCATTTTTTTGCCAGTAGCTTATCCCATCTCTTACTGAAGAGGAACTGGCTCCTGGGTGTATGTAAAGACTAACTATAAGATTGGTTCACCTCTGTTATTTTCTATATTTTACTGAAGTGCTTTGAGATAACCTTTGTGATACAGAGACATTTGAAATATAGGGGGTGGTTCAGATGTGAGAGAACTGTGGCCTCTAGGTTTCTAAAGAACAGTTACCCTGGTTCTCCTTTAGTACAGCCACATTTCATGTGGTACAAATGGTATAAATTTACATACCCAGTGATAATAAATGAGAGAATTTGTGTGTAACTTGTCTTATGTTAATGCTTGGCTTCTGGCTAATTTAAAGTCAAAAGAGGATATATAGATAACTTACCTACAGTTGTCATCTTTGAATGATTGTTGCACTTCTAATTTAATCACAACACTGGGAATAGCAGTTATGGATATATGAAATCACTGTCTTCAACTGGTACAAGACCAGTCAAAAGGAGAGATGGGCTTTTGATGTGTTTGTATGGCTTCAGACTTCTTTATTGCAAATTTATCTGCTTGTTTTCCCTCATTTCCTGAAAGAGTATTTGAAAATAAAGATAGGCCTGGGCTGCAGAATGCAGGAAACTGAAAGAAATCTCATCTCTTGCCTTAGGGTAACTTAGTGTTTGGATTCCATGTTCTTGGTGATTTTGTTTTATTCTTTTTTTCCAGATATATAAAAGCTGTTCCTAGATTTATAAAAGCTTTTTTTGCCCTATTAGTTTTTCAGCATGGAAGGGAATAAGAGTGTGGAGTTGTACATGTGTGTAGGTATAGACATATGTAACTTTTAAAGGTCTAGTGCCCTCTGTTAGGTACTCTTCTGTTGTTTATAAAAACTGTTTAGAAAAACTAACCTCCAAACAGGTGTGGACATGGTAGGAGCTTAGAAAATTTCACTGTGAGAATTATGACTGTGGCTGCTGTTCCATGGCATGCACTCTGTAGCTCTGTACCATGCTGCAAGGGTTGCATGAACAAGGAAGGAAAAGGGAAGAGAGTGTTATTTACAAAGGCAAGTAGAGCTGTTATGTATTAGAAGGAGTCTAACTCATTTAATTTGCGAACCCAGATTGTTTCAGGATCACATTTGCCCCCCCTTTCCTAGCTAATGCCTTCTATTGTTCAGGCATTTGGCTTTGCTGGTGTTTTCAGTAAGATCCTATTAATTCGGTTACATTGTCCTTGGTAACCGCTAAAGTCCTGAGTATTTATCTGTTTAGTGTTTATTTGTTTGCTTTTGTTTTAAATGTAAACTGATCGTTAAGGGCTTTCTTACATTGCCCTCATGGGCAAGTCACACATAGTGACCTCTGGGAGCTGTGCAGGTAAAACCAAGTCACAAATGTATTAGAGAGACAATAGTATTGGAACAGAATTAGAACTATATTGAAGGCAATAATGCTTAAATGCTGAGGGCAATACAGTGCTGGAATCCAGATGATGGAAGCTTAACGATTTGGTTGGGAGTCACAGGCTGTGGATGTTACCCTGTTGACTAAAGGATTGCTTCTTAAAAGTGTATCCGCTGCATCAGGACTTCTGACTCACTGACAATTACAGATATTTATTTCCATGTAGTTTTGTGGGTATTTATAGTAGCCTGGGGCAAATTTAATTCCTGTGTTAGGTTGGAGCCAGCTGGTCCATAGAGAATGTGTCTGTGTGGTGGTCCTTGCCTCCTGCAGCATGGTGGTAGTGCTCATGTGAGGGATGGAGGTAGGACATTTGCAGTGTAAGATGCACATCTTAGTCTTGTGTGTTCAGCTTCATTGTATGGATCCCAATTCTAAGCAATAAAGAAAATGTATCATCATCCTTAAACTATGAGTGAAGCCTAAAAATCCTGCAGATGCTTATTGATATTCTGCTCTGATTTAAGGTTTGAGGCCTTTTAGCTATGTGTCATATCATCTCTCAGTTTTAAACTTTGATAGCTAATTAAGTTTTGGTTTATGTGTGGAAGATGTTAATATTTCTATGAAGTGTATCTTTGAGGAGAACCTCTTTAGAAAAGCTTTATTTAGAAAGTGTTGAGAGGTAGTAGCAGGTTGGTTTTTTTATCAAGGGGGTCTTTCCACTCCCCTACCCTCTACAGTATTGAATAAACATATATTCTCTTTTGGTGTGTACATGTAATTATGATAATGCTAAAGTTCACAAATAATTTTGATTCCTAAATTTTGCCTCAAAGGCAATGAGAAATGTAAAAGGCACAGACTGTTGCTTTTTCGTATTTGCAGTTACTGAGAAAGTAGATCCATGGCTCCATCTGCTGGGGTTCAAAACCAGAAGCAAAAGGAATTGCTGTTTATTGAAAGCACTGAGTTCTGACACACTTGCGAGAGTAGCTACTGGGCAGAAGCTGAAATAAAAAGTACTGCATTTTATTTTTAAGCTGGTGAATTGATGAAGCAGATTTCTCTGGAAATACTGGTATAATATTTTGACAATTTTGCCTGTTTTAACATTTGTGGGTTTTTCCTGCTGTTACATTCACTGTCTTAAAGTTGAGCAACTTGTCTCTTTACAAGATATGATAATATTTACAATACAGAGCTGCTTCTCTCATTTTTACTTTATGGTTTTTTAATAGTCAGACAACTTCTATAGGCAAGATAAAGGCCTTGATATTACAATATTAGCTGGATGGTTCCTCCGAAGATCTCCTGTAGTGAAAGAATAAAGCCAAAGTATAAAAAACTCGACTTCTTGGTTTTCTCTGGCAATTAAATATTAATTGAGATTTGTAATTAATTGAGACATTAAGATATTTCTGTGATTAAAATGCATTTTGAATGTCTCAGTGAAGACCAACATGAAAGGAAGCTATTTCCATCTGATCAGCTTTTTTAATTTCTATTAAGAGGGAAAATCTGCTCACACTTGGTTTCTCATTTTCATTGGTGTGAACACAGGAGCTCAGAAACACTGAGCTGTAGCCAAGCTCTTGAGGAAGAGAAGGGTCTGAAATAATCCACTATTACTCTGCCTGCAATTGTTTTCAAAGCAGCTTACTCATTTTCTGTCATTATATCAAACTCTGTCTTGTGTAATGCCAGCTGCAGAAATGTACATCAGAAATCCATTCCATAAAAAGCAAAAGTTGTCTTTTTCAGCACTGAATAAACACTTCAGTTTCAGCGGTAACTGGATTTTAGAATTTAAAAGTACTACAGAGTGATGGTTTTGTATTTGATCAAGATTCAAACCTCCATACAAAGTAGCATGACTGTTTTCTTGAGTATTCTCACTATGTGCTAATATATTTTGTTCTAAACAAGGAGCCTTAACAAAAGTGTCTTTCTCTGCTGTTTTCTTTTTCCTCTGTTGAAGATTTTAAGAATGATGCCAGCAGGGACAATTTTAGATAAAGAAAATTATTTGTTTTGTAGAGAAGATGTAGCTGGAGTGAATTTCACTCTGTGAGGGTTACTGCTGTAAAGCTGTAAGTACAAATACTCATATTAAATGTGAAGACTGAAAGGAAACACCTCCTATATTATCCATAATAGGACATATATGGCAGTTTATAACTTGTGGGAAATAGTGAAGGTAAGAAGACTTTTAGAAGCTGTGAAAGCAGGCCTCAGAAACAGAAAGAGCAGGGAACTTAGAGCTAGCTGCAGCTGCAAAGCCTGAAAGTAGAGAAGATACAATAGTACAGCAAGCAAGGACACAAAACAATAGTTTTGAGTTTTTAGGCTTAGCTAAGATAGACCTTAAGAATGCAGAAAAATATGCCTAGCAAGATAGTAGAAGGTTTTAAGCATAATAATGGAATATTGTGTATTATTAATAGAAAGCATACAAGCAAGCATTGTTTGAAGCGGGTGTGTAGGTTCTATTAGTGATTGGCTGGAACAATTGTTTGTAAGCTTTAGCAATGTGCTGTTGGCTGGAAATTTTTTAAAATGCCCTGTGACAAAGAGATTTTTGGCTTCTGTTGGCAAGATGTGAACTGTTGCCATCTTTCAATTGTCTCACCCTGTAATGAGGCTGGTGTCACAACAAAGCTCAAGGAACATGTCCTGGCAGTCCCATCCCGTCCCGTTTGTAAAGAACTCTAACACAATAACTGCTCTGATGTAAGCAAAAAGATTAATGGAAGATCAGATTTCATTAGTATCTGAAAGTATTGCTGTCTTGAAATACTTGTTATTTTTCCTTCTGTTGCAAGTAGAAAAGTTGGCATTTTAACTTCGTGCTGAACTTTGGCAGTTGACCAGTAAAACGTGTGTGTATATAAATGATACATAATTCTGTTAGATTATTAATATCAAAAATATTATTAAAATGTTCACGGCATTCGAACATGGACATGGGCATGCATATATACTGGTATATTTGCACAGTGGTATATGTTTTAAGAAATGTTTTCTGATAGCTATTGTAGACCTAGAAAGAACAGTATGTTTTTACTTAGTTCATGTTTTATGGGTGAGGATTTCTGCTGCTTAGACAATAAGAGGAATGCTGACAGTTTATTTGTGTTCTTCCTTCAAGAGACGGGAAAGGAGAAATCAACTGAATAAATGCCATTTTGTTATCTGCTGTTAGAGGCAATGTATTCTATTAAAATTTATTACCACCTGGAAGGCCAAGGCTGTGTTTATTCAGGGGCAATCCTTAGGAATGATCTCTTACTATTTAGACACAGTCCTTGTATTCCTAGTGCAAGTTACAGAGTGTGCTTTTTGCTCAGTTTTCTGCTTCCTTCTGCTCTCAGCTTGGAAAATTTTGTAGTTATAAACTAGGATGGCTTGTTCTTCAGTGAAGTGACAATTTAGGCTGTGAGTAGGAGAGAGAACAGTGGCAGCAAACATTTTATATAACCATAAAATGTCTATAGAGGTTTAATGTGTTTTTAAATTACTTTGTTCATCTACTGCTATTGTAAAACTGTATTCTGAAGTCTTTTTTTCAGCAGTTATGATCTCTCCTTAAAATACAGGGATGAGCTGCCGCAGTTGCTAAAAAATCTTGTGTGTGTGCTTATCCATACGTACCAGTAAGCCTGCAGGTAGAGATTCACAACAGCAGAGAAACCCCAGGACAGGTAGGGTCTTGAAGTGGTTAAAGAAGCCAGAGAAGCTTGAAGGGGAAGGATGAAGAGAGTTTCATGTGGCTTTCGAAAGCCCATTTTCGGTAGGCAGATTTGTGGACAGGTGAATAAGCTGCTGCTGGGATAACAGCAGCTCCTGTGGGAGCTCAGAGGGCCTTGGCTTCTCTGCACTGTCCCCGCTGCAGCTGCTCTTACACGGTGGTCTAAATGCAAACTTTCATACCTGTCAGTGAAATGGAGCAGCTGGCTGTGCTTCGGTTCACTGGTGGGTGTAAAGTTACTCTGGTAGCTCTGTGTGTCCTGTAGTACCAGTTTTGTCTCAGTCAGACTGAATTCAGATTGGGGTTTCAATCACAGAACCCGGGCATTGTCTAGCTCAGGCTTTAGCTTTCCATCAGAGATCACCAGTGACTTCTAGCAATTAGTGACTGTTCCCAAGCTGTTTTTCTCATCCTAAACTACAGAATTGCTTATTGATTCCTGGTGCTTGTGAACAGTATGGCTGCTTGGCACTGCATGTTCAGAGTGGAGCTGTACTAGCTCCACTATTTTAAAAAAAATATTAACAGCAGAAAAGTGCAGTCCAATCTCTGTCAGAAACAGTCAGTAACAGAATTTACGTGTTACCCTTTCTTTCACAGTTATTTAACATATATGTAGTTTTATTAGTACTTAAATATTCTGTTTCCATCTGTATATGTGTGTGTATGCATAAACTACCTAAATACATATAATGCTCACAGATACTAGTGTAGCTGCATAAGACATAATAAATTGCTCATTAGATGAATTACTTTGTTTTTTCACTTGACATACAATCATTGTCTAGACAAATGACTTGGGGTTTATTTTTATATGCTGAACACCAGCAGCTCATGAAGTTACACTGGGGCATAATTCCTACAGCCTCTTGTGTTCTTTGTGATTATATATTACATGTTTTTATTGCTCTCTTTCTGTGGTCCTGTCTTTCACAGTGGTAGTTTATTATTATGAGAACGAAAAGGAGATAGAACTGGTATGTGTTTCATAAAGATTAATATTCTTCCAGTACATCTACAGTGCTGATCAAAATAAGTTTTGCTTAAATATTTATAAAAAAATGCCAAGTGCATGTGCATGGAAGCACTTCTCTCTAATTTCAAAAAACATGAAAAATTAGCTAATTTTAAGCAAATATGCTGTGAGAGGATTTCAGAGAAGTGTTCAAAGGAAACATTACAGTTCAAATCTGGAAACATGATCCCATATTATGACAGTAAATTCCTTGAACTTACAGTTCTTTAGGAAGAATTTTTGGTGTTGCATATTTTGCCTGGAGTGCAATGCCATCATTTTCTGTACTGCAAAGTGATACATACAGTCTTTAGCAGAAGCACATAAAGTAATTAAAATCCAACTGAAAGTTCACTGAAGATCGGTAAATGTAAATCCTCTTCTTTCATGCAAAAATCTGAGTGTTTAGAAATACAAAATAAGGATTTGTTCTACTCAGATCATGAAAAATCAACTATCTTCTAAGAGCACTTAACAGAAGCCAAGAAGATTTGGGTGTTATATATTTGTGTATTTTTAGGCATTTAGGTTTCATACTGTTACACTGTTACCCAGTGTAACAGTACACAATACTGTTGTAGGATACAATATATAACATTGTAGCTTTTGTCTGTAGACTATTTTAAGCCACCTTTTTTCTCAATTTTTAGTGCTGGCTACTGAACAGCACTATGAAATGCTAGAAGTCTTCAGTAATGTGTATGCAACAAATTGATGTTGCCATCTCATGTATTTAGGCTGACTGACAAATCTGTTTGAGTGGTCTTTGAGGCTGAATAATTTATCTTCTTTCCCCCCTCTCCTTTATTTTTCTCTCATCCCAGGTTATTTTATTGGCTGTGAAGAACCACGGACCCTTTGTGCCCTGATGGGGGACTCGGGATCCAGACGATCGACTCTTGTATCTCGGTTGCCAATATTCAGGAGAAGTGTTAGCCGGAGACACGACTCCCTCCCTTCCTCGCCTTCTTCTGCCAATGCCATTGGTGTCCACACCTCCTCCCCATCCAGCACCAACTCCAGCTCAGGGAGCACAGGAAAGCGCCGGAGTATTTTCCGCACTCCTTCCATTAGCTTCCATAACAAGAAAGGGAGCGAGCAGAAGCCTGACTCAGCGAGTCAAAACGTTAACATCTCAAATGGTGCCCAGTCCTCTCTTAGCACTTTTCAAAAACTCAGTTTAGATGAGCACATAAAAAGCAGAGGAAGGCATTCAGTTGGCTTTGGCAGCTCACGTAACAAGAAGATAACAAGGTCTTTGACGGACGATTTTGAAAAGGGAAAGGAGCCCTCAGCTAATAAGAATGTATTTATCAATTGCATAAGCTCTGGGAAGAATGAGGGTGATGATTCAGGCTTTGCAGAAGAGCGAAGCCGTTATTCTGTCAAACAGTCCACACGAAAACTTCTCACTAAATCTTTTTCATCACACTACAAATTTTCCAAACCAGTTTCAGAGAGTCAGTCGGTTTCCTCTGTGCAGCAGCCCAGGTGCGTGCTGGAAGTTAAATCCTATGTGGAAAGTGAACCTGTGATGGCCAAGTCGTCTCCTCCATGCTCAGCTGAGACAACAGAGTGCATGGGCAGCTCCCTGCAGTCCCCGCTGCTCTCGGCTGACCTCACGGCTGCCCAGACCCCCTCGGACTTTGTCGCTCTAACTGAGGACTCTGTTTCAGAGGCTGATGCCCTGCCCAGCAGTGGGCCTGGGGCACTGCTCACAGAGGATTTTGGCCACGATGTCTCTACCTCTCAGATCTTCTTTAATCCTGCTGCTGCTCCTGGGAGGGAGACAGATACTGTGCAATACAGTACTGGCCATTCTGCTGGTGTATCTCCTGTGAGTCATGCAAGCTCGTGCAGCGTGGAATCCAGTACCTTATTCAAAACCTCAGTTGCTAATCAAACAAAAGTATTGTTGCAAGCCAATGGACTACATATTAATGATGCCAGGCACATAGAAAAAATGAACTCAGAAAATGCACATTTAGAAACCTTGACGTTACAGCATAGTGAAGAACCAGTGACACTCTCTCCAAAGGCACGGGGGTTGAGTGGGAGCAGAGATGAAAGCACTCCATCCAAGCACATGAGAGACACAATTCCTGTAGTGGAGTCTAAGGCTGTTCCATGCTCTGAACCTCAGTCATTTATAACACAACAGGGTTATGAATCAAACCATCCTAAAGGTACATTTCACAGTTCTTTCATTTTTGAGTTTTGTGGGTTTTGGGGGAGCTGGCCTCATTTCTTCTGTAGTGATTGTTTTGTCATAGAGTGTTTTTTAGAATTGCAAGTGCTAGATATGAAGTTCAGAAAGTAGAAATTGTGTCCTCCCCAAAACTGTGGGAATTAAAGGAAAAGTCTATGATTATTTTTGAGTTTGTTTTTTAGTTTGAGTTTGCAAACACCCATCAGTGCTGTTTGTAGCTATGCTTTGCTTAATAGAAAATAAATTAAGAATGGAAGTATTGATTCCCAGCTTGTGTTAGAAGCTGAAGCTGCAATTTCTTGAGACATGGCTCTTTTGGATTTGAGCCATGGGGTTACATAATTTGGGATGGAAGCATCACTAGAGAAACAAACTTTCTTGTAATCTGATTATGGGAAATAATACAGTTTATTTTATGTTGATCTGAGCTTAGAAATTTCTAGAGTCTAGCTTTCTCTATTCAACTTACGTTATAGAGTAGCTCAGAGTGGATATTTTGTCAAAGTACGAGCTATCCTGTTTCTGCTTCCATCTGAAATAAGTGTCCAAATTCTCATTTTGTCATCTACGAACCAGAGGGAGTTAATTACCATCTAAATTTCACACTGGGTCTTCAGTTTTTGAAGAGTCATTTGGAAATACTAACAAGATTAAGTGGAAAGACTGTGCCTAGAAATGCCAATCTATAGAGATGCAGATAAATAAGGCACCAGGCCCTTGAGTGAAGGACACCTGTCAGAAGACATTAATCTCTGACAGTTTATTTTCTCGAGTCAGCTTAATGACTGGTGCTTTCTGGCTTAATTCTGAGGCTGCATATGGTGGGCCAAAATTTGAGAGTTAACAAGACAGCATTTGTAGTGATTGTATTAGAAGATGAATGATGGTAAGTGTAAACTCGTATAAATTTACACCCATCATTTTGTTTGGATATTTATCTAGGCATGTAGATTATAAGCAATCAAAGCCAATCTTGCTTTTTGAATTAATTATTATTCACTGCTAGGCTTAGTTGGGTATCTTGTACATAAATGGCAATAGAAAGTCAAATTAATCCACTGAATTAGCTTTCACCAGAGGGCACCTCTTTCAGTCAGAACCTCAGTCACTTTAGGGAAAAAAATATTTCCATTTATCTGTGTTACTGGTTCTGAACACTCAGTTTGTCTTCCTTGATACATTGTCTCATCTGTGAATGAGCTCTTGTTTCAAACTCTGCCTTGCTAGAGTGTACTGCGGAACACCAAGTGAGCAGCTTGGAGGGATGTTTAGAAATACCCACTGCATTTCAAACTCATGCATTGGCAATTGGATATTTAATCTGTATTTCAGGGAAGCAGCTAAAGGGAGTTGAAATCGTAATAGAGGGATTTTTGTAAACTGAATTCATGTTCACAGAAACACTAGCACTAATACTGCACTATATAAAAGTTGATGATTAATTGTTCTGGTTTTTAGTGCTGTTCAAAATACTTCTTTTTTCCTGGTGTTTTGAAGAATGTATTTCAAATTAGAAATTGGCCAAGCGTACAAAGGAACCACTGAAAATACGATAAAATCCTGTCATGTGAAATGAGTCAGATACAGAAAAAGCTTACATGGCATTCAGTAAGATGTGGTTATAAGTACTTATACCTGTTGCAGACAGACTGGTTTGAACATTTGGTTTTCTAAAACAGTATTTAAACCTAGATGTGAATACAAAATATTTCTGTGCATTTTCTTTGATAATATATATTTTCCCTTCTGTACCTGGTCTCATAGCCGATATCATTATAGATAGCATTGTGAATGTGACATTAGTGTATGAGCAGATTTGATGTGCCATATATTTCTTAGTGTACCTTTGTGTACTTTCATGTGATGTGAATGTTATTGAGAACCCTTAGAGAAAATGTCTCTTCTCCTGCAAAATGCAAAAAAGGATAAGATTTTCTGTAGGTGAGACATTTATTATGCTATTACAGTTTTATCTTTCCCCATCTCTAAATTTTCCCTAGCATGTCAAAATATATTTTTTCTCCTCTTTTCTTATGTGTTATTGTTTTAACTGCACTGGGATTTTGCTCACTGACTGCAGGTTGAATTTGGAGGCTGCAGGTGTAAGGCTAAACTAGGAATGCTGAACAGAAATGGAAACCGATGTGCATCCCTGTCTTATGCAGGGATAACAGAGTTGTCACCTGGCCCTTCAAAAGCTGGACTTGCCTTTGGGCATAGGGTAAGGCAGGTTGGGTTTTGGCACCACTGGACAAGTGATAGTTTCTCTGGTAGATTTTACTTTCAGTGATTTGGAAGTATCCTATGATGAGAGGACAAAGAAAAGGATGGAGCAGAGAGTCTCTCTGGGTTCTATGAGGAGCCCTGGACTGGGCTGTAGTGTGCTGAGCCTGCCTGTTGTTGGGGCTGAGCAGTGAAGCGGGGGCCCAGGTGACAACCTTTATCTAGGTAAGCACGGCCTGCTTTCCACAGAACATTTCTCATGGGATTTCTTTTCAGTGTAATTATTTCAAGCAAAGCAGTTTGTTAAAAAACATTTGTAGAGAGCAATTCCCTGTAACAATTGCTGATTGCTTCTCTCTTTGTAGTTGATCTTGCCAATAGCCTCAGTCCGTACCGGGAAGGCAGATTTGTGGAGAAACGACTGAGGTCCTCTTCAGAAGGTACTGCTGGGGGCAGCCGGCTGATCATAAAACCAAAGGATGGAAATGCAGAAGAGCTTAGCAGCCTAAGGAAGCAGAGAGCAAGCTCGTCCTCTTCCAAAATGAACAGCATGGTGAGTTTGATTCCCACATGCATAAGTTTGTTTTTCTCGGATTGGTATAGCTCTAGTGAGAAGCAGAAACTTCACAACTAACAGTAATAAAGAGGCAGGAGCTGTCTCAGGCTTCCAAAATGTGATCCAGGCTTGGCTTCAGATATTAAAAATATTTTTTTGCTGGGTGTGGTGCTGTGAAAAGTTTTGTGTACTTTCTGGGAAGAGTTTCTTGTTGACATGTGTTGGTGATTTGCTTGTTGATCCAGCTATTAAAGCTGGGAGCTTCTTGTGTTTCTCTGTTTTTGCAGGAAGCTTGTGTCTAAATATTAGTGAATAACATGTAATTTTTCAAAGCCAGAAAGAAAGTGATGACATTTAAAGATGCTGTCTCACAGCATCTTGTAGGCATACAAAGCATATACAGATGGAGTTCATGCCCTAAAATACTGGTTAACCCTGGCTCAGGTCTGAACCTTTCTTGGGTTGTTAGACCCAAGCTGTTAGGCTGATTTCTGTGTTTATTTAAATACTGGGCTACACTGATGCTGTAGCACTTCATTCTGCTTAGCTCTGTATTAATGATGGAAGTGGGAGGGTGACAATCCAGGAAAAACAGGAAGTGTGGATGGAATGAGGTGGTAATCTGATCCCTTCTTCGTGCTTTGTTTATGAAATCTGTGAGCTTTTTTCCCCCATGCCATTAGTAAGATTGTCCACAGATGGACATGATTTGCTTATGCTTATTGGTATTGCAGTCACCAATAAGAAGACCAAAGACTTGTAAAACAAAGTTAGAGAGCATGCTCATGAGTGAAGGTAAAATTATTCCTGCTTTCCCCACCCGTATGTCTGGATACTATCTTCCTATATTAAGAAAATAGGAGCTTCTTTAGTAAAAAGTGAAGTTTAGTAATTAAATCAAACAAAACCAAACCTGAAAACACCCTTTGTCACCCCACAAACAACCAGAAGACAAAAGAATAAAAACAGAGTTTTCTGGAAGCAAGAGAAAAAAAATACGAAGAAATTGAATGTTAATAATAATACATATTTCAGCAGTACAAAGGCCTCTTCAAAATACTTGTCACAATCAATTCACGTTTAACACCACAGTAGCAGATGAATGATACTAATGAATGATACTAATGAAGAATAAATACTAAGTAAGGAATTGGTGGTACTACACAGAATATTATAAAAAGCTAACTTTCCTATGTGGCTAGAACAACGTGAGTCACATGGGTGTCATGTATTCATTTTGGTCAGTTCTGGAGAAAAATGAACCACAGACATTTAAGGGATGGCGAACCCCTGGGGGAGAGCAGAGGCCCCTGTGGCAAGGGCAGCGTTGCTGTGCAGTTCTGCTCTGTGGCGCTGAATGAGCGGCCGTGGCTGCGGACGCCAGTTTTCTGGCATCACCCAGACGTCTTGTTAAGCTGAAGAAACTGTGTACCTGTATCTTTGCCCCTGTTTGTGTTCTTTTTCTTGTTGGCAGGCAGTGTGAGCTGCTTCTGCTGGGGGTCTGGGAGTGAGGAGCCAAAAAGTCTCTTTCACAGGAGACTTTTCACGTTTTTTCACAGGAGACAGGAAGAAAAAAAAATAGCATCTGAGAAATTGTTCTTTATCCTAAACATCCTGCACAACAGAGTATTGTAGCATAATTGTGAGTTCTTCTTTTGAAGATGAAGGTAAAGCTTGGATAAACTAACCTCCTAAGTACTGGGAATATGTATCAAACCTACAAACAAGGCCACTGCTTCCCCTAAGCGTGGTCTTAAACTAACTTGTAAGGTGCTGAAAGTAATTTATATTCTGGCTAAGACCAGTGCTGTTTGTAAATGAAATTTAGGGAAGGAAAAAATCTTTCAAAGAACTCTGCAAATGTGCCAATTTTGTAGTATTGTAAATAATGATGTGAAACAAATGCTTGAGATGAATTGGCTTGCCAATTATGTGTTTACAAAGCTGCTGTTCTTGCAGTGACCAGTTTCTGCTACAAGAGGGCACCATTTCACCAGAAATGGTTTTGGCGAGCAATCACTGCAATTCAGGGCATGTGAATAAGCAGTTTAATGCTATTAGCCTGTGCAGTGTAATAGACCCTTTCCAAATGAAAAGTATTGAGGGTGATACAATATCGCTGTTATAAACTCCGGTCATTCTAATGCTCCAACAATGAACTCATGAGTTAACAAATTTAAATGTTTTGATGTAACATACAGACTAGTAACTAGGTCTCATAAGGTTGGTAGAAGTTATGTTTCACCTGCTGTTTCTACCTAGGTGGGTGGTTCTTCTTTTCCAATGTGTAAGAGAAACAAAAAGAAAGAAAAATGTGAATTAGCACAGGCAAAAGACCTGAATGGTCTGAAATACGCAGTCCTGCAAGACTAATGGAAAGAATGTAAACCTGGATAGTTGACACAATGAGAATTAGATTTACCACATTAAAAAAAAATCAGACTACCAAATCACCGTAAGTAAAATCTTTAAGAGGATTAGGACACAGAACAGCAGGGAAAAAAGACTTGATGTGTAACAGTACTTGAAACTAAGAAAAAGTGAGATGTGTGTGAGCAAGAGAATTACCCACCACTTCTCATAGCAGTGACTAATATGGAAAGGTGAGTATCTTGAAAATCACATTTATCAGTACAGAGACAAAATGTTAAATTTGTTTTTAATGTATGATAGAGATTGTTAAATGCTAGCAAATTAAGTTGTGAAAGATTATATGATTGGAAGTAACTGCATTACTTCAAGTTAAAAAAAACCAAAACTTGACAGAGTGGCAGGAGCACCTAGATCACACTGCCCAGTTTCAAGACATGAACTGCACTGTGCTGTATACATCCATGTGTTTTCACTCTGTCTAGAAATACTGCTGCATACGTGCAGTGGATCACGACTGCCCGCTTACATTTGGCTCTTGCAAATCTTCCTCTCTACCTCTCTGCTAATCTTTATAAGGAAAATGGTTATTTGTCTTTACAATTGCTCCCTTGTCCACACCTGTCTATCAGCATATGTACTAGTTAACTAAAAAAATCCTTATTTTTCAACTTCTTGTCTCTGAGTGAACGTTATGTTCTGCAGGACTGTGTTTCTTTATGCACTCTTCAGCATAGTTTTCTCTTCAGTTTCTCATACTTGAATCTTCTCTAAGCATTTCCTGTTTCTTCCTTCTTAAATTCAGCTTCAATTTTCACCCTTGCAGGTAAAAACTTTTGTGCTTGCCCTTTGTGCTGCATCATCAGCTTCCTTTACCTGGAGCAAAGCAGTCTTGCTGACTTGTGCCAGCCCAATTAGAGCAGTACAACTTATTTTTCTGGATTCTTGCTTTGACTGTGCCATTCCTCTCTTTGCATCTTTCCTGTGGTTCCTATATATTAGATATAAAACCAAGGACTTTTGAGGCCTAAGGACATCCCAGCCTTTCCCCCCTCAGCTTTTATCAGAGACTGTTGCCAAGCTGTCAAATAATTGCATTTGTGTTTCCTCCCATGCTGCCTATCATGCACTTGGCTAACTGCAGTTACCACAAAATTTGCTTAATTTCCCTCCTCAATTTTCACTTTACTTTTTTGCCTTGCTTAAAGATAATTTTCAAGATGCTGGTACTGTATTACTAAGGTTTTTACTGAGCTTTTTTTTGCTTATCCTTCCAGTGCTGATGCTTATTCAAAATCCCCCTTTTCTCATGCTTGTCCTATGCTTGTTATGTGGGGGTGCACTAAGTACCAGAAATCTCAGTAAATGTATTTCTCTCATAAATTAGGAACAGTGAATGCAAAACCCAGTGTCAGAATACAGGGTGGTATTTCATGGGCAGGAATTCAGTTTGATAATGGAAGTAGTTGAATATGTTAGTTAAACATTAAATTAAAAAAAATAATAATTTACTTATTTAATATAGAGGGGGCCATCTGACATTCTGGGAATATAGAATAAAGGTAAGTGATTGACACAGAAATATGCTTGCAAAAGGGAGATTAACTGCAAATATTTGAGACTCCCAGTGTGTCTGGAGGGAGCAGAAAGTGAAAGCAGAGGTTGCTAATGAAAGTGTGTTATGGCCAGAATATCTGTGATAATTATCCAATTAGCAACCCTAAATTGTGGTTGATGTCCTGGATATTGTGTGTGTGTAACTCTACCTCAGTTTTGTTGCCTCAGTGATTTGGGGTGACTTAGCAGTTAATAGTCAGGTTTCTAGTATACTTCAGAAATGGTACTTGCAATGATGGAGCAATTATCCAAACCACTGTATTCAAATCTCTTCCTGTGTTTGATATCGTACCTTATCAGGCCATACCCACATCTGTAGCTCATGAAAATGTGCTTATTGCTTCTCACAGATAAGTTTATTTTTAATGTTACCTCATTTTACCTTATTTATTATCAAGCACCAGTTTTAATCCGGTGCCCCATGGACTTCAGTGAATGTACATGAACAAGGGCTAAAATGTTTTGTTATGTTCTTCTTGCCTATGCTGAGTTTTATGATATTTTGCTGATGTATGATTAAGCACAGAGTGTGAATCAGACTAGATTGGCTGCTAGTCTTGAGAGAATTGAAGTAATTTTCATATTTGCTTGAGATTACTTTAACACTGACCTTCTGGAAGCTGTGATTTTTATGCAGTGTGGGGCTAATACATGAGTTGGAAGCTGCTATTGAAAATACTCAAGTTGAATGAGTATCAGAGGGTGACCAATGAGTAGATTTGAAAGTGGAGTTGAATGTGGCTATTTTTTGTGATCCATAAATATGACCTGTAAAGGCCAGAGAAAACTTTGTGAGGTAGACTCTCCTTCTACAGACTGGTATTAATTATTAATGCCTTAACAGCCTGCCCTGGAAAGGCAGTGAATGAAGGATTAGAGGGAGCATTTTAGTGCTCAGGGCTTCAGTTCATGTTGAAAAAACCCTAAAACAAAACAGTTGTTTTCAGATATGACAAGACTGTTAAAAAATATGAGCAAATGCACACACTCCTTTACTGTTTTCTGCAAAACCTTCTTTAGAAGTGGCAGTGTTATGTGTGCTCTGAATAACTACAACCTGTTTTTAACTTGCCATAGGGTGTGTTATCTCTGGTATCTGTGGTGTTCATAAAAGCTTTGTCATAATTAAAATAGATGTGCCATTCTTTTTCTGTCACTGCATTATGGTATTTCTGCTTAATTCAGATTCATCTCTGCTATGCTGGGCTTCTCGAGGGAGAATATTTAGGAACATCAATTGTTACTGAACTGTTCAAGCAAACCCTGAAAGGCAGTGGTTCACCCTTCACGAGAAGTGGACTTGACAGCATTAATTTATAACTAGATTTGTAGTAACGTAACAAAATTTCCCCTTTTGCAATGAATTTGGCGTTTTGCTCCTTTGTGAAAAGGAACTGTGGAAGCCACTTAAAGCAAGAACTGTCAGGACTACTTTGATACAATAAGGCTGAACAGTGCTATCTTGATAGGAATAAACTGCTGACTAGAGGTACTTAGTAATTTGAGCCTTACATTCCTAATTCAGCGTGGAGAAAGTGCCTTTCACTTACTAATAAGATAAAAAAATGGAAGTGGCAGATAGGGCTTTAAGCATTTTGGCTGTGATTTTTAGGTCAACTCAACCAGAAGCTTTTTGGGTAACTACCCTGTGGGAAATCAGTGTCTGTAGTGTAATGTGTGTTTCTTAACAAATGAAGGGCTTGTGAAAATCAGATCACAGTTGTTAAACACTTTGAATTAATTCTTGAGATCAAGTAACTAACAGAAATTAATTTAGATGTGACTTAATGCTTATGCTATAATGTTCTGTGCTCTTCTTTAAGGACATAATCATGTTGCACAAATGGGTAAACTGTTAATCTAACATTGGAGTAATTATTTAAATTGAATTGACTTATGTTAATACAGGTAGAAGGTAGTGTTATTAGCAACTTTAAATCCCAGAATCATCATGGCAGTGGGTGTATGTGTTTGGTGTGTAGTAAAAATGGAACAGAATTAGTTCTTTACGTGCTTTTATGGGTTAACTGCAGTGGGTGAACTGCACCCCTCTGCCTCTGGCAGGATGAGGAGGAGAAGTGGAAGGGTAAAAGTGTGCAAACTTTTAGGCTGAGATGAGGACAGTTTAGCAGGAAAGGCAGAAGCTGCACACAAAGGCAAGCACACAAAGTAATCAATTCAGTAGTTCCTGGGCCAGACAGGTCTCCCTCCCCCAGAAAGCAGGGCTCCATCATACCTGATGGGTACTTTGGAGGATAAATTCCATGAGTGCAAACATTCCCCCTTCCTTCTTCCTTCCCAGCTTGAACTGCTGAACACAACATCATATCCCTGTGGTCAAGTGGGATCAGCTGTACCAACTGTGCCCCCTCCAAATTCTAGCTCACTCCCAGCCTCTTCAGTGGCAGGGCTGTGTGAGGAGCAGAAAAGGCCTTCACAGCTGTGCAAGCTCTGCTCAGCAGAGCATATGCTCAAGCATATCTTGCTGTGTTAACATTTATTTGGTCCACAAACCCACAGCACTATAAAAGCAAGCAGATATGAAAAAATTTAATTCTATCCAAACCCAGTACAAATTGGGTATCTGATACTTTTTTCTGAAGATTTGTAGGAGTACTTGCTCTAAGTATTGTCTGAACTAATTTACAGAACACTGAACTTCTAAAACTATAGGTAGGTGTCCCCTGTAATGCATTGTTTAATTTTCTCTTTTAATATTTTTCAGAAAAACACGGCTATTTATTGAGACTGGAAATATAAGCATAAAGCACAAGCAGTTGATGGATTTTTCTAACAAAACACACATTTGTGCTAGTCTTACTACGTCCCCCAAATAGTTTTCCCAGTTAATGTAAAAGATAGCTTGTTCTGAAGCTGCTCGTCATTTAGAATTGATAATATTTTTATGGATTTCTTTTTCCACATGAAGGGAAAGATTTTTTTTTTCTGCACAGAAATATCTGGTAATATGTTAAAATACACCCTAGTGATCAATATTGTTTAAATGGAGAGATATATTTGTCAAGCAAAAGCAGCTTGGTTATTTTTCCATTTTATTATGCCTTTTACATTTTACTTTCCTGTTCATTACCATATTTTCCATTTTCTGAGTACAGGTGAGTGCTGCAGCAAAATTGTTAAGCAGTCTTTTTGAAGTAGGCAACTCAGTCTGTTTCTACATGCGGGCTACTAAAATCTTTGTCACCACCTATAGTGCCACCACCAAAGTAACTCCTTTGTGGTGAAGATACTTACCTTCTGCTCAGTACCTGTCATGCTGTGGACCTGTGAGAGAGGTCAGGGATTTACCAAGGATGAAACAATCCTGTGAGAAATCTAATGAATGCTCCCTGCCAGCTCTCACAGTACATTAATCAATATTAGGAGAGAAGCAGAGTCACTGATGCATGAAGGCACCTTTGGGGATCATCTGGTCCAACACCTCTGCTCAAATCAGGGTTAGGGGTGGCATCCCTACACCTAGGAATGTATGTAGTTGGATTCAGAGTGTCTCTGAGGGTAGAGACTCCAGAGCCTCACTTGTTAACCTGTCCAGGTGTTTGTCCAGATTTATGGTTTAAAAAAAGAACAAAGCTTTTTCTTGTATTTCTTGTATTTCAGTTAGCACTTCTCTGTTCCCTGGGCAGCACTAAGAGGAGCCCATCTCTGTCTTTATGATGCCCATGACCACCCTTGTACGTCAGATGCTCAAAGGCCTTTGATACTGGGAAGAGATGAATCCAGTATTGAAGGGTAGGGAGCCAAAGGGGATTCTAAACAGAGCTCCCTTGACACTAATGCTGTGCTCCCAACTCATTTGCTTTGCCTATAGGCTCTGCCCAGTCATTCTGCCTGCATATGTGCTGTGTTAGGCAGAAATTGCAGTCACAGGAACTGGGATCATCCCCATCTGTACACAGAGACTCTTATATTTCCCCATTCTACTTCATGGAGAAGGTGTTCCAGAGAAAGGAGGGACTTTACAAGGACTTCCTGTAAAATCCAGTGATGGCAGGTGGGAAGTAGAAGTGTGAGAGAGTGGAGAGGCCACTGGGACTCTTAACAAATGTTTCTGAAAGAATTTGAAGAGGTGGTAAAACCTGATGTACTCTGCTTGCATACTGGGATCTCTTCCCTGCAGAAGGACAGAGGTCAGAGGAACATGGAAATTACCATTGGTGGAGAGAGGTTAGAGGGTTATCTGAGCTAGTGTGGCTGATCTAATGCTTGTATTTCGTTACACTTGATTTTTAAATAAAGGAAGGGCCTTTATGCAATGAGTAATACTTAAGTGGAAAAATCTTTCTATCGAGTATTGGTAAAAGAAAGTACTTGCTCAGAAAGAGGGTAAATTAATTGAATGTCTGCTATGGCCTAGCAGATTAGTCATGTCTCTTATGTTGGGAGATGCCCTTAGCATGGGCAGTATTTTGGCAGCTGTGGTATATATCTTCTAGGGTTAGCATATGAATACATACAATAGAAAACCTGAAATTTTTAGAGAACTTTTCTAAGGGGGACAGTTAATGAACATCTAATTCACTGAACTTGACATTTATGATTAGTGAATAGAAATCAATATCTTGGGTTTATCATCCTGCAGGTCAGATGATTCATAGGTAGTTTGCACTCACTTGTTTTTCATGAAAATAAAAATGGAAAATTGCCCTGGCCTTGTTCTTAGAGTGACTAATTTTTCCCTTGTCCTTTTTTATGTACATCATTTCCTGCTGTGTGGGTCCCTCATACTGTGTGTCCATAAATGGTTCTGTAGTGCGAGTTCTGGAATGCTTTCCTATAAGCTGCCTATTGGTATTCTTTTGCTTATGTGAGAATAAACTCAGAATAAATACAGTATTTTTTTTCCCCAGGCTACAGCAATTCAGAATAGGGTGCTTCTTCCAGGCCTTTGATCCCTTTGATTGATAAAAAGAAGGTAATGGGGTGAGAAATGGAAATTCTGTTGGGTCACTTGTTAGGTCATTCATATTTGCAATCCTTCTTGTCTTGCCAGTGTGTTGCTGGAGGCAATACTAGATGAACCCTGGATTAAGGATTTGGCAGGGGCTAGAAAACAAGCTGTGCACCCTGAAGCTTGCCATTTAGAACAGGAGATTTTTCTGGTTTAAAGTCAAGTACATGCTAGCCCATGAAAGACTTAGGATCACTCTGTGATTTGATACGTGGAAATCAGATTTGGGAATGTTTATCCAGGTTCATTTAGCTGTTAATGAGGGAGTAGGCAACGGTAGATCATTCAGGAAAGGTTATTGATAAGATGCTAAACTACATTTTGTTGCCTCTGAGATAATTTTCTGTCTTCATAGCATTCATTCACTAAAACTAATAAAATTAATTGAAATAACATAGACCTGGTGAGTAACTTAGTTTCTATCTTGTAAAATTTTCATAACTTGCCATGTAGATGTTTTCATGAATAAACTGCACACAGCCCCCCAAACAACACAAACTTCCCCAAATTATTACACTTATAATGTGTTTTTTGTAATTAAGTTCTTGATAAAGTAACAATCATTCTGTGATTTTGTTCTATGAGAAGCTTTTTGGACTTTGAAGAATATTAGTGTTGGATAAATGTGTAATATTTGTATTTGCATCAACAGTCTGGATAGCTATTATGATTTGGAGCTGATTGACAATCAGAGGAACATTTGTACTTGAGAAGTAGTCATTAGTAATAGGTGGAGCAATTCATTGCATGACACAAAATGCCTTTTTTGATACCAAAGAAAACCTGTGGAGGGAAGTTAAGGTGTTTAGTAACAGACTGCTTTGGGATCTTGAATATCTGCAACAGGATGGGGAGTTTTAATCAATTGAAAACTAATAGAAATTGTTCACTAAAGTCTACTTCTGTTGCTTAGACAGATACCTTGGATAGAAAGAGGGGCTTCAGTTTTTTACTTAATTGCTTTTTGTTCTTAAGTGTTTTAAGTTACTCCCACATACCCACCCATTTGTTATGTCTGATGCTGTGGAACTGGCAACACTGTAGCAGAGCTCACGTCTCCTAAAAATGACTCCTACAAGATTCTTCACTGAATAACTTTTTTTTTTTTAGTATATCTAAGGAAATGAGGTTAGTTTTTGACTGCTCCAAAAATCAGAAGTCTCCTGTCATCTTTTTTTGGCATCTTTGAGTTGATAAAAGTAAAACTCAACAGTTTTGACTTAGTCACTCTAACCAAAATGATTAGACTGTGTTGGGAGTATATTTTGAAGAAACTATCCCAAAATAAGCATTGTGAAACTTGTGTTATGTGAAGCAACATGAGTAAATAGTGGGAGGGAACACTTAGCTAAATGAAATTGTCTTTATAAATCTGTGGATTTGGCAGACAGTTATCCTGGAAGACTTTCATGTTTCTAAATTTGCCAACTTTTGAAATCTGTCTCCTTACTGGAGTGGAGTGGAGGAAGTGCAGTAGGGAAAATGAGAACCTGATCCAGAGAGAAGCAAGGAGGATAAAGGGCAGGACTTAACTGGAGACTAGGCTATGTTCATATTAGAAAATGGGTGGGGTTATGAAGTGCTGATAAGAAAGGACAAATTAAATGTAAGAAAATTGTGATTAAGAATGGGATGGAGGTGCTGTGGAAAAGGAAGAGATGGAGCATTGGGAAGGAAAAAAGTTCAGGAGACATTTTTGGCTAGGAGATCTGAAAGTTAAGAGGATGGGAAGTAGTTAAAGAAACTGGAAAGATGGGTGAGGCTATCTATATTTTTATAAATCAGGCAGGAATTGAGGGAGAAAGTGGGAGCTAATGAGGTCAGAGTTTACAGAACTGATTGTCAAGAGAAATATGTAATCCTTTGTTTCCTGAAACATTGAAATTCAGGAGTTAGTTTTATCTTCTATGAATATTCCCTGTAGGGGACATTGGTCAGAAGAAAATACAGCAGCCTGTAAAATATGCAGTGTTGGCACAAATGTGTTAGACCTTTCAGCTGGAAGAGGGAAGTAATGCAATTTTCCTGCTGAAAGTGTGGCAGTATGCACAATAGTTTAAGTATTTTCATTAGTCACATTTCAGCAGAATTTTTCCTCCAGATGAGAATAAAAAGTTATCATTTTTGTCTTTATTCTTTAAGGACCTATGTGACATGGTAAAAGCAATTTGATCTTGTTATCAAAGCTATATCTTTTCTTTTGAAATACTTTGCCTTCTCTCAGCCTGTAGAAAAAAGAAAAAAGGAAAAGGAATATTTTTGCATCTTTATGAATAAAAATGTATGCCTGTTACTTCCATTCATGTTGGCACTGGTTAAAGTTAAAGTTTTTCTGAGATGCCTAATTAATATGCCTTGTTCACACCTACACTGATAAACTAATCATCACAGATACAGAGTCAGGATAGTTTTTTTCCCTGTGTCTGAGAGATGGTAACTTTTGCAAAACTTTTGCTTTCCTCATAGCTTTGTATTCCTCATTCCTAGGCTAGAGGAAGTATGTGGAATCATTAAAGATTATGCAGAAAAAAAAATAAAGGAACACAAGACACAGTCATGATGGGGCTTCAGATATTGCTTGCTCCCAGGCACATGTTAAGGATGTGTGTTTGATGTTGTAAAATGCCTAACTAAATTAAGTTAGTTCTCAGCCTATCAAGTTATGCATAGGTTAACTTTTTTTTCACTGAATCACTTCTAAAGTTTAGAAAAAAAGTGGATTATTTTCTGTGATCTGATCATAGTGGGAAAATTTCTACAACTTTTAAACAAACCCAAATCATCATCAGTGACAGACAACTATATAGACAAGCTGTCAAGCTATTCATACTGCATTCCAGGCTCTAAGAATAGAGGTGATGCAGAAATAAAGTTAATTCCTCAAAACTGTAGTTAAGTAAGAAGATATGACCAGATCTAATAACAGAATATTAATAATAAATAATAATAGGAAAGTAGCATATCCTTCTTACTTTACTGTGCCCAGACACAAAATCAAGAAGAAAATATGCCATTGAGAAGCAACCAACAAAGCTTATTTGTGCAAATGAAATTGTCAGAACAGACAGATTTAGAATAGGGGTTTGTGGATGTCAGATTCTTCATTGCCAGTATTAGGCACTGATACGATGAGACACTGAATCTCAGCGTGTTGGTGTCTTTGTGAGATTTTTATTTCAAAGAGATACAGATACATGAATAAAAATCTTGAACCTAAGTGAAAGGCATAGTCAACCACTCAGCCATGGTTCATGAATCACAGTAGTTCGTTTTAATAACTTCAGTTGGGAAAGTGTATTCCAAGCTATTCTATCTGGATGCTTCAAGTGGACTCAGCTGTCTACTAGAAGGACCTACAGGTGGAAGAGAATAGGACTGATTCAGGGATGCTATGCTGACTAACACAAGAAAGAAAAGCACTGTGAATGCATGGTTTTGCTCTCGGATAGCATTCATCCATCTATACAGTCTGCATAACAAAAGCAATTGTGGCATTATTAAATGCTATGGAGTGATACACTGATTTCTTGAGGCATATTTATTGCTGCTCAGTAGGAGGCCTGTAAGGTCTATTAACTAGAGGAGTTCAAAGATACCTCTTGTTGTTCAATATTTATTTTTTAAAAAACTCCGTGCAGCAGGGTGTCTGTTAAAAAGGTTTTAGGATGCTTTGTTGTCCCTCTAATATGCATTTCTGTTTGTTTAATGGAGCTCTCCATTTTGGAGCTAGCACATGAAACTGCCAAAACGAAATTGTTTGTGAGCCTGGTTGTTGTAAAGAAAGAAAAGTCAATGTTCCTAATGATAAATAAAAACTTTTTCATGATCAGATACTCTGATCATTGTTGCATATTTTAATAGATAGTGAACAAACTTATCATTGGTTTTTCTGCCTCTGTGTTGTGATGGCAAACAGAATCTCTTCCAAAAATAGAGCAAACTGTGCAGAGTCTGTCAAGGGCTTTGTTTAAGCTTAGAACTGTTTGGCAAATAAAAGAAATTTCAATTTTCATTCATTTTGCATATTTCAAAGGTAGAGAGATAACATTTTTGCATAGATGTATTGCAAGCTATTTTCATATTCAAGGTGAACAGAAGGGTTTAGCAGATCCTAACATGAACTGGATGTCATTTAAGATCTGAGTTCCATTTTGATACTCTTGCTACGTACAAGGTTTGCTCACTGGCGTTACAAAAGCCAATTAGCCTATTTCTGCTAATAGATATTTATAAGGAATAGCCATACATCTAATTTCAAACAAGATGTACGCATCTATGAATACTGAGAAACCTTTTATTTTAGCTTTTTTTTTTCTTAGAGTCACTGTTGGAACTTATTTTACTAACACTATTTCTGGGCCAAAACCAGGCTATTTTTTTGTTTCCTGTACTCGTGTTTTTGTAGAGTGCTGGTGGTAAAGTGGAAATGCTGTGTCCAAGCACTGTGTCCTCTGTGTGTTGAAGTAAAGGAGATGTTTGGATCACAGAGTAGAGGAGAACAGAGCATTCACATATCTACACACATATGTGTGTGTAGATATCAAACAAGTGCCTGGTCTGTATGTGCCCACAGGTTTCAAAAGGCAGAAAAGCTTGATAAATTTTTAGAACTGGAAAGGACCATTGGATTCTCTGTCCCTTTGTATAGGACTTGTCATAAAAGGCTACTATTTACCTCTGGGTCAAGGACAATAATTTCTGCTGGAGTAAGGATATGAAAAATATGAAGGAATGGAATAAATGTGACTTCACTTGCTAGGTTAATCCAAAGGTGTGAGATTAAAAAAAACCCAACAAAACAAACAACAGCCAATGGACCAAACCACCGAAATCAGACTGTGAAAAAGCCAAGCCTGATTCATAAATAATTGTGTTTCCTAAAAACTGTGTTTTTACTTCCAACCACTAGGCCTCAGTTTGTCTTCTGTACTTCAACTTAAGTTCATCTTTTAGTAAGTGGCATTTTTCTGTCCATTAAAGCTACTTGTAAATGATAAAGCTACCTCGTTGGTATTTTCTTCTTTTTTTTTGAACAGATTGGTATCTTTACATATCTTACTTTGCAAGTTATTTTAAGTCTTTTTATTGGTTTTAAAATTTTTACTTGATGGCATAAATTTTTTTTAGGGAGGTTAGGTTAAGCAAAAGAAAAAAAACCCTGTTTGATTCTAACAAAATAAGTGAAATATTTGTGAAAATAACTGGTATCAAAAGGCAAAAATCACCATCTCATTCCCGTTCTACTCTGTATGTATTGTTGATAGCTACAGTAGCAATGAACATCTTAGTTTTGCATGTCCCAAGAAGATAAATTTTTCGCTGCAAGGTGTATTGACTTCACCTGGCTGTTAACTCATGCAAATGATATGAATATCTAGTCCCTCATAAAGCATTTTGCTCAGTAAAGAGAATGGCTCTTTGTAAATCTGTGCAGAATTGATAATTTTCCACTGCTGTTCCCCGTGAGGCTGATACAACTATATATGTGTTAAAAAAAATAAAGTGAAGGTAGTAACACACATTTGTGTCAGCAGTTGTACTCATTGAAGCAGGAATCCTGTTGTAGCTCAGTGGGATGACATAGGAAATTATTCCACTGTGCTATGGGAAGTAATTTGCTTTGGATTTTCTTTGTTGCTGCTGTTCTTAATGGTTTTTATTTGTCTGAGGAGTACATGTATGTTTTATGGAAGGGCTGCTGATCATAACTGCTTGTCTGTCAGCCTTTAGGTGAGTATTCTTCATCTCTCATTCACTTGCACTGAATTCTGCAGACAGTGTGAAGGGATATTTGTTTTTGTCAAAAGATGTGCTGTAGTGTGGTGCAGAAAGATGTGAGCAGTACAGGTAATGTAATTTATTAGTCTAATTGAAACAGAGGAAAAAAATGAACAAGCTTTTGTCAAAAATCCTTTTCAGGGCTAGTTTCTTAGGTAATAAGTAATTATTTTGGAAGAAGTGTTTGTGTCTAGGGAATACGTCTGTTTTTTCTAGCTGTAGAATTGGTGTGGTAAAAGGTACTGTTTCTTCTAGTAAACCTTGGTTTTTCCTGGCTTTTTAGTCAATCATGCTTGCAACAATTCTGCTAATGTAAATCTTCAGCTGCCCATATCCCTGCTTTTATGTGCTTTCAACCAACACAAGCAGAATGTAAGCTATCTATCATTCACGCATTGAAAAGTCTAGAAAAGTAGTAATAGATCAGAAAAATTAAAAATATGTAAGTGGTTTATCAACTGTTTTCATATAGTGCTTTTTACAAAGGTGATGCTGTTGCTTATCTCCCACATCTGCTATTCACTGCAAACTCCTATTTCTTTGTAGTTATTTTCTGGATTTAAAAGAAATAGAAGATGGTGAATTTCTTAATTTGGCAGCTTTCATGATTTACATTTGTGGGTGAAAGCTGCCAAGCCCTATTAGGGCCTAAGCTCACCAGGGGGATACTTGTGTCATTTCCACCCGCTTGTCACATTATTTTCTCTACACTTGCTAACTTGAACTGTCAACCTGTAAAGTGCTCTTATAACATTTGCACATGAGGTGCTGCAGGAGGTGACATAAGCTAATAGAAGGAGTTCATGGTAACAGAAAGTCTCATTTGTACGTAGTAGCAGTGATGAGCTGAGGGACTTGCACTTTGATTGCATTGTAATTAACAATGCTTTGTGTATCTTAGTGTGATAGCTGCAGAGACTGCTGCTGTCTCCCTGGTCCTGTCTGACAGGGTTGTTTCTCCTAAGAGATGTGGACAGGAGAGAGCAACTGAGAGGTATGTGATAACAGCTGGACTGATTGCAAGTCCCTCTGATAATCACAGGCCCATCACTCATGATTAAGAACCCAAAGCCAGTCTGCAGCCTCATGTCCCAGTTGTGGATGTGATGGCTGCAGAACTGTGTTTTGAAAGCATTTCTTTTATTTATCAACAGTAGAAAGGTTATGTAGATATGCGCTGGAATAAATGCTAAGAAAAGAGAACAAAGATAGAAAGTTACATGATAGTGCCATGTAAAAGGATGGTAGGATAAACTCCTGATGCTGAAGTTTCTGAAGATGAAGCTTTCTGCACCTGATGTTGTTGAGAATCTGTGGGCCGTTCAGTTTCCTTGTGCTGTTTCTGCTTACCTCTTTAGAGAGCGAAGAGATTATCAATATGTATTTCTTGTTGTGCTGGGTTGCCATTTCATCCCTTTCCTTAGAAAAAAGGGCTTGTGAGGGGCATGAGTAGAGCTTGTCCCTGTCTGGTAGCTGCAGTAATCTGGAACTTGCTTTGGTTTGCCCTGGTGACAGATTGGCTTAGTTCTCTCCTTGTGAGTCCAGAGGAGTTCGCCCTTTTAGGATGATAAATATCTGTGTGAGTGCACAAGCCTGTTTAAGAGGGAGCCCCTTTGCTGTCTTTGCAAGTCTGTGTTGGCCCCACGTATTTTCCTTCTGACTTGTAATATCACTAACCCTGCTGGTTCTTCCATGCTGAAGACTGCTTATGCTTATAACTTCTTGCAGGGCTTCAGACATTCAGTATTTCCTTGTCTGCTTTTCACTTGTCTTTTTTCAAGGCTTGGTGAATGTGGCCTTGACTGAGTATTTCAAGGAACGAACATGAACAGCTTTATTCCTTCTGGTCCATCTTGCAGTTAGCAAGCAAAGTTGATTATATTTTGCCTAACTGCCCAACATTTCTCATTTATCTGCTGAAGATTACATCTCTGTTTTCCTACAGAACAAGTATCTGAGCCTAGAGCTAAAGGAAGAGAAACTTTAGCTACCTCTTGAGAGGTATTTATTAACTCTAGTGTAATAAATAAATAACTTATCTATTGCCTTATTTCTACTGCATATCTCATCTCCCTACACTGGACATTTGTCCCCTGTAATCTGGTATAGCAAGTACCTGTAGGACCTATTTGTAAAACTTTTATCAGATGATTAATATCCCAGGTGGATTTTGTAGTCAGTGGAGAAAAAGACTCCTCCAGGAGATAGCATAACAGTGCTTAATGTCAACCTTCTTTCTGAACCATGTGTAGATTTTTTCACTGTTCTCCCTTGCTGACTGTTGAGAGGACCTCCAGAGATTAACCTCATTGGGCTCACTACTACAGCATTCCACTCAGTTTGGCTGTTTTTTTATCTGTGCTGACAAATCTTGTGCTGTGTGGATCCAGCCCAATGGTTACCCATTTCTGCTGATAGATTTGTCTCTTTGCCTCTGTCATGTTGGCTTAGCTAGATTCTTAAATATCTGCAGGGGGTTTTGGTTATGTTTTTAACTTGATTTGATCTGAGCTAGTTGATACCATTTGAGGTTCCACTTGAGATTCTGTACACTGTAGTTCTGTTTCATTAAGTGGAATTGGTTTAATGTATCTAAATAGATATTCTGTCAGATTTACAGTGATCTTTTTCTTACACATACTGTCTGATACTGCTATGTATAATAGATGTGAGCCAGCATTTTTTTATGCTGCCCTGCTTTAGATTTGTGCTTTCTTTGGAAATGTGTTCAGAACAGTTTTTATTTGTTGTTGTTTGTTTGTTTCATTTGTCAGGAGGTTTTGCATCCTACAGTCATCTTAGACTTGTTGTTAAATGTTTAAAAAGCCCAAATCCAGATATCCTGGCTACAGGGGTATCTATCAGATACAACAAACAGTTGCAGCGAGTCAGTGAAAGGAATTCATTTGAGGTTTTCTTTTGATTTGCTGCCCTTGGAAGCCTTTTGGTAAAGGGATTGACTCAGGGAGAGGAGATGGAAGACAGATTTACTAAGGAGTAGATTTCATCCAGATATTCTTGTGTCCAGCGGTAGGGTGTTATTCATCATTAACAAAAACAGTAGAAATATGATTTGGGTTAATCTTCAGTACAAATACTATAAGCCATGAAACAAACCAACAAGTTACAGCAGTTTTTTTAAGGACAGCTTTCCTCCCTTAACTCAATGTTCCTTGAAGTCAGGAAACCATATTTGTACCTGAAAATGCATTTGAATATAATAATCTGACAAGTCTGTGGTTACTAACATTTACATACTGTTCATCCTGGCCTTGCCCATGTCAGTCAGTCTCAATTACAGATAAATATTTGTTGCAGGCTTGCAAGATGACACAGACTGACTTCTACAACTGTTGCTCTGAAATTCTTAGATTTGATTAGCATTTTTTTAATAACACTTCAAACTGCATGTCAAGGAGGTTTAGTTCTTGGTGTTACCTGAAGTAAGAGTCTTATTACCTTGGGAAAAAATATATCTTCCCTCTTTAATTTCCTAGAGCATCAGTGTATATAGAATACATGACGTTTTGTCTTACGATTGTATTTTTTATTAGACTAGAAGAAATGTATTGGGGAACTTCTGATAAGAATCAATTGAATTTTGCTGAGGAAAGATATGGTGTAAATCGTTGGAAATAGCCAAGATCATACCATTATTCTTCATGACATTAAAGTATAAACTGCAGTGTCAAAAAGTGGAAAATACCTGCAGTTTAGATTGCTTACTTTAGGCTCCATTTAATCCTCTTTCTCAATTTGACATTTTCATTTAAAGTCTGGGAAAAAATAGTACAAATTTAGTCAAAGGCTTCTTTGTAATGAGGTTATATTTTTATGAATTCTTACATGAATTGAAGTGATACTGTACCCTCTTATTTTATGATCCTGGAATTGAAGACCTGAGAAATGAGTGAAGGAGCACACTAGATTTTGTGGTGAGTAAATAAACCTTTAATATCATCAACATAAAAATGTCAATCACCAAGCAAGTAGACTACTTTTTGCCTGAGAAAATAAAAACATGCTTTCAAATGGTACTTCAAGTCCCTTTTTTCTTAACCCACTCTCTAGGAAAACATGGTCAGAAAAAACAAGAAGTAACATTGCTATCAAGAATGCCTGTGGTACTACAAGAATTTTCTCATTTTTGCAAAAAGACTGACGAGTACTTGTTACAGTAAATGCCCCTACTGCTGGGAAAAAAAAAAACCCACAAACTGAGATGAAAAATGCTTGCTGTGTCAGTGGCCCCTCCTAGAGGGTTGCAAAAGTGTGCAACAAGAATAGGAAAGAGATTACTGGGGCTGTAAACAGGTATTAAAATATCCTAGTAAGGCAAAGTGAATTTTTATCTCAATTTTGCCAGTAAGTTGAAGAGAGAGCGTGGAGGTAGAAACAGAGAATATGAAAATCACAGATAAAGAGATAAAAGGTTAAGCTTTCAAGAGCAGATATTACTCTTTCATTACCTGCCTCCTTCTGTTGATTCATGTATTATGTAGTTTGGTTTACTGCTCTCTTTGGGATTTATTTCTAAATGCGTGCATATTATATAGCACTTTATCTATTTCAGTTTCCTGCTTACTGATTCCAGGGTGAAATCTGCTTTAGGCTTGATGCACTACATTTCACTCATTACATTCCTAAGAAAGACAAATGGTTGTAGGCCTTTGCAAATTGACAACTCATAAATAGGACCTTTAGGAATTAATGGCTTCTTCCTTCTGTCCTTCCTTGCAATGATATAAGCACTGTGTAAGAACTGTGGAAGGATCAACAGTGCATTGTAATGACAAATAATGAAAAATACATGTGCATTGATGGTTATTGTGTATAGCTGGCTCCCCCAGTAATACTCAGAGCGTTGTGTGCAGTCACAGTTCACTGTTATGTGCAGACATCTGGCTCCTTAACACAAATACATATGTTATAAATAGGTAGCTTTACATTGTGATAGAAAGTCATTGCCTGGTCGTTTAATTGTCTCATTTCTTTTTGGAAAATCCTACAATCGCTGTGCCCTTGAATTCTTCCTATTCACAGTCTTCTTGCTTGGAACCCTCCATCATGGTTATCAATGGATATCATCAGTCATGTTTATTTTCCATTTCAGTTTTTTTGTATCCTGGACTGATGGAGAGCTCTGTGTGTCTGATCTGTTTAGCTTGAATACTCTATAGTCACAGCATTACCTTTATCTCTGTACAAAGCTTGTGGTATGCTTGGAATGCTGTACAAGCATTAAAATATTTGTGACAATTTCATCCAGATCTTTGGGTAATACAGGTTTGTTTATCATAATAGAGAGTGTTTCCTACTAGTTATACTCTCTGTACATAAGGTGGAATATAGCATGAATGTCTCTTGTTTTTCTGCGATAACACAGTGAAGGGATATAAAAGGGATAGTAAAACCTGGACAGATTGTTTTGAGTTTGTATTTCTTGGAGAGGAACTTTGATTTGTGGTGCCTGGGACTGTAGGCTGTAAAAAGATGAAGAGTTGGTAGCTGTGAGGTTCTCTCACAGGCCCACTGAATAGCCTGAGCTAAGTTGCCTTACTTTTTCCTCATCTGGAAAAAAAAATACAGTCATCCTGCTGGCTGTGAAAATGCTGATGTAATGGGGGGTTATCTTCCCTAGAAGCATAAGGTGATAAAAGATATTTTACTGAAGGGTTTTCTATCTCCTAATCTGTGCTTTTCAGTTTAGTGTCTGAATGTATGGCAGAGCTAAAGGCATGTATGAGCTGTGGATTTTGCTGTAATGAATAGTGTCAGAAGCAGCTGTGCATATGTGTATGACAAAGGAAAGATAAAGATTTATGCTTGTAATTCTGAGGTAGCTACTTAATGTTATATCCTCCAGTTTATTATTGCTATAGTTCTGCTGGTGGTTTTGAGGCTGGAAATATACTTCAAAATGTTTACTTAACTAACAAGTTGCTATTATTTTGTTCAGATTTAATTTTCCATTCATTAAAAATGTCATAGCTAATTTATAGGTATCAGTCTGCTTTATGGGGCTATTGACATTTCAGCCTTGTGACATTTGTCAAGAGGAAAGTAATTTCTTTTTCCTGTTAGCATTACAAGCAGTAAACAAAAATCACCCTTTTATGTCAGTAAAACATTTATTTCAAGAATTACTATTCTCATGGGAGAAGGAGATTACTTTGATGACTTGCTTAAGGAAAATCTTAGATTACCTTAATCTGGGAAGAAAGTTATCTTTGTGTCCTTCCTATTGCACTTAAAAATCAACCAGCTGTCTCCCCAGCCAACCCTGTTCTCCTGGTTTTTACTGTAGTGCAAACCTCCATTAACTTCTCTGGCTTTATTGCATTTATATTACTAGAGGAAAAAAATGAGGTTTGTGGTGCATTGACTGGCCAAGCACATCCAATCTTAGGCTGAAAATGAAAACTCTGACTCCAGTTAGCCTGCAGGCATGGCTGAGCTGTTACGATGAACCTAAGCTGTTTATCTGAAGCAGAAAATTACATGTATGTAGAATACATTTGATAAGTGAGACCTGTACAGGAAATACAGCAAAATATTGTGAAGATGAACTAATAATCTACTTGTTTGGCAATTAGAGGCTTTCACACTTGTGACAGAGGTACCCTTTGTGAGGGCACCAGTGTTTTAGTTTTTAGAACTACCTCCTATTAGGTTTTGTATTTCTTTTTCTCTTTATAAATATAATGCTAAAATTTGCCATTAATTCTACAAGTGCTTTATAGAAGCACATGATGGTCACCTTAGACTGTACAATAATTTGGATGCAAAAAACCTCAGCGTAGGAATGAATATTCTGTTTTGAAAAGAAAAACTGGGCCTTGCTGGAATGCTGCCTCTTGAGAAGCAATTTGAATGATGCATCTGAAGCCTACTGCATTTTAAACTTAAGATGTGTTTTGACTGCAGTTTGCTGGGACAACAGGAACTGTGATGTTCAATGGAATCAGTGGGAATATTCAGTCGGAGTTGCTTAAAGTATGAGTTTTGCTTTTCTGCAAACCTTGGAGTGTTACTTTGTTTCTATGTCAAGTAGGAGTAGAAAAGCAGCTATCCATGGTAGAGGACTAAAACTGTGTTGCTTATTAATATAGCTAAAACCCAAATACAGCCCCTCACTCTCCCTTTTGAACTTTTTAAAAAATGCTGAGTTTAGGCTGACTTGGTTCTGTAGGCTCCAAGTAGAAGAGTGATTTTCTCCAGACTATTGGATGAAACAATTTCCCCTTTTGAACTCTGATCAGTAGTGATCCTGTTGCAAGCAGTACTTCAGTGGCAAGTACAGGTGCTGGGTTTTGCTTTTTCCATTTGAAACTGTATTTCATTTGTTTATCTTTTGGTAAGTTTACCTATGGACATGAAATAATGGCATATAAATTGTACTATATGACAGATAGGCAGAAAGGAGCATTTAAATTTCTAAATGCCGTGTACAGATACCTATGGGTTAGTTTTCTTCACTTTTATGTATTTATTTATAAAAGAAAAGTGCATAAAATGTTAAAATGGAGGAAAAAAAAATCCCTTGAAGTTTTCCATGGTGGAGTTGGGGATAATCTGATGTTAATTCTGTGCATTCACTGAGATCTGCAATGTTGTATGGTTTTACTTGCTGTTCATATGTTGTTTTTATCGATATGGTTGCCCATACTAATACATTTTAGGAGTGTGAGTGTCCGTGCAAGAGCTGCAACAGGCAGTGATTGAAAGGTTTACTTAATGCTTTAATACAACCCTTGATCAAGTTAACAAAATTCTGTATCACCAGGGGAGCAATCTTCCCTGGCTGAGCTCTGCTCTGATCTCACAGATCAGCACAGCCTGCAGAACTGCGGATGAGAAACCCAAGTTTGGATTTGCAGTGCTGAGAGTACATTATACAGTGAGGTAGCTGGTCTCTCACTCACCAGCACGATAATAAAACACACTTTTATAGATTAAGAGATGCTGATGCTGAGCTCCGTGTAGCCTGTTGCGGGTAAATAAAGTGCTGCAAAAATATTGCTGCTTCAGGCTCAAAGCATGAAATAGTGTTTTTTGGAACACAATTTTTCAGTTATATTAAACTTGGCCCAGCAGAAAAAAACACTTTGCTGGTGGGCAGCCTGAGCCATTGGAGGTTGTATGTCCTGAGTTTATATTCAGGAGAAGAGTCTGAAAAGCCAGGCCCAACTCTGTGCTTATTGCATCAGGGGAAGAGAACAGTGGAAATAAACTCCTCTGCTGGTATGTCCTCCCACACCCACTACAGTCTCCTTTTGTATTGAAATATGTGTGAATTTTAAAACATTAATTCATGTTCATTAGTGGCAGCATTTTTCTAGAACTAACAATAAGCTGGTTTGGTGTGTTAGGCTTACTTGGGAAGAACTACTTCTGACTATGAAAAGCATGGGCAAGTTACTAGTGACAGGATAAAAGGGTTTAAAATGGAAATAGTTAAAATTTGCTTTGCCTAGTGTCGCTCATGTGACAGTCATGATATAGATTCATAGGTGGCAGTCCAGAAATACCCAGCAGAAGGCAAATAACTGGCCACCTTTCCATGGCTTTTTCCTCATGCCTCTGGAACTCATATTTGTCATCCCCTTAATACCTCCATTTTAACTCAAGTGTACTTTAGCATATCTGGTTGTTGGTGCCTTTGTTTCTTGATGAGGTTCCTCTTGATATTTATTTAATTTGCATTAAGGAGAGATGAGGGAATATATTAGGAAATGGTTTTTGATGGTAAGGGTGGGAAAAACCACATAGTCTGACTTCGGGGTATTGTGGAATCTACATCAATGTGAATCTCCTCAAGAACATTTTGAATAAGCAGTGGATAGAAAGCACTGTTAGATCACCATTAACTGAAAGTATTTTTTCTGTTTGTTCTCTTATGTTACTGGACCCCTGTCTGGTGTCTGAGAGAGGTTCTGGAATATATTATCTGTGTGTGACATTAATAGTTCTGTATTGGCTCATGTGTGCATATATGTGTGTATAATTGCCTGAATTTGTCATGAGTTCAAATGTCCAGAAACTCATAGGATGCATTTCTTTGCATCAGAGTTGCTGAGAAAAACTACATTACAAATGTCTTAGAGGTTTTTTTTACTTTGGCAACCAGTGTATTTCTACAGATGTTCCTACAGTGACATTTTGAAAAATTCCCTCGGTTACACATTCTAAGCTATCACATCAGGAAGCTGCTGGAAATCTAACTGCCAGTTTTGGCCACCAAACTGATGTAATTCCACTCTCTTTTCCAGGGGCTCAGTTTTCTGTTCTGAGTGTTCAGATGTTTGAAGTATTTCAAGGATCAGTCGTCTTAAATTCCACTAATTTCTTCTGCCTTTAGTGCTTCCTGTTGGCTACTGCAGACCCTTGAGACAAGCAGCAGTAGCAAACACTTGGTAGAGTGACTTTGATGGAATTGAAGCAACCTGAAATTGAGACTGTGTATGAAAATATTCCTTTATAGTTTTATTAATGAGGGGAAAAGGTGATAACTTGTCCTGTGTTCAGAAATAGAATTGGCATTATTTCTCTTACCCAAAAACATTGGTCAAATCGTTCAGGGAAGAGGGTATTGTTTTAAACCCTCCCACCTGCCCCTACACAAAAAATTGCTGTGTAAGGTCATTCTCTTTATGTTACAGAATTGTCTGAAACTCCTGCAGCAATTAATTTATCATGTAACTTACATTCTATGTAGTTAAAAGAATGTCTTAGTATTCACTGAATGTATTAACTGTAGTTTAGAAGAAAAATATTCAGTATTTTAAGATGGAAGATAGCTCTGCTAAGGGTGTCCCGTCATTTTCCCCATTTACCACTTCATTTTCTATTCCCTTTCTCCTTCTATCCTTGATTAAATACTGTGCTATGGTGCTCATGAGAATAATTGGGATGAGCAGAAGCATTACTAACAGGAAAAAATTGCAGCCTCCAGCAAGTACTTTTTCTTATTAGTCAATGTGCCACCTTATAAGAATGTGATTAATTTCAGATCAGAACTCCACTTTAATGATGTGCTGATGTAATACTGTATGTAGGTCATTTGTTCTTCCAGCCCCCAAAAATCTGCTGGGCATCAAGGTAGTCCTTGTCTTCTTTTTATATCTGTGATGACCACTGATGAAAAAATAGCTTTTTATACTTATTCTGGGTCTTCACTGGAGGATTTATCTTGGTCTGAAGCCTAACACTACAGAATTAGTAGTAATAGAGTAGTTGGAAGTTTCACTTTATTCAAATAAAAAATTGCTGGTAGGCCCATTTTGATAGAACTGTACTCATGGAGAATTAGCTGTAGCACAGGAATGGAGACTGCATTTCTTTTTTGATTGTGTGATGTCAGTAGGGCATTTGAGAAATGCAGTTTCTGCCTAGTCCATATCCTGAAATGTCTGGGATCCTGAGATGGAAAATGAAAGAAAAGCAAAACATTGATGCTTGCTCAGCTTGGCTTTGGTCAGGAGTGTTGATGATGTTGGTACTAGGATTGGATGGCAGCAAAACCAGCTGTAACTTCTGAGGAGTTATTCCATATGGTCAAATTATACTTGTGGAAATTGTAAGGCAGCTGTGTCTCTCTACAACAACTTTGGACACTGCTAAAAAAGGCAAAAATTCTGATTCCTAGTAGTATGGAATTGGTTTGTGTTCATGCAAGTTTTGCCCTGTATTTCTGTGGTTTTTCCTATAATTGTGTCATACTGTCAGGAACTTGGGGAAAGAAGGGCTGAATGTCCAAAGTGAAATGGAGATAGGAGGATTCAGAATTTTGTTGGTTTTAAATTAAATTATATTTCACTGAATTTACTTCTAGCTTCTGGGACTTTATTACAAGCATTCATTAGTGCTTCTTTCACAAAAAAAAATCCATTTTCCTAAGCTTTTTTTTTTAGTTCCAAAGAGTGAGAAGAGCATTTTGGCTTGCACAGCAAAAGTATTAAACAGCACTCCCATTGCATGTGAACCCATGTGAAGCCAGGGAACAGACTTCCCTAAAACAGTAAGTAAAGGGCCCATGTAAAACATCTAGGAGAGGCAGTGATGTTAAGATGCTCAGTTACGCACTTGCTTCAGAATAAGCACTTTGAAATAATCACACTCATGCCCAACTGTTAGTCACACATTTCTGCCCACTTGCTTCTTTAAGGGTAGAAGTGTTTTTCACTGAAGACTTCACTGTTGGGGAAGTAATTTCATTCACAAGTGAATAAATTCAAAAGTTCTATTTCTTTGTCTTGTTCCTGGCTCCTGTTAGTCAATGCTCAGTTCAGTCAAAAAGCCCTTCCTAAAATTTGATTAGCTTTGCATTTTAAGCTGGTAGAATGTAACCCTTTGTTCTGAGAATAACTTCTGTTTAAAGGAATATGAGATAAGGAATAGTGGAAAATGTTCTTGGGATGGTGTTTGATTAATTTGCAAATCTGTGGGATGGAAGGACAGTCCAAGGGACACTGCATGCAAACTCTTGGCTGCTTTGTTGTCTTTGCCAACGAGCTGATTCCATGAGGTATCACCTTTGGATAAATTTTTAGAGCACATGCTATGCTGTGAACTTTTTGTGATGTGAGCACTGAATGTACATGTGGACAGACCTCATGTTACTTAGATTTCACATAGAGAGTTTTGCTGATCATTAGAGTTTACTGTTCAGAGACCGAAATTAAGCATCAAAATTAATTACAAAAACCTATCCTTATTTGCTAACTTTTATTCTTAAAATTTAGTATTAGTAATGACTGCCTTACCTGTCAGCATAAAACATAATCCTGTGATATTGTATCAGTAGATGCAAATGACTTGGAAATTGTTCTTCAGTAGTACTATAGTAAGAAACTGTGGTGTCATAAAGTAATTTCATAACTCATAAATTGGAGTCTGACTCTGAAGAGAAGAGTGTTTTTTCACAATCATGGAAAAATATTCAGTGTGCAAAACAGCCACAGAATGGACAAGATGCTTTGGTTGCTGATTTGAATGTTGTGTGAATTAACCTCTCCTTCTGTACCATTTCCTCAGGGGAATAGTTATCATTTGTATTTATGATTGCTGTTGGTTGACCCCCAGCCATTCACCAGCTGCTTGACTAGAAGTCAGGCTTTTACAGGCTTTACATGTAAGTAGAGAAGGAAGAACTTTTCTTAAATGTAAATGCAAGAAGTGACTGATGATTTAAAGAGAAGTGTAACTAACATAAGAGGGAGTCTGGTGAGTGAAAGAATAGGATGAAATTTGACATGCAGAAGATTGCAAAGTCTTGGAGCTCAAGGAAAGTACTACCTTATTTGGTACGAAATCCCACTTAATTTGCCCTAACAAATTCCAGAAAAGTCTCAGGGTTTCTACAAATGGGAACCTCTGCTGTTACTTGTATTTAATGTATTTAGTGTGGGAAAAAAACTCTAGTTTTATTACCTTATCACTACTAGAATATGATCACATGCCAGAAACTACAATATTAAGTCAAATGATGACCACTGATAAAGGAATAGCTTTTGATACTGACACTGTCAGTCAGGTTGGAAGGGACCTTATGAGGTCTCTAGTCTGATCCCCTGCTCACAGCAGGGCCAGCTATGAGATCAGACCAAATTGTTCCAGGCTTGAGCCAGCTGGGTCTTGAAAGTCTCCAAAGTTGGAGACCATACAGCCTTAAGGAAGTGTTTCAGTATCTGTCAGTCTTCCTGTGGGATGAGTTTCTCCACATGTCAGGTCTGAACCTCATTTCAGTCTATGTCTCTTATCTCTTGTCCTCTGGTCCATGCACTACAGTGAAAAGCCTAATTCTATCTTCTCCTTGACCTTCTCAACGCTAATGATGGGCTGCTTTTAGTTCCATTTGTATCACATTGTGTTAAGGGCTGTATTATCAGCTAAAGCAGCAAAGATTATTAGTTATACTTTAGAGATTAAATTAATAGCTCTTTTCTCAGTGCACAGACAATCTATGAATAGATTTATCTTGATATAGAATTTCACTACCACCCAGTATTCAAAAAGAAGTGCAATCTTTAGCAGCTTTTCTTTTTGCCTGTTGCTGACTTAGAGTACATTAAGAATGCATATGTCAGAGGCTTTTATTTTCTCTGACCTGAGTAGAGGCAGTTTCAGATGTACAAAAATAAACTTAAAACCATAATTTTTCTTTGTGCTTGGGTTGAAAGCATCAGCTAGTCCTGTGTATCACATGAAACAGAAAACAGTGTTTGCTGCCCTGAACAGTTATTTTTATTGACAATGGAACAGAGACATTTAGAATATATACATGTGTAATGCATTACCAGTGATGTAATTTATATGGATACAGAAAATTGGTATGATCACTATACTAGGCTTTTTTGTATCAGTAAGAAAAATGACAAGTTGCCACTTAAGAACTTGCACTGTGTTTCCTAGTTATCTTGAAATCACCAGGAGCGGGCCATAGTCTCATACCAAGAGTATACTCAGTTTAAGAACTCCCATGAAGAAATAAGGGATGAGACTGATGATTGTCAATCACAGGTTGAGTTCTTTTTTTTTTTTAAGGAGAACTTTCTTCCGAGGATTTTAAAAAAACCCTTTTAATGTAATTTTCTTCAATTCACTTTTTAGAAACTTGTTTCTTGTGCAGTGAAATTTCGAAGTATAAAACTCATACACATCAAGGGAAAAAGGCAGTAAGTACCATATCATCCTGGTTTTAGTTTAAAAGGAAAGCATGTGTGTGTGATTGGAATACAAGTGTAACAAAGAATGCACTTCTTCTGCAACCAGGGTTAATTTTAACAGGATGCCAGCAAGCTATCAGGTCTGCCACTGATAACAGCAATTATGTTGTACTTCTTACAGTCTGGGCAGCATTAATATTTAAACGTATAAACCTTTCCATTATACTCTAAATTTGTGATACAGAACTCTGATGCAAAAACTGAAGGCAATTATTCTGTGGTGTCAGTAGCCCATTTGTCTCTTTCACAGATCCATGAAGTTGTCTGTTGATTGTTGTGCCTAGAAATTAATTTTTGATTACCTGATTTTGTCAACACAAACAGACTGCCAACTGCAATTCAAAGTCATTCTTTAGGGAAATGTGTCTGCTTTCTGCAGATCCAGTGCCTTTTACCCAGGAGCTAATGTTTCCACTCAGCCACTTGGTGGCACTAGGCTTCTTCAGAATGATGGATGCTGCTGTAAAACGTGCCTGGCTTAGGAGGCTGCTCGATTTCTTGTGTAGTATATGATAGCTAAGTCTTTTGATTAAAACATGGTTTATGTTCTCCTTATTTTATACAAATAGCAGTCAGATAATATTTGGAGAGCATTTAGGAGCAGCATGCCACTCTGCAGTACAGAAAACCGTGTTGAGGCTTTGGGAAGAGAGCAAGCAGGGTTCTTTTGATTTCTCGGCAGGTGAGGCCCGTGGCAAGGAAGCCTCTTTGAGCTTTTTATTTCTGACGATGCCACTGTCATAACCAGGGAGCTGTAACCCCGCAGTGCTAAGAGACTGGCAGTGCCTTGTCCTTGGATTTGGGAAGGATATGGGATCTCAGGAGTAAAGAATCCGGACAGATAAAATACCATGGCAAGTGAAATCCTTATGCTGGAGCTTGGCAAGGTCACTTCAACTTTAGAGTTCTGTGGTGTTGCCTAAGGGAAAGAGATGCCTAAAGGCATTGGGCAGCTGGCAGGCTAAGGAGTTCTTTTGTGATGAGGAGGAATGCTTTGAGTGAGGTGATGGACAGGCCAGCTCAGCATGCTTTTACTCTGCCTCTGTAAGCATCAACTGGCTGTAAAGCAAATTTGCAGCTTTTTGAGTAGCAGAGTAGGAGTATATAATTGTTCAGAGCTGTTGCTTAGTAGCAATGCAGGTACTGTATGGAGGGGAAAATAAAATCTTACTGTGTTGAAGCATAACAGAGTTTAGACTTGGTTTCCTTTTTACTATACATTGTCACAAGACATTTCAGAAAAGAATGATTTAGTAATAGATACTGTACCCAAATGAAAAAGCGAAATTTTGTGCAATATGACATCCTGGAAAAAGGGATACTATGTGAGTTTTCTTTAATATTGCACTAAATCATGGAGGTTTTGGTTTTTTTAGTATATGAACACTGCATAGAGATACTGATTAAAAGACAGACAGCTTCGTCATTCTGCATAGGCATAGGATGCTGCAACTGAAGGAAGTCATTATGGCCGAGGCAGTTACTGCTCTTGATTTTCCACCTGGCTTTTGATTGTAGCAGATGCAGTGCTTGAATCTTATTCTTCCAAATATCTGCTGTAGCTCAGCTTCTGCATTATGCCTTTGAGACTGTCACTTTCCAATTTACTGAATGTTGGTAAAAAGGTTCAAAATTTCCCAGGGAAAGGACAAAAAGATGTTGTGCTTAGACAATGGGATGGCATCAACCTTATTCTTTAGGAAAACAGGCTAATAAGTTGTTGTTTGTAAAAGTTCATGTACTCTTTCACTGCAGACCTGGGAATACTGCATAGTTCTGAACTCTGGAATGGTGCTGGCTTTTTCACAGTGATGATGTTTGCTTTATGACTTCAGTAAGTGGAAAGAAAACAAAACCTAATTTTTGCGTAATCCAGTCTATACATACGGAATTAAGGCTGCAGAAGGGATAGGCATTGATATTTGATCACTTTTTTTTGCTCAGCACATTCAGTAGGATCTAGTCTATATGTAGCTTCTGCTGCCTGTTTCTTTAACCTCTTTACCTCTGTACTTTTACTGTAGACTAAATGCAGCAGCAGCTAGGAGAGGGATCTTACATGCAGGAAAGCATCTTAAAAATAGGGATACTGACCAAGAAGCAACATGCCACTTTATTTTGGATGCATAAAGATGTCTGCTGATCTTTGGAAAAAATGGTAATGGAACCTGTTGACTGAAGTGAGGTTAGAACCTGGTTGAGAATAAGTAGTTTCAACATCACTAGTATTGGCATAGTGCAATACTCCAGAGTAAGATACTCAAAAGTATAGAACGAGTACTTCCTTAGTCTAGAAACATTTGAAAGTAATGTCAGTCTGTCAACTTTAGTATAGCAAATATTTGCTGTTTAATACTTCAGCTTACTCTCTGAAGTCCTGACTATTTAGAAGAAGACTGGCCTCACTTAAGAGATGAAGTTCTTTTAGTATGAATTTGAAAACTGATTCACTTTTCAAATTTATCCTACATTTGAACACTGAATATAAATTCAGTTATATGGTGAATAAGATTTTGTGGCAAGTATTCTCTAAATGAGTTTATTGTGATGGACCTACTGAAGCTTAGTCCATCTCACTCATGTTATGGATAAAAACCTGACTTCAGCGCTGCCCAAGTCTGGGTTTTTGTGCCTGCCTGCTTCTGTTTCTGGGAATGAAACAGAAACAATTTGTTATCTGAACCTGTAAATGCCACCATTCAAATCAGAAGACTGTGTTTTACTTACTTCTGAAAGAAAATTATAACTTACCTTGTGATCCTTTTAAAATCTGGACTATTGACCAAGAGGCTACCTTTTTTTAGGCTTCTTAACAATTTGCCCTGAGCACCTAATCATTAACAAATAATGAGAGCATTGATTCGATGAAAGGAAAAAAAACCCCAAACTGGAGCACATTAGACTATTAAATTAAAAATTTATTCCAATTAGTACTGGGGGACTGCTTTCTACCGTACTAAATTAGGCAGCTGGGAATTAATGGCAAGTGAAAATCATTATAAGGACAGTCATTTTTGGTTAAGATTTGAGAAAGTTTCTGACAGTGTCCCTATGACCTCAAAGAGTTTAAATTGCTCTCTAGATTGAAGATGCGTAAATGTTGATTAGTGAAAAAGGTCTTTGGAGTACTTCCTAGCAGAACTGAGGCTTTCTGGACTGTCTGAGGTCTAACTTGTCAGTGTAATAAGCCACCCATCTCAATTTGTTCAAACACCAGGCTTGTTACATGCTCAGGATGAAAAATTCTATGACTTCATATATGATAATTAATGGCAAACCAGAGAACCTTTAACAACCAGGTTACTGATTAAGTGACTGCATTTTTTCACTCATTGTTCTTCTAAGCCAAAAAATGTGCTATTTCTTTGCTATTTTATATTATATGCACATTATTTCTGTTAAATTTGTAGGAAGAATGGCAATTGTCAAAGAAACATAGCAGATACCATTTAAAAGCAAAACCACATAGAGAATGGAAAGAAATGGAAACAGAATTGGGGATAAAAGACCTGTAAGCAGGGTGAAAAACAAGTTTTGTGCTTCGCTTTGTGATAAATCCTATACCTAATTTTTAGAATGTTTTTTTCTTCTGATCCAGACACTGATGCAATCTCTACAATATTTGTATGACATTTGGGCCCCATATGCATGTATATATAACGTGTTTTATGTAATGTTATTATTTAAACTTCACTGGTTGGAATGCATCAGCAACTACATTTGCTCAATCTGATAAGCCTGACATCAGTCTGATTTTTAAGCTGCTATATTGACTCAAATTACTGAAGGATTGGATGTCCTGCAAGCAAGTAGCAGTGTGTGAGGCAATTAACATTGCTGAGGGTTATGTTGTACTTAAAATGAACTGTGAGTTCATTGCTTTACAAAGGGAATCATCTTCAGCTCCTTTTTTAGGCTCTGAAGCAGTGATAAAACTAGAGCTGTTGTTGGGGTAGGCTGGACAGACCGGGATGCCCAAAAACTTGAAGCTAGCCTGATTATCTTTGCTGGCCTTAGTTCAGGGTGTGTCATACCTCTCCAAAAGTGTTCTGTTCTCAGACATTTCCACTTTCCTCTGGTAAGGAGATCACCCTCTTAACAGCACACCGACTTCATCAACAGATAATTTTGGGGGAGGTGAATGCTGTGACACAGCCAAATTCTGGTGGTTGTCCCTAGTTGTGGTTGGCAAGGTGAGTGGCAGCTTTGGTGCAGTCTTGGTCATCTCTGAATTTGGACATAACAGCCAGGTGAACTCTAATACCCACATATAGTGTTCTGTTCTTAAGCTGGGATGCCTGGCATGCCAAATTTTTCTGTGCCGGTGAAGCACCTGTGTAAATCATGGGAAAGAATTGGACACTTTCATAGATACTGATGCTGTTCTTCCAATCTGTGATCTAGAGCCAAATATTTGTTAGAAGACGATGCAGATGTAGATACTGAAAGAGACAGGTGTCTTAAGCATCAAATAGTTTTGAAAGTAGAGGGGAGAAGTAACAAAGCCAGTCAAATGGCTGCACCGCAGGATTTCTAGCAAGTGGTTGTGGTTTCTGTCTCTGTGATTTTGGTAACTCTCCAGGATTGGATGTTGCATTTTGTATTGCTGCTGCTAGTCAAAGCTTGCAACAGTTTGCTTTGCTTCAGGTTCCCAATTCACTGCCCACTCAACTGTGATTTAAAAAAAAAAAAAAAAAGTATTTTTTCTGGACCAATAACTGAAATTACACTTTTTCTTCTAATAAAAAAAGAAAAATATCTAAACAAAAACCAAACCAAAGAAAGTGGAGAAAAGTATGAAGTAGTGGAAAAATGTCATTTGAGCAAAAGAATTTCTCAAAGAATGCTGTAAACCCCTGTTTACCAGAGCAGCCATAAACCAAAGTTGCCATGGAAACAGAAAGAATTCAAATAATATTAGCCATAGCATATCTATTATATATTGTATTAGTGACACTGTACCAAAGGGTCACTTGTGGTTTCATTTACAAGGCTCACTTTTCAGTGATTTTTTGCCAGTATTAGAGGCTAGAATTTAAAATTACAAATGGAAGGTTCAGCCTTAATTGGCTTATATTAATATTGGGAAGGAAAAAAATATTTAATCATATGTTTAGGAGAGTTTTGAGGTTTTGATATGCAGAAAGTTCTTAGTCTTTTCTTAGAAACAAAATCATGCTCAAGCCATAAAACAGATGGCATTCAAAAGTGCTGACTCCAACAGTATAGCTGATATAACTAGAACTGGAACATTCTTTTATTTGCAAGAAAAATCAATCAGTTCTTGAGCTTGGTATGGACCAAGCTGTTTGGAGAAAGGAGTTTGAATTCATCTGTGTCTGCCAGATCATTGTGGCTGGTGCTGGATTGTGGCAGTAGGTGAATTGTTCTGATGTAGTTTGTCAGAACAATAGTATTCTTTAGATAAGAGTTTGACACAGAAGTGGTAAGAGTTTGTCATGACTATAAATACTGAGGTTCTCCCTCTTGTATCCCCTGATATTCAATTTTCCTCTTTTTGGCACTCAGGTTCTCACTAGTTTTATGGTTATACTCTTTTTTTTTTTCTCTTCCCTGTACCACTGGCTGAGAAAAGGCAAAAATAGAATTGAAGATTCCGTAGGTGTCATAAAGCAAATTTTGACCCTTGAAAAAGCTGGCTGAAGCTGTGACTTGGGTGCTTTCATGACACAGACAAAATTTCAAATGACAGAAGGTTTAGATGTAAGTTGTATTTGTAATGTGGGTGGTTTTGGAAAAAAATAACTGACCTATCTATGTCTTGAATAACCTGTTGGACACTGTTTAGATGTACTTACATCTCTAAGGTATATACAAATAAGCTTCACAGAGTGGTTGAAATTATATGCTATATAAATGCAGGATAGAGATGCTCAAGGAGCTTTTTCTATGTTTGGCAGAAAAATCTGGCAAGAGTGTAGAAAAATTTCCCAAAGCTGTGTGCTGATAATGACTGCACTTAGAATGCTTGCATAACACTTTGCCTATTACAAAAGCTGTAAAAACATTAACTAATGCACAAAGCAGATTACATGTTGCAGATGTATCCCTCTGCTGGGAAGAAAGCATATGTGTGTTAGAGTGAGAAGGAAAAAAAAAAATCTGTTAAAGCAGGCTTTATTTGGTCCCTGTAAGTCTTACTGCATTTCTTTGACTGTATTTTCGTACTTTCTTAAGAGTAGATTTTTTTCTAGGATTCTGTTGATGAAATTGATGTATGAAAAATGTATACACCTTTTTGAACACAGAAAATCCCATTGTCTTGATTCTGTTTACAACCAAAGTGAATCTCAACACTAAAATTATTTAAAAGTGTGGCGACCATTCAGCAAAGCACCTCTGTCTGAGAGTTTTTTCCTTTTTTTCAGTTACAATTCTCAGGCTTTTTGCTGCACGGAAGCTTTGGCACATTTTCAAGGTGGCTTTTACTTGATAATTCTTGACAAATAGTGAATTCAGGGTTAGGTGACTGCTGTCTTTTATCAGGTCTGTTGATCCTTACTTAGGGTTGACTTGAACATGGATTTAGAATGCTATCATAGATGCTTAAAATAGCTTAAATTTGCTTAAAAAGGTTTAAAACTAAAAAATGCTAAGGCCACCTGTTGCCTCCCAGCTCCCTTCAGAGCTGTTTATGTGTGCCTGTGTTGCAAGTGGGTATGTGCACTTACCTGTATGTGAGTAAGAATTAAAGATGGCTGCTGAACTAAAAATGGGATTGTTTGGGAGATGAGGAACAAGGCCAGTGTTGCTGGGATGGTCCTTGCCATCACCCTCACTGGGTCTGTGGAGGCCAGGCTTTGCTCTCTCAAGTGTTGGAAACTGGATCTAAAGTGTGCTGCTTCTTCCTTCCTCACTTTGTGCACTCGTCCTGGATGAATTTGTCCTTATCAGCCTCCACTCCAAAAAGAAAGGGACTTTATCCACCTCTCATAGGTCATCTAATTTTTGGAATGAGGACTAGTTCTGATTCCATCACTTCTCTCTCTTCTGCCTGTCACACCACCTTTGTTATCATCTCTCTGAGTTTTTTTGTGTGATTTCCTACACATGGTTTGTGCAAATATGTCACTGTTCTCTGAGTCTTTGGAACAGCGTGTTATTCACATTTCTGTGCTTAGCAGTGTTAGAAAATACTTTTGTCTTGTACCAGTTATACTGTTGATGGCTTTGCTGTACTACCAAAACACTGGCTATTGCCGCTGTAGTTTTGACTGACCCTGTGGCAGGACAGGAGCATGGGCAGGTCCTGTTTGTGCCACCAGCAGTGCTTGGGCTTGGCTGTACTTCCCTTGTGTGCCTCTAGGGAGCTGGCTCGATCTGTGGCACAACGAGCCCGGTGTGGGTGAGTGCCAGCTTGAGACCTGTGGGGAGAGTCCATTAGTTACAGTCACTCAGGCAAGAGGAGCATCATTGCAGACCTTGATTTAATGCACAGAGAGAATTAAAAGGGCAGAAACAACAACCAGGTGGAAAGTACTGCTCTTCCCCTACACAGCCGAAAGAATGCATGCAGAAAATATTTTGAGGAATAGTATGATTGATCTGAGCTCTGTAGTTAGACTGTTCTCTCCACTGCTAATTTTCTGTCTTTGGTTCTTAAAGGCACATTAATTTATTATATAACTGCATTTTCACATGTTAACTACAGAAGATGCTCTTACCAAACATGGCAACATTTTTTTTCTTTTCTAAAGCCTTCAGTTTATTTGTATTGGGAATAATGCACTTTTTTGGGTGGTGCTGTTCAGGAAAAAAGAAATGTTCTAAGCCTCTCTTGGTATATGAAAGTAATCCATAAGCTTTACATTTGATGCAAAGATTTTTAGGCTGTTGGCAGAGAGTCTATGTTTTCAAAAATTTTTCTGTTTGCTGGATTTCATGTACTTTCATTTTCCCTTTGAAGTGTGTGGGAGAGAGCAGAAGGGGAAATACTTCATTATGTCCATGAATTATTCAGGTACAGTTCCAGCAGCTAACATTACTTTAAATAGCTCAAGGTCTTTCTTTTTCCTTGAGTATGTCTCAGTTTTCATTCTTATGCTGATTGTATGCCACGTTGCTTTGTTGAATACAATTTTGATGAAGTACTATCCTTCGGCAATCTTTAGAAATCATTTCAGTCTTGAAATAAGTGTTTAATTCTGTTCTTCTACAGCATCAGATATTCAGTGACCCTCAGTTGATACAGGTGAATTTTCATACATGTGACTTCACAAAAAATGAAATTATTCTCCCGAGAGTGTGTTTTCTATATACTCTTGTAAAGGCATTGATCTCAAATAGCCACCCATATATATTTCTACAGTGAAGGAAAAAAAGAATCTATAATATTAAATATTAACATACTGTTACACTCTGAGAGGAATTTTACAAACCACATTTAGTACATCGTTTCAGTAGGGAGGCATGAACATTAAATCCTTACATTTTGGCAATGTCCTTCCCTCTCCCACCAATACTATATGAAAATAATTAAGAATTTAGATATTCTTAACTGTTCGGAAAATAATTAAGAACAGTAACACAGAGGAAGACAATTAGAAAGATGTCTAGAGGCCAACCTGAGAGGAAAGGAAAGCAAAACAGAGCCCAGAGTGAGTTTAAAATACTGTTCTTGTATTTCTAAAAATATCTTTGAAAATTCAGTGAGCGCTGCATAATCACTTACACAAATGAGTCCCTTGCTATTATTTCTGGGGGGAAAGAAGTGTTAAAAAATGATTCCCCTGAGGTTTAAGGCTTACCTGATACAGTGTAGAGAGACAGTGGGTTAGAATTAACAATTAGAGGAACACTGTATCTCTGTGTGTGTGTGTACGAGACCCAGGTTTCCAAAAGGGATGCCCATGACCAAATCTCAACTGCTCAATTTAAGTTGCAGCAGCAGTGAGAATTTTGCAAGGCAAGCATCAGAGAAAGTGCAGTGACAAAAGAGTGTCAAACAGTTGCAAAGCTTGACCAAAAGATCCATTAAAGATTGAAATGTAGTCAATATGTTCATGTTCATGACAGTGAGGTTATATCAATGTATTTATAACCAGAGTTAACTTGTGTGGATTTTCTGCAGCCATCGATGCACTGGAGAGAAATGTTTTTGAACTGAGTAATTGCAAATATGCCAATGCTTCAGTCTTGTCGCTGAAGTTGCTTACTGGACCTCAGGTTCTCAGAGCCCTTGAACAATCTCTGAGCAAACAGTCAAGGTTTTGTTGCAGTAACACAATACAGCAATGAAATGGAAATCACAATCTGTGTAAAAGAACCTGGAAATAATACTGGAAAATGCAAGGCCCCAGATTCAACCTGTGTGTGGTAATGAAAAACACTGGTCAGAAAAAAAAAAAATTGCATCCCCTTGCTCAGCAATACAGGATTTATCAGGGCTGAATCTCTCTCAAGATCACCACTATAGGACTTGAAAAGTATACTACAGTTGTTTGAATATCATGTTGACCAGGGACTGCATGTTAATAGAGTTAATTAGAATAAAATTACAAAATAGCAGATACAACATTCCAAAACTGCTGGTAATGATGAGAATCTGTGTCTGCAGCCTTTGGGACCTTCCTGCTACTTGATTATTTCAATTGTTTAGAAGAGCAATAAGTCTAGAATAAAGACTTGTGAAAACATGAAGAAATGAACCTTTTGATTGGTGCCACTGATTACTGGCTGGTTCAAATGGGGAGATTTGTTACCTAGACCCAATTATCAAACTTGCTTTTATCTATTAGCTGTAAATACTCAGTTCTGCATGGGTTTATCCTGCTTGGTTTATATGTGTTGTGCAATTAATACAGTTTTGCTTGGTCCATGTGGAATTAAATTACATTGCTTAACAAAATAATATACATTAGTATATTTGCATATTCACGTGTGTTTTATTGCCAATTTTGAAAAGCAGAGTAGTCAGTTTTTAGAGGACTATACTGTAATTCCGTAAGCAGTAATTTGACTAGGTATTGTATGTTTGTTAGTTATTTGGAATAATAATAATAAAAAAAAAACAGTAAAGAAGCTTTCATAAAGAGATGTTACTTGTTTTTTATTATTTAAAGCCCAGTGGTAGATTTGAGACCTGTTATCTTAGGCATTTTATATTTATTTACTGCTAAAGCAGTTGTTATTTATTCCAGCTTTCTAACTAATTTTTAGTATTGTCCTCTGAACTGAACAGGTATAAAAATAAAGTACTTTGCTATTCTGGAAAGGAACTAAGATTGATTGATGTATTATGCACTAGATTTCTTTTGAGTTTCTGTTCTTAGGAAGGGAAACTGGGAAGAGAGAAAGGAGATAGGGAGGGTACTAAGGTGTAGGAAGGAAATCCCCTTCAACAAGCCTGAATAACCTTACTGGCTAAGAGAACTGTATGCCTAGTACATCTCTTTTACTAAAAGACTTCAGCTTTTTCTGAACTATACCTATGCAAATAACTGGGTATCTTTTGATACTAAAGCTATTTTTAGGTTATATTACTTAAGAATGTTAAGGAGGTTGTGACTAGGTCCAGACTAAGTTGAGTACCATTGAATTCAATGAGTCCTGTCTAAGATACCCAGTTGGATGAAAATACCAGTTTGTACTTCTTGTGGTTGCTGAAAGAATTTTAAATATGAAATTTGTTAATAAGAAGTTACTGATGCCTTGAAATATTCATAGATTAGCATCCTGTTCTGCTTGCAGAACATTATTGGTTATCAAACATCCTGAGCCATTGTACGAATCGCTGCCCTTTAGTCGGAGTTCATAACATTTAAATTATTGCTGCTGAATTCTTATGAGAATGGAAACTTCTTAAAATAACAGTGGTAGTGCACCAAGTCAAAGGTGGAAAGTATGGCTGGCAAACTGAATTTATTAGTTACTAAACTGGTTGCAGGCTGTGTTGACCAGGAAAATCTGAGACCTGTGGGCAAATGATTAAGTGTGTTCACGTGCTCTTCTCAGAGGTTATGATCAACTCCAGATTGCCTAGAAGAAAAAAGCACAGCCATGTTAATTTTGAGACTATTGTAAACTCAAAATGGTAGTAGAAATCAAGCACTCTGGAAGTATGAAGTATGTCTTAAGGCTTCTGAAGGGCTGTTAAAGGGTCAGTAAAGAGGTTTTTGCTGCAAGGTTGTGCCTTAACTAAATGGTTTGCCTCCTAAAATAAATAAAAGGTATGCTGCCCTAAATAGACAACAAATGGTTCCTCGAGACTTTGATGGAAGAATTAATTTCTTTTTCTTTATAAGCCTTGAAACTAGTCACTTGCAATGCTCTTTAGGGCTCAATCTCTCTCTTATTTTATTTTTTTAATATTTAATAGTGTTATTCTTCAAAGACCGCTGTGGCAGTGGTGAGGGGAAGAATGGGCAAAGGGTCACGAGATATTAAATTTTAAAGGAAATTACAATTTTTGCTAATTCTCATAGCAACAAAGCAGTAATGAATCCTAGTGAAGAGGCAGAGGGGTGGAGGATGTTGGTGTGCACTTGCAGCAGTGTTGCTAAGCTGTGCTGTGACATTAGGCAGGTCATTCTGAGAGCTCCGTTCTCTTACTTTCTAATTATATGTTTTCAGAAAATATTACTTAGAACAGCCCTAGGAATCTAACTAATGCTCTGTGCTTGGGTGGGCTTTTATGCGTTTGTGAGTTCATTTTTGGTTTGTGTCTGGAATACCTCTCCCCACAGGTGGGGAGCAGAGAATCAGCTGGACTGCCATCATTGACATCCTTGGAGGTGGAGCAGCCCTGTCAAGCCCTTGTTCTTGCCATGATGGACAGTAGCTGCTCTAATTTGTTTGGTCCCAGTCCTGTGATTTGTCCCTTTATAAAGACCATATGAACTCCTGGGAACAGAGGGAGACTATTTCCCTGGAGGAGGTACTTCTGAAAGAGTAAACCCGGGAGGGCTTTTCTGTGTCACTTTATCTTGCCTGCTGTTGATGCAGTTGAAGAGGCTGTAGGAAAGGGAAGGCAAGGGGTTGTAAGTGCTTTGGGAAGGCAGCTGGGAGTCCTCAGCTCAGGTAGATGAGGAGAGGTGTTGTTGTGTGGAGCAGGATGTGCATCAGCCTTGCAGAACAGAGAGGATAGATGGAGCATGGTTTCCCTCCACTTGGAGCATTACTCAGGTAGTCTAGATCTTCCTGAAAAGCAGTAATAAGCAGGAGGAGAGTTGAACACAGACTTTTTTCTTTTGCTCCTTCTTACACAGTTCTTCAGCTCTTCAGTTTAGAAAATTGAAGTTCTGTTTGTGTTTGCTATTTCCAAATCAAATGAAATTTGTTTCTTGATGAAGGCTGTGAGTCACTATGTTTTTGCAGGCAATCTCCCAGGATTTCAGACCATAAATTACTGTGCAAGATGTAGGGGATGCTCAATTAGCATGAATTCATTGCTCCTTGCTAATGTAGCTTATCAAACGATGCTCAGCATTAATATCAATGTGGATTCAGTTGGTAAACTGTAATATGGACAATAATTTTAAGGTAAAGAACAAACCTGTGTACTCCATCCTTTTTAACTTTTGCCTCTACTGGCATGGAAAACTTTCAGTTGTTAAAAATTGCAGGGATTGTTTTTCTGGATGTTTTCACCAATTTTTTTGTTACATTGAAAAAAATCTATATAAATGAAGTATGTTGTACATTTGCTGAGCTTACTATACCATTTGATTAAGCTTGAGTGCATAACAGCATCTAAATTAAAAACAGGAGCAAAAATTATAGTAACATCTGTAGCAATGGGTTCTGTATCTCATGAGGGCTTTTTGTGCTGATAGTAAGTCAGGGAAAGAATGCAAGAAAAAGTCATTGTGTTGCTTATGTGTTGTTTGTGAAAGAGCAGAAAACAGAGTTTGAAGAAATAATTACTCCAAAGGGTTGAATAAGTGCAAGTGGTGAGTAGGAATAAAAGGTGACATCTATTGTGGTGGGAAAATACATTAAAGAATTAGAAGGAAACTAAAAAAATATGGTTGGAACTGAAGTCAAGAAGGGCTTTTGCTAGTTTAATATGTACTACTGTCATACCTCTCTAATTCTCTACAGCAGATTGCTATGCAGAGATCTCCCAGACAGTTCAATGCTTTGGGATTATAACCTGGCCTCTTTTACTCTTGATTTGTTATGTTACATTAGTGTGGGGAGCATTTGCAGTGCATAGGGTGCCAGCTTCTATCCCATGCAGCATCTAATGACTTATTTACCTGTGGATAGACTGAAGAATTGAGCCCTGCAATATTGCTTGTTGATCAGCAAACAAAATGCCAGCTGGAGAAGGCATTGTATTAGCTTTGATTAGGTGTTGGTGACTGTGGAGAAAATCAGTGTATTACCAGGTCAAAAGAAATGACCATAGAATAAAAGACACATGGGAAGAAGATGGAGAATCACTATCCCTGTCTGTAAACTTGCCTTATCTGTCTGTGGTTAAGACTTGGCAAACAAATGGTAATGGAGACCTGAGCAGCTACACTTAAGAGCCAGATTTTTTCTGTGTCTATATAGGCCTTTGCCACCCACATAAATACTTAAAAATTCACAAGTTGATAATTCATGCTTGAATTTCCTGTTTATGCTAAATTTGTCTCTATTTATCCTTTGGATAAATAGAACAGTAAATCTCTCTTTAGGTAAGGGCAGGCAGTGCTTAGTATTCCAAAATTTAATGAAAAACATGCACTGATACTTCTGTGTTCTAAAATAACCCATTTTTATTCTTCATAAAAAGTTATGATTGAACTTGCAAAGGCAAAAAGCCATCACTGAACAGTAAAAAAAAGATGGATTGTATTTCTCGTACTTCTGGGGTTTTTTGTTAAATATTTGAGATCCTCTAAAAAGACAACAGTGACAAATATGTTTCATGTTGGACGGTTGTTTCATACTGTTTCTCACTGGTCTAATATCTTGGTATCTAATATCAAAAATCTTCTGTAGCTCCTCCTTAAATATGTTTTCCAGATCTGATTGGAAATTATTTTGTGCAGAGCAATTTGGCTAAAACATCTGTCTAAAGTTTTTTTTAATTTTTTTTTTTAATCCATACTAGGATGTTTTGAATAACTTGGGTTCCTGTGAGTTGGATGAAGACGACCTAATGCTTGACTTGGAGTTCCTGGAAGAGCAACATCACCATCGTTCTGGTAAGTCAGATAAATGCTGTTTGTCTTCAGTGAGGTATTGTTATTCTAGAAATACAAAGCAAATATGTTCAGTACAATTACTTGGAAATAAAAAGAAGTAATTTTCTTGGAAGAAGGAGAGTGGTATTCATTTTTTAGAGTTATTTCTAAGTGTGTTTGTAATTAATCAGAAAAATGCTTTTTACACAGCACTTGGACTTTGTATGGTCAGTTACGAAATGGAAATGATTTTTACAGCTACAGAATTTCAGTACCAAGGGCAGACCCATCTGTTTTTCCAAACACTTAAAATGACTGCTGCCTACCCCAGGCACTTAACAAAGGAGCATTGGTGGAGTAATTGTAATCATATATTGTGTGTGCCAGAATAATATTCTTCAGATAAAGAAGGTTTGGCTTGAAACATGAGTGTAATTTGATGGTTTCTCTCATGGTTAGTTAATGCCTTGTTGCACTGCCTTGATTAATGGCAATAAACTATTGCTATATACTGTGTTTACTACCATTCCATAGTAGGATTGTGCAAGGTAAGTTGTGGGACCTGCAATGAGGAATGCTGCATTTCCTTTGGCTGGGATGTGGGACAGCCGGGTCTCACCTGTGAATAGAAGTCCTGCTAGCTCAGCAGGGTTTGGAGAGTCTACAAACCTGTGTGGGGCTTGTCCTTGATCCCAGGTAGAGTTCTGAGTTTGTACTTGGCTGTGATGCTCTATTCTGACAGTGCCGTGCGTTTAAGCACAAGTAATTCTCACCTTCTCTTTTACCTGCTCTTCCCTGATCCCAGTTTCTCCATTGACCCACACAGGTGCCCGTAGTGCACATTCTTGCAAAGTCATGTGGAAGTGGGGTTTTTGAGACATGTGCCGTTCTGGTCCCTTCTTAGATGCAAATTGAGCAATGGTTACAGATAAACTGCTTGAATTGTGCTCCTGATTGATATTTTCTGTGTATGATTATTCTGTGAACGTACCTGAATTATCTCTATGATAATTCTGTTAAACCATTGTACCATGCTTTTTAAACCTGTTTGCATATCTACTTATAGGATGAAATGTCTGTTCTGTTTTCTTTGGTAGACAGTATGGAGGGTTGTCACAGTAATATGTGCATGATCATAGTTTTCTAAGTTACTGGAAGCTGGGATGCAATGAATGAATTGCACAGAAGAGGCTCTTTCTGACCCATTCTGAATAGTGCTATGAACTGTTTACAGAAAGTTAAATGATGGGTAAAGAAATGTGGTTTCAAAAAGCTTCAAAAACAAACATTGCATTTTGTAAGAAATCATATGGCGTTCAGACTTATTTATTCCCTGGACTGGTTGGAAACAAATTACTGGCAGAACTGTTTTCCATAAATAAAATTCCCTAATGTGTTACCCTTGGCCCAACCTTTGTTTTCCTTCTTTTTTTACAAAGCACTGAATTAACAGAAAGAAAAGTTGTGTCCAGTATATGATTGCAAAGATTTTGTAGCAGCTTCTAGAACAGCTAAAATAATAATGTCTAAATGACATACTTGATAGAGAAGTAATTAGGATAGAGATGTGATATGGCACATAATCTTCCTGCTCTTGGCTCATTATCCAAAGCAAATGAGATGCTTTTAAAACAGATCTATGTTGTCCTCTGAAAAATGGTGACCATTTCTATTCTGAGCAATAATGTAGAGACATACACACTGCCTTTAAACACAAATGTGTTTATTTTAGTAATATTTGCTCTTTGGTTTTATTTGTTTGGTGGTGAACCTAGCTGCAAAATTTTAGGATTTCTCTAGCTGTCACAGTTTTTTTAAGTTATTCGCTTGGAAGGAAGATTTGGAAGGGTAGAGCCACAGTATGGAATTGACTCAATTTCACCAAATAAAGCTGATGTCTTTATATTGCATGAGGTTCGAGCATAGAATGGTTAATGTGATTGTAAGTCATCATCTTAATTTGCTTTAAGATACTAAGGTAGTATGCTTGATTTTTAGTGATTTTTAGCATTTGAATAACACTGAAGTGAATAAAAGCCTTGAACTAGATACTGGCATCTAAACACTTTTAACAAATTCCTTTTCTGATTCCTCTGTTAAGTTGTGGCCAACTTCCAGGATTTAAGATTTTTCAAAAAAAATTCTTTTCAGTAATTCCAAGTCAATCTGTTCTCTGTTTTTACTTCTAGGCTTCCTTGTTTTTTTTCCAAGAGGCATCCCTGTTCATACCTAAATAGATTTCTTCTAAACTTCTTCAATTAAATTATATTATCAAATATTTTTGATGCAATTTTTTCTACAGGCAGCAGAATACAGAAGTGATCAAGTGATCCCGTTGAAGACACACTGTTAATTTAATGCAGAGCTTTACACTTTTATAAACTCATCAGATTGAAATTGATCATATTTCTGGGCATGCACATATAAGCTTTTTCAGGTAATTGGAAGGCAATGTATGTTTTCTTAAAAGATTTTTAATTTTGCCTGCTTCAGAAACAAGAAGACAGAAGATTGCCCATGGAGGATGAGCCAGTACTGTTACTGTTAAATTCTAATGGAATTTAAATGAAACCAAAGGACTGTTTAATTCTTCACATATGTGCCTGAAAAGTAGATTTTCTGTAATTTTTGCCAGTTGCAGGTTTGTTGAACTCTTTGTAAAGCCTTCTTTAAAATGATGGGCTTGAGGGTTTACCTATGGCTCGCTTCAGTAAAATTCAGTCAAGGCAATTGCAGACGTACAGATTTGTGAGCCTGTCTAACCTTTAGTCAGAGGTTAGACAGATGTGCTGTCTCTTCTGTAGAAGATTCAGCCCTGTGTTATGTTAGCTTTACATATTTAATCCATTTTATTGCAGTATTTGTTTACCTTCCTAACTAGTTCCTCATGCTTCTCTATTACTTGCAGGGGGTCTGTGTACCTGACATTCACGTGTCATACTAAAGTCTGCTGAGAGTTAATGCATGTATTCTTAGTCTGTTACCAAAATAAAGGTGTTCATGAGTATAAAAATACTGCACAAAAGGCTGCTTTTTTAATGGAAACATTAAAATTATGCTCATCTGGAAGTCAAAGGTATTGGCAGTACTGTGACTATTTGTAGTACAGTAAAAGTCCTGTTGATGTTCTGTGTATTGATGCCGATTACAGCATTTATTTGGTTAAAGCCATCAGTCCTAGAGCCATATTGCCATTCACCTGTGCTCCATTTGGCTCTTGATAAACAGTTCTGTGGGGAATTACTATGGGGAGAAGCGTTCTGAGAGAAGCTCTGTTCAGTATTTTAACAAATAGATTGAAATATAACGAGGTATAATTGGAAAATTATTCAGTTCTTTATTCAGTTGTTACAGAGGGATAACTAAGGAATAGCTAGGAATAACTATTCTTTTAAAGGCTATGAAAATTTCTAATGAAAAGTTACATGAATACAAGGCTAGCATCACATTTCTAACTTGAATATTAAAAATTATGCCTTGATGAGGAGGCTGTATACATCAAGCTGTGTTATTTAGACATAAAAATTCTGAAGGGTACTGCCCAGTTAGTAAACACTCTTGATGAGCTGATATTTGGCAAATTGAGAAATTCTCTTGGATGCCATTAGGAGCTCCAGTTTTTTAGAGGTTTGTTAGCTAAGACATAATTTACAATAGTTTCTGCTTTTAGCTGCTGTAGTTTTAAGGAATGGTATTTGTTAGTGTTATATGTCTCCGACTTTGTACTGAAGCTTACAATACAATACTAATTTAACAAAATAATTGAATGGTATTGATCTACCATTGTTTTAGTGACCATTTATGAATACAAAATAAAATTATATTGGAAAGATTTCTGGGAGAATTTGCTGTTAAGGGGTTTTCAAGAGGAGCTACAAGCCAGTTGGTAGGAATGGAGATGTTCCAGAAAGTGGTATGCTGTGTTATTAAAATATAGAGATAGAAAGGAGAAGGAGACAAAGATCTGTTACCTCGTTTGTTGTTTGTTTGTGGTGGTTTTTATTTATTTATTTGTTACTCCAACTCATTTTTTACTTGTGTTTTTGTTCTGTCCTCTTGGCTTTTCCCTAATGAGCTGATTGCCCTCCAGCAGCATCCTCATGAAATGAGGTTCCTGCAAAAAGGTGCTATAAATCCTTTTGAGTACTAGTGAATTAAATAATTTCGCTAACTTTTCCTCTAACCATACAACAGAAATTAAGGAGGCACCTGCAAACCTCAGGCAGATGGTTCTACTTTGGACATAGATGTCTGTGCTTTGCTGGTCTTAGCACAGCTTTAGAAGTCTGGAATTCCCTCATTTCCAGCTTTCTTTCCATAAGTGAGTTTGCTTCTTTTATTTACTACTTTTGCTTCTGTCTTAAAGGCTGTATTGTTGAGGTAAAGAATGTAAGACAGAGACATTTTATTATCCCACCTAACACAATTACTTTGAAATTTAATAAAATAGTATTTATATAGTACTTGGTGAGAGCAGAGCACTACTGCATACAAATTCAAAATATTAATCAGTGTGATTTGCTGGGAGTTTTGCATACTGTTCTTAAGCTGGAATGCTTAAAATGAAGCATAATATGACATACATGATGAGTCCTAAGGGTGCCTTTTTATTAATCTGAGTAAATTAGACTTTTAAAATATGCTGCAGCTTTGATTTCCGGTTGTAAAATAATGAAGTCAGTGGTTTCTGTAGTGAGAAATCGTTGCAGGTTTATAGAAACTGACAGCATTAATTTAACCTCATTCATTTTCCTTTTCCCTCATGAAACATGATGTATTTGGTTCCAAGTATTGATTAGTCAAATGTATGAGGAAGACCTCTATACTCAGTGATGGAAGCAGTGGGGAATTTATTCAAGTAGTGCACATTAATGTGCATGAGTTGTGTGCTGGTGTTATCCCACAGCCTTATTGAAAACCAAATGCTTTTATGTGGTTGGTGTTATTAAATCAAGACTGCAGTAAATAGTAGCCTTTTCTGAAAGTTCATGAAAGCACAGGTTTGGTAATCCCTTAAGTATTTGCCATGGGTGGCATAAAACAGGTGCCTTGCATCCTCCTACAAAGATGTGTGTGTGTAGCTGGGACTTGCAGCCAGTGGTCTGGCTGAAAGTTGGGGGACTGCTCCTGGTGCTGAATATTGAGCACATGCTCCTGTCTCTACCCCATCAGGCTCCACACTACACAGTGACTATTCATGGGGGTGATATTGATTAGCTGTGTACCCATACTGGCCTGTGCATCCATCATGTTGCTCCTGGAATGCTTGCTGAATAGTTTTGAATAATGTAGCTTGCTAAAATTTTTAGAAGAGATTTGTCTTTGGCCGGTGCTTTAGCCGTTTTGGATTAAATGCCTCAGCTGAAAAATTGTGACCCAGTGTGTACATGAAGCATAGTTATTTCATCCAACATATTTCAGAAATGAAATTATTTATCTTGTTTGCTGAGGAGGAAAAAAAGTGGAAATATGAAATTTTATATGAATATGAAACTTTATAGTCCATCAAAATCCATCAGAATATTATTTGGCTCTTAAAAAATCAAGCACTTTCAGAGATGGAACACATTTTGATCAAACCTACATTAAGACCATGTCTGTTAGAAGCATTTTAAGTGTGTTCTTAACTCTGTGGTAATACATGTTTTGGTTCTTGCTCAAGGTTTATGAATGAAATGTCAGATTACAGCGTGAGTTTTGCAGACTGAGGGGAAGGCAGAAAGGGTTTTGAGGTGGACACACAAAAATACTTATGTAAACATCAAATTAGAATAATTCATTGTATCAGAATATGGTCTTTTAGTAACATCATTGCATTAGATGTTAGCGGCCTCACCAACAAAAGCACAGTGTACTTGTTTTTTTAGGAAGCAAAAGTCTGGCATTTGTATTGCATTTCTTTTAAATCCAGCTAACCTGCAGATCAATTGCCAGCAGTACCCAGCCAAACTAAATTGTTGGTGTAATGACCCAGAGATATTAATTAAGTAGTTGCTGAGGTGTTTTGAATGTGATGAACAAACTGTGTGAAAATTCTGTGGTGAGTTTGGAGTTCCTCCTGTGTCTTATTAATTCAATATATTAATTATTTCTGTTAATTTTTTAGTAGGCAGTAGGAATGCTGAGCTGTGATGAAACTCCTTTGGTCTTTTGGTGGGTTTTTTTTGACCAGGAGCTTGTCAGTGCAAGGAAAGCAAATTTTTCAAGGGTTTTAATTTGCTTTTAAATAGATAATAGGAAAAAAAGACCCTAACTATGCATTTTTATCAAACAGTTGCTTAGAACTAGAGCAGAAATACTTAAGTAATTTGAATGTATTGCTTTGCTCATGATTGTGTTGTTGGCAGCAGATTATGTTTCTGTGTTTACAATGACCTGTTTCGATTTTTAATTGGAATTGGACACTCAGCTCCTTGAGCACTCCTGAAACCCTCGTCATAGCCAAATACCATCTTTTAGAATTATGTTCTAGATTGAAGAATTGAGTTACAGATCAGACTAAACTAGAGCAGCATTTTTTTTAGATTTCTGTTTGGAATGTGTTATAGCAGTTTGGTTTATACTTACATTCTTTATATATATATATATATACTTTATATATATATATATACACTTTATTCTGTTTTGAACAGAATAAAGACTGTGACAATAAAGTAATAGAGAGCTCTGTGTCTCTGCCAAAGAGCAGGTTTAAAGATTATCTAGCTAACTAGCATCTTGCCCTGCCACTACAAATTTTGGATAATAAGGTAATAAAAAAGTAAGCAGTACTAATAATGAACAAAACAGAAAGTGATGTGTGACTTCACTACATTAATTATACTGCTATGCAGATATCCTAACAGCAATTAAAAGGGAAAGTTCATGTTAGTTTTCAGTTTTGCAAGAGAAAAGGTCTTGCTGAATAAATGCCTGCAATTCCTCCGTCAGACTTCTTGTGGTAAAGGGAGAGCATCACGAGCCACAGCTGTGGCCAGCCTGATTTCACACATTTATCTGAATTCCAGCATGGATTTGAAGTATGGAGTAGAAAGTCATATGCCACTAGTTTCCATATATCTAGAAGAAGTTATGAGAGAGGGGTTTTTTAATATTTTCAGAATGACCTATTCTGCTAAGCTGCACATTTCCCCCTGAAGCATTGTTTAAAAAATATTGCACAGCAATGGAATAACTTAAGGTCTCTAGGGAATGAAATAGAACTTGGTATCTTCTAAACTCTACTAACCACAATCTACAGCTTCTGAGAGAGCACTGAGCATGGAGGAGAGGGATTTTTGCAGGGTTTGCAAGTGAAAGTATGTGTGGCAGTATCAAATAAAAAGGGCATGTTGTGTTAGCCACAAATAAGCATTGCACACTTGTGGCTAGGCCTGCCTTAGGACTCTGGGAGTGTAAACTGTTGAGAGTAAGGAGAAGAAGAAATAGTATTTAATTGGAATGGAACTAGTTAGAAATCATAGGCTAATATAAGGTTAGTCTTACAGCATCCTGGAGAAACCTGGTCCATATTCTGGAAGAGAAATACTGGATTGAGAGCCCTGGTTCTGTTCCCTTATTTATGTAAATGAATGGTGTAATCTTATTTCAATTTTAATTGAGAAAAACAAAGCATAACCTAGAACTGCTACCAAATTAACTTTATCCAAAATCTCTTTCAGTCTATTTTACTTTAAAAGTTGAGTTGTAACCAAACCTAGCTGATGAGGCACGGGAAGCATGTAAGACTAACTTTTAGCTATGCTTTCCTCAGAGTATGTTTAAAACATGTCTGGGATATAGATAATATGCCTGTGCTGTGTGTTGTCAGTGGATCAAGGAAAATACTGAGTTTCCTGAGCAAACTGGTACTTTTAGCTCTTTGGTGTGAAGAGTGGTGAAGGACTGATATATTCAAATGGTGTGTATATGTTAGATTTCTATCTAATTGTTACCAATTTTATTAGTGACATATACTTGTAAATCCTACTCAGTTAAGTGTAGCAATATCACAGATCATCACATTGTAATTTAGATACCAAGAGATTTTTTCATTAATGGACAAGAAGGGCAAAAGAGCACAGTTGTGAACTTTCAGGGTCATTAAAGAACACTTTTGAATGAGATGCATTTGTATAGTTATCATAGAACTATTAGATTCAGAGTCTGTATCTCAATTTCCTGCTCTTTCATAATTGTAGTGTGACATTTAGTTACAAGTCCTTATTCATATTGGTATGCTCAACCATCATTTACTGAAAGAACCAGGACAGTAATTAAATTAGGTGGATTGCATTTCTTCATTCCTTTGATTTTATACATACATTGAGATGAAACATCATCTTTAATAATATCTGCAGGCAGAAAATAAATGCAATAATAAACATTATGACAAATCAAAGCATAGTGTCCTATTTAAAGCAATTCTACACTTTTAGATGGCAAAGTTTAAGTAGGATGCCAAATACTGCTCTCTTCTGCTTTGTAAATTTGCGAAGATCTGGACCGGATGTCTTGCTAAAATGAAAATGTGAGGAGAAGTTTAGAGGAGTATGGCCTGTCTTCTCACTTTTGTGAGAGATTTAGGGAGTAAGAGAAACAATTATCAGCTTATAATTATTTTATAGGACAGCCATAACTCTGTTTATATAAAAAACAATTGCTCCTTCCATACAGCTTCTGCAGTGAACCTACTTCAAGGTAAGACTGAAACTGCATGTGAGTTAGTGATGGCTTTTGACCTTTTGAAATTTATCTCTGGGATCATTGTAGTTTCACTCTCAGGTAAAGAAAGAAATTGTAGTCTGATAATTAAAACTTGAGTGTAGGTCTCCTGGGTTGAGCTGCATTCTCTGATGCCAATTTCCAGAGTTATCATGGGCTTGTCACTTAATTTACTTGTAGTACATAAGTACTACATAAGTACTCCAGTAGTCATGGGGGTTTGGCATTAAAATCTGAGAGATACTCATGATTACCAGTGGGATAGAGCTACAGTAGCAACTTGAGTCATTTGAGTCTTTAGAGGCCAGTTATGTTCTGGTTTGTGCCTCTTCATGTGTCATTCCAGGAAGTGGAGTAGACACAGCCATTGCTGTTACTGGTGTATCCCCTACTGTTACTGCTCCTGTGATTTTTTTTTTTTTTTTAATTTCCTTCTGCAGAAAAAATCCCAAAGAAAACCACAAGTTCCTTTATGTAACAGAAGGAAAAAATATTGCAAAAGCCTATCATACTAATCAACTAAAGCCTGGGCTCAAATATAAATTACTTTTAAAATCTTTCTAAGATCTATCATTACTCGAAGATTGGGTCAAATCTGCTGTAGTGTTTGAAAATATTAGATGACTTTATTTTTGTATGCCTGTACCTGACTCTCTTGTGATGAGAAAGCCTCTTGTCCCTTCTTTTGTCCCTGTGAGTGTTCTATCAAATCCTTCATATTGTTTGGTTTTTGTTGAATTTCATTTATGTTTTAACCTCCAACTTCCCTTGAGGGGGAATGAATTCAGAAATAAATGCAGTGCAGGTAGTAAACCCTGAGATTTATTGGAGTCTAGGTTCAACTTTAGGACAGGGGATCAATAGTTAGCAGATACTTTGGCTGTTGGTTTGGGGATACAGGGTCTTCCTGAGACTTGAGAATGTCTGGTCCTCTCAGGGACTCCTAGAAGAAGGCTGTGCTTTTGGTTTGTATAGCCTAGCTAGTTTTCTGCAGTGAGAAGGACATTGTACACCTTTCTTTGCCGAGGGAACAATTTGAGAGAAACTCTGAAAGATAACCTTGAAGAAATTTTCCAGTTGTACTTTCTGTACTTAGGCTTATATTAGGAATATTCCATCTGACCCAAAGTGAATAATGACCAGCAATCTCTTTATAACATTCCAATTCTCAAAATTCTTTCATGCAACCCTTACTGTAGGGAACAGCTTTACAATGAAAGTTTGTCAAAGCTAAGTTTGCCTGCCACTGCTCCAGTAGCTTTATCAAAGGACTGCATTCACTGTACCTCCTGAGGGTAACATCAGTGTTACGGGGTTGGAGGGCTCTTTTTCCCCCGTTTTCATAATGTTGTGATGCCTTTAGGAAATAGGGTCTGTTTCCAGTTAAGATTTAAAGGAAAGTGTGGTTGCAGTGGGAAGTATTCTGAAAGTGCTTTTAAGAACAAGTGCTCTGTTGCAACATGGGTGACTCATACATGCATGGATCTGCAAATGGCAAGTCATGCACAAAATATTATTACACACTGCAGTGTTACTGAATCTATTGTCCTTTTTTTGTCCTGTAATTGTCCTTTTTTTTTTTTTTGCTTGTTCTTTGCCCCCCCCCCCCCCTTCTTTTTGTTTTTTGACAAAGAACTAAGCACTTATGAGTTGGATATTTGAGGAGTTGCTGAACCATACACTAAAACATGACTGTGAAAAGTTGGCCCTATGCAGCATCCCTCAGCCCACGGTGCTCTGTGTGTATGTGCTTAAAACTTTGTAAAAATGTCTGTACCTAAGGACTAGCATGTACACAAATGTGAAACACACCTGACAGACCAAAGGCATTCCTCCAGGCTATTTCAGTATTTAAAATGCTTTAATTCCTTACATCCAGCTTTTGATAGTGATGCTTGTTTGTAACACAAACAAGCATGGAATGGTGAGAAATGAAACAGAAATTTGATGGTAAATAAGCGTAGTGCCTTTTGGTTGCAGGATGGATAATATGCTCATTTTCTCTTTGCTCTCTAAACATTTCCAGACCTGCAAACACAATTCACATATGCTTTAGGAAAAAAGGATTACAGAAATGTCTTTGCAAAGGTTAAGGAAACCAGAGAGACCCTAGGGCCTGAGAAACTGATACGAAAAAAAAGTTGGTAGTAAACTTCTTCTTACTATTATAAATTGATTTTGCTGACTGTCACAGGCCCAGGCATCATGATGAACCTGTTGAAGATCTTCCTGACTTGACCAATTTTTTCTCACAGAAGTTTTTCTTCAGAAAAAAAGAGCATTTTACTAAAAAAACATACTTATTTGGAGGTTGAAAAGCAGGAAGTAGATAAAGTGAAAGCACAGCTGTGTTGTAATATTATTTTTGTGCTTTTTCCCTAAGCTGTTAATTTTACAGAAAATAGTTTTGACCAGTCTCTGTATTTCTAATACATTTTGTTCTTTAATAAAAAATGAAATAACTATTTCTAAGGTTCAATTTCATTGTTTTCTTCCTTACTTAATCTTTAATTTGTTTGACTCATTTTGAGATTTTTGCAGGATTGGAGGTTCAGGAAAAAGTATTCTTTATGCTCCTTAATATAACATTACTGATATGATGTACTTGTAAATTACGAGGTTTAAGCTAGAATGACAAAAACATTACTTAACCATCTTATTGTCAGCATGTGCTGGATTAAATGCAAATATGAACATATTCAATCAACCCCTCATTTTGCAAATACAGCAGACTTGTATTCACAGATGGGCTGTGCAGAGCTGTGTGGAGTTACATGGAGAAACTGTTGGCTGTGTCACTGAGCATCTGGAAGGGGTGGGTTTGGCTGTTGGATGAAGTTGACCAGGCAAAAGCCATCGCCTTGTACTGAATTTTTGTGGAAACACACACTGTGATCCTTTGGCACTGAGTTCACACAGGTAGTAAAGAGTAGGGGTAGGCAGAAAAAGGAAAAGAAATAAATAGAGGTAAGAAGGAAAACTGGTGTGGAAAAGTCTCACCTTTAGCTTCTGGGAAAAATAACATGCTTTGGAATGAAGTTTCTTTAAACTACACTCAGAGTGATATATGACAAGCAGCTTAAAAGAATTTTTCAGACTCTCCCAGAAGTAGTATTCTGTCCCTCTCTTCTGAAAAGAAGTCAACAGGTTGAAAGAAACCCAGGTGGTTTGTGTTTTTCAGGCTGCAGCGGCCATGAGCAGGGCTCTGTGGAGCACATGTGTTCTCCTGCATGTTCTGCTCCCCCTCATCCTCACAGCAAACAGAGGAAGGAGTGATGGAGACCTGTGTTAGCTGGGTTAGCACATCTAGTTTCACAACAGCCTGCTCTCTTAGCTCATCTGCAAGAAAAACTCTTGAGGATCATTTCCCTTGGAATATAGGAGTAATGAGCTGTTGAATCAGCTCAGTGTATGTGCCAGACAAGTTGCAAAGGATACGCAGCAAGGCCGGAGGAGGTGACAGGAGCGACTGCACTTTATTCCAGTGGGAGAATTGATATTTCCCATATTTTCAAATTGCAGCTCAAGAAAGACACTTCCAGTTGTGTCACTTCCTTCTTAACTAGAAGCGAGGTTGTTTTGCTTCCCCTTCCACAGTCACGTTTAACACATCTTTTCCTCTCTTACCTGGCAAGCTTTTTGTACGTTCCTGAAATATGCAGGAGCCTGTGTTACCTTAGATGGCACTTGGATTTATTATAATTACAGCTTTATAAAATCAGTTACTACTTTGGCAAATTCAGCTCATTTTGGAGTTGTCATGAAAAGAAAAATACCCTTTAATTTTCTTCTTTAGTCTTTCTCTTAACCTAATTCTGTTTGCTTTTGATTAAAGAATTGTGGTTTGATGGGCTTCTTTCTACTGTACATTCCTTTCCAAATTGTATATTTTCAACCGTTGATTAGTTCTTGATTTCAGTTAAGTTTATTCGGGTAACAGTAATACTTGAAACTGTAGGTCAAAGATGGTAAATTTTGCCTGCTTTCAGGTTTAGAAGTCCAGACAGCTGAGATAAGTTTTGACAGATTTTGTATCTATAATAATGAGGAATTCTGTGTCCAGAATTCTTACATTTACATGTTCTGACTGTAGATGTAAAATAGAATTACCATGATTATTTAATAATGCTAGTTGTATTTATAAACTACAGTTTAGGCATTCTGGAATAATCAGAAATCCTTGGAGATTATAATACTTTCTAAGGATGTGTGGGAATAAATTGCCCCTATACTTACTGCTGCAAAAACGTATTTGAAATTCTGATATTTTCATCAGGGCTTAGGTCATCGCATTTACTGTTCTGTTCAACTTCCTATCTATATGAAGGATGATTCAGCATGTTTTACATTTACCACTTATCCCTTTGATCTATCTTTTTAGAGTTTGTTATAGATTGAAATTTATTCTGTCTTCACTCATTTGTATAAATTCACATTCTCTACTTTTGGGGAAAAACATTACTAGTGTATCCATGATTTCTAGAAAAAACATGTTTTTCCTTTGGGAAACAGGAATTTTTTGGTGCTTCAAAAATTTGCTGTGAGAACACCTCTGTGGAGAATTAAGAGTATATTTAACCTAAGGCATATAGGTAGCTCCACTGAAGTCAGGGGGATCGTAGACTTCATATTTAAGCTCCTTCATAAGTGACCTCAGTCTTTGGAGCCTGGATTTGGTATATCCAGTGCCTCCTGTGAGGCTGATTTTTGTGTAGCTACTCTGTTTCTGTTAAACACAATGACGCTGTGGCTAAAAGTAAATGTGAGTACGGTATTGCTAACATATGGTAAAAGAATTAACTCTAGAGGAAATTTGTAGTTATAGCTAATGTATGGATTGATTTATTAGCAGCAGCAGCATAGTTTAGAGGAACAAAAAGTCATATTGTGGATAATTATTTTTTTACCAAAAAATGAATTTGGGGATGCCATGTCTGACGCTGTTTTACACCACAACGACACAGACTCTGAAATTCAGAAGGCTGAAAATGACTCATTTATTTAGGGATGCGTCTCCCTTTTATACTAATTTCCACAGACCAATTTGATTGGTGAAACAAAGGCAAACCTCTTCAATCACATTGGTCAAACCAGAGGGGCATCAAGAAGAAGCACCTCCTGTGAGAAAGAATGAATAACATAGGTACAGTTAAAAAAACATTTCTCTTGTCTACAGAAAATTGCCTGGGAAAAGAATTTCAGAAACCAAAACATCTCAGGCATGAAATCAGGGCTACACCATGCCTGTTTAATTTCAAGTGTTTTCTAGGAATGGATATGAAAGAAAGAGATTTGAAGATAGCACAATATTTTTATCTATATTGCAAGGAAAATTAGAATTGGTAGAAAAACACAGTGTGCTTCTTTAAATTAAAATGTTAATATCTTTTCAAGAAAAAAACCCTTCAGGAAGTACTCCTCCCTAGTGAGTCTTAGTCCATACAAACTCTGCTATTTTCCCAAAACAATGAGGACATAATTTCTCACTATTTCTTAATCATCCAAGCAGTGTAGAAATAGGTAGTAAGAAGGCTTTCTTCCTAATGAAAATTTTTATTAAACAGATTTTTTTATAAGACATGTTACACTCAATAGTCTGATCAGACCTTGGAAGCAATTATGAGGAGGAGAAAGAAAACCCACAGCAAAAATAACTTATTCAAGGTTAATTTAGATGAGGTTAATTTAAAATCTCAGCATGCCTTTTAACCCATTACAGCCCTGTTTAGAAGTGATGTGAAACTGTTCTTTAAGATAGAGTAGAAAGAGATAAGAAGCCAATTAGGTCCTTTGCTATCTCTGATCTTAAAATAATTTTGTTCTCTTACATAAATATGATGCCTTGTATTTTCCATCTATCAGAAGAAATGTGGGGTCTGTGTTACTTGTTAGTGATTTCCACTGTCAGCCTAAGAAGTTGAATGGTCTGGGTATGACTTTGTCTTGCCTGGCAGCCTTGATCACATGTGTAGGTTCCTAAGAAACTATAGGAATTAAAAAAAAAATCTGAATAGGGGATTCTTAATGAAGATACTTGGTTTTCTTACCTAACCAAAGACCATAATCTCACAGTTTCATTTCTGATATTTATATCTTGAGCATGTATTCTCCAATAGAGTTTTTCAGTAGGTTACTAAAATTGCTCTCTTTTCCACACAAGATTTTTTGAGCACAGGATTTTTATAAGTGTTTTGATCTCTGATGTGATCTAATATGAACGTCTAGAATACTCCCACTGGGAAAATTTAGTCATTACCCAGGGAAAGACTTGGAGGTTACTTTGTAGGAGTTTGTGTCCTGTGGAATCAAATCACAATTTCGGGAAAAGCAGTTTTGTCTCCACAAGCAGAAGCTAATTATGCTGTGTTTTATGGCATTTTAGCTCCTACCTGAGTATGCAGTCTGTGTCATTAAGTGATTTAACCTCTACTCCTTACCCTGCTATTCAGGTACCAAGTAATCAAATGATTTATTGAGGTGTTGTGCACTGATTAAAGTGATTTTATGGAGTTACGGAGCACTGACAGTTCAAGTATAAGGTGCCATGATTTGATAAAAATCATAATGCTGTCCGTATTTTCTTTATCTGATATAGTGCATGCATCCAGTAAGTAGGATATACATGGAGCAAAAATAAATGAGGTTAGGTACAGACTGCTTACAGGAAGGAGTTGGTCTATGAGGCCATTGTCCTTTAGGTTGTTAATAATGTGCTGAACTGTAATTTCTCATGTGCTGGTGCAGCAGAACTTGGCCTTCTGCTTTTTCATGATCTCAGTAGTTTTGGTGGTTTGTTTTTGGTTTTTTTCCTTCTTGCTATTCATATGGATTATTCTGTGTAGTATAGCTGTCCAGATTGCAAGAATAAGCTAATAACATTTCCTGCATTTTGTGTACCTAAGTATTTTAAAGTAATAGCCAGTGTGCTGTCTGAGCAGAGGATAGGATTTAGAAACATTTATCTCGTTTTTTATTTGGGGTTTTTTTCAGTCTTTCACCTTAGGATTTAATGTATTAGCTTAAAAAGTTGTAATTTCCATTACCACAGGATAGGAAGCACTATAATGAGTATTACAATGTATTCATAGTACAGCTTTGGACTATTTTCTGTAATTTTTTTTCGCACCAGTTTTCCTTAACTGGTGCTCATTCTGAAAAACTACCATGTACTATCTGCAAAGATTTAATCATGTTTGTGTGAGGTAATATTAGAGAAACAGGACTTCTTGCATGCTGGAAATACTTAAAACTCCTTGTTTATTTTCTTAATTCTTGAGGTGGCAGGCATGCAATGCTGCTGAGTCACTAGTGGTTAATTCTTCCTCAGTTTGTCAGCTCTTCTGGAGGTGACAGAGCAGATGTTATAAAAAGGGAATTCTCATGGACAGTGCGAGAGTTACCTAGAGTTTCCAATGAACAGTAACTATGAATTTCAGTCACCTTCAAGGAACAATTTGGGTCTTTCTGTTAATGTAGCAAATGAGATTTTGTGGTTGTGAGCTGTGGACCTCTTCATGCCCTGTAGCACTTTCTCAGTATTTAGGGAATAGTTTGGAAGAGAATGTAATATTCAATATGTTATTTATGTTAGGTTGGTTTTTTCAGCATTTTTGGTAAAAGAAAGCATTGCTAAGACAGTAATAAACTTTTAGATACATATTGGCTTTGAGAACTGCAACAAATGTTTTCTGTAGTCCTTATAATTTTATATACAGATTTATTTCATATAGTTGTGTTAGGAACTTGATTTCAATTTCCAAATAAATGCAGAACTTTGCTTTTTTGAGCAAAGTTCTGCATTTACTTTTGAAAGTAACCCTAGAAAATTGCTTGATAAAGATGTAATTTTGCTCCAGTTAAAAAATGCAAACCAGCTTAATTATGTTATTTTTTCAGACTGTCTTTCTTCGTGTTTTATGATGATAGAGTTGGTTCAGCTCCAGTGAAGCTGGGGAGGATCAAGGATAACCTGAATTTCGAAGACTCGTACCTTCTAGTGTAGACTTGTTAGCTTCCTTAGAGATGTAGAGTGTTTTAAATGCTAAAACAAAATAAAAGATACTTGTGATTAATTGAATCAAGGACTGTCATTTTAAATATGTGACTGTTGAGTCAGATGAAAGAATTTACTACAATGACTTTGGGGAGAGTGACATTTGAGCAATGATCCTCTTCTCATTTGCACCCAGTAGGGAACTGTCTGGTAATGAACCTGTGATATCTTGTATCTTTCACATAAGTCAGAGGAATTCTAGCAGAGGGGTCTAACACTCTATGGTATGGTGCAGATTTGTGCATTCTCTACAGCACTTCTGGTCTAGAAGTCAATAATTAAATTGTCACAAAAATGTTGTGGTTTACATTGTTTGATTTCTGGGTTTTGAGAAGAAAAAAGGAAAGGAAAGAGTCAGTGAGAAGGGGAGAAGTATTTTTCTTGTTAGTTTTGATTTTTTTTTAATATACTATGTACAAGTAAAGGCTATGTAAACATTAACAAAGAATGAATGAATATATTTTAGAACTAGTTTTACTGTATACATAACCTAGATTAAACCATCACTAACTTCTCACTTATATTAGTATTTTGTATCCTGAACAGCTTTTTTATGGTATATTTTATGGCCTTCCCAGAAGCTCTAATGGAATTATAGACATACTGTGGGCAAGCAAAAATTAATCATATAGTTTACAGGAAAAGTATGTAGTCTCACTTCAGGAAATTTGAGATCTGCTTCTGTCTGTGCCACAGGTTGTCTTGTGTAATCCTCTACAAGATGGTCTGCTCATCAGTATTTATCTCTCACATAAGGATGCTTTTGGAATGCATTCTTTTTTTCATAGGTTTTAATGTACTGTGATTCCATGTGCTATAATGTATCCTGCAATTTAATAACTTGCAGTAAGTGTTTTGCAAATAAGATTCTGATACTGACTGCATTGTTTGAGGAATTTCTTGCTACACCTTCTTTTGCTGTGATTTTGCAAGTGATGTTTACTCTTAACAAAAGAGCAAGTAAATAGCTTTCAATTGACAGTGATGAAACAAACTGCTCCGCAGGGAGTTTGGAGTCTTGAAGTCTTGATAGTGAATAGAAGCAAAAAGGAGATTCTGATCTGGAGTATCAGGAATGAGGAGCATCAATTGCTGCATCCTCAGGCTGTGGAAACAAGTCTCTACAGAGGAGGGGGTTGGTCCAAGGGCTCTGGGGCCCTGTGCTGTCATTCTGTCTTTGGCAGGTCTGTAGGTGTGCTCTCATCATGCATATCCTACCAATATATGAAGTGTATTTCATTCACAAGTGTTTTTTCTCTACACGCATCCATATTTTAACTAAAGCTCTGCATCCTGAAGAATCTCAAAATATTTTATTTCAAAATAACATTTTGAATTGCATTGCATTCAATATCAATGGAATTATCTCACTAATTGTATTCTTGGTTTAAAACCCAGTTTGGAAAACAAACTACAATAAGGCAAAAATACTGCAAACCACACTAACTACACCAATTACACTTACCAGTATGCTCCATACCAAATCATAGATGGGATTGTTTTGTGACTTTCTGGATCCTGTGATTATAAGACCTTCTCTGTACTGTCTTCTGGTATCCACTAGTATTGAGATTTTTGATGCTTCTAGTTTAGAACTTACTAATAATGATATTGCTAACATCTGTTTATTTGTAGAAGTGGAGAAATGCTTTCTTTCAAAATTAGATGGTGAAATTTTGAAAGAACACATAATTGACCATCCGTACCTGTGTGAAAATATTTTGACATCTTTCATCCAGCCAACGAACACAGATTTTATGAGCCAATATGAATCACTTTAGTTCTGGAAAAAAACCCAGTAGTTTGGCTGACGTTAATGAACTAAGCATCTGTCTTTCTATGCTGTAACTGTGAAAAGGCACAGTATGATCTTGTTTGGTATTGGGACAGGGAATTAGTGCCATTGTTGAAGAAGCAACCCATCCCCAAGACACAGGTGTTTCCTGCTCTTCCAGTGCTTCCTCATCTAAATGCTGATCAGGCCTGCCTGATGCAGTGTGTGTTGTGGTGAGGAGGTTGCTGCCTGGAATACCATGCCTGAACAATGATCAGTTAAATGCAGTCATATCAATTTACAGGCAAATTGCCTGGTAATTGTTTTTATAAGTTTCAAATATTACTCAACAGAAATTATTGGCAGAATGGTATGGTTTTATACATAATTCAGCATCATGGGCAGATCATTTTAATGCATTATTCTCTTGGAGGAGGTCTTAGTTTCCTCACTGTGTCATGGACTTTAGTCAGGAAAGCTGAAGTTCAGAGTGCCTACTGAATGTTTTCTGAGCCTCAGGTTGAAGAACCAAATGTGTTTGTTTAAAATATAAGCCAATTATTCCTGTATTATATGGATCACCATAGTAACCCATTGTGTTTTGTAGGAAGTAATTTAAAATCACTTAGCTGGAAGAAATAAGTGGTGTCGATTACTGATACATGAATGTAGCCTAATTATATTAATGTGAAGCATTTTTGTAGGATGAATATTTCTTCATGCACTGGAGTTTCATGTCATTGTCATAATTAATGTCAGTAATTTATGCAAACTGGAATTCCGATAGATTTCTAGTTTTGGATTTTTTTTCCTTGTTTCTTTTTCCTCCGTGTCCCTCTTACCCACTGAATATAACCATGTGCTATATTCAGCATTTTAAAATTATTTCAGTTGATTACTTTTGCTTGCAAATACAACTGGATTGCATTTGAGAAGTACCAGATGCCTCTTAGGTTCTGTGGTAAAGCTGTAGTCACATACATACATATAGTTGCGTATCTACAGAATGTCAGCTCTGTTATTTATCTTTTATTTATTTTCCTGAAAATGTTATTGGTGTGGTCTTGTAGAGTCTTGAAGTTGCTGGGAAAGTTTACTTGATCCTGATTTTTAATGGCTTTTTTGTTATATACTTGATTAATCAAACTGTTGCTTATTTGTTTAATTAATTAAATGCAGTGATGTTTGAAGGCTCAAAAAGCAATGAAGTAAACAGTCTATAATTGACTGAAATGGGAATTCCATTTGAAGAACTGCTGGAGAATCAAGTTCACTATGTAATCTTAAAATGCAGAACGCTTTTGTTTTTTATGTATGCAGCTCCTGTTCATTATGCTGAAATTGAACTGAAAATTGTTTTCTTTTGCTGTCATTAATTTTAGTTTTTAAATTCAAAGCAAATTAAGTTGCTAACTTCAGCAGCTATTGAGATGACTTCCTAAATATGAGATAAACTCAGTCTCCAGCTATGTCTAACAAGCCTCATTTTGCTGGGTTGTTTCCAAATACCTGCGGTGAAAGCCAATGTATTTGAAAAAGAATTTGTCATCATTGCTCCAACTAGTATAAACTGTCCATTGCCAACAGTAGGTAAATAACCCTCAAGCTTTACTGTTGAAATTTTACATGCCAGTTTTACCTCTTTCACTGCAAATCACTTCACCAGCAGCATTCAGATCACCTAGCAGAGTTGGATAGTGCACAAGTTACAGATGGGAAGAGCTAATTACCTCAGCTGGTGCATTTGTTTTTGTTGGTTTTTGTTTGTTTTTCTTCTTTCATTTTTCTGCCAGTACAGGATTTTTCCTACAATGTACTGCCTATCAGGTTTCCTTTTTCTATGTTACGAAACTGCAGCCAGTTGCCTTGAGAATTTTCCATGTTTTGTTTTTCTTATTTTGATTTTTATCTAGCAATCATAGATCTAAGTGATGTGCTAATCAACCGATAGCTTAAACCTCATTGTAAAAGAGATTGAGTTCAGTCTCTTAATATACACAGAACTAAAAATACAGGCAATTACCACATTTTATTTGTTTTCATTCATAATTTCCATGAAACAATATGATTTCTTCATTATGGTAAGGAAAATGCCCAGGTAAATACAATCTTGTTCAGTAAGTTAGCTTTTCGTCTATATTCTTATTCTAATCTGCTCACTTTCTGACAAAACTGAATATCTAGACTTGTACATTCCATTTGATCTTTTAAATCATTAGTGGAAGAAAGAGTATAAAAAGGAAGTCAACTGTTTTTCTCTTCTTGGTCCTAACCAACAGGTTTTTCAATCAACAGAACTGTGAGTTACTTTTGATTTTTATTAGCAATGGTTCATTAGCCTAAAGGAAACCCAGAGGCCATGTTAAGTATTCTGATGCCATGAGGGAAAAGAAAAAGTTATGGTAATAAATGGAACATAGTTGCTCTGGAATCATTTCGAGAATAAATGCAGGGTGTTGCAAGACTCTCCCACACAGAGTCATGCTGGGATGATGCTTCAGTGAATACATACACCAGTCCCCAAAATAATACATATATTCTTGTGTCTGAAACTCTCAAAGAAGGCGAATGGTTTCACTTTGGTTGGTTGAAGTTGCACTTGAACTTTCAGATCTTCACTTCATATTCTTTTGTCTGTGTTTGACCATCCATGAATATTTACAAGGTGCTTAAATGTAAGCTTGAATAGTACCAATTTCAGTGGATTGATTTTGGTGCTCATCTCGCTCTTGTTCTTCTTGGCCTGGGTGTCATTAAATGAAGTGTATTTCCCAAAGTGTTCTATGTTTACATGGAAAACAACAACAGAACTCGGTTCAGTTCTCAGTTTTTCTATGTGAGGGTTGAAGAAAAGCTTAGACTCCTGAATATGCCATGACTGAGGAGATCCTGGAAGAGTGTATTAAAGTTAATAAGCACTCTTCCAGGGTTAAAGGTGAAGATGTGTAGGAATGTCAGGATCATGAATTCCTCAGCAGAAACTCACTAAGCACTTGGACAGTGCTCTCAGGCAGGTGGTGTGATTCTTAGTGTTGCCTTTTGCAGGGCCAGGAGTTGGACTTGATAATCTTCATGAGTCCTTTCCAGCTCAGGATGTTCTGTGAAATAATTTTAATTTCTTTACCATAATCCTTAGCATCTTCTGTTTGATGTTGGTTGCTCTGAATGAATACAACTGCTATGAAACAATAAAATTATGATCTTCTGAAATAAGAAGGAACTCCCTCTGTTTTATATGTTTCTCATGATACAATCTTTGTTGTAAAACAGAATTTGGAGGCAGCTTAAGGATTTGCATTGACAACTAGAGTGTGAGCAAGCTAAATTTTAGCAAACAATGAAGTAAAATTCCTTTCAGATTATCCAGAGCAAGAGAGTTGAAGCTTTTAACTACTTATGCAAAATTTTTGGTGACAGAATACTAAAGTTTTATCTGAGGTTCTATCATACTGCTGTGTATGATAAATTGTACCAGCTAGAATATTCTTTTAGAAACTGGAGGAGCATAACTGCTGTCATAGGTGGACATACAGTTACCTCATGTAACAGTGCCTCTCTGCTTTATTTTAAATTAACTATTGCTTCTGTTGTTGAAGCTCTTTTTCATATATAAGTGTCAGCACAGTTTTATCCTTTCCTCCTTAGCAAAATAGGTTGTGACACCTTTTAATAAACTGCCTGAACAGCGCAGTGTGGGTTGATTCTTGTGGTGTTCAGGTCTCCCAAGTCACTCAATTTGAACTGTAAAAGCAGCCTCAACCATCTAAGACTCTCTAACAGTCTCTGAAAACTTCAGAGTAGCTGGAAAATGAGTGATGTATCTCCACTATGTGCAGCATAAATGATGTTATGACAGTGTTCAGTTGTTTGAGTGAGTACTCAATAGAGCCTCAGAGGCATTGAGGGACGAGCTCTGGGGGTGTGTGGTCAGCTGCAGGTAGCTGCTTCTGTCGTGCCTGTCACGGTGAGGTGTCTTGGTACGCTTTGTTAGAGTACCTTGAATTGGCAGGGTGAGTGCGGAGGATGCCGGTTTAATTGGGAGGAGGAAGAAAGTCTCCGAACACTTTCATCTATGACAGTGTCTGTCAGAGAACATGAAAGACTATTCCTGTGGTACTTAATTAAGCCTTGGGTCTTTGTAACGAAAACACCAAACAATTAATTAATGATTAAAATTAGCTGTGTGTCCTTTGTGTAGTGATTTATGTACATAATTAATGCTGTAGCATTTTAAGGTGTTAGCTGTCCTTTGCAGAGCTGCGTAATAAATGGTGGCTTCAGAGGGTGTTACTTAAAATTCAAATTAACATTTACTTCAAAAATTCTCAGTGCTAAGAGGATAACTAGAAGCAGGGTAAACCCCCCCTGCTAATTTTCTATGTGTGTGTAGAGACATCAGTCTTGCACAGGGACTACATTATTGTTCATACCTGCTCTAAGTAGTTAGGCTGGCTCTTGCTGGTTCTAGGAAGACAATTTTGACTGCTTGTGTTCCCAGGCTGCCAAACTGACTGATTAGACCCTGTTGAACTACAGGTTTGTGTACTGATGGACTGTTGAAATCAGACTGCAGTTCAGCATCCAAAGAGAGTGAGGCGTTGTATTTCAATACTTGTTAAAACTTTTGGATCTATTAAAGCTGGGTTCAGTTAAGCCCTACAGCCTCAGCAAAGCATCATGCACATCTGTGTCAAAAAGCTGTGCCTTAGCACACTTTTGCACATGATGGACAAAATGGGAGGCTGATACTCAAAAAGCGTGTGCACATTATTACATGTAGCTACTCACAGGAGTTTTGCTGTATTGATGGTGGATTTAGGAATGATGGCTATTTTTTGGTCTGTCCAGCCTCTTCATCTTGAACTCCAGTTTTGTCTGAAGAAGGTTATTTCAAGGTTTGCTCAAAATGCATGTCCAGTTTAACTGTGATACCTTGTACGCTTTACTACTTTTACAAATCCTTAAGCTTAAAATAGTATTTCAAAACAGTTTATTACTATGCAGAGGAATATACTTTTATGCTCCTGCAAATACAGTTTCAACTACGAGCATTGATTGGAAAATGAAGGTCTAAAGGAAAGTTGGGATTCAGTGGCTGTAAAATGCTTAAATTGAATATGCGAATTAAGGACGAAGCAATTCACTGGCTATAAAGTGCTTGAAACACCAGAATTAAGATCACAAGGAAAATTTGCTGTAGAAGTAAGGCTTTGGTAGAAATTGGTACTTTTAGTGATTTTATTTCTCACCCTACCTATGATTGTAGTCTAGCTACATTTGGGATACTAAGAAGTTAGATATAAATGATTCAGTAAAGAGGTGATAATTCATTTCATAAAGATTGATTTGTAAGTACAGGGAATTCCTATATATAGAAATTATTATAAAAAGGCCAGAATAATATGGTAACCTGGGAGTTTCTGTTCTGGATTAGAACTATGTCTGTCCTCATTCATTCTCCTGTCTTTACCTGTGAGACCTTAGCAACAGAGAAGAGAAACTCGTCTTTTTGTAGAAAAGATCTTGCAGAACTTAATATATTTCTGTTATAATATGGCATATGCTCAAAACTCAAAACCACAAAGAAAATAACAGCACAAAATGCCAAATTCATCTCTTGTTTAACTTTCTGTACCTCGATAGTATTCTTAAGCCTTAGGGAAAATTTGTTCAGCTTGATTTTCTGATATATGGCAGAATGTGGAGAAATTGTATTTTATCCTTCTGCCCATCTAACCCTTCCACCAGAATTGTTTTTCCTGTGTATCTGATGCCAGTGAATTCCAAAACCTGTTGATGGGACAGTTTGTGGTCCTGAGCTGTGACCTTGGACGCAAGGAGTGTTTTGTAGGCAGAATAATTCTGATAGTGTTTATTTGCTTACATGTCAGTAAATTTCATCTTTACCTGCATCTTATATAATTATTTTAAAATCTTATATGATGCTGGTAATTTCAGCAGTAATTAGCAACCTGGTTAGAAGGTAATTACATCTACAGAGACTGTGTTTTCCCATGTTTAGCAGTCTGCCTAACAAGCCACACCAACGAAAACAAAAACCAAAAAGAATATTTAATCTAGAGCAATTACAGATTTACTCCTATCACTGTAAAATCAACACAAGGTGCTGAGAATTTGAACGGTAATCCCTCTCTATCCAGGACCTAATTAATGAAGGTTAATCAGATTCTTAAACAGTAAATCCTTCTACAAAGTGTACCTCTGCCATTGTTCCCATTAAATATCAGGGCCACGGCCCTGCTTATTCTTTTGCATAAAACCTCCCTGTGGGGTATTTTTACAGTGTAAAGTCTTCATGGTACATGCACTCCCTGTATCAGGAAGGCAGTGGTCCGTATCTACAGTCCATAAGAAATTCAGGCATTGAAAAGCAGTTGACATTTAAGGTGTGATTGTGTTTTTTCTCATAGTGAACCAAAGTGCTTTTTGACATTAGCAGTAACTTTGCTTGTCAGATACTCTGTCAGCATGAAAATCTTAGAGTGTAGGGCTCTAACCCAGCACTTGGAACCTTCTTCCCTCCCAGAGCATCACTGCAGTGTGTGGTGGGGCCCATAGTCCCTTTCAGTCCGTCTTGTCTTCTGGGATAAATCTGGAGCAGTACTGTGCTGCACCAGGAATGCATCTGGTGGTGTTGAAATCCCTAAACTACAGGGGCTTTTGTTTTGTTTTGAGGTTTTGTTTGGTTTGTTTTTTTTAGTGTGAGTAAACTAACACTTTTGAGTCTCTATGTGAGAACCAGAATAAATACACTCTTCTTAAAAAAGGAAAAAAATACTCAGTTTCTGAGTAAAAGTGATACTTATTTGATATTAAGCCCTTAAGAAACAAAACAAAAAGATTCTTTTTTCGTGCCTTATATTGACTAGCAAATCAGGAAGGGTGTAAAGGTTTTTCTGCCTTTCTTACCATTGTCTCTGCAAACCAAAACTGTTTTGTTGAGATTTCAAGGCAAGAAGCTGGGAGGCTGGAAGGCAGTACTGATGCTGAAGTTTCTTGAGTCATGGTTAGTTGAGACATTTACTGTGGAGATTATCAAGGGAACCCTTTCTCTTTCACATCAGTTGATAATTTCTTCAGTTTTATTTGTACTTGTTTAGAAAACATTGTGTAAGTATCGGTCTATGTTACCCAAAAATTCCAACCAGATGGCAGTGTTTTTCCATCTTTCGAGGACATGTCACTGGCGATGTACCTGTCTGAGTGCCCTCTTGATGGCTTGTGACCATATTGCTTTTAGTAGCAGTAGTGCCTTGGCCCACAAACTTGTGATGTTTCATTGTCCTGTGAGAAAGTATATAACTCCAAATGGTTGTTACTTCCTTTGCTTTCAGTGTGTCATCAAGGCAGAACCTGGAGACTGCCTAAATACATTTCTCTGTGCTAAGTTTCAAATTGGTTTTGATTAGTTAGTTTAGAAATATCTCCTCGTTCTCTTTATATTCATGGCAAGTTAGGTATTCCACAACTCAAGAGGAGAGAGCAGATCTCAATGTGTGTCATGATTGACTGTACAGTTTCTATACATCAGCAGGACCTCATGGATGCTTATATTAGTCTTTAATTGAAGTGTGGGAAACTCCTACTGAGAACAGCTGCTGGGCACATCAGCTGTATCCTGAACTTTACATAAAGTTTTAATTTGGATACACTCTGTATACACCTTTTTACTGAAGGTTTTTTTTGTTGTTGTTGTTCAGAGGCATAACTGGGTGATTTTAACAGAAGTCTGTTTCTGAACAAAGAAATTGAAGTAGAGATTGTATCAACTCACAGTTTCTTTCTGGTTTGCTAACTCCTTCTAGTTCACTAACAGTTCTCTTGCTCTCATCTGGAACACAAGCTACTTCCTCTCTGTTCTTCAGAGCTATGCCAGCAGAAAAACCACAAAGGGTAATGTAAGTGTGACCCCCAGAACAGGCAGAAACCTCCTGTCCCATAGGTTTTAACTGCTAACTCAGACACCGAGCTGAGGGCTCTTAGTTCTGGCTGATAGAGCCAGAAATCCTGACTTCCACCATTCTGAAAAGACACCATTTGTTGGCTGTTTTTTTTACTAATAGTTTAAATTAGTTATCTAAGAGGGAAACTTTCATGTATCCCACCGTAAATGTGTGTCTTTGAGATATCCATGGTCAGCCTTGATCCCATAGTTGTCCTGACTCCTCTCTAACTTTGTTTTCAGTCTTTAGCTACTTGTTACTTGAATTCCAAGGGATTGAGGAGGAGTGCTGGCCCTTCTGTCATTCTTGACCTGTCTTGTGGGATGGAGGGGCTACATATATCCTATGTGAAGCTGCAGTGAATCCATAGCTTACTGTGCAACCTTTGCTTCCCGTTCTATCAGAAGGAACCATGACTATGTAAAGTAATCTTTCCTTTCTTTCATATTTTATGTTTTGACATCATTAATGCTGACAGTACAGCTCTGGGAATCATTTAGTTAGATTGAACAGTCTTTCTGCTGTCTCAGCATTGACAGGTTGCAAAATCTTAATGATTACTTAATATTACAAACACATTTCAGTTGCAAATCCATTAGCAGATCTAAACATCAAAATAGATGCTTGGAATTCAGAAGTAGGATCAGTCTAAAATTTTAATGTACTGCTCTTTCGTAGCATTTTCATCTGTGGATAGCAGTTCTGTACATAATCATTGCCATCCACAGTGCTGGAACACTGATACAGAGGCTGTCAGGGAGATGTAGTCAAATGAACCCTTGGTCATGTGTTTAATCCCAGGGGATTGCAGCTATCTCATAACAGTATTTTGTGCTTTATGTTCTTAGACTAGGCAATACCTCTGACACCAAAGCCAGTAAAAAGACAGTGAATATATGAAGAAAAAGTAAAAGCATACAGTAAGAAATCTTTCCTGAGGAGAAAATGTGTTACCCGCTTTTTAGATCTAAATGGGTGCTTTAGCACATTTTATGCATGACTTCTCACATCAGAGTACAGGAATTACTCTTTCAAATGCAATAAAGATAATTTAGATAGCTGATTTCCCAGCTTTTTTATGCTGTTGAGTGTATAAAGCATCTAGCTAGTTCAAATGCCACTGGTGGATCCAAATTAACGACACAGGACAATTATAAGAGGCGTTTTTAAGGACGGTGATGTGTTAAGTGTGTTTCCATCACCTTTTGGATCTTTATATTTTTGTAGATTAACTGCAATACATAACATTTATATTTAAGATTTTATCAGAAGTGAAGTTTTATTTTGATTAATACATATGATATTTAAAATATTGGGTGACTTCCAAATAATTCTTGTTTTTAAATTTGAGAGCTTCTAGCAAATGTCAAGTGTTAATCTTAGGCCTGTTCTTAAATTCTAATCAGCTAAGAGCATAATTGCTCAGTGAAGTAAATTACCTTCTTAAATGCAGTGGCTTAGAGAACTGGTGGGAAGGAGGTTCCAGAATTGGTGGCCATGTGCTCCAAAATGCAAGCAAGTGCTCTGCATACTGAAGATCCCATTAGTCACTCTCCCGTTGAAGAGACAAGGGTAACCTTTGTGCCCTGGTGTCTGGAGTACTTTTGAAGGCAGTGGGGCTCCTTCCAGTGAGTGCCAGGATTTTAAATTATGTCGTGCAGTGGATGGTTGTTGACATTTGGATGAGAATGGAGCACTGCCATTGAGTGCTCTACATTTTAGAAACTTTGGAGCCAATTTTTTCTGATTCTCTATGTAGGTTACAACTTCTCCGGAGCCTGGACTTCTTTGTACAAGTGCTGTTTCTGTGTGCCACCCTTTATGAGCCAGCTGCATAAAAAATACGCAGGAGAGTCTTGTCCCTTGAAAGCAAGCGGTGAAGGCTGATGGATATAGCTGAGTTTTTATAAGGCCCCATCCCCTGGTATGCAGTTGTAGGTAAAAGATGACTCCAGAATCACTGTGGATTAGGAAAAAAGTGGTTTGTCTTAATTTTTAGGTACCTCTAGAAATCTGGTCCACTTGCAGCAGGATCTGTTGTACTTGACTGATTCCTTGGATGCCTTGAATAACATCTGAAGTAAAGATCGAAGATTTCTCAAGGGAAAGTGAAACGTGGGGCTGTGAATGTTTTGTCACTATTTAAATAGTCATTAGGCCAGATTTTGCTGGATACACAGATGCCCAACCAGTCTTCCATATTCATGAACACTCTTCATCTGCTTTGACAAATGGTGCTATTTGGGAATTGAGCTTTCATCTTTTTCCTTCTATTTAACCCATTCACCTTGGTTTCAGAAATTCTGAGGTTGGTGAATCCAGAGAAAGCTCCAGGTGAATTTGGCAATTTAATTTTTTTCATCAGCTGGAGTGTTATTCATTGAAAATCAGTAATGAAGATTTTACTCCTATTTTCTGTACATCTTCTGCTGGTTTAGAATATAATGAGTTTTTCTGTGGAACCGGTTTTTGAGTTACCTTCCTGCCAGCTCCTACAGAATTTCCCATTATCCTCTTCTGTATTCATAAAATTTAGAGCTTAGTTTGTCACCTGGTGGAGAGCAGGACGAAAAGCATGTAGTTCTTTACTGTTGCAGGAGACAAGGCAAAAAGATTTACTACAAGTTCTAAATCATGCTTTGAGTAAAACATCATGCTTCTCAAAAAAACATTTACAGTATTTCCTCAAGTAAAAAGAACAGTATTAGTGACTGTGCCAACGCTCAGCATTTGCAATTCCTGTGCTAATATTGTCAGTATGCACTACTGCACTCAATTTAAAAAGTGCAGCAAATCTACCTGACCACTAAATGGCACTATTTCCTTTTCAGAGCCAAAATCAGAGAAAAGGTGCTTAAATCAAAGTTGAGGGATAGTATGCAAATGTTTATTTTCTTATTATCTAGTCTCCAAATTGTTGTTTGTCACTAAAAGAGAACTGACTTATTTTTTCATTCTTTGCTTTGCATTTGGTATGACTGGTAGAATCTGAACAGAAGCTGGTGAATTTATAATAGCTTAGCTTTAGCTATCGCATTGCTTCAAAGGTTTGTATCACTGCCTTCTGTGGAGAACTTCACCCATAAGATGAAGAGAAGCAACTAAATTTCTTTGCAAGTTAAATTTTTATTTGATTCATGTTAGGAATTTGAATTACTCTTCTTTGGTGATTTTTTTTTGGTGCGTAATGTGGTTAGAGCAAATCTAATACAGAACCTGGGTGGACACCACTGAATTCTGGTTATTCTGTTTGCAGCATCAGTCTGTATGAATGATGCATTGTTGTCCTGTGGTGGTCTGCTCTCAAGTTTTTCAGACGTTTTCATATGGGTGCCAGTACATTGTCAGTTAAGAGACATGTTATTACCTATGCAGAGGAAAATATTTTTTGAAGACATTAGCCAACCCCATATAGTTTTATATCTCATTTTCTGATACGTGATTCTTCTTTCCCTCCATTGAGTTCTGTGGGGCTGCAATGTAAGTATCAATACCAGATTTGAAAATTAGGGCTAGGGCAAAATGGTTTAGATAACTTTCTTAAAGAAAGCAGCCTCCAAAATGCCTCTATATATGCTAATGCTATTTTTTCCTTGCCATGACTGCTTGTATAATTAAAAACACTGGCTTAATGGTCAGTACAACTGGAGCATCTATGTCACATCCTTTAAGTGTGACTTGGAACAACCAACTTGTGTGACTCTAACAGATAGAGACCTCAGTTCACCAAGTCCAACCTCTCAAATAGCAAGGTGATTATACTTTGCCAAATTGTGCTATGCAACTTTAAAATATATACTTGACAAACACACATTTTAGTTTTCATCTTAATTTAAACACGTCTGTAGACAGACAGTCACCAATTTTATTTAGTATGTGGGATTTTTTCCCTGATAATTTAATTGCTTTTAATGCTTCAGTTTGACTTCTGCTTATTTAAGGAGGTCTGGAATTCTCACCCATACAGGATCACATACAGTGTAGTGTATCTTTCAGTTATCTTTTTGAGAAGTTGGAATGGTAACCAGTTGAGCCTGACTTCATTGACTTCAAAGTGACCAGTTCCATGTTTGTATAGCCAATGCTTATGTTGGACATTTTTGCAGTGGCAGCATGTTGAGTTGCTGGTTTCCTCTGAACCAAAACTGTACTTCAGAGGCATAGTGATAGTCTGCATTCTTTCTTTCTAGGGCTGTAATCCTGCACTGAGCTCCATTTAAACAGTGTTTGTTATAATCATCTGGTTTAATGGCTCTTCAAGTTTGAGCTTGTCTCACATTCCTGTCATTTTGATCCCAACCATTTTTGCCAAGCACAATCTATTCCTATTTTAATTTATTTGTCTTTAAGGTAAAATATATTGCTCTGAAAACTTGGTTGGATTTCAAGCTCTAGTGAATTTGGTTTTTTTTTTTAGAATAGTTGAAACTTTTAGAGAAAGTGTGAAAAGGTATCAGCATAATGATTGATTGTTTTATTGCTTCTCAGAAAGATGCATATGTGTTACTTGGCATATGCTTTATATGCAGCATAGATGTATGTCTAGAAGTCTGTACTGAAAATCAATTGGAAAAAATATGCTGTTATTTTGACCATTAATTGGAAGAACTCCTCAGATCACTTAGGAACCTGGCATAGCAGTGACCTGTACTCTTCAAAGTTTTGCATCAGGACTATAATATTGAACTTTTGGAAGAACCACAGGATGTGCCTGTGCCACATGTCAGATCAGATGATCCCAGTAGTTAATTTGGCCTTGAAATCTAGTAAATCATATGCAGTAAGTACAAAGCATATCAAAATCTGCAAGCTGTGCAAATGGGCAGACTTTTAAAACTGCAGGTACATCAAATAGTTTTCTCTTTCCCCATTTTCTTTGTGGCATGGGAGGCTTTGTATCATTCTGCAAATGCCACTGACCTTTCTTGTCACCTAGCCAGCTTGTGAACATGATTTCCCTGGTATTGCATGAAAAGCTGTGTGAACAGCCTAGGAAATTGCTGTACTGATTATCTTCTGGAGTCCATCTTTTGCTTGCTGTTGCAACACACCTGTGAAGACCCTTCTCTTGGCAGCCCTTTGAACATCCAAGCGTTCTTCCTTCACACCCAGGTTTAGTGCCTTAGGTTCCCACAGGAGGAAAGTGTGTATTCTGTCTTATCCCATCGTTTGACGTGCTCTTCCCTAAAGCCTCTCCATTTCCCCTCTTGCTTCAGAGGTCTGTCACAAGGCGCCCGTGCTGGCCCTGTCCCTTTGCTGTGGCACTGCTGGGGGTAAGACTGTGGGTGATGACCTACCCACTTTCCTCATTTCTCCCCTGCTTTGTGGTTACACTGGAGCAGTCAGCTGGAGCAGTAGCCAGCTGCTTGCTTATTATGCATGCTGGTTTGTTAAATGACTGCAAGAGACGCTTGGGCTGAATTTGCTTTCCTCTATGAGTGTATCACCTTAAAGAGAGCAAAGGTATAAAATAAATTGCTTGCATTTTATAATAAATATGGAAAAAATTTTCCCTGAGAAGAGAGTGAGATCTTCTTTGTTACGGATCCTTTATTTGTTTCAATGTCTGGTGTACATTTTTAATATTTGGTATGTGAGTGACTTTTGTGAAGGCAGGAATGAGTCTGGAACAGGTATGACCAATGTGTTGCTTTAGGGACTGATCACTGAGTTGCTTGTCATTGGGGTTGACAAAGGCTGTCATTCTGCAGCTGAAAAGATGTACAGCTCTCCTGGCAGCTGTACCTGGTGCTCCTGCTAGTGACTGCCAGCATTGGCTGTAATAGAAAGCCGAATAGCCTCATACTCCTGCAAAACAAAAATACCTTGTGTAGTTTTCCTGGTGAGCTTTTAGAATGTGCAGGGGAACCTGGTGTTGTGATTTTATTTAATAATTTCTCTTGGGAAACTGTACTTTTGGAGGTTTATCTGTGTATTAATTGCTTAAGTAAATTTCTTGTGACAACAGCCATTCAATAAGTTAATCTTGCTTGCCTGTCATTCTTTATTTCAGCTAGGCCAAAAATAATAGTTGAAGCCAGGAGACTGTGCTCCTGAAAACACTTGCTGTTGAGTTTTGACAGTTTTACTTGCAGTGAGTGACAGTCGAGGATATTGTTGTTAGAGTAGTCATTCCTTCAGGGGATTGTATTATGCCTACAGAAATGCCCTGCAGGCCTTTTTATATTCCTTCTTTTAAGATGCTGGTGTCACAGTCACTCCTTTTTCTCTCCTTTTCTTGAAGGCATCACATAACATAAATAGAAACCCAAATGTGATCAAAAGCAGAACTAAAACTATTCTTCTCTTGGCTGAAAAAGGAACTTTGAGGCAGACAGCTCTTGCAGCTGGTGGCATCCCTCTTGGGATTTCCTCCGTGTCCTGTAGGAAGAGAGACAAAGATTTCCCAGTTTCTGGTACCTTATGGCTATTACCAGGGCATGACTTTATGCTTGCACCTGAAACTGGTAATTTCAGTGCTGCCTTCTCCATTCTTACTGGAAAACTGGAGTTTTGGGCTGTTCTGTTTCCTTCCATCACCCAGGACCTGTGGTGTTTTTCTTTCTTAATACCCATTGAGGCAGCCTTGCCAAGAATGGCAGAGGCTGCAAGAAGGGGAGGTCTGGGTAAGCCTCATTTCTCCTATGAACCAACCTGAGGCTGTATTCCGTGGCAAATTAATTTAATGAGTTTAACCAGTTGTCTTCAAAGCTTCTTTGGGAATAAATGGATGCACTTGTTTGGCCCACATGCTGATTAGCACCACGCATCCTAGACCAAATGACTAAGCCTCCACTTATTATTCTAATAGATATTCATACTGTTCAATTATGAGACTTCCTGGAATTCGGCAGAATTAGATATGATTGGTGGGATTCAGATCATTAGTCCTTCATTATCACCTTTCCCTCATATAGTTCTTATTCACGCTTCGGTCACAAATCAAGTCATAGACTAGAGGGCTAAAAATACAAGTCTGTTACATCATCCTGACTGATAGTGTTGCCAAAAGCAAATGAAAGTTTAGTAGTTGTTTTAGAAGTTCTATTATTAACACTAAACCAATGCTTTTTGACCTTGAGAAGCGATATCTACCTACTGGATATAGAATATGCCTTTATTTTTAAAGGCTGATTTTTCAATTCCTGTGTAGGCTTCTTGGAACAATATTTGGTTTAAGCAGTTCACTATGAATAAGAAAGTATCTCAGAAGCAGCCTCAAGCACAAATAGATGTACTTAGAATTTTTTAGGTGTACAGTAGTTACAGCTGAAAAACTAACCCGCTTAATTTTCTCTAAATGCAGTTACAGTTTCTCCTGGCCTTGCTACAGTGATCCATCATTACAGAAACAGCAACAAGGAATGGTTGGTTGTGGAGAGGTCAGCAGGGTGACCAGAGCTATGGAACAGGCTTTAAACAGTAACAAATGCAGAAAATGCAGCCTGTAAAAGAAATGGCTGGCTAAGTATCCAAAAAAAGTCTGTAAAATCCAGAGTGGAAGGTGAAGGGGGAATTGTGCATTGTCTTCTCCAAGACTAAGACTGGGGGAGTCAGATGAAACAGGCTGGTGGCAAGTTTAAAGTGGACTGAAAGGAATATTTCTTCCCATAACCTATATTCAGCTTCAGAATTTTACAGGACTGTGTGGATGCTACAGGTTCACATAAGAATATAAGTGATTGAACAAATTCATAAAATCCCTGAGGGATTAGTAAATACAGGCACAACCATGTTGTAGAAGAAAGTGTGCAGGTCACTTTAAGCTGGGGGAGGCTGCTTGAGAAGGCTGACCAGGAGTTAAGGTGCTACCCTGTGGCATCTTCCTGCCTCAGGAGAAACCAAACTGCAGTTGTTCTCTCAATACGGTGGAGTTAACAGAAAATATGCAAGAACTGGGTGATCAATTTTGTCATTACCTATGTGATTATTTTAGGAATTGGGGTTTCCATCACTTACCATGTCTGTAGGGTCGGTCCTTAGGTGATCAGGGCATGCCCTTTCATTCAGCATTCCATTATGCATGAAAATTGAAAAATTACAGTTTAATTTCTTATGCAAGGAGTACAAGTCACCAGATCCAAATTTCACTTGTGGCTCTTCCTGTATTATCACAGTGGCTTGTGACAACAAACAGGATACAAACACAAGGGTGCAGATAATCACTGCAGAACTGCTGGTGTGTGAGAGGAATTCCCTGGCTCCTGCTTAATGCTGCGTTTTGTACCCTTCATGTTTGTGTGCCATTGCAGATAGCACAAAGCAGATATGTGTGTGCAGCCTTTGTATAAAAGAGCAATGAAACATAAGAACCTGATAGAAAGTAATTCATTTGCCCATAATGGGCCTGTAATTGTTGCTATTACAAAATTTCTGATTGTGACTATGTTGTGTTTAAGAACCAGGCCTGTGGTTTTATTGCAAAATTATTACAGCAAACCCATTGGGGGCTGTGAGTATATACACTCATTCTCTTAAGTATTCACTTGGCCAATATTGTGAAATGTAGCTGTTTCTAAGGAACAAGAGGCCCTAGAATAACTGTTGAACTAATAAAAGATAGAGATCCATTTAGTTTCCTTTTTTCTCCAAAGACCATCATCAAATCTAGGATCAAGCAGCAGGAAAATTAGGCCTTTTTATTATTATTTTTTAATATTGAGCTTTTTTTTTTAATATAAGTAGATGGACAAAAATAGCTTTCACATAAAGTACTTTGACCTTTGGTGTTGCTTTAAAGAGACTGAAAGTCTCCTTGGGCTTTAGAGTTTAATAACAAACTAGTAAAAGACTTTATTGTGTTTCTGGGGCTGAGAGAGAAGGTATGGAACTGAATTCATACACTTGGTTTTGCTGAAGTGTTTCATGCAGGTGATGTTTTGGGTTGATGGAGAGACAAGTCAGAATGCTGGTTCTTTTCTGAGCCCTCTGAGTGGCCCAGGACTGTCAGAGGCCATATCTGTGCAGTCAGGAAGGCAATAACATGGTGGTTGGTCAAAGTTCTTCCTGGACACACCAGAATTAATAGACTGGATTTCAAGATCCTCTCTTACATGCTATTTCTAATGTCAGCATCTTTCCTGGCAAAATAACTTGAGTTACATGTTGTAAATGTTCTTTTTCTTTCCTCAGCTCTTCGCTTGTTCTAATATACTAAAGGAATTTACAGTGTATCCACTCTTCCTTTTTGCTTGGTTGGTGTGTTTGTGGTTTGGGTTTAGTTTGTTTCTTTTAGCAAAAGCTCTGTTTTAAGTGTAACAGTTCTTTGTATTGAATTTCCCTTGTCTGAAGAACCTGTATAGGAGTGACATATTTTGTAGCTCCTTCTTGTCCTTAATCAGAGCATCTCAGAGGGTGATTCATTTCCTGAGCCTTTTCATGGCAGAGAGGTATTTAGGAAACCATGTGCCAAAATGTTCTCAGTGCCTGCTATGAGAATTGGTGTTCCAGAGTTATTATAACATCTGGCCTTCAGTAGTAAAAGGGATATGGGATTGGATACTTGGGATCCAGATGTTGCTCCCTCGTGCTTTAGTCACCTGTCTCCTACAGTGGCATCTGACTGATCTTTCAGGGTAAAGCATTTAGTGCCTTCTATGCTCCTGGCTGTTTGCCTAGTTTTTTACCGAAGCATAAGGATTTTTGGTATAAAGCAACTTCTGTTTCCAGATTTGATCAGTCTCTTGAATGATGAAAGCTGATAATTTTAAACTTTGTAGGCATAAATGTAAATACTTTGGATTGCCAGATAAGTGCCCAGCTTTCTGAAATCCAGAAATACTTCACTGTTCTCATGTTCCTGTGTCATGATTCCCTTATGCTTCATTGCGCACTGCATATGAACATTTCCCTTCTGTTTTCTCTAAGCAGGTAGTACTTGCTGCTAATTTCATCTTGCATCTTGTGTCAAGAGAGACTTTTTTGATAGCAAGCAGTGATAACCAGATTTTCTTTCTTCTCAATTAAGAAGGGGGGGGGGGGAAGTGTGTACAATTAAGTGTTTGAAATAGATGATGTAAATGACATCCCTAGAGCTTAAAAATCTTTTTATTCTCTGGAGAAACACATAGTAGCTGTTGAAGGCTTCCTACTGTCCTACTATTTAGAGAATTAAAATTTTTTCACTGCTTGGTTCAAAGTAGAAGAAAAATGTTTAATTAGTCATTCTCATCGTTCTTGAAAGAAACAGCAAAGAAAAAAAAAAAACCCTAATGCTTTTCTTCTCCAGATGTAAAGATGTGTTTTGATAGTGAGTGATGTTCTGGGACTGCCTAAACCAGCTAGGGTAAATCCAAGCCAACACTCCTAGTGATAAATATATGGGGTACTTTTGAAACACTTGGCCATGGAAGAAAACAAGCTGCATGCATCATTAAACTGAAGGATCTGGGGAGAAACCGTGCAGCTTCAAAAGTAGTACAGATCTTTTATAATAGTAGTCTATGAGGTTAAGACTGTTTGTTTTCCCTTTCTGTAGAGTTCTCATTTATGTGATTTGTAATTTGTAGGTGGTGTCGTTGTTTTGCTAAGAAAAACATGTTTCTTTAACAATAGCACAGAGATGTTCCTTTGGTTGTGTTATTTCAGAGCAACTATTAGCTTGTTCGAGTAATGGTTGAATTGCGAATAAAGGACTGAAAAATACCATCTCACTTGCATGCAAATTTCCTTTCTTTTTTTTTTTTACTGAAGGCGTTCAGTGTAGAATACATTCTGAAATACTAAAAATTAGTTTCTTAAAGAAACTGCTACAGGTAGTAGAAAGTAGGCTGGTTGTTCCCCTGGATGTTGATAACTTGTATAGTTTTTTCTACCATTCTGCATGTATGCATCAGGAATAATGTAGTAGGCTGAGACAGCTGATTGCATTGATGGCTTTGCCAAACATTAACTCAGATGACTGAAAATTCTGCTTTCCTTACCAATTCATGTAGGAAGGCTAAATTTTTAAGTTCTTGCTGGATGTTAAGGAACAAATTTTACACGTGAGGGGATTTATGATTAAAAGGAGCAATCCCTTAGAGCAATTGTTTTTCTGATGTTTGTGGTATTTTGAGGATCAAACAGATTTTGATTCATGAAGAGTACAGTGTGTAGACATAATGAATGATCTTTTTTGAGGTAATGTAAGCCACTTGTAGATCAAAAAACAAAGTTGTAGAAATGAAGCTACACTTAAGAGTGGAATTTGGAATGTAAAATGCAAACAGTCTTAAGTAAAACAATGCCCATCCCCATCAGTGTTACACTGATGTGTTGAGAGTCCATTCAAGCATGTTCTCATTATTTTAATGCAAGTTACGAACAGACAGTAAGAGTGTACACTTCAGTAGGTGAAAATTACTTGCTGCTGTACTATCGCTATTTCATGACAGTTTAGTTAATTATACTGTCCCATAATGACTTATGACTGTGCACAGAGAGTTGAGACAAAAAGAAGGAATTGTAGTGATTTTCAAAAGTGAAAACCAAAGAGTATTGCTGGCTAGAATGGGGGGATAATACAATCCATGAGCTCCAATCACTGGATGACCACTGGGTTTGTCTTGGGTTGTAAATTAGGGGATTATACAACTCCTGTATAGCATTAATTATTAAACAAAAGCAGTTTCACAGTTTTATTCATTCATGAAATTTTGTAAAGAGTGGGAGACTTGCAGTGTCTTCTTTGTTACTCATGATTCCCTCTTTTACCTTTCTTTGTAACTGCTCTGAGGGACTGTGCCTGATCTAGGGCAAACCCTCCTCCCCTGTGATGCTTGTCACCAGACCTTTTATGAGTTCTAAAGTAATAACTGGATATTCTAGTGGTAAGACAGGTCTTCTGAAGAAAAATATGTATTTGCTTAATCCTTTATGCTCCCTGTTTTATTAGTGTTTCTGGTTAAAATTCAGGTACTGAATACCAGTGGTGCACTGTGACAAGCCCATTTTTTTGCAATTCTTTGATTGTAAATAAAGAGACAAAGAGACATAAATGTTTTTATTTGCACATACTCAGTCGCTGGTTGTAATGAGAAAATACTGTTTTGCAAATTTCTTGGTGCCTACCAAGCAGAATTGTGCTAGTAGATGGTCTGCTGGTTTTACATAATATAGTAGGATGTAAAATCACCCCAAATTCCATTTTTCCTTTTCTTTAGTTCAATGTATTTTGCATTAGTTTCATCTTAAATCTGTTGTGCATCAAGCTATAACATAAATCCTACTTGCATGCCTGCAGTCAATATAGCAAGTGCTCTTTGTGTATGACCATCTTTTGGAGATGTGTGTCTGTGGTAGTGACAAAATATTGAGTAATGCTGGTTCCAAAGAAAAAGGAAGGTAAGGCTTCAGTACTGGGCATCTTAGGTGACTTTGTCACTTAGCACAGTGTGCATATTAATGTTTAAAATACAAGCATAAATAATGCTGGACAACATCAGATGAATTAAACTCAATAACAAGCACTCCCCAAAGGGTTTCCTTCCTGACAGAGCTGCCTGTGCTCCAGCCATTTGTGCTGAATGTGCTGCTCAGAAAGCAAAAGAAGACCTTTGCCAAAATATCCAGCCCTGACCTGACCTGTTCCTGTTAGTGTTTCAGGGTGTTTGTGGAGCACCAGCCTGTCCTGTTGGTGTGTGCTGAGTTCAGGCTGAAGGTAATTCATGCCCTTGGGGTAAAATGGCACCATCAGCTGTTCTTGACTCAGTCAGGTCAATATGGGTGAAGTTTTACTCCAGTTCTGCTTCTTTTGTAAGGGGAGCATAGGTTATGCCAAAGGTATGTTGTCTGTGGGCAATAAGGAGCAACATGATTGTGGAGCATGGAATAATAACAAATAAATGTCACAGTTCAACGTTCCCAGCTGTACCAGTCTTGCATAAATGTATGTACTTGTGAAATGTGTTCTTTCTGGTTTTGAATTGCTGAGAATTTGCCACAGTCATTCTGGTTTTACAGGCTATGTTATTGGATCTGTGGGCATACGTTCACTCTATGAAATAGTTCTGTATGTTATAAAATACTGTGTGTCTTTCTGTTTAAACATAGGCCACCAGATTTCTTCTTGCTTACATGTAATGCTGCAAAGTACCAAATGTAAGAAAAGAAGCTGTCATGCTTTATTCAATGAAACGAACTCTTAATTCCTGCTTTCATTTGTTTCAGAAAGCTGTACCTTGGCTGTAAAGGAAATCTAAAGCTTCAAAATCAGTAGGAGTGGTCACTGCTAAAAGCTGAACGACTATTGACACCTAAAATTTAGAATTTAAGAATGTTTATGTCTTATATATAATTGTCTGTTCAGAGGTCAGAAACTTTTGGATATTCGTTTATTAGTGCTAACTAAGCTAAATGCTCAGCTCAAATGTGTGATCATTCCTCTAGCTCTAAATCCTATCTAAGTTGTAACATTCAGTACAATAATACAGATACAATTTTTATTAAAAGAAAGCATGAGTCAGTATATGAGATACCACTTCTAGATCATTTGGATTTGGCCTTTTTGGAGTAAAGTGAGTCATAAGAGTTAAATGTGAAAAATTAATCACTAACTGGATTTTCTTAAATCTATTTTCTTACAAGTTCTGAAATTTTTCAAGGTGGGAGGTTTGCTTGGAAACCACCCATTATTTTCACTCTTCAGTCTGTGATAAAAAAGAACTAAGAAGTGAATCATACTGTGATGTCATTTATGAAATACAAGTCCCTTTAGGACTCAGACACACCAATGAGCTAGAGCAGAGTGAGAGATGATCTTGCACTAGCTAAAACTTACTGAACAGTCAGCGGCAAAAAAAGTGCGAAGTAAGCACATTAGGAAATGTGCAAAACAATGGCACTTTCATTGCATGTGACCACAGTGAAGCCTGATTAATTATTTGCATTTGTGTTTATCACTGTGTGAATCGATTTTTTTTCCCTGTCAAGTGCAAACTGAGATCACTGTTTAACACTGATACTTTTTATCTTTGCAGTGTGCCGGGAAGACTCATACCAGTCAATAGTGTCATGTGCTGCTGTAGTACTTACCCCTGTAGAGACGACAGTGGATACAAGGAAAAAAGAACAGATGATAATGCCTGATGTGTCCAAACAGTGAGTTATTCAAATAACATGATCTTTTACAAGTGAGATTTAAACACCAGGCCAGATCCCTTCTCATGAATATGCATATGCACTCTCCTTTCTCTTCCATCAGGGCTTTCATAGGTGTTTCCAAAAGTAGAAACTGGCCTGAGGCTAAGCTGATGCTTTTGTTCATTAGCCTACATTTTTTCCCCGAGACTTTTAATAATGACATTTATAGAGGGAATGGGACTTTTTAACAGGTTTGATAAGGTGATTCTTTTTGTTTAAGTAGTCCTTGCATTCTTGCAAGTAGTTGATTTTTATAAAGAAGGTGATTCATTTGTAGATGTTTAGCTCATCTGATATATTTCAGTATTTTTCAGTCACCATTTTACCTCTGTGGTACAAGATGAAATGGCATCTTCCAAAGTGTTTTCTTCCAGGGAAATTCTGTCTACTTAGTTACAATGTATTTTGATTTCTTGCATTAGATGAAAATCATAGCCATGGAGTGCACAATAACATTTGACTTGCAATACCAGGCAGGATGGTTATTTCTTAATGACTGAGTCCTTGGAGAATAAAAGTAATTTTGTTTTCATGAAAAGAAAGAAAACACAATTGTAAGGTTTTATCACAACACAAACTTGAGGTCTATGCCTTCTAAAGTGTGGAAGGTATTAAAAAACATGACAATGGATAACATCATTCCTGTATTTACCATTTATGTTTAGTTTTCTGCTTCTCTTGATATGTACAAGTTTACCTTTAAAATTGTCAATGGAGTCCTGCCTTGCATGCTTATTACTGTAAGAAAATTAAAACATCCCATGACTTCCCCCAAATCCCTGAAACATCCAAAACATCTCTGGTGGATTAGAATAGATTAGATGGGTTGTGATCTTGCTACAGATCTATGATTTAAGTCTGTATCTGGCTGTGGTATCTTTTTCATGTGGTGATAAACCCATTTCATCTAGACTACCTGTACTTAAATTTTAACTCAGTATGTTACCTGTTGTCTAGGTATTACTGCAATGGCCTTATGTTTGAAATGCTCTGAGCATCTAATTGTTGTAGTGCTTCCATTGTGTGGCTCTCTGAATACCAGGAGATTGGAAAGGCAGTGGGCTGTAAAATACTGTGCTGAAATCCAGAATAATCTTTGTGGTTAGTTCAAAGCAGCATAGAACATTTTTTCTTGTCTTCACTAAAAGGGAAATACTGTTGTTTGATTGGCATTTTCATCTACTATGATGAGATTCAGCATTTAATAATCTCTTATGAATTCAAAGTAGGAAGCTCTGATATGTGTTCAGCATGTGTTGAATGAAGCCACCTCCCAGATTTTTGGCATGTTTGGGTTTTTATTTTTTCTTTACAACCTGATTAGTGTTATCTTCTAAGAACACAGACATAACTTTTCCTAAGCACTCAGAGGTCTCAGAAACATGCTCTAACCTCTGCTACTCTTGCAATACTCATGTTTAAAAATACGACCTACGGCTCTGGAGTTCTTTCAACAAGAAACAAGATTGTGCTTAAACAGATTAAGTGTATTTGAACTTCTCTGTATTAAATGATATCAGTGTGTAAGTGACAAACATATTTGAAATTAAACACAACCATCCTGCTGGAAAAAGTTTTCAACTGGAATTTGGTAAATTTTGTAGAAACCGAAAAAGTAATTGTAAGGAAGTGAAAGCATGCAGCTTCAAAAAAATCTCCAGTATTATGAATGAAACATCAGCATACTGATCTTCCATTTCATCCTGTGCTTTCTACATGTAGATAGTTTTCTTCATATCCAGTTAATGGAAGCAAAACAGATCCTAATTCCTCTAAGTATCCTAATGTCATCTGTCTCCAATGCAAACTTGCCCTTGGCATTTGTTGAATTCCATTGAGTGAAACGCAGACTCCATCTATAAGCTGGTCTGCATGTGTGGATTATAGTTATTGATACTCAATTCGTGTGGAAAACAACATTGATGCTTTGATTTTTGTACATATCTTTGTGTGCCTATATGGTTTTGACTTGCATGTCCAAAAATTGTGCATATCACAGAGGTCTGAGGAGTAGCCAGCCATTGAGGTCCTGCAGGGAGAGGTTTCTGCCTTCAGTCCCTTCAGGGACAGAGTATGTTTAGAATAACTAGTGCTTTCTAAAGCTACATAAGAAAGTGTGTAATCCAAACCAGATAAAATACGTACTGATGATAATAAAATGTTAAACACTTACAAATAGCTAAAAACAATTATCTTGTATGCCACAGTAAGATTACATCCAAGACATTTAAGACACAAGAAATTGTGAAGACTTGGCAGAAAAAAAAAAAAAAAGCTTTTCATGCTACCTGTATAATATTTGATTAATGATGTTACTTTGTTTTAGAAAGAAACTCTTTAGTGGCTTTAAATAATGTATTTTCTTAATGTAATTTTTTTGTAAGCAGTAAATGGTGCCAGAAGTGGTAGCAGCAGATCTTAATGAGACTTTAAGTGTCCGTGATTAGATCTTATCAGGATTGCAAGAGTAAAGGGCCAATTTTTTCCCCCCATGTATTTTTTCTTGAAAGCTCAAACCGTTTCATCAGGGAGTAATTTCATAGTGATACCCAGGTAATTGCTGACTTGTTGCTTGTGCACTGGGGAAAATCCCTACCTCAGTTATTCACCAGGAATGGATTTGGCAAGAGGAAGAGCACACCTTTGTGGTTTTTGTCTTTCCACTCCACAACAGGCACTGAGGCAGAGAAATACATCGTCAGTGTGAGGTTAGGGTAAAAACTAGTAAATGTGAGCTCTGCCTATTTTGTCTTCTCAGCCCTCCACTTTGTCTAGGATGTTGCATTAGCTTTGCTTTACTTTGTAGAAATACAAGACTTAAAAACCTCTTGCTGTCTTGATAGTTCAAGTTACTGAGGCCTCTTTGTGTTGCCATAGTGATGCATCAGTCAGTTGTTCTCAAAGGTGCCCAGATACCAAAACAATGGGGACATTTTGAACAATGAATTCTGCTTACAGAGTCCTAATTTTAGTCCTTCCTATCTGAATTTGAATATAAAGAAATCAGCTGCTGGCACAGAGGAATGGCATGAGGAATCCTCACTTCAAGTTCTTAGGAGGCTGCATAGGAGAGGAAGCATGGCCCAGTGCCTGTATGTTATGCTTTAAATCAACTTAGCTTCAGCTTGACTGGGCAAACTCCTGGCTGAAAGGTCAGCCTAAGGGGGACAGGGTAGAAAAAGAAGGGTCTAAAGACACTCAAGTCCTGGAGCAGAACCAGTGTTCTGCAGCTGTGTGATGTTCATAGGTAAACATAAAAAACCATTCATGCGCTACTAGTGCGTGAAAAAAGTGTAGTGAAATTCAGGTGCACTATTTTTAAATCAAACTTAAAGTTAAGCTGATAGTTGTGTACTTCATTTGATGCATTTCTTTGGATGTGACTGCCCTGCACTTCAGAATAGGGATGGCGACATGCAGCCCTCTGAGCTGGCTAATTTAAAGGTGGTTTGTGCATTAGTACTTCAGCTGCTGTCATATTTCTGATTTTGATTTTTACTTAAAGATTTTATTTGCTGTTAAAGTGTTCTTAGAGCTTCGGATCTTGTTATGTCATGAAGCAGACACAGTAATTTGACAACTCTTTTTCATGTCAGAAATATTTTCCCGAGTTTTAGGAGAGATTTACAGATGAAGATCCTAGGAAAATGATAGGATGACTAGTAATGTTTATAAACTGAAAGAAGGTAAATTCAGACTGGATCTAAGGAAGGAGGCTTTTACAGTGAGGGTGGTGGAACACTAGAACACATTGCCCAGAGAAGTAATGGATTCCTCATCCCTGGGAACATTCAAGGAGTGTTGGGTGGGGCTCTGAGCAACCTGATCTAGTTGAAGGTGTCCCTACTTATTGCAGAAGGATTGGATAAGATGGCCTTTAAAGGTCTCTTCCAAATCAAACGTATTCTGTGACTTTTTTAATGATTCTAAATGTCAGATCATTTGCCAGCTCTTCACAATCTTAAGATCAAGTCAGATTTTTTCTGGTAGATGCCTGAATGAGCCTATGGAATGAGTCTTTTTAATATTCTGTCTGTGCCAAAGCTGTTTCACTTGTACCTTGCAACTGTACTTACCTGAGCAAGATTCTTAAGTGTGAGTTCCACTACATGAGAAAGCTTCTTGAGATCACAGTGACTACCTGGGTGCTTGCTGATGGAAACAGGGTGCTAAGCGGGAGAGTTACAGCTTTTATGCCATTCTGCACAGCACTGTTTAGTGCAGATGCTAACCCAGGACTTTGGTACCAATACATATTGGAATCTAGGAAGATTTTGGTGCATATATAGACTAACTTTATTAGCTGCAGTAAGCATATTCCAAAATTTAGGAACTTATTTCCCCCTCTCTCAGATTTTCAAGTTGTGGATGTATAATTGTTGCTTCAGAGGACTGGTAATCCTTTTTGACTCTTGCAGCCTTGCCTAATTCCTTTCAAAAGAAGTTCAAACCAAGCTGATTATGTATTATTCTTCACTTATTCAACTGTGGATTTTCTTTTCATTTTTTTCCCTACTATTTTTTTTTTTTCATTTTTGATAAATCCCAGGGAAGATTTTTTTGCCCTTGAAGCAACAGTGATGGTTTTTTACCTCTGTAATTTTTGATGTTTCTGTTATGATCCTATTATTGTGAGATGCCTCTGCCTGAATTAAAGTGTAAACAAGGGATTGAGGTGATAGCAGCAATATGTGTACAAGCAGTTGCTGCTCCAAGGGTGGGAACCCTTGTCTGGATGCATTACCTGGATTGTGCCAGGCCTGGAGCCAGGCCACTTGTCACTCCATCCTGTGCTTATCTCAGGCAAAGTCCTTCTGTGGTCTTAAAATCACATTTCCTGTCTCAAACACCATTTAAGTCCTTACAGCCCCTCAGTGCTGAGGTGAAGTGTGGTCTCTAAAGCAGCGAGGTTGTCAGGCAGTGGTGTCCACATCATAGTTTGTGTCTGCTCTGACAGTCCTTTCAAAAAGGCATCTTTCAGCAGTGTGAAACAGGAGTGCTTTTCACACTTGTTTGGAAAAGAGAATAAAAGGTGGTTGTCCTGTTTCAGTTTCTGGATGATTGGGACAATGGTGTCACTCTTTGGGTGAGAGAATGCAGAGAGAAGGGGAATTCCCAGTGTTGCTGCTCTGGAATGACCATACTTTGAAAGCTGGGGTTCCACCTCGGCTGAAAAACCTGAGACATCAGTTGGATTGCAGTATACTCTCCACCACTACATTTTAGTGATAACAGGTAGGAAAGGTAGTATTTATATCCATTTCTTTAAAGCAGATACTTTGAAATGGAGTAAACATAAGCAATGTGTTTATGCTGTCAGTGGTCTACTTTTACATTCTTTTATCTATTTTGCTAGTTAGTCTATTTAAGCTCTATTTAGCAACTTCAAGAGGAACTGAAAATTTCTATTTTCTGTGTTGTCTGTCACATGGTCTCCTTGTACATCCTGTATTGCTTTTTTGCACATAATGGGAAAATAAGTTATTTTGCTGTACTCCTGTCTCCTTTGAAATGGGGAACTTTTCAGAAAATAGTAAAAATACAGTGTTTACACTTCTTTTATTTTCTGCTAACTAGTTGAAGCTCCTACCTGACATTGCCTCTTGTCTAGGCCACTCAAATTGGTAACTTTTCTTCTTGCTTTGAGGAGAAACAAAACAATAAACAAGACTGTTGTTTCTGTTTTCTTCCCTGTGTCCAGCCATTCCAAAAATGGGAATGATTTTGTAAAATCAATTATAAGTAACAGTTGTGCAAAGGAAATATAATTGCACTGCAAACTGAATATGGAAGAAACCTTATATCTGGTTATAGAACGGGAGTATCATCAGTTCTCATGTTCCTTCTCAGTCACTGCAACCATCAATTTATGGGAAAGATTGACAGGAAAGCAATCTACATATGTAATTTAAATATCTTAGGCAATTTTTTGCTGCCAGGGGATTAAGCAATTCTGTACAACTTAATTTGATCATGATTTGCAAATGTTGAATAAGCTGGTTTATGAGAGCCACTAATTGCAGTTACTGTACTTATTATTTTCAATATTTTTTAGTTCAGCTTCTGTCTTTTCCTCCTGTGTGGTGGTGAGTAATGCAGGAGGCAGAGGAATGATTGCAGTTGTCCTATGGAGGAAGGGTGCTCCATAGATTTTATCTATAGTCCTGCCAAGGAAGCTTTGATCCTTTACAAGTGTTGTCATTGTTTGGAAAGCTTACTCTTTCCTATGAGAAGAGATTTGGTTTCTAATATTCAATCAACTATGAACGCTTCAATCATATTCCTTACTGTATTACTGACGTGACTAAACTTTAATTAATAAAAAGATATAGGGGTGGAATGTTAAGCAAAGTACTTAATGAGGTCACTTTGAATCAAAATATGGAGGATGAAGAATACTGCAGCGTTTTCTAGTTGAGATAATTGTAACTGCAAAACAAGATGAGTGCATTGTATCATTGTGTAGCTAGTCTTCATTAATAAAAGAAAATTGAGGAAATAAAAATGTGTAGGGGTAATACAACTTTGCTGATGATGTTTCTGAGCCACCAGATGGTGAAAATTTGGATAGAACTTTTCAAGTCAAAATACAGTCACTGTAATGTACATTGGCAGAGTGTGGCAAAAGCTGATTTGAAACATTGAACTGCACAAACAAAGGACAGTACAGTTATAGTAATTGGGAATATAAATTTCCCCTGCTTCAACAGCAAGCACTGGACAACATAACTGCATCTAGAACTACAGTTTCTGAACTAGATCTGAAGTTGTCATAAGAAAAACACTGTCACCAAATCACAGTGACATTTAGAAAACAGCTTTGCCTACAGCAAGATTACTTTGTTTCATTGACATACATTAAATTATATACCTTTATGATACATTAATGTCATTCAAGTTTTGGCCATTACCCTAAAAAGAATGTTCTTTGGGGTAGGATTATCAATCTATTTATCAGACTTGAGAAAATGTTTTAATTTGTTACTTAAATTAAAATCTGTGCATTCCCTTGCATCCCACTTTTCTCTGTTCTCTCTGAATCATCACGTTTTTCACCAGGTGTTTTTGCAACAGAGGAAGCTTTAATTACATCACATGCTTGTCCTTCATGTCCACAAATTTCCCCAAAAGAAATACATCAAGATAAGTGATTTTGCAGTATTTAGTTATAGAGCTTATTTGAAAATATGCTCTTCTGACATACATATATGGGCAGGTGCTTAAGATAGACTTGGTTCCGGAGTGCTGATTCTATCCTGTATGTACCGTAGTGTCTGGAAGTGTCTGCTTTATTTGCATAACTGAGAATGACAAGTCAGACCACCAATATCAACTTAATTCTAAAGTGGCAGTCTCACACTTGGCAACCAAGAACTCCTCTAAACTGATGGCCTTGAGTAAGCACAGCAAAATTTTCTTGGCAAGTACATTTTAATTAGAACAATGAACCATAAGGCACAGTTTTGAATTTTAATTTTGGGCTGGGATTTTTGCTGTGTGATGAAATAGAAATTATTTTTTATATATATCAAAACTCTGGAACAATTCTAAAAGCAGGTATAGTTGAAGTAAATAAAATCTTACCTGGTTCAATCAACATTGAAGAGGATGGTTATGATAGGTAATGCAGGCAGAGATGTTTGAGACAGACTTAGGCAATTGAAAATCAATTATTTTATCTGGACATCATCATCTGGAGAGCTGCTGTTCTAAGTTGTAGTGTTAGTCACTCACAGCATTCGTTATTCTAATAAAATTACAGTTTTCCATTATCTTATGTGGCAGCTGCCTAAGCCCTGAAGAGCACACCCATCATCTGCTGGGATGGCTGCAAAGCCACTCAGGCACGATGTTCTTCAGAGGCAGAGCTACAGTGGGGCATGTGCAAAATGACTCATTCATTGACTTTAGATTTAAAAGAAAAAAACAGATTTCATCCAGCCTAAACTAATGTCCAGCACAGACACTCAGAACAAGCATTGTTACCCTCTCAGTTTCAGGTATTAAAGGACATCTACAATTTTTATTTACTGGGTACCTATTCAAGGGAATGAAGGCACTTGATTTTGGGGCAGAAAAAAGAATCCTCAAAATAATGGCCTTACTGGACTTATGCCTAATTTCAAAAAACACATTTTTTTAGTTAGTCCGAGTGTAAAGTTAGGTCACATAGCAATTTTTGAATTTATATTTCAATGACCAGTTCTTGTAACATCCAACATCAGTTGGGAAGGCATGGTTAGATTCTGTTGTTAACCTTGGTGCCTGGTGTTGCCTAATGAGAATTTACAGTTGCTGTGAAGCTTCACTGAAGGAAGATGCTTTTAAAGTACAAAACCAAAGATTTGGGAGCAAGCCCACTTTGCTCAAATGGGGAGAATGAGTGAAGTGCTAGCTGTGCCCATTTTATTCCTTTTTCTTGTACGTCCAAAATCTTGAAAGTATACAGAAATTATTTTGCTGTAAAACTGGGGCAAATATAGTTGTTAAACTTCTGTAGCTCAAGCTTTCACTAACATAAGTGGAAGTGCTCAGTCTTAGGAACCACTCCAGAAACAGAATTATACTTTCTAGTCTGTAAAAGCATAGGCTGTTGCTAAACTGTAACTGAAGTTCTGTTTGAGACCGGTGGTTGTATTTTATCATCCTGGAAGGAAATTAAGGCAGGTTTAGGTCTGTACCCTTGTGCAGCGGAAACATTGGTCTGGGGTAGCATTATCTAAATGCTGAAGGGATGAAGGTGGGATGGTGGGGGAGGAGGGACCAGGGGATCATTTGTTTTTTAATTTGGAAGCCTGTGGTGTTTGTATTAAAGTACAGCCTCAATTCTTACAAATTAGATTTCAAAACATAATTGCAGCATCAAATATAAAAATTAATCAACTGTGTTATTACTTGTGAACAATTAAAGCATCATAAAATTAAAAAACATGAAGGAAATATGCTTGTACATGTAATGCTAGGATTGCAAAGTACTTTATTTGGTTAGATAAATGTATTGTAGATTAAAACTAGAAAAAACAATTCAAGTGCATAGCAGAAATGTATTTGTTTCACTTTCACAGTAATTTGATAATTTCTCTGAAGCATAATAAAGAACAGCATTTCTTATTTCTTACTGTCATTGGAAGATGGGGGAAGGAAGGATGTCACAGAAAAACTATGTAGATTTGCATTTATAATTGCATGTAACTATTGGACTGTAGTGCTGTGCTGTTTCACAGCTCTTTGTATGATTCCAGTGAAAGCATTGTCTGTTATTCTTTTGAATCTGATGGGTAAAAAATAATGGTATTGTTGGGTGCTATTACTGGCTTATCGAGGGGGTTTCTAAACCAGGTATTTTGCAGAACATTCCTGAAAACCATCATCCTGTGCAGTGGCTCTGCTAGGGTTAGCTTTGTTAGAAAATACACTACTCTTGAGTCATATTATGAGGACTTAAATAGGAATACCACTGCAGCAAATGTAAGTTCAATCAGCATACTGCTTAAAAATATATAGAGTGCTTCATGGTTCTTAAGGTTGAGAGATTACCTGCATCCTTGAGGGAATGAATTATGTGAAAAAATATCCATACCTGCATCCGATGTTTCACATTCTATCAGGAGGAGTTAGCTTTTATTTAGCACAACTAAATGCAGAGGGATGCTTCAGAAGTGTGCATAATCTAAATATTAGTATTTCTAAGAGCAAGATTTGGTCTGTTTTGCAGAGTAAAAAAGAGAGAGAAGGACAGAAATAATTTTAAGAACAATCTCCTTATCCCCACCTCTAGCTCCAGTTTGTTTTGTTTTTATTTATTTTTTTCCTGGAGGTAACAAAGAAATAGAGGCAATATTCCCCTTTCTCTGCCATGTACATTTTTCAAGGTATCTATGAATAGCACTGGGAGCAGTAATTTTAATAACCTATCAAAATCTATGTTTGCAGTGAGTATTGAATATGTTATTTTTACTTGCATGGATTTACTGATAGCAGAGGTGGAAGACTATAGCTAAAAAGAAGTGGTGCTATTGCTCTTTCTTTATCTCCTCTTCACCCTCCTGGTTTTTTCCAGTCAATACACTGGCTGCATTGGCCACCATATGGGATATATAAAACACCTACAGCATAAAAAAGCCAGTGAAAAGCAAGATGGGAAATGGGGAGGTGGGAAGCAGAGGAAATAAAAGTGAAAACACTGTGCATCATCACACTAGGACACATGCAGCTTCGGTGCAGTTGGATTAAGACATAAATTTGCAATTATATTGCAGTAGAGTTGCACCATAAAGGCAAAATATTGTACCAAATAAGAGTGAATTTAAAAGCGCCAAACGCTGCAACAACTATTTGTACAGTTATGAAGTGAGTACAAATGTAAGTTCTTCCTCCTGTGCTCTAGGAGCAGGATTAAGCTCTGTTATACTGAGGACATCAACTAGCCCAACTGCTTTTTATCAGCAATAGCTGTGGTAGCCACCATCTAAAAAGATGCTTGTGAGGGAAGAATGTTGTTTGGTTTTCTTTTCCTGTGCTGAAGCTCAAAGTATTTCATGTGCTTCGAGGTCCCTTTACTAGTTCTTTGTGGTTGTGGTAGGATTTCACTCCAATTGTTTCAGTTTTAGTATTTTAATCCTCTCTTAATCATTTCATAAAGGAGTAGTATGTAGCTTTTGTTGCACATCAAAAAATATTTGCTGCTGCTACATTGATTAAATGTGTAACAGCATGTACTGCAGATAGATCCACCTAATATTAGTAATAATCCAGATTTGGAGCTTTCCTCACAGCAGCCCACAACATCAGCTTGTGTACAGCTTTTATAAATGTCTTCAAAAAATAGAAGTGGGGAAAGAAAAAGAGGCCAATGTTTTCATTGTAAGTGTGAGGTGGCATTTTCAAAAGCAAGTAGATATACATCAGAATATGACAGGTTACAGCCCCTTTTCCCTCCCAGATCAGCTGTTTTATATGTTCAGTGCATCCCCCTAATACCAAGAGAGTTCCTGTGTTGAGCAATACAAGTAGGAGAGGGAAATACAGATAGGAGGTTACTATAGGAGTGAGCTCCTGGGAAAAATCAAGGGAAACTCAGGCGGGGAGGAAAGTGAGGTAGCTTTGAGGTAAACTTCCCCATGTTTTAATTAGTCATGTGTATAAATTATACTATTGATAAAACTGTCTGTCTGTCTGTTCATTTATGCAGAATGCCTAAAGGGTATTTATCCAAAAAGATGATAATGTTCCTCTAATTTTTGTACTGATCTACTGCTCCATCCCCAAACCTTTATTCAAACTTTTTAATACTGATTTTTCAGGAGTATTGCAGCCTCACGTCCAGTTATTATGTCCTTTTGAAAAATTGACATATTTAAATACAACTTTATATGTGCCCAGATTGCTGCTTTAAGACATACCAAGTTGAACAGGGCTCATCTCTCCTGGCAGCCAGAGGTGCAAAGTGACAGAGACCTCAAGTCAGAGCCACAAAGCAACCTGGAATAAATGTTTTGCAAGAACGAAAAAATTATTTTAGAATAGATTTCTTGATGTTTTGATTGCATCAATCTAAAACTTCACATGCACACAGTTTAAAGGCAGAGCAGAAGAAACAGAATTCCTTTTTAACAGATGAACTAAATGGTAAGGTGATGTCAAGTTATTTTGTCCCAAAAGAGCCCCCTATTAATAGGGTTGCGTTTTGGGCCCTTTTTTTGTAATCCCTTTTAATCTAATGTTGTAATCTTATTTTTGTATTCCTTATCTGGACCTGTGTAAATAGAAGGGATTGATACTTTTGACTGGAAAAATTCAGATGTTCTATATAAACATTTTCAGAGATACAGTCTAGATAAACATTGCTATATTGATTATTTGTTGTCAGTTCTGACAAAGTGTGCTTCAGCAGTCTAAAATAGGTAAATAAAAACCTCCTCATTTTCTTGTCCAAGGAACAGTGCACTCTATTTGGGATAATCTGTGGAGGAGATAGAAAATAACATTTATGGGTCAGTGAGAAAGCACAGGTGTTCAGAATTAAGATTACCTATTACTTTCTATAGCCTGTGCTGGTGTTGTCAGAACAAATATACATAAAACTAGTGTTTGATATCAGATGGACTTGAAATGGAACACTGCAAGTAAGGTGTGTAACAGTAATAACAAATACTATCTGCAAGTTCTGTACTCTTAACTGTGCTGTAGATTCAAGTCAGAGAATAAATATGGTGCCAATACAAACCAGATTATTTAAGAAAACTTAAGCAGGCAAATAATTGTGATTTATTCTCCCCGAAATTACTTATGTTTTTTGAAGATGTCACTTAAAACCCGGAATATATTCACAAGGCTTGGAATTCAGTCCAGATATGTAACAGGAATGAATCACAAAGCTGAGCCTTAATTCCAAGAAGAGTCATATCTCTATTCAGGTAGGGAATTTTGATATGAGCTCTAGCAGGGCTTGTTTTTCCTCATATTTGAAGTTACTAAAATTCACCTGTTCAAAACAATGTTTGATGCTTCCAGCTTTGTGCTATATTTACATTCTTCTTCCTGAATTATTTTATTAATGTAATACTACATACTTAAATGTAGTAAATGCCTTAAATTTCAAATTATTGAAAGCAAACCTGAGTTTATAATGAATGCTTGATAGACTTCAGGGAATCCATAATTTAGATGGCAAAAGAACACTCTGATTCTAGCTACAAAAACAGATAATATTTGAAAAGGCAACAATTAAATACAAAGAATGATTTTGGTTACTATGGGAACAGTTAAAGAAAGGTTTTTCAGCTTTGCAAGCCACTGTGTGTATACAAGAGAAATTATGTTCTTCTGAGTCAAAGAAGCTATGAAAGCTTTTCAAGGAAAAGGCTAAGTAATAAGAAATATTTAAAGCAAAAACTTTTAAATATCTCTATAGAATATGTTGGTGGTTTTATATTCTCTCTTTCTGCTTTCTTCCCATTTTTCTGCCACTGATTTTTGGAGTTAGAGGTTTTTTGACTTGTGTAGCAAAAACCTCTTAGCAAAGAGGATTAGAGAAACAAAGAGCAACATGGATGAGTTATTTTATTTCTGGGTCTGTTTATAAGAGATCTAATCCTATCTTAAAAATTTGCTTAGGTGAAGGCATTTGTACTATAGATTCACACTTTCTCTCACATACTTTCGTATTTATTCTCATAACGTGGAAATAATGAAGACAAGTTAGAGGAGGAAGAAGTGGGGAAAATTATCAACTATTTCACTAAAGCTGAAGTGCTTTCTAATGGAGTTGCAGTCATGTTATGTATGATGTACTTAACATTATTGCTAAGGCACGTGTTAATCTTTTTTTTGTTGTTTTTCCTTTTTTTTACTTTAATAATTATCATAGTTTCATCAATTATTTGTATTTGCTAAAATAAAAGAATGTCAGACAGGTACTAACTACAGCATCAACTTTGCAGTAGATAAAATGTAAAAATATACAATATTTATAGATATAATGTAATTTAGGTCTTTTATACTTGATCTTAATCAGAGGGGGGTTTTATATGTTGAGGAAACTTTTAAAGGTTAATCATCAGGAATGCTCAGTCTGCATGGAAGCTGGCACAATCTGCAAGACTTGCAATCATCTGAAATGTGGTCCCTTGAAATAAAAAATAGTTCAAGTGAATGAGTGTATTTATTTTCATGATATGGCAATCAATTTAACGTAGAGAAGGTTCTTTGGTTTCTTTTAAAAGAAATAAACTGTCTGAAAAGTGTGTTATCTGTTATTATTTATACATGTATTAAACAATATTATGCTATTTCTGTGTATCTTTCAAACTTCAGTTGTGGGAATGTGCTGACATTGAACTACAATCCAGCAGTTATGTAAATTACACTAAACTTGTCATCTAATTTCCTGTGCTTATTTGCGAGGTGAGTGCCTACCTTGTGATGCTAAGTACCATACAGCTCTTTTATTTTCAATACTGAGGCAAGAGTACTATATTTTGAGAAAAACATGTTTAGGGGCACTATGGAGATATACTTAGAAGCTGAAACTCTTTTTGGATGCCATATTTATGATGAGGTTGATGCGCAGCATTTTTTTGTGGCTGTATATGAAAAAAAGAAGAAAGACTGTGTTGTGTCAGGAAGTCCAACTGTATCCTTTTGAGAGACCTGACTGACATCTGTGTTTACAGTCATAGGTGAGGGGAAAGTCTCTAGATTTAGACCCATTTTTGCTTGTTTGGGACCCTTATTGTGCTTGTGTATGCAGGTCTTGTTTTCTTACAAGTCATCATTAAAAAGAAAGGATGTGTTCTATATCTTGCAACCCCATTTCATTTATAAAATGAACCTTTTCTGGATTCTGCATTTTGGGGAAAACATATCTCTTTATAACTGATTTTCACTTTCACCCACATTCATTTGTTTAGATCATTCAATAACCTATAACTTGAATTTGTTGTCAGGGACAAGTGGATACAAAACTACTAGGGTGAGAAAATGCAGGGTAGCTCAGTGGCCTTCTCAACTTCCCAGATATTCATTGGCCTTGACATCCTCCTCCATGAAGAAGGCGGCCAGTAAGTTGTGTTACAGATGGTTTTGTGCTGACCTCTGTCAGTAGTCCTCTGTGGAATTCCCACTGAGCACCACTGCAGGGGCTGTAGGCTGCAAATGTGCAGCTGCCATGGTTTTCATGTGCTGCTCCACTGCCATCCTGAGCCTTTTCAAAGCCATATTGAAAAGGTGATGAAATTGCTTTTAATGGGGACTTCATCTGTTGTGCTGTCTGCAGACAAATTGTTGCCGGGACTGAAATGAATTTTGTGCTCAGTGTTACCTGTTTGAAGTCCTTGTCTGAGCTGCCTTTCCTGTCATCTAGGGTGATGGTAATTCTGATAAGCAGGGAGCAGTGCAGCAGGAACAGGCACAGCCTGTGCATGGCCGGGAGGAACGGGCACGGATGGAGGGGCTCCTCCGGCCGGGCGTTAACTTCAGTAGCACTGACATAAGGCAGGGGCTGGTTTTCTTTGCTTAGTGACAGCTGCTCCAAAGATGACCTCAGATCACGTCAGGAAAAGTACTAAGAGACAGACAAGAAGCCTAGCTTTAGACAAGAAGAGGTAATGAGTACATTTTTGTAGATTGCTTCCCTCACCTGGGCTGGAGAAAGATGACTCAAGACTGGCCACTGCTGAGGCTTCGTAACCAGTGCTGCAGGTACTCTGGTGATTTGGGGCAGTCAGTACTTCATAAAATGGTAAGGTTCTTTTCTATGAAGTAAAGGCAACCTTGCATCCCTTAATCTTACACGTGGCATTGGCCTGATTTGCCACATTTACCTGTTTTCTTAAATAACTTAGCAAAGGGCAAAATGGATCATTCAGAAAGCTTACTTTTGTGCCCTGTTTTTGCTAGCACTGGCTATGGAGATAACACAGTTCTGTGGAAAGTCTGGTAGTCATTTTTATTGCACCAGATAATTAATTAATTCTTTAAAATTTTGTGTCAAAAATATTTATGGTTTTCCTGCATGTTCTTGAGGGACAGAGTTACTTTTCTATGCTGCAATTTGCCTAAATTAGATGAAGTGAGCAGTGTTCCTTAATTTCAAACTAATTTTCCCTAGGCCCTGAATATTTTCTACGATATTTTCCAAATATAGCTTCCTTATTATATATAATGAAATAAAGTCACTAGCAAATAGTCAAATGTGAGAGCAGAGATTATAAATGAGTTTACTTAATAATACATCACACTACCCTGTGATCATCCTCAGAGCACTAGCCTTTGGAGGCAGTAAGAATTTCAAATATATAGGAAGATATATAGGCAGTGCTTCTTTGGGTGTCTTTAATTGGCCATGTGTGAGATTCATAAAGGTCAGTTGTGTTGCCTACTTTTTCTTTATATCAGGGCAAACCCAGAATAATGATACAGGCTTAGGAAACACCTGGTTGTGCAGAAAGAATTTTACTTACTTGTTAGTTGGAATTTTGTTGGGGTGAATGGAGAGAAATACTTCACATGCAATGATAGGCCTGTGCCTTCAGCATTGGATTCATGTGTACCTTGCCAATAAATCAGGCTGTCCTAGGCACTTTCACTGCTTATCCTCAGAGGCGTCTTGTCTCATAACAGGGAAGCTGCACTGATATTTCTTGAATAAGTATATGCAATTATGCCTGTAGGTGTCAGTGGTTCAATACAGTTTCATGACAAGAACCTAAAATAGGTGAACAATCTTCCTTGGATCCCCAAAACAACAGTTAACTTAATTTCTTCTTCACTTGTTAGCTTTACTAAAACATGGAGCATTTTACCTTGAATGAAATGCTACCTAAAGTGATTGGAGTATGTATATGTATGTTTTTACATACATATATGTATATGTATGTTTTGTACATATGTATGTACGAAACCATCTGTAACACAACTTACTGGCTGCCTTCTTCATGGAGGAGGATGTCAAGGCCAATGAATATACCAATATACCAATAGTGGTATACCGTCAACTAGCTACTTAGAAATAACCACAGATTAATAACTTTTAACTTTTTTTTTTTGGTTGATAGAGTTAATCAGTGTAGGAAATGTTTTTGTCAAGTATGGTTTACATTTTTTTAATTGTTCTAGTTCAAGTTCTAGAAGGTTCTATGTCAAGTTCTAGAGACCTAGTTCAAGACCTAGGACTTTGTAGATTCTGTAGGAAAGAACATGATAGTTTATATCTATTATACTGAGTCATGTATCATGTATATGTTCTTCATTGGTGGTGGTGAACAGAAGAACAAATGTTAATCTTCGTTCAATCATGCTTTTTTACAAGAGGAATTAGCATTTTATCATTTTGATAGAGTTTTTGTGTTTTCTGAGGCATCTAATCTTGAATCTGTACTTGCTTACATTAGGACATTGTTTTCTAACAATGCTGTGTATAATGTGGTCAGCACTGCTGCTGAAAACATGCACTTCAGCCCTATGTATCCTGTGAATGCTGATGAGCAGGAAGCAGGTTTGCTGTCTTGCTGTCTTGCTATCTACTCCTCAGGTTTCTTGGGGCTATGAATCCCATTTTATACTGATGACACAGGGATAAACTTGTTCATTCAAGCACACCTATGAAAAATTCATGTCTGTTCTAAAGATCTGTCACTTTGGATGCATATTGGTGGCTATGTGAGCACATCACATCAGGTATTGGTCAAAGGCTGTGGATTTTAAAATTTTTTTCAGAATGGTTTTATCCATCTGCCAAAGCAGAAATGAAGGAAAACCTTTGGCCACCCAAAATTTACTAGGAATTGATGAAGATGATAATGAAATCAGGAAATGATTGAAGATGATCATGCCTGTTAGGAGGTTGCTACTTCCTCCAGATAGTGATGAATTAAGGTATTTAAAAGTAGGAACATTAAACCATGAGTTAAATAGCTGGATAAATATAAATGTGGCAGCTGCTTTACTGCCTTCAACAGACTAATTACGTTCTCCCTTTTCATATATTAATGCGCATACAGTGGTAAAGCAGTTGAATAGCTGAGATTTTCTATGTAGAATTTAATTTCCTGACATTAAAAGGTTTATCTATTTAATGATAAAATGCCGGATACTGCATTATGCTGGATGTTTTTGCCCAGTAATTCGTACTGGCCAGGAGTGATGGTGCTGCTCGGTGGAAAAACTAGCAGAAAACATACACCCTTATATACATGTGTGCTTGGAAAATGGGGGCCTTCAGCATGTATGAACAGTACCTTTAGAAATCAAGTAGCTATTGATTTTTTACTCTCTTTGTGGAAATAGCGGAGTTTGTTTTGTTGGGTCTGGGGTATTTTTTTGCTGAAATGCAGTGGCTGTGTGTATTCGAACATTATGAAGTCAGAAAAGTTCACGAGAGCCAGTCAGATTCATATGCATGGTTCCATGCTCAAACACCCATTCCAAGACAGAAGTATGGGAGAAGATTTGAAAATTCTTTTTTTATTAGTTCTGTGTCTGAAAGTCGTAGGTTCTGATGTATTGAGTTCTGCAGAACTCAAGTAACTTACCACAAATGCACTTTAATCTGAAGTCTGAAACTGTCATAATGAAGTTAATATATGTTAAAAATTCGGCTACAGTACTATGAAGATCTGCACAGTTATTCAAATTAAAGCAAATGACTGGTCCATTGAAATTTAAGCCTGTGCATAAGTCTTTGTGGCAAGCTTGTGCTGTTTTATCCAGTATTCTTTCATTCAGCAAAGTAGCTGGGGTGATATATGTCTGTGAAATGTAAATGTAAGTACATTTGCATGGCAATATTTAAAGAACTTTAGAAAAATAAGTACTGAAACACAGAAATTAAAGATAAAAGCATTCTTATTTCCAACAGAACTAGTCAGAAATTTTCAGCTATGGGAAAATACAAAGGACAGAGCTGTAATTCAAACAGATGAAGGTTGTGTCCTTGTAAAGATTGGACTCTTTTCATTTTGAATAATTTAAACTATTTCTTTCTTTTGAGGTGAACATTGTAGAGCGATAAAATCTCTTGTACCATTTTGACCATTAAAAAGAAATTTGGTGATGTCTTACCTTTTCTGTCCTTCATTACACGTACATTTAAAATTCACTTTTGATATTAATCATACTTAGAATTCAATTTGCTACCCATAGTGATTTCACCAGGGAAGACTCAAATCTTTCAGGGTAATGGAGTTCTAACTAAGTATTAGTTATTAGGTGCTTAAGATCTTACTTTTTCCAGATGGCGATGCTTAATCTAGATCTTACACACTTCTGATGGATAAAGATTCCAAATACATTCTGAAAAAGTAAAGAAGTTATTCTCATAGTTCAGTTGATTCAGGTGGTAGCTCTGCACCTTGCACAGAAGCCTTCCCAGGCAAGTGTCACCTTCTGCAGGCTCCAGACGTTGTTCATGGTGATTGGCACTGCACTGAAACCTTCCAGCAATGAGGGAGGTTTAATCTGCAGTCTTAAAGCATCTTACCTGAGAATTTAGGGAGGGGTTTCTACAAAGTTGCACAGTTTGTTTGAACTGGAAGTTGAAAACTGTCAGCAGTGTTCTGAATCCATGCAGCATTGGGTTAGGCCATATAGTTATTCTCAGCTATGGATCATAAAAAGTAAGTGGATCATGCCTGCCTTATTGCAGTATGCCCCCATCCCAGACCCACTTTGAAATTAGGTGCACCTGTCTGCTTGCTTCAGCATCACTTGGGAACAGAAACCCAAAACAGACAACTGAGGGAGAGGAGTGAATGTCTGGAGAAAATTTAGTATGCTGCAGTAGGTATTAGCAGAAGTGGGACTTTTGGAAAAGCCTAGTCAAAGGCAGTGCCCTTGAATAACAAAATAGAATATCCAGTGTACTGCTCTTCACATATTTTCTTTATACTTGCTATGTAAAACTAATCCTTCTGTGACAATCACTAAAACAAATACTAACTCATTAGGAACAACCATTAAAATAAATCTTAACTATGAACAAATCTCAATACTCATTAAAATAGGATTCAGCTCATTAGGATTTTTTAGCATACAGGTTGAAAACAGAAGATGAGATCATTTTTAAAGAGAAAAATCAGGCATTTTCTGTTTCTCTTGCTTCCTCAGCATTGAGGGGACTGGGGGTGCACAAGGAGTTGGGAGAGGACACAGCCAGGACAGGTGACCCTAACTGACCAGGGAGGTATCCCAGACCATATGGCATTTGCTCAGTCTGTACAGCTGGGGGAAGAATGAGGGGTGTTTGGGCTGTGATGGCCTTTGTCTACCCAAGCGACTTGCATGTGATGGAGCCCTGCTCTCCTGGGAATGGCTGAACACCTGCCTGCCCATGCTTTGCCTGCTCCTTGCTTTGCTTGCGTGTGCAGCTTTTGCTTTACTCATTGAAGTGTCTTGATGTGAACCCATGAGTTTTGTAGCTTCTGCTGCTCTGATTCTGTTGCTGGTCCTACTGTAAGGGCAGTGAGTGAGCAGCCATGTGGTGCTTACTTGACAGCTTGGGTTAAACCATGACAGTCCTGCAGGAACTGCTGGTTCCACAGCTGTCCATTACAGTGTGCCTTAGCTGATTTTCTGTGATGCTCTTTGAAAGAAAACTGAGAAGTATGAAGTCATACCAAAACACAGGTCCGTACAGTGGAAACTTTAACAGTTGCATATGGATTTTGCTATTATAGTGGAAATATTTGTCTTTTCTATTCAAAAAAGATACTAATGCTGAGAATTTAGAGGTATATGTTTTATGAAGAAAATTCTTAAAAAAAAATTTATTACATCAAAATCCTAAAGTGTCTTTTAGTCACTCTGGATCAAAATCTTCTCTGAAACAGTGTTCATATTCACTGCATGTTGTATTCCTTCACTTCTGCCTCATATGGAGTTGAACTTTGGTCATTGTTTTGTTATTCAAATTAAAGGAAATTGATCAATGGGAGTTGAACTCAATGTCTCAGCTGAATTGAAATTACCCATGCATACCTGAGGTCTGAGTGCAAACCATTTATGTTTAATTAAATGTAGTGGTCTGAGTGCAAACCAGATCTAATCTCTGTTTGTTACAATGCAAGAATGGGTAAATCTAGTTAAGCAAAAGAATAGCAGCACTCTGTTGGATCTCAGGGGCTGGAGGCATTGTTAGAGGTCTAACACTGGCTCTTCATCTACACCTGGAATAGATTGTATAGAACATTTTAATTAATGCTGACTTGTATTTTCTGGTACTAATGAATTTCTAAAATTAATATAACACTTGTGTAGGAAAGAACAGCCCCATTCAAAAAGCTTCAGCCAAAGACAGCATGCCTTTGTATTAACTAAGCTTTTAAGCATTTAAAGCTATGCCAAATATTTCTAAGGTTTTAAAAGCTTGATATCTTCCTTTTAATATTTATCAGACTTTGTTGTGAGATTTTCTTGGAAACTCACTGATTGTGAGCACACTTTTAAAAGCATGATATGTGGACTGTCTTTCTAAGGGATGCAACAGGGAATGTAATGCCATCTTTTTCTCTAAAAATTATAGTGGTACTTTTTAACCCAAATAATGTCTTTTTCAGGTGGTTCAAGACAGATTTTTTTTTCCCCCAGAATAAAATCCAGGTTATGTTCTGAGATCTTATGGTCTGCATTTGGCATAGCCTAAGAACAGAACATGAGGGAGTGTTTATTCCTACTGGGCTCAGAGGATATGGAGGCTAATATGTACCCTAGATGTTAGGGACAATCCTTCCACATTTCCTCCAAAAACTCTTCTATGGAACCCTTTTAGGCAGATAATAGAAGATCAAGTTTTTATCAGTCAAAACGATTTTGGCATTATTAAATATACTTTTTAAACAAACCCCAAAAGTTGCTAGAAAGCCACATTCTTTAGTTTCCGAATTCATAAATCTTCATTTGTCTGTAATATATTTGACAAGACACTGATAAAAGCAGAAAGCAATCCCCGAAGAGATGGTTTATTATTAGGGCAGACATCCCCCTGCCCCCTTAGTTGTTAGGCCATTGGTTACTTTCATTTACTGAACTGCAAAGTGTATTTCATTTATACAAATAACTGCTCTGATTTATACAAATAACTCTTGAACTGTAAAATCAGTGTAATAGAATCTTGGAATTTTGCAAGGGTGAGACATGGCTGCCTTTTGTCTCAGCCTCCTGTGGAACGTATTTCACACCAGTCTGCATTTCCGCTTCTAAAATATCACTGGTTACAGGAGTCGTAGCTGCCACATTGCTTTGTGAAGGGTAGACCTACCACTCTTATTAATATTTCTTCTGTATAGCTTCATTTGTGACGACCTGGTCAAAGCTGTCGGTGATGTCCAGTGTTCCTGGCAGTAATTGAACAAGTAGAATTTTCTAAAATATCACTGCACAAGGAATAGAAATGTATAGTTCTATTTATAGGATTGAAATGTGGTTGGGAAGAAGAAAAATATAAGAACATTGATTGTATAGGTTGGGTTGTTTTTTTTTTTTTAATATACTCATTGTGATTGCCAGCTACAAATGAATGTGGAGTTTTGGGTTTGTTTGGTTTTGTTTGTTTTTTCATCCAGAATTCATGAGATGCTTGCTGAAGCAAAGTGATTAGGTTGATATTTTTTCTACTTGTTCCAGTGAACTCATGCTGTTTGAAGCCCAACAATATTGCTTTAAATCTCAATTTTCTCACTGTTGCAAGCATTTTATTATAAACACATTGAAGAAAAAGAAGCTTACTTGAATTATATCAGCATGCAAGAAAAGAAGTTAAAATGTTCCTTTGAAAGATTTTACTGTGCAACACCTGAGGAGCAGAAAAGTAATTTGTCAAATGTAACTAAATATAAAAACTTCATTAGTTTTGCACAAGATTTTTAGATGGTGTATGATACACATAAAAATGATGTGTTGGAAAAAACTGCTTTCAGATATTTTTTGTGCTGTCTGTCCCCCCACTGGAAGTTGATTCTCACAATGCAATGCCTTTAGCTTACTTACCTGCTTACATGAGGATTTTGTGCATTTGCTGTAGGGTTTGGTAATCTGAAATGCTCAGCTGTATAATCTAATCTAGCTCCAGAGAAAAATCTTGTCCTTTACCAAGAATTTTTTGTTTTTATACTGAGCAGGGCAGAGTATATTCAGGGTGTTCAAAGCCAATGTAGAGATGAACAGTGTAAGCAGATGGAATCTCTGGAAAAGTGAAAGTGTTCTGTTCTGATTCGCAACTAACATCTAATGCAAGATTAAAATTTTCAAGTTCGTGTATCTTGAATTTAGAACTTGTGGGTATATGATGAGAGGATACATCATGTGAAGAGTGGCCTCTGCCTTTTGTCAGGCATGCACAGATACCTACACAAATAAAACTTCTTAATGTAAATTCTGCCTTTGTTTATATATATACAATGCCTTGTAAACTGTTGAAGATTCACTTGAGTGAGAATTTGAAATGGGCCTCTTTTTTTCCTCCTTATGAATATAATATAAAAGATCATCTCCTGTGCAATATTATAGTGTCATATAAAAACATAAGCTTGCATGGATATATTTGACCTTAGGGAATATCAATAAAGATTAACATCAGACAAGATAAATAAACCATTACTTCTTTTGCTGTCAAATCCATGATTGGGAAAGAATTTTTATTTTGTTACTGATACGTTTTATTGCTCTTAGATTTGTATTTCTATCATATATTATGCTGCCTCAGTATTTCAACAGTACTGCAAAGTTCTATAAATAAAAAACTTAAGGTTTGCCAGGCAATTTCATATTGCTTTAATGGATTATAGTGCAAATTGCCACATGCAATTGATAATACTTGCTATAGTCAAGCTAAAATGAATGAAAAATCCCAAGCTTTCTCATAAAATATATCACTGAGCCCTTGATATCCATCTCTAACATTAATTACAATTACAGGCTGTCTTTGCACTGCAAATACATAGCTAGATCTTTACCTCCAGGTGGTAAAACCTTACTGAAGATGAGAATCAGGTTGATTTCCCATTGACTAGTTTTTCCTGTTTCTTGTGATTATTTTGGCCCCAGTTCCTGTCCACAGCCCTCTTTCTTGAAGGTTCAGCCAGTTGTAGATGCAAGCTCTGTATTTTTCCCCTTATGACTGTACTAAACCAGAGTTTTGCCACCAGAACACATTACCCATTACAGGTGTAGTTTGTGTGAACTCCTTGCTCACGCCTTTGCTTACTCACATTCAGAATAACCAAAACTATGGTTGCCACCCACCAACGCTACGTTTAAACCCTGGGTTTAGAAGCCTGGAAATCTCAGGTGCCAAGCCAACCTTACACAGTGAAGTAATTACACAATTGAGTACTGCCTTTGCCCAGCTTCACTGTCCCAGCCCTGCCTCTCAGCTCCTCCCCATCTGGCCAGGTCATATTGCTGAAATTTAAGACTCTGTGAAATTAATTTATTCCCAGAGGGAATGAGGAAGACTTAGCTCATACAGGTCATCTTCATTTCACTGGGCGTACAAAGTGTTATGGTGCGTGTTGGAGTGTGAAGGGTGGAATTAAAACACACACACAGAACCTGTGCTTTTGTTCTGGTAGAATCCCCTTGGGACAGTGGCAGAGCTTCTGCCCTGGTGGTTGCCTGAAGGAGGCTGATGCTGTGAAGTTGCACCAGCTGTTATGTTTGCACTGAGGACTCTGGGTTCTAAAAGGATTATGACTGTAGAATTTTTACCATTGATATTTATTTGCTATTTCTTATGCACTGATATTTATGATTTGCAATGGTAATTCAATTTAATCCTTATTTACAGATGTATATTTTCCCAACTTTGAAAAAACACCACCAATGGTTTTTTGCTTGAGGATCAACATACTGGTTTTTATATTTCAAATTATTCTGTATGAAAGCATGAACTCTATTCCCTGCACTGTAACCTTGAGTCATGCTGGGAGTCGGATGGAGAGCTGCATTCCTTGCCAAGTGACAGGATAGTTTCCCAGAGAAGTCTAGGCAATTAGTGATACTGGGCAGCAACCATCCGTATAGTGCACGGAAGTTAAATGTGTAGCAAATGTTGAAGGGTGGATGCTGTGGACAAGTAGATGAGAGCAGTTGCAGTAGCTGATTGTGGTGATGTGGGAGACGTGTGGGGACAGCACAGCTGGGTGTGGTGGCACAGTAGGCACACAGGCAGGCCTGGGGCAGTGGTCTTGAGACCCTGAAAATCCTAAATCTCTTGACTTGAACATACTGGTTGTTTTTCTCAATAATAATTTCTGTTATAATTATTGTAAAATAGAAAAAACCTACACTGTACAGGTGGGGGTAGCATTTCAGGAGACAGCAGGTATTTTTGAAGTCAAACATTGATGCCACCCCTTTCCCCCATTTAAAATGAGGTATTTTGTCTATACCTTAATGGAATACTTTTTTGTAGACTTTACCAGAAGGAATTAATGCTCTGCATCTGCAGTAATGTCAGATTTCCATGGTTTATTAATCTCACAGTAGGCTGGAATTTAAACAGTTTTCTTATGGTTTTCTCCTTTGTGTTGCCATGTAGTTCTTAATAGTAAGGAAGAAAGTGACAGTCTTTTATGCTGGAAAAGAAAAGAGTATTGACGGCCTCTGTCATGTTTTTATAAGCATACTCTTCAGTTACGTGAGCCTGACAAAAGGAAGGAGTAACAATTACCTCAAAAGCTGGGGAAGGCCCACAGTTCAGCACTGTCTTCATCATTATTATTCACTTGAACTGATTAACTTTGAACTTCTGTAAATTATGTGCAGTCAATCAACAACTGGAGGGGCAAATCTGGAGTGAAACCTGCTTAGTGTAGCTTTTTAAATCCCTGTGTCCTATCTCTTCACATGATGCCATGTTGTGTTTTATTCTGCATTTTGCATGGTGAAACACCAGTTTTGTGTCTGAGTTGCTGGCTGTGCCATTCATGGCACTGACAGTATATCAGCAATACAGTTATATCTTTTTCTTGCTTCTGCATCTAAAGTACACCTGTGAAATACAGTGAAGAATGCTAAAAAACCAACCAAGCAAACCGGAACATGGGCAAAGAAAGGGAAAACTTTTGTTAATAGAGAGTTGTTGAAAAATATGTATCTTGGAGAATGAGAGTGTAGACTAGCTAACTTTGTTTTCTGCATGAATTAATGAGCAATGACTAGACCAACTGATGCTCTACAGAAAGTATTGACACTTCTTAGTGTATTCGCAAGTGCATTTTTATATATTGCTCTTGAAAATATTTGGTGTTCACATTCAAATTTCTGTGTCAAGTATGGCACAGAAATTATGTACTGAGTATAGATAGAGTTTGGAATGCCAGTTCATCAGTTAATGTGCCTTCAGCTGTCGTGTCAGGATGAACGTGATACTGAAATTCTGCAAAAACGGGGTTCTAGTCTGCTCCAGTGCTGCTTTTGAAAGCCCTGCTTCTGGAGTGTACAGTGATCATGCAGAAAGTATTTTGTCTTCATTAATGATGAGACAGCAAATCAAGATTTAGGAATGTGCCTCTTCTGGGAAATTGCCTGATACCATCCCTTCAGAATAGACATTGGAGCTTCATGATGTGCATCCAAGATTGACTCTCCAGTGATGGCCTGCCAAAGAATCTTACTATATTTCAAACAGGTAGGGAGGAAAAACCTCCCACAGAATTACAATGGAGAGGACCCTGTTTTCATGATTATTTGTTTTTTATTCAAATGACTAATTTTTTAGACCAATATGCAGCATTCACTTAGTTGCAGAGAGAAAAGTCAAAGTTAGTAGTCAGGTTACAAGTTGAGAGGTAAAAAAACTAAGAGTGAGTTTCTGGCTTTCAGTTCCCTGAATGACATGCATTTTCTCCATACTTAGGGGAAATAATGGAAGCTTCAGGCCTGTCATGTCTGTGATGACTTTTCTTATTGTAACCTTTGATAGGAGAGGTTAGGAAAGCTTTTGGGTTTTCTGAGAATTCATGCAGAATGAAAATAAAACACTGATATTACTTCTCTTCTTGCATTTTCTCCACAGAAATAAGTGTGATGGGTATTTTTTTAATGGTCCTTAGATATTGCTCAGTGCAAAGGCTAATGCGTTCTTGAATATGTCTTCGTGGTGTAAGTGAGAGACTCATTAAACCTATCTATTTGCAGTTGCACACAAAAACCAGTCCTTAATTGCCTCCCTGGATATGGACAAGAGCTTAAAAAGAAGCAAAATATAAAAGATTAAAAGACCATAATGACATCTTCAAAAGATGAAAGATATGATCTAAATGTTTAAAAAAAAGGAAGAGAAAAGCTTGAAATCTCTTTGTGTTTCCCCAAGTTAAGGAGGAAAACTTTGAAGATGACAGTAATTTTCCATTGTGTTTCATCTTTTTCATAATAACATATTTTGAAATCTGGAATGAGTGTATCACCTAATAATGTTTTTTAGGACTACATAAGTTGTAGTATAAAGCACAATATAAGCAAGATTTTCTTCTACTTTTTGCCACAATAACTAAAGGTACTATGCTGTGTGGTTCTAAATAATTCTGATTGGATGCACACTTGGGTGAGGCATTCCTAAAGAAAAAGGAGATTGATGCTGGTGATTTATCAGGTGTTGTTCTACAACTTGGTTGCAAACTCAGATCTTAAGGGCTCATGAGGTCTTGTTTTTGAATGAAATGTAAAAGCATTATTCTGACCATTTGTGGTTGTGAAAGATCCCATGGTGCTTTTGGGGATATACCCTCATGTCCTGGCCAAATTCAGTTTTTGCTGGTTGCATGGTGATGACTTCATTCTCCCTGCAGTTTTGGTTAGATGTGACATTCCTTGCTTCCTGTTCTGAATCTCTGGTTTGAGTTGCTTTGATGTTGCTTAGCCCATAGGTTTCAGCCTGAAGGAGATTGCTGTTCAGCACAGAGCTTCGTTAGGTAAGAAGTTTCTGGGTTCATTTGGAATAAAATAAATTGCTTTTGCTAGGTAGACATTACACTTTCAACACCAGCACAGGCAGTGTGAATTTACATATGCTGGGCAAATGTCTTGTCTGTTGTAATAAACACTGATGATGTATGCAATAATACGATGATGGTGATGTCTGGTGATGTATGTAATAATCTATGTCAAGGAGATGAAAAGGGATTGCATTTTCCAAGTGCCACAAGTTGCTGGAAAATTCCTGACCAATGGTTCAAAACCGGTGTTCAGTTTTTTTATCTGAATGCAGACGTGCAGATTTCCTGTGTAACAAATGTCAGTATTGATGCATGTGGCCACCCACTATAAAGGAATTGGTGTGCTATGTCTATAGTAAATGGAATTACTACTTCTGTTTAGATTATAACAACAGGTCCCCTGATTTTAGAACACCAAGGAATCTGAAGTTTTCCATTGATTTTGACACTGTCTCTTTGTAGTTATATAATTTGTTTAATTTTCCTATATGTTATTTGAAAGGGGTGACTGTGACTAGCATACAGATTATTGGGATTTTCAACTCATTTGCAGCAAATTTCTTTCTCAGAGAAGAGGATGCCAAATTATTCAACAGTGGAGTGAAACATTTCCCTTATAGCTTCAGAGTCACAGTTTGTGTTGGATGGACTTTGATGGCACTTATCAGGGAGAGTTTCTGTATGGCTGCTTTGTATTTTCAAGAATGTTTTTGCTGTACCTCTTACAGGAAAATATTACATCTTTGCAGTAAAATTCTGTATCTTTGAGGTGAATGGCTTTTGGTATGGAGTGGAAACCCCTTTTCTTGATACAGCATCAATATGAAGAGTTTCATTCAACAACCTTGTATTTACAGGTGACAGTCAATAACCTTTCTTAGCTATTAGGTGTGTTTTTGTAATGCATGCTGATGCGTGTTTGTGTGTATATAGGAATGCCTGCATTAAATTACATCCTGAATTTTTTGTGGAGTGATTTATATGTGATTTTGTGTCTGTCCTTGTAAACATGCAGGCAATGATGGATCTGCTTGTTTTCAAGGAGTTTGGTGACAGCGCTAATTTGGCCTTGGCAGGGAGAGCCTGAGCTCCATCTCACAGCCTGTGTCTAGGCAGTGGGGTGGAATAGAGAACAGTCCCTTGGCCATCATGACTGAAGACTGAAAGCTGGAGTCTATCCTAGCAGGTTCCAGCCATTGCATTTGCTTTGCTTTCGGTGAAGACCTGGATACAGTAGGTACAGAGGATAGATGGCAGCTATAAACTCTGTCACACAGCACTCATGCCAAAGGTGGTTTTAATAAATATGTCTCATTTGTGTCTCAGAAGACAAAATGTTCTTTACCCTTCTGTTCTCACACAGGTGGGTTTGAAGATGGGGAGAAGTAATTCACTAACTTGGGAACACTGCCTTCATCTGACTTAAGGTGAAGTCAAGTGACTGACCCAGCATTGGGAGGAAGAGAGTTTGTCTTATTGTGAACTGGCGATTTTTGAGAATTTAAGAATTCTTCCTAAGTTATGACACCTGAAGACTTTGAACAAAATGTTTGGTATCCTCTCCTTGTGAATGGCATCTCTTTGTTTATGACAAGATAGGGAGCACAGGCACCTGTCTTGGACTGTGCCCTTCTGAGATCCCCAAACAGATGAGTTGCCCAACCCTGAGCCTCTGGCTTGTAGAAGGAGGCTGTAAGAGTGCAGCCTGAGCTGAGGGAGTGTGACCAGCACTCCTGAGAGAGATTTCTGTTTTCAGGATGCATTTTAAACATGAGGGTTTTGGGCTTGGCATTTAAATTGCCTGTGATGGATAAGGTGTAGTGTGCTTCATTCTCTGCATATCCTGTGATGTAGCTCAGGCTCCAGCTGAGCTTCCTGCATGTTGGGTGTGTGACATTCACTGGCCAGCCCAGTCCTTTCTGTCTTTGTCATGGTCTCCAGCTGGACCCCAATAAGATGAGGGCTGTCTTTCTGTCTAGGAGGAAGTTTGTGCATTAAAAGAATCAGACTTTAAATGAGAAGTGAGCTTAAATCTTATCTTTGCCCAATGCATTAATCTTTGACCATCATGCTATAGAAGAGGAGCAAAGGCTTTGTGTCTCTTAACAGTATTGCTGGCGTGAGTTTCTTTTATTGATTTCATTAGCATCTCAATACAGCTTGCTTTTAAAGACACTGTGCTTAAAAAGATTTAACAAAACCGCAGATGAAAAATCTCACATTTAATTGTATTGTTCTGTGAAACTGTTCAGCTCTTTTTTGCTATCACATGGACCTTTCACCTCTGCCTTAAGCAAAAATAATTGCAGGTCTTCTGAAGGGAGTTACATGAAGAAGTCATTATTATTTCATTTAGATGTTTAGAAGCCAGATTTTGGATGCTGTGAGGTGCTGACATGAGCACTTTCAGTGAGCTACAGCAGCTGTTGTGCAGTTACTGCTCCTTAGCTAATGCTCTGCGACCAGCAGATTATTTATATTTCATTAACATTTAATTAGCCCACTGTACCTATGCCTGAATAATGACAGATGGATACAGTGAACTTGAGGACTATCTGGCTTTTTAAAGTTTATAATTTTAAACCTGTTTTTCTCTTTCTTCTTGCCTTCCTTTTACCAATTTGGCACTATGGTAGATTTTATTTTATTTTAATCAACCTTTGGATACTTAAATTTGGAGAGAGAAGTAAGTCTCATTATAGCACTAGCAATCACAGAATGCTGTAAGAGTGTGGCAATTTCATGTTCCTTCAGAGAATGTCTCAAAATGACCTTTACCAACAGATTATGGTATGGATACACACAGAATCATTTGAAGGGCAGGAAATGCAAAAACCGTGTCGTCTATTTCAAAGGGATTGCTCCAAACATCAGGTTATCCTTGAACTACTGAAAAAAAAAAAATCTGACTATTGTACTTGTTTAAAACATTATTTTAGTTATTCCTATAGTCTTTTAATGGCACAAGAAACATTTATGCTTTTGTGAGAATGAGTTCTAATTTTTTTTCTAGATAGCATTGAATTGAAGCTTTAGACAATTATATAGACTCTACTTCTTTATATGGACCCTGTGCTGGAATATTAAAATGCAGAAAATGGCTACAGCGTCAAATTCAGAAGTATTAAAATACTTTCTAGCATTAGGAGGGAAGTAGTGGAAAGGCAACACTGCAAAATAAGGAAAAACTAGTTATTGTTCTGAAATGCAACTGGTTTGATGTGAGACTCTCCACTGATTTTACTATGGAAAAGTAACAGAGCACATTTCTTTCTTGTAATTCTCAGGAATCTAGTAAATAGCCAGAAAACTAAAAGTACAAAAGCAACAAACAGTATTACTGACACCTGTCCACTTTTGGCATTTCTTTGTGTCCTTTGTTCTCACAGGAAAGTCTGGTTTAAAAAATATTAGAAAAATATTTGTTGTGACTCCTAGATAAAAGAAACTAGAAATGGTAGTCTTTGCTTACAGAGTCTAGAACAGAATTGAAAGCACTGGTCCTCAGAGTGCCAGGAGAATCTTTGGTAAATGTGCATTAAATCCGCACATATTCAGGTCCTTTAAGTCAGATAAGCCCAATGGGAATCATACTCGTTAACACAAATGCCTCAATACTAAATCTGATAGGATTTACAAGGACAATGAAAAACAAGAGCTGTTGTAACATTTGATTTTTATTTTCATGGCCTAGCTCAAGTTTATATTGGTGCCATCAATAAAAAACACCAACAAATTCAACAGTAAAAGTTTACCTCTTCAGATATGGTCAGTGGTATCTGCTTGGCTAAACTGATAACTGGTGACTCCTTTGTGATGAAAACCTATCCAGAAGTCAGGTCAATGTATCTTTCTCAGCATTGTTCGGCCAACAGGAACACTGACTCCATCTCAGGAAGGAAGAAAATTTGTCTAAGAAAGAAGTTCGCTAAGAGCTCTCTATCCTGTAAAACTGAGGGATGCTGGAAGGACAAAAAGCAGTTTGAGCAAGTAAAGGTTGGAAAGACATATGTTGCCCTTACCTCTGCCTGTTGGGATCTGTCAGTCAGTTCATTTAATGTTCTTCTTTCATGACTGAAATGGTTCACCTGGGAAGTGAGTAGTGAAAATGTCCTCATAAACCCAGAGTCTGCCTGGCTGCCCTCTGCCATACATCACCTCCGGGCTGTAAGAAGGGAGAGTTTGTCTGAAGTGAAGGAAGACATTGCAAGAAAAGCTGGTTTACAAACCTGCATTAGATATAATGTATTACTGATAGTGAAGGTTTATGCCAAAACCAGTTGTCATTTCCAAATGCAGGTGTAAAAACTAGGTGGTGACAGTATTTCATATGTTGTGTGTGAGATTTGGGAAATGATATTTGAAAAGAAGCTAATATAAAATAGCCATTTTAACCACCCCAGAATTCCCACCTGGAGCAGCACAGGGCATCACTAGTGTTTGTGTCTGCCATAGTCACATTGAACTGTTTTATTTTCTGAGTAGGAAGCCAGACACAAAAACTTGTGTTTTGGAAAGATGAAAATTTTCATTCTCCACAGCAGACCATTTTATTTGTTAAAAAATTGAAAGTAACATTTGTGATTGAAAATTTCTATTTCCAACCCTCAGAAAAGAGAGGAAATGAAGATTAATACATTCTGGATTAACTATTTTTTTTCTTATGTGTGCATTTTTAAAAGGATGAGCTCTATTTCTTTGCAAGACTCTTACAGTTATTCTTCTATCTTCTAAAATATCGTTATGCGAACTGATGTCTGCATACCCCTGGGGATATTGCAATATGAAAATTCTGCTTTTGTGAAACTAATCTCTGTAAAATTGGATAGAAAACATAAGCAGCAAAGCTCTTGATGCAAATCTGTTGATTTTAGCAATTACATATGCCATTTCAATGCTGCCAAAGGGTGATCACAACTCAAAGGTATTGTTTACCCGTAGAAATACATCATTCTCTCTGTTTAAAACTCTTGATCAACACAATATTTTTTGTATATTTGTGTTTGGTAGCCACAGTTTGAAGGGTTTCCTCTTTTGGTTTGCAATTTTCAGTTCATACTGTAATTAGTTTTTCACAGTTTTACTTCAAAAACTATTTTTAAAATTAAAAATTATATTATTTAGGGAGATGAGAAAAAGTTCTACACTTTCAGTTCTTGCCATCCTTGTCATGGGAGAATATAGAAGTGGAACTGTAGATGACCGAGGAAGACTTAATTTCTTATATTCAAATCTTATGTAGTCTGTCTAATTTTTACCCCTCAAATTTGCCATTCGCACAATAGTCTGTTGTGATATTAGGTGTGAATTCAGGAATTCTTGTGGCTCTGACAGAACTTTTCAGGTACTCAGAGTAAAATGCATTAGGTTGATCTCTGTGATATTTCAAATGATGAGGAAGGATATTCAGCTTTGAATGCAAATTCCAGTAAAATCATGAGAGACTGATTTTGTGATTCTACTTTAAAAATTTTGAAAACATCCTGATAATAGACTTTATTTCCAAACTATTTTTTTGTGCTAAATATGAGTGGGGAGAAGAAACTTTATGAAGTTATTTGTATCAAAGTTTCAAAGAGATTATCATACATATATTACAATAAATTGGTGTCATTGTTTGGACATGAAATAAAAAATGAAAGCACAATGCTTTTGAAACAGCTACACAAAATTATATAACTGTTCTAAAAAGTAAATCACACTTGTTTTCATGTATTTCTTTTTCAACATATTAAATCTCCTTTCTGACAGCTAAAAGGAAATTACTGTGATTTAGGGAGTGAATCTTTATCAGTAGCTGACAGGTAGGAAAAAAATGTTAAGTCCATATAAACAGTTATTTATAATAGCATTTAGCTGGAAAATGACAATCACTGAGCATTTGATTTATGTAATTTCCCAGGACAGTAGAAATACCTTCTGCAGGCCACCAGGCACTTTATATGAACCTGAAGCACGGAAGTCTGCCTGCTCATTTCAGAAGGAACAGGATAAATGCAAAACTGGATATTGTTGTGTAACAGCTAATTTGTTTACAGATTCTTGTCCTGCTTAGAAATAATAATTCCTTCATAAAGTCAAGTTGGTACTTAACTGTTTTGGCTATTTTTTTTGAAGTGCACACAGTGGCCAAACTGTGCCTGCAGACTTTAGTCTGCTACAGTAAATGCGAGCTTGGCACAGCCATTGGGGATTTGCCTGGTAGAGGCAGACTAGTGGTATTAACTTCACCCTCTTTTCCATCTTTTTTGTGGTTTTGCTTTTCCAGAAGAGAAATTCTTTGTCATGTCCCTAGATGCTTAGCTGGTGTTTGAGGTGGAGAGATGAGTCCCCTACCTGTGTCATATGTTACTGAGAAGCATTGGTAAAACTGATTATTTGAAAACTCTAAAACCGCTCTGTGCTATGTTATGTTGCTTTCTAGGACAGGATGACAACTTCAAAAGCCAAAATGTGGTGAGCCTGTATTTTCTTTTTGTTGATGTTCCTGCCAAATACTGAGGTAGAAAACACCAACGTGAGTCTTGACTAGAAATTCATCTTATGACAGAACTTTACGGTTTTGGAAAGATAGGGATAAGCAGCTACATGTTTTGAGATTCAGCTGAAGAAGCTGTGATGCTTTGGGATCACCTCAGCTCTCTTTAGTTCCTCTCAGTTTGAAGGTGACTGTACAAAATGAGTATTTTGCTCATGCCATGCTTTTCCAGTTGTGGAACAAAACTGCTTCATTTTGCAGTCAAAAGCAGGTGGACCAGGCGAATCTCTGGGTTTCTGGAGAGCTAACAGAGTTATCCCAGGATTACAGCAAACACATCCATAGGGAATTCTTTAAGGGGGAAAATGTTTCAGTGTTGATAGAATAAAGTTTCAAATCTCATGATGATGTGAATACACACAAGTCAGAGAGATGGTCTCAAGCTAATTCCTGGAGGAGCTGTCCTGACCAGGATTAAATCCCTAGGAAATAATTGATGAAAGTTGAAAACAAAAATTAATCATTCAGTAGTCATAGCCAAAGATAACTCATTAGGGATAAGGTTTCCTGTCAACAAACCTGTTTTCCATTTTTTCCTGCGAGTTTACAGCCTCCACCAACTGCTTTTGAACATAGGCAGTGCCTTAAAAAGTAGGGATGAATTAATGTTGCCCAGAAAGGCTCATTGAAGAAGACAGCCTTTGCTGGAGGCCTTAGGTCAGCCTTATTGTGCCCTACAAGAAAACAATAGCATCCTGAAAACCAATTGTTATTGTTGCATTAAGGGTACAGGAGAAAATTGTATTTGACCTTTGCCTTTGCATGCAGATCTCGACAAAAAGTGGTCACTCTCATTGCAGGTTTCTTTTATCTGTTTGTTACAGCCTTCCTCTGCTGTGCTATTGCAGTTGATGATTTTACAGTGTTTTCCCTAGCAAGCACCAGTTAATCATAAGATGCTTAGATTTTTTCGTTAAGTCTCAGTACAGAAATTTAATAGGGGTTTCAGTGCTTCAAGGAAGAAAAGTTAAGTAGTCTGCTAGCTGAGCTTCCTCATTAAATTACCTTATGCTTAGCTGCTCAGATGAAATGAATAATAATTTTCTTCCTTGGCAGGATTAGCTCTACAGAAGCACCATAAGCATCCAGTCAGGCAATTCTACATGTTGAACTGTTTTTAATTCATCCATTTGAATACCAGTTTAATGTGGTTTACTGTGATTCTGCCATTACACATAAAATGGCATATCTTTTATCATTTTTTTAAAAATTAATTTTGAGCTCGCTGTGTGTTAGGGTGTATATATGTAACTAATGATTCGTGGAGGTGTACATCTCTGTTGCACAACATGCATCAGTTGTTTGAATAATTAGATAGAGGCACTGAATGTGGACTATGAAATAAAAATATTCAAGCAGAAATCCTAATCTGCCAAAATAATTTAATGAAAAGGTTTATCATTGCCTCTTGTAAATCTTGAACAGACTGTTATCTTGCAAAGCCACAACAGCATAAAATTTAGCTTTGTGAAATAGAGGTGCTTTTTTAATATCCTGGGGTTCATCAGTATGGAAATAAGCATTTTAGAAATAATATATAAAAAAGCACCGAAATTTTAATAATGGAGGTGAATTTCTTCTGTTGTGGTTTAAGTAGAGGGTTAAAGAGATCTAGCAACTAGGTAATAAGGTGGCAAAGTTTTAAATACTTTGTCATTGGTGGTGCAGAAGGCGTTAATATGTATAAAAATAATAAAGGAAAATGAAAGTAATAGCTCTTCTTATTCTGCACACCTGTCGCAATGTATTTCCTACCTCTCAGTTATGCAGCTTTTCTGAGAATGAATTTTTCAAGACTTTTCTAGATTTTTTTTCTTCTAATGGTTCAGTCTCACATTCTGGCTTTAGCAACCATAGCTCAGAAAACAGAACAATCTGGACTGGTGGATGAAACTCATCCCACTGGATCAAAACTGCAGAACTTCATATAAGTTATTTTCGATCCCAGTGCACAGTTGTACTTCCATGTGGTGCAAAGCCCTGTGCTGGAGGCAATGCCCCTGTTTTTGTCATCAGTATGAGCTGACTCTGTAGCTGTATTCTATTTCCCATAATAATAGATTACATCTTGTGCATGATCATGATAGAAATCCTTTGGACTTGAGACAGAGGGAAGTGTTTGTCATCTCTTAGCTTCTTAGCGTGCTCATCTCGTCTCATGGCATCCTGTGACGGGAGGATGAAGATCAAACATTGTTTGTCAGAGCCATGAGACAATCTAGTGCTAAATTATTGAGTCTCAGTTGACAGCAGTTAGTGGTGGAGAAGATCATTGAGTCATCAATTTGGAAACCTAAAGTGCTAAAAGAAGGCATTCCTTGCTGGGGAAAACTGAAATAACTAATTTTGCAGACTCAGCTGGCTTTTGTGACATGTTGATTTGCTTTTCTGCCTGTTCCCCTTCACCCATGCCCCCCCCCACCCCGCCCCCCCAATAATGATTTGCTTAATTTGTCAGTATTTTACCATTCTCAGATGAGTGTAAGTAAATTGTGATAATAACAGCATGATTGCTTTCCAAGATTCTAATGGCTGCAATCTCTGGTTTCCTTTTCTGTGATCAAAAGTCATGGTGGGAGGAGCTAAGTTAGTAAATTATAGGATTTATAGTTGCTAGGAAGAATCTGGGTTTGTGTCTCTTGAATGCTTTTGTGAGCTAGGTAGGGTTTTCAGTACCTGTTTGAGAATGGCAAGGGATGTTCTTTTTCTGATTTCTGGGGTTTATATGGTGTGTTTTAGAGTTGTTCTTCTGCTATAGTTGGCTGTATTAACATGGTATGATTTTGCTTTCTGTGAACTTCACTAAATATTTACTGGTTTTGCTGAGTTTTCTTGTCATTAAACTCACTTGGAAGGAGATTTGGGAGAAACAACTGCATGAAGTACACTAAGAAAAGCAATGGGAGTTATGGTTTTATTTTCTGTTTGTTTCCTTCTATTTTTGTGTATGTTTGTAGAATTTAAGATATGCCCCTAGGCTGGGAAAGCGTTTTGCTTCTCTGAATGGGAGCAGTTGCTTGGAATCAGTGAGGGCTCTGTCATTGATACCAGCTGGAGCATTAGTCAACTTGTTGCAAGATTTGCCAACAAAACCTGGCCATATTAAAATAAAATTTATATCTCCAAATATTTCAAGTCTAAGACCTATCACATGTATTTTTCATTTCATACTGTTCATTTTTTGCTACTGTTTGAGAACTACAGCTTCACTTGTAATTTTTTTCTGAAGCGCTGTAGCTTGATTATTTATCTCTTCTTTTCGATGATATATTAAACTAATTTCTCCAAAAGCCTAAACATTTTATTTTTTTAATTTAGTATTTTATCAAGGTTATGAAACAAACAACACTGTAGATAAATAATTCAATTTTTCACATTGGCGATAATACTACTACACTGTATCTCTCTTAAACACATCCAGTATTTATCTGGCAGTTAGTTTTTTTCCTAAGATAAGAATGAAATTGCATTGGCACTTCAAATTTTAAACCTGTAAAACAAATTAAGTATTACCTTATATATTTTATTACTTATCTTATATTGAAAAGGATTCAGGTAATTGCAGATTTAAAAACTACAAACTAGAAAGTTATATTGAGGTATATTTTTATGTCTTTGCTTTATTATATTTCTGTTATTATTGTAAGACAGAGAACAGGAATATTTTTGTAACCTAACAGCATTTCAGTGGTGTGTAAATTAATCATTTTTGACAATCTTACTTTGTGTATCATATTTTAGGAGTTGTCTGGGATTCTTTTCATGTTTACATATGGTGTATATGTTCCTATTAACCAGCAGGCCAATCAAAATGCTTCAGTGACTATTCACTGTTAGCAACTCAGTACCATAAACAAACTGTTGAGTGGTTAGCCCTTAATTTTCATCTGTTTTTATGTACTCACACAGTAGAAATCATTAGAGGCACAAGGAAATAAGGAAGACATGCTTTGACCACTCTCACTTGGCCACCAGGAGCCTGAAGTTCTTTTGTGCAAAGCAGTTTTTTATCTTGTCCATGCCGTGTTGATGCGTGGTGTATTCTTGGGGACAGGAAAACAGCTCCATTCTTGCTTCCTCCCTCTGGCTTGCACTCATTTGGTAATATAAGGATGGAGCATGTTCTCATGGCTTAGATGGCTAAACACAATAAACAAAAACTGAGTGTCAGTCTGACAATTATAATCTGTAACAGAGCAGGTGTAGGACAACACAGGTTATAATTTTCCAGTTTGGGATGTCTCCAACATCCAATTTAGTCATTGTAAGTGGAAAAGATTTAAGAAGGTCTTCTGCTATGAATCGTTCTTGTGGATTGTTTAAGTGTTTCTGTTCTGAGCCTGTTCTACTTTTAGGCAACTTCTCTACCCACTTTACAGTAACTTTAGGTGCCCAAGTTAGGGCTGTGCTTTCTGCTCCAAGGAGCTCAGTTCTCAGCATCTGTTGCCTTGTTCAGTGTCATAACCTTTAAGTATCTTTTGTATCTTGCCACAAGTGACTGGATCACTCTGCATAATTTACTTGACATATTTAGCTTGTTGTTTTCTGGTTTAATGCTTGTGAAGAGAGTACATGTTAAATGAGTTATCTGAATAGCCCCAAAGAATGGCTTTGTCAAGTATTTTTAAAATCACAGTCATAATTGCATGAAATTCATACCCCAGATTCAAAATGTGTGCTATATCATCAAGTTGATCTTACTCCTTTTGTCATGGCCTTTATTCCTTTTCCTGCATCAAAGTACTTCCCATGATAGCAAGCTGAAGATCACAATCTAGCATAGTGTATTTCCTGTGAGATTTGACTGACTCTTCATGAGAGTAAATGATTGTTTTTCTCTAGCAGGACAAGTTAGTGCCCATTATTCTTCACAGAAATATGTCACCTATTTCTTTGCACACATAGCTGGATATTTTTTATTCTTGACAATTATGTCAATGTGCAAGTGCATATGTAGAGCTATCAAAGGAAAAAATACATTTAAAATCCGGTTGTTGCCATTGCAAATAAGACAAAGTTGACTGGCAGACTAATAAACTGATGTGACAAGAATTATTGTGCTTTTTAGATACTGACAGGTTATATTGGATCACTATTTATGTGAATAAACTTTGACTACCTTAGATCAGGTTTGTTGGTGTGTTTGTTTTTTTTCTTGTTTCCTGTTTGGAGTTATGGTGTCTCATAATCTGTGTAAGTGTGAACGTTATAAAGTGAAAATAGAAAACAGATTTTGTAGGCACCTTGTTAGACCCTTCTGTTGCTGGGCATGCTGAAATGTTGTGCTTTGCATTTTAAAGTCTTGACTTTCAGATGATTTTTTGTTGGGAATCTTCACTTCTTTTTGTTTTTTGTTTTGAATGTAAGCAAGGTGTAAAAATAGATCCAAAACAGGAGCCAATAATTGCCCTCGTTTTCTAATCCTAGAGTGGGCTGAAGGATCTCTAAGATTCATTTGGGTTAGGGAGTAGAGGGATAAGCAGAAACACTCTTTTGTATAAAGAGGGAGGGAAGCTTGAGAGGAGTGTAGTGTTAAGATCGAGTTTCTTAAAGAAGAAATAATGAAAAAAGACATGAACAGTTACTGCTTCTCTTGTCCTCCAGAGCACAACCTAAACCAGATAAAGCCCTGAGGGAATGAAGAGCCTTTCAGCAAAAAATGCCAACAGGAGCGGTGTTATCTAAGCAGTTTTCAGTGTAATAGGCAACCCAGGCTTCTCAAAATGTCAGAATCCACACTCAAGGGAGTGTCAAAGGTGAAGGGCGGGGTTAGCTTGTGGAGGGAAGAAGGTTGTGCTTAAAAGAAGGTGCCTTCCTGGGAAGACTGCTGTCCAGCTGTGTCCCATCTCTTTGTGGAGGGTGTAGCTGGGTACACATCATCCCCGTCTTCCTGAATGTGCCATGGTTTTTGTGGAAGTCAAGCCTAAGCACAAATGCTGGAGTGATCCAGCACTGACTGCAAATGGCCTCTGGGCTGCTATTTACACGTAACCTGTGCATCTCAAAGCAAGCCTGAATGGTCACCAGTTAGGATATAGTTCATATGTCAGCTCCAGAATGCATTTGATCTATTTTTATCATTTATTTCCATCTTTGGTTGCAGATTAAATGTATCACAGTGAACAATCTGAAAAGAAAATGTTTAAAAGAAGGTAATCTAGCAGATCTGAAGGCCTTACGCAGGTAAACTTTTAAGCTGGCAACAGGCAAAATGTCTTACCTTATAGTGGAGACTGAACCTCATTCAGAAGAGTTTGCTTGATGCAAAAGCCACACTGTATTTTGTGCCATAGCTTTTCTAAAAAAAAAATAGTGTAATGCTGTTTCATAATGCTGTCTATCAGGTCTTTCAGGAACAACAGAATTCATGAAGTTGGTATATTTTGTTGTGACAGATCCTAGCAGGATTGGCATTAATTGAAACACACCTTTGGAACAGGAGTGTTGAAAACTGGTAACCACAGGGAAATGTTTTGATGAACAAGTAACCTAGGTAAGAAAGACTGATTATGGTAGCAAAGTTACTTGTTATGTGATATTAGTGAAAATGGTGTTTAAATTGTAGATTTCTTCCTAGTCTTCACAGTCTGGCCTTAAATACATGTTACATGCAAGTATTATGTGCAAACTCCTTGTTATTAGTATCAGCCAGTTTTGCATCTTCTATATTACTAGCATGTTCTCCAAAAGAGAGTTGTTATGACTGCAAAATCAATTGCAGAAAGATTAGATGTAAAAATCTCATCCAAAAAGTTGATGTAAAAATCCCTCTAATTTTCTAAAATGCTACTAAAATCAGATGTTGAAATCAAAGGATAAAATATGTATTACATTTGCCAGAGGAAGTGTTTTCCAAAGAGCGTGGAAGTACAAAGCACAGCAAAAGTTTCTGCTTCAAATACTTGAGCTCTTAGGTTTCACTGCACCCAGTGAAGTGTACAGTGGACACATAGCCTAGATGACAGCTGACTGTAATTCTTCAAGTAAGAAATTTTTGAGTATGCATGATTAGGGTGCCTACTAAGCTGAATGTGTGTTGTGGCTGAATGGGAGGTTACAAAGAATCCGAGCTTCTAGGTGTGTGGAGATTCTGTTTACTACCCTACTTGAGTACTTCTGGAAACAGAAGATCCATTTTCAAAGTTCTTAAAGTTTGTTTGTCTAGTCAGTCTCATTGAAACTTTGTGGAATTTTGAACGATAAAAAGGCAAACTTCTAAAAAAAAAAAAAGATTTTTTTTAAATGCTGTGTTTTGCTGTTTTTATTGTGGGCAAGGAATTGGAATAATTGTTAGAATTTTACCTGGGTTCTCCCTTTTTTTTCAGCACCAAAATACATTCAAGGTTTTCCTAAGCCAGAGGAGACTTTGTGTCTCAACCACTTGACCTTTGCTCTTGAACTGTACATGTTTCTGGCTACAGTGTTCAAATGGAGCAATGTCTGTTACTGTGCTCCACACTCCTTGAAGGGCTTTTGTCTTGATTCTGAAGACAAAAGTCTGTGCAATTGAAGGCAGGACATATTCAGTAGAAATTTTTGGTTTATGAGTTCATTCATGCCGCAGGTGGTTCAGGGGGAAGTGACTCTAGCATGACATGGGGCACAGTGCTTAGAGGCATTTGTGTGACATCTTGCTCAGTGATCTCTTCATGTGACAGTGAGACTCCTGTCTGTAAATGTACTCCAAGCATAGGAAGGGGGCCTGATGATTCCCCATTGCACCAGAAATACCAATTCATTAGAAAAGAATGGATCTCAAGAAAGACTGCGAAATCAAGCAGACTTTTCAGTGAATGCTTAAATTATGTATTAGATTTGAAAACAATGTTTTGGGTTGGAAGGGACCTTAAAGGTCATTGTGCTGGTTTGAAAAGCAAAACCAGTGAGAGACTCCAAGTCAGAAATACAATTTAATAAGAAGAAAAGAAAGAAGTAAAATAAAGTAAAATAAAATGAATGCAATAGTACAAAAAACACTGACAGAGTCAGAATACAACCTGACACCCTGTTAGTTAGGGTGGTAGTAGCAGTCTAGATGAAATGGTCTTGTCGAAGCAGTGATCCTGTAGAAACGTCTGGTAGCTCTTGTCCTCTGGGAGTCCAGTGGGTAGAACTGCCTGTGCTGTCCCAAACCCCGGATTATATCCAGGTGGGAATGCTTGGCTCCTCCCCCTGGGTGGAGCATCTCACAATGGGATGATCTCATTCTATGAGTCATGCAGTGGGTCCTTGATGGCCCATTAAACAGAGATAGCTCCCGGAGGGAGTTATCTATGAGTCATGCAGCAAGGCATTGATGGGCCCATTAACAGAAGATAAGGGAAACACTAAACCCACCTGGTTTCAACAGCTCATGAAGATGGGGATAGAATACATACTTTGGACACATCTTACATTTTAAACTAGGACAGTCATCTAGTTCCAACCCTCCTGCTGTGGGCAGGGACACCTTCCACTAGACCAGGGCCCCATCCAAACTGGCCTTGAACACTTCCAGAGATGGGACAGCCACAGCTTCTCTGTCCTGTCTGCTCCAGTGTCCCACCAGTCTCAGTGATGACTTTCTTCCTAATATCTAACCTCTAAATTACTGGAAGGCGGCAGTTAGGTCTTCCTGTAGCCTTCTCTTCTCCACACTGAATCACACCAGCTCTCAGCCTGTTTTTGTGGTAGGGTTGCTCCAGCCCTATACAACTTCCACAATGTATGATAGATAATATAGTGTCTGCGGACTTTTTTTGTTCCCCTTTTTTATATAGCGACACAATTTAAGATTAGCTGTCAGATCACATTCAGTTCTCTGAAATATTCTGTAGTTTAGATGAAAACAAGTCTTCACACAGAAGAATGTGAGAAGAGCATTTATGCCAGTCAAGTTTATAGACATTGCTCTTTCACAATTTTTTTTCCCCTTTTCTCTTCCTATTGCTGGTAACAATTGCATCAATCATAGGAAAGCTATCAAGTTAAGGTTCATGCACCCCAGTAAAGTTGTTTTTATGTAAATATGGTTCAGTTGCTTTAGCTTCTTATTTGAGAGAAATTTTAGTAGGAAACCTGATAAATCAAAACTGGAAAGGAAGTGGATAAAGCAAGACAAAAAAACCCAGAGCTCCTCCTTGAATAATGGCCTTGGGGATTAATGTGGGTTTTTTCAATTTAAAGGGCATTGATTAAGTTTAGAATAACATAATTTTGTAATGGTAGTTTAAATGAAATCTGAAATGCTTTAGGATCACCAGCTATACTGGCATGCTTTGACTGAAGCACAGGCAACTGGACAGACTCCCCCCACAGCTCCTCCTGTGCATTTTCTTTGAAGCTAAGCAGTGCCCTCAGGGTTAGCCTTGATGAATTTGGAGCATTGCATTTGTTCAGCAGGGGGGTGTGTTCATTTGCATCTTTCTGCTTACTTGAGACATTTGCATGTTCCCTAAAAGCATTTGTCTTAACAGCACAGTTTCTGTCACAGCAGAAAGAAACCAGATATCAAATTGTGGTTTCAGCAAATAGAGCAGTGGGGCCACAGGGACTGACTCTGAGAAAGTAGGGGAAAGACTTGCTAGCTGGCACCATCAGATCTTTTACAAATTAAGTGTGGCTTTTTACAGTAATTCTTATGTGCCTATGAGATTACACTTTTACACATCTACTACATCTACATGATGTTAAAAACAAAGATGGTTTTAACAACATGTAGAAAGACAGTAAAAATCAATATATTCTGGAAAATAACCATCAACACTTGGCGCAGTTCTAACAAGGAGCTGCCAGTGGTTTCTTCTCCAGCTTCACACCCATTTGTAGCTAAACTTTCATTTTTCATAATTATGTTTGTGAAAATTTTCATTTCTGCCCAGGAGAATGTAATGGGCCGGGGCATATCATTCTGCACTTCTGAAGAATACAAATGTTAACTCTTATGTGTGCAGGTCGGCAGCACTTAATGCTGCATTGGTGGCTTATTTCTTACTACTGTAAGTTTCAGCTAGAGAAAAGGTATAGAAAATCCGGTTATCAGTGAAAATAAACTTTTCAAGTTCTTAGTGGGAGGTATTTCCTGGTTAGGTTAAAGAAAGAGTCTGAGACTCGCAGAGTAAATAGATTCTGCCATTTTATATTGCCAGTCACACAGTGTTGAAGTCTGTGTCAGCAACATGATGGACCTTCATGTTACTAAATGTGTTCGTCTGTTGAGCATGGAAGAAATTGTTTCTGTGTGTGCGAGTGGTGTTGTGGTGTTCAGATTTGGCCTCTGCATCTGGAGAAGTTTCAGTGAAGATGGTATTGAAAAGGGCACTGGCTGCCCTAACACTCAGACCTGTTTTCCGGTAAAAGCCTTTGTTAGGTTCTGAGGATGGAAGAATCCCTTTTCCTTGTATCTTTGTCCCTCTTTAAATCCAGAATCTTAGTATTTTGCATTCTTCCTGACAAAAATGGCATCACTCACTGTTACTTTGTGCCTGTCAGTTTTAAAAGCAGAGCAACAGTGTGTACAGCTCTCTGGTGAAGACAGATGAGAAGAGGCTAACATTTTATTAACACTGAGTGCTCTCTATTTTAACCAGCAACCTAGCAGGTTGTTTAGTTCTTCTTTAGTTCTGTTTTGCGTGAAAAGTTAGTGTAAATTTAAATTTGCTTTTATTTGTCTTCGTTGCATATATGTAGACTGAGAGCTCATGAGTGATGTTTTCCTGTAATACAATTTTGTAACTTCCATAAGATGAGCTGATACGTAGCTTAATTTGTACAGTGATCTCAAATTTATTTTCACTTTAAGAGCTCCAGTTTAAATACTCAAGTTACCTAAATCTCATTATTTTCTACAACATTCAATGTTCTTCACAGTCAACTTGTAGCATTTGAATAAACAGTTCAGAAAGCCTGAGTATGATGCAATTGCATTATTACGCTTTGGTTACTTGGCAGTTTAAAACTATTTTCTTCCAATTTGGAATTAAAGCCTCTATTGGCAGATGTGGAACTAAGTATAAGCTGGATATTCTCAAAATATTTTGCTTCTGTTTCAAACTTTTAATGGTTTCTCTTGGTCTTTTTAAAAATAGAATGCTATTTTAGTAACAAGATTTCCTTCCAACTGAAAATTACATATTTTTTAAAATTATAAGGACTAACTATTTCTGGTTTTTTCAAAGAATTTCCAACAAAGTTTGCTAAGAGCTGCAATTGTTTTTCCATTTGATAGAATCCATTTTGTATTCATGTAAAACTAAAACAGTTTCTTTGCCCCCTTTTTTTTTTCTTTTTAATGAAGGCTGAGGAGGTAAATTGAGAAGGCAAAGAGTGGGTTTTTTTGCTGTAGCTTTAAAGTCTGCAGCAAGGAGCCAAAATTTTGGCTCCTCTGTATGTTTAGAGTGCCTAGATTCCATGTTCCACCTTGGAATGTGGGCTTGGAATGCGTGTGTGTAGGGTCATCCATCTCTAGAACTTATTTGGTTACATTGTTCCTTTCTGGGTATTGTACTGGCTGCGGGAATTTTTCCTTGATTTCCTGGCCCCAGAGCAGTCCCCTTTCTCTTCTTGCATCAACCTGCTTAGCTATATTGCAATGGAAGCAATCATTGCATGCTCCTGTGATGCTATTAGAGCTGCAGCAGCTACCCTGCTTATTACATCTTTTGTTTGTTTGAGGAACTTGTGGACAGCTCTTAGAGAAATGGAGAAATTTTGAAATTTGCACGTGTTTCATTTACTGGACTGGTCTTTGACTTGTGAATCTGGGAAGTGATTATACAGTAATCTGGAAAGGACTGTCTAGGATAAATCCCACAACATATTTCTAGGTAATTTTGAGTTACTAAAGGCGAAACTGGCATGTCTCACTGGAGACACAAATATCAGCTTTTTGTGATCAGGTGTCATTTCGTGAAGTTGCAATGTCTGTTAATAACTCCTTGACTCAACAAAGTAAAAACTTCCTCCATTCCCTGTTTCTGGATTACTCAATATTTCCACTTTATCAATAAAGTCCAGTGCTTGAACATTTTATTCTACATTATCCTGTAAAGAGAACAGCTCTACATAACACAAATATCTATACTGAATTAATTAATGAAGCCCATTAATAGCTCTGGACTGAGACCAGACCCAGTGGTAGTCAATTGCTTTGGGTTAATACTAAGTTTGTGACTGACTCTAAATCACTTCCTGTGGTGTTTCAACTGCTGAAGAAAATAAAATATTGAATGTAACATTCTTTACAGCAGTGAAAGTGTGAGGTTTCTTTTGATGAATTCAGCATTCTGTGAGAACATATCAGCTCTAGTCAAAAGACATTTTTTCTTAAGATTTTTTGATTTTTAGTTTTTTCTAAATTTTATATGTATTACTACTCAATACTCACTTTCTTACTGCTGTGTCTTTTCTACCAATATAATTTTTCTCAGATAGACTAGTGTGGAAGATCTTGTAGGGTTTATTAGCAGTGGAGCTGCTAATGAATAGACGTCACCTGAACATGGGTTTGACATGTTGATTACATTTAAAAATCATCTGTCCTACTTAAGTACCGTGGGTCTTCTGTGCTCTGAATGTGCTGGAAATCCACGCAGACTGATTTATTTCGGTCAAGAGTCCAGAAATCCTGGCCATGTTACCTTCTTCACCCAAACACCTCTACCTCTCAGAAATTGAGTTTTCAGTAGGAAAAAAGGGGTTATGAGCATTTGGCCAAGTTGCACTGATGTATAAGATGGGAAATAGAACAAAAACCCCTGCTTGCTGATGAGTTTTTCCCACTCTCCTATTACTCATTCCTGTAGAAGCCAGCACAAATGGTACAGAATTTTTTGTAAAGAGAAAGAAAATACTTGAAAGTTATGATTAAAGTCTTAAATAGAGGGAAGTATTATGAAATTTATAAAGTAGCTGTCAAGTGAAATCTTTAATTCAGTAGAAATAATGTCAAAATCTTATTGTATTCAGAAGAGGTAGACTTCTAAACACTTTATAAAAACTTCTGCATGAAATTTTTGTCTTGAATTCAAAGAAATTGATTGAATGTATATACGCATGAGTTCATGTACATATTTAAAATAGATTTTGAAACTGAATTACAAATGCCAAGTACATATGAATTTCCTCGATAGTATACTGTTAATGATACCACAGAAATGCATTTTAATCCTTATTTAGGAATCTGTTTTCTGGATTTCTTCCCTGTTCCTGGAACCAAGTCATAGTACCAGGCCATCAGTCAGCCAGGAAAAATGTCTTAGGAGAATTATTTTCACAGAAGCACTACTGTTGCTTAATCCGCCAGACACAGCCCACTGTCAGAAAATCCCTTCATCTGTTTTTTTCTTTTGTTTAGGTATAAAGAAAACAAAGGTACAAAAAAAGATGAAGTTAGCAGCTTTTTCTTCTTTTTTTTTTTTTTCCTAAGGCTTAAGTAATTGTTATTATTGTTAATTCATTATTGCAGAAGATTCTGTGATTTCTTGAAGCAGGGATTGTCCTCATGTGTGCTGCCACAGCAGTCTTTTAGTTGACACACTACCAGCAGTAGCAGTAATTATTACTTAATTAAGTAATCATTAATTAATATGTTCAATGCAGTGCTTGTACTCCTTAGTGCTATTACACACATGCACATTACTGTCCACATTTATTTTGGACATAATTTTGGAAGCAAATTTAAGGGGGGGGTAAAAGGGAACACATTAATGCTCTATGAAGTTTAAATCTAGAAGAAATTTAAACAACATCACTGAGAGAATATTTCACTTAAAATTTAGATGTAATATCTCTTGGGGAGGATTAGTTGGCAGATGTGACTTGGGATCTCCCTCTGGCCTTTGCCCTGAGTCTTCAGTTAGCTATTGTTAAATTTAGATTTAAAGCATTTGCAGTTTGCTTAAAAATGGCAGTATTTGTCTCTGTCAACTGGTAGACATAGACTAACTTATTTCATAAGTGAATTATTTATTGCATTTATGTGAAGGGCAGAAGTTCAATTAAATTAGTTGGAAGGTCTTTTCACTGTTCATTCATCTGAACTAGATCATATGAGAGAAGTAAGTATTGTGAGATATAAGATGCATTAGGCTACAGCAACATAAAGTAAAATAGTCCCTTACTTTTTATTTTACTTAGAAGCTTTTTTTGGGCATGGTGGTTCACAGGTTAATGTTGAACAAAAAAATGTTATCTGGATGATAAAGCACAAGAGAACGAGTATGACTTCAGTGCCACTAAAAAGGTGGGAGGATATAATTCTTTTGAAATATTGAAGTTACCCACACAGAAAAAAAAGTAAAAGTTAATACAGAAGTGAAACACAAGCAAGAAAACCCATTATGACTGACTATTAAAAGAGATGGGGAACATATTCGAAAGTAATGGCATGCAGAATAGAACTTATTCTGACATACCATATTAAACATGGTGCTTTGCCTAAACTAGAAATGATACATCACCCACTCTTTATGAAATAATAGTAGGCATGCTTGAAATAGTCAGGAATGGTAGGATGTTTATATAGGCAGTATGCTGTTTGAAATGAGGAAAAGTCAATGCTGTAATGGATTATGTAAATAAAGAAATATAGATAGTATTTGAATATAGAGGGGGACTAAATCAGCTTAACAATCATAAAATGACATTGATTTTCTTTGCAAAAAGATAAGTTTGCTAAATAATTCTTCTTTGTTTGCTAAATATGATGGCTCTTGAGGTTGAGATAGTTCTATGGATTGTTCTTATATCAGCTGAGGTGCAATAAAGCTGTAAAATCCATACTCCCGTTTTTATTTTTAGCAGTGTACATAATGTACTTAATTCCTTATATAACTAGCTCTTTTATAAATGCAAGGATGGAGGAAATAATTGTTGTATATTAATAAAGAGAGACTGATTGTGTCATCAAAATTACTTTTGACAAACTAGTTTTCACTTAAAAGCTATCACAAGATTTGATGTTATCCATTTCTGCTTTCTGACCAGTCAACTTCCCTTCCCATTTACTCTCCTGTAATGCTGAACTTCTTGAAGATTTTGGAATCAATACCGACAGTACTCTTCTAAAAAATTTGATATTGAACTTGGGGTTTGGGGTCAGGTTGCTGGTCACTGTTAAATTGGTGGTTAATAGGTTGTGCTGGAGAAGAACTGTGTACATGTGTATCCATTGTGCAGGCAAGCCACTGTTCCCTCTGGAATGGATGCACACCTGTATCTTCTTGCCATGGATTTACAGGTGTCTGAGACCTGTACCTGTGAGGGGAACTCCAGGCAGGCACACACACCATACTGTACTCCAGCAGTCCTGTGAGGTCTTCTAGGTTCATATTTGGTTTTCACAGTTTACAAAAGGCTGTTTATAACCCTACACTGCTGAAAGCTTAATGATCCCCTACTACTTGTAATACTAGGAACTTTCAGCCAGATTAATTTGCAGCTTCCAGTTCTCTTTGCTGAGGAGTAAACCCTTGGGGCTTTAGTTGCACTGCAAGGAATTAAAGCTATACTTACATTGTTGTGCTGTCAGTTTGCTTTCGTTTATCTAAATAGCGAGAGACAGGCTGTGAGTACAGACTAGAATGTAAAATTCCCAATGCACTAGAGTGAGGCCAAATACAAATGTGAGTCATTGACTTGAGGGGAATTTGCCAAAATTGCAAATAAGATCTGCTAGAAATGAAGTATTTCCTGTTGAAAAGATCTGTAGCTTTTTGCAGATGTCAGTGACGGCTGCAAGCGCTGAACGTGCTGGGATTCAATCAAAAATCTTAATAAATATGTCTTAGAGTGAAGGAAATTGTGAGAAGAATGAACTTCCCTTACTATTTTAGTTCTCATAAAACTGTCTAACTAAATATCAGTTGGAGGGCACACTTACTGTTTATATTTCTGCATCTTTTCTAGAACTAAGAAGTTAGTTTTATGAAGCATGATAGGGATTTAATTGTATAAATAAATCAATTCACATAATTTTTGGTCAAAAGTCTTCTTTAGATCTTGTAGGTCAAGAGGAAGCTGTTCTATTTTTTTTTTTTTATGCTATCCAGTCTCTGCTCTTTCAGAAAAACACAAATAGAAAAATCTTGACTAGATGAGGCCTCCATGGAGATTTCTCACACACGCCCTCGATGTGCGTACACATCATTAATGAATATTGATGAGATTTTAAGTTATAGGTTATGACCTCAAATTACAGGAGAATTTAATTCCTGTTTAGAAACCTGGCATCTGACCTGTTTGTCTTCCAGTGTACAGATTTTTGTTTCATTCTGTTACTGCTCATGCCAGTATAAACCCCTGATACCTTGAGTTTCATTTTTACGTATTTGGCATAAATAAGCCAAGGCCAACAGTAGAACTTGTGGAAAATATGAATTCTGATCATACAGTAAAGATAGTAAATAATTCATAGATTCTCCTAGCTAGTTGGGATCAGCAGGTCCTCGTGTCTGACCTCTTCCTTCAAATAAACACAAGAATTTTATTCAAGTACTCTTTTACTAAGAATATTATAGCAAGATATACTTATAACCAAGTTTAATGTGTTTGCTATTCCAGTCAAAGTGGATCTAGTCACTTTTCCCTATTTATGAAAGTTGTATGTGAGACAGGTAGGAGTTTATTTCAATCATCACAAAACTTGAAACTGTAAGTGGGGTAAAAGATACACTGTAGAGGGCCTAAGGAATGCAAGAAAATTAGCAGTACCCTGGATGGGGCAGAAAGGGTTGACGGTCACAGATAGGTATTAACAGCATCAAGGGTCACAATTTCTGAAACTTGGAATTAAAAATCCTGGTTTCATATTTTAGAGGCAATGATTCATTGTTACTCAATGATTCAATGATTCATGTTTTAGAAGCAGTCATTAATGATGTTTAGGATAAGCATCTATTTGTCTTAAATTGTAGAACATAGGGAAATTGTTTACTTCAAATAACTTCTAAATTTTTCCCATGGTTTCTTACAGCCTCTGCTCTGGGAATCTTGAATATCATAAGTGATCAGCTCCTCTGTTTATTGAAATGAAAAGGATAGGCAGTAAAAGTGTTCTTGAATTTTATTGTAGTAGTTCTGGTACAGGGGATTCCCCTTCACAGCCCCCTAACACTTTTTCACCATTTCATGGGCAAAGTGCTTTTCTGTATTTGTCCTTTGTTTGTGTAAACTACAAGAGAAAACAAAGTCCAGAGTGGTGGTTTTTTTAATACTGTGAATAGCACAGCACCAGTTATTAGTTCTTTTCTGGCTTGTACTCTCTGAATTTAGCAAATGTGCCCTAATACAGCATTTTCATCCTGTTTCACTCAGGCCTTCCTTCATCCCATTTCCTGCCTATCCCAAAGAAGGGCTGGAGAGCACACCTTTTGGAGTCTGATGGCAAAATGGCTTGATGGCTTGATTCCTCTGTTAACATAACAAAACGGCTAGGGAATTTTCAAACTTTTTTGATAAGAAGGAATGTTTGGAGCTTAAGGATATTAAAAGCCAACAAGGTTATCTTTTCATAGGTGATTAAATCCAAAGAAAAGTTCTGTCTTCTAGAATAGAAGAAGTAAACAAAGGAGATAATATGGAGAAACCCTCCTACAAAAAGTGCTTCTGCCACTTTTCTGTTTCTGTATTTACTTCCCAGACTGAACTACTCAGGGAATGTAGTTCTGACCCCAGGTGACCTGGTTTGAGTTGCCTCTCTGTGTCAGTGCCATTTAGAATATCCTTGACTACTCTCAGTTACTCTCTTTTCTACGCAGATCCAAGGGTAAGGGCTTCACAGCATAAATTCATTCCCACATGTGTCAATGATTTAATTTTGAAACACAAGTCTTTCATCCTTATATTTTTAAAAATTCTGCTACTAGCTAGAACTTACTGTGCTGACAGATGCTCTGGATATAAGGGAAGTAGCAAGAACTATTTAGACCCTTGGTTCTGGTATGCTTCTATGCAAATTTGGAAATTTTTTTTTCCCTCTATATGATCAGTGGTTCATATTTTTGGAGTCCATATAAGAGGACCAGGAATCTGACTCCAGTGGATAACACCACAAGCTGGACGCAGAATCCTAGAAAATTAAGGCCCGTATGAGTTATATTTTGTTACTCAATTTTGAGTTTATACTGTCAATAAGTCTTTTAACTTTGTCCTGTCCTTCCTCTTAGGAATTTTTCTTCAATTGTTTATGAAGTTATTATTTTAATGTCTCACGGCTGTTCTTCAATATTCTTTTTTCTTTTAAGCTACAGTTAATTCCTACATCTTCTGGCCTATATTTCCAACAAAGCCATTTGATTTTCATTACTGTGAACATAGGGTTTAAGACGGTGTACTTATTGATCTCATAGAACAGGGGTTAAGTCTTTTCATAACAGAAATAATGTCTGAAGTAGTCATCCCTTTTTTGATGGATATTGGATTTCATCCTGGGCTATCATTACCTGAACAAGAGTAGATAACCAATTGTTTCATATGTAAGCAAATATTCCCTGTGTATGCAAAACCTATTTTTTGTGAATTTTTCCTGTGAAAACTAGAATACATGAGATAGCAGTGATGTGTTCATATATTTTAGTCTTTATTCTCTCTACTCGCAACCTTATTTTCCTTGTTGTTATTCCTCTGTGGTGTACATGCATTGAGTCCCTAATCCCATTGATTCTTTATTTACTTGTATGGTTCCAGCCACATTTATATGTATTAAGAGCCATGTATGCCTAAAAATACAGCAATAATATCATCTGTACTGCCACGCAGGTTAGAAAGGATAACATTGCACTGCCTGTTGCCTGTCACCTTTGTAAAATATTGTTCTGCCAGTAGCCATTGATTTTTGTGAATCATTCAGGGTTTATGGAGAGTAGTGATTTGGGAAATGTCAAGACACCAATCACAAGGTGTTATGGAGTAGTTTTGTTCACAACTAGTAATCATTTTTACCAGTAAAGCATTTTTATTGTGTAGTCCTATACTCCTGTCAGCTATTGAAAAGTGTGACCGTGGAACATAGTCTGAACGTAGCCTAAGCACTCTGTGTCAGCAAGTCTACACCCGCCTTCAACTGGCACCTGCCACCACATGGATTGCTGGGATTTTCCTTTGAAAGGACTTACACTGTACATTATGCATTTTAAAAGGCTGATGAAAATCTGGGAGCAAGTGAAGAAAGAATATAAAAGGATAATGCTGACATTTCAGTGGGTAATACAAATTTGAATTGTGGTGATGCTGCTATTGTCTGCATCCCAGCAATGTGAGCTTTTAGGACAGAGTGCTAAAGCATTATTAGTCCAGGAAAAAAAGAAACCGCAATCATCATAGTAGTGTGATGCTACTTTTAAAGGAGAAAGAATGGAATATAGTTTGGGTGTTTATGATTCATACTATATATTTTTCCTTTGCATTTTATTTCTCTTTTTTTGTGTGGTATTTCCATATTGTGAAGTGAGTGATACTAAAGCAGGGTTCTAGGTATTTGAGGCAACTCTGCAGCACCTCTTTGCTCTCTAAGTGCTATTGGCAGTATAAAGTTACTTGTTCAAGCCCTGAAAGGAGACAGTGCTTAAGTGGAAAAATCCCTCTAGCAAAAGTGAATCACACTCAACCTTACTAGACTCACCACCTTGCATAGAGCTGTGAAACAAATTAGCCCAATTTGTGGTTCTCTAGACACTACTAGTTAGCTGATTGTTATTTTTTAAGTAAATATTGTGGTACAGAGAAGCTCAGTAAGTGAGTTCCATAAAACCATTTAGAATTTAAGTTTTTCAGGAAGAACCTGCATTTTTGAGTCCTAATATTGTGTGTGGGGCTGTACTGTCTGTTTAAGAGGATATGCTATTGGAGGTTTAATTTCCCTGTTACTATTTCCAGGAGACAAAGAACATAAAAACTGAAGAGTAGGCAGGGAATAAAGATAATATTAACTTCATAGTTTGTATGTGTCCAGGAAAACACAGAAATCAATGGTGGAAGTTAAAATCAGGTTATCACTTGTTATTTATGACTGTTAATATTGTAGAAGTCTTTTTAAAGCCCCATGTTATTAGTAGGTGGCTGGGGAAGGCATACAGTTTCATCTTTGAGAAAAAGAACTTGATGTCTAAAGGTACCAAAAGCCTGAATAAGATAAGAGGGAGAAGTACTTGGCAATTAAATCAAAAGTGAAATGGAATGCATTTGCAGTGGAATGAATTAGTTGTTGCTAAGGGTTTTCTGAATGCTGGAAACAACTCTTTTACAAGCACAGTGTTTTCTAAATGTCTTTGAAAATCTGTTTTGGAATTTGACAACTCATTTGGTAGATGTCAGCTTCAAGGTTCAAAAGGCTTGGCATATAAAATACAGTTTGGAATGGAAAATCTAGAGCAGCTTTCCTGGCAGATGCTCCCAGCAGCATCACAGAAAACTTCCACAGTATAGGTGATGGGATTTGAACACAGTTGTCTTAGTGCTAGATTAATTTGTAGACACTGTTCCATAGTTACTTGGCATTAGGGCAAGTTAATAAAGGAGGAATCAAGTTCATGTGAAGAGGTGTGTAAATCTTGACAAAAGCAGCCAAGTTAGAGCAGACACAGCACGAACCTACTCGTGCAATAGCAATCTGGGCTGTTTTCTTGAGAAGAATATAGAGCTCTATTGATTTTTAGCAGGTAACCTCTTTTTGTTCCTTTTTGTGAAGTGAAGGCTGTTGGAAATGACTGTGTATGTCATAAAATCAGTGATGATTTTCAGGCAGAGATAAAAATGTTCAATTTGTCTGGTTATTCTCATGGAGTGTTCCAGCCATTAGTGGAAGTAGAAGGCAAAGATTACATGCCTTGTTCTTAATCCAGATCTCTGTGAGGCAGTTAATTATTCTGGATATACCATCTTCTTAAATGTTACAGAGAATGAAAATACCTGATGGTTGTTTAAATGAAAATGGATATGGTTTTTCTTAACTTTTCCCACTGATTTCCGGTGTTCTTTTACATGCTGACAGACCATTTGTCTCAGTGCTGCTATCTATAATATCATGTAATATTATGAAAGGGAAGCCCCTTTTTTTTTGTGTAGGACATAAGTTATTGAATTTCAAGTTTGACTTTTTGACTCTTTCTATGCTTTTGGAAAGAAGATACAAGATCTCTGCTGCTGCTCTCATTTCTAAATGATGATTTACAATTCTTTTGGTCTGTCTGAGGACAATTTTTGTTGCCTTTGTACCGTAAGAGGTCACACGGAGAACTCCTTTTCAGAGATTAGGACCCAGCTGTGCTGGCATGACACAAGCATACACAATAAAGCTAGGGCACATCACCTGAAGAGTTTGCACTGGGTGTATGTGTGTGTCTGGATTCTGTGGCTGCCCTTTTTGGTGGCTGTTATCTGTGTAGCTACCACACCTGGCTTCTTACAGTAAGAGGAGGGCCAGCCTGGGGGGCCTCAGGGACAGCATCCCCAGCCGAGCAAGGGAGATTGTCCCTCTCTGCTCTGCACTGGGGCAGCCTCACCTCGAGTGCTGGGGCAGCTCTGGGTGCCACAATGTAAGGAAGGGACTAAACTACCAGTGAGTGTGCAAAGGAGGGCAAGGAAGATGGTGAAAGGCCTGAAGGGAAAGCCATACAAGGACTGGCTGAGGTCATTGGCTTGTTCATCCTGGAGAAAAGGAGACTGAGGGCAGACCTCCCTGCAGTTACGGCTTCCTCATGAGGGGAAGAGGAGGGGCAGGCATTGATCTCTTCTCTGTGGTAACGGTGAAAGGACTGGAGGGGATGGCCTGAGGCTGTGTCAGGGGAGGTTTAGGTTGGATATTAGGAAAAGGTTCATCACCCAGAGGGTGGTTTGGGAATGGAACAAGCTCCCCAGGGCAGTGGTCATGGCACCAAACCTGCCAGTGTTCAAGAAGCTTTTGGACAGCACACATGGTGTGACTGTGTGTGCACAGCCATGAGTTGGACTTGGATGATACTTTCTGGTTCCTTCCAACTCAGGATGTTCTCTGATTCTGTGATTCCATGCAGCTATTTCATTATGCATTTATGTAATTTCCCATTGAAACGTTTATGTTAGTTGAACAGGTATATGTGATATATTCATGCCATTCTGTTTCTAAGACAAGTGATTTTTTGAACATAGTGCCAAAGGATTGAAACTCTTCTAAACTGGCCTACATGACAGTGGAGGTAACATGCATTGCAGTCTTTCCAGGCTTTGAACTGAGAAGTCTGTAGGTATTTGCACAATATTAGGTAAATAATTTAGTAAAAATATTGTGAAGTCTGTTCCAAATCTACTGATAATACTTTTCAGGTTTTAAAGAATGTTTAACATCTCATATATTTGGGTGCATAATTCTGTGAAATTCAGCCAGGAACTATGACTTTTCTACAGAATTAGAAAACCACCCATAGAACTAAATAATGGTTTTTGCAATATCAGAGTCAAGAAAAAAAATGTATCGAAAGAAATCTACCTAAGACAGTGACTAGGGAAATATAGGTAACTGGATAGCTTTAAAAATGTAAATAAGAACTTCCGGACACTTCCACTATTCACACAGTCTTTATGTAATTTGTGGTTCCCAAGTTTGTGCCTCTAGGTATGCTCAAAGTCAGTTAATTTTGACATCTGGCTCCTTTTTTCAGCTCCTTTGGGATTCACAGAATAGGCATTGCCCTGACTTCTTCACCTGTGGAACCAGATGTTAGAAGGATGCTAACCATGTTCTTTCAGAAAGCCACTGAAAACAAATTAAGGAGCAGTTTCAGGTTTTATCAACTCTCTCGCATAAACCTGTTTCAACTTGACAGAAGTATTTCTACCAGTTTCTCAGTAATTTGATTCTCATGGTATTTCTCCACTTGAACATTGTTTTTCTGCTGGAAAAGAGGGACCTAACTGGCGTGACAGGAAATTCGAAACAGGTGAATCACAGACTTCTGCTTTATCCAGTAGGTCAATGTCTTGAAAACAGGACTGTATTTGTGAAGCTTCCATATCAGTCTTTCTGGCACAGAGGACACGAAGCCCTAGAACCAAGCAGAGCTCCTGAATTAAGTTAGTATTCTGAGGATATTTCCATCAGTTTTGCTGGCGCTCTTCTGTTTAAATTGTCAGAAAATCCATGAAGCATTCAGCACTTTATGAAAAACTCCCTGTAGTTTTGTGGTTAAATCATGAGGAGAAGTAGAAACACGCAGGTCAAAAGTCCCTGAGGCAGATGAGGGATTTGAGTCCAGGACATCTAAATGTTCTCCCAGATTCTTATTATCAGGCTGTAGAATAGAGAGGCTTAGCAGCTCAAAGATTTCTTTTTCTGCTAATGTGTAAAAGTAGTTAGCCTAATGTTTCTCTAATGCTTTTAAGGGCTTTCTACCATAGCATGCTTTTCACTAAAGAAGCCATTGAAATGAGTGTTTTCCCAATAGAAGGAGGTGATTTTTACTGTTGCTGTGATATGTGCAACTTAGGATCACCATCTGCACTCCATTTCTACCTCACATAAATTACTGGTTGTTTAATTTAGCTTTTCTCTTGTGTCATTTATTTTCACGTACGGAGGTAGCAGCTTTACCAGTAGATAATAGGAAGTTATTAACTTGTTTCACCTTACATTCCCACAACCACATGCTGCTGTTTCTTATAATAACCTTGGCTTCAGTAATGTGGCCCTTTGTGGGATCTTTCGAGTGTGCTGTGTAATTATATTGCGACTACCGAATGAATGTCATTCCATTACCCTGCTAATCTAATATGGTGATTGAGGTGTTGTTTGTATGATACTTTCCCACTTGTCTCATCTGATAAAATTCTGTTTGAAATTAACTGTTTCCTTTTTCTGCAACTCTGGTGGATTCTGCTCCACAGTTCAGCCAGTGAAGGAGTAAGGAAACTGCTAAAACTGAATTGGTAGAATTGATGGAAATAATAATACTGATTCCATGTTTTGAAGGAGCATTGCCCGCAGCGGACTCAACAAAATGTAAACTGTTTCTGGGAATTTTTTTTCAGTAGCTTCAATAGGGAAGCTTAAAATAGTTTTTTTTCTGAAATTTTTTAACCTGAAACAATTACAAATAATAGTTGTCAACACTGCAAAAGAAAATAAATGTTTATTTTCTTTTTAGTTATGTATTACTTGCTACATTCTTATCATTGCAGTTTTTCTTTGTAAGTTCCTAAGTAAAATAAATAGAGCATAAATAATTTAAAAATGTAAGGGGGAGAGAGGCTGACTCTAAAACTAGGGAATGTATTCACTGTGGGCATTTAAATTCTTTTTGTTATTATTTAATGCTGAGTTTGGCTCCTTTCGAGAATATTCCTGTAGTTGGCAGATTATGGGACACTCTACGAGGAGATGGCAGTAAATGCAATTTGCCATCTGTGGGCAAATTTTTTTGTGGCAGCATACCTGTATCAAGAATGGTTGTTTATCATCATGCTGTGTTTTGAAGTTAATGTCCAAATTTTGTAGTACTACAGATCAGCCTCTTCAAATGAAAATTAATGGAGTTCAGCTAATTAAGCCATGTGAGGTCTGACCCTGTTTTCAAGATGTCCCCTATTGTTTATAAAATGACACATAGGTAATTGTTAAGAAGGACATCCTAGTGGTTGTTAAATTTCTGGAAGGAGAGAAGTTGAAAATGTAAGCTCTAGTACCATTAACAGATGGAGACTTCTAAGTAGATATTAACTTTCTGATAATTGCAGTGGATCACAAGTAATACATGCCCCCACTCTGGCTTCCAGTGTTTGACTATAGTGGTTACAAATCCTTTGGTATGACTTAGAAAAGGTCATCATGTGCCTTTCCTCCTGCTGCAGAGACATTTCATACCATGAAAAAACCTCCTTGATCTGCCCTCTTCCATGTGGTTTTTCAATAAAATGAAGATTGTTTCTGTTGGAGATGAAGGGGTAATTTGTGGATCATTGTAATAGATTAATTGGTTTATGAACCCAAAGTTCTTTAGAGGATGCCACAAATATTTATGGTGTCCTTGAGTTTTACAACAGATCTGTAAATTAGCTGAAAGATGTGTAAAAATTCATACAGTCAGACAGCTCCCTCCTGGCTACGCACATAAAGTGGCTCAGGAGCATAAATTATTCCTGCTGAGGTCAATCATAATTTATGCTATTTTGCTTCTGCATCTGCTATTCTGAGAAAGAAGAATATAAAGAACATCTGTATTTGAAGAAAGATTTCCCTCTTTGCATCAAATTTCATTCACTTAGGGAAATCTTTTAGTACAAATCATAATCTGAAGGGCTGCAATTTGAGTTGACAGGTCACAAGGGAAGAGTGCTTCAGACTGTATTTATGAAAAGGCTGAAAACATTACCACAGCCTGGACAGCTGAACCTCAGAGATCTGTAAGATGTTGTCATTGAGGATATATTCAGTCACATGCGTATGAAAGCAGAATAATCCTTTAAAAAATTATGTCAGACCAACTCCAATTTCTGTTCTATAGCATGTAGGCTGTCTGTTTAGTTTTCACATTTTAGGGAACTTTCTGTAATATACCTGAAGTATATTTCCCAGAGAATACCTGAAGTAGTTTTAGTACATATATTGATGATACCTTCCACGGATTAAAGGCTTTGGGGGTAATAATATCAGTACTTGTTGCCTGTAATTCTTAGGCTAACTGTCCTTACTTTATTCGGGTGTGTAATGCTTTGGGTTTTAGATGTCTAAAATGAATAAAACTAGTAGATAAGAGCTGTAGTGATGCAGGTGGAAGTCAACAAAGCAAAATAAGGGAGTCAGACTATTCCTACTAAATAGTATTTCCTGTCCTTGTCTTTTGCATCTTTATGACAGTGTTATCTGAAATTCCACACATTGCATGCTACATGTGATAATAGCTCACACTGTAAATTAATTAAGGCTTTTTTCTTAATTTATTAATCTTTCTGATATATCTCACTAAATAAAGGTTGACTCTGCAGCCATTATGAGGAAAAGAATCCAATTTTTCTTTATGCCACTTCCAAACAAAAGGTATGTCTGTGAACAAAGCAGTCGATTTAGGCAAGTATGAACAGGTTATTTGCAAGACCTAGTGGTTGTCTTATCTCCAGTTCTTTTTTTTTTTCCCCCTTGGAAAAAAAAGAACAGGATGAAAAAATAATGTATCAACTTATATTATTGAAGTTCACTCTTTTTGAGACAGTAATTCTGGTGGTTTATATTAGAAATGGGCCTCGCAAGTTTGAATTCAACATGAGATATTTTTGTGTTATATAGCCATTTTAATATCTAGCTCTAAAAGCTTATTTAATTTCCTTCTAAGAAAGGAAAAACTAGATTTTAGCTTTTTTTCCATCCTCACTTATGTTCAGCTCATTTTTTCCGGTCTAGTTAGCTATCATAGGCAGCATTTACCATATTGCATTTTCAAAACTATATTTGAACTTACTTCCTTTAGATTAGCAGAACTGTTGGGAAGCAAAATGAATAATAACAACTTTTGGGGTATTCATTTTGCTGGGCAGATGTGCTGTCTAAGGGTAAGGAAAGCTAGCAGCAGAGAACACAAACTGTTGGAAAGGCATCAGGATGCTAGAAATTTAATCTGTAATGAACGGAAATGAATGAGTCAGTCTATCTTGTTAATTTCATATTTATAAATTGTTTCATATTAATACCTATTAGAGTCTCCCCTGCAGACAGGCTGAGTGAGCTGGGAGAAGATAAGGCTCCAGGGAGACCTTAGAGTAGTGTTTCAGTACCTAACAGGGGCTTACAAGACAGCCGGAGAGGGATTTCACTGGGGCAGGTAGGGATTCAAGGGGGAATCCCTTTAACTGGCACAGGGTAGGTTTAGGTTAAATATCAGGAAGAAATTCTTTACTGTGAGGATGATGAGGCACTAGAAGAGGGTTCCCCAGAGCAGCTGAGAATGCTTCATCCCTGGAGGTGTTCAAGGCCAGGTTGGATGGGGCTCTGAGCAACCTCATCTAATGGAAGGTGTCCCTACCCATGGCAGAGCTTTGGAATGAAATTGTCTTTAAGGTTCCCTTCCAACCCAAACCATTCTCTGATATTCTGTGATAATCCTTAGAATGAAGATGAATGCTTAATCTCCTTTTATGAAAAGTTAAGCAACCTGACATCAACGCTGTGACGTGCTAAACAACTCCAAGAAATTCTGAACTCCTTAAGCTGCAGAAACAAGCAATGGTATAATTATCATTTCTGATGCCAGTACCAGCTCTAATGAAGGATGTTTTTGTGCTGAGATGTAAAAAATTTGCATTTAAAATTCTCCTGTTTTATTTTTAAAAGGCAGTTTATGTCTGAAGAAGTGTCATTTACTGCAGAACACCAAAACAAAAACATGCAAATGACACCAGAGTTTACCGTTTTCATCATGAATGTTGTTACTGCTTGTAGAATGAAGATTTTGCTCCTATTTGCACTCTTTGTTATATATATTTGTCATGTTCAGCATGTTTAATCTTGGTTTTCTTCCAAATTTCATTTTCTTTCACCATAAATAATAAACAATGATAATGAAGCAAAGTGCCCTTTCTGTCCTGTACTCTAATTGATTATAGTGTATGATAGCATCTTTTGTAATATATTACAGGAATTGCTTCAAATTATATATACTGTATTTCAATGTTTTTGGAGAAGTTTTAAGGAATGAAAACCGTGTGTGCTACTAGCTTTAGGCTCTTTTTTATTTTTTGGGGAAAAAAGAGTAAGAAGTAAAAGTATCCATTTGAATATTGCTGCCTGGAATAAGTTTTGCAATTTTCTTGCTACTTAGAGAAGAGAATTTAATTCACAAATGAAAATTGTTGCTTCTTTTTTACTACACTGCCTTAATTATAATTATAAGTTTCGAGTCTTTCCTTGACGGTTTCAGCTCCTAGTATTCAGTCTCTATCTGCATCATATTGGTGCATTTCCTATTTTGAAGCTCAACCAAAGTGGAATTCTAAGGACAAATGTATTTAATTATCTTTTACTGGCAAGATCCCTTACACACCAAATACCAAAACCAACTTGATTTTACTTTGCAATTGCCTTTTGCTGTTAAAATACTCTAGTACTTGCAGAAATTTAACAAAAGGCAACAGAAAAATTTGAGGGGTTTTGGAAGATTGTTTTAGAGTAACTGTGGCATGTGACAACTTCTGTTATTTTTAAACATTTTCAGTCATGTAGACTTCATTTTCACAATAAGAATAAAACCCCCTCAGTTCGTCTTTTTAACAATTCATAGTTGATATTTTAATTTTTTTAATTTTTTTTTTAAACTAGGTAATGCCAAAATCCATATGGTGCTTTCCAGGCTGTTAATACTTCAAACTTGGAATGTGAAATGTGTTCACTTTTAATTCACCCCAGGACAGATGGAGCAGAGTGATTCCAGCTTTGCAAAGCCATCATTTTTTATCATTTCTTTGAATGGTTGTTTCTTAGGTACTTTCCTAAAGCAATAATTTTACTAATAGCAACTGAAAATTACTGTATAATTTTAGCATTACATTTTCTGACCTTTTTAGTTGATCACACAGGAATTGTAGTACAGTGTCTTCTGCACAGTAGATTACCGCTTTACTGCCTGTGGTATCGGTCTCTTCCAATACCATTCCTCTTAGGATCATTGCTATCCAAGTCTCATTTACCCCACGGCTTGTCAGCTCTACAAGGGGCTCAGTTACTGTTGGAAGTGGTAGGGGGCTGTGATATTCCCCAGTAGCTCTGGCAGCTTTCCTGCAGTGCCGGGTTCAAAAGCTGTGCCGTACATCCTGTAACTTTGGATCAGGTGAAACCTCTTTCATCCATAAAGTTGGGCTGGGAGCTGGAAGACGGGGCTTTACCAGAGATCTAACAGGAATCTCTCTTGGCAGATGAAGCAGGACGGAGTACAAATTGACTTCTGGAGAGTACTTATCTGCCAGGAGTGGACCTTGGGGCTGTAGGGCACTCCATGGAGCTGATGGTGTCCTCACATTTTTCACTGCACAACAAAAGAAGAGGGCATTGGCTCAAGATATCAAGAGCAAAGTTTCAAAGCACTTGAGCAATATGGGGGCTTCTCTTCCCTTCTTTGTGCTGCAGACGTTTGAGACAGTTGTTATTATGGTGTTCAGTTTTACTAAACCATCTTTTGGCGGTCACCATACTTCAGTAATGGCACACAAATGAAGTGTGAAGGCACAGAAGTGAACACAGAGATGGGGAAATAAATAGTCTCCATAACCCTTCAAGTGCTCCACTCTTTAACTTCTGCTGTACATTTTATGGCTGGCCCCACATGTGGGGCAGAAGGGAAGTATATCAAAATTTTTGAGCCAAAGGATGTTAGCAGTTGTTCAAAAGCCAGCAAAAGACTGATTTTCATGGTTCTCAATAGAGGAGGATGGACATTAAAAGGCAAATTGACACTTTATACACAGAGATGTTAATATGGCTGTAGCCTTTTACTGTGCCAATAAAATGATACACGGCCCTAAATTTCTAACTGTGAAACATTTGGCTTTATATCATCATTTGCATGAAGATTTTTTTAAAACAAAAGTGAACCATGCTTCAGCCATTTGGTTTAATTCATATTGTTTGACTAAGACTATGAAAAAAAATCACTCTAAATCAGATGGGCACTAAACTTGCTTTTTAAGGGGTTTTTGTTGTCACACAGACATGAGCCCAAAATAGTGTTAGGCAATGCAATTCAAATTTTTGTTGCTTCCTGATAAGTGGCTGAATAACTGAAACTGCTTCTTAATACTGATTCTCAAGTAACTTTCCAGTGCTGTTCTCTCACAAACTGCTGATGCAATGGACTTTATGCTTCTTGCTGTTTAATTTCTTTCCATTGTAGAAAGGCACATTTAAGAAACTAGCAGAGAGATCTGCCAAAAAAAAAGGAAAAAAGTGATTGCTGCACTGTGAGGCACTTCATATCAACATTGAGCACCATAATAAATATGAGACCCTTCCTGGGTTAATTGATTTCCTCTTTGAGATGTAGTGTAATGAATTTTCTGTAGCTGAATTCTATTCTCAGTGCTAGTGGTTAGTAAACCTTTTCTATTTTCTATAAATAGGTTGGTAAGTTGACAATCAATGTTTGAACCTACTTTTTGTCCTGTTCATAGAAAACAAAACAAAGCAACTCCTCCCTGCCATCACTGTAATTAAAAACAAACAAACAAGCAGCATTTTCTAAGACTTTGTAAAATTACATACCTTTCCTAGGTGTGCTGAATGAATGACAATTCATACCATGTTTAATTTGCTCTTGAAAACATTCCCCAGCTTTACAAGGGTACAGAGCCATATTAGCTGAGGTGAATGCTTCACAGAAAATAAATATATGGCCTACATCCTCGGTCCTAGACTTTGATAAGACACTTTACATAGAGAAAACTAATTGTCTGCTTGTCTGAAATCCCTGTCTCTTGACTGGTGACAGATAGGGAACAGATTGTGCTGATAATCCATAATGAAAGAGTTTCCTGCACACACATTTTGAGCTGTGCCTCTTAACCAATGCACAAAACGTAACATTAAGATAATGCAGCATGCCATGTCAGTAATTATGGAACCTGATACAGTAACTGTGGAACCCAGCACAGCAAGGTGTTAATTGCACTGCAGACCAGTGGTTAAAGCTGTCATCAGAAAGAAGCATAGCATTTGGATCTTAAAGGAGATGCAGGTTTTCTTTGCCACAGTTTCTGCTATCCCCATCTCTGTTGAAGAAATTTCAAGACCGGAGGTGTCTCAGCAGAGTTGCTTTGCCAAACACTGTATGATAATGGCGTCATTCCCTCAACCTCTTACGGTGCTGTGACAAGATCCTGCAGGTACTTGTGGTCCCCAGACAGTTTGGAGTTTATGGGACTGATGTATTGCCAGTTTGCAGAATGCATCCAGAAAACCTATGCTGTACTGCTTGAGGTGCTTCCTTCTGAGTGGTAGAGCTCTGTAGTGCTGAATTGCAAGGCTGTCATCTTGGAAAATGAAGGTCTTCAGGGAAGCCTTTGGTAAAGGGACTTTGGCAGAGGGAAAGGTACAGGTTATCTCTGCAGGTAATTAGGAGGTAGGAGGAAGGTGTTGGTCAGTTATTCCATTGCTTATCAGGCACAGGGAAGGCTTTTCCCTCCTACACTAATAATTACATACATGTATATTAGGAGGAAAAGGCAGTTTTAGTAAATGGCATACAAAATGGTCAAGTTATATTATAATAATGTAGATTTCTTGTAAATTCTGGAGTAGCAAAGCGTGTGCGGAAGCTGAAGCAAGGAAACTAAATGAAAAAGAATGGGTATGCAACCAGGGCATATTATTATGCAGAGCAGGAGGTTTTGATAGAGTCTAGAATAGATAGAGTGATGAAAGAAGAGGGTTCAAATTCTAATTGCAAGGTATCTATGGACTTCAAAGGTGAAAGCTTTAGGTGTGAGAAGAACAGCAGCACAAGGTGAAATTAAATGCTGCAAAATCACTAAGTGCTACAGATTCAGTCAGGGCTAGGAAAATGTCAGAGACCTGATAGCAAGTCTCAAGTTAACAAGTTAAAGTTAACAAGTAACAAGTTAAAAAACTTCTATGGTGGTATGCTTTTCTTGAAAGATGCCAAATGGCAAAAGATTGGCAATGTAAGAGAAAATGCTGTGTTTTGTAAGGTGGAGGTGAGGAAACAAAATTAAGGAAGAAATCAAAAAGGATATTGAAAGCATAAAATGTAGATTTGGTAGAAGTAAAGAGGAAGGAACCAAGAGTAAAAGAAATAAAACCACAAAAATACTTTAAAGCAGAGGTGATTAATCCAAAACTAAGGAACTAAACCTAGAAATGGATTTTAAACTTGGAAAGATAAGGCTAAGGATTAACCTCTTCCCTGGCACAAATTCATCTTATTAATTTCTTCTTCAGAAGCCTCAAAATGGTAAATAGGATGCAACTGATTTGCTACCTCTCACTGGGCATTGTTCAGCTATTCTGCCATGTCCTCTTTCAAACCACTGTCTAATATCTCCTGTGAAGAAAAAAACAGAATTTACTTGACTGGAAAAAAAAAAAAGTAATGATTTTGAAGCTGTTGTTATGGTTTGTTTGCTTAAAGCACACAAACTCCAAACTTCTTATTGAAATGTTTTCAGATCCATTCGCCCATGTAGAAAAGAAATTTTTTTTAAGAGAATTATTTTCTACCACAAACTAGTACCATAGTCCTGAAATGAGCTGCTATAAATTCGACATGGTCTTCATAGATTAGCCATTACTTTCTGGTTTTCTTTCAATACATTTCCCTGCAGTGAATCAAAATTTTCAAATTCTCACCCATTAAAAAAAAACTTTTGGACTGCCGAGTTTACATGCACTGTGCTCTTCCATTTACATAACTCTTGTATAGGAAAAAATAGTTCAAACACCTGCAGTCAATAGAAGTCGCCTCTATCTCTTTTCTCTTGGATTTTTTGTTGTGCTATCTGTCATTTTGTCTGTGTTTTAGTAAATGTTCAATTTCTTACTTTTCCATTGTTACAAGTCTGAGAAAATTACCCTTCCTGATACGTGATATAAATGGATCTTTATTGCTTTTATTCTTGGAGCATCACACATTGTGATGAAATTGCAGTAATAAGTCCAAGGGCAATCAAAAGAGAAGTCAGGGCCTTGGAATGACTGATAAAGAGGTAAGGAGCACAAGCAGTAAAGCCTCTCTCCTACCAGCTGCAGAGAGTGATGTTGGAAGGAGCAGGCAGACCGCACTGACCAGAAACAGGCTCGGTGACTGCTGTCACGAGGAGAATTTTGGGTTCTTAACTTGTGGGTTGGTCTATGTGACACCAGGCCTGCTGGCAAGAGACAGGGTACACCAGTCTCAAAGGGCCAAAAGGATCTTCATGTAAGAGTTAACAGGGCTTACTGCAATAGACTGAAACTAGATTTGAAGGGGGAAGGGGATAAAAGCAGGCTTGGTAGTGATAAGCCATGGGATGGCATGTCACTGATCAAGGGGTAAAATATATTAATTTTGAACACTTTTGAGAGTCATGAAACCAAGAACAGCAAAATTCACTCTGCTAGAGTTAAGCTCTTGTCCAACTGTGAGTGTGTTTCTGATAGGATTTAGATGCTATAAAAGTATAGCTCATGCCATTGACTAAAATCTGGACTGTAAGTGCAAACAGCCTCTAAAAATGTACTATCAAGGAGAGAGCTTTCCATTTAGAATTTACCAATAGTTTTGTCAAGGAAAGAAAACACAGTCTCACTTTTTGCAACAGGCAGAAAAGAATTTCAAGCTCTGAAGTGTGTTCCTTGCTTTGGCTTTACAGTAATGGCTTTACTGTAGTCCAAAGCAGAAACTTAGATCACACCTTTAAGTTGATGTTTCCGTATCACCAGAGCAATGGTTGATAACAGGATATAGCAAACTCCATGGGTTGCCTTGAACTTCTCAATGTATGTTTTATCTGATTCAATACTGAAGACTTTTTTTTAACATTTCCAATGAAAAAGAGGCTCTAAAAAGTTAGCTCCAACTGTTTGTTTGCAACACAGGCTGGAACGCCTTGCTTTTACAGTGAAACATGAGTTCATTCAAGTAGAATTAAACAGCTGCTATAACAACTGAGCAATGAAAGAAAATCTAGTGTTCAGTTTTTCTATTTCAGGTGTTCTGTATTTAACAGTGGTTCACCTGTCATGCAGAAAGCATACAAAGATAATATTGACCTGATAAAATTGACACAGAGCGGAACTATGTTGGAAGATGACCCTTTTATGTCAGTGTTTTAAGTGCAGCCGGCATGGTAGATGTTTGGAAAACTGAAGTCTCTTAGAATGTGTTCCATTGAAAATTGTTCTTGTAAAGGTGTCTGTTCATGGAGTGTTGCTGAAGGAGGCAAGGAGATCACTGTGAGAAAGCCATTTCTTGTATTTTGCCAGCAGGTCAGCCTGGCCATTGCCCCATCAACCTCACTTTGGAAGAATTACAGCAGCTTTGCCAAGCTTGCCTCAGTTTTAGAGATAGCTGCCACATCTGGTAGCTGCAACTGTAGCTTACCTCATTCTTTGTCTTGCTGATTTTCGTATTTTAAATGTATTCTATACATCTTAGAGTAACACCAAATTCACATCTGACTTCCTGCTGTTTCCTGTTCCGACTGCTTTCCTTTTTGGCATAACAAGACCTTCTGGCACACAATACTGAGAAGGCAATTTAAATTCAGGAGAACAAAGTTTTCACAATTTGAATTTTTCAGCCATGTACTTTATATAGAAGGGCATGTTTGGCACAATTTCCATAGGGAGTGAACCAAATCCTGCTGTCGGCTGTACATTATTATAATGGGAAGTGTCCCTTTATGCGATCTTTAATATTTATTTTATAAGCTAACTTCATGAAGGCTGAAACTCTGTCATTGCTATTTATACTGTATTTGTGCTTTGGGATAAAAAAGAAAAGCATCTGCATAGAAAAGGCTTATGGGAACGTTCATACACAAAGATTTTTCATCCTGGGGTATGAAATGCGTTATATAAAAAGCATCAAGAAATCTTAATCCTGTTTATGCTTCAGAAGTTCCCTCTGGGCTTTAAATTTTTCTGACAGTGGAGACTGAACTCTTTATGAAAACATTAATGGTTAGAAAGGATTTTCACATTAAGTGAAATAAATTGCTGGGTTTTATTCTGAATGAGATTGTATAGAGTGACTTGATTCACCTATTGCTTTTATGCGTTTTTGCTACAAGGATATAAGGAGGTAGATGTAAATGTCAGGTCTGCAAAGGAACACTGTGTGGCAGAGAATCTTCCTTTAACTTCTTCATCTGATTAAAATATTTTAATATTTGATATTATATTTGTATGATCAAATATATAAATATTTGATCATACAATTAGAATTAGAATTGCAGCAGCAATTAGGTAATACTTCAAATTTCTAAGATTATTATTGGGAATGGTCCTGTGCAGGGTCAGGCATTGGACTCGATGATTCTTGTGAGTCCCTTTATACTCAGCATACTTTGTGTTGTATATCTGTTTCTTCTCTTCTTTCCCTGTATTACTTCTAAAAAAATTCTCCTCAGCTCAGCAGCTACTTCTGCCCATTTTGCCCCAAGTGCAAGAATGATGTTTAACATGTATTTCATAATTTTATTTCTACTATGTCAGAGGGTTTTTAAAGAAAATAAAAAAGTAAATGAATATTTCTAGATAAGAGCTAAAAATACTATACTTAGAAGATTAATGTGATGGCTGTAACTTGAAAAAATTACAGCAAAGGAACGTTAGAGAAGGAACCAATTGTGCCAAATTTTAACTCCGTTTTTAATTTTGTTTTTCTAGGTTAAATGTAATTTTTTTGGTGACCTCTCTAGAATGTACAGTGAAATGAGAGTGATGATTTCATAAAATCTATAAATCTGGATAAATTATTGCTGAATTTCATGATCTCATCAGGTTTTCCTTTTTTTCTTTTTGCTAATAAAAAGGTATAAAAATTCCAGTTAAACTCTCCCGTCATTTCTGTTAATGCCCAAACTCAAATGAAATGCTTTGGTTTTTGTTTTGAGATCTGATATGAAAGTTCATGTGCTGGTTTTGGGTGGGGTAGAGTTAGTTTTTTTCTAAGTAGCTGGTTTGGGCTGTGTTTTGGATTTGTGCTGAAAGGGTGGGGGGGGATGAGGGTGCACAAGGAGCAGGAGCTGACACAGCCAGGACAGGTGACCCCAACTGACCAAGGGGATGTCCCAGACCATGTGGCATCTGCTCAGCATGTACAGCTGGGGGAAGAAGGAGGAAGTGGAGATGTTTGGAGTGATGGCGTTTGTCTCCCCAAGTCACCATTACATGTGGTGGAGCCCTGCTCGCCTGGGAATGGCTGAACACCTGCCTGCCCATGGGAAGCAGTGAATGAATTCCGTGCTTTGTTCCGCTTCGCTTGTGTGCTTTACCCATTAAACTGACTTTAGCTCAACCCACAAGATTTTTTTTGCTTGGACTCTTTGATTATCCCTCCTGCCCCACTGGTGGGGGGTTAAGCATGGTGCTTAGGTGCCAGCTGGGTTTCAAAATGGCGCTGCTTAAGTCAGTTTTGATGAAAAACATAATCTATGCCTGAGTTTTTCATCTGTGTATGGGTGATGATGATTCTTGGCTGTCAGTCAGGACCTGCCTGTAGTTGTATGCTTACCTTGTAGTTCTTAGTTAGTCTGCTTCTAAGGTATACCACAGGTGATGCTAAACACCTGCATTTTAAGTGGAGCTTAAAATGTTATATTCAGTCTCCTGTGTCCTGTCATGTACATATGCTTAGACTGCAGGACTAGGACAGTTTTTGATTGTAAAACAGGGTTGTCATTCTCTCTTTCTGGATTTTGGGTTGTCCTGAGTGATGAAGTAAGGCACAGATGTGAGAGTTATACCAGTTACCTCTTATCACAGGGTATCCAGATATTGTACATATTTATACTTTCTTTCTGTTGCTCTTCAGAGCTGTCATTCTCTGCATCAAAATGCTCTTACTGTAAATTTCATACTGTTATTGATTTTCTCTTCTAGAACTGGTTTATATTGTATTTATTTATTTGTTAGTGCTTCAGTGAGGGTTTTATTTCAGCTTCTACACTTCACTTCCTTATGAAATACCTGTTTTGATGTTTATTTGTCTTTCCAATCATTACTTCTACTAGGAAACAGTGATGACTAGTGGATTGGTAATCTGTTGTGGCTCTTGGGCTTTGATGCTTGGTAGGATTTTCAAAACAGAGCAATAACAGTTTGGAAAGAATATCCAGAACAGAAGTAGAATTTCCTGGTTTTTGCATTCAGGTAGCAAAAACTACTCTTTTGTTGTCCTTTGCTTCCAAGCAGCCCTCCCTAAAGAGCAGGAAAAAAAGTGACTTAGATCTTCAAACAATATTTATATTTTCTTATGACTGTATTGCCTGAATGTGTTCCAATGCAGAAACCTCTTTGCCCATTTGCAAGGTGGTGTCTCTTGCAAGCAAGTGCAATGGGGAACTATAAAGAAATGCTAGAAAACACTAGCAAGGAAAATTGTTCTTGAATGTCTTTGGTAGAATCAAGGAAACAAATGAATGTACGGCTTTTAGCCAGGTGTCTTCACCTGGAACCGTTGAAATCACTCTTAACCATCTGTCTGGCATTACTGGAATATGTTTGGAAGGATAGTATGGGGGATTAGCAGCAGAAAATAAGGTGATAATTTTTCTTCTATACCCTCTGTTTTCACACACAAGTCCTTGAAGAAGGGAGTATTTTTGATTATATGTCCTTTTTCACTTGTTCTGACTGTTTTCACCTGAGCCCCTGCGTCGATTCTATGGCTGAGAGCTTCCTCCCGCTCTCCTCTTCCTAAGTGCAGTTTGTACACCTGTGCCAGGAATCTTGGATCAGTCAAGAAACAACATTAATTATCTCATGCAGTAAGTCCATTGAGTGAATCCATTGAGATAGTTTGGATGAGATTCAAAACTTCACATAACTGAAAGCTGTTTTCTCGTCTAAAATGTTCCCTTCATCAGCAGTAACCTTTGTCACATCAGGTAGAGACCAGCAGCCTGCTACATGGAGGAGCTCCTTCTTTTACATACCTAAATCTTCGTTCTAATTTCTACAAACACAAAATAGAGAGAGGCAAAATACACTTCTGGTCTTGATGTTCTGCAGTGTTGTGTTTGGCATTGCCATGTTCATTGTGCCTTTAATACAAGGACAAATTGATTGAGCAACACCTGACCAAGCTGACCTGTTCTGGTAGTGATGAGCCCTACAGATCCCAGTGCCCCTACTCTTCAGGTTTTTTAGCAGAAGACTTTTTTCAAAAGTTCCCCTTTTAAACTCTGCTTTGTCACTCAAATACTGACAGCAAGTTACCTGAAAATGGCCTTTTTTTTCACGTAGATGTTGAAATTTGAAATTCAGTGGAGAGAGTCCAGAGAGACCACAGCAGAAGTTGCACAAATAGTGTGATAAGTCTGAAATGCCTCAGCAGAATATGAAATTGCTTTTGATCTCCTTCTTAGTTGGAACATGCATGGGGATAGACTGCAGGAACACAGGTGAAATAGTGTCCCCCAGGCTGGGAAGAGGATGTCCTTCAACAGCACCTCCTTGTATGTTCACTCTAAATTATTTTTCTTCCTCTCTAAAAACTTCTCAAGAAATATTTTATGTATTACTACCAATATTTGGATGTAAGACTGCCATGAAATTACTACCTCTGTAGCTAGTAGTGCTAATGAGAGGCTCAATACTTCCTTTTCACATTTAAGGGATAGTTTTGTGTGATGATAAAATGTGCCAACTTAAGCAATGATATAAAGTAGAATTCTTGCCTATATTATTAAGATTCCAAATATTTCTCATATAAGAGCAGTAGCCCCAGGTGTTATTTGTAATAGATGCTTCTAAATTTCTGCTTTTTAACTGGACACCGTGCTGTTCAAAAACTTGAAGACATTTTTCCTAGTTTAGAAAGAGAAATTTGTATTTCAGTGGCAAATAGGTTTATGTCTTTTAACTTTTGTGTCTGAGATAAGCAGTGCACTTATCCAGGGCTTTAATTGTTTTCACTGTCAATATCAAGAATGAAAGAGGGAGCGTGTACAGATAGTCACAAAATGACAAAACTTCCAGCTACCAGACATCTCTAATACTAATTTTGCACCTGTTTCTATTGATAATCCTATGGGCTTATAAACAAAAGCAATTGTGGTTTGGTTTAGCTGGTTAAGTTCCAGGGATTTTGTGAATAAAGAGCATGTGTGTATTTTGCAAACTTACGCAGTTTTCAGTGTATTCAGAGATGAAGATAGATATAAAGAGACAGGTGTAAATGTATCAGCCAAGGTGTGCAACTGCTAATTTATCACTTTTGTTATTCCTTGCCATTTAAAACTGTAGTTACCCACTGAGTCTTGATGTACTGGAATTTAAAGCCAATTAAAATGCCAGACTTCTTTTTTCTAAAAAACTTTTAGCACACAAACAATTGAAAATAAAGTAATTAAGTATAGAATGCTCAGCCTGTTGTTTTAGATGATGCTGTGGGGAAAAATGTTTTCTACACAAATAACATTACCAGTTGTCTCACTTAGTCAGCCAAGCAGGATGAAAACAAAGAATGGTAGAGGCTAATAAAGATACACCATCTGAAACTTTCTTCCTTACAACTTTTATTTGTTTCAGTGTGTGCCTCAACAGTTATATTGATACTGCAGCGTCTGCAGTAAATATGCAAGTGAATTCTCTGGCTCATGTTCTGAAGGGATGATCATTTATTCTTGTGTAACTTAATTGTCCTTGTAGGATCCACAGGGTTCCTCCCTGTTGATAGTGAGCTGATCACTGTTTGGAAAATGCGAAGTCTACTTTTTCACCTAAAGGCGTGAGAATTGCAATTATTTCTTTGGTTGTCCTCACTTCATTTGTTCTAAAAATGAAGTTAATATTCCTGTTGCATCAGCTTTACATTTTCACATTTTCTCTCCTCTTTATTATTGCTGGGGCAAGAGAACATGCCTTGGACCATGCAAGTTTTGCCCGTCAAAAGCTCTATTAGCTTATCCTGAGGAGGAAGAGTAAAGATCTCCTACCTTTCACTGAGAGTTTTACAAATGCCAATCAGAGGTCCAGTAGGCTTGGATTATTTTCTGTTCTCTGGCACACAGATAAAAGTGTTAGTAATCTGCCTTATGGCTTTTGCCTGCATTTAAATGACTTACATCACTCATTTCTTAGTTATTCTTGTGACAGCCTTTATTCAGGTGAGAACAATCTGCATTAGGTTAATTATTTCTTACTGTATTTTCTGTTTTCTAAAAGTAATAATAATATTACAGGACTTAGTAAGAGAACTTCGAAGAGATTTTTGCTTAACCTGTGCTCTGATCTATGCATTTTTGTTTCTTTGTCTTTTTTCATCATTGCATTTGTTCTTGAAAAGGAAACAAAAAAACTTGATAAATGATGTTGTGTAATAGAAATGCCGGCTTCAGCCCATCAGGGTTCATTTAGTCTGAAAAATGACCCTGAAATTTCAAAATGCTGCTTCCAGAACTAATAAAAATGTCTCTAAGGGAAAACTTATTTAATTCTCTGCTGCCAGATTTTACTGGCAAACTTTTTTTTTTTGCCGTATGACCCTGGCCAAAATGTATTTCAGCAAAAGATGGGCGATAGTTCTCTTGGGATGGAGAAAAGCTTATGGGTTATGCTTAGAGTTCTGTTGAAACCCTCACACTGCTGATGGCAAATCACCCTGTTGTCAGTGTAGTTTGGCTGTGCTTAATTACGTCAGCTTATTGTGCCACCTGCACAGAACCTTTCAGGGGAAAGCTGGTGGCTTGTTGGGGGTGTGTGTAAGGAGAGAATCTTCTTCCTGTGTGGAAACAGCTCCTTAGCATTTTCGAGAAGCTGCTGCTGATGTTAAGTGTGGGATGTGCAGGTACACAGGCTGTAGGCACACTAGCAGACCAACCAAGTGAGATGGAATAAAATAATTCGAGGACAGATATCCCTACTCTTTGATTTTGCCTCAGAGAAATATGAATTCCTGGCCACTCAAAGAAGTGACTAAAATATGCATTCTGCATTCCATAGGACTTCAGTGCCCTCTTTCCTGTCTGAAGATTTGATCACACTTTACATCAACTTGCTGTTACAACCAGTAAGAAGAACTTGAGGCTAGGTGGTAAAAATCTTCATAATTGGCTTGATACAGCCTAAAAGACATGACATTCGATTTTTGAGGCCTAAGAACTGTGTATTTAGGTGAATGCTACTGGTTTATCTATTTTTTGTAACATCAAGAGTTCCTGTAAGACAGGTAGGACAGACTTTTTAGCAGGATCTGTTGTGATAGTACAAGCTATAATGTTGGATAAAAGGAAGAAGTGTTTCAGAATAAGGGTGGTAAGGCACTGGAACATTTGTCCAGAGAGGTGGTGGAGGTCCCATCCCTTGAATGGAAACATTCAAAGTCAGGCTGGGCAGGGCTCTGAGCAACCTGATCTAGTTGAAGATGTTCCTGCACGTTGCTGGAGGATTGAAGTAGATGACTTCCAAAATGTTCCTTATAGCCCAAATCAATCTATGATTTGGCAGTTGTCCTTAAAATGTTTCATTGTGTGTTCAAAGTTGATTTTTTTTCTAAACAAACAAACAAACCCAAAATTAAAAAAAAAACCCAACAAAAACGACCTTCCCCCCCCCCCCCCCCCCCCCCCCCAACACCCACAGTAAAAGAAAAAGTGACTCAAGTCAAATATAAAAAGAAAAAACCACAATGTTCAGGTAAAAGCCGGCATATTTCTTGTCCATCCTTCCATTACCAGTTGACCATGAGTTGTGGCTCTTCTCTTCTTGTCTGTCCATGTCCAATGTGTAGTTTTACAACATATTCCCTACTAATACACTCACATCCTAGCATGTTCCTGAGGTTTGCTGTGTCAGACTTAGGGAACAACAGCCTGGCCAGTAATATGCATGCCAATCCAAATGGCTGATGGATCTCTGATCCCTGAAAGCAAAGGCAGGAGAACAGCCTTGCCACAAAAGGTTCAGACTCATAAGTCAAGCAGTATTCAGCCTCAAAGACTGTACAACATCTGTATGTGCACAGGCATATCTTTGGAGTGCTTTGTCTTCTGTGTCCAAAATTCACAGGGTGAGCTTAGACCAAAATGTCATGCTGTATCTGGCAACAGTGTGGGCCAGAAATTGACGTTTTGTGCATTTTATTTTTAAAAATGGAATTTATTCCAAAAGCTGGAGTGATACTGTGAGGTGCCTTGAAAACAAATGAGTTGGCAAGTCCAGTTTTAATCTCAGTCTAGATGGGGCTATGGACAGCAAGTTTTAGCATATGCTCCAACAATTATTAGGGCTGCTCTCTTGACAAACAGTTTGGAAAATCAGTAGCTAAAAGTATTAATTATGCTATTATATAATGTACATTTAGTGTTTCACAGAAGAAATGCTACAAATTCTATTATAAATTAATAATAATACTAAATTTTTAATAATTTCCTTACAGCAACTTTTGCAAGTGTATTTTTTCATTATCATATTTGTTACAAGCTTTAATAAATTAATGGCACAAGTTACTGCAGTAATGTTGAATTAGGAAAAATTTTGGTCCAAATATAACTGTCATTTACTGCTTAAAATTTGAAAATGTGCAATGTAAAAGGATTCAGACATCAAACTGAAATCATGGGCTGTATGTTTTCAGTGAGATGCAGCTTTTCTAAACTTGTGTAGTATTGCACAATAGTGCTCTTCATGTAATTCTCAGCCTTAAACAGCAAACTGGTACTGTAAACCAGAAGCTGCTGCAGTAACCCCAAATATTCAGGTAATTCAAGCAGAGTCCCCAAACTAGAGAATGCAGCAACCAGAGAGTAAACAGCTGAACACTGAATTTTAATATGACAGTCTCAAAACCTGGTGTTCAAAGGCAGTAGACCTGATGCCCTCAAAGTAAAGAGAGACAGCAGGCATTGCAGAGAGAATGAAGCTTCTGATGGGACATAGTTTGTAGGCACTTAGCTGTCAAGCAATGTTGCATCAGAACAAAAATATTGTAAGCATGAAGAGCTGAGCTAGTATTGAAGCTTTAGCATGCTTGTTTCCTCCTCTTTGCTGGTGTACAAATAAATATTTTGAGAAATTTCAGTATAATTCAGAGATCTGAGTTTGAGTCCTTTACAGTCAAGCAAACCAAAAAAAAAAAAAGTCTTTTTCATCTGTCTCTGACCTCAGTTTGACAATTCATTAGATTTCTTTTCTCACAGCAGGCCACATTATGGGGAAGGGACAAGAAACGCCTTCTCTGTAAAAGAGCAATAGGAAGCACTACTGAAATGCTGTAGTCAAATGAAATTAAATATTCTGATTATTTTTAATGAGTTATTTACAATCAAAAATAAAAACACTGAAGACCATACTGGCAAAGTCAAGAAATCTCCTGTAGGTAGGCTAATTTCACCATATGATAAAATAACTTGTGTCTACTATGGCACTTAGTGATTGATAATGTCATGTGAGAACAAAGCAATTAGGTTAATTTACACATTAATTAGTTTATTGCTTTCTTTTTGTTTGGTCTCTAATGCCTTGGTTTAAAAAATGGAGCATGTGCTGTTGCAGGGCTTTAATTTCACTAATTAGGTTCTAAGTGCAGACATTGCAAACACCTGCCTTGTAAGTGAAAACATTCTGAGTTAATTTAAGCCCTCTGGTTGCTTGAGAGGATGCCACCAAGGGAACAACACGAGGGGTCCCACAACTTAGAGGCTTTTGTCCCTGTATGTAGCTGGGAATTTTTCTTAAGTTATTGGCCTTTGTTTGTGCTAGGGGCAGTTTTTGTAAGCTGGTGTCTGGAGCTGTGCAATGTTCAGGGGAGGAGGAGAGATTTTGAGCCTTTGGAAGGTGAGTGGTTCTTGAGGAATCTTTGTGCTTGTGAAGCTCTCAGACTTTTATTTCAGGAAAAGTGTGAGCTGTTTTCACTGAAGCAATAAACCAGCACTGGTGCTGGAGTTCTTGTGTTGTTTTGTTACTTTTGTGTGGATCACGCTTCCATAATGTCTCTCAAAAACTTGTAAGAACACAATATAACCTTGAAAAATTGCTTGTATAGACTGGTATCTTCAAGAATGGATATGTAGTTACATGCATGGTTTGGATTTCTTCATAAATTATGTTCCTGAATCCATTACATGCTTTTATTTGTTGTTCATAAAAGAGGATTTAACATAAAAGCTCTTTTAATGTTAACATTAGGTACCAACTGTTGTATGTGATAATGAAAAAGGATGGGTTTTAAAATTGCAGTTTTCTCCTGACATATTTATAAAGTTTGCTACATACCATAGGTGGATGGTATTCTCTGGATTTAGATGCAACAATTTTCTACTCATTATTCTAAAATCTTCTAGAGGGAAAGGAGAAGGGCGGGATACACTGGTTTATTCATATATTTTCATAAAAATAAAAGTCCACTGTGTTAATTCCATTGAAGAGTATTGAAAGAGATCATCAGTCAGAATGCTGTGTTTGTAATTAGTGAGTATTTTGGAGATAATGTTCTATTACTGACTTTATATTTCACTATATTAAAATGTAGAGTTAGTGCTAAATTTTATGGTTACTAGTTGGAATTTCCTGAGCACTCACACAGTTTTAACTACCTAATTGTTGTACAGGGCATCCCTTAACTGCTCAGCTCCTCAGACATTTTATTCTTCTTTCTCTGAGTCTCTGCTATCTAATCCTGTAGGCATGTGCATTTTTGCTAATGGTGGAATGTGTGTGGCTCTGTAGCATGATAACCTGTAGGATGATTATTTAGATGTCTCTAGTTTTAAGCCCTGGCATGGTCAGAAACCTAGACATTTCTATAATTGAACCCAATCCAGGATGAGTTCCTTGAGGAACCTGATGAGGGAAAAGACAGGCAGGGTTTGGGATGTAGGGAAAGTCAGCAGAATGCTGAAGGTATTTTAGTAAATACTAATTGAACCTTTTTAAAATCTGTTATGTATCTCAGATGAACCTCTTGGCCAACACAAGGTATAATGAATTGCTTGCTTGCTCCACGGAAGTGTTCTTAATGCTTAATAGCTCATCAAAAGATAATATCTTGGGTTAGGCAGTAATAATATGATTAGGTGCTTCACAGGTATTTAAAAACCAATTCAGACACGTCTTGAAGTGAATGGCTTGTCTCCTTTATAAAGTATATGAATTTTCCACTTAATTTTCTGGTCTCACTGGAAGTCTGTCTTTGTCTGTCATACCCATATCTCTGAATTCTGCTTGGCACTAAGCAAATATTCCTGCTGTCCTTTTGTCTTTTAGTGAATTTAACCTTTCCTGTTAGCATACCTATCTTCCCACTAAAGCCTATACTAACAGATCAGTACCTTCTTATTGAGCACAGAAAATTATTTGCCTCTTTTTTTCTTCTTTCATTGAAAATACACATAATTTTTATCAGGATTTCATAAAGTTTTGATAGTAAAAAATACTACCTGTAGTAGGAGGCATTTGACAATTTGTTTTTAAGTAATGAAACCTGGTTTGGTAGCTGAATTAAAGTAGTGTACTACTTGTGCTTCTTGGAATGCAGTTGTCAAATCCAGTATCCGTTCTGATTTTACTGGGTTTTTGTTTTAACCTAGTTTTAACCTAGTAAAAGCGTGAAAGTTTTATGTTGCATCTGCACATTTTCTAAAGGAAAGACTGAAGCATTTAGAGCAAAGGTAAAGAGACACCTTGTTCTTATCTAAAAGGTGACAGTGACAAAACGGATTTTCCCCTCATTTTTTCCCATTTCCCCCAATAGTATCAAGTTTTCTGGACATGTTTCTGTGCCTGTCATTAATAGATTAGATCAAAATGTTGTGGCTCTAGTCCCAGGTCAGCTGAGTTGATCTGGTCTGTGCAGAGCATTTGGAGTGAGATTCAGAGAGAGCACCAAGTGCTTTTACCTTTAGTCTGTACTGAGGCAGCATCCAGTCAGAAGTGTGTGGTTTTTACAGACACTGCAATGTCTGCAGGGAGATGGATCCTTTGTCCAAATAAAAGAATCACAGGTTTGGAAGGGAGCTTAAAGATCATCTAGTTCCAACTCCCCTGCCATGGACAGGAACAGAAAAAATTTCTTTTTATATCCTGAACAGAGGCACAGTGTTAATTAACAGCTGTAAAATAGTTTCAAGAATGATCTCCTGCTGACTTTTTTTCTGGGGGGTGGAAGGGAATTTAAAAAAGCTGAAGCTACCAAAGTCTCAGTGTCAAGCCAGCCTCATTTACTTTTGCTGGTTTGTCTTAAATGCTTTACTTACTTCTGCACTGTTAATATTTGGAAGCGAAAAAGCTCCAAGGAGCTATTTTTTGAACATTATCTGATTATTCATTACATTATCTTATGTTATCACATTTAACTTCTCCTAATAGGTTCCAGGAGGAAGAAAAGGACTGAAGTTTGAAGTGTTGTGTGTTAGATCAGGGGATATAAACAGAGCTCTTAACTCCTGTGGAGTTTAGAGAAAGGGAAGAAATGCTCGACAGGCCCTTAACAGCTGTACTTTACCAGCAGCTGGAAGATGAAAGGCTTTTTTAAATTGTTTTTTTAAAATTTGATTCTGCATTTCTTGATCACCATGTTCTAGCTCTAAGGATGTCTTTATGACTGTTATATAAGCCTTGGAAAGAAAAGCAGCTTTAGTGGGAAGGGTTGACAGTCTTTTAACTTTGAGCAGCACTGGCCATTGCAGTTTGTGTGCACACTTACGTGTGGGTGGAGAGTTTGATAGTGACAGATACAGAACATCATTTCTCTAAAAGGTTGACCTTGAAAAATCATAGCATCAATAAAGGATACACAGCTCTAAAAGCTGTAAAATGTCAATGTGTACCATGTGACACACTGGTGTACAAGACTCTGAGATCTTATCCCTACAACTTCTGAAGCAGTCTCTGTTAGAAGCAATGCGAGACAGAGAGAGGTAGAGATTTTGATGCCAAAGAATGCTAATATGGGTAATTGGCCAAGATTTTAAGTTCTGGTTAGCTTTTTATCTTAGCATTGCAAAGCCTGTGTTTTCAGAACTGAGTGAGGAGCTTGCCAATTTTTTAATCCTCCTTGACTAGATCTTGAGAAGATTTAGGCACATAGCAGGGCATTATTTTACATGCTCATTGTAATATTTAGGAACATGCTTTTTAAAGTCTGTGCCTTAATTCTGCTATATATGGTGAGGGGCCTTTGTTTTTTTCCAAAATACGTACCTGTATTTCAGTTGTGAACTGTTTGGGATAGAGCATGTCTCTTTACTAGATGAGAGTAGTTGGAGATCACTCAGAGATTCAGTATGGGATGATAGTAGGGTTTCATGTACTTCATGTTAGGAGAGCCACAGAGCATTTCAAGCTGAATTTAGGAAGTATTTGAGGTAGGCAGCTTTTCCTCTAAAATCAGAAGCAGATGCTCTTACATGTCTTATGTGGTCCAGCTGAGGGATCTTTATTGAAATAGTAATTAGTTAATTTTCTGAATGAGAACAATCTATTTACTGTTAGTGAGGAAAGAGAAAATTCTGGATGGGAGAAAGAAATATGGATTGAAAGCTTTCTACATGAAATGAAATAGGATTTCATGACATAACCTCTATATGAAACTAAAACCATTTTTCTTCAAATGTAAAAGGATGGGCCAAGCTATAGACAAATAAAAATGACTTGTTTTTCTGAAAAATTTATGAAGACCAAATTTTTATGTCTTTATATATAAGTATATGTATGACTTCTACCAGTATACATACATATATATGGACCTATAAAAATACATGTGTGTATATACACAGTATCTTGATTTATGAATATAGACACACAGAGCTGCACACTTAAACACTGAAAATTAGAGATCTAAGACTTTTTCTAAGACCCTGCTTTAGAAGATAAGCCCTCAGGGAAGAAAGAAGGTGTGTTCAGCTCTTCTAATACAGGCTGGGGTCCTTTGCTCTGCTTTCAGAGCCTTCCTGATGCCAACAGTGTTACATGGGTTCTCTTCTGTTAAGCTGATACTGAGAGAAGCAGACTCAGGGGAACCAATTGTATTAGTTTAGGCTAATTCTGCTGTAGCAACATCTTGAGCACTGCAGATGAAAACTAAGAAGATTAAAGTCCACATAATCTGGGGATCTTTATGTAAGTGAAGTTCAAATTACCATAAGCTCTTCAAATCATTGATCTGAGGATCAGTAAGAAGGGAAGAATAACTTAAACAAGCTCAACCTGCCAATCCATGTCTTTGGGTCCCCTTTCTTTTTTTTTTTTCCTCTTTCCCTTTTTCCTCTTTTTTTTAATTTTCCTTTTCCCCCCCCTTTTTTCCCTATTCTTTTAATAAAATCCTTTAAGTATTCTTTAGTATAAGAAAATTGGTTTTGTTCTACCTTCCAAAGGAAAAGGAGCTTTCAAAGGAGCTGCACAGCTGTGTCTCTTATGCAGTTAACAAGTGGTTGCATTGGATTGATGGAGGCTATTAAATGATGAAAGCCACTGATTATTTTAATGCTAGCATACCATTTCAATAAAGACTGCTTTTGAAATAGAAGTCTGCCCTAATGGCACTACCATTTTATTGACTGTGGATATTGTAGCTTCTGATTCTTTGTATCAATTAGAAAACCAGGGAATAGATTTGTAGCGCTCAGTGGATATGTCAAGATACATAAGAAACAAGCCAGAAGACCTGAAACACCATTGAGTTGCACAAGTTTTCACCCTATTTAATATTTACAGACTTGTAACAACAGTTCTGTGGATTTTATGACTGTATGACGGCAGTAATTCTGCTAACATTGTGTTCTTATCTCTGTTACCATTCACCTTTCCATTGCCATGCTCAGGGATGTGAGGTGATGTCTGTATGGGATGGTACTTCAGTGCACATCTGCACCACTGACATCCTCCAGAATGGAGCTGTCCCATCCAATTTCCCTGTAGTGACAACCAAACCATGCTAGGGAATCACTGGGAAGAGTGGTGACAGGGTTGGGTCAAACCGTTTCAGAAGCGTTTTGAAACTGACTTCCAGTGCTCAGAACATTTTCAGGGATGCTTTTATTAAAGTAGGAACTTAGCCTGAGCGTATGGCAGCTGAATTTAGAGCTCGGGCCATAGCCATGTTTTAAAAATTGGCCAAATTGCCTTTCTCTGAAGTATTGTATGTTGATAATACTATGTAGTTAATGTTGTCACTTAAAGGAAGTACATTGCTTTTGGTCATTAAAATAGACCTTTTGAGGCTTTTTACTGAGGACTTAAGAAGTTTGTCACAGATAATATTTGTAATAAAAACATTTGTGAAATGTTTTTACTACAATGAATGCATGGAGGGGTGGAGGGGTCTGGCCCATCTATAAGGAACTCCTGCACTATCAGTTGAGGAGCCAGCCCCTACTCCAGCTTCAGAGGCTGAGGTGTTCTACCAATAAAGTGAAACTTCTCATTTAGGAAGAATGGTTGGGGTTTTTTTTTCCTTTCTAAATCTCTACTGCTGCTTTGAGATGAATTGCAGTGGATTACCATAATAATAGTAATAATAATGTAATAGACCACCTAGATGTTGTTAATAATGAACTTGATGAAGTACCATTTCTGGAACGATTTTTAAATGAGTTTCTTTTTTCTGCCACAAGTAGAATAAATTGTATCAGAGGGTACAGAGTTTTTCTGTCATAGAGATCAGTTAAAGTACCTCTAAACTATCAGGGCGGACTGTATAATCTGAGTGCTGTCTGTATACCAACTAACTCTGACTCACCATTTTAAAATAGAAGTTGAGTCAGATTTTAAACTCTTAAGACTGTGAGTGGTAATATATTATTATGGTGCTTTTCATGCTTTAGGACAAGATTCTGTGTCTGAAAAAATGGTAATTTTTTGTGTTGAGCAGTGTGATATCAGCATAAAGCCCACTGAAATAACTTAAAATACTTTCTTTATTTGAAATTCAGAGTTGCTATATTTCCAGTACATCTACAGCTTATACATAAACACTATATCTTTTACAGAGAGAAGGATAGTTTTCCAAGAATGCTGCTTAGTACCTCGTCACTGGGGAGCAGGGCACGGCTGGTGATACCAGGTTCTTCTCCCAGATAATGGGCAGTAAAAGACTCCTTTGGGGAGACAGTGCATCTTAAATTGGTCCTTTCTCCAGGCCAGGATGGGACCCACACAAAATCGCTGTAGAAGAATATGAGGAAGATGAAACTTCAGTGAGACTTAGGAAATGAATGTGCACAATATTCTAAGGAATAACCCATCTTCTAGTCTGCAGGCACTGGGTGGGGGTAAAAAAGAGAATCTTGTTGTTTCATCTTAATTTAAATAATATGTTTTTCTGGATGCATAAATCTTATGCAAGTGTAGATTCCAATAGTTTGAATATGGTTTCTTTTATAAACCTTTAAAAGTGGCCTGTGTGATAATACTTCAGTTTCATAAGTTGTTTCTTCTTTGCATGATTTATACCTGGGTGTTGTTTAAAGGCTATAAAACATCAGGGGTTTAATATCCTTCAGTCAAAAGCAGCTTTGCCATCTACCTCGTATTTTTATTTTAAAGGATACAAGATATTCTATTTAAATATGTTTCAATGCATGTTAAAATTAAAACACAGTGAGTTTTGTTGTTTTATGAGTCTTGAAGAGCCTGAAATTTTAGTTCCACTGGCCGTCACGAGCATCTGTCCATGTGTGTGATCTTTGCTTGATCTAACATGTATTATTTACTGTATATTGCATAGCTTTCAAAATATAAAAATGAACCATTCATAGAAGATATAGTATCCTAATTTCCAGGTTTTTTAGTATGGCAGTGGGAATTGTTTGTGTTAAGAAATCACATTAATTTGATTTTTCTGTGGATCCTATGAAACCAAAGCTAAGGAAAATTTTATGTGGGCAAATACTCTGTCCTTCCAAACGATGGTAGAATTAGTTTTCTGTTGCATAAAAATTCAAATTGAACAGAGAATTGGAACAGTATTTTAAATTAATAATAATAGTGATTTTCTTCACTGCTTATGCTAGCATCTTTGATTGTGCTGAGTTAATTTAATATGACTTTCTTCATCATGGGAAAAAACAGATAACTTGCTCTGATAGTAAAGGAAGATAGTGTGTATGCAGCAAAATAATGGTCTTTCACTACCTTTCAAGTCCATCAAAATCTTTGTGTCTTTCTGTGTCTTTAATGGATTCTCAACCACAATTTACTGTTGTTTTGTTTCATGTTCTGCTTACATAGCTTTAGTAGTAACTAAACCCAAGAGTGAGTGCAGATTAATTACATTCCATATTCCATTTTATACAATAGGATGTTCCTCTTATGTCACTGGGCCAGCCCTGAAGGGAGTATTATTTTTTGAAGTTTTCTTTTTTTTCTGAGTTCTAAGTCAAAGCGCATGGAAGATTGTGATTTGATTTAGCTTCTGAAAGTGCATGACAGATTCATTTTTTTGTAAGGCTCAACTGCAGTAAAATAGACCTGTAGAAGTTTTGCCTACAGATATTTTGTTTTAAGGAAATGACTTTCTTTTGAAGGGTGTGAGCTAGAACATGGTTTTAATTCCTGTAGAGTATGGTCCTTTTATAAATGTGTATTTTATTGCTAACACCATATGGCTACATATATGTTAAAAAGGCCGTTCATGCTAGCAGGCTCAAAAAACAAACGTATAAGTGTCTCTAAGCTCAGAGGAATTACCACCCCCCAAATTATTAGTTCTTTTTCATATTTTAGTGTTGACCTTTCTGTTTTCTCTCACAAGGAATCTATCCCTGAAGCTGTCGAAGGAGGTGGAGCAAGGAGAAGCCAGGTACCCTCGTGTCAGCCAGCTGGCTGGCAGCCCTTCTGTGGAGTGGCCTTTCACTGGTCTGGAAGAAGGGGGAGGCATTGAGTCTCTGCCCTTCAGATTGATGCTCCAAGACTGCACGGCTGTAAAGACATTGCTTCTGAAAATGAAGAGGGTTCTTCAAGAGGTAATCACCCACTTATTTGTTAGATTAATCTTTTTCAGCATTAATGAGCTAAGCAGCAGAAAAGGGTCAGTAAAGTTTATCGACTTGATGTCTTTTAATATGTCTTGAATACATGGAATTGATGCAGAAGTATAAATAGTCATGCCTCAACATGGAGAAGGTCAGAAAGTTTATACTTCATCAGAATTTAAATTATTCTGCCATATTGGTGTCCAGAGTGTAAAGCTTTTTTGAGCTTTTGCTAAAAAGGGGACAGGGGAGGCCAACTGCTTCAGGTCAAAATACATTGTATTGTTTTCTTCCAGTATTTTAGAGCTTTTCAGTTTTCTTATTAGTTGTTATCCATTATGAAGTCGCATGCAATTCATTTAAAGGAGAGACGCAGAGGAAAAAAAATATCTTATGTAACAGTACTGAAAGGTTGCCAGCTTGAGTTTGTAAATGATGGTTGAAATCAGATTGTAGGCCATTCACTGGTATATTCCTAACAATTTCAAGAGTCCTGGCTTGTCCTGTCTGCTGTATTCGCCTGCTTCCCCTATGGACTGCTGGTGTTGCTTTGAAAATTTTCTTTTGTGTCTGTTTGTCTTTAGAATTTTAGAGCAATAAAATTATTTGGATGGGGGGTTTTTTTGTATATTTTCCAGCTGTGGAGCCTTTACTCAGGTATATGCTGTGAACTTTTATCTTCATTTTAACAAATTGCAGTTTGTGTTATCTTTTTGATCTACAAGAAAGTTTTGTTTGTTTTTCTGTATAGTTCATAGAAATACAGAATAATTTATGTTCAGAGGGCTCTCTGGAGGTCCACCTTCTCTACTAAAAGCAAGGCTAACTCAGAAAAGGTTGCTGAGATCCTTGTGCACTTAAACTTTGGGTATCTTAATGGGGTTTCCACATCATCTCTGGGTGATATGTGAATGAATGTAGTCACATTCCAATATGTGAATGCATCACTGTAAATTTTTCCCTGAAGATGGAAACAGAATTTCTCCTGTTGAAGCTTCATATAATAAGGACTAAAAATAATTTGGGGGGGTTTTGCTGCTGACTTCTTGGTCACCTGTAGCTAAATTTAACCAACAGTTGTCCTATCTGAAGAGGTTTGGCAAAGGTTTAGCCATGGTAATTTGCAATTAGCCCTCCTCAACAGCATGGTTTTTGCTCATTGGCAATTCCCAGCCTTTCCAGTTTCCTTCAGTTTGCTAGAAGCTTGATTGGTGCTATATGGATCCTTAATGCACTTCTAAATCTGGAATTATTAATTCTCCATTAGTTGCTTTTTATATAATGTGAGAATACGGAGTGAATTTAAAGGATTTGTAACTTCATTTTATCTTGAAATAAGTAAGACTTACGATACTATATGACAGCAGTTCTAACATTCAGGTGGTAATATTGGCAGCATTCTCTATTGTTTCTAGTGTGAATAATTCTATAATGCTCAGAAAAGGTCTTTCTTACCATGATGGTAAGCGTAAGAATTTTACTTTTAACTTACAGAGTTCCATTAAACTTGTGTAACAATCTACTGTTATTTTCTGTTTGGAAATACATTGTACCTTTCAGTAATTCATCTTTAAAAATATTCACCAGGTGATATCTACAGGAGGAACATAAGGTATTTCATGTGACTCACTAGAATTTCATCTCCAGTTACTAATGCCTCCTTACGTAACTCATTGATCTTACTTTTTCATCTTAATCATTCAGTCTTTTACTTATTTGTTCCTTTGTACTATATAATTTTCATCTCCCAAACTGGCTGTAACACAGTGTGTCTCTGTAATTTTCTTTTTGTCTTGCCCTATGAAATCAGAATGGCCTTTTCCTAATCCTATGTTTGGATGTCCATATGTGCTGTAATTTACCTCAAAAGAACCTGGGTAGCTACTTTGGACATGACCAAGGACATGACCTTGAAATATTTTAGAAATTTGTATTGAAATGACATAGCTTGATTATCTTCAGAAATTCAGACATTTATATGTTTATGCCACATTTAAATTATTAGTGAAAGATTACAGGAAAATATAATCCCATAAAATTGAAATACTGTATTCAAGAATCTGATAAATAAGTCATCTGAGCATATCTAGCAGACAGTTTCCATGGAGAAGATCCCTTACTTCCATTGCAACTAGATGTAATTTTTTTATCCAAAAATCACTTCTGCCCCAACCAATCTTATAAATCAAACTCAGAACAGTACAGAACAAAAGACATAGAAGAAAAAAATCTTTCCTTACCATGGAATGCTCAGGCATTTTTAGATGTAGTCAAACATAGTCTCTGGCAGTCTTTTATAGAATTGAAATATTTTATACTTGCAAGAGTGTAAAATAAGATTATATATTTATAAAAAGAATAATATTTCACATGTTTTCATCCACTTCAAAAATATACAAAGCATACAAATTACATGGGGAAAATTACATGGTTTACCAGAAAAAAGAACTTGCAGTATTTCTGGTTTATACCTGATATTACCCATAGAAGAAGGAATTACAGTAGTGTATACCTCTTTATTGAAAAATAACATGCTAATTGAGTTAAAATATTAGCCCTGTTATTCAGTGTAATCCTTCTTCTTAAGCACTGAGTGCTGCTTCTAAGGAATAATTTAATTATGATCTGCCAAAATGTAATACTAGCTAGTAAAATATGGTTTTTTTGTTGCAGTTGCTTGTAATTGAAGAATCTAAATTGAAAAAATGCATACAATGTATGCTGTGCTGTGCTGCAGACTTACAGGCTTGTTATTAGTCTTATCTTGAAAAGGGAAATTGAAGACATGGCAGTAACTTTCAAGACTGAGAATGTTATTTAGTAAAAGGCTAATGAATGATTGTTCAATTAAGAGAATTAATTACCATTTCACTTTCAGTGAAAAAGGCTTGAAAATGTCTACTAATAATTTTTTATGGGTTTGGCCCATGTAAGACTCATAAGGCAGATTGTTCCCCAATGTTTTGGGAAACCTCACTGAGCAAATCTGGGTAGTCTGGAGGGCACTGGCCTGTGAGGAAACTCGGTGATTTTCCAAGTGCTCTGGGAGATCTCTCTGTCTCGTCTGTAACTTTTTGTCATGGATGTTCCATTTCTGACGGACAAATTGTGTAACCAAGACCTGTGGGATGCATAATTTCAGGGAAAAAGTAGTACCAGAGTATTATTACCTGTACTACCCAGCATGGACAGCTTGATAAAAGCCACTTCAGCACAGCAGACAATGCCAGCTGTTTTGCACCCTGTCCATGATTTCTTGGTCTCCCTTTTGTCTCTCCAGCTCTTGGATGCTTGTTTTGACTTTTGGTTTTTGATTTTTTCTTTTCTCAGAGTCTTTATAGTATTGAACCTTTTGTCAGTAATAATTCCTCTCATTTGCAAGAGAGAAGACAAGAAAATAGGAGTTGGATGTATGAAATTTGAGAGCTTTGTCCACTCCTAATACATTGATTCTTTACCTTCTGACTTGAGACAGGCCTCTCTGCTCTGAGCGTTTCTTCAATTAATCTGTGTCAATTTTTCTCCCCCATTTTGGGGAGAAAGTGTAGAACAATTGATGTTCTATACTTTCTATGTGTTATAACATTTCTGGCAACTGATTTGATTGTGCTTATCCAATGACCTTCTGAAAACTAGACTGTAGCTGCTTTCTCACTCATTGCTATCAGCAATAATGAATATATAATGCCTCTTAACCAAGCAATATGTTGGCTTTCCTGTAGTCTTCCAGATGAGAATTAAATTATTTCCATCTGTTAACATTTTTATGGCTTGAGTTACAGCTGGCTAAGGCAATGTTGAAGTCTGGCTAATCAAGGGGACATTTAAGGGCTTTTCCAAAATCTTTGGTCAGACATTTCAGGCAGAGACATTTGAGCAAAACTTGTTTTGCTCAATGGTTTTGGCTTTGTGCCTAGCAAGAGAAGGTCTTTATGCTGAAGTAAACCTAATAGAAAAATACAGTTGTATTGGGAAGGAATCCATTTAGTCACTGATAATGGGGCTTTGTTCAAACTTTAGTTGTTGAGCTTGTTGATTAATTTTACTGAGTGCCGTAATAAAAAGAAAATCTTTAGGCTTGTAGAAATAAAGTCATATTTTCCATGTATTCTTTATGAAATATATGGTTTATCAGCTGCATAATTCTACTTTTAGGTATCTTTATGAGGCTATCAGAAGTGACCTTATTGGTTGCTAATCTAGAAAATTAAGATATGTTGTCTATATGTTTGTGTAATTTGGAATATAAATTATTCAGCCCATGCTTTTTTTTGGAGCTCTGCAAAACATGATGCAGGCTATGGAGCTTTAGCTAATTGCTACAATTAGCAATAGGACTAAGTCACTTTGGACATATATTGCATACTGTGTTTTGCTAATTAATCATTTATTTTACTGAGGGAAATTGCAGCTGCCTGTGGCTGTCATTAAAAGTTAATGTGTCCGATACAGTGTCTTTAGATTACACTTGGAAAAAAAAAAGGCCAAAAAAAAGAGAAAAGTGGAAAATTATGTCAAAATTGCTGTGAGACTGGCCATTAGGGTTGCCTGAGATTAGTGGGGCAGAGTGATACCACTCAGGCTGCAATTAGTCTGTCAGGTATCACTGGCTGCATTACTTCTCCCCATGCATCTTTCACCTCATCAGTAAAATAAGCATAATTATAGAGTCCCCTTTTATACTGCACTTGCAATCCACTGATGGAAAGTACTGAGAGAAAGCTAATTGCTGTTTGGATATTTTGTAGTCTGATTGCTGGTCAATATGGAATTGGCCTTAAACTGTGGTTTTTAGAGACATTAAAGCATTTCCTTCAGTCCTCTATGAAATGTATTATATTTTCCAATATTGTGTTAGCCATGCTAGGAACCAATTGCAAGTTTAATACACTGTAAAACACTGCAGGTTTTCTTCCTTTAAGTAACTTTTTAATTAACCACTGTAGCATTGCTGATTTATTCAACAACTCTGCATCTAACCCAGTCCCTTTTATCAAGTAATTCATGCTGGAAATTGGTAACTCCTTCATTTCATGGTATGTTGACGCTGCATATACTCATAAATTTAAATAACTAATAATAAAAATGTACTAGATTTAGTAATATGATTTAAATTTATCATGTTAAATTGGCTTTTTCACTTGGAAATAGACATTGGCATTCCCATGCCCAGCTGGTTGCAAAGACAGGCAGAACACCCCATGGTTGCACTTTGCATGCTTTTTTTCTAGGAGGGTATCTCAGAGTTGTAGAGAATATTGGGAGCAAGTGGATATAATCAGATATTCACTTTGGTGGTGAAGATGTTTTATTCTAAGATCATCCACTGTAAGATATTTAATAACAACGAACAAACCCAATGTCAGTTATTTAGTTATACATTCTCAAAGTACAGGAACAATTCTGTCCATTCCATGCGATAGCACAAGGCATATCTGGCACCAAGCTGACAGGTCTGTAGTTTCTGGCAGCCTCCTTCCAGCCCTTCTTAGGGAAGGGCATTGTGTTTGCTAACCTTCGCTCAGCTGGGAGGGACCTCCCTTGTGAGCAAGGACAGGGGCTAAATGATTGAAAACGGCTTAATAAACTCTTTCACCAGCTCCCTCAGTACCTTTGGGTGGATTCTGTCTGGCCCCATAGGTGTGGGCATGTCTAGAAAGTTGCTGGCCATTTCCCCTTGGATTGTGGTGGTTTCATTCTGCTCCCTGTCCTCCAGCTCTGAGTTGTCCCCTGAGGACCACTGATATTACTACAATAGATGGATACAAAAGCAGCATTAAGTTCCTTATCCTTTGTCATTTTGTTTCCCCCCTGACTCCAGTAAAGGCTAGAGTGTGTCCTTAACCCTTCTTTTGTTTTTTTATGTATTTATGGAAACGTCTTTTGTTATTTTATATGGCGGTAGCCAAATTAAGATCTAGTTGGGTTTCATCCCTTCTAGTTTTCTCCCAGCATAACCTCATGAAGTCTTTGTAGTCCTCCTGAGTTTCCTTCCTCTTCCTGCAAAAATCTCAAATTCTCTCTTTTTTTTTTTTTCCCCCCCCCTAAAGTTCTGGTGAAAGCTTGCTGTTCAGCCATGCTGGTAATCTTCCCTGCCAGCTTGTCTTTTGGCATGTGGGGATGGGCTGATCCTGTGCCATTAAGATTTCTTTTTTGAAGAATGTCCAGCCTTCCTGGACTCCTTTTCTCTTAAGGATCTATGTACTTCACAACAGATGCTCCTGGACAGTGTGTTCATTTGCTGGCACTCTACGAATACTTTAGAGTGTGAGCTTACAGGCTGGGATGGGCACACAGCTCTGGGCTCCTGTGGAGTCACTAATCCTGGCTCAATAAAAAGAGCTTCTGAATTGGTTCAGTTACCAGTTTGTCGTTGCCCATGCTCACATTGAAGTTCTGTTGAAGGCTACATTCAGAATGTTTTTGAGACACTCTTTGACATTATCAAATGTATCTGAAATGACTACCCTTAATTTTTAATACTGAAAGTGGAAAATTTCTCTCTGTTCTGTTTTTTCTGTCACTGGTTTAGTGGCTTAATCTGTAGATTGCATGTGTCTGTGTGCTGCAGCCTCACTGAAACCAGATTGACCATAAAACAAGTTCTCTTCCACAGGTAGAGGTGGTGGTGATAGAGGTGTCTACTCCATGTATTCAGAAAGCAAGTGATGAGCTCTTTCTTATTTCTCTTGTGGTTGTCTAAGTGAAACATTTTCATATGGCAGGGCAGTGTACTCTAGGTCAGCACGAATTTGCATAGATTGTGCCCCAGTCTCCTCAACAAGCCAGGTCTTAGCAGCACCTTGCAGAGAGGCATTAAAAATAGTAACCCTATTAATACAGAATGTAGCTACATCAGCAGTTCTGTGCAATTGGCTGTGATTAACCTGCAGCTGAACACCATAAAATTATAACTGTTGCAAAACTGAAACCATTTTCTCATTTAGTACTTCCGTGGTTTTGATCAGTTGCTGCAGGTGAGTCAGGTAAATCCCACCAATGGAGCTGATCACACCAACTGCATTTCATGATAAATCTACAAATGCCAAAAAGTGCATTGCAAAATAATGAGCAAGCGGTGAAAGAAATCCAGAATGTCTGCAGGAGTCTATAGAAGGAATTGATTATATTAAGTTATTAGGGCTCATGAGTAATTTGAGTTAAATGACAGGAGGTAGATGGAAGAATTTCTGATTAAAAAATGTATGATACTGCCAGGTCTAACAAATTTCCCAATAAGTTACCCAGTTATCCATTTTTTTAAGGAAAAAAATAATTGAAAATAGGAGTGGAACGAAGATGAGTGCAAAGCACCTAAACTTCATTATAATTGATTTCCCTGCAAATTTATTATTGTTATGAAAGTACCAACTCATGAAACTGCTTTGTAATTTACAAAGAGCATTTCATATGAGTTTTATAGCTGGTGCCATTACCTTCAAGTCCAATAGGTTAAAACTAAAAAAAATTGTCTTCATCTAAATAGTCTCTCAGCTGCTGAAGCCATACACTATATTCCCCCTATTTATTAAGATACTTTCTTCCTCATGATAGGTTTCAGTGTTTTCCTGACACTGAAAAATGACTGGTTCTATAGATAAAGCAGTAAAACTGGTAACATGCAACTGTTGCTGTAAATGGATGTTCAAGAAGAATAGAAGGTAACAGATGAAAGTGTAGGTCTAATACTCAGGCAGTGGAGTGCCAGCTGTGCATGTACCCATTTCAATATTTGTGTTCATATATTGAACACAAATCATAAGCATGATTCTGCAGAATTTAAATTTGATCTCTTAATTATCTCTAATGCCTTGATCATCCTGAATTTCTGAAACAAGTGCTAGTGTAGTCACAGGAGAAATTCTCACAGTTTGTAGCATAGCTGGATCCTGGCATAGCTCTGTGCTGCAGATTTGTTTAATGTTTTCTCTGCACACTGCATTCCATTACTTTGTGGCCCGGTTATCAGAACAGTGCTGGTCATTTTTCTAGGGGAAGAAAGAAAAGATATGAGAAATGCTGATACAGCATGCTTACATCTGAGCACCCTGATCTAGTAGATGTCTTCTCTGCTCACTGCAGGGTAGTTGGACTGTTATGATTTTATGGTTTTGACAGAGAAAATAGTACTGATTTTGTGCAGTCTGGCTCCACTTGAATTCATGAAGGTGAAGTGATTTGTTTCAAGGCTTACATGATGAATCCCAGTGACAGAAAAATAAACATTCTTTTGGAAGAGGATTTAGAAATGGCACATCAGGGTCATATCCCGCACCTGGTTATGTAATTGTCCAGAGCCAGTTGGTAGGCACATGTATTTTTCATGAGCATGTGGTGTATCTAAAGAAATATTGCATATGTCTGATAGTCTGTATTTTGCTCCCTTATGTACCTTAATTTTACAAATACAGCAGTTCTCTGCCTCTGGTCAGAGCCTCTGCTGTGTGGTAAATAGCACAGTTGCATTTAATCCAGCTGGCCCTTGGTGCCTTGTCAGAATGCTGCTCTCTTCATCTTTCTTTCTCCTTACACGTTTGTGTTCATGGTGAGTTCCCTTTTGAGAGACAATTACCCATGAAATGAAGAGCCCATAAATGTAACATGCAAAGTTACTCATGCCTAGGAATTGTTTTTAAATTTTGATTGAAAACTCTGCTCTGTTTTCCCTCCTGGACTCAAAAAATATTGAAAAGTTGTCAGGTAAAAGTGATATCCTCAGATGCAAGCTGAAGAGGATGATTCTTCTTTTCATCAACAGCTCCTGTGTCAAATCTCTGTGAAGATAATCTAAATAGGAACAAATACACATTCAGAGATAACTGATGTTGCCTCAGTAGAAATTCAGCATGTCATAAAGCAGCCAAGAAAGTTTTCAGACTATATCCTTACACCTCTTTTAAGCAGGGTACATAGAATGAATGACTAGCCAAGGATCACTTATACCCTAGGAATTTTACTTCTTTCATGTGGCACTATTTTTCCTGTCCCTTCTGGGCAAATCAGTATGGTGGGGTTTTGGGCAGGTTTGGTTTTGTTTTTAAACTTTATTTGGCTTTGTTTTATGAAGGAAAACATGTCTCTGGTCACAGCTACAAACTGACCCTGTGGAAATAGAGGAGCAATTTCCATTACTTCCCACCCCATGTAAAAATCTCTTCTAAAGATTGTTCTTCACATTTCATTTAAACTGTGGTATGAAATTAGATCAGTGGTGAAATAAGTTCTTAAATCTCCAGTGTACAGCCATGCCAGCCTAGCTCATCTGTGTAAGACCTCTGCTGCTGATAAACTTCTGGTAGTAGCACAGAGAAAGAAGGCAGTGTTTGGGTCAATCCTTTTGCTATGGAAATGAGCATTTTTCTCACCAGCCCCCAACCCCTGTTAGTTTTCTGCCTCCATGCTTTGTGATGTAGCTTTGGATCAGTTGCTGTCTTAAACTTGTACCTTCATGCACAGTGCTTTGTAACAACAATTGCTTTCAAAATTAAAACTGGCAGGATGCATGTAGAGAGAAACAATTTAGTGATGTTTTATAGCTAAAAGATTTAATCAAAATCCTTACTTAAAAAGTGAGCAAATCTCCCACATGAGCAGATTTGGGAGAAATCCCACCTTTCCTGATTTGCCCCATCAGAAAGAAGAACTTTTTGTTCCTTTTGTGTAGATTGCTTTTCTATTGAAACAGAGATTAGCCTTTTTGGAGTACTCAAACTAACATTCAAGGTAGAATTTTAGGTAACCCATGATAAAAATACTGCTGATCGTACTGACTTGTAAAACCAGTCAACCAGATCAAATAAATTTTGCTGTCTAGTTTTTTATTTCACCAGAGCTCTCTTTCAAAGTTCATTTAGGCAGTGGAGAGCTCTGCTTTGATGTTAGTGAGCTCTGGACTCCCTGAAATGAGTATGACAATGACATCAAAGTGGATTCACACTCACAGGTTCTGTTTGCATGTGGTTGTCATTAAAATTCACATGCTGGTGGGCCTGACAGCTTTCTTTCATTGTGATTGTGTGTGCATCTGTGGGTATATAACTAACTGTATGGGGTTTATACATTTTTACAATAAATTACTCGGGAGGATACAATGTGCTTTATTAAGACTTAAATAACTCTACAGTTCTCACAGATATACCTAGAATACACCACTGTCTCTTGCTAGTGCCACTGATAGTTGCATTGAATTTGCTGCTAAAAAGTGAACCCAGACCAAAAATCTATTATCTAATTTCCAATAGGAAGTATTTTTAAGATATTTCTTAGGCTCTTGTCAAGATATTGAGCTTTCCTAACCTACATCATTCTGTCATTGCATTGTTCTTTGACAACTGAGTTCTCTAATGAATATGAACTTTTAATGTATTTCTTTTGACTTTTGTGATTAAGCTCTTTCTAAGTTGTGTCTGTATTAAGAAGCCGTTATGTTTTGACAGTGCAAGATTCATCATTATATTTTGTAGGCCATATTCTACCATATGCTGTAGTTTGCTGATACGAACAATATTAGACTCTTGGTTTGTTTATTCATATAATTGATTTATTTTTTTCACAACTTAAGCATCTTTCTGATTATCTTGAGTTTATGCCATCTTTTTCCAGCTTCTTGAACAATTTATTAGGGTGACTTACTGGCTCAGGATATAATTTTTTACTATTTATATCCCAGCTTTTACAAAAATATAATTACATAGTATTATTGGATAAATTATTTTCTCACATTCTAGTCACTTCAGGACTTGCATTATGTGCAGCTTAATTGGCTAGGATTAGTAAGAATTAGTATAAAATAGAATACTAGTATTAGAATTAGTACAGAATAATCTTCTCATTATTTTGATATTATTCAGTTTCCCTCCCCCATATATTTGAATCTGAATGCTGCAGAGGATCTTAGAGAAGCGTTCCTAAATATCTTGACAGTATTTAAATCATAGAAAAAAATTAGTTTTATATGACCTTTGGTCCTATAATATTGTCATTGCATTGTGCTGTGTCCATAGTGTTTAAATGGGTACTGCTTATAAGTGATTTTCAGAACTGTGGACAGATAAGTGAAATGCAGTTTGGTCTTGCAGAGCCTACTGGAAAAAAATCGAGGTTTTGGTAGTTTGATGCAGTGTCTTATGGAATATGTTTCCATCAGAGTTAGAAGAACATGTAGTAGTAGGGTGATAGTTTCAAAGCCAGTGTTTACCTTTATTCATGTAGTAGAATCAATGTATAAATAGATACATGGTGAGTCTTCAAGAGCACATTATTCTTGTGCTGACTTTTTTTTTTAAGATTTCATTTAGTTTTGTCTGTGCCATGGTTCCAGTGCAGTACTTTATTCCATTTGTTATGGAATACAGGTAGGAATTAACTTTTTTGGACATGCTGGGAACTGAAAGTACTTGTTCTTATGGAGCTGTTTCAATGTGTCATAATAATAAAAATTTACATACCTTTAAACTACTTTTTCATTCAGATCTTTTGGGGAAATGCAATAGCAGCAGTGATAGCTTTACTCCTGTGTGTCATTCAGAAAGGATTCTCTCTGCAAGTCACACCCAAAAAAACCCCTCTTCATTTATTCCATCTTGGTTTTGATGTTAAATTGCAGATTCCTGCCATTATCTGGAATATAGCTGCAAAAGGGAGAGGGAACGAAGCACAGATGCAAAAATAGGAACAGGAGAAAAGTGGCAAAATATGAACTAAATGTAAAAATGCTTTGCTGGAAGGGGGATGGTTGCTTGAGATAGTCTGGCACCCTGGCAGGCCTGCTTCTGTATTTGGTATTTGCTGAAGCAAGTAATTTATCCTGACAGTAACTTTGCCAGTACTGCAAGAATCCTATTTCACTAAGATTAACACTTTCTCCCCGGTTTCTAAGGACAAATATGCTCAATTTCTTGTTTCTGGATCTTCTTGTCATCTGTCTCTTCTGTGGCTTGTGTGCATACGCTTTAGCAAGTGTTATACATGAATTCCAGAAGTAAGATCAAGTGGCTGAGCTCTTTGGCTTTCTTAAGGTGGTGGGGATTTTTTGTTTAGTTGGTTTGTTTGGGGGTTTTTTGTGAGGTTTTTTTTGGTTGTTTTTTGGTGGGGCAAGGGGCTTAATACAGTTTGCTGTTGCAAGATTATGAGCTCCAGCCACAAGGGAAAGCAACAGGACTAAGGTTTGGAGTAGCCATTATTCTAGATGGATTTTGGAGCAGTAACATAAAATATTCATGTACTGTCTGATGAAATCCTCATGGCTCTGGCCCTTGACATTTTTCAGGGTCTTTTTGCTCATCACCACTATGGGAAGAAGTTCACTCAGCTGCTTGTGAAGGGGAAAAAAAAAATCAAGGAGTGAAAGGAGAGGAAAAAAACCCTGTTTGTAATTGCATAATGTACAGCATTTATTCTGACTTAGAAGGGTGCTGGTAGTTAGATTGTGAGACTTAACTTCTGTGTTCCTATATTAGGGCTTAAGGCAGAGCTTTATTTAGAGAAATTTCTGCCTGCTAAAAGCATTGATAGCTTGTAATAGCTCTAACTTGCAGTTAGAGAACATATATATTTTACCCTGGATAGCAGCAAAGAGGGGGCTTGTACCAAAGCACTGTTTAGTTTCATACCATGATTGGCAAAGTACAGCTGAAATTAAAATAATTACATCAATGAAAACAGGGCTAATTTTTTTAAGTAAACTCAAGCACGAACTGTAGTTTGTGTATTTTTCTGATTTTTATGTGGCCTCATTTCAACAATTTTAATTTTTACTGAAAACAAATCTGAAATCTGCCATTCTTTTCAGTTTCAAGTGCTGATCCGGCTTCATGTCATGGTCTTGCAGCATAAGTAATCAGCTAATCACTTGCACAGTTTTTGCCATGGGTGCCTGAATTCCAGTTTTCTTCTTGAATCCAGTGCACAGCAGCTCATTTGCTGCATGATGCGCAGACCTTCATGAAACACATGAAGTCAGTCTGGCAGCTTGAATTTAAAATAACCTCCACACAGGCACTTTTCTTTCACTGACCATCTAGAAAGGCCCAGCCTGGATCAGCTGTCCAAGCTGACATGAAATAATTGGGATGTTGCCCAGTGGGCACTTCTGGGAGCAAAACCTTCCACTTCTGTTCTTGTATGGAAAGCCAAATGCAGGCACTAAAACTATATTCTGGAAACAGTGATTTTTTTTCCTACCCAGACTCTCTCTATATAGAAACTAATCTTTTTAAGACATCCTTAGATTTCAGTAATATTGAGTAGTGGACTTACACTGGTGATTGGAATACTTTAACTTCTGTTGCAGAAGAATAAAGAAAATGATTCCAGTATGATTTTACAGGTACATTTAGGGTTTAGAGGGGAAGCCGTATGAGGAGAGGCTGAGGTCACTTGGTTTGTTCAGCCTGGAGAAGATGAGTCTGAGAGGGGAGATCTCATAATGATGGTCTACAGCTTCCTCATGAGAGCAAGCAGAGGGGCAAGTGTGAATCTCTTCACTCTCCTGACCCAAGGGAGCAACATGAAGCTGTGACACGAGATGTTTAGTTTGGACATCAGGAAAAGGTTCTTCACTTAGAGGATGAAAAAGAAAAAAAAAAACCAAAGCACTGAAGACCTAGTTTAAATTTTGAGAGCCAGGGATCTCAACAGCTTGACAGAATTTTCACATACAAGGCCTTTGTGGGCACCAAGAAACTTGTGTGTCTCTGTGCAGCACACATGTATTCTGATTGTAGGTGCTAGGTTTGTAACTTCGTTCTTCTGCATGCTAGTGGGGCACTGTGCAGTCATCAGTTTTATTTTTAATGTATGCCTATTGCAGTTGTTTTGTCTTCGATTAGGCGGGGAAAGATCCTTGGCTGTGGAAATTAAAAAGACTTGTTGTTATTGTCATTTGTTTGAAAACCGCACAGAAGAGTTACAGTATAGGTTAGGGCAGGCTAATTCTGTTTACAAACAAAGTCTCTACCTGTAACTAGAATAAATATTGTCATGCTTTAATGTAGCCTTAAGGCTTTTTAAAGCCAAATCAATTTCAGAAGTTAGGTGTTTGCAAAGGTGTGTTCATGATTGTTTCACCTGTATTTCCAGTGCGCCATCACATTCCAGATAGGAGTTGGACAAAAGGCTCTTCACACCTACTTTTAGAGAAGAGGGATGGTGCTGTTCTTAGTCTGCATTTGTCACTTGTGTTTTAAGCATTTGTGTCTCATGAATGTTGCAAGACACCAGTGTTTTCCTTGTTTCTTACTGCATCCAGGAGCTCATTAATTCACAGCAAATTGCTGCTGCTGTCCCTGGCCTCTTGCTCCATACATTCGTATCACTTTTTGTAATTTCCTTCTTTCAGTGGCTGTCTGATATATAAAAGGTCAGTTCAATAGGTGCCAATTGAGAAGATACTCCCAAGTCTTTACAGCTCCTTTTAAATAAATTTTACAGGGTTTGGTGTGGAAAGATAAGTGTTTGTTAAGGGGTTTTTTATCTGTCCTCTAAAAATGTGTAGATTACTGTACAGTTACTATAGAATTTTGTAGGACCCAAAAGACCTATTAAAAACAGCATTTTCTCTGAACCCTCTACATTGGCTTTGTTGTGTTTTCACCTTCATTTGTTAAGAGACAAATATAAATCACTAAGGTCATACAGTTTTCTTTTTAGGGCACATACATGCTTATATTCCTAATAGTGCTACATCCTATGAAATATTTATGATTTTTAGATTTTTCAAGTTGCTGAAATGTTTACATATTTTTGTTATACAAATTTAGTGTTGATGGCTTTCAGAAATGTAACTGAAGGGATTTTGAAATGCATGCATATATATATATAGGCTTTTGGAAGTAGAAACAAGGTCATCTTAAGTTCCAGTAAAAGCAGGATAAAAGCTTGTGAATATATTCTGAATCAATATATAATTTCAAATTATTTCAAATCATACCCTTAGGCTCAATGTTCAAGAATTTTAGTACCGCCTGAAAAATCTGCAGTTGTTATTTGGCTTTGTGTGCTGGTAGGGTTTTGGGTTTTTTTAATAAATAAGGTGGCTGAATCAGATTATCAGAAGCAATAGACCTGGGAAGAAAGGGAAAACACAGCTTTGGAAAGAAGGATTTAAGATTGATGGCATGCAGAGAAAAGGCTCTTCAGGATACCTGAGATACCTCTGAACTATTTCTAGGTGGGAATAGATTTATTTTTATTAAATATGTTGGTGTGGAAGATGAACAAGTTGTGTGTAAAAAATCCAAGAACTTGGTCATGTAGTCTGCTTCTTTCCATTTCAAAATTTCTAGCAAATGTTTTCAGAAGTCTTAGTTTGTCATTCTGAAAAATATGATTGAAATGCAGGATATTTTAATCTGGTGCTTTCTCATTCTCTCATATGGAATAGATTTTGCTTTATACCAAGGCTACAGCACATGGATTGGGATAGCATCAGTCTTTCAGCACACACATCAACACCAGGAGTAGCTGGTAACTTCTGCTCATAGTTAGAGGAAGCCAGAGAAGAAATGGTGTTTCATTTCCTGCCTTGCTGTTCTTTCAGGCAAAATCAGGAAAGATAAGGGAACTGGTACAGTTCTTCCAAGAGGGCATCTCATTTCCTTCCGTGTGCCTGCTCTGCTGCACTGACTGCAACTCAGGACAACTAAACCTCTGTGTTCTTTTGATGGATAGCTTCAACACCTCAGTGGCAGGAAGGAGGAATCCACTGGGCAGTCACCAAGGGAGTCATTAGACCAGAGCAATTTCTGAGTAGAAGTAAGGTTGGAGGAGGAGGAAGTTTACTCCTCTGTGTGGCTGAGAGCACACTGGTAAATTCTGACTTCCTTCTGCAGTTTCCATGTACCAAAAAACCTGCCTTTGTTTTCAAATTAAGCAACATTTACTGACGTTTTGCGAACACATAGAGCAAGAAACAAGTTGTTGTTTTTTGCAATTTACCTTTGAATGTGTAATATAAGCATGCATGTTTTACAGTGCCTCTGTGAATGTTCTCATATTTGTGACATGCAGGTTTACCTTTAAATGTTGAAGAATAAATGATCTTGAACAGACAACTAATGAGATGTTTCTTCCTACAAGGAAGGCTTGCATTTATGAGCCACATATGTCCTACTTGTATTTTCAAATGACAAGCCTTATCAAATGCTGAACTTGTTTTCTGCCTGATGCTCACAGAGACGTTTTGCTATTTAGAAGTACATTTGCAGATTGCAGATCCAAGCCAGTTTCACAGAATGACAGACCAAACTCTAAACGCTGTTTCTGAACGTAAGAAAAGATAAAATTATCCTTTTTAAAATTTCTGTCAGTCATTATAAGTGATAGCAAACTTCAATTTAAAATAGGAATGTAGTGGAATAAAAATAGCTGGGAAAAAAAATTAAAAGAGAATGCAGTGAATCTAACCTCTGCATAGAATGCTACTTTTAAAAAGCTTTAAGCTAAAACCCAAAATACATAATTTTCAGTCTGGAAAAAGATTGATAGCCTTAAAATGTGTCTTATCATGCCTAAAACAATCTTTATGCTAATGGATATTCCTTATGTTACCTATAGGTAATTAGAAATTATGGAAGGGGGCAGGAGTCCTTGAGTTCACATTAATGAAGTAGTGCAGTGAGGGAGGAGGGAGAATAGCTAATTTGTACTGCTGTCTGGAAGACAACATGAAAGATCATCGAAAGGATATTTAATTTTGATGCTAAATCAGCGTTGTGATAGGAAATGGGAGACAAACTTTTTCCTAAAAAACCCCAAATATGTAAAATTACGTATTGTAATGGTAGGTTTGAGAATAGTAGAGGCTGTTGTTGCAGCTGGTTCCCTCAGGCAGAAAAGTCTCCCAAAGGTAAAAAGGCATTTGGGTGTGGTTTTGAGTATACTAGATGGTACTGTCCCTTTATCAGAAGACTGGAGAGGAAAATTCAAGTGCATGTGTTTGAGGGGAAGGAGAGTGTTAGAGGCAGTGCTAAGTGGATAGGAGTGGTAAGGTGTGGGAAACAGAAAATTAGATACATCCATCGGTAACAGATTATAAGGAACATCCTTACTGAAGCTGTTTGCTAATATGTACACAGGAAGGAAAGGAGAATACAAGAATGGAAAGAGATTCCTTTAAAGCAGTGTAAAGGTATAATAGGAACCATGGAAATGTTTGTTTATATTCAGACGTACTACACTGAATTCTGTGGAGGACAACATAGGGGTGGTAGTGTGTGCCTTGAAATTTTCTCATGTTATTTCTGTAACTAAAAAGTAACATCTTACAGGATTGAGTTACGATGGCATTTGGAGTTAATTGGTGAGAAATGTTGTGCTAAGGCAGCTTACCGTCTGTGGTTGTGCTGGGACTCAGGTTTGGGTAAAATTATCATGGTTTACTGTAAACAAAACTATATAAATTTGAACAAACACCATGGTGGTTCAGCTGCCTTCAATTTCTTCCAGAAATCCAGAGAGCCTTCAGTGACTTCTGGAGTGTAATGTGAGCCTTGCATTAGCCAGATGAGATTTTTATGCTGTATTTTCATAATTGCATACACAGCAAGAAGTAAAAAAGGAACAGGTGAAGACAAATAATAGTATTTATCTTCATATTTAATATGCAGTAAAGATTATTCTTTTGGATAAACTGTTCTTAAGGTTCTGCTTGAAGGTCAGCAGTTTTGATGAGAGCTTCAAAAGTTGCACTTTCTGAAGTGGCAAAACCTCATTTCATGTTCCGGGTATTTTAAGGGGAAGAATCCTGTCTTCCTGCAGATACTCTTACAGACTTCTACCTTAATATAAACTGAATTCTTCCAAGTTATGTACTCTAGCAAGGCATAAAGTAAATATATTTAAGGATTGAAAGGGCTTATTTCAGTTCCCTTACTGTAGATATTGAGTGCCATTGAATATGCTGTATGGTAATCTCATCCAGCTTCTAGTTCCAGCTCTAGAAGGGTTCCTCCATGTCCTGTGTCATATCTGCTGGCCTCTCTATGACTTAAATACCTTAGGATATCTCAGAGATACTTACATTTATGCAACTGACCTGCTCCCACAATCTCAAATCAGAAACCAAACAGGTCAAAAGAACTGCACCCTACTGGAAGAAATATTTTTACAATGAAGGCGGTGAAACATTGGAACACGTTGCTCAGAGATGGGCCCTATCCCTGAAAACATTCCTGATGGTGGATGCCCTCTCCCTGAAAACATTCAAGGTTAGGTTGGATGGACCTCTGGGCAACCTGATCTGGTTGTAGAAGTCCCTGGTCATTGCAGGGGATTGGATAAGATGACTTCCAACCCAAACCATCCTATGATTCTATTGTTACATTTTTTTAAATGCTATAGGGTACAATAGAAAATAAATTTGGAGTAATGATAGTTATAAATATATTTGCTATACTAGAGCTACTCATGTGGGCATGAGCATTCTGTTTTCCCTATTTAAAAAAAAAAAAAAGGTAATCTACTTTCATTCTTGTAGCATGTCTTTCAGAACAAGATTATGAACAGGTATTTAAAAAAGCCAACAAAAAAAACCCAAACAAAAAAAAAAATGAATCCACAAGCAAAAACCATTAAATTCAGTTTATGTGGAAGTCTCCTTGCCTTTTAGACAAGAAAACCTAAATCTCCATTTTTCAACATTGTTAAGCATGCAGTAAAATAATGCTGTTACAAGACTTAATAGCAGTATCAAGCCCACACAGCTTGGCTCTATCTTTCAGAAGAAACTTTTCATGTGAGGCAAGAACGACACTAAAATAGTACATCTAAGAGCACCATCAGTACTTTTCTGCTAGGTTTAATTTCTGAAGTTATGGGCTGTTGCTTTTGAAGCTCAAATTTCAGCTAGAGTGTGTATTAGATTTAGTGAGCTGTTTGATTTCATTACAAGGCATAGGTCTGCTGCGTTTCTCTGATGGCACAATCCACCTGCCTTTGCTGAGAGCGCTCCCGCGGGAATCAGAGTGTTTGTATGATGATGAAAAATTAAACCTTCCGTTTGATGCTCCTTTTATTGAGGCTCTGCAAGAGGATGCTGAAATGCCTTCTGTGTAATAGGCAGCTGGAGTAAAGTATTATCCATCAGCGTGGGCATAATGATTTATGTGAATACATATTTGTCACTCTATGTGGTGACAAACTCCAGTGAAGCTCAGAGCATTCCTTGTGGTTTCCCAAGGAGTGTTATTACATTTCCTGTTAGACTTTGATGCTTTTTTCTGATTTTGTTGTTGTTGTTGTTGTTGGGGTTTTTTTTGGTCTAATGCTTGTTTTTTATCAGTTTCTCTGTATGCAAGAGAAGGAGCACTACTCTTGGCAGTTAATCTTCCTATCTGTAGAGGAAACTTATCCTCCGCAGAGCACCTCTCTACACACCCCAAAAATACAAACCTGTCTAAAGGAACTGTCAACACTGAGCTGAAAAGGAGCAAGCACAGCAAATATCTGCACTGCAGTGGCTGCAGCTTGTATGGATAGACTTGGAGTAATGTGATATGGCTGCCACACCATTAAGCACAACATGAACCTCAAATGCCGCTGGTGTCTTTGAATAGGCTCTAAAGCAACGCCAAAGTGCCAGTGTGAGCTCCAGGCTGCTCCAGCTTCCTTGCTGGCAGTGCCCAGCTTAGCTGGTTGAATGCTGGGAGTGGAGGTGTCCTGCTGAGCAGAAGTGGTTTTAGTACATCTTTGCTATGGCTCCAATGCTGTACTGGCTTAAGGAACTTCCCTTATAAATTTTGGAAAGAAATATGAAGGCAAGTCCTACAAATTCATTGCAGTTGCTTCAGTTCTGTTATTTCTTTGTGTATTGGGTGGTGTTACTTGGAAGGCAGCACGTGCTTCCCACCTCCCCACCTTTGATCTGGGTTGCTGCAGAATGTTGTTGTTTCTTCTTTTATTAAAAAGACTTTTATTTATTTATTTTTATTTTTTTATCCAAAGAACATTAAGTCAGGTTTTAACTTGAACAGACTGCTATTAAAAATTTCCTATGCAGTGGTACAAAGATCTTTTTAATGATCTTGTTCATAAACTCTCTAGCCTCTGAAGCTATTAATTCTTTAATGAGTAAGTTACCTCATCATTTCTTTCTGAGGCAACCATGTTTTCCCAGCTGTGTGATCTTTTCAGGGTATTCCCAAGGAAGAAAAAAAAAAATTAGCAACAGGGTCAAAAACCCTGAAGGATTTCCTATTAGCAATTACATTCATCACGTGCAGCTCTCTGGTGGCTTCTTGGCCTCACTAATTGCCTGTAGTGTGAAGTAATTTTATGTCTAAAATAGCTTATGTGCCTCCAGCTTGGGTGAGGGCCAGAAACCAGGCCAAATGTTACAACTCATAAATCGAAACAGAATTCCAGCTTTTGAAGAAGTAAGTTGGCCTGTCCCATCTTTTGTCTGTCATGGCTGAGCTCAGGTCTTTCTTCCCTTATTTTCTTACAGTGAATTAGTGATTTTAAACCAACCAGCTGGCATTCTACAAAGGCATGTGGTTTGTTAGTTGCTCTCTGTGAGCTGGGATGGAGTTCTGTTTCTGAGTCCTGGTAACATCCAGGGGACCTTCCCTCCGGCTACTGCAGCTCAGCAAGGAACCATCAGGCTGGGGTGTGGGACATACTGATGTGTTATTGGTAAGAGTCTGAAGATTGGAACATTTCCTGACCAAGTTCTCTTATCCAGAGTGCTCTGCTTCCCAGCCAGAGAGGCAGACAAGGCTGTCACACAACGTGGCTGTCTGGCAGTGGGAATCCACATCCCACCTTCTGTGTGTGCATCCACGCGCATGCCCACAGGACATGCTCTGCCACCTCTATTCCATAGGCAATACGGGAACCATAACTGCTTTTTGGCAGTGTTTTTTTACACTGTTTAAAATACTAAAAGAATTTGTGTCCTGGTTTTCATTCTATTTTATTAATGAAGAAACAAGTACAGACCACAAACAACCTTTCTAATCTCCTCTTTTCCTTTCTCTTTCCATTGCCTGATAGGTACCTGGGAAGAATTAAGCTGAGGAGTAACACTTCTTGGAGTGATGCAGATCATTGGTTTTCCCTTAATTCAGTTCAGTCCTCCACAGTGGTTTTGGTCCTTGCCTTTTTTTTTTTTTTTCCATTCTTATAAACTAAATCTATCTCACAGCTCATACTATCCGTGTAGGCAAGATATATATCCTGAACAGTTTGTTTTTTTTAATATTTCAGGATAGCAGATCCTGGAAAGATAATGGAGTGTTTCCCCATAAATCAAGTTAAATTGGAAGCACTTGGCAACAGTATTTTCCTGTGTACGTGTATAGAAAAGGTTTTTCATCCTCCATCTGGATGTTATGGGTAGAAATTACTATAAATTAGAAGGTGCTGTGTTTCTGTGACGGCATCTTTTATTCTTGATCCTGAACAATCAGAATAATTTTCATTCATTTCTGTTGTTATGATAGGATATCACATTTTCTTCACTAAATAAGGTTTGTTTGCTGAAATGAAGTCGTCTGCATTTTGTTCAGCTTGCCAGGGTGCCCTTTGCTATAATGCAGTGTGACATAATAAGAGCTTGGGTGTCTTTTTCTTTGCCTATATCATTTGCAGTATGGGAAAATGAAGAAATCATGGCTTTAGTGTTGCTTGTCAGGAAGCCCTGAAACTGTTTCTTACCTTATACCTTCACTTTTCATCTTGTGCAGTTTACTAAAAGAGAGCAAACGTAGTTTATATTTTGAGTGGCAGTGTGGCATCAAATAGCACATAGAAAAATGCCTGCAAAGCTTCTTAAATAGAAACACTATGAAATAAATATATACAGTTTTCCTGCTAAAGAGGGTTTTGGTCTCAGTTGCCTCCTTAATTCAGGAGTCTCCAGCAATGTAGGAGTCTCGAAATTTGGATTCTGAAAGAGCAAACATATTTTGGTGGTTTATATTTACTAAACAGGAGGAGGTGCTAACTTTTCTGGCTGTATGGAACATGTAGATGTAGATTTTCAGCATTTGTCCATAAACTCACACTGTCTGCCTCACCGCTTCCTAGGTACCTTTCCTCTTGCGTTGGCTTTTAAATCTCTCTGCTTAGTTACTCTTGCTTAATACTGTGCAGAATTGTGAACTTAGGCTCTTCTGTTGAAAATATAGCCTATGTAGTGGAGGTTTAAGTCCCGAAGACGCTTTTAGTTTGCTTCTGAAATTACTGACAGAACTAAATGTCATACTGAATTTAACTTACAGCAATCTATTTCATTGTCTTTTTGAGATGAGAGAATTAAAAGTCAAAGCAGCATTGACAGAATGAGCTAGTCTTGGAGTAACTACTCAAACCCTGATTTATTCTCATATTTCTTCTCTAGAATTCGTGAAGTTACATAGGGCATGATCTAAATACTAAAAAGTCAGTTGAATATCCTTTACCAGTTATATGGCCACATGTACATTCCATGCAATTCTCAAAAAAAAAAGCTTTTGTTCAAATTAGCATCTGAGCATATTTTAAATATTTTAAAATATTTTGGAAGTCCATGGAATGCAAACGCCTGCATAGATTGAATGTATTTGTCTATAGAGGGAGCAATGTTAGCAATTATTTTTACTCTTATTCTGAAACAGGGGCCTCAGTTCCTCATTTTGTGCAGGAAAGGCCTGCCTAGAAACCAAGAATCTGTTTATGTGAACATCAATACTGTAAGCATCTCGCTTCAGTTTCAACCTATAAAGGATCAATATAACACAAGGAAGAGAGGGAAGACTGCTTATTGGTCTAATTATCTATCTCGAGCCTTGTATTTTCTTTCTCCCTTACTGTTCAGAAAGTCAGTAGTGAAGCATCTTCTGTGAGAAAAAATAATTTGAAATTAAGATAAATGTGTTAATACAGGCAAATCTGCCCATCTTTTAAAATTTGCAGTGCTGTCTGAAGATGTTAAAAATATGGCATTGCAGTTACACCAGTGACTGCAGTTTACTATTAGGAGTTTGTAAGTATATCATATGAAGAGGTATCTGATGATCAAAATTGATTTGCTTGGAAGTGGAGGGAGTTACACATGCATTGTGAAATCCTCCAGAGAAGCAGGAAAAGTTTGTACTAGCTGGTCACTCTTTACAATAGCATATACAAGAAAGAAACTGAACCCTATCTTGTCTACCTTGAGATTAATCTTTGAAGGCAATGAGAGGTATTCTTAATTATGATGCTAATATTCAGGCTAGAAGTGACCCTTCCTTTTTTACCCCTGAAATGCTTCTCATTTTTGGTCCTCAAATAACTATTACGTACATCATGGAATAATTACTGCTAAGTTACTCCCCTGCAAAAAAGGAGGCAGATTTGAAGGCCTTTCTCTTTTTCCAGAAGTGTCTAAAAGTGATCCTTGCAGCCTTGTTCTCTGCAGAGATGATGATGTGTCACTCCATTAATCCAGCCTGGAGAACACCTTGGGCATGTAGTAGAGTACCCTGTGCCCTAGAAGTGCTCCCTTCCTTCTGAACTACTCTGCCAAAATATTGACAGTTCTAAAAAACCCAGGCTTTCAAAGCCTGACCCAGGCTGAGCTTACAACAGCTCACAAGCAGGTCTCCATATTACCATGGTGCCCTGTGGTGACATGGAGATGAAGTTACCTTGATACGGCCCTCCAGGAGAGTGTCATTTTTATGAAGTTAGTTTTGGCTGCGGCATGTATGAATGGTATGAACATGATGTTGTGATTGCCTACTATTATTTGAAAGAAGACATCTTCATTTCTGGTTTTCTTTTAAAGAGTATAGGGTTTAGAACCATCCAGGCTATTGATCACTGATCAACAAAAGAGTCAAGTCAAAATGTGTTTGCAAAATGTAGCACAGAAATTTGATGCAGATATGTAAGTAGGTAGTTACTTATTTAAAGGAATATCTACTGGCCTTGTCAATAGATTATTTTAATCTAAACTTCTTTCCACCAAATTAAATGCAAAGCACAAAATCTCTCTTGAGATATAATTGAATGACATTCATAAGAGTTTAATTACATAATTACTGTTGACAATAAGAAAAAACAGATGCAATCAAAGTTATCTAGATCTAACTTCAAGAAGTATTTCAAGTTTGCAAATTGTGTTAGAATAAATGAACACATATTATATATGGCATATATGTTGAAGTATGCAAAACATAGTTTTAACATGTATGTGCATCAGTGTGTACAAATGTGTATATTAACATGCATTACCTATATGTGTGTATGCCAAATTATTTATGTTCTTACAAAGTATAGCAAAGAGCAGTGTAGTGATGGTGATATTGCTTGTCCAGTGGGAATGTTAGAAAATCCCATTTTGGCTCTAAGTGTATTATCCATTTTGAGAGGCTAACTTTGCAACTGGGAGTATTACTAAACTTGTTTTTATTGCATACTTGTTTTTGGATTATGTAGGCATATTTTGCATCAAGTATGTGCCCTGCCAAATGGTTGGTGCGGTTTGCCAGTCATGTGGAAAAGCAAAAATCTCTATGTGATTAGGTGCTGACAGATATTTACATATATATTTCACCATTTCCAAACATGTTCATATAGTTGTAAGCACTTCTATTTTTATAAAGCTAACTCTTACTGATCATGCAGAACTGTTAATGGTCCAGATTCAAAGAAACTTCAATCATTTAGGAGTGACTTGGGAATGTTGTTGCTGAAGTGCTAAACTGGAGTCTAGCAAATGCTGTCTTTGACGAGCTTGCCAGAATGCTGCCCTTGCTCATTCAGGGTCTGCCTCAAGATTGGGAACTGTCTCTTCATCTGCCTGCACCCAAGGGTCCCTCTCATACATGTTTTCGTGGTTATGTTTGCTGAACGTCAGTAAAACCAGGTGTCCTCAACAGTCCCACTGATTTTTAGCAAGCAGCCATAGAAAGTGGGAGCAGCAGCACCTCCTTTTTCACAACAGCAGGGTGGGAGGGATGTTGGATTATGTTAGGGAGGGATTATGTTCTTCTTGCACCCGAGTAAATTCAGACCCACTTCTGGTGATTGGGCAAGCAGCTCATGAAGGCAGAAGGTAAATGCTCTTTATTTCTTCTTCCAATATTGTGCAGAAATGTATTTAAGATGAATTGTCTTGGGGAGAGGGAAAACACCAACAAGCATTATGTATCAGTGAGTGTCATTTTGCATTGGTCTTTGTTCAACACTTGTCTAGGAAGGAAATGTCCTTTTTTTTCTCCCCACTGGATCCTGGGACTATCTCTGTTCTTAATAAAGTGCTTTTTTAATGTTCTTGGGAGTGACTAACACATCAAGAAGAGTTACGTAAAAAAGGCTGAAGTAATTTAAAGCATTGCAGAAATTATTTTGAATCACTGTGCTAGTCTAATGTGGAAAGCAGACATAGCTTTAGGAGCAGCTGGCTTTAAGTAAAACATTAATATATTGGTATTGGAAGTTAACAAGCCTTCTTCAGTCAGTTGAATAACAAAATGGCAAAAAATACCACAGAAATCAAATTCTTTGAAGAGCAGTTGTAGGTTCCCTGTTTCCTGAGCAGGGATCTTAGAATATGTTATTTTGGTCTGCCTTGCCTTTCGGTTTTTCCCTTGGCACTTAGCAAACTGAGGGTCATGTATTATGAACATAGTCTAATACCAAAGTCAGGATCTTGGCTTCATTAACTTCCACCTAAGGAGAGATGCCTCTAGCTGATATGCTCATTCATTTGGCAGTTTCATCAATTCTGGGAGAATTACTGCTTTTTCTCCTGGCCTGAAGCATTAAATTGGTCACTGAAATTGAATCTCAGGTTTCTAAAGAAGTGAAAAATACCCCAAAATGTGTAGTTTCTATATTAACCAGCAGAAATCTTGTCATAGCCTTTGTTTTGATGTAACAGTGATAAACAGGTTTTAGAAAATGGGCAGCCTACAGGACTAAAGGTTTCAAGCCAGTTTGAAGAAGATAAAGTAATGTATGCATACAAATTTATTCAAGAGTCTCTTCACTTTCCCTCACAAGGAAAAGGGAAAATCTGTCTTATCTATGGACAACTTGGCATTTTCAGGATCAGTTCTCCTCTTCTTTGTAATCCACATAAGTTTCTCCATGATGAAATGTGAATCTCCACAGCACTTTCTATTCCCCAAAAACACACAACCTTTCTGGGCAGGTTATATGAAACCCACACACACTGCCTGGAAACCATCTTGCAGTGCATTAACTACAAATGTAGAGACTGCCAGTGGAATTTCTAGGAGTGCTTGACATCAAGCAGAACTGAAAAGAAGCAGAAAGCCTCCCTTTATAGTCTGCCTCCTGTGTTAAACCCTGTGATTTGAAGCTTGTGGTTCCTCTTCCTAAGCGGATGTGTCCTTCCAAGGGAACCTTTATAGTCCACAATTCCTAGGAGCACTTTTTATGGAAGCATTTGTTCCTATTTTATTGATTTCTCCCTCCTATTGTAAAGCAGATCAGTTTTAAGGTGATTTTTTTGCATTTTTTATGTCCCTCAAAGCCACTGGCAGCAGCTTGAGTCTTACCTTCCTTCTCTCCTTCACACCTTCTATCTTTTGTCCCCATAACCTAGAGGCATTTTCTTTTCTAATGTATAGCTTCCCCCTCTTCTATCAGTCTTTGATTGTTATTGATCATGGTTGTTAAAGTCACTCTCCTTCACCAAATAATGACATGAATAAGTGGGTGTAGATGTCCACTTAAAAAAATCCTTACGTTGCAGAAAGAAAATTTCCTTTTGCTACGTTGGAAAATTGTGTCTTTCCTCCCAGTTTCTGGTGAAGAAGTAAGGTATTTTCTTAAAGTGAGTTAAGGAATGTTTGGGGCATATACACAGTTAATCTTGCTCCACAGTTAGAGCATATTTAGATGTCTTAAAAAGTAGCTTAATTGTAATTACATCATTCACTTCACAATCTTTACAGGACATGGGGCTTTAGTATATTGACAGTTTAAGAGTCACAGGAAATGAAAGCTGACCTGCCTAGGACCTGGGCTCTATTGCTATGGCCAGTAAATACTGGGAAGTCTTCTGGGTGTATTGTACTTGAACAGAACAATTAAAAATAATAACCATAAGCTGTATACCCTAAGATGTACAGTATGAGACAGAAATATGGCAATAACAGATTTATGTGTAGAAGCTCTATTTTAAATGTGCTGTCAATGTGCTTATGTAAAAGAAAAACTAACTGGAGTTTTCATTATTCTTTTAAGGCAGAGTCAAGGTAATGTCACATTATATTTTAGCTTTATATTATTATAAATAATATATTTATAATATTATTATAAATTCCCATTATTTGTTGGTATATGACTTATGGAAGTCACATGACATGCAGCTGCATTTTGTCATGCATTTTGATGATATTTTTTTTTTTAATGTTTGTGTATGTTGTATATGTTCTATAAATTCTGTGTAAGATGCAGTTGTCTGAGACTACTTACCTGGGCTTGCACTGACCTAAAATTGAGATGATTATAGTTGCTAATAAATTTGAGGTGGAAAGTGCAGGATTATTTTACTCGTTATCCATACAATGAATATCTGAAATAAGACAGAATTTAAAAGCCTTCATTCCTTATTTATCTTTGTGTGAACAGTATTTTATTTAACTACTCGAGGGCCTGATCTTTTCATTCTATTATTATAGACACCTATAGTAATGTTGTGGTTCACTGTACAGTCAGTCTTTGTTGCCTCTCCCGTGACTGTAACAAAGGAGCCTTGTAAATATGCATTTGAGGGCCTGAGTTCTAAAAGTAGTTTTCAAGACTGGTGTCCTGGAGTATGCTGGTGAAAATGAGTTCTGATTCAGCTGATAAGTTATAAAGGTACACATTTGCACTTTGATTCAAACATCATCATTTTAATGTTTAGTTTTCACACATTATGCTTCTTAAGTACTGCCTTTAATTTTCATTTTTCGTGACGAACAGTATCTCAAGCCTTTGGAATTTTATCTGTATTACTTTACGTTCCTCTTTACAATATCAAGTTGTCAGTCCATTTCACTTACGCACAGTCAGCCATCTGTCCAGATACTCTCCCTTGGAATGATGCTCAATATTGCATCCACTTCAGTCATAGTTCCTTTCAAATATTATTTTGTTGTTATCTACTGTGTAGCTGATGGTGAAAGCAGACACCTGTCGTTTGTAGCTTTCTCAAAGAGCTTTCCAAATAAAGAGGGCCTCTTCTAATCTTTTCACAGCAAATCAGAATTTCTCCATCTCTGCAGGTTCTTAAAGCTGATTTTTTTAGCATGGTGCAATATTCTTTAGTATTAACCTTGGCTGACTGCCAATTGTCCATCAAGCCACTCTTGGTCCCCCTCCATTGACATGATGGGGAGAAATACACCTTGAAAGGCAAGGAGATTTCTTACTAATTACTGAAGGGGAAAACAGGCTTGACTTGAGAAAGTTAATTTTATTCCTTTGATTTCATTGCCAATTAATTGTAACAGACTAGAATATTGAGAAATACTGAAAAACTAAGAACATCTTGCCCCTACCCTTTCCCTTCTTCACAGGCTGAGTCCTGTCACCTCTTCCTGTTCCCCCTGGCACAAGCCCCGAGAGATGCAGGGAATAGGCAATAGGGGTTGTGATCAGCTCATAACGCTTCATCTCTGCTGCTCCTTTCTCCCCATGCTCTTCCCTGTCTCCAGCACGGGGTACCTCCTAAAGGATACAATTCTTCCCAAAATTCTGTGTCCTGGGTCCTTCTCAGTAGCTGCAGTGCTTCAAGATTTGTCCCAGCATGGGTTCTGGTCATAGGCTTCAGTCCTGGAAGAGTGGAGTGCTCAGTGTAGACTCTCCACAAGCTTCAGCTTCCTTCAGGGAACTTGCACATGGTCCAGTGTGGACTGCAGGTGAAAGTCTGCTCTGATGTGAACCTCCATGGGCTGCAGGGGCACAGCTGCTTCGCCAAGGGCTTCACCACAGACTGTAGGGGAATCTCTGCTCCTGTCCCTCCTTCTGCACTGATGTTGGTGTCTGCAGAGCCGTTTCTCTCAGATATTCTCACTCCTCTTTCCAGATGCTGCACAGCCTTTCTTACTCTTTCCTGAATCTGTTATCCCGGAGGTGTCACCACCATTGCTGATGGGTTCAGATGTGGGCAGTGGTGGGTCTGTCTGGGAACTGGGTGGCATTGGCTCTTCTCCTCCTCCTCACAGAAGTCCCCCTTAGGTGCCCTTCCCTTCTACAAAAACCTTGCCATGTAATCCCAGTATAAATACTAAAATTGGGATATATGATGTAGGGAAATAAAGTCTTAATAACAATATTGACAGCTACAAACAGGGAGCCAAGTGATTAAAAGAATCAATGCTCTGTTTCCTTCTGGAAGCCTATGTTTTCATAAGGGACTTTGCTGTAAGGTAGAAAATTTCTTGAACTTGGTTTCCTTTCTTCTATTCTGCCTTTCTCCGCTTCTTTATGAATGTAAAGTTTTACATTTAAGGACTTCACTCACACTATTTCTTCTGAGCTTGTATCATGAGTAGCCCTAAACATGAGACAGGGATGGAATGGCTTGTGTAAATTATCAGATGAAGTACTGTGGGGTTTTATTGAACTTTTTGTGGCACTCCTTGTGCGTGCATGTATGCCGAATTGTATTGTATTTATTCCTGATAAACTAGTGCCATATGTAGAGCAGGAAATTTTGGTGGAGAGAATTTTATAAATGGCTTTAACATCATTGAGAAAGGAGTTTTTAAACGAGATATATCTATTAAAAATCTCTGAGTGAAAGCATCTGTCCCAAATATTTGTACTTTTGATTTGCATCAAGGACACCTAAAACCTAAATTGATGTGCCTCTTGGGCCATCCTTGAAATTCAAAACAATTAATAAATGCTTAAGACTAGCATCAGTAATTGAAAGCACTGGAGAGAGAGAGCCTCTAGGGCATCAGAACTTCCCATAATGAAAGCTATTTGCTTTTATTTTTTCTCTTTGAGTCCTTACATTTTTCAGACCTATTTGTGTTGTGTTAAGAAGTCAATAGAGTTCATGGTTTTTATATATTGTAGTGTGTTTGTATAACTCTGTTTGGGTTCTTTGGATTGATTCTGCTCTAATGGTTAAGTACTGTTAGTGTCTAAACAAAGAGGTATTTTTAAAAAATCAGAACTGTTTGTGAATAAGAACAGAGTTTGAGAAAAGGCTCTGCTACATCTGTGACACAGAATGCTGAGAACAGGCCTCTGACTGTCCTCAGAGAGAGGAGAACAGGAGTTTGACAATTTACAAGAAACAGGTGCTGAAGAAGAGACTGCCAAGCCCTGGGAGGAACCATGCAGAATATCATGCCAAAGCCTGACAGAATTGGTGTGATTGTGATATTGTGCAATGTTAATTTGGAAAGAGCTTAGGCTAACTAATCACCCTTTACACGTTAAGGCTACACACTTTCACGTTAGCTTTACCAAGTATCTGGATTTGCTGAGATGCGAATCAGCATGGTCCTCCTTTACTGCTTGTAGGGTTATGTCTTTGAGTTTGGGAGCTCAAAATTAGTCACTCTTTGAAACTTCTTCACCATATGTGGTGCAGAAAAATGCAACGTATCATTCCCTAAGTGCTTGTTGAGCAAGCTGCTTTGTGAGCTGAGCAGGAGATTAAGGGGTTATAGTGCTTTATAGTCACTTCCTTTTGCTTCTTTTTGCTCCATCACAATTCAGGGGTAGATATCAGTGATTTAGTTTTTCCATTCAGAGAGTGCTAACAATAATTTTAGTTAGCACTTGAAAATTTTGAAAATTCAGTATGAAACATTCCAATATCTTACAGAAGACTCTAATGCCATGTGGAGATAGGATATGAAAGTATATTATCATGATAGTACCTAGTTAACATGTACTGCTGCTGTATTTCTCATTTTTTCCACCCAACTTTATAGCATTTGCTTTAATTCTCTTTTCTTGTTTCTTAATTCAGCCTGTAACTCTGTGAAATAAGTTGCTTTCAGGAAGAAAGTGTTTCTATTACAAGATGTGGTTGCATTGCTCTTATAGTTCATTTCACTTCGTAAGCTCTTTGTTTGTGGTCTGTGAGCAAGTGATTAAAGCCAATAAGGGTGGAAAAAGACTCTGTGGGTGAAGCTCTGATTTGAGACACTGGTACAAGTACAAGATTAGTACTGCATCAGCAATGGGGCCTTGGATTTTTGGGCCGTTTATTTGCTCTTTGCATCATAGACCTTTGTCAAAATGAATTCATTGGTATCGGGTTTAATTATCACTGTGATATAACAAAGTATATGTCTATGTTACTGTCTTTATCCATAGCAGAGCAAGTGGAGTAAGGAGTGTTGGTTTTGAGTCTGAAAGGCTTGCAGACATGAATCAGTAAGTGCTGGTTAGCTAAGCAGCAGAATGAAGGTGTTTGCTCAATCAGTTTCAGCAGAGGCAGCTATTATTCAGTTTGTTTGAGTTGATCTGCACTGGTGAGGGTAATAACCAATTTGGCATACCCTCCTTGGGACTGGTCAAAAATACTTGAACAATGTGATTGATACTTGAGCCTAAATCTTATTTTAGCAAGTCTGAAGGGCTGCTAGACATCCTGGGGAAATCAAAGCAAAGAGACCTGCAGGTCTTTGGGCTCTGTTTGCTTCTAAACTTGTCCTCTTTACAATTAATTGTTCCCTTCAGCTTGTATAGGGCAAAAATATTGGAGCATCAAAACCTCTTTTGAAACTTGTGATTTGTGTTGGTTCACTTGGGGCTGCTTGCTTTGAAGGCTTACTGTACTAGTTTGGGTGTTTTTCCCCTTGACCTCTGTTGGTTCTGAAGAAATCCCCATAACTTCTGAGAAATGTGCAAAAAATACAGGAAAAGTTACACATTACACATACTTTAATTTTGGTTGTGGACTGCTGTTAATGTTTTCACAGTTTCTTGCATTCCCTATAGTTACCACTAAGGGGGCAGTTCATCTGGAATGCTTTTTGCTTAAGTGGAATTGTAATTTCCAGGCAGTGAACTCTAAACTTTAAAAAAATCAACTTAAATTGTTGATTAGTATTCTGCTATACATCTGTTATATAGACCAGCTTACAGACATCTGCACTAAAAAATACATATGCATAAAGGGTGTATGTTTTAGCCTGATCTTCATGGATTCAAGGGTGATGGTTTGAGTAGGCAATGTGCAGTATTAATCAGATGAAATACCATTGCCATGACTGTATTGGTACCAATAACCATTTCCTGCCTCCTTGGCAGTGAGTCAAGCCATGGCTTTAGCATACCTGTTACACACAGATTGGATGCTTACAAATTGCTAAGTCTGCCTGTGCCAATGAGCACGTAAACCACTTCAGTCTGTGTGGTCTGTCTGTAACAGCCTCCATCCATCTCCATCACTCTGCTGGTGCAGGCTTCCTTTCTGTGCTCCTGCATCTTGCCCTCTTCTCATTGATGCTTCCAGAAAGCTGCTCACTTGGGATGAAAAATCACTCTATCAGGTGAAGCTTGCTTTTCAGCCAGCACAGAGCTGAGGTACTGAGCCTGCAATCTCACTCTGGCTTCAGATCAACAGACAAGGCTTGGTAGCAACCCCTTTCATCTTGCAAAGGAGTCATAGTTAATCTCTTTAGTGTATTAGAACAGCACGGGAAGAACATTCATGGTGCTGAATAAACAAGCCTGCTAATGACTGCTGAGTAATGTTAAACTGTAATAAGAAAGCTTTATGGTTGTGTTTTTTGTTTTCACAACATTAATCTATGTTTTGTGAGATCCCTTGAGTCTTTATTTTTTCCCACATTTTGAGACTGGAGAACATTATCAGGTAGTTGAGGTGTCTTAACTTTCAAACACTTTTTTTATTTGTGAAATATGGTGACCTTGTAGGAAAAGAGCAGGGGCATTAGGACAAAACTGCTCTGCTTGCTGCTGTTGATCTGAGGGTCACCAGTATTAAGGCACAGGGGAACTTCAGTGCACAGCTGCCTTTTCCTGGGCTGCCCTTCAAACTGAAAGCAACTTTGGTGTCTTTCCATGCCAACCCCCAAGGAACTGCTATAGCACTTCATCTTCAGAGAATTTCCTCTCAAGTTCCCAGATGTGCATCAGAAAATATATATGCCACCAGATAAGGTCTGATAACTCTCCTGGCAGATACAATGGGCACGTTTTGCTTCCAATGTCCTATACATGTCGTGCAATTCTCAGGAATTTCCTGCATCTCCTGCCTGCTCTCACAGCAGTTGCCCACGTCTGTGATTGTCAGCTACATCAGCAGTCAGGAAGCACAACTGAAATGTAAACATAGAAGTTTGACAGTTTGAACTTGATGGAATGACTGTCCTGAATATTTTCCTTCTATGTAGGTCTTGCATCTGCTATGTGCCACTACAGTTCTAGTGATAAAGATCACGTCAGACCATTTTATCTAGGCATGGTGTCTTAAAATTTCATTTTAAGGAGGGTTTTTTTGTGTGTCCATAGATTTCACTTTATGGTTCAATTCTTTATTTCCTGGTAGAAATTGTCTTGTATGATACAGCAAATGGACAGTTTCTTCCCACTGACAGCTCACAGCTATTCCCTTACAGATTCAGTAGCACACAATAGTATTTCAGTAGTGCAATGAACTAAGTTTTTTGGTTTTGTTTTGATGGGCTAGTGTTTTAGGTAGACTGCTAACATTTTCCCAGGGAATGTGAAAAAAGTGAAGTGAAATTGTACTTTTAAGTAGTTTATACCTCAGCAAGATTTCTTGAGACAAAAGTCACTTCTTCAGTTCAAGTCTTATTTTCTGAACTAAATATAAAAGACCTGCAGAGAAGAGGGGGTGCATGAAAGCTTTGAAGAAAAGGTCAGAGGAATTCTTTAAAATGAAAAACATTTGGCAGGCTGCCTGTAGGTGTCATTACAAGCTGTCTTGTGTATACCCGGAGGCCTAATCTTGGAAACAATTAAGTGCAGACATGTGAGTAACTTTAATTGTGTGCCTGCCAAATCAGTAAGACAAACTGAAATCTTTCATCATTTGTAAGATCTTTAGTTTACATTACATGTTTCCCCTTCAGCTGTTAGAACAAAACCATGTAAATGAAACATGGGAACTTGTCTAATATAAATTTAGTGTTATATTGTAAGACAATGAAGAGCTCTTTTACATGATACCTGTGGGTGTTTTTCTGTTTTGTGCTCTTACTAGGTTTATTCTGTTAAATACACCAATAACTATAATGGTTTCTGCTTTCCATTTCCTTCTCTGATAGACCTCTTGATCTTAAATTGACATTTCCCTTCCTTTTGCGGTTTAGAGAAAATATTGTCTTCCAGGCCCGTATGTGTTACATATTAGGTGGTTTGCATATAATACCAATGCATTATCTGAGAAAAGCTGGGAAAAGAAGTCAGTCTAATATCCTGGTTAATTGCATTTGTATTGCACTATATATTGCACTGGGCACTATAAAGTATTTCACAAGACATCATCATAGCTTATCTCTATTTTCATCTGTCTTATAGGGTGCTCCTGCAGGAAAGTAGAAACACTCCTTTTGCTTTGTTTAAATATCACTGGAGAGTAAAGCAGAAGTACTTGAGTTTGTGTATTGAGAATGGATGGATAGATAGAGAGACAACCATAAGTTTTTTTTTTTCCTTAGTCAAAAATACTGTTGATCAAGGTGAAGAACTTTTGCATTAATATAGCCTGTTCTAAATATAGTTTGGTTTGGATTTCTTTGTACTAATTTGTAAGCTCATGAAATTATTTTATCCTTTATACTGGCTACTGTCTCAGACTGATTTTAGTGCTTAATCTTTATTTTGTTTTGCCTTTTTTTTGTTGTTATTTTATTTTCAGATCCAGCAGTACTATGGTTACATGCAAAAGCCATATTAGAACACGCGCATGAAATTGTACAAGAAATCTGTTATTAGGATAGAATAGCATTTCTTTTTTCCTGTATGGGTTTGGTTGGTTTTTTGATAGTTGTTTGGTTTTGGGGGGTTTGTTTGTTTGTTTGTTTTGGCCTCAGACTGCGTTTTGTGTAGCATATTGTGAAACTGAAGAAGTCCATTCCTCGAATGAACCAAGTATTGAGAGTGCTGTGTTGCTTTATTTCTTTGTGGGTTTTTCTCCCTTCAGAGAGAAGAAATTGGGCAATAACTTCTACTTCCCTCTTCTATGGAATTCCTTTTCTTTGTAACTTCCATCAGGCTATATGTTTAGGCCTTATCAAGATCCTCACTTGTTCTTATTGTCCAGTCTCCCCACTTGCCCCAGTCAGACCCTGTATTTTGATTAGCTTTCTACAGAAAACATACTGCAAGTATTTCCTCCTACTTGTTCTCCCCAGCCTCTTCCATGTCTTACTTGTCATGACATAAGCCTGTTTTAATGTCTTCTATAGTAACTCAGATGACCCTGGGACCACTTGATTGGCTTCTTTCAGATTGATGGAGAATTCTGTGCTTAGACTTCTGCTTCTCCAATCAGCCTTTCCTCAAGTCCATCCTTTTCTCCTTCACTTAAAAACCTTTGCTCCATTCCCCCTATTTTAGACCTGCCAGCCACTTATGTCAGGACATTCTTCTTCAAGCCTTGTCCTTTTTTGCGTCACTGGGTGTTTGTCTCTCCTGCTTCTGACTCTTGAGTGGTTTCTGCAGTACAGAGTGCCCTGGCTCTCTCACCAGCACGCTGTTGGATGCCATCAATCACATCAGTGTCCTTTGCTTCATTCACACCTCACTGAATCATCTCATCTGACTACATTAATCTGTCAAATAAAAGGTTAACTTGGAGATTTCATAATCTTCTACAGCCAATTCTTGTTTTGCAGAAACTAAATCTGAGTGGGCTCAGAGATAAACCTCCTGTATAGCCACATGTAATGTTGTTTATTGCCCTGATATCAAAACTCTACCTTGCAATGTAATTCTGAAATTAATTATGTGCACTGTTGTGGAATCAATGATACCATTAGGATGCTTTTGTATTTGGCTTTCTGATTTTTTACCCTCTTACAAAAATTTGCCAGTAAAATGCTTTAGTTCTCAGTTCTTCCAGGTGATTCTTCATGTCAGGAGCACATTGCAGCAAGCAGTTCAGGCATTAGCTGAACTGATAAAGATATAATAAAAACTTTCCTATTAATTTTTACATCCTGAAATATTTGTCTTTCATAAAATAAAAGCCATAAAATTTACAGAATTACTAATGAAAGTCAGATACAAAACATCCTGAGATGTTTTTCAGGACCTGTCTTATTGACACAATCCTTTAGTAAGCAGCAAAGTCTATTTTTGATCTGACATAGATCTTTTCATGTCAGAGAAATTATCTTTTGAAGGCTTCCCTTCCCTTCTCCAAGTTTCTGTTGCTCAGTGGAAATTAACTGCAACTGAAGTTGCTTTTTATGGAAGTCCCCATCTGTGGTGTACAAGTGGATTTGCACAAAACCCATACATCAGAGTGCTGACTGAAACCACTGGAGTAAATAGTTGGATACTGCTGTCCCATTGTTTGTAAAGTCTTCTGTTGTCATTTAACTGGGTGAAAATCATGTTATATGAGACTTCAGTCATACCAAATGTTACTCTGCATATATAAATTATATAGAATTGATTAGGTTGTGAATTGCACAAGTTGTTGTTCCAAAAAAGTGTTTCAGCCCCTGTATAATCATGCTTCAAAGTTTTGGATGTGCTAATGGCAGTGTATTCTTTGTAAAGGCCATGGGGATAGAGAATTACTGAGAATTAAACCCCCCCCAAGTACCTCATCCTACACCAGGACTGTAGGTCACTGCGGGATCACTGAAGGTGAGAAGGAGAAAGAGACGTCCGCACATCAGTGAAATTCCTGCTAATGCCATTTTTCAAATGCACCGATGATTCACTGTGTGAAAATGGTCTCTGTATCCCCTAGCAACCAGAAACAGAATGTCTCTGTTCTTGTCTGCTGGCCTTCAAAAACACATCTGAGAAGTAATTTCTTTTCACAAGGCAATCATGCAGCGTTAGAAGCCTGCTCCCACCCATTCTTCATAAAGAATAAACAAAAAGTAGACAATTCTTTCTAGCTCATGATTGAGTTATAGGGCAAATCATTTTTTGAGAGCTGTGGGGTTTTTCAGATTTGTTCTGCAACTTTCTAATGCATGAAAAATAATACTGTATTTTATGCAAATTACTGTTAGTATTTAATATACTCTTTAAATCTGAGAGATGTGACTTTTGTCTTCAATTTCTGAGACTTCTATAGCAACATAGTATTTTATTATTTTCACTCAGCATGCTGTTGAATTTTATTCTTTAGTATGTTTAGGATAAAAAAACCTGAGACTCCATATTTCACAAAACATGTAAAAATAAGGAACGTTTTCTTTAAACATGATATGTCAAATGAGTGGTGTATCTTTGTGTAGGCAGCTGAAATTCAGCAAGTCAAATGTTGAAAAGATTGTGTCAAAATAAGCACAAAAGACATAAGTTCTTTTTTTCAAGCTTGTTTTTCAGCAATCACACCTTTTTCTCTTTCCTCACAGCATCTAGCAATTGATGCTATCTTTAGAAATTATTCCGATAATAATCACTCAGCGAACCTCAGGCTGAATTGTTAAGAATACTGTACTTTGAGCTGGAGAATTTCATGATGATGTACAAAAGGCTTTGACTTTTTCAAATCTCCAGTTTCCCTATTTTGCTTTATAAATGTAAAGCATGAGTAGAAAAGATTTGGTTTTTATCCAGAGGAGGTGCTTGTTGCACAGTTAAAATTTGCATTTACAGAGCAGTGGGTTTCTTCCAGTTTTAAAACAGTTTAGTTGTATTTCACACTGGCAATTGTGTGAAGAGTTTTCTTGGGGAAAGTTAGATCAGAACAGATCATTCTGTGTATGTTCATGTCCTGACTAACTGCAGTAGTAGCTCTCTGCCTGCACAGTCCGTGGGGGAGAAGATACCTTAGTCCTGGAAGAACTGGCTGGCTTTGGCTCACAGATTAATTTAGCCTTGCTTAAACAAGTGGTGTAAGCTAAAGGTTAAATTTGTGCACCTGAGGCTCAGATTTAAATGAGAAGCAGCTGAAGAAAAACATGTTTCTCTTGAAAAGTATTTAAATTATCATAAGAATGGAAATTTGAATTCATTTTTACTATGAAGCATTAATCAGCTTTATTTATAAATAAATTCAGATTAGACTGCAGAAGTGATCGTACTGCTCTAAATAGAAAATAGAAAATAAAGTTATCAATGCTATTTTGATGTTCATGCATTTTTGCATTTTTACATTTTTTCCCTGCATAATTTTTCCTTGTATTTTTCCACTGCTGTTGATTCCATAAATTGAACTTTATTATTCACTGTTTCAGACCCCATTTCCACGTGATACTCCATACAGGCAGTACCCTTCATCTGCTTGAAATGGCATGCAAGACAGGAACATCAGTAACTTAAATTTGTGACTGTTGGGCATAAATCACTGCTGCATGAATCTGTTGAAAGCCCGTACTTGTCTTTTTGAAGATTTGGAAGACTGTGATATCCTGTGTTCAATGAAAAACAAACTAACAAACCCTTTAAAGGTCATCTATTCCAATCTCCTGCAATGAGTTGAAGGGACACCTTCCACTAGATCAGGTTGCTCAGAGCCCCATCCCAACCTGACCTTGAATGTTTCCAGGGATGGGGCACCACCTCTCAGTGCAACCTGTTCCAGTGGTTCACCACCTGCACAGTGAGAAACTTCTTCCTTACATCTAAGCTAAATATTCTCTCTTTTAGTTCAAAACCATTACCCTTTGTTCTATTACACCACCCTCTGCTTAGGTTTGTCCCCATTTTTCTTACAGGCCCCCTTTAAGTACTGATAGGTCGCAGTGAGGTCTCCCTGGAGCCTTGTCTAGGCTGAACAAACCCACTTCTCTCAACCTTTCTGTTTTCTGTCACTTCATCCCCTGGCCTGTATTGCCATCAGGGCTTGTCCCAGTCCAGGTGCAGCACCTTGCCCTTGACCTTCTTGAACTGCGTGAGGTTCCCATTGGGCCACTTGTCGAGCTTGCTCTGGTCCCTTTGGATGGCATCCGGTCCTTCCAGCATGTCTATCACACCTTGCAGCTTGGAGCCTAGGGGCATTTAAAAAACACTTACTAGGGACAGTTTAAAAACAAAATACTTCTGTTTTAGGTAACTTGTGATAGACAGATGGAAATAATACTAGTAATTGTTTTTTATTTTGTGTGATTTTGTAGAAATTGTCTGAGAAATATATACCTGCAAGTAGCTTCCTTGAACACAGTGTTTTTACTTCAGGTATCTGCCTAAAACATTTTTAAAGTATTAACGAGAATACTATGAGAATTTTCATTTTCCTTCAGGAAAACCATACTTAAATGATGAGGATTTTCTGTTGGATTTTTGCTTGCATCTATTAAAAAGCTACAACATGTCTTAATTTTTTTCCTACATTCTAGCTATGAGACATTCTAATTTGCAGAAAACAAGCAAATGAAAAGTGATATAAAAGTCATTTGTGTTCACTGTTAATATCTTTGTTGCAAGAGCCATTAGTAAAAGTTGCAAATTCTTTTTTAAAAATGTGTATTGATGGGGTTTTGTTTAATGTAAGGTTTTTTCAGACCTCCTGGCACTGAATTCTGTGTCTCTGCTTAGGACAAGGATTAGAGCTGCTTCTGGGCAGCTGTCCATTGCCCTTTAATACAGGAACCATTTAGACTTTATGCTGCTGAAGAGTAATCAAAACTGAGTGAAAGAAATGGAGGCATTAGACTAGAAATGATCGAAACCTGGCAGCAGAATTTTTGTCTGATCATAGGTGGGCAGCTTCCAGACCCTTTGCAATATCACAGCATTGCAATAGGAGTACTATATGTTAAAAAAAAACACTGACAAGCTTTTAAAGGCCATCATCATGTGCTCTGACTGATGCAGGATTAAGGGCAAAAAAGGTCCATGGCCATTAACTGAAAGTTACAATGAAATAGATAGGCATGGGCGATATTGATTTTAGTATTTCCTCAGTATTGATTTTTTTTCTGTTGAAAATGCGGTGTTCCATAAGTGCGATTTTGTTTAAAGTTTCTTATATTTTATCTGTTTCCTGTATTCCAGTGCGAAAAACATTTGCTTCTGTCTCAGGGCAATCTCCTTTTCAGGATTCTTCTTTGTATGCAATATCTGATGCAGACAAAGTAAATTGCCCCAACTTTAAGAGGCACGAAAAAGCAGACTGGTGAAATTTTTTATTGAACTTCTCACTCCTGAAACGTTGAGAGCAACAGTGGGATAAGAGCTAGAGTTCAAGAGGAATAGTCACAAGCCAGGCTTTTCAGGCCAACTCTGCTGGTGGACATTTAAACCACGGTATTTCTGCTACCTGTGATCTCTCAGGGGATTGTTTTATATGCTTTTGGATGTCAGTTTCTTTTGGAATTCTTGAGGGTTTTAGGAAGAAGATGGGGGACTGACCAGCTTTTGCTTATAGGTGGGGATGGTAGCAGTGACAACCACAGGACCTCCATGCAGCAGCCCGGAGGCGTTAGCACCTGCCATCACCTCTGTGGTGCAGAGCAGGGAAAGATCCAACAGCTCTGCCAAGGAAAGCTTCTGGTTTTACCATAACTGAGCCTACAGAGATTCTTGTAAGCAGTGTCAGCAGCTGAGAGCTAAAATCATAGTGGTGAAAGTGAGGGAAAAAGGAGCAGATAAAGGTAACTCGCTGGAGCCATGCAGACATGTTGCCATCAGATAAGCCAGAGTGCCAACTGCTCTATGGCATAATGTGAGTGTGGATAAACTCCTAGCCTGTAGCATAAGCCTAGGAGTTTGTTAACATGCCTCCTCATTTTCTTTGTCTCCTGCTGATCTATTTTTGTAGTTTTACCAAAGCTGTTTCAAGGAATACTGATTTATCACATGGTGACTGAGCTAGTACCTTAACCTTGCTTTGTGGAATTACAAAACTAGAAAAAAAGAATAAAATATATTAATACAGTAGTGGAGATGCCTGTAACAATATCTCCAAAGAAAACAGACAGTATTATTATTTTTAAGTTGTTTTTCATTTGAAAGGCTCCTTATATTTTATTGTAGCTATTGAAGGTGAAAGGTGTGTTCAATTTTTCTCTCTGGTTTCCCTATTAATGTTGAAGAGTAGGAAGAAATTATGCTCATTTGTATTCCTGGACATAGTATAAATGAAAAATGAATATTTTATTGCTAATGGCTTTATAAAATGCTATTCAGATATCTCTGCAAATTTAGTATATAATTCTCTTGCAAAACATTTAAAAAAAAAAAACCAGCTCAGCTGAGGGTTCTAAAAATAACAATAATGCAGTGCCTAAGTACTAGTACGGCAGCTTTTAACTCCTCTATTCTTTTGCAAATGGTATCAGTTTCTTGAACAGTGTAGCTTGGCCTCCCCAGACTTCACAGAGCTTGAGGCTGAGAGTTGTGTCAAAATTAAAATTCTCTGCAGCAAAACCCTACAACATTTTCACACATTCATTATTTGACGAGCTTCACTGTGTATGTATCTTTTCAGTGGCAAACTAATTGTATGGCAGCTGCATCACAGCAGCTACAGAAGGATTCCTTTAGTCAATGTTGGGTTTTGTATCTAAGTGTATATATATATACACACTGTATATACTTTCAATATATTAGATGCACTTTAATATAGGTATTAGCCTCTATAAAGACTGAAAGGGATGGATGTTGGCCAAAGGAAGGGAGAAAGGTAGAGAAGGTGGGTATATTTTCAGGTTCAGATGGATGGCACAACAGGGCTAGTGTTGGTGATGGAATGGGTGCAGGAGTGGAAGGAATGGGAATAGGAGATGCTGTGTGAGTAAACTTAGAGGTAAGAAAGAGCAGACAGTCTTGGGGATGCAGGCTGGACGTGATTTGGCAATGGGCACTGACTGCCCAGAAAGCCAAACATGCCCTGGGCTGCATCCAAAGCAGTGTGGGCGGCAGGGAGAGGGAGAAGATTCTGCCCCTATGCTCTGCTCTGCTCTGGTGAGAGCCCACCCACAGGGCTGCATCAGCCCCCACCTGGAGGCTGAGCACAGGAAGACCATGTTCAGCACTGGAAAGTAGATTGGGGAACAAGTGGAGTGAGAAGGACTGTGAAGAGCTTACTGCAGCTGGGGTAGTTTCTACTGAACTTTCTGACAGGGTGGGAGTCAAAGTTCCTGTAGTGCCTTACCCTTAATCCTTCCCTTAAGGATGCAAGCTGATGTGTGAAGGTGAAAACTCAGCATACCACCTTTTTACAAAATCAAGGAATTTTTGTTCTGCTTTGACCAACTCCACTGTAGAATCTGCTTCTTAAACTAAAAAGTGGGCTTAGCAATCTAGAAACTGTGTGTGGGAATCAGAATTTCTACATTTCAGAAGATGAAGTATTGCTATATATATGCCACATAGATTCAACTTTCAAAAGTCATTAAAGAACATTACTATTGAAAACACTGTGAAGCAAATAACATAGCAAAACTCACTAATTTTTTAGCTTTACTTCTATCAACATTATACAAAAGTGCTGCAGCCAGGAAAAATGTATATCAAATTGCAAAATGTCACTTGTTTCTTTTCATATAGTGTGAAAAACCCTCAGCCTGTCTTCCTTGATTTAGTAGTAGATACATCCAGATGTTTAAAATGTTTCCTTTAAGCTGTTATTGGGTAATTCAAGACAATTTTGAGAATGAAGCTACTGCATCTAAATAAGTTAAAATACCCTGTCAGGAGTGGTTCCATACTGAAATTGTAAAAAACCTTCAGAGAACTGATGAAGAAGTGAGAATAATTGCAATCACAACATTTAGGAAGTGCAAAATAGCTTGTTAAAACCTCAATGAAACGCATAGCAATTGAAGGCATCTGAATCTTTTTTTGGGAATCACAGAAAAATAAAACATAGCCTCAGATTAAAACAAGTTGTGAAACTCTGGCAAAGTTGTCCGTGATGCTTAGAAAGTAAAATAAATTTAGAAAACAACTGGACAATTTAGCAGAAAATTATTAATGAAAGTCAGGTTGAGTTCATTGTGTTCAGATTTAAAAAATAAGTTTTGTCAATATTATGAAACATTGTCTTCATTTAGATGAAAGCACTGTAAGTCTGGGAAACTGTAGACAGTTAACTGACCAGAATATTGGAGGAGATACCAGTTATATCCCTATGTACTTATGAGCAAAGGGATATACTGGACAGTAAAGCATGTATAGTTTTTGGATGTGAGTTTAGTGTATGTTAAAATGTGTGCCTTGAAGAAAGATACTCATTAATAGCAATAGTCTTGAAAGAATTGTGTATTTTTTAGATTAAAAAACCACATTACACTGTCTGTAAGGAGATCACAGGTGTCTTTCAGAGCTTTGTGGAGAGCAGTGAATTGTGAGTATTAGGAACTGTTGTGCTGAAACTGGCACCTAAATCCATGTCTGGCTTCAACAGTGGCTGTCTCTGGGTACTTCAGAGGAACTTGGAGAGCAACCTGGTTCGGGGAGCATTTTTTTCCTAACCTATCAAGACAATTGCTTCCCCATATCCAGCAGCAAATCAATGTATATTCTGTTTATACTTTTGTCCTCTTTAATGTAACTGTAGCATGCATTGCATGCAAACAATGCAAACATTGCATTGCAATGCAAACGTTGCATGTATTGTTTGCATTGATATCTGGTCCTTTTGAATTCCACCTTGTATCTTGGTCCTGTTATGTTATGTAAGGTTGCATAATGTGCCTGTGTGTGTAAGGAAGAGAGAGGAGTCAATTCTGTTCTCTGATGTTACCCTTCTCAGTTTGATTAATTGATTAGTTCTGATCTAAGTGTTTTATTAGGAAGTGCAGGAATGGATCACATAATGGATCAATGGATCTCTATGCAGGGAAGATGTAGAAGTTTGAGAGAGCCCAAAGGTTATCTTCTGATAGCCTCTTCTTTGAGTGTATGCAGACCAGACATTTTCTTTCAGATTCAGATTATGACCGTGCAGTAACAGGTAGTTACTGTAAGTGCTGTGATGCAGGCTTTGGAGAAAGAAAAGTGTCTTTGTGACTAGAGTTAAAAAAACCTGAACCTACTGTGAGAGACAACTGTCTATTTTCTACAAAGCTGAAAGCAGTTTGAAAAAAAAAATAGTGTACATTTGAACCTGAAAGATCTCCTGCAAGGAAAGAAAAGCAATTGAAATAGGCAGCCTGCAGATTAAAATCCCAGGAGAGCACTTGGTTCTCTCAATTGCCTGCTGAAAGAGCAGAAAAAGCTGATTTTATATGATATTATTAGGGAGGAATATACAATAACAAAATGTCAAGGCTGGATAGTATAGTCAATGAAGTATGAAAGAAACAATAGAAACTGAAGAGGGAGTAGAGTTTTGCTTAAGGAAATCAGTTCTCCACTGTGTTGTCAACAAAGCATTTGCATGTGTGAAAGCAACCCCCTGGTTTTCATTAGGATAAAAATATGACTGGAGTTGCATTTAATATCATGTGTCATGGTAGCAGTCCCAACTGAGAGAGTGACAATCATTGATGATCCCGCAGGTCTTCTCTCAAAGAGATGTTAACCCCAAAGTCATTGTCCAAATTAGTTCTGAAATTAGATTCTACTTGCAATAGAAGTGAAGGGGACTTTGAGTTTAACTTGCGGTGAATTTGCTGTTGGGAAGGTAAAAATGGTTTTCTCCTGCATATTAATGGACCCTTTCATGTAACCTCTCTGTGGCAGGAAGTTGTCTGACATGGAAACTTGTCTGTTTATTTCGAGTTTTGTGGAGGAAAGCAGGGAGAAAAGACAGACTGGGAGGATGAGCTAAGGTAAAATCCAGGTGAAAATAAAGAGCAGAAAGGAAGATATAGTTGCTGTTAAATAAATGCATTAGTTATGTAATGACGTATGTCATTGTCTTTTGTAAGAAATGTGATATTTCTGTGGTTATAAAACCAGAATTTTTTCCCCACTCTGTATGCACTCAATTGTAAACCAGCAACGTCCCATTCTCAATAGTTCAGCCTTCTACTTTGTTTACAAATTTCAAAATGTTTATTAAGGTGTTGTCCTTGTCCTAGCTATCAACTTATTTTTATCCTAAGGAATTTCATGTTGTCATTTTAGAAACTCAGAACCAGATAATAATAGTAATTTGTGATTTGTGCTTTGGTGTTCTTACACTTCTGCAATTAATATAAGGAGAAGAGAGATAGGTAACTTGGTAAATTTAAATATTTGAGCAAATTAAGTTTATATTGAATTTAAAACAGTGTGAAAATACAGTCTGAGTCTAAACTGTTTCCAACACAGTAGCCCTTCAACAAACTGTGTACTCTGCTTTGTTACTTGCTGGTTTGGGGATTTATCATTGATTTAGCCTAATTAAAAGGTTGAAAGAGTATCTTCTGAGCTATTTTTCCAAGTGGAAATAAATAACAGCAAAATATTCTTCATACTGACCGCTCCTTGATGGAAGAAAAATATTGTGCAAAGTATTAGATTTAAGAGACATCCTGAAAACTCAGACTCTTCTAAAAGAAACTAAAAGAGTACTGGACATAAAAATTCTGCTAAGTGACAGATCAGTATCTTATCTTTTATGAGGTGAAATTTCCCAGCTTCCCCAGGTGATTGGCTTTGCTTAGATTGTGAGAGGAATTGGGACTAACCTGTACACCTGTATACTAATTGCTGATTGAGAATCAGTAGGCAGCTGAACCACTGAAAGCTTACTGGGCCGTCTGTACCTCATGAAGCATAAAAAGAGGTAGCAAGGCACAGTAGCAGCTGTAATTTACGCTTCACCCCTGCAATGGGAGCTACAATAACTCAGGTCAGATGCAAGACCCATGCAGCCTTCCTAGCTGTGGGAGCAGCAAGCTCCAGGCAAATACTGGAAAATAATACTTAAATGTCTCAGCTGTTAATTGCATGCGTTAGTAATTAGTAAGAATATTTAACTGTATCTTCTAAGGAAGGAGACGTGACAGCGATTTATAACTAACCACCTGAATTGTATTCATAGATATTACAAAACACGTCTTAAGGAGGCTCTCACTCCGTTCTTAGTGGGAGAGATGGGAGATGCTGGGGGACGTTAATCAAACCTGATGGGGGTGGGAGATGAAAGCTTTTATTGTGTATCCACTGGTTTTTTTTTAATCTAACCTAATTTTCATTTATCTGACCTCAGTTGTTCATAGAACATTTATTGGCAGGAAGTATATGTATGAGCAAAACCTCTTCATGACATTAATACAGAAATTACAGAAATCAGAGCACTCTGAAAGTGTGTAGGAGAGCACTGCACACCCTGGATGAATAACTGGATGATTCTGTCTTTGTTTTTAACCTCCCTTCATATCTTTGAGCAAATCACTTTCCCTTCCTTTTTACTTCCATGGATAAAATGGGATAATGATATTTAAGTACAATATTTCATAAAGATGCTGTGCAGACCCATTAATAAATCCATTTGCAGCTCTTTGATTACCCTCAGTATATCAAAATGTCACTACTGAGCTTGCTGACTGCACTTATTTAATTTCCTAGTTCTACTCAACTTCTAGATTATAAAATGATATTTTCTGACATAACTTATGGTACAACTAAAACTATCACTCTGAAAGTCACTTCAACACTCATCCACTATCCCTTAGAAAAAGCCATAAAGTACACAGATTGTCTTTTCTTCAGTTATTATAAAGATTTATTGGATCTCTAGCTCTAATATCCACAAAGGTTTTCTCTGTCAGTATTAACTCCTTAGATCAATAAATTGGGATACTGATCTCCTAAGAAGTCAGTGTCTGCCAGCTACCGTTGCAGTGTTTACCCCTGTTGAAAAGCAGTTGTAGCAAATTAAATTGGCTTCTGTCAGTGGATGGTCCTTATTTTACAGCACAATTAACAAAGGCTGATAGATAGGCCACTTCCTATAGAACATCAGATTAAAGGCAAGGGTTTGTAGCAAGAAAAATCTGAATTTATGAGGTGAATCTGCTTTCATTTATAGAAGAGTTGCTGAAGACTGGAAGATGGCTCTTCAAAAGAAAGAGTCCTTTTCAAAGGAGCGTGTTTATAACACTGTGCACATACCTTATCTTTTGTGTTGCTGGAGAACCACTGACTACATTCTCTAATCTGCTGTTAGACAGTTTACCTTGTTATGTAGGTCTGTGAAACATTCTGCTTTGAGGAAGGTAGAGACAAGTGGAATAAAACAAAACCAAGGCTGTAACTACTTTAAAACAGCTCTAGACACAGCTGTTTTCACTTTCATGTAGCTCAAATGATGAGAATTTATCCTCAGACAGCATCCTCACCTTGGATCTCCAAAATGTATGTAGAAATGGGAAAAGTTTACTCTCTTGGACATGTTTTCTTCCTTTGCCTCATTATCGGGAAACTTCTGATCACAAGTTTATCTTTGCTCTACAAGGATAAATGATTAGCATGGCCTATCAGTGACTCCAAGGTACCTGTTCAACTGCACAATGAGGATGATATATACTTGGACTGATTCTAGAAATTAGAGTAAAATTTGAGCATTGATCTTCGCAGTCATGGAAGAATTGTTGAAAAAATTCTGATGATGTCAATTTTCTGGATATTAGGAACCTGTTCCAAACAAAAAAAATGGCCTAAAAGCATTGAGAGAAACACTCACAGGGGTTTTTTTGGCATGGGCAAGATAGTATTTTTCTAAACTGTTTTTCTGAGAAATACTTGAATTGCTTGGTATTCAGATATTTTGAAAATGTAGTTTAGGTGATTAAAGTTGTGCAAATTTTCTGCCCTCTGGTAAACTGAGAGGTTTCCAGTGACACATGGGAAAGGCTCAGTCAACAAAACCCAGCTGTGCATTTTGTGCATAAAAAATACATTTTAAAATGATAGCTGCACAGCAAAGTACTGCAAAATCAGATGCCCTAATTTTGCTTAGTATTTTGAATTAAGATACAAATTATGTTTATTTAGCATTTGTGATGACTTACAAGATGTAATTATAGCCTAATGGTATTGCGTCTTCTGGTTAATTTATAACTAAAACCTGTGAAGTTTATACTGGACTGGAAGTGAGTGGCTGCTTTTATGAGAACACAATTGGTTTAGACAACATCAAATAAAAAAATCCCTATTGAGTAAATTCCTCACAGTGATTTTTTTTTTTTTAATATGTATGGGGAGTTTTAGACTGCAAAGTGTGATTATGATAAACACACCACAGAGAGCAAATTTAGGTGGGGAGTGTGATGTTTGAAATTCTTTGTATATTGCTTCAGGAGGACAAGCTATCAACATCTTTCATAGCAGTGATTAGTTTGTAAGGGTTTGGGTTTTCTAATAGCTCGAGAAACAACCCTTTTGGAACTGTCTCACTCAGTTCTCCACTATAATAAACTGTGTTAGTGCCACTGGGTTTAATTAATTTACACAGGCACAGATACTGCTCTGCTTTCCTTAGAGAGGAAAATTACTGAAGGAGGGGCCACTGAGAGTGTGTGTATGTGGACAGGTCTAGGCAGACACAGGCTCTTCTGCCAGTGCTCCTGTCCAGCCAGACTCAAATTATTTTCAGTCCAGAAGTCCCGTAGTCGTGGTGCCCCTCCTAATAGACTCCTTCTCCCCTCAGCAGCCCTTTTGGTTCAGGCATGGTGCCACACCAGTGAGACATCAGACCTGGGCTGGCTCCTGTCCAGTCATCATGCTTTGCAGATTTTCATAGTGATGCTGTTTCAATGCTTAACGATGGGTCTGCCCTCCTGCACACTTCTAATTACGAATTAGGGCATTTGGTTTGGTTTGGAAATCAGATGCTTGACTTTTTTTTCCCCTCTTAGATTTTTTTCTATTCTGTGTAAATTAAAAGGCAAATTGTCTTCTGCTGAGCTGCTGGCATTTGAGGCAAAACATTCCCACACAAGTATCCAGTTTTGTCTGCACTCTGTGTTTAATGTAGAACAGCTGAGTTTCACTTCATTTATAAGTATTATTGGCCAGTTTTCCTGATCACCAAGTACAGGGGTCTGAGTTAAAATTTGTAACGTTTCTGAATACAATGGGTTCTACAAAGATACTGGATTTCTGACGTGCTGTAATCTCTCTTTATTCCTCAACACCATCTCTGTGTTCCCTGGGTTATAAATTACCTGTCTCTTTCTTAGGATATAATTACCATGGCCCCCTTCTGTCTCATTTACTTGCATCCCTATTATTTAGCAAGTAGCTGTTGTCTTTTCTTTCAGCTATGGTGTAACTGATAGATATCTAATTTAACTCACATTTTCTCAGTGGGTGTTAACTTTGAAGTCTCTGTGCCCTGTTTTGGATTTGACACAGGGACTTTGTATCGAATTTTTTTTTCTTTTTTCATCCTCTACCAGTTGGCTGAGTAAAATACAGTGTCTCTCCATAAATATCTTCTGAAGAATGAACTGTTAGAAATTACTGGGTGGAGCAGTGTGCCTCACTTACAGAATTGGGGTTTATCAAAGGACTTAGAGCAGACTCATAGTGATGCAGAAAGAGGTATTGGATTAGTCAAGTGCACAAGCTGAATTTATTAAATCATTCTGCGTTGTAATGCTACATTGTGAAAGGAAATGCACTCCTAGGCCATGCAAACTTGTTGATTTTTTAATATTCTTCGTTTCTGTTTTATTGGTGGTTGTGGTGGAATTTTTTTAATTTCAGCACTTAGGGACTTTTTTTCTCAAGAACTAGCATTATTATAGTTTTTTTCTGGAACAATTGTGATACTGTTTATATTTAAACTCTAGATTTTATTTCTTCTATTATTATTACCATTCTATATTAAGAGTCAAACACTTGTTTTAATATCTGTCACATCTGTAAAAATAATGACCATGCTAACCAACAGTTTACTGAAATATGATCTGAAGAGGGTGGGATTCTAGGTCAATCTTTCAAGCATTTTGACTTGACAGATCCGTTGAAGTATACTGAATTATTTTGATTAATAACTTTGGTCTTCACTGTTTCTTTTCTTGTGTTAGTGCTTGTTTGTAAGGTGTATTGACTCATGTGAATGGGATTTTTTAAAAAACATTAGACCTAATATTTTCCTGCAATATATTGCTTCCCTGTTAATTTTTCCTTCTAAATTTAGTATTGAGCCATCCCAAAAATAATTTAAAATTTTGTCATCGTTTCTTTTGAGATTAATAAATTTTTATATATGAACAAATATGAACAGTATGTTTGTGTACTTTTGTGTGTTTCAGTCTTTGAATGGGGAGTTAATTCAAAATAAAATGCGAGTACTTAGCCATTAGTGAAATACTTGAACTAATTGCAAGCAAATAACATACAGGTTGCAGTTGTCAGTCTAATTCTGTTGGATTTTCAGTGATGTTTTCAAGCTCTTTCATCTCCCCCTCCCCCAAAATGTAAAAAAGTTATCCATAGAACTTGATTGGAAATGCAAATTCCTGTGTTCTTTTCTTTCAGAGTACTGACATGAGTCCAGCCAGTAGTACAGCCTCCCTCCCTGTTAGCCCCCTTCCTGAGGAGCCATTATTTTTCAAGGTACAGTTAATTAATTTAATCATAAATATTGTCTATTGATCTTGGCTTATCATGTTATTTGTTGTACTGTGAAGTGCTATTATTACTTCTTCCTTTTCTTCAAGTTACTGTAGTGTCAGCAGTTCTGTGTATAGACCATGCAATTTTCAAGAAATACCTGGTTTTGAATGTTTTTCCAGCAGACTACAGCTGTGAACTGTTATTTTTAAGACTGTTTTTATCCACCATCCTATTTGGATATGTGCATTCCTGTATAGGTGTGTGTTATCAACTGAGTCCTTTCTTTTGTGTTTCAAGTATTGTCTTTTAACAAAACAATGATAGTTTTCTCCAAGGATACAGGAGGCATTAAAGGTCTGTTAAAGAACAGTTTTGGCATAAGTCCGGTGTAAGCCACAGGCCTGGCATTTTAGTTAATAATAGATGTTGGGACAATGTCCACAACTTCATGAGGTTTAAGCTGTGAGGAGTGAGTTGCCATATGTCACTATTTCAGCTGACACCATGGTATCCATACCTGGGACACAGAATAGCCTTAGGCAGATCCTGGCTCTTGGAAGAGTTCTCCTGAGGCCACCCAGGTACTCAGAGCAGTGCTGCATCATCTAGCAAAGAGGTCACTTTGCCAGTTGTTCACTTAGATAAGGAAGAGGGAGTTTAGGTTTTCAGCACCATTGACTCAGTTGGGTGTCGTAATATGGACTAAGTTACACCCACAGGAATATCTCTTCTAAAATTTTCCCTCTCCCAAGTAAGTTTCCACCTTCTGTGTGCATACAATCAGTTGACTGGGTTGAGTTTCAGTCACTTTGTCATGGTGCTAAGTTAAAGCTGAGTAACTGGAGTTAGTGAAGTTTGATGTAAATTTTGTGTCTCTCTTGCACATTCTTCTAGCACAGAAAATAACAGTGTCCTTTAGACCTAGCCAAGCCAAGAAAAGAAGCTCCTTTTTTCCCCCCTGTATTTCCAGTGTCTCTGCAACAGTTGTACAACCAGCTAGCTGATTGTTGCTATTAGAAGGGCTGAGGATTGTGCTTGCTCAGTTGTTTTATCAGTGGAGCTACAGATGGGATATCAGTGGTCAGCTATTTACTGATTCATATTCCTCTTTTGGGATATAAGGCTTTTAAGGCCCGTCTCTCAGTCAGATTTGGCTGAAATTGAGCAATGTTGTGCCAAGAGGCCAGGGTACACTTCTTTATTTCTTTGGAACACCACTTTAAATGCACAGTGAAGTCTGCTCGGCATTCTAAGTCAGATTCAGTAGTTGAGTCTCCCCATGCCTGGAAAACCACTAAGATATGACACGTACAAGGAAATGGGCTGCTCAGCTCAGATAAAGGTGTAAGAGGTAAGAAAATCTAACTTACTAATTCTCATGCTGAGGTAATCAAACATTGCCTCTGTTTGCATCGGGGCACTGATAAGTACACTGTAGTGCCTTTATTTTTTGAAGTAAATGGTGTTCCTATAACCCCAAATGGATTGTAAATTACTTATTTGAAGTGGAATAGTTGCTCTAATAAAGCAATAAAGATGTTTTTCGTATTAAAAGTCTAGTAGAAATGGTAAAAGAAACTGAAAAATAGGGCAGAGAGCATTACTTAATCTTTCATTTTCAGTCAATTTTCAAACCAGGAAACATTTTCCTTTGCAATTCAACTAAAATGGAGGTCAGACCAGGAAAAAGTTAAGTGCATTTCACATCATTTAATAGAAATAAAAATAATATAGAATAGAATAGTTTTTGTTATTTTTATTTCTCCTTGACTTACTCCAAGAGAGAGCACCATTGTTCCAGTTGTAATGTGAATGACTGGCTTTACAAGCCATAACCCTCTCTGAATACTGTCAGTCAATAATATTGGCTTTTGATGATAAGGATGGTGCATTTCCCTTAGCAACATGATAATAACCTTTCCCACATCCTTGATGCAGAGAAGGAGATTGAAAATGAAATTCCATTCTGTGGTTCTGAAAACACAGGTGTAATGAAGCAGGGCCGTATAAACTGCCTCTCTTTGGGACAGTTGAAGATCTCTGAGCTAATGAACTTTTATATTAGACTGTGAAATGAAACCGAGCTGGTGTTCTCAATCATACCTGGTTCTACACCAAGAAAGAGAACTGTCCTTCTTTGGATTTTGACAATTTGCCTTCAAAAGGAAGTCTGTATTTCTGCATAAGGAAAGAATACAAATCCTGTCACCGTACTCTTCTTGTACATCCAACCTTCATCAAAGCAGATGCTGGTCAATTTTAGTCCCACATGATATGTGCTGGAAAAATATGGGGAACCTAAGCTTGTACAAAACCATTTTAAGATTTTGAATTTAATGAAAATTAGAAATCAGATTTCCCTGGAAGTGCTTGTAAGTTGCGTCTCAGCTCTGCTAACACTAACCTCAGCTACCATTCTCTCAATATATTGCACATGCTGTGACATGTAGCAGAAAGATCCAAGTCACAAAAGACCCTGCTCAGGACTGTTTGGAGGAAGATACTTTCCAGTGTAGCAAGAGATAGTCCACCTGAGTCCATCATATACCATTACTTTAACTGAGTCATTGTGCTTTTACTTACATTGACAGAACCTTTAAAAGATCATCACTGATACCTAGCAAAAGGAGTAGAAAACAATTGGGTAAGAAATAAAGGTAGTCAGCTCCAGAGCTGTTGAATCCTAGAAGCAGCCATGAGAAAATTACCAGATAAACATATAGTTAATGCCATTCAGCAACCTTTCCTCCATAAGTATTTTAAGTAGTAGATTTGGTTTTCCTTGAGGAAAGAGCAACTTTTGTCCAGCAGCCAGTACAGCCAGTCTTCTGTGCAGCTTTGGGTTCCTTCTCCCTGTGGAGTTAGCAACACACAGATGTTCAGAGCAGTCTTCCTTAGCTGTGCTCTTCAAAATTGTAGGAAAAAATCCAGTTCAGCCATGTACACAGACACTTTTGCAAAACTTTTCTACAACAATATTTGATAAAGCCATCCTAGGCATTTCTTTTTAGTAAGGGTTATTTTTATGTCAGATTCCAGCTTCAATCCTCTGCTGTTTTCCATGGCTAAAAGTGCTTAGAAAAAGGAAGATCTTTTCCTATGTTGTAGAAAAAGTTTATTTCTCCTCTCAGAAACGAACATCATCTTTGTTGGTGGTTTTGCACTTAAACTTTTACGTAGGTAGGATTTTTTGAACAGAAGTTGTTTCTTCTGTCTGTTTGTAACATTTCTTGAAGAATTAGGTCTTTGTCTTTTGGGAAAAAGTTGTCACAACTGAAATATTTCAGAACTAAGAATTTAGAATATAACGCAGCATGATGGTATTTGTCATACAACCTTAACTCAAGTCTGATTCTATGCTGTAATAACAAAACTGTAGCTGGCTCAAATGTGAGTGACTTTTAATTATGAGTACTTATATCCACTCTCATTAGCTGGAATTAAAAATAATCCAGCCTTTCATTTAGAAGATAAGTGAAGGAGTGGGTATTCCTAAAAGGTCAACTTACCAAGCAATGTCTCACCCATTTTAAGGACCTGTTCTTTTCTCCTACTCATTATGCTGTGCTCTAATATAATAGTATTTTATTATGTTTAAATTATTTTAAAATATAGTGACAGTCTTTTAAGAAGAGATCTATGACAGCCATTTAGTACATCAAATATCTAATACTAGCTAATTATACATTATCTGTTGTAATGAGCATCAATCTCACTGGTTATTAGCCACAGCTAAGTTGTAAATAATAACCATAATAGTAATTTATTTTTGTGATGTTTAATTGTGTTTCAGTTCTATGATTAATCTCAACCATGCTTTACTAATTGGCATTAAATGAAAGAAGAAAATTCTTACATTATTTCCTTTCTCCTTTGAGGGAGCTGAGAATTTCCTTCAGTATTTATTGTCTTACTGTGTTCTGACTTCTGTAATTACTCTCCTTGATGCAAATTTCTCGAGTAAGAAAACAGAAGTGGCAGGTCAAGTAACAAAAGCTGAAAGTCCTCAGTAGTGCTGCGACTGGTGTAGGTCTAATGAAGTGCAGTCTGTACTGAATTTTGTCTATACTTAGAGTTTTGGTGTTCATCCTGCAGCTTTACAGGCTCTGGAAATGCAAATCATTGCAGGCACTTATGTGCATGACTCTGGCAGCTCGTGACATTTGTGCCTACAATTAGCAAGAGATAAATTTTCCATTTGGTCTGTAATCACAGTTTAATTTTACTGCAGATATTTGGAATTATCAACATGAAAGTTACACTAATGATCACTGGTTAGCCCAGGCAAGTCATCTTTGAGAGTGTGACTTTATATTTCTAGGTGTAGAATGAAGTTTTTTCCTAACTTAGCAATGGTGACAGCAAGCTGGGCCTATAGTTCCGAAAGCTTCCTATGCTAGTTGACAGAGCCAGCTTATTTACACTCTCTACCTTAAATGCACTATTTCCAAAATTTTAAGTATTTGCTGGCACTTCCTTAAATGAGAAGATTTTAATATATTGCTTTGTTTTCAAAATGGACTCTGAAATAATCGCAGAGGCATTGTGACCCCATGGCAGATAGAGCAGGTTAGGGTTCAGTGATGCTCTTCAATGGGCTGGAGGCCTCATTAGCTCTCAGCCCTCTCATTCTACCCTCCAGCTGAATTTCTGCTTCTGCTGAGAAGCAGAAGCCTGTGTGGTTTTGGTTTTTTGTTTGTTTTGAAGATGTTTTTGATATTTCTAGTAAAGTGAGTAGAGTTGTAGAAGTATGACTCCCACAACCCCACCTTTAGTGTTCTGCTGCCTCAGTCTCCATCCTATTTTTAACCAGTCTGTCACCATTCTTCACTGGTTTAATCAATTCCTCCCACTCCTAATTGTTATCTCCCTTGCCAGTATTTCCTTTCTTTATGACTCCTGTGCTGTTAGAGCACAGACTTTTAAAAGTCATTTCATCACAGCAGCTTTCTGCCTTTGGTGCAAGCCTTCCATTTTGTCATTTCTTGAAAAGATTTATACATTTGATTTGTTTCACAGTTTTTATCATCATAGGGTATGAGATCTTGAAAAGCACTGAATTTATTCTGAGGGGAGGAGTGTGAAGTAGGTATTATGGGCCCTTTTACAAGAAGCTTCTGTGTATCTATTCACTATCTTTTCCTTTTCTCAGTAACTCCGTGCACATTTTTCCTAAGAAAAAGAGCTCTGCCAGCAAGTCTGTCTGAATAGTACACCATATCACCTGTTAAACGAGTAAATAAAAAATTACTTTTGTTGTGGGGCGTGTAGGTACAACATCTGTAATTTCCCAATGTCACTGATGTATTTACTAAATACTAACATGTTTACTAATATTTACTGATGTCTAAAAGGATCAGCAATGAGACTGGGAACTACACCTGTATTGTCTGATTTCTTTCTGCCTCTATGCCTTGATCACAATTTCCTGTCCTTCCAAATTTTATGTACATTTTTTAGTGTATTCTCATTTATTTTATTGAAGCTTTCATCATAGCTTGACCACTAGTTCAATATTTCAAAATTACAATCCCTATCTTAGGCAAAACTGATGCTTTTAATTCTACAAATTCAGTTATTTACTCAGTGAGGCACATACAGGAAAATGATTAATGCATGTCTTACTAAAACCTTCAAAAGCAACCAGAAACACTAGTGATGCTTCAACAAAGGCATGCAGAAGGATCATCATTACTTTTTTCAGTTAACAGGGTTTCCAGCATAACTTAAAATTTTATATAATCAGCGCTGCGAGGGTAAATATTGGGTTCATTCAGGTTCCTTCCCTCAGGCAGACACACGCTCACAATTAATTCTGATGCATACCTACGAAGTAAGCTTTTCCTGCTGAGTACTCTATATCCAAGATTTAAAAGTCATAAAACTTGTGACATTATAGGTTGCTGACAAGATTTTATCACTGAGACTATGAAAAAAGATTTCCTTGAAACTCCATGGGAGGATTCTGATACACCCAGTAAGAGTACTTAAAGTGCTAATCTAATCATCTCAATACAGACAGTAAATCCTCCTAATTTCCCTTGTCTTGGGACTGATAGGCATAGATAAATCTGGGAGAGTGCATTGCTGTGTTGAGGAATTCATTCAGGCAGGTAGCTCAGGGTGCAGCTGCAGGCTCAGCTCTGGGGCAGGAGACAGAATAAAGGTCCCAGGTGGCCCAGCCAAGGGACTGGACACTCAGGAGCTGGTGACTCCAGGCTTTCCCAGCCTTTGACTGTGAGGGTGTAAAAACTCAGGATTTTTTTGTTTGGGGTTGCTCCTTGGAGGCACCAGCTTGAGCTGTTATTTGTTATTTAATTGTTGCACCATGATTAAATGATATTAAGGTTCTGGAAGTCTGAGACTGCTGTGGGAAAACTGGTGTGAGTGTGAAGGGTGTAGCTGCAAAAGGTCCTAAGTCCCAGCTCAGGGGGTGCCAGAGTGGCTGCCAGAGGGACTCCTGGATGGTCGGACAGGGAAGTTTCTTTATCAGGCATTTCTGAAATATGATGAATGGGGTTTGGTGGTTTTTTTGGTGGGTTGGTTTTGTTTGTTTGTCTGTTTGTTAAGTGAGCAAATCATTGTAAAGAGTTTGGAATAAAATTTCATCTAAATCAGTGGCACAGTGCCCACTTACTATAGTGGCATGTGCTATCAGGCCATGGATGGCATGGATTATGTCAGAGGCATGAATTACTTTAGAAGTGAAAATGTTCGTCTGTGTTGACCATTTTAACTCCATCAATTGTTTTAAAGGTGAAAATGTAAATCCATTTTGACCATTCCAACCCAAGAGTACTTTCTGGAGTTGTAGTAAATGAGATAAAATTCAAGTGCTTTCATAAATTTTGTTCAATATAGTGAAAATGTAGAACTGTTTGCAATGCAGGTGTTTATTTAATAATAATTATTCGCTTTCCAGTATGTGTTATAGCAATGAATGTTTTCTTCCTAGGATAAATTGAACAAACTGGGGATTTGAAGATGGGTTTTCTACATCTTGGGTGTGTATTCTCACTGTAGCAGGTCCTCTTGCGCCCTTTCTGGCCAAGGACTGCTGTTTTTTCATCCAGAAAGCCTCTGAAAATCATAGGCGTGGAAACTTGACATATTTTTGACAAAACGTTTTGACTTAGTCAAATTAATGATTTTAAATGAAGAACATCTGATCCTTGACTCTTCTGTTAGAACATGTATAAACAACTTTCTCAGTACTGAGTTATGTCAATGACCCAGCCACGTGTTTTCAAACATAATCCATTACAGTAAGATATTGAGGGTTGGCATTTTGAAATCCTTACCAGGTTAAATATCTAAAAAGTATGACACTAAAAATAACTGACTGATTTTGAAAATGTTCGCCAAGAGTTTAAAGAGACAGATATTTTTGTGAGCAATTTAGACAGCCATTAACTGTAATTAAAGGCAAGATCTAATTGCTGACACACAGACACCTTGTGCCACTTCTGAAAGCTCTGTCCTGACTTTCCTCTGGCTAACTTTCTAGCAGAGCCAAGTATTGAGAGGTAATGAAAGCTGTTGTGCTGTAGTTTGGTTTTTGTTGTGTTCCTGGTTTCTTTAACATTGAAGTTTGTCACTTGGTCATGCTCTGTCTCTTGGTAAGTTATAAACTCATTTGTGAGCCACTTGTTTATAATGAGCTGCTCAGTTTTACTGAGGAGCGTGGCTTCTCTGGCAGGCTTTGATTGCTTGATGCAATGGTGACTTACATTGTTAAGCAGGGACTTCTGAAGTGCTGTTCCTGTTTCCACTAACCTTTGCATTTTTGTATAACATTAAAGCTAATTCTGTGTGAAAAAGTGGTTTTTCCCCCTTTATTTAAAGATTATAACATCATTATGGTAGTACTGGGGTAAATTTCTTGTTTTTGAAAGATGGAGTATACTCTGGTTTTAAGCCATAGCATGTGCATTCAATTTATTCTCTGCCCTTCTCCTTGCTTCTGGTATAGTTCAATACTTTGATTATTGGTACTGAAGTATACTTGTATGCTTAAGGTGACTTTTTAGTGCCTTACTATTTTTTTAAGAACCATGAAGTTTCTGTTACCCTTTTGAAACACTTTTTTAAAAAAAAGGAGAGGTAAAAGGATTTTTTTGTTGATTGAAATGTTCTTCCATGTGGCTGTAAGATCTGGCTTTTAATAATAGTCCAGAAAAGTTATGTCTCTACATGTGCATGGAATAAGAAATCTTCTTATTCAGGCTTCTTCATTTATCAGAAATTTTAATAAGGGTCCTGAAAGGCATTGGGGATGGAGCAATGAGAAGTGTCAGTTTTAATTCTTTTTAAAATGCTCAAGACTGTGGATTTGTTGCATTGTTGTCATGGCGAACTCCTATAAGAAAATGCCATTCCTATTGTGAGTATTTCACAGATAACTGGCAATTTAAGCAAAACCTGTAAGTTTTGGACATTTTAAATTTCTAAACCATTTCTTAATAAATAGAGAAGGATGTGATTCACTTAAAAAATTCTGGTAAAAAAAAAGTGGACTAAAGGAAAAAGAGCACAACCTTTGTGGTTGAAGGAGTTGATAATGGGAGAGGGGAAAAGCCTATAAACAGACTTAATCACTTCATTTTGTCCAAGTGAATAATGAACTAAATACTCAGTAGATATTTTTTTAGATTTGATTTTTTCAAGCAGAGCTGAATGCTACAGATAAGAAGGAATAGCAAATTTTTAATATGGATAATATTTGCTAAACATTTTAAACTTGTAGAGCTATGTGGTACACTGTTATGGGTAGCCTTGTGAAAATTGAAATCATTAGAGTTATCATCTATCCATAGAGTTCTGAAAGATTAAGATTAAGGAGGGCACAGTGGAAAAAAGTTTACTTTAGGTGCATATCTGATTACCATTTGTTGTAATCATTACATTTCTGGATCTTGTCAGTAACCAAGAAAGGAATGAACAAGCATGACTGATTGTTGTTTATTTAGGGTTTTTCTGCATAGTTTCATGTTTAAGTGAAAGGGAGAAGTACATCATCTTCCACATGACTGTACATACTAATATTTATTTCTGGTTCTTCTATTAAGTTGCCAGTTTATTTCAATAAGTCAGTAAAAAGAAGTAAAGTTCAAGGGGGGAAAATGTTTATCTACAGCTGAACCATGGGAAAATTCAGGAATGAAGATTAAATAGTTTTTACAAGCAACATGAAACAAAGATATTTCTTGAAGTTTTTGGTTTACTGTTCACTAAAATATCTAAAGCCTCACCATTTTCTCAGACTGGTATGTCTGCAGCAAATTTAAAATGCTTAGGAAACATAGACTAACTGGAAACTTGCGAAGTATAATTATGTATCATAGAAAAACAGCTGCAATGGAAACCACGAAAGAAAAACAAATAAGAAAACTGGTGACAGTGAAGTTTAAATTAAAGTAGTAAGTTTGGCATGCCAGTGTTACAGAATGTAGGAGATTCACACACACAAATTATCAATTTTTTGGTATTATGAAAGAAAAAGTTTAAAGATAATGACTATTGCTTTCATTCTGGTATTGCAGATGTGAAGTAGGATGAAGTTGAGATACTGTGTGAAAGGGGAACTTGGACTATAAAGTTGAACTATTAATATTTCTCAGGGATTGTTTGGATTCCTCTAGGTCAGTTTTCTTTGATCAAAACTTCAATTTCTTTGGAAAGAAATGTTCCTGCAGTTGCAAGCTTAATAGGCTGGCATCTTTGTGCAGGCAGTTCTGGGTTTGCTGCTTTGTCCATAGTGAGCTCTGCTTGCTGAGCAGCACTGGGAGGAGAGATTTTGTCCAACCTGACCACTTAAATGAGAGTTGTCAAATCAATATACAATTAAATTTGGCCAAGAAACAGTTTTTCTGTACCACGGAAATGCCAAGTATTTCAGGACACTCTTGTGCCTGGTATGAAATGAGCAGATCATAGTCTGTGTCATTTGATCACCCCAGCTCTAAGCAGCAAAGCCTTTAGCTGTTGATAGTGAGGTGTTTGTCAGAATTAGAAATGGCCAGAATGGTACTTGTGGCTTCTTGTATCTTCATTATTTTGCTTTATGCCTTGCTGTATTGTTGAGAATGGTCATTCAATTGCAAGTTTGTGTATTTGATGTTTATTGCCATGTTTATAAACATTTGAATGAATAATATATGTAGGCTTTTAAGTTAGGAATTCTTTAGGCCTTTTGCTTCAGTGTCTTCTTTTGAATATCTTTATCTTTCTTCCTTCTACAACCGCAGAATGGTTGATTCCAGTACTCTTCATTTCCATAATTATCCTTAGTGATGTGTGAGGATGAATGCAAATTTGTTAGCAAAATGGTAATTTCTTATCATAACAAGAAAAAAACCCCACAGAAATAACTATCCATAAATTAAGTCAGCATTATATTGGGTTTAATCTATTTTATAAAGCATTGCGCACCTCTTAGACAGAAAGAGGTCCTTAGAGTAAATGAAATTAATTGGGGAAAAATTAACAAATGTTATGAAGCTGTCATTTTTTTTATGTATCAGTACCACAGTCATATAAATGCTACTCACATGTTAACTAGATGTCTTCAGCATGCAAATTTGATGGGACTGATCATCATAAATATTAATTAATTCTGAGGTGCAGAGACTTTTGCAAACACTAATCTTTGTGGAGAGGATGGAGAGATATAGGGTGGGGAGATGTTATGTTCCTTTCACAGAAAGAGGCTTGAGGTATTTGTGTTGGTCATCCTGGACGCTGTCCTGGTCTCGGGCTGGGGAACTGCTTTTCCTGGCTTCAATTTCGAGTTGTTAGTAATTCCCCACTGACCTGTGTCTTACTCAAAGAGCTAATATTCCCACTCAGAAGAGGAATTCTGCAACTCCTTTGCTGCCACACTGTGAATTGAAGCCCACTCTGCAAATAGATTTCCCCATTCACAGTCTGGTGTAGGGAAAGATAATTCCTCTTTAAATAAAGAAGTGACATCTAAGGAATATTATTATGTTTTAAGATAGCTTTCATTTCATTACAACATTAAACAGAGAAGTCACTGGTACTGTGTGATGCTTCAGTTCTCTGTACTACAAAATTATTTTGCTTATAGGAATGGAAAGATAACATGAAAAATAGTTTTTATGTACAAACACGCAAATACGTAACATATTATGTGATGGGAAATGTAGAGTGTTAAATACTCCTTTGTATAGTTCTTTATTTTCAATCTACGGATTCCTCATCTCATAAGGAAGTGAGTTAATTTTTCTTTTGTTTTATGTGGGTTTTTTTCCCACTGGGTGTCTGTACACCAAGGGCTTTAAGTGTGGAAACATAAATGGCAGACTAAGAAAATTTAGTGGCTCTTCTGGCACAAGGAGATGAGGTGTAAGTGTCCATCATTATTCAAACCCTCTTCTCCTGTATTCATACATTTATTTTGTGCTTATGGAAATCGTAATTACTTGTACGTGAGGATGTCCTGCACACCTCCATGAACCATTTTAGGCAACAGTGCAAACAGGCTTTGTGATGCAGTTACCTTGAAAGAGCAGGGTCCAAAAAGGCAAAACTGAATCTAAGCAAGGGCTTCTCTCACCAGTTTTAATTTAAATTGGCTTATGATAGTGATTTAAAGGAAATCAAATGTTCTTCTGTGATGCATCTACGTTTGATTACAGCAGCTTCATCCCTTCAGGCTCTACTGGCAGTTTAAAAAAAATAACTAAATGTGAGGATGTGAACTAGAGTGCAGCTGGTCACTTTGTCAGGTGCCTTTGTGCCTCTGACTGTGGATAGATTTTCAGGAGAAGGGTAAGAAAGGGGTGACTGCTAGCAAAGGTGGCATTTAATGGCAGTGTGAGCCTAATAGCAGAGAAAGAAGTAGTCAAGAACAGTCACTTGGCTTAAAGAAAAGGTCAGAAGCAAATGCAGCACGTGCTCCATGTGTCTGGTGATTCTGTAGGCTCGTGTGGGCCAGAGGTTTGAGGCTTATTATTTCACCCAGCAAGAGAAAAAGGGAGACTGAGCCCTGCAGTTCCAGACTTTCTGGGGTGTCCAATTAAAAATAGGTGGATGTCTGGACAGATGGATAATGTCAGATGGACCATGCCACTTGTGTCCCCATGAATGAAGGGTTGACTCTATCAGGTCCATTCCAAAGCATCCTGTACGCACACAGAGGACTGACCTATACTTCAGTCCCTGAAGTATTAATTGAAATTACCATCCTAATCAATGCAACTAACAGATTAATGTAGAAGAGATACTTGTTACCTGACTTTTCTACATTCTAAAACTCAAAGTGCTGCCAGGGAAATTCATCAAAGGGTTCATCTGAAAAGATATCCCTGCGGGTATATAATATACATAAGCTGTGCTGTGCTGCATTTTAGACTTTCTGGCCATACCACCCTTATCAGTTTTGGGTTTTTTTGGTTTTCTTTTCCAGCTGAGATGTTGTTTTCATAAGATGAATTTAGGCTTAAGAATAGCTAAGGGAACTTGGGTTAAGGAAGTTCTATTCTTTAAATGAATCAAGTAACACCTTCATTTCTTGGTATGTGGCTGTCATGAGGGTGGAAGAAGCCCACCTGACTTTCACACTGTGGTTAATGCAGCATTATACTGTGGAGCAGAACAGAGGGTGTGGCAGCAAAACCGAAATCTTTACAACAAAGATGTTTAAAGAACTGGTCAGTTGTTAGGTTCAATCAACAGAAGCCATCTTTCTTTGCCCTGCAAGAGTTCAGTTCATCTAACAGCTCTTCCCATCTGGTTGTATGGTGATTTGGTTTGTTGTTGTTGTTGTTTGTTTCCTTTCTTAAACAACAGCACATTCATGATTTTGTCTTCAGTAATTTTTGTCTCTGTGATATCAACTCCTCCAAAGCAGCGCTACTGCGCAAAATATCACATGGCTGACACCGGAAAAATCTCTCTATAAATACATTACCTAAGAGAGGATTCAGATACAGTCTGTGATGTGACAGTTAATGTTCATCCTGTTTTTAAATAAAAATCCTTCTCTGGTACATGATGAGAAAGCCTGCTGATATGAACAGAGGTTTCCTCTTGTGCCATTGCAAAAAGATGTGAAAAAGATGAGCATCGTGGGAAAATTTACTGTGTCAAACAAACTTCTTGTAGATTGACTCTAACTCCTTCACAGTCCTTTAGGCAATTGAATTTTTAAAAGTAAGGATTTGGAGGCTTGTTGGGATTTTTACAGTGAACTGATTGTGTTTCCTACTGTGATTAGGAAATGCAGCAGCACAGCTTTGTCCCTAGTGGTGTTATTAGGAGCCTCTTGCAGATTAGGTTGATCACCCCTTGTTACATTGTTGATCAAAAAAAGAACTCTCTCAATGCTCCTGACAAATGGTGATAACCATTTCTGATGTTAAATGACTTGGCATGAAAATTATTGTTCACAGGTATCATGGTGATATAAACAACTGGATTTCAAAGAAACACAGAAATGGCTGACACTTACTTAAGCTACAAGTTTACTGTAAATTTATTTAAAAGCGCTGTGTCTAATTGACAAAATGACTACAAAATAGATTTTAAAAGCTCCAAACTCCTAGTCACTTACCTAAGAATATGACAATATTGCCACCATAGCAGAATTATTTACTTGTAAGGATAATAATGTTTGTATGACAGCTGTCATCTCACTGACTCCATGTGACACTGGATTCTTGGTATTTGTACATGGATCCACAGTTTTGTAAAAGGCCTGTGCAGTCTTCCCACAGAGGTGGGGGAATTAAACAATTGTTTTTTAATTTTAGGGTTGTGTGAAAAATGCTGTGAACACATAAATAGATGAGAAGGATCATGGATCGATTATAATTTCAATGCAAAAGATTTGGTAATACAGAATAGAATTTGATAATCCAAAATGACCTTGTTTTAAGAAAAGAAAGTTGTTCAGAGAACGGATGGAGAAAATACATCTGTGTAGCAGATGACCTACAGAATGAATTGTATGCTTGTCAGTCTTTATTAAATGTGTGAAATTCTTAAGACTATTTAAAAAAGCTCTGCAACAATGTATGTACAGTGCAGATAGACTGCCATGCTCTGTTGTGCAGACATGAAGTTGTTGGGTGGCTTTCTCAGGGTCGTAAACCCCCCAGGAGGTGTGAACTTCCCTGGTTCATTTCTGTAACAATTTTTTTTTTTAATTAAAAAAAAAAAAAACAAACTTCGAGATTTTTCTAATTTAAAGTAAAAATAATGAGAGGGGAAGAGTAAATAATGGAGCTGTGACTTTATTTAAAAGGTTGTCAGTGACAGATCCAGATCTCATGATCGTCCACTTTGTTACCTGGTGCTTCTCTGGCTTAATCTCTTTTCAAACCTGGTATAGTGATAGACTTCCAGAAGAAGTAGTCACATTCCAGCCTTGCTTCTCTTTTGTCGTTACATTTGTATGAGATCTCTGTTTTGGTTTTACTCTGCTTGCTTGCATACAGATGGGAAGTCAGCTGGGGTTAAGGAAAAGGCAGGGAGACCTGGTCTCTTGGCACAGAACCTGCTGATTCTGATTAATTATTAATTGAACTATAAGATCAAAAAAAGTTACTTGCAGTAAGTTCTATAATTAGTTTAATAAAAAAACCAAAAGGCCAACCAAGCCCAAAAACCATGACAACTTTTTTTCCTTGTGTGACAAGCTAGAGCAGAATTATCTGAATGAAGCAGCTTTCAGTAAATCTATGAGTGACCATGTTCTGGTCTGATCAAGAACATATAAGCATACAGATTCAACTGGAGTATGCTCCCACTGGAAGGATAACCAGTGGAAATCAAAGGTGCCTGGAATGAGGGTGTAGTTTCTTGGCTGATGGTGGTTTGGTACATAAAGAAGCTCCACAAGACTTACCCAAGACGTATTATGTAACAGGAGTGGAATAGAAGAGACAATTCCATTTTTCATGACTGTGTGCTTGTTTTGTCTGGGGTACAGTTACTTTTCTTCCCAGTGGCTGGTCTGAGGCTGTATTTTGGATTTGTGCTGAACACAGGGCTGATAATTCAGAGATATTTGTGTTATTGCTGAGCAGGGCTTACACACAGCCAAGGCCTTTTCTGGTTTTTGTACTGGCTGGGAATTTAGGGGTGTGTGGTAGGTGGGAGGAGACACAGCCAGGCCAGGTGACCCAAAACTGACCAAAGGGATATTCCAGACCATATGACATCATGCTCAGTGTACAAAGTGGAGGGGGGGGAAGGAGAACAGGGAGAAAATTTTGAGTGATGCTGTTTGTCTTCTTAAATAACTGTAATCTGTGATGGGGCCCTGCTGTCCTAGAGATGGCTGAACACCTGCATTGGAAGCACTGAATTACTTCCTTGTTTTGCTTTGCTTGTCTGAGTGGCTTTTGCTTTCCCTATTAACCTGGTGGTTTTTTTCAACCCACAAGTTTTATAGCCTTTGCACTTGTGATCCTCTCTTTGATCCTGCTGGTGGGGGACTGAGTGAGTGACTGTGTGTGTTGGTTGCTGGCTGGGGTAAATGCAGCAACACACATTGCTCTTGTCACAGAGAAAATGCAATTTAATAATAGAATGTAGAAGGTAGTGGAGTGTTATGGGAGATGCTGCAACCAGGCCAGCAGAGCAGGGTAACTCCCATGGCAAAAGGGCAGCTGAGGAGTGACTGTGGTTTTCTCTCCAGAGTTATCCTTAGAAAACTCAAAAGTTTCCTCTGCTTGGTAAGTTACATGTTTTTGTTTCAATCCTAGCGAACCTTCTCAGCTGTGAGTTAAAGACCATTTAAACTTCATGGATTTTTAAGAAAGTTTAATATAAAGTATATTTAATATAAGGTTTACTAGCAGGTTCCCCAGGGAACTGATTTCACCCTGATACCAACCTACCCACAGATACAGATATACATTTCGTACAGACATACTTAGTGTAAACATGCTCTCAATTTCTAGGTTGCTTTTTTTTTTAATTACAGCTGCTCCTATTCAGAGCTGCATCTGTGTAGCTCTCGACAGCAGCCTACTCATCCTCTCTTTCTCCTTTGTTTCATGAGAAAAAAAGGCATTAAAAGAAAACGGGAGGAAAAGTAAATCAAATGCCAATCAAAGGTTCTTTTCAAGAGCCCCAGGAGAAGAAAAGGTTGAATCTACCTGTGATTGTCCAAAAGGAATGCTGGATTTTTCTTTCTCTTTCTGGGTGTATAGAAGGCAGAAGATTGAAGGTGTGGGAATTTCCATTTGTGAATTACAAAAATGTGTTTAAATTGCAACTAGTGCAAGCTTTGTGCTATATTAGTAGTTTATTTATAGAGAAAGATGGCCTTGGGTTTAAGGTACAAAATTGAAAATCGGAGGATACGGAACTTCTGGCCCAGAAACAGCATATCTTCCTTGGGGAAATAATGTAGGTGATTTAAATTCTATCTGCAGAACTGCCAGAGTACATTTATTCTATTTAGTGGCATAGTCAGACTAATTTTATTAATCCTTTTAAGTGCTCAGAATGCAGCCATGGTATATCTGCAAAATACTGGTTCTTGCACGTGTTCTAAGTGCCAAAATACGTAAGAATTGGGCAGTGAACATGATCCTGGAGGCTGCATTCTGAAAACCTGGGAGAGCTAATCAGTAATAAGAATATTAATTCACATAAATAGTCCACACTGGCATCTGACTGTTTGGCTTTTATGAAAGCTATGATTTAATTACTGTTTTTTGGCACGTCTGAGGATGTTTCATTGATCTGGTAAGATTAGATCTGGTATCCATGAAAGGAATGGGCAATATCTTGCCTATTATAACTATCTGTTATGCTATGTCTTAATTAGTTTTTCTATTATGAACATAACAGAGCTTCAGAAAGGTTGACACCTTACATTACAGGAAACATGCTAAAATCACCTAGCTCTATTGTTGTTTAATCTCATGCATATGAAAAGATAAAAAACCATCATATTTGACAGTTTCAATGAAAATCAGATTCCCCTCTAAGTCACATTGTCCCTAATAAATAAGTTTGGATCAAGAGAGCTGTCATAAAAATCATAAAATTGCATATATTTTGCAAATGGCTGCTGGTCCTAAAACTTTGTTTATTAAGTTCTTAGTATTCATCTATTTCATAATGTACATAATGTCATAAAGTTTAGAGTAAGAATCTTTATTATTGAATTCTAAGCAATATTTCATTACCGATTAATCTCTTTTAAAGTCTCCGTCCCTTTCCCTCATATCACAAGAGAAACCAAACCAAAGACTTCTTTCATGTTTAACAGATAATGAAATTGAAATTCAAATAATAATTAAAATTCCATTAAAGAAAAAACTGAGTTTGTCCCTCCATTTTCTGCCATGCAGGTGGGTGAGGGACTAGGAACAGGTAGAGGAGTAAAAATGTCATGTAATTATAACATTACTATTTCATCTTTCCAATTATTTGATTTAAAACAAAAAACTACTCAAAGCCATAAGATTTGGTCCTATTTGCCTTGGTAGAAAATAAGCTAAGAGATGATTTTTCACTCATAAGGGAAAAGAAGACAATTTCTGAATGAAAAACAAGAATACAATTTCAGTAGACACTGCCTATGAAGACAGATTCATGTTCAAATTCTGTTACAGCACTAATTTCTTACTCCTAAATATATCCATCAAATTTTTGTAGTTATTAGAATATGATAGCAATGTTTCAATTAGCTGAAATTAAATTTTAGCAAAGCAATTAACAGAATGGAGAGAAAAGAAAACCTTAAATGCCGTAAAGGAAAGATTACAGGTGTCGTGTGATCAGACACCTCATAAAGCATGAATGTTTTTTGAGAACACCAGAAACATAAATAGTAGGAAAGCCACGTGGCAAAGAGTAGTAGAAGATAGCAAAATTAGGGATAGCCACCAAATGCCTGATGGGCCATACCCTGCCTCAGGAAAGAGAAGTCAAGGGCTTGATTCCTTCTCTACCCTGTTGACCAATCTGTATGAAAGTGGCATGGCTTAGCAATTCCATGATGCCAGCTTGTCCTGATGGACTCATGGTAGCAAGGTTAGTTGTCTGCTGCAAAGATTATACTGAAAAGTAGATGGCTTTCTGCTGCTAAATTCCCATCTGTCCAGACTGCTTATAGGGGCTGGAAGAGGCTGGTCAGAGCTGGGAGCTCCTGCCAAGGACTAGATTTGGAGAAGGGAGCAAGTATGAGACTGCTGGATGGACTAGAGGGCAGCATCCCTCACACTGGTGGAGGCAGTTTTACTCTGGTCATTTCTGTGGAAAAGGCCGTGGCTATGTAAGGGGGTCATTTCAGATGGGGTCTGTGCTAGCATGAGAATTTACTCATGGGCAGAGGGTTGAGCTGGGTTTTTGTGACTTCACTGAGCTGCAGGTACTCCCACTGGTGGGTCTTGCCACTACTTTCTCCTTTGTTTGGAGTATGCCACCTACTTGGTATTTTGGGAAATGATAGGTTTTCCAAAATCCACCTGAACAGAGGTTGCCAACCCTGTTTGCAGCAATGAGGGTTGAAGGACAAAGATCATTTGAAGTGGGGCTTTCAGTTTCTCCTGGATAAGTCAACTGCATATTTCAGTTGTCTTCTCCATTCTATGTAGTGATGGAAAGGGAGGAAAAATTTTGTCTTTCCATTGGAGTCATATCAGCCATCTCCTATTAAATCTTTGCAACAGTGTGATGCCAAATAATCTCTCCTCAACTTTTTGTCCAGTTCCACTCAAATTGCTTGGAATATTTTTTCTGTACTAAGAAGGTGGAGATCTTACCTAAACTGTCTTATGTATTCAGAAAGCCTAATGAATTCAGTGTCCCTTTCCAGGAGCTTTTATAGTAAGCTTCTGCAGAAACATTTTTCTCTCTTGCTCTTGTGAAAGCATTTTATTTGATTTGTGAAATTTCGCCTGTGCAAAAAAGAATGCATCAGCAATGTCTGAGAAAAAAAAAAAATAGTTCTGCCTGATCAAATGAAAATCACTAAATTTTCTTTTGTAACGTGAAAATGTACTTTTCCATCATTGGAGTTTCCATGGGGGAGGAAGGGGCAGAGAGGCAGGAGATTAATTGGATATTTAGAGTCAAGTGTGCAGTTCAATGCTAAAATAAATCAGGACAATATAGCTGTGGCTGAAGTTTCAAGGTTGTCAGACGTAAACGAAATAGTTGTTTTTCTCATTGTTCTTCCTCCTCCCTCATCAGTCCCTAAGTGCCTGTAAAGCGAAAAAGTCTAAGCATAAATGGTGTGGTTTCAGGAAAGACATTCTTTCTTAAATGTAGCCCTTTCAGATGTAGTTATGTTGTTTCTCAAAACTGGTGGCTGCTTTTAGCTGCAGTTTGCAGGAGTGCCTAGTGATGTAAGCTCCTTAGGTTTTATGCATAGCATAAGACCTGAAAAGAAATAGTATTTTGCACTCAAATAACCAGTAGTTTCTTCAAGGCAAGTCTCTTCGGAGTTGTTGTTAGCTAAAGTCTCCTTAAGAGCCACTGGCAAAAAAGAAATGTACAAAAAAGAAATGTTGGTCTTCAGAGCAGTTCATGCCTGGTATGCCACAAAACCTAGTACAGAAGTTTAATGTTTGGAAATTACAAATAGAGTACCCATCTAGGGCGTTTAAGATTGAACTGACAATAGTTTATGTTTTAGGTAGCTTATGACTTTATCTTTGAGGGCTGGTCTGCAAACACATTTTCAAAGGCTTCCAAAATATTTCTAATAGTCACTGTAAAATCCATTACTGATTCATTTGAATATGCAAAAGTGCTTAATATCAGTTAAAAGCATTCATTGAGTGATCTTTGATGATGATTAAAATAGAGGAAAGCTTACTCTGGTCATGGTAAGTATTTATACAAATGAAGTCTTTCTTATAAAAAGTAGCTGCATCATTTCACAGCATGTGGAGAAATAAAGTTGCCTGAAAATAGAATTTGGGAATTGTACACTGTAAAATACACACCCAAACATACACCCAAAGTGGTATACAAGGCACCTACTTATTTTAGTACTTTAGATATATTTCTAAAGTAAGGTCATAAGACTCTCCCGTCTGTTTGGAAAACTTGTTCAAGTCCATATTCACTGTAGTACATATATTTTTCCTGTTATTTAAAGCACAACCTCTAATTTGCTTTCAAATTTTAATTCAATAAATTTATCAACTGAATTTTAAGATGCTGCAAGAAATGTCATTATAACTTTGATGCCTCTGTCAATATATTGATTTTTATAGTAGTTCTCCCAAAAGTATCTTTCAGTTTTCATGAAAAGTTATTTCTATACCTCTGATGTCTTGCTTAGAACATAGGATTTCTGCATGTGGTTTTTCAAGACACTTTACCATACTGTACTCCTTGAATTAATAAATATTTTGAAAAACGTAACTAACTGCAATAACTTTATTCAAAGGAGCTGTAATAGCATATGTTTTCCTTTGCATGTGTGTTTGGGTTCATCAGTACACATCTCTGGTATCTTCAGTGCTGGAGAAATAAAATTCAAGGGTCATTAAAAGTGTGCTTTTCAAAAAGAAAGCAGCCATACTGAACAGGAATGTTTTCTAAAGCAATGGTCCCAACTGTTGGAATTCAGTACATAAAAGTTGAATTCAACACCACTCAAAAAATTCAACTGAAAATCTTTTGCATATTCATAACATAACAATGTTCTGTTTTCAAGTGGTGTTGTGATAGCAATTCTTTCCTTTAAAAAAACCCCAAACCTCAGGATTTATCTAGCATTCCTTTATTACATGGCCGTGTCAAATTCAGAGTGAAATGTGATAATCTGCTACCTTCACTGCCAATGTCTTTATGTGGGAGTGCTATTGTACAAACAGCTTAAAAATACCGGAGCAGAAGTGGTGTCATGCCCTCAGATATGTAGGGAAATCATTGCAGCAAACTTGATGTTGGGGATGAATAGCCATCTCATGGCAACGAGGCAGTTTGGATATTGTGCATCTGCCAAGTGAGTGCACAGTAATCAGTGTCAGCTGAAAGAAAGCACGGACCTGTGATCCCACGAGGAATGTTTGATGAATCTCAAGACCACCTGATCTCTACTTGAGAGATAAATCTCTTTAACCTTTCTGATAGGGAGACAGCTGCAACCTGATAGTTCAAAAAAGATACATGTTGCTTTTTGTTTGGTGAAAAGTTACACAAGTAATGGATCAGGTTATCCATTTATCAAATAATACTTTGTTTTTCACACCTTAACAATATAGTTGCACAGATGAAAGTTTGTCAAATTATTATTAATTTTGAAAGATTTTCAAAGCCAAAAATTATATTCAGAAAGTGCTTGGAATTACAGTCTAAGTCAGCATAATTTCTTTTCATTAGTTACCTGATGAGAGTCAGATAACTTTGACTGAGTAGACTGAGTAAATATTCTGATTTTTACTAAGCCTCTTCGAAAAGAGATGAATTCCTGTTGTTCTTGTTCACATACAGCATACTGGAATCTCTCTGGTTTGATCCTGCATTTATTACAGCTTAATTAGCTAAGGTTGCATAGCATTAGCACTTTTTGGGAAGTTGTAATTGCATATTGAAATTATATATTTTAATCTAATTTTAATTTAAAATGTTTTATTGAGCAGCTGAATTAGAAAGTGGTTTTTACATGTACTTGAGCTGTAGCTCAAGTAATGAAAGATCCGAGTTTTATGCCTGATCATAAACTTGTAAATTCTAAAAATTATTTGTCATATTTTATGTCTGGCTGTGGCAGGATGTAACCCAGAGCATTCCTCACTTTGAAATGGTGCTGTACTTCATCTGATCTGTATAATATTCTCCCTCAGAAGTTTACAGAAAGCCCCTCCACCTTCAGTATGACTCAGTCCATACATCCTCCTCACCTTCTCTTCAGGGGTGCTTTCCTGACTCAGTGAGCTTTATGAAGTAAAAGCCTCACCTTGGCTTTTAGATCCATGCTGAAACAATCTAACTTCCTTGCCCTGTCTTTCTGGACCTAAATTCCATATCTTTGTACATCTCTTATCCTTTTAATTACTGTAAAAGTCACCACATTTTTAGTGTGAGTGTTGCTTTGTTTGGGGCACTTCCATTTTAGAAACCTGTATTCTCATTGCATTTCTTTTTGGACAGAGCAACAATAGCCTTTTTTAGCCAGTTCTCTTGTGAAAGAGGAAGTCACTCCTTGGATTAATGTCCCACCCCGTTCTTAGTCGCTGTACATTTTTATGACTGTGCACCCTTTCGCTGCCCTGCCTGTAGGCTGTGCTCTGGACTGCAGTGTTCCCTTTACTGGCTCTCCTGCCCCTGCATTGACCTCTTGCTGAGCTTTCTAGTCACGGTTCTCAGCTCTGATATATGCCATTTGAGTTCAGCAGCCTAAGTGGGACCTCTTCTAGCCCATAAATGCTATGAGATTAATCTCACCATCCTCCTCAGCAGCCTGGATGAAACCCCACAAACCACTCAAGGAATGTGCTGCCTTCTGTTGCAGGTGGGAGTGTTTTGTTCTGTGTATGAATTAAGCAGTTCTACAAAGTGCTCTTGTCCTCTTACACTTATCCTGTAGCAAATTACTGATGTAAGTTATTGATTGGTCCATTTAGAAAGATCTCTGTAATGAAAAAATTTTTATTTAGATTTTTTTTTGACTAAACTTTTAAAAATGTCAAAACCATTGGTGAGCAGTAAGACAATGACTGTGCTGCCTTTCAGCAGTGGAAAGCTTAAAAAGGGAATAAAATGAGGTAAATTTTCTTTCTTGGTTCTTAAGCTGTAGATCTTGGTACTATCCTCTGGTTAGTTACCTGGCTTTTCAGTCATTTTGTATTTAAAAATAAGCCAGATACCTTATAATAGTTTTCCCTGCATTAAAGGAGAGAGGGGGAGTAATCAATATGTTAACTCATTTTCTATCACAAAGATTTTTATAGTGACATAAAGCACAGAGAGAATGCTTCTGTCAGTGGAACAACAATACCATCTGGTATTTAGTTTTGATTATTATATGATGCTTAGAGTAAATTTGTGTCATTTTCTGTCAATTCTGTCTAGTGATATACACATTCCTCCATTAAATCACATTCATTATGATTACCATTCTGTTGATACTGGAATAGGTACTATATGAAGTCATAAAACATTTTTGAAATCTTAACTAGTGAAGCTTGCATGAGTTGGTGATCCATCCTTTCTGTCTGAGGAGAATGAGCCCAACGCGTGGCTATTTTAAGACACAGGTTGAATTGAGGAGGCAGAGATCAAGCGCTCTGCCAGCCACGTGTGAGCTGGCTTTTATCTGAATCCAGAGACTGAGAGTTATACCAAAATAATACATAGTTATTATAGCATTGCCTGGGGAACAGAAAACAAGGAAATACTGCAAAATATGAGGCATATTTGCCCTTCTGTCAAGTCCCACACTTCTCACTAAGCATGCAGAGATATGGTCTCCTATCCTCCTCATGCTATGTCATTTGTTCTGGCCCTTTTTTTTCTGTCTGTAATTCTCAGCTTCCCCTGATGGGAAATGATCCTTAGCTTATGTTCCTGTCCAGATGCACTGTCTACTCAAGGTCTAGTTGATCTTGGTGGTTTTTTTCCTAAATCTAAAATGTTATCTCTTATGGTCTGTAACATCAAACTCTTCTCTCTATCCTTTGTTCCCTTTTCATTGATTTGAGTCTCTTTTTCTGCTGGAACAGCAATTTTTCAATGGATCTGCCTCTAAAAATTATAGAATACATAGAATTTTTCAACTGTTGGCATTTTTTTCATGTAACCCTGACTTCTTCCTTAAGCCATTATTTCTTCTAGATGATTTCTGCAGGATTGCATGCCCTTTCAAGGCAAGAATGAAAGATGAATACTGCACCAAGTCTTTCAGCAAATTACTTTCTTAGAACATCAAAAGTTCAGACATTTCCTAAAACATTCATTTTAGATTCTTGTACAAGAAAATTAGATTTTGCTTATATATAATATGAAAATATTTACATTACTGAATCTGTTCTGTTGTTGATTATTGTAAATTGTAGCAGAAAAAAAAAACGCATCAGGTTTTCTGTGGCATTTATTGTTTATCTTTGGTTTTAATCGTATTTTGTTATCAAAACCTGTAAATTTTTCTTCCATTATTTTTGCTAACTTCCTCTAGCTTAGTTTTTTTTCCATGATTTTTCTGATTTGTTCTTTCATGTAATCTTTTTTTTGCTGTGTCTTATTTAATCCATTCTTTTATTACATTACTTATTTACCCCTCTTTCCCAACTCCTCCCCTCACAGATTGGAGGGTTTATTTTTGCCACCATATACACAAGCCTGGACACCTATTAGGCTTTCTGGTATTCTGGGTCTGATAAGCAGGGAAAGAAAACATCACTTTGGAAATAACATTAATCCTTTCCCATCCCAGTTTCTACCAGCAGGTTTTCTGGATAAGAAACTGTCTGAGCTGGGGTTGAGCTTTATGTGGATGCAGCCTTTAGCAACTGTTCATGAACCTGTCACCGGACAGCTTTCTATACCTCATGTCAGCATCCAAATCCATGAATTTCTGTTGTGCATAACAGGCTGCTCTCTCTAGAAATTAGCTGGTTTTTATAAATTTTCCCATTCAGTTGTGTCATAAATGCGTACTGAATTTTAGCATTGAGAAAGCCAGAATAAATTCAGCCAGATAATTTCTTGTGCAGCAAATGATGAGCAAATACTTCTTCTTTTAATAGATCTGGATTTTACTTACTTTTGGTGACTAGATGCCTTTTGATGTCATTCATAGTTAATGCATATAGACTACTTTGCTTTTAATGGACTGGATTACAAAGGCTAATAGTGTTCTTAAAGATTATACAATAGCTGATTAGTACCTGTGTAAAAGCATTTTCATTTCATTGTGGTGAGGTTTAGTAGAACACTGAAAGTAGGGTTAAACAGTAAATAATTCATCTGATACTTTATGAAGAGTGAAATAATTTCATCATTTTGTCAACAGATTTGGCTACATACCAACAATGTTAAAAATTTTAGGGACGAGAGTAAAAAAATTATAATTTAGCTGGGCAGTAAGATACCTAAGAGAACACACATTGTTTTTGTGGAGAGCAAAATGGGGGTTGCCCAGATTTATCTTCATGATACCATAAACCAAGGTGTTTCTTTCCACTGAACCAAAAAAAAAAAAAAAAAATCTAGGCCTCTGTTTTAATGAAAAAATTCTCCTTTGGAGTTTTCGTTCTGTTTGACATCTCTGTGAAATCAATCTGGGTTTTTCAGATTTCTGAAAACTATACTCATCTCTCTGTAGGATATAAAAAGTTGCTGTTCATTCTTGTAGGTGTATAACACAGGCTTTCTAATTTTCATAGCTCCATTAATTTTCCTAACACCTAGTAGTAAGTGTTAAGCTTGTTGTTATGGGTTGGGAAAATATGTAGGGCAAATCATCATCTGTCTTCATACAGCTGTGGAGGAGAATCTGATTACATGAATATTGTGGCAGGAGCCTTTTGGTGAAGAGCCAGAAGGGTGAATTTTGTGCAAAAGCAATTGTTTTGCTGGTGATAATGCCTGCAGCAGTGTTCACCTGGGCATGATCTGCTTCTATGTACAAGGAAGAAAGGCTATGTTGAAGCTTCAGTGTTGTTATGTCTGGATACTACATTTGTATCTGTTAAATATACAGGCAAACTTGTTTAACCTTGAAAATTCTCAAGTTTTCAACAACAACAGATTAAGTTCTTGACCTTTGCTTGGTTCTGTTTCACTTAAGCCTGTTAAAATGGCAGTAGGTATTCTAATGTTTTGCAGTTTGCTTCAAGGTGTGAGCATGTCCCACACTGAATGTGACTGGCTTCTTTGTTTTAGGTCACAGATGTGGTGAGGTTTAAGGTTTTCGTAGCCTTTTCCATGAGTTCTTGTTTTATTATGGCAGATGAACACTGTGTCTCAGTATAGCATAAAGGAGATTTCTTTGGAGACACCTTTTAATGGGATGGAAACTTCCTGTGAAAATGAGTCTTTCAATCAACAATGAAAGTAAATTTTATTATTTGCTTCAGAGGTTTAACCTATAAGATTTAGAGTCCTTAATACCATCTTTAAAGATCAGGACCTCATTGGGGCAGATGTTTAATCATATATAGTAGATATGGAAGTCACCCCTCTCTAGTTTATAGCCTTAATTAAACTACTTTTCCACTGCGTGAAAGGTGCTGAAGGACAGTCTCCAAGACTTAAATAATTTTCTAACTCATTCTGTTACTATATAGGATTTTCACACATCTAAGTTCTGGGGTGGGGGTGAAGGCAGTCAGATGAAACCATGCATATTATTACCACAGCAGATTTCATACTTTAATGATTTTTTTTCTGTTAATTTTAGCAAAAACTTCTGCTCTTTTACTGCAAAATCAGCCATTTTGTATTTCTAGGGACAAAGTTACTGCACAAATGGTGTATAAATGTAGCAGCAGCTGAGGACTAGTAGTTGAGTCTAAATCCACTTGTTTTTCTGTCAGACTGGGAATCTTTGAATGACAAATGTTTAAAGCATTGACAAAGGCAGATAGACTCTCACTGAGAGCTTACCAGTACTCGGTGCCCACCAGCTAGAGTGAGATCCATCAGCTTCTTTCATTCAGATTTTCATTTCATCTCCAATCATGAAATGTAACTGAGGAGAAAATAAGACTTTATTCTCTTTCTGACTTTCTGACATAAGCTAATTGTTCTGTGTAATTTGAATTAAACAAGAAGACAAAGAACTTTGAAACATAAAAACACACAATTAGCTAAATGAGAAGGAGTGTACTCAATGCTAACAGTTATTAAACATATATATGCTAAGAAAATCAGGGTCCAGGTTAATAGGCAGAATCTGCTTTCTATTTTAAGCACATAAACGTGTGATCTTTAATATTCTAGCCTTGTTTTGCAGATAGTTTTTAATTAGTTCCCTTAATTTTTTTTCTCTACCTCATTATTTCTTTTTATGGATGGGACTGATGCTTGGGTTGAAACTTTTTTAAAAATCTATGTGGGAAGAGTATGAACTACCAGGACAGTAAGTACTTTTTTTAAAAAAAAATAATAATGGTGAATGACTGAGATCTTGCACATTTTTGAAGTGGGAGTCCCAAAGACCAAGTTGTAATATAGATCGATACACATCAGTGATGTTATTTGGATAAGTCATTTGTCATGAACAGGTTATAGTGATGAAAAATTTAGATAATATTTTAAACAAGTATTTATTCTCTTCACACATGATCAGATTGTTTTCCTACTGTGTCTTTATTGTGTACAGGATAATAATTTTCAAAACATCTGAGCAACAGGTTTGTCATCAGAATTTTATGTATTAGCTGTACAAATGGTTCAGTTGTGTAGCCTTATAAAAATAAAATGTGTACAATTATCAAATGACTGTGCCAAAGTCAGCTCAAATCCTCCCACCTGGACATGAACGGGGGTTCTGTGGTGGGGAGGGGTTGTTTTGTTTCTATTTTCACAGTTTCACATCTTAAACTGCAGAAAACATTTCTCCTTACTTTGGATTATTAAAATATAAAATGTTCCCCGTTCATATGTTGACTAGATACTCATAGTATAGTTGCTAGGGATACTGTTGACCCTCAAAAAGATGTACAAGAGGGAGAAGCATATAAAATTCTAACTGGTAGGGAAATCAGTATTAGGCAATCCTAAAATAAGACATGCAAAAATCCCTCCATCTGTTTCAATGATTGAAAGTAGACCCAGGAAATCCTATGGTGAATACTTTCAATTCTAGGTTCACCCTACCCACTCTCAAGTGCCTGGAAAACTTCTGGAAGTATAAAGTCCTGGGCTCCAAACCAGCATGGCTTAGGAAAACTGTAAACTCCTTATTTATGCCTGATGCAGGTGTAATACAGGAGAAAGAGGATTAAGGGGCCTGAGAGCCGTAACAAGCAAAAGAGAATTGAATTATGGTCATGACAGGAAATGGAAAATAAAAACCTGAGTTTTATTCTGAATTTTTTTCATTGTCCTTTTATTCAGCTTTGTAAGGGTTATTTCATTAGTTCTGAGCCACAGTGCAGAAGCAACAGCTGCCTTTAGGATAACAGCACACAGACCTGTAAAGATTTCATCCCAGAAGTCTGTGTGTTGGCTTTATTTGTTTTTGTTAGCCCTCCATTTGTGTTACTTACATGCAACACATTTTTGACAGGAATTTGAAAGTATCTGAGAGTCAGATGCTGCTGCCCTGTCAGTCCCAGTAATATCATACTCAACTAATAGCTGGTGGAGTCACTTCCTCAGGGGAATGTTGCAAAGGATGAGGTACTAGGGACACCAGCTTTCATACAAGAAGGAAAATAACAATGGACAGTTGCTCTCATGTGAAGTCAGAAAAATAACCTGCTTTTTTGCACTGAAAGATTCAGGAGTAACTAATGCTTTGCTTGTGAAAATTTGAGAAGAAAGAATTGCTTTGATGGAGTGGGTGTTTGGAGTGGCTCAACAACATAAGGCATGAAAATACAATGGTATGTTTGGGACCTGGGAAGCAGTTTTATTTTATTGTTTAATTACCTCACATAGTGGAGGGTTGCGGGGGGGTTGTGTGGAATCTTCCAATATGCCACTCTAAAACCAGCTAAAAATTATCCTAAAATGGAAAGAATTCCTATCACTAAAGATATGCTCAGCCATAATTTGCCATGCTTCATTATGATTTGCTGTTGAAAAACTTGATCATCTCTGATCTTATGAATTATTAATTTATATATAGTTTCATGACTTGCTCCGACCATGAATGGAACAGCGGTATTTATAGGTATTTCCTGAACATTTGTATTAAAACAAATGCCAAACTCTTGATTAGATACAGAACTTGATAATACTAAGCAATTTATTCAAAATACAACTAATCAGGAAGGTAGGGCTTAGGAACATTTGTTTTTGCTTAGAGTAAAAGAGAGTGTAATTAAAATGATAAGGTAGTCATGATTGGAATAAATTAGTGAGGTTACAGGGATTACACCTTAAACCATTTGATTAATGTTGAGAGACTTTGATTGTGAATATGTTCTAGGCCTTTAAATGTTGAAAAACTAGATCCTAGAACATAATCCGTTCTTCTGTGGGGCTTTTGCAGACTGAACAAAACTCTTATGCTAATTTTCTATTTCTCTCCTTACAAAGCTTCTACAATTTTATCTGCATGTTTTTATCTGTCTTTGTCTACAAATATTTTTTACCTGTTGTTTACTTGCAACTTAAAGTTATCAGAAAATGTGTGGAAATGTGTTGGCTAATCTGAGGTGTGACTGGGAAAAGAGGCTCACGTATTCCTGAAGAAAATCCAGTTACCAATTAATATTTTCATTAAAATACTTGAGTCATAGTTAATTTACATTAGGATTTATTATCTGAGCAAACCTGGCCTATTAAACCTTCTAAATCTATTACTGTCAGTTAATGTCATGATTACAGGAAGAGCACATGGTGTGCCATGGAAACACAGCTGTTGCACCAAATTTTTAACTTGAAATCACCATTGTGCAGTTTATCACTGAATTACTAGACACAATAAATTATTTTATGCTAGCCACTCTCATGTCCATCTTCTTAATATTTTCCTTGTCATCATAAGTGCCTTTAGCCTTACAGGGTAATGAAAGGTTCTCATATCAAGTCTGATTACTACTCTAATGTTTTCCAGGCATGCTTGGTGATGAGCTTGGCATATGAAACAATTTCCTACAGTAATAAAGCTAATTAAAGTGGGCAGTCATCCCCCCATCACTCTTTAATGAATTATAATGAGCTCATTAATTTATCTGGTCTTGCTCACCACATCTATTGACTAAGCTTCCCTGGCAGTATAGGATAGAACACATGCCCAGGAAAAGAATGGACACTGAAACGCCTCTCTTTTCCCATTTTTTACATAAAAACAGGAGAAAGCAGAGGTCTACTCTTAGTAGAATATGCTTTTTAATAATCAGAATTGGAAAGGGTAAACAGCTAAGCCCATCTAATGGTGATGAAGGAAGAATCATGCAGGAGCTTAACGAGGTCTAGTATTGCACTTCAAGTGATAGAATATTTAATGCTTCTGTGGCACACACATATCATGTAAAATATGACTTACAAAAAATCTTTTAGTAGCTGGCCCTCTGGGGAAACTGCCTAAAGAAAACAACATCAAACTCTTTTTTGGCTGAGTCTCTTGGCATTTTTCTTTATTTGCTCCAAATGAGCAGAGAAGAGCTTGCAAGGTTATTTCATAACCAATTTCATAATTACAAATATTGGAGAATTAAGCAGTAAGATTTATGAGTAGAAAGAGATGATTCATGCAAATATACATCTAGAAAAACCACCTCTTTTTCTTTGATTCTAACCCACAACTTTCCCCATCTGTAACAGATAAAGTCTAGTAATAGCAAATCACAGCTAACTTATGGAGTTACCTGGTTCTTATTAGCATTCCAATGCTCTTAGGTCAAATCCCACAAGCATATTTTCACATTATTTTATGTATAGAATTTTATCTCTATTTGGCATAATGCATTGATATATTTCTTTTACATGGCAGCTCAGTAACAGGGAGAGCAATTCTGTATGAGCATGTTTATTATGCTGGTGAGTGGCGTACTAATTAGACTGTACTGTTTTCTATACTGGCCAAATTAGGTATTTATAGTTGGTACTGTATTGTCTGAAGAGACTTAAATTTTGTAGTATCTTTGTAGTTATGCTAGGAGAACTATCTTATAGGATGGGAGAATTATCTTACGATATCTGAATTTTGTTTGTCTCAGTTATCTGACAAGGCCTTGTTTTTGTTTTTTGTTTTTTTTTTCCTCAAGAAATCATTAAGATAAACAAGTCTTGTCTTTTGTGATGACCATAATGTCAGTTTAGAAATTTGGTTTTCTGTATGTATGCAAAGTGGAAGGTATAGATAATCCTAGATTGATATATCTGCATAAACTTGTGGGAGAATGTCCTGTTAGTTGAACAAAGGTTTATTCTCAACTGAAAAATGCATTTTCATTTAAGGTGAGTAAGTAATTGGATATGCAGTAGAAGAGGGAATCATGCTGGATATATAGTCTAGTTAAACTGGTTGACTTCACTACAGTGTGAAGTACATTCACTGTTATTCAGTATCTATTCTTGATTACTTGAATTATCTATTCTTGATAAGAAGAGAGAAAACCTCGGTGTTTCTAGAGAAGCACTGTGTGTCAGAGCTCAGTGTCCTGAATGGCTGTAGGTGAAAGAATTTTTTATGCGCAAAAAAAAGTCCGACTGTGCTTGGCAAGTGTGATAAAGGCAGGAAACAATCTTCAGGTTTTAGATGTGTAAATGTTAAGTGAAGTGTAGCAAGGTGTTCTGAAATATCAAAATCGTTTACTGATTTGCTCACCAGCTGAGCATCATTTTGCTATTCACTGATATTTTCTTTAAAGAGTCAGTAATATTGTATATATACCAGTATTAAGTATAGAAGATATAATGTTCTCTTAATACACCTTCATTATATAAACAGCAGAATATCTGGGGTTTCATTTTATCTAAATATGAGGGTTTCTTTCTTTTCTGTGTCACCATGGTGGATCTGGGGAACCTTTTGGAATAAATTAGTTAGGCTGGTGTGCTCAAAGATTGTCAAAGAAAAGTTATTTGCTCTTTGCATATGATATCCATGCATGCAAGCATTTGTATGTTTGATCCTAAAGACTTTCCTGGAATGACACATTATTTTCATAATTATAACTTTGAGCAGAGCTGGCTGGATCTCTTCTTCTTTCTTACTCTCTTTGAGACCATTTAATAAGATTACTTTTGTTAATGCTAATGTACTTGGAAGATCTAGAGACTTATTAATTGCTTTCTTCCCTGAATCATCCTCATCAATCTAAAATTATTTTTATGTTTTTATTCATATCCTAAAGAAAAACTTGACTTGGCTTTAAAAACATTAATGGTAAAATAAAAAATGTATATTTTGTTCTTTTTGTGCAGAAGATGTTGTTTTGTCACGTTTTCTCTCCCAAGTGGAAGAGCCAAAGTCACTGTTTCATAACACTCCCCTTTCTTCCTGTCTGAAATTTTCTTGTGATTGCAGGAGGCAGGACAAGGAATATGTTAAAGCTGATATATTGAATTCAGCATAAAATAATGAATATTGTGTCACCTTTACAAGCTGATAGTAGAAGACTACAGTGGATTCAGGGGCAATTTGAGCTTAGCGGCCTTTGCTGTGTTGGAGCTAGAAGAAACTTTTCTATTGATCTCCTCGCAGGGCAGCAGCCAGGATCCAGTTTAGACTTGTCCCTGTTTAGACAAATGAGGTTTTGTTTGGGACATTTTTCTCTGAAGATGAAGAAATACATTTACGGGTATGGCAATAATGAAACTTCTACAAAAATGCTGCAGGTTGGCAGATATTTTTACTTTACTTTTTTTTGGCCTGAAAGTTTTTTGTCATGCTGCTTGGCAGAAAGAAACTGACATACAAATGAAAAAGTGGCTGCATTTCAATTGTAAATTAAATTATATTTGTACGAAGTTATGGATTTTATCGGTATTCTTTCATGTGAGACTCAGTCTATGTGTATTACATGATTAATAAGGTTGTTTGCCTGTAAAAGTGTGAAGAGGTTTTGGTTTTGCTGATTAGGTATTAGGGAAAAAATTAGATATGAATATTGTATCCCTGATGATAATGAGAGTTAATAGGTCAATATTAACCTCCTAAATACTTGGTTACAAACAAGCAAAACCCCACCCTGATTACAGAAGGCTTTTGTCAAATTAGTAAGTGCAATGAGGTCTTCCAGAGAGTTTGCAATACTGAAAGAAAAACGATGGTTAGGGAAGCACTCTTGGCAAATAAGATTATTGTGAAGAAAAAGTATAATTTTAAAATTGGCATTTGTTTCCTCATCAGTAGATGCACCATTAACATTGGGGGAACTAATCCAAGGAATGAATCTAGAAATGCCAGTTCAAGATATCTGAGAATAGTAATGGAGCAGCAGAGAGTAGGAAATCTCTTGCACCAGCTACTCATTCTGAGACTGATCGGAGAAATTGTTGAACTGATAACTCTTGCCTGTTATCTATTGCTCTAGTCTTTGTGGCTGACTGTCAGATGGAAATAGACAACTGCTTTTTGTTTGTTGAGATTTTTTAAAAAGTTCTTTTAATTTGAGTTTGTTACTGGCTAAATTAGTAGAAACTGTTCTGGAAAATAGATTTGCTTGGACCGTGAATGAATATAATAAAGGGGGAAGAACAAAACTGACTTCCTGAGATTTTAATCAGACCTCAGAAGTCTGCTGGAAGAGTCATGCATGTGAATAAGGATGATCTGTTTTGTGTAGTTAACTCAATTTCCAAAAACCTTTCAACAAAACCCTTCATCAAAGGTGTTTAAAAAATAAGATGATGAATGGAAAAGTCATCTCTTGGATTAATGGCAGATTAGATGTATAGTACAAAAGACATAAGTAGTCATTTATTAAAGGAAGAATTATACTTCTAGAAGGTCCAGAATAATCAGAATTAAAATTGAGTTTGAAATGTTGCAGAAAGATTTCATCATACGAAATAATGTAAAGATGAAAGGCAGTTGAGATTCAATGTCAGCAGACACAATGGAGTATGCAACGGGAAGAACAATTCTATTTTTCCAAATGAGGAAAGAGAACTTTCAGACATGGTGCATAGTTCCTTGAAAAGACCTCCTTTGTACATACTAAATTTTTTTTTTTTTAAGGGGCTTAGAAGTGAACATTTATTCTTAGTAGCATCCTGATTACCTGGTTCAAATGAATGACACCGTCCAACTGGGAAGGGTGGAGGATAGGTTTTGATCAGAGATACAGGATGTCCTGTGTAAGGAGGAAGATATTTGCTAGCTTCAAACAGAGATGACAGTAATCATGCAATAAGCGTGTGGATTTATAAAACAATGGAAGTCACGGAGTTGAATAGGAAATACACGGTCTTGTCTTCAGGAAACAGGAACAATGACATTGTTCCATAGCAGGTTAAAAACCGGAGGAAGGTTAGGGGGGTTCGTTTCACTTGTTTTCTCTACTTGAATGTATAATTTATTTAGGGGTATCACCAAAGGAGACATTGTACTGTGTATGTGAATTCTGGCCATAAAGGGAGAATAGGTGGATTGATTATATTGGGAAAAATGCATTCATATATTTTGCTATGCTCTTGGCTGCTATTCATAATTTCTGCAGGTTAGATACATCATGGGCATCACCTGGTGTAATCATTCACATTTTATGTTCTGCAGTTTTTTAATCAAGTTTCATTCTTTTAAACTTAATGCTTTTTACTATCACTTAGAGAAAATTTCAACTGGAGTTAAAATAAAATCCAAATTAATTTGCTCAGTCTGTATTTCAGAGATTGAAATACAGAATTCAGAGAATTTCTGTATTAACGGAATTTGGCTCACTATGAAGAAAACATTGTTAATTTAGTTTTCTGCTCATAAATGTCTGAAGTCAAAGTAGCATAGCCTATATAGTCTCTTTGAGTGTTACCTTCACAGTAGAATATCAATTGAATTCTAGTATATAAATGGATATAACTGCCCTAATTCACCAAAAATACTTTTTGATATGTTCCATGTAACTGTAACTGAGTTAGAATATGTAACTGAACTTAGAATATGTCATATTATTGCATAGGTCTTTTTTTAGGATTAATCACCCTTATTTATCGTTAGAAGATGAGACCCTGTGCTCCCCAAACTCCATTTGTTTTCCTGATCAAGAAATGAAATAGAGAGTTGTTCCTTTAGAAGTGTCATTTGAATACTGGAGCTGTGTGGAATGATGTCTTTTTCTGATATGATCAGGGTTTACAAAGCTGATTAAGGATTTTATTTATTTGTGTTTTTCTTAATGGAAAGATAACTTGGAGTGAGACTGTGCATATGCTGAGTCAAGGTGGTCAGATGGGAGATGGCTCTGAGCTGTTGTATTCTGCTTTAATGAGAATTTCTAAAGCAAGGACTCGCTCTCACCCTTGTTCTGGGCTTTAGCAACAGCTGGCAGGGCAGTGTGACATGAGAAGCAGGCGAGTTAAGTGTGACCATTGCCTGCAGCCAGCAGGGATGCTCTTTGCAGGCCTTGTTGGGACTCCAGCCAAGACTAACTGGTCTGGCAAGGCACCAGAAGAGCAGATGAGCCAAAGGAACAAAATCAATGTGCCTTGCACATGTGAAGAAATGCGGCCAGCCAAATAATTTCTCTCTTGGTGTGATTGAAAGGAATTGATACAACAGATATGAAGTGATGCTGTAGATAAAGCTAGAGAGCACAGAAAGGGAGAGGTCACACTGTGTACATGAGGTGCCATGGTGTACTTACAGCAGGGACCAGGGCAGTGACTTCATTTTGACACCTGAAATCATGCAGACTTGGTCTCTCTGCTAATGTTAGTGTCTTTATTATAGACCCTAAAGGCTCTCATTAAAACAAGAGGAACAATGAACAGTGCACGTACTCATGATCTGATTGAAAACTCATTTCTGAAAACAAAGTCTATAATATCCAGCAGTCTACTCGTGTAATCTCAAATAGGTAGATGCTCTTCCTTTTGTAAAACAGTAACGTAAGTGGTGCCTCAGTTTGGAGAAAGATTGTAGTGCTCCTCTGCAAATTTCGTGTAAGATCCACAAAATCCCCTGCTGCTTTTCAGATGTCAGGTGGTATAAAGTGAACCACAGAAGATATCCACAATCCCGAGTCTAGACTCCTATGCTGTTCGCAGAAAAGTGCTGTACATGTTAAACTTTGAGTTTTCTCTGAGTGTTCTAGACAGTTATCCAGAAATTTATTAATTTTTCTGCGTAGATCTGCTGCAGAACTTAGAGAAAGCTTCAACTATTTGTGTACCTTTCTGGACCTGATACTCAGTTTTAAATTTCTTAGGTTATTTTGTTCCAGGATTATTTTCTTAAGATGCTATATCCTAAGTAATTGTTGGTTTTTGCAGTACCCTGAGTTGGTAAACAATCCATTTAGCATCTGAAATTCACCACATTTAACAAATGAGTTTTATTATATTCTAATTTTATGGTATTTCTCTGGAAACATATTCTGTTTAGTATCAGAGGAAAAGCAGTAAGCAGATCTTCCAAAATACTTGGTTAGTTCTGTTTATAGCACTTTGATTACAGTAAGCATGATATGCCTCTTTGTTGCTAGGTATAAAGTAAGTTTTCAAAATTAAAATGAGGATTCTTTTTGGCACTTATGCATAACCTGCTGCAGCTGTCTTCACACACATCATTTTTTCATCTTGTGATCTGATCTGAAGAGAAACAGATTTGCTACTATGTTTAGCATTTTCCCAAATGAGAAGAATTAAACTAAAATAGGAAAATACTGTCACTGAGACATAGCAATCACTGTCATAGCTAGCAACTGAAAATAAGTAAAAGGGTGATAATTTGAAGAATATTCTGACCATAAATGTATGCAATAATAACAGCAGATCCATAATGAACTAAATTGAAGATTTTTTTTTAAGTATGAGAGGATGTAAGAGAGAAAAATGATAGATAGCTTTTTGCATGCAGCTCCTTTTACAGTTTTATGAAATAGACTTGGAATTTAGTCTGCAAAACTTTTTTTTATTATATATATTTAATAAAAGAAACTACTTTGGAGATGTACTGTTTACAGATTATGCTAACAGTTCTCTTTAACAATGAGGTGTTAACTGACTTCTTATCAAGCATTTCCAGAGTCGTGGACATGCTTACTACAATTGAGAGCAGAATTCTTATCCTTTTTCTCACAATAAAATAATGAATAGCATTCATAAAAACAATGAGAATAATAATGACAATGTAGTATATATAATTTATTAAGCTCTAAAAAATAGCCTCAAAGATACAGTGTATACAGGTAGCTTATGAAAACATGCCTAGAGCATAGATTTTTTTATTTGCACTGATAATTTCATAGCATTCATGTTTTTATTGGACTTGATAAAATATTGGCATAAATTCATTTTGCAGAAAGATAAGGAATCAAAGTGGCAAAGGAATCAAATTGGTTTAGTAAATAGAAAAAGTAAATGTCACCTAGCAGACTTTTATATGTGTAGACATTTAATTGATTTTAGTTGGCTTCTGAACTCAACTTTACTTATATGACAGTCTGTTCCTTTGCACTCTATAAATATTTTAAGGGCTGAAAAAATATTTTGAGAGGAGACATATTTTGCAAATGTGATCATGCCCACACTATAATTTGGTTTATTTTTCTGAAGATAGGAATACATGGGTCAGGTATCTACTGGAATGTAGAGATAGCTAAAAGGCCAACTCTCACAGCCATAGAGTATTCATAGTGTATTTAGAAAGCCCTACTTAATGAGGGAAATGGTTTTTTTCCAGCTTAGTAATTGCAGTGTAGATTTAGAATACATTGCGTGCACTCGCTCCTAAAAGCAGGCCATCCTTTTCAAGTTATTTCCTCATTAATATTTGTTGCTGTGACAATTCATTAGGAGGCAATACTGGGGTTTTGGGAGGTGTGGATTTGGGCTTTCTTTGTTGTTGGTTTTTGTACTATAAATCCCCATCAGACTGTGTCTGCTATTTCTCATTCACCTTGAGAAGCTTTTCTCAAAAACTTTTTTGGTCTTTCCACAGCCGCTTTGCCCTGTATTACAGTTTCTCAGCAGATAATGAAGCATTTCAGACCTCCTAAGGAGTAGAGATGATCCATTCCGGAATTCACACTATGAGATATACATTGCTGTTTGCCCACAGACTAATGAATAACAGCATTCCACCAGTTTTAGCTGCCCTCCACACCTTTCAATAACATGCGATTTCTTTAATATCATTCACATAATCCTTCACTGAAATATTTTGGTTCTTGCATGAAAAAGGGATTTTCTGAGCCTCTTCTGCCATAGCTTTCAATAGTTACATTCTGGAGGTACTGTATTCAGTGTTTTGGCAACAGTTTTTTCTGCAGCATTTTTATTCTGTTAGTGCTACATTCAGACAGGTGTATGGGATACTGAAATTGCCCAAACCTTTTTGCATTCAACTGCTTGACAATGTGTTTTCTTTCTTTTATTCACACTCTTGCATTTGAAGAAAGATTGATGCCTCTGCAGATACTGTGCAGCAAAATGAGATTATAAAATCCTAATTCTACTCTGCATTCAACAAGAAACAGCTGTCTGCTGCTCCAAGAAAGCAGGGCTCTATTTGTGTAGTGGTGACTTGGGAAAATGAACACCATCACTCCTTCCTCCTCCTTTCCCTTGCTTTATATACCCAGCAGGATGCCATATTGTTGCCATTTTTCTTGGATCAGTTGGGTGTCTTGGCTGTGTCCCCTCCCAACCCCCTCTCCTTGCTGCAGCAGCAGTATGAGAAGCAGAAAAAGCCTTGACACCGTGTAAGTGCTGCTTGGCAAAAACCAAGTAATCTCTGTGTTACCAACACTGCTTCCAGACCAAATCAAACCCATAGCGCCATACAAGCTGCTGTGAAGAAAGTTGGCTCTACCTCGGCCAAAATCATCGTAGAGTTCAAACCTAAGAGTCTCAAGTATCCCAGAAATTTCAGGATGCTCTTTTAAGAGGTTGCATGCTTTTCTCCAAGCTCTAAGGATAGTTATGGGCTAAATTTTGTGAGACAATTGTTGCGTGTAAGATGGAAGTGAAGTGCCTGGAGAACTGGGCCAAGCAGGAGGGGTCTGTTCCTTGCATGCGTGAGGAAGATCCAGCTGGGTGCTCGGCTGCTTTTTGCCAGGAGAGGTGCACTGTGGGCTTTAAGTCTTTGGAAGCTCTGTGAGGCAGAATCTTCCTTTGAATTCTCTAGACAAAACCTAGTGCCAAAGCTCATCTCAAAAATCTTTCCTGCTGTGGTTGAGGCACGCTGTTACAGGCCTCGTTGCTGTATTTGCTTGCGTATGCTTTCCGGAAGATATTTTTGTTACAGTCTTGGCTGCAGGACCTTGATGTTTTACTTTCTCCATTGTGTATTTGTACTATTTTATTCTAAGTTAAAAAGGAGAAATTCAAAAGGTAGCAAGAGTGTAGAAGAACTGTGCTGGCAAAAAGAACTCAGAACAATGTAACAAAAATTTGAGGTACCATAGCTAATGCCATATTGTTTTTAAAACCATTTTGTTAAATAAAGATCTCGCTTTGATAAAATAGTAGTTGCTGATACAAAACCATAATTTTTAGAAGCAGATATTTCTGCTAACAGTAATATTAACTCTGTACTAATATCTTATTCAGTGCTGCAGGCTGTATTCTGGGATGTGCTAAAATTTTATTTTCAGCTGCCTAAACATCAATCTGCTAGTAAATAGTAGAATGCTTCCATAGCATATAATAAAGAAAACTTCAGTGAGTTTTTCCCTAACAGAGATAATGTGAGTTCTGCCTTTTTTATAAATTTGTATCTTTCAGAAGATCTGTAGTAGTACTGAAGTAGTATGTAAGCAGCCAGAAATGGTGTAACTTTTTATTGCAGTTGTTTTAAATATTTTCAGTATTGATGTGTATGTGTCTTGTTTCTTCTTCCAATCCTGTTAGGTCAGATGATGAGCAATATAATTACTTTGAAAGATAATATTATAACCTTTTATGTGAGGAAAATGGGATCACACTCTACTTTTTTTGTCCTGTATTTCTGTGTTTATTTGGATTTACAAACTCATTAGTACTGGCAGACTGCAAGTTTATCACCCTGGTTATACCCTTTAGAATCTCTGAACTCTACACAATCTAAATAATTTCTACACTCCTACACTGTTATTAGCTGATAAGTAGAGGTCCAATTTTCTTTATTTTCAGTGTAAGTGTTGTGAATATAACACCAGATTTCCAAAAGTTTTCTTGTCATATGGTTAGTGGGTTTTTTTGTTTTGTTTTGTTTTGTTTTTCAGTAGTAGTACTCCAAATCAATAAAATTCCTAAACTAAATGTTTCCATGCTAGAAAGATGTAAAAATAGAGTTCTTCAGTTGCAGCTGTATAACCAGCTAGTTGCCCGGTTAGTTTGCCAGGTTTTTCTTTTCAACAGTTCAGTCTGTTAGTTTGAATTTCTCCTCTGGGATGTTTATCAGAACAACACAGAATTACGTGATTGATATTTCTTCTTCAAATATATGTTGAGACTTAGATGATGTTTTGTGGAGACAGCTTGCATGCCCCCTGCCTCCTGGACATGGGTTTGGCAACAGTTTTAGCTATTAGGGTCACTTCTGTGCAAATTGAATGACAGTGATAATTTCACTAAGTGGTAACTATATTCTTACCTCCCCCAGTTAATACCAGAACTGCTGCTGTTCTAGCTGATGTGAGACAAAAGATGTATGGATGGGGAGTGTGCTTTCCTTTTCCTGTGGATGTCTGTTGTGCTTTCTTTTTCATCTCTCCAAGATAAAGAGCTCTGCAATAATGCTCTAAATTGATATTTCTCTAATGTTGTTTTGTATGATTAAAATTACAGCATTTCATAGCTGTTTCTCAAATGAAGAGGAATGACCTGATATGATCTTCAGTAAAAAGAGTTAAAAGAGTCAGAAAACAATGAAATGGACTTCTGTGCAGGGAGCTTTTCAAATTTCTATGCAATGTCTATGGATACATTAATTTGTTTATGCAGCAACTTAGAAAATGTTATTGAAAACACCACACATGACAAAGGAAAATTGAGTTTCATTATTTGAATGTAATTATCTAGCACTATGTGAAACAGCCTTTTCTTGTCATGAGCAAAGTAGAAGCGTTAAGCCTATTATAACATCTCTTTTGATGTTTTTCTAGGATGGAATAAAAGATGAATGCTCAGTACTGAAGCTGCAGCTGAAGGAGAGAGACGAACTCATAGCCCAGCTTCGTGAGGAGCTGGTAAGCAGGAGAAGCAGTGGGGTTTTTTTGTGAGGGGTTCTGGGTTCATTTACCTGAAAATATCGCTCCAAGACCAGATATTAAAGAAATATAATTTCATACCTGCTACAGAATTACTAGCCTAAGGCAATGCTAATCATTCAGATAAACACAGGTTACACTGACTGTACTTTTCTAGAGATTTGTCAGCCTCTGAAGTGGCTACTGTCTGGGTGCACTACTTGGAAAAGTTTTTTTTGAAGAGATTGTGTTGACAGTTATCTGATCAGAGGCAGATAAGCACAGCACTGTATGCATATGCCAGAAATCTTGAAGGGCTATGCACATGCCTGATAAATTGTCAGTACTTCTCACATGAGCGGTTTTTCACATCTATGAGTTCTTCAGTAGAAAAAGAAATATGTTCTATCCCCATAATAGATGTCTTCGTGATAAATTATAAATATTCTTACACTTGCTAAACCTTTCCTTAGCATATGAGCTACTAATGTTTGGCTACTACTGCTTTAAGGATTGACAAAGTACTTTTCAGTGACTGAAGTCAAATATGTGATATGGCAATTAAAAACTAATGTTTATTTTATTGTTTTGTTAAGGCTGTGATCACAGAGTTTTAAGATTCGTTTTTTGATGGCATGTGGTAAAGCATGGATGTCTCCAGTATTTTTAAAGAAAGGAGAGGGAGTTTCTACCTCCTCTTTCACAGCAGAGAACTTAAACACTGCAGAGAAATCCTGTAGGGGTCACCACATTCAGGGGGGCATTCAGCACATACTTTCCTTCCATGAAAGCTGCAGCTCTGTGGGCACCTAAGATTTTGTCTAAGCACCCTTTGGGACAAGGGATTGTTTCTCTAATTAGATCTTAATTAGGTGATCCACCTTAGGGATTTTTCTGTCTTGTGTCTCTCATGCCAGCTCAGAACTGGAACAGAATTAATTCAGGTCTAGCTATAACTGCATTTTTTTATACTCACTAAAACCAAGAGTACGCTTTTATGCCAAATAACAGAGTTTCAAGTTGCATGGGAAAAATGTAATTCTGCCCAAGAGTGAAAGATTTCTTTGCTATATTAACATCTGCAAAATAAATACACACCATCAATATTCTTTGTTTCATATTTGGCTACATTAAGAAATGATGTATTGTGTAATTATTATCTAAAATTAAACGACAAAATGGGACACAGGGTGCATCAAGCTTCTCCACAGTCCTGGAGCATTAATTTTATATCAGTCTAGTTCAGAACATATGCTATTTAACTGGTGGACAATTTTGTCAGTGTAAAATTACCCTGTATTGATACAGGGAGCACATTTGCTGTTAACTGTTGTCAAAGTTCATCTGTGTATACGTCATTTTAACAAAAAAAAGACCCACAGGGAACCGTCATAGTAGACAAAAAGTACAACTTCCCAGGGCCATGAAATAAGAATTTCTCTATGATTGAAAGTATCATGAATTTAATTCATGGTTAATTGATTTCGGTTTCGACACTCTAAGACTTGTAAAGGAGTGCAGGTAGGATATTTGAGTCCATGTTTAGCCGTTTGAAATTAACCTTTGAAGGACTCAGTAGATCTGATTTACTCCTAATTGAACTGAATAAAGCCAGGTTGGGAGGTGGACATGACAGAAACTATTACAGTTTATGAAAACTAGAAAAAAACAAGTGGCTAGCCACACCACAGGAAAGAAAGTGCTTGTTCGGTTTTTTGTGGTGTGGTTTGGGTTTTTTGGGGGTTGGTTGTTTTTTGTTGTTGTTGTTTTTTCTGAGTTGTCTAAGTACAATCATAGATGTACTTGTTAAATCTCTACTGCATCTTCTGCAATACTGTACATCCAGTGCCCTTTCTCTGGAGGTCCCCTGGGTCCTGCCACCATGGCACTTCATGAAGTTGGCTCCTGATTGTGAGAGATGCTCCTAGAAACTTTTTGCAGTCCACTCTTGAGGGAAAAGTAAGCTGTCTTTCAGCTTGCTTTTAACAGTCTTTCAGAGCTGTTAAAAATGAATAAAATTTGTAGTGATTGCCAGGAAATTCTGATTGTGTTTTCCTTCTTGCATAAAATTCGTGAAAAATTGCTGTGAAACATGCTTTAATATTCTGCAAATGCTACATTTACTTATGTGTTTGTAAGACTGTAAATATTTGGAAAGTGAATGTTTACAAAAGTTCAGAGCAGTCATTTTTGGCTGATGAAACTGCACGTTTTCACATATCTGCAATTTATTACAGACATAACACTTAATAGAAAATTAGAACCTTTGTTCTTGTGTCTTGGGGCAGCCCATGTTCCATTTGTCACTGTGAATATGGTAATATAAAATTTGTAAGTGCAGCTTGCCTGTCTTGAAATCGTGGCATCATGATGCTAATTCAGAAATAGCACATAAAAATTAATTTGAGTAGGGGAGTCAGTTTTGTGCTTCTTGAGAAGTACACAAAAATCTGTACTTTCCAGCATTCAAGTTGAAAGTTTGCATGTAGATGTAAAACCCTTGCTTAGTTGATTTTACTGCAAAACTCTTCAACTAACCCAAAGTGAACTTCAGACAAATTTTGGCTCTCTGGGAGCTTTTGCTTCCTGCTTTCCTCTAGATTTGCTAGACTTTTCTAGTAGTTTTCCACTCTGGGTTTTTTTTTTTTTTCCCTGATTTTTAAATAAAAAAGCATTTCTACCTCATTTGAGTACATTATGAAAGAAACCCTGAGCTGAGCTGAGGAAAATGTCAATGGAGTGTGAGCTGATGAAGCCTAAGAACTTGAAATTGGCACATCACTTTTTAAGGGAGGAAGGGCTAAATACTAGAGAAATGAAAATAGCAGTTTAGATGCTCAGCTACAATACCCAGATAGAAAGGATAAAATGCAAGGAGCCATCACCTATCTCCTAGGAAATAAAGAAAAACATAGAATAGTCTCTTGCAGATTTTTTGTTTGTTCTCTTTTTGTAGTGATTATTTTGTCTTGACTCCCTTTGTCACCAGAAATGTGGCTGTCTTTGGAGAAATATAGATAGGTAGGGAAGTGGCATTAATTCCTCCGTGCTCCCATTATCTCCTGAAAAATGCCTGCTTTGTAAATGTCAGGTACTCAAACCTGCTCTAAAGGTACCTGGAAATGGTAAACCTCAGCAGGAATTGAAAATTTGGGTTCATACCATCACTTTTCTCAAAACTGTACTCATTTGTGAAAATATTATCCAGGAAATCAAATTAAGCGTATCCTTTGTGCAGGGAATGTGCTCTTATTTTCTCTTTTTTTCTTCCCCCTTCCCCCCTAAAATAACCAAAATACATAAACAATCATCTTAGTTTTCATTGGGCATGAGAATGTTTGAAACCTCAGCTGTCTCATAACCAGGTCTGCCTGCAACTGCCTCTTTACATATATTTTCTCAAATTGATCTTTTTCCACTGCAGTGTGAGTACTTAGAATGACTTTAAGGAGAAAATATTTTCATGCTATATTGGCAAAAATAACTGACTGCTGTTCACAGTAGCATTTATTCTATTGCTGTCATTGGTACAGCAACATTCACACTGAAAAATGAGTGTTAACAACATTATCCTCTCAACCTTGATTCCCTGTGTGACTTAAGTTGTGTGTTGTGCCACCAAAATGAAAAATATAGTGAGGCAGTTTGAGTGGATTCTGAGTGGAACTGGAGGCAAAGTTAGGTCAGGAAATTAATCCCCCTTATAGCCCAGCTGTTGGGGATATTTTCCTGCTGTGGAGGTGGCTCTTTATCAAATGTTAGACTTTCTACATTTATGGACTCATGAGGTACAGTGGGCTTTACCTCAAGCTGTAGAAGTTACTGCTTTAGGACTAGATACTCTGGAGTTAGCTCAACAAAACATAGCTGCCCTATTTTTATTTTTAAACTGTTTTTCTCATCTTTTTAAATCATAAATAAGCTCTACCTCTGTGCCCCAAACTTATGTTAAATGATTTGAGAGGGCATAGGACTTGTGGTTTGGGAGGAGGGGGTTGGTGGATGATTGTTTTTGGTGAGGGGTGGGTTTTTGTATTTGTTCATTTGCTTGCTGTATCCTGAACACAGCGTATTCCTGGAGGGGCAAGAGTGATGGCAAGCTTAGCTGTTCTCTCTAGGTTGATTTCAATAATGGGCAATTAGCCAATTGTTCAATTTTTGAAGTATGGTGAAGATGAGTACTTGTTATTCAGCTTTGAAGAGTAACAGAAAACCTGAGATGCATTTGAATCCTGCTGATGAACTATTTATGAAAGACACTTAGGTTGAGTGTAAAAATCAACTCAAAATGTAGTTATGCCAGTACAGATCCCTTGAATTTTACAGTCTTAACATCACAACTTGTTTTGACAGGGGAAGAATGAGATTTGGATAAAAGTGTCATGAACACATGGAGAAAATAATATTTTGAATTGTTGTGAAAAGGAGAAATTTTCATTAGTCCAGACTACTTTCAAAATTTTAAAAGCAGTTGTCCCTAAAATTTTAAAGAAATTAGATAGTTCCTTATTTGAAAAGGATAATAGTCCTTATTTTTGGAAAAAGAAATCTAGATTAATCTTTACACTGACTATCCATTTGCTTTACGTTCTGTTGGTTTGTAGTATTTTTTCATGTTGGCTGTTTTTATGAGAGGGTATTACAGACCCAGGGATAATTTACGTAAGAACCAGCATTTCTAAGTAGTTTCAAATCCTCTTTCTTCATCATATTTAGGAAAAAAATTAGGAGTAGAAAAGAAATAGATTAAGTGTACTTAAACATTATTAAAGTGTTAGGCATCTTCCCCCTTTTTGCTGGAGAATTAATTGCACATATTCCAGAAGAGGCTTATCTGAGTAGTAATTACTCTGAATCAGTTCCACAGGACAGACGTGGAGTGTGAAAATGACAATATCCTATAACCCACAATGGAGATTAGGCTCCAACTCCTTGTCTACAGCAGTCCCTTGATGAAAAGCTGCCAGTCAGATAGGATCTTTAATATTCTTGGGCACTTGTTGTTGAGTTTAAGTTCCTACTACAAAACATTGTCATATCATGGCATTCGGCATAGATAAAAAAATATGTCACAAGCACAGAGTGTATTCCTGGTCTCACTGAGGATCTGCTCTGGAGTATTTCATAAAAATAACACTGCAAAATGAGCAGACCTGAAATACAAAATTTGTCCAAAGTCTCCCTTGAGACACAGTGCCAAGGCTTGTCCTCCTTCAATAATAATGCACCATGTGTGCTTATCTTTGGCAGGAGTGTCACTTGTAGACAGCTGCCTTCATGAAATGTGCAATGTTTTACTGATGTGCCTTTAGTATAAGCAGGCAATTCTGATCTGGCCTTAGGCCAAAATCTAGGAAAACTTTACTTTTTGATCTCTCTGAAGGACAAAATGTATGTCTCAATGCCACCTTTCCTTTTTTTCACTTAAATTTTTAACCAATTTTTACTCTAGTGAAGATCTAAAGATAGCTGACAACAGGTGAATTTTGGGACAAATGGAAAGGGTATCTTAGGGATGTGCAGGGAAGGAAGACTTGGAGTGTTGCAGTTCAACTTTGTCAATGTTTTCCTTTGCAGGGTGAAAGTTGGCTAAAAAGTCTTGAAATTCATTGTTGCTTAATTGTAGGTTTGTGATATTAGATAAATTCTCAAAGAAGTACTCAAGTTTGAACTGGGATGAAAATGACTGCTGTCAGTATCATCTAATGAAGTACTGTTGCATATGTGTGTTTATAAGAGAACGGAGAAAAGTAATGTTGCTTAAAAACAAATGCAGGTGTGCTGGAAAGCTTGTTTTGCTTCTGAAGATCAGCTGTTTAATTTCTATGACTTAACACCTTCAGTATGTTGCTAAAGGCATGTGTGTGACACATTTTTATTGTAATCATCTGATATGGATGACTTTCAGATGGATAAATGCATTATCCTCAGCTCTGCACCACAGTGTTTAATGAATCAACTGGTAGTGTTATTTCTTCCAATAGTTAATTTCCTGATTGGAGAAATATTTGGAGAAATTGGAGATGTGGAGATATCTGTACAATTTGCTAAGGATCTGATAGAAAAATAATATTTTGTTTGGTTTCTCTTTTGTCTCCTCAATCTTAGTTTATTGTCTTGTCCAGTTCTCTTTACCATAGCTGGGCATAATTCACAGAAAAGTCTGTACATACACTGCTATAGCAGCCATCAGAAATGAAAAATCATCAGCATTTTAATACCATAATAAATTTTTTCTTTGCATGCTAGTTAAGTTTTTTAAGGAGGAGTGTAATGCAGTTTTCATCCTCAGTGAATTTTTTTTCATTCACTCTCAGTATATTCTAGAATTTGAAGACATCAAATATTTTTGTTTGTAAATAACACATTGTTGTTCACACATGAGAATTTTTAGGAAAAAAAAATTAAAATATTTTTATGTTAGGACTGAAAAACTGTTCCTATGACACCAAAAAGCTGAGCTGCAGTATCTGTCCTTTCCTAAATAAGTAACCTAAAAAGAAATTAGTCGCATTAAAGTATTTCTTACATCTCACGAATATTGCTTCTCAGAGACTGACTCCACAGATCCTCTCCAAGTTCTGTATATTTTTTTGTTATTCCATTACTCATTTTCAGTTTGTTATTTGAAATGCACAAGATTTAAGAGATTCAACAAAGAACCTGTTTCAAATTCTGTTTCAAAGACTGAGCACTTTCTCACTGAAGATACCTTCTGTACTTTGGCATCATGAATATTGCATGGTTCAAAGGATGCTCAAACACTTCCTCAGGTGCTCTGCCTTCTTTGAAACACATTCTTCAGTGATTTTAAGTTCTGTTTAGAGCTGAGGTGTATATGTGAATTTTCAGTAGGACTTACATAGAAAAGTTCTAATTCACACCTGGTTTGTCTACGTGATGTTTTAGCTCTGAAGTTGGGAAAGTTTCCCCTTCCAGTTTTTGGAGAGCAAAAATGCCCTTTGCAATACCTGTTTCCCATGGTTTGGAGAAGTGAATTAAATAGAATAAAGTGCTACTGATCTTCTAGATTTGAGTAGCTAATCATTATATGCATGCCTTCTCTTATGTCTGTTATTAGCCTAGGATGGGTGCGACTGATGCTGGGGCTGGAGAGCTGCTGAAGTGGCTATTTATTTCAGAGATGTTAGTTAAATGCCTTTTTTTCTTTTTTTTTTTTTTTTTTTTTTTTTTTTTAAGTCAGGATAGCAATGTTACTGCAAGAGGTAGGTTTTGGTCACACTATCAAGCCTCTTTCTTCCATCCAGGTCTTTAATGCTCCCCTTGGATTCTTTCTTCTGCTGTTCTGATTTCCTGCATGCATCTTCATCTATTGAAATATTGTTCACCTCTTTCAATGGAAACCACACACAGTCTGCACATCTTTTCATGTCCTGTGCATGTTTTATCAGTTCTTTATCCAGAAGCTTATTGATACCTACTTCTGGTTTTGGGTAGAGACTTTTTTCAAGCTTAGGCATTTGTAGTGCTCCACAGCTGTAATATTTTGGGCTCTGATGAGATTTTATCAGTATCCCAGTGCAACAAGAAGGGAATGGGCTCTGTAGCAAAGCTTTCAGAACTTACCTGCTGATTACCCTGTGTTTAGCCTGGGAGTTTGGTGAGATAGGCAGTGGGCTGTACAAACGCCCTTCATCGCCCTGCAGGGAGGAAGCAGATGACTGAAGAGCTGTAATGGTTTCATGCCAAGTGTTAGTAAAAACTCCCATGTGAGATATCATTGATACAAAAGTGTGTTACAAGACTATGTACAAAAGCCTGAGTAGTGTCCTAGCAGAGAGCTAACTTGCAAATTTCTACTTTCATTGGTAAGCTATTTCCAAAAATTATTCCTCAACTAATCCCATTTCCTATTTTGTCTCCTCTCATAGTTTTAACTGAATGAACATTTTATATTCTTTTGTATCTTGATTAGAAGAAAATGAAACAATAGTATATGATCATCATCAAAAAATCAAATAAAAACCCAGTCTTACTGACTTTTAGCCACATATTACAGTTAAATTACAAAGAGAAAATAAGGTACTAGTTAATATTAAGTCAACTTAATCTCATACATTTATTTGGTTTGTCTGTGTACTCAGTACTCAGTTCTGACTATTTTTTCATTAGATCGCTCTGTATGGCTAGGAAAATAAAAGAAGTGAGCTGTTTCTTAATATTCTTTGTTGACTTCAGAATATAGAGTGAAAATATATTTTTTTTGGCTTGATTGGTGAGGTTTTTTTCAGAGCTGTTCTTCATGAATAATTCAGTACGTTTGAAATGTACTTAACGTATTTTAGCGCTTTGTGGTAATAATGGAAGACATTTATCTTACACTTCCCAATTTGACTTACAGATGATATTGTTTTTCTCAAAGGGAGCTCTTGTGACTTGCCAGAAGAGTAATAGAGTTTGCAGGCTATGGTATTTATCAGAATTCACCAATTATTAACACGGGGATTTATAAAACCAGACTTTCTCCAAGTGTGATATTTGTGTTTCAGCTTACAAATGAGGGTTTCACTCAACTAAGCTAGTTGAGAAATAGGATGCTGTATTATTATGGCTTTAGAAAAAGCAAGTGGAGATACTGTAATGGTAGTATGGTGATGAGAAGGAATAAACTTGCTCCTGTCTGGTGGGTCTGCTTGCAGGGGAGCTCAGGTTAATAGGCTGGAAAAATAAAAAGTAGTGTGATTAAAGGATGATTTAAAGCAAATGAACAAGTTTTTCTGTTTTTTTAGCTGAACTGTGTATTTATCATACTGCTTTCAAGAGCAGGGTGATGGGCTCTGAATGTAAGGGAAAGAGGACAGGATTTTTGGATTGTCCCTGGATATATACCTTCTAAAAACACTGCCAACAGAAGCATGATTAGAAAATTGCTGTGCAAATAAATAGAAATTGCTGTGCAAAGGATCCTCATTTAGCCAGTGTGAATAAGAAAGCTTTGACCACTTTCTGCCTTTTTTTAGAAGTCATCTTGTTGCATCTTCTTCAATTTATGGAAATGAAATTCAGTTCTTAAGGGACAAAGGTACTTGCTTTCTTTTGTCCCTCCAGTTCAGGAACCACTGGGGTGATGAGGCTGTAGAGAAAGGAACTGATGAACCACAAGTATCTTAAGACATCTTCTTAGTACTATTTTGTCTTTATTTTTCAAATCACAGTTAGCAATGTATATCTGTTTGTTGTCTTGCCTTGAACCTAAAAATTGATGGACCATTCTGCTTAGCCAGCAAAATTAATGATGTATCCAGTCAGAGAGCTTTTTTCAAATATGTTATTCTGCAGAAAACCAGATCTTTGTAATAATGTAAGCAGATTGAGGGGGGGAGAGAGTGAGAAAACTACTTCTTAAATGGTAAGGTAACAATTATGTGGGAATTGCAATTGTTCTTAACCTGTAGGGAATCGGGAAGCTTCAGGTTGTGTGCATGCCTGTGTGTCTGCATAGAAGGAACCCTAAAAGTGTGGCAAACCCAAGATTATGACTTGGAAAATTCCCAGAATCAATAATGAAACAGGACTGTAGAATTTTTACCCTACTTCCATTTCAGCTTTTATTTTTCCTTTTTGAACGAACTTCGATAATTTATTTTATTTATTATTCATGAGTTATTAAAACATTCCATACATATGAAGCCCTAACTTCATGGAAGGCTGGTCTGATAAGGAATATGTAGAACTTGGCATGAAAAGGATTAGAAATAGCAAAGGCCTAGCAGTGACCATGTGGCCAGAGTTGTTGATACAGGCAGTTTTGATTTTTTTTTTTTTTTTTTAAACCTAAGCAGGTAACTAAAGGTGATGGGTGATTTAGAGACCTTAAAATCTCTAATCCTACATCCTGGCTCAAAGTATCCCATGAAGGCATATATTTACATATAACCTCTAGATGGCCACTGGCATTTGGAATAATCACCAGTGTCTCAGTAGAAGATACTCCATAGAGCTGAGAACCCAGCATTGTCTCTGTTAAACTGAATCCTTAGGAATACCTGAGAAACTACATTTAAATGGGATATATCTGTAGGGAAGGAGGATATATTTTTAAGAATTAGACTTAAAAGAAAAAAGCATGTGAGAAAACATTTCTCTTGTCAAGGGCAGTATAAAGCTAAAATAGATGAGAAGATGGAATACAAGTGGATATGGGTGATTACAGCTCAGAATTTCAGTACTACATGGAACTATGTATCAGACGAGCACCAGGTGCACCAACTAGATGTTCCTGTGCTTTGTCTCAGTAAGAACAGGATAAGTTACTCCGTAATTACTCTTTCTTCCTCAGATAAGGTATTGAAGGCATATAGTACCCCTTTTCAGAACAGACTTCTCACTTCCTTTATCCACGGTTTTGACCAATATAGTTTGTAAAATTTGTTGTCATAGATTTTATTTTAACCATTGTATTCAGTATGCATAAATAGGCATGGAAGCACTGCTCAAAAAAAATCTTTAATGGCTATGTTTAGCCGTTCTAATTTCTTTGTCTCCTTCTCTTGCACAGAATGCTTTGTAGTTTAATTATTTTCTGACTTGGTATAATATAATAGAAAGGACATCCCAGAGTAATAGACTTCATCAAGACAAATAAGTTTGTTTAGAAGGGTGAGGAATCTATTCACCTCTCCATGCAGAGCTGCTGCTCAGGTAGCTGCTACTACACAGGAGGAGGGGTTTGTGAGAGGTGACTTCTGGAATGCTTTTCAGGCTTTTTTTGTCTGCTTACACTGGTGTACACTGAAAATGTCAACATAAAATGTTGACGGAAGTTTACTCGTTTACTTTGCTGATCATCTCTTCACAGCTGTGTTGTACCATACATCAAACCTATGGGACAGCATCTTTAAAGGGCTCATACAGGCCTCACATTTACAGGCTACAGGACTTTAGCTCTGTGAATGCCTTAGTGTTTCTTGATCAGCTTTCTTAGTAATTACATCAGGCTGCAGAATAAAAAATGTTTATTGGTGAAGGCTGTTAAAGAAGTGTTAAACCCCATTACTTGACATTCCAGCACGGTTTTCACTTTTCTTTTAGTAGAGCTCTATTAATCATTAGCATCCCTCTTTATGTGTTGTGGTGCTGGAGTCCTTGTACCTGTATGGAATGATGTGAATAAATAAAACACAGAATATTCCAGAGCCCAGTAATGTTTCTCTTCTCCCACTGGGCATTGGGTGAAGTAGCTCCTGAATTGTACTATAAATAGTATTATATTTTTCAGAAGGCATGGGAGTAGAACTTTATATTTAGGAGTAATTAATACTATTGAGAATGATCACATACAAGGAGACATCTTTCTTTCACAGCTCATCTGTTTTTATGCTAAAATAAGTGAAAGTAGCTATCCTTCCTTTATCTGTGAAGCAGATATCTACTTTCGTTTTTCATATGTAATTGTTGTGAGAGATTTGCATGGTTCTTTGCTGTTAAAAGCAGAAAATAGTGTTTATTAATCCCAGCTCTCAGCCATACATCAACATGTACGTTGGACTTGATTCCCTGTTGTGTCTGCCGTGAATGTAAATGCACAAACATCTTCACAGAATCACATGTTGATGGCACCTCGTTCATGTCTTAGCATTACAACCAGGTAATCTCTTATTCCATTGAACTAATAACTGAAGTAATAATTCAGCCTTTTTCTCATTCACTTTTCCCAGCCCCAGAGTAGCTGTTTACTGTTTCTTACACAAAGTTGGGATGTGCCTTAAATCATGCCATGAAAGCTCTCGTGTGTGGGCTTAATTTCTGGCAACTGCCTTTGTTTGCATTAATACCCACATATGTTGTTCAGCAGAGGCAAAAAGTCTTTAAAAGTATAACCAAATAAGCAAAACATATTCAAAGTGAGATCTTGTCTACCATAAGCATAATTAAGCCATTTTATTTTTTGTGACTGATGGTTTTTTTCCGCTAGACTTCAGTGTGAAATAAGAGGAAAGAAAGCTCTAATTTCTGCTCATGGTGATTTATTTGTCAGTAAGGGCTAGGTCTTTATTGGGCATGTGTAAGTGCAGCTACATGATGTGCTGATGGGCCGTGCTGATTTACATCAAGTGCTGTCATTGTAAGCCTAGAGGGGAAAGTTGTAAATAAGAGAATTTTGTAAGAGAATGATGGAATGGTTCATTTCCTTAACATGCTTTTGGTGGACAGGTATATTAATGTAGCACCTCACATGTAAAGATTGTTGGCAACTTACTTTGCCATTGATTACATCAGGTCGTGCCTTTTGATTTAAAGATGATTTGTGTGCTGCATTGGGCAGAGAAAAGTGCAAGAAAGGCCAGTGTTAACAAAGTTGACTGCCTCCCTTCATGATTTATGGTGTGACCTCCTTAATTAAATAACCAAAAAGAACAAGGTATTATTTTCAGTGTCAGGATAGAAATGACAAAAGGAAAGAGTTGACAGTACCGTATGCTGTCCCATACGCATACCCACATACCCCCTTATCTCTATAGAAAATGGAAAGTTAATCTTTCTAAAGTAAAATAGCAAGTTTTTCATAGACTTCTTGTGATGAAAACAAAACAAGATAACTTTGAAGGTCTAGTAATTCTTTTTGTTTTCTGAGACATTTCTGGTTTATTGTAGCTTAAGGACACAATCACAGCTCTAAGAGTGCAATCTCAAAATCAACCAGAATGGTTGCCTGTTACCAAAGATTTGAAAAAATTCTGCACTAGAATGCTATAGAAAATCTCTGTTCACAAGGTCGGCTGTTGGAGGTGATTGTTACTGTTCTTTTCACTTCAGCTGCTGTGAATCTTGTAATAATTTTTCCCCCAAGAGGAATCACAAATGCATTAAAACATGTCTAAGCTTTAATGAAGCATAGGTAGGAAATGGCTTTGAGAGGGGTTTAGGCACTAGCATCAGCTTAAAGGAGTGTTTCAATTGTTCTGGGGGAAAAAACGGGTTTTACCAAATCAGAATTATGTTAGCCTTGACAAAGGAGTTACCAAAAAGCTACATTTGATACAAATTTTGTTTTTGTGAAAAGAAATTGGACACTGCTGTTACTGCAGACTCTCTTGGTGATGAAATAGTAGAATTATATATATTTACGTCTACCCCACTTGGGGAAGATTTACCAAGAACAGAAGAAAGAACATTTATATTCTTTGGTATCTCTCACCTTCCTTGGTCATCAATAGGGAGCTTATCTTAACGGAATTAAATTATTCTCTTAATTACTTTGGTAAACCATAATTTTATTGTCAAAAAAAAAAAAAAAAAAGGTGTTTTCTTTTCAGGCAGAGACAGTTTCATAGTTTAATTGGCAGGGCATTTTTTGTACATATATAGATTATAGTGTGATGGGTACCTGGAGAGATATAAAGGTAGCTTTTAAGGGGAGATATGCAACATGGTGTTGCAGGGATTTAAAACAGTACATTACCCTTTAGGCTTTAGAGGTTGGGGTTCCAAATGATCATCTGAAAACCCTCTGCAGTCGATATAACACAGGTTTTTTTATTTGTTCCTAAAGTATGGCTGAATGTACAGTGCCATGCAGGGCCATTTCTTTAAAATACTGTTTAAAATAGTGATGCACTCCATTTAAACCACTGTGGGAGTCTCTCTTCATCAAGAGTAAAAATTCAGCACTTTAAGGCTTTCTGAGTGCAGTTCCACCAAGGATTAATAAATTTTTGCAAGTTACTTTTGAAAGTAAAAAGTTTTTTCACTTCCTGTGAAAAATATCCTGTTGCCAGGATATTGGAATTCTAAAAATTTTACTGTAACCTTTTATGTAGTACACAATTTTTATTAAAAAAAAATGTTGGCTTTGTTGTTAGTTTTAGGATTTTGGAAGAGCTCGTTTTCATTTCAAATAAAGACAGTAACTATTGATGCTTTTCTGGGCCTCCTTTAAAAAGCCATCCATTCAAACCAGGATTTTTTTTTTTTGGGGGGGGGGTGGAATTTGTTTTTTGGTGTTTGTTTGTTTGGGTTTGGGGGGTTTTTTGTTTGTTTGTTTGTTTTAATGGAGTTTTGTAACACTCCTGGGTGTATGCACACACTTGTGCCAGTAAGAATTAAAAATGTTATTTGGTATTTGAAAAAAGCACCATGAAACGCTCTTAGTATTTTGAAGTCTCCTTCTTTCTCCAGGAGGTGACTTAAATTCACATATATTCCATATTTTTCTGCTTTTTGGTGACTGTAAGTCTTTTAAACATGCACAGATTCTAAGTGGACAAATTATTATTATTATTATTTCTCCCTTTCAGTGCCTAAACAATTTATAAAAATCCTGCTATTCCCATTCTTGTAGCATTCATGCGAGTGTGATATTTTCAGTGTAGATCTAAAGAGAATGAGATTTTGGATGCAGCGTGATAGCATAAAAATTTGCAGTTTATGAATGAAGCAGTACAGAATTAATTTAATTATCTCTGATTATCTTTGAATGTTTCATCATATTAAAAACTTCTGCCATTTTACAATTTCAGACAAGCAGATACCAGTCATTTCTAGAAGCTGATGTCAGAATTTCTGTTATGTTTGATTAGATCAGATTTGTCCCATGTGGTTATGGATACAAAGAAACTAAATTTGCTGGGGAACAGGTCTATGCTTCATTTTTAGGTGATTATTGGGCTTTGCTCACATTTATACTTGATTTCCTGTGGATATATCTGTTTTCTCTTACTGGATGTTGTCTCTCACTGTACATTTCCCCTAAATATATTGATTAAAACATCTTTTGTATCCCTATTATGTTTATTTCTCCAAAAAGTTCAAAGCCAACATCTGATATCCATATTTACATGAAGTGATGCTCACTTCCAGAACTGATAATATGTGTAGAGTATGTCTCTATACAGAATGAATTTTTAAATTTCTGCATCTGTATTTTAAGCAAAAAATAACGGAAAACTCCCCAAACAATAAAACCAAAACCTTTAATAGGTTTATTCTGCTTGGATAGCTTGGACTGAATCTCCAAGCACCTAAAGAGAGTTTTTGACAGTGTGGCTCTTAGTGCATTATTCACAGCTTTAGAATGAGAGGTCACACCCTAGAAAGATTATGCAATATCCTTGACCACTTTCTCAAGCCTTAGAAACCTTAAATTATGGAGAAAATGAAATCACTTTTGTGTTAGTACAGGACAACCATGTCCTAAATGCTGTGCATGTTGCTTCTAAGTCCTTATTGATAATTAGAGGAAGACTCTGTGTTTTGGGAAGTCTGAACAAAGTCACTTCATGGATTAATAACACAGGCATAATTCTGATCATCTTATTTTTGAAGTACCATTATGAGAAGTCTTATTAGCCTTTAGAAAATTCAACAAAATCTTCAAAAATGTCCTTTGGGAAGATCTTTCATGTCCCAAAGCTTTGCAGTTGTTCTTGTCCAAATACTTGTGTAGTTACAAGTTGTTTATTATATAAAAAGTTGAGGGAAGTTGAAAGTTTTTTCCCTTAATCTGAAGTGAATTCCAGAATGTTATAGGATTATTTTTTCATACTATGTAGGATTATTAATTGCTTGTTTGTTCTTAGGCTATAAAGACATTATCACTACATAGTGCTTTTCTCAGTCCTGTTTTTTGATGCTATTATTTTATAGTCCCTCACTGAAACAACTTTGAATGAAACCATAAATGGATGGCATATATTTTATTGAAAGATTGAAAAGGTTATCTGTGTGACATGTAGTACCTGACATTAACTGCTATCACAACCAGGAAGTCTGATTTTTCAATTGACATTAAATTGGAAACTGTTTATATCAATCGATATTAAATAGGTACAGGGATCCTGAATTACTGCAAAAAATGAGTTGATGGGTAGAAAATTATTCCTGTTAAGTGATATTTTCCATTAAGCCACCTGTTACAAAACAGAGCTGGCTCCCCTCACTGTTTCAATGTTTAGTTTAATTTGTGAAGCATAAGATGGTTGCTTTGAGGTTACAAATGTATTTCTTTTTCTTTGAGTGGGAAGCAGCTCTTTTGAAAGCTTTGAATGGACTATTTCATTAAGAGTGAGCATTACCAGGCTGTACCTATACTTTGGTCAAACTCCCCGAGCTGAAGGGCCATCATTATGGAGTTAAGAATAGCAAGAGCATTAGAACAACTTCATGCATTGTGCTGATCTACACAGCTGGTGCAGTCACTTTAAGTCCAATCAGATGTGTTTTTCAAAATCGAGGTGGTTGTTGCTTTGAAAATTTGTTGTGCTCCTACAGTTTCTTCTTTAAAATCATTAAGTGCGAATTTATGTAATGCAAGCTGGTTTGGATCTATTTACTGCTGCTCAAAAGCTCTTATGCCAGCTGAGATTGTGTGAGCGATGCAGTGTTCATAGCAGAGTTTATTTGTTGCACTGTGAGCATGCAGGAGTCTCTAAAGAGTAGGTCTGAAAGACGGAGCAATCTACGGCCTCTGTTCTGAGGAACCAGCTGGCTCTGTCAAGGTATTCTATGTATTTTTCAATTACTGTGTTAAAGATTTACCTGATGATCGAAGTTTAATAAATTACCAAGAGCTATCATTAGCAGGATCAAACTGATTTTTCTAGGGAGGTATTTCAACATCTCCCTTTTGTCCTGTGGGGATAACAAAGTTACTGCCATGTGGGGCAGCGTATAAGATCATGAATGAGAGAAAAATGTATTTTGCCACTGAGATGTTAGTACAGAAATGCACTGAAGTTAAGTGTATTTTCTGGGTACATAATTTTCTCATATCTCTGTAACTCTGTTTCCATTTTGCAATGTGAAGGGAAATGATTTAATATTCCAGGATGCATTATCATGGAGCCAGCAAGATGCCTGTTTTGTAACACACAAAAGGGAACATTTTGTTGCAATAGCTTATTTCTCTTCTGAAGTGGAAGCACCTACTTCCAAATACACATTCATTATATATTGAGTATAAAACTTAATTTTCATTAGGCTACATATGAGGTACTGTCTTCCAGATGAACAGCCTAACACTGACATCTTTAAAATTACTATTTTAACCATATTAAACCAAAATGATGCCTTTCATATTCTCATTTAATGACTTCAATGATCTAGCTTTATTAAAACATTGGAAATATTGTTTGATTCAGTTTTCAAAAGCATTAGTGGTGATGTCAGTATGTAAAGGTGTATCCAAACTCTTAAGACACTGATAGAGTCGAATGTATCCAGAAGCTCTTCTTTATAATAAACTGGAGATGAGCCTAAAGCTGAAAAGTTAAGCAGGGTATGAGCAATTCTGTACCATCCTCTGGATTTCTTACTGCTGCAGCAAAGCATTTGAGCATTATGTGTGATTTAAATGCTTAGGGGTTTTTTAAAGTGACTTGAATTATTCATGATCTTAAAATTAGGCATGTGTTTAACTGCTTGGCCAAAAGTGAGGCTTTAATTTTTATAAAATTTCATTGTGAGCTATATTGTCTGTTCCATTGTAATGCTTGCAGGTTTCTCCGTAAGGTCATAAAAATATAAGAGTATAAGAACATTCATATATTTCTAAAATTATGAGAAACATCATCCATTGGTTCAGCTGAACTATTTGTCTCATACCAGGACTTATCTCTAATAGTACTCAGTAGACTCAGTAGCAGATGTCTTGGGAAAGATACTACACTACTATTTTGTTAACAAAGCTTCGCATTTTAACACAATTTTCTGTCTTTGAGCAGTTGAGTTAAGTTTTATCTTTGTCTTATAAACACTCTCCATTTCCACTAAATAAATTTCTAAAGCAAACTACATTTTCTGCATCCACAATATGTTCTGTCCATGAGAGGCATTGTTTAGCAACATAGAATAGCAGAATATTCCCAAGTTGGAAGATAAATGAAGAAAAAATTAGATTTTTACTAACTAATTTGTTTCTCAATATTTTGAGCATAATAGAATTAAATATGAACAAAATGCATTTACTTAAATATTTCTGAGGTGTTAATATTTTATAAGCTGTATAAAAATTTAATTAGTTACTTCATTTTGGGTCCTTTTATCTAATATACTAGATGAGAATATTTATTTATTTACATATATATGCAAATGTTTTTTAATATTACTTTATATTCCTACCCAAAATCCATCAATATTCAACATGAGTATTTTGTGTCACTTTCCATTTCCTTGTTTCCCTTAATGCAGAGTTAAGAAACTAACACTGGCTCCATGGGTAATGAGATGTACTAATAAATATCATAAGTATTCATATAATAAATAAATTTTAAGTCTTTCTTCAGATCTCTGGATGAGAATAAAATCTGTACATCAGTATCAGCAATTTACTGTGATACAGCTCTCATAGATGAAGCTGTGCAGTTAAATTGGGCTTGGAAATGTCTGTGATCCTTCAGCATGGCCCTGTTGGCTGTGTAAACCCAATACTACTCATAGGAATTTGTGACTTGTGTTGCTCTGTCCCCCAGAAGCTTGTGGAAGTCTCCTGTGCAGTCCCTGGCAGAGCAAGGAGTTGATTCCTGCTCCTTGCTGGAGCATTCTTCTTCTCCCTGAACCGTGGAAAGAGCAAGTGCAGCAAGCTTTGCACCCTTTTACTCTTGAGCAAAAGGTGCCTTCTGTGTTTTCCGTGGGCGTGTGTTGGCTGAGCCAGAGGTGCAGTGGCTTGCAGTGAATGATTCAATGTCTAGGAGGGCTGTTCAGCCATGGAAATTAAACTTAACACAGAGAAAAGACTTTTCTTCAAAAAACGTTTCCGTACCCATAAAACTGCAGTCTTTCTTGTAATTATAAAGTAATTTAATAATCTCTTCAATGCAAAGAAAAATCTAATGACAAGCAAAGCTTTTATTTTGGAAAGGACAAAGTGCATTTCCATCATTCCATTAGACTCTCTAGTGAATGTACAAACTGCTTATAAATACTTTGGCTCTTGGTAGTGTCCTGAAACTTTAGGATAAAAGGGGATTTTCCTCACAGGAATTTTATTCTGCGATATACAGCTCTAATGCTATTAATTTATGTTCGTGTCTTTTTAAAATGCTTGTTGACCAGTTTTAGGTGAGACCTGTTAGGAATTTCTAGTTTTCTTGAGATTGTCTGGGAAAAATTTAAATATGTAAAATATAAAACTTTAAATATATTGCTGGTGTGTTTCAGAAAGAGGTTGCATGGGTTTTAACATGTCACTTCTGTCCTGATCGTAGTGTAGTCCATGGCAAGAAAATTAAATAATTTTCATATGTGTTTAACCTGAAATCTTTGGCTATATAATTCTTGGTATAAGCAGAACTTACATTTTCATGAGCCATCCCTGTTGTTTCATGTAAAGCCGATATATTCTGATCAGCAGGAAAATACAAGCATTACTATCCTCTGCTCCTTTTGCCTCCAAAAGGGCTCATATCTTAACTATTGATATTTAACAGTTGTCTTTGCAAAATATAACAACTTTTTTCCTCACTGATTTGTCAAAAAAAGAAAACTTCTAAGAAAGTTATACACATATCCTTAGGAAAAATAAACATCAAGTTAAGTTTTAAGAATTACAAAAAGGATGGTTTTCTTCTGAAATTTTTATCTATCAGAAAATAATGTGTAGGAAACCTGAAGTCAGCAAAGCTGCTGCAGAATAGAATACAGAACATTACTATTGTATGTTAGGTAATACTTCAGCAAAATATTACAGTAAGAGTTGCAGAATATGAACTTTTTCTGGAAAACTTCCTTGCCTGCTTTTTTCCTGTTCCACAAGACAAGATAGCAACAAAGCTATTTTTTGTATTAAGATTCTTGAAGACATATTTCTTCCATTGCATTGTCCAGTCTTTCACACATGCATCTATCAATGTTGGCGGGTCTAAATTTCTTCTGACAGAAAATACCATTTTGTGCACTATAATGTTGTTACGAAGTGCAAATTCAGGTGATATTCAACCAAGTCCACTGTTTGTAAGCAACACTTCACAGTTACATGCTGCATGTATAATTTTGATTACAGTAGTGAGATAGTTCTACATTTTTAGGTGCTTATTCATGCGAGTTACACCAATTTTGGTCATCAGTATGAAATTCAAGAAATCATGAAATCCCACAAAATTCAAGAGGGATTCTGACATGTTTCTTGTTAAACACGGACTTCTAACCTAGAATAATAAAGAAGCAATATTTGTAGGAACTCAATTGTATTGATCAAAAAGAAAGAACAAACATCTGAGCAAAGCACCACTGAGTTCCCCTCCCTGCAAGGGTTCCAAAAGAATTTTAGAGATGCCACTGACTCCAGGAAGTCTCAGACACAGCTGATTTTTAGGGAAAGAAATCAGATTTTTTTTTTTTTTCAGTACCTTTTCCTGGTGTTTACAAGACCACTAAGGAAAGTGCTACTGAGGTTGAGATACACTTCGTTACCTGTTAATCATTCATTATTAAAACTACATTGGTGTTACTTAACCATAATGACAAAATGCTTCAACTCAGGAGTTTTTTACCTTGAAAGTTGTAAGTTAAGGATTAATTTTTGCACTTTGGGTTTTTTGGGGTAGGCTGTTGTGTTGCTGTTTCTTTTCTGTTTGGGTTTTTTTTTTTTTCCCACAGATCTTGATCTAGTGTATTCTTGTTACAAAATTTAAAGCCTACTTTTACAGGCACTTGATATAGTTTACAATTGCCAGAATAGCATAAAATTATGACTTCAGTATTGGCAGGCAGACAAAAGAGGAATTGACTGTCAACTATTTTGTGTTTAAATATAATTACAATGTTCCTTTATTTTGCAGTTTGGATTTGTTTTGTTCCTGTCTAAGTTGTAGCTAGTGTCTGTTTGAAAGACAGACTCTTATCATTTAAAAATGCTGTCTATATTAGAGTTATGACTTCCAACGTCTTGTATACTGAAAGTACTTTGGTTTTTTCATGGTTTTTAGTTCTCCCTGGGAAATTATAGCATTGTGTGAAGTTGTACAGACTGGTATAGGGTTTGCCTAAACTTTCATGTGTGTTAATAGTGCTTGTGTTATCATTGTGTTAATAAGAATCAAGCTAGGCATTTTCACTTAAAAAATCCTTTAAATAATTGTTGACATCATTATAAACCATCCTAAGGCTTAGACTGGCTTTCTTCATTTTGATATTTTGGGGTTTTTCCTCTGAATCTGAAGGAAAGAGTTTGAAATAACATTGTATTTGAAATTTATGTTTGTGTCAGGTAATCCCCAGTTTTTCAAGTGTTAGTACAGAAGACTTCTGATTCCAGAGGTGTATCAAACAGAGTGTAGTGAAAGTAACAGATTCCACCCTTCCCTAGGTGGTAATAGTTCCGTCACGAGGGTCTTGGTATTGTAATCAGCTTTCAATCAGCCTTTCTCAATTGCATGATCCTTTGGTGAAACTGCCCACTGCAATCATGCATGATTGTAATATGGCAGAGAAGCAGAGTGGTGATTAAAAGGAATTCAGATAAATTAAAATGGACATCTATTTTATTAAAATGTATTTAAAATTACTGTGAGTATCTGGGTGTTAAAGGTGAAGAGTTTCTCATTGTTCTTGCAGTAATAAGAATAACAGGTATTTTTTCCTCTTTTTAGTTTAGGTGAGTTTGAATAGATTTCACTGAACTAGTAGTAATTTTGCAGTTTCCAAAAATGGAAGCTGCTCTAGCCCAAATAGAATGAATCCACAAAATGGTTAATTTAATAACTACTTATAGCTTCCTGCTTTCATACAGACTCTGTGCTAGTTAAAAAATACCCAGAGGCTCCATTGCACCCCTGTAGTGGATCTGCATCCATTATGGACCATCCTTACACTTGAATCTGTTTGCCCATGACACAGCTTGTTTCCAGAAGGCTGCAAGAAGTATGAGGTTTTTTTGTTTGTTTGTTTACCCAGCATTTCCTGTGTGCTTTGGCTCTGCAGACTGCTGAAGTGAAAGAACTATCAAGAACACCTCAGAATCAGTGAGAATCATATTTCCAGTCCACATTGAAAGGCACATTCTCAGAAAATTTTCAGTCTTTAGTTGCAGCATGTGTGTCTGGAGCCTCTGTCCTATATTTATAAGCCATGACATCTGTAGGTTAGACTTTTTGGAAGAACAGCTAACCACCCATAGAACAAAGTAGTAAGCTGGTTAATATGCATGATGGTTTTTCCATATATCAATAGTATTGCTGAATCGGTTGCTTTCTAGATGGTTAACTTGAAGTTTCAACTTCCATTGCATTGATTTTCACATTTTTTGCGTGTGATAAATATACATGTCATAGTTTTTATTTCCTTTATTAATCTCACAAGACATTCCAAAAGGTATTGTTATTTAATCATTCCAAAAGTGTTTTTCCTTTCTCCTTTTATACATAGCCATTGTCAAGAAAAATACTATGGTTTAACCACTGTTGGAGGGGATTTTCTTTCATGAGTGCTTCATAGTTAAAAAATGCTTGGCTTTGGGTATTTTTAATTGGTTTTTTCCCAATTATTCAGCTCTATGTACTGTATTTGTTTGGACAAAATATCTACTAAAAATGGTGCATTATGACAAAATAGTTAATGACTTTTTCTAATTCTCTCTCACAAATGGAGAAACTCCATTACACATAATAAAGGATAAAATATAGCCATAATCGAACAACACATTAGACAGAAGGCTTTGAAACTGTGTTTTCAGCAAAGGCTAGAGCTGTTTGTTCATTTATTCTCTATAATATGCAACTTTGACTGAATGCCTGTGCTGTTTACAGACCTAAAGCTTAAATGACAATGTGCTCTGTGTAAAATGTGGTGAAGATTGTAACCATTTTGAAGTGCATTTAGCTTAGTAAAATGACATATCAGTTATTCCCTAAGGTCTTGTATAGTTGTAGATCATAAACTTTTAGCCTAAATTAAACATCACAGCTGGTTGCCTTAATTTGATGCATTATAGCACAAATGTTTCAACAGCTTGACTAAAATGAACCATACTGCAAATTCAAAAGAAGAGCGAAGGTCAATGCACATGATGCTTAGTGATTTGCAAATTTCCTTTATTTGGATATATTAAATGTATTTTGTGGAATTTAGCATAGAAGAATGGAATTTGGCAGGGTAGAACTGATAGCAAAGTATGTTCAATCAATTTTGCTTAAAACTAATGCAGTACAACAAGGAAGTCAAAATAGTAGTGTCTCAGATTTTCAGAAGGTAGTTAAAATTAGAGTATCTTCTGGATAGTTAAAACTCTTGGAGACTTCTGCACATGTTTACACAGAAATGTGTTTTTCATAATCCTGATTTCTAATCTGTGTATACCTTTAAACATCCTTGCTTTTTAAGAACACAGTATGGCTGCTCCCTCATTCACATTTAGGGGATTGCTTAGTTGGACAAGAGGCATCTAGAGACACCTAATCTGTGGCTGTTTCTGGTTGTCTAAGAAAATCCATCATTCCGTGTTCAAAAAGATCTGAAATGCAAAGCAGCTACCATTGCTACCTATCTCTTCAGTGATAGTGTAGCAATTCATATCTGTGCAATAGAAAACGTTGGATTCAGCTGCCACAAGGAAATGAAGGTAGCCTGGGCACATTGCCAAATATAGTATGTCTAATACTGAATGCTGTAATTCTCTGTAGAATTTCTTTTCAATATACACAAAAAAATCATATAGCTGGTAATTTATCTGTAACTGCACTTGGTGTACATAACTCTGTACAATGTTGAAGAACATGATCCAGCAGTTTTCACTCACCTAAGCAGTAGGTAATTCTAAGTTGTGTGTGCTTCAGGAGTTTAAACTGGTTCTACCCAAGATAATGACTTGCACTTTGAGGAACAAGCCCTCCGAAGGCTTTAGATAGAAAAAAGTGCTGGCAGAAATGTGCTGGTTAAGTTTGCTTCTCTGCATTGTTTTTCAGCTACTACCTTTGTCTAAGTCAGGTTTGTGCTAGTGGTATTTCTTGTAAGAAATGTATTCTTACAGGATGATATAAATCCAGACGTTTAGAAAATCTAGTTCATTTACTCTACGTTCTTCCTTCACCAAACCAAACAAGTTTTAACTGTGCCTTTCTCATCATCTGGTCTTCTGATCTAAATTGTCAGTGATCTGGCATCTGTGGTACCTGTGTTGACCCACTGAAATATCCCAGTTCATACAGGAACTCCGTTACAAAGCAAGATCCCTACAAGTCCTGTTTCTGGGAGGTCTGTGCAACCACCAGCTGGTGGTCTTGGTAGGATGCCTTTATGTATGCAGTTAATAAGCAGTGACTCTGTCTCCTTCATTACCATCTTTCATGGCTCCCTTAATTCCCAGGTACTTATTTTAATAATTTTTTTTCCTATTATATTGGAGTTACTTTTTTAGTTTGCTACTTCTGTACTTTATTTCTGCATGCCTGTTTCTTTGCTCTTTGAAAAGTAAGTGTGGGTTTTATTTTTCCCCAGATATGCCATTTTATGTGAAACTTAAGAAAATACTAAAATCTCATGTTTAGATGATTATCACTGTGTAACAATGCATAGCACGAATAATTCCTGAGAAACTAAAACCCTCTGACTACTAAGTAAAGCATCTACTTAAACTGCAAGTGCTTGCAAGTTTATCTTTCCACATTAATGCTGATGTGATATTAGGAATATAGTGATGAAATTACTTTGTCACTTATGTGAGATTAAATAAAGGTTTATGTCCTGTTTTATACCTGAACCGATGATGATGATGATGATGATGTAGCAATTTTGATTGATGGTGTTTGGATTCTCTAATGCTCAAGCTGAAATGTGGTGCAAATTTGGTATTTATAATATATCAACCTTAATTGGCTTCAACCTTTGTAAATTCAAGACTTGTTACCATAACTTGAATTAATGACCAAACACAATACTGCACTGAAACATTTTCAACCTGATTCTTTTAACAATTTTAATCCTAGAGAGTGTAATTGAATATTACTGTTTTCATAAGAAATACAAGGTACATTGATCAAGTAGTTATTGGATTGACTGTTTCAGTCTACAAAAGAAAAAACATAATATCTGCTAAATATATTCCATAAATAAAAATAAACAAACTGGTATGTTCTCTGAAATTAGATTCATACTCAAAAAACCCATTCAGCAATCTTCAGGATGTAGTTTTCATAGTATTTTTTAAAATATCTTCCATTTTTTGCAACTTAATTTCTTGTATTTATGTTTATTTTTAAATGCCTTTACTTCTGTGCTGATACTTTAGGTTTTCATTAAATTTAGTTTTACCTGAAAAATTGACAGAACAATTGTACTCACTGGCCTTTCAAAACTTTCAAATTCAGTTGGTGAAATAATATGTTGTTAGTATGTAAAGATTAGTTTAGTCAGCTGCTGTAGTAAGAGAAGTGCTTAAATCCCTTTTCTCTGCTTTTCTGGCTTAAGAGCATGAATTTATCAGAGAGCCAGTTTTGGAGACTAAGTGCTTATCTTGTTGTATTTTTTTATTCTCATTAAATTTTTGGATCTGGGTCTGCAATTTTTACCTTGAAAATTGCATAGGTCTTCAAATACAATTGGTATTTGAGAGCCTCATGGAAGCTAATACAGATAATTGTGTGCTTCCAGCATTTGAAAAATGGGTTATCTATGGACTAAACAGCTTAATCCAGAACTGAATTGTAATAAAAAACATAACAAATCAAAAGCCCAAATTAAAAAAAACCCAAAAACATACCCCCTGAAAAACCCACCCCAAGACTTTACAATTTTGTTTCACAAGCAAGTCCATCAACCAGCTACATGAATCTCATTTTGATAGAGTCACTTTACAGTGAAGAAAGCCACATTGATCGAGTACCTCTATTCCAAGGAGATATGTAAAAGCTATTTCTAAAAGAATATTGGAAAACAAGGATATATCCTATTATCACTTTGCTCTGCTACATGTTTCTATTAAGTTGCCTATTACTGTGATAAGTGGAAAATTCAAACTTGCTCTTTTTTGTGGGATAAAATTAAGAAGTACCTAAGTCATAATATTGTTTATGTGACTAAATTATGGAAATATAATTACAAAACCTTGAAGGAAAATGAAGGCTGCAAAGCAAAGCACTCCCCTGGGAAGTACAGGAGACTGGCTTTGTTTCTGCTCATGTTCCTGCTGGCAGTGATAAAATTTCCAGTTACATGAGTCATCTTCCTGCTTCCCCCCTCCTCACCCCAGCTCCTAAAAGAGGGAGAAATTAATCTTCGGATGAGAGGTTATTGCATTTAATATAATCATTGTATGCTGTGCAGTTCAGATTTTGTTTTTTCTTTTCTGCCAAATACAAAGTGTAATTCCTTGTGAGCTAAGCCTTGGAAATTTCCCCATTGATGCCATTGATTGCTGCTTGGAAGATGGAAGCCTTAGAAATCCATTAAAAAGTGGTATTTCATATGGATTAATTTTTTGAAAACAAATTAAACGCTTAACCCCAAAACGAAACAACAAAGTTGCCAAGATAAAATAATTGTTTAGAAAAAATATGAGGAGGCTGAACTTTATTGAAACTGTTATTTTGGGAAAACTATCCATTTTGAGAAACAGTAAATGTTGCACAGTGTTTTGTAAGGTTTTTTTACTATTGAGGAACAAATAAGAGGGAAATATTCTTTCTATATGGTGCTGTTCTATCAAAACAAACAGGCAAAAACTCAAAAGAAACAAAAAAACCCCACCAGGATTTGTGACATGCAATATAAACATTTTGACAACTTCCTACTATATAACTGAACTTGCTTTTTTTGTTTTGGTTGTTTGGGGTGGGTTTTTTAAAATTTTGTTTCATCTTTGGAGCCTGATACACTGAAATATTTTGTCTGAACTAATGTCAGACTGTACTTCATTTCCCACAGGTCCCAAAGCATTTTAAGAAGTATGTTTCTACTACCACTTTGTTTCACATGTAGAAAATAGTTTCACAGTAGATTACAAGGTCTAGATGACTAATTTTGTGACATTCTGAATTGTATAAATAATGTTTGCTCAAGCATACAGGAGGATCTTACTGTTTTTCTCCAGATTTTCGACAAAGGTTTTTAGTTTGATATTACACTGAAGTATTCTGTCATTGTGCTTGTGACTAAAACATGATGATGTGCTCATGGTTTACTTTTGCAAAGAAGTCTAAAGGGTATACATTATTTTGTAACTTCCTTTTTGGATGGGGAATGAAGTGATAAGCTGGATATGCTAACCTGACAGATTGTAATGGCACAGTACACTTGGGGAAATCAGAATTACTGTTCTTTTAGAGTAGCATCCTGAGACTTCCACTCAGTAACTATAGGGAACAGAAATTCAGAGATGGATAAAGAAACCACCTGTCTGAAGCAGTCAGCTGAAACACATGAACAGACAGAACAGAGGGGAGTATATGAACTGTGTGACCTGTACTGCAAGGCAATTTGGTGAGAATCATTGATATAGAACATTGAATTTCTGGTGACTACCTTTCTGAACTGCAAAATGAATGAAAATAGAAGAGGAAAAGGTATCTCAGAGAGAAGTATGGTACATCACATCTCCTTTCCCTTTTGACCTTGGATCTCTCATTATGTCCAATTTAAAGATTTCCCTGGAAGGGTAGCATCAAAGGCAATGCAATTTGGGGCTTTTTCTTTTTTTTTTCTCCCTGCCTGAGAATAAATTGCTAAAAATGTGTGTTAAATTAAATTCAAAATCTTTGGGTTTTTCTAGAATACAAGGCAGCTACTTACACTCTACCAGGTATAACTTCAGTAGCTGAGACTGTTGTAATACTAATGTATTATGAGATACTTAATGAGATCCTGCAACATTTCTTTTGGATGCTGTAATGAAGTTTTCCATCATTTTGCCCTCTAGCAGTAAAGGCCCAGTGCAGCTTTACACTTCTGTGCTGCTGGTACATGCAAAATTTCTTCCCACTTGTTTGGGGGCACATCTCCTGCAGGCTCACAATTAACCAAGCATGGTGGCTGACCCTGGCTGGGTGCCAGGTGCCCACCAAAGCTGCTCCATCAGCTGGACAAGGGAGAGAAAGTGTAATTAAAGGCTCCATGGGCTGAGATAAGGACAGGGAGAGATCACGCACCCATTACCAACACAAACAGACTTGACTTGTGGAAGTCAGTTTAATTTATTGCCAATCAAATCAAAATAAAGACAAATAAAATCAAATCTTTAAAAAAGCCTTTCACTCCCCCCTTCCTTCTTCCCAGGTTTAACTTTGCTCTGGATTTGCTCTGGCCCCCTGTGACAGCATTGCAGGGGGACAAGGAATGGCTTTGTGCTCAGTACACTGTGTCTGCAGCTCCTTCCTCGTCATGGCAAAGCTTCCTCACACTCTTGCCCTGCTCCAGCATCGAGTCCCTCCAAGGGACACTCCTCCACCAACCTTTTCATCATGGGTCCTTCCCACAAACTGCAGTTCTTCACAAACAATTGCAGCATGGATCCCTTCTACAGAGTCCAATCTTTCAGGAACAGACATTTCCAGGGTCAGTGCTCCATGGGGTCACAGGTCCTGCCAGCAGACCTACTCTAGTGTGATCTCCTCTCTCTGTGAGGCCAGAGGTCCTGCTGAATGTCTCTCCTTGACAGAGTAAGAGACTCCTTTGCCCATCCACCTGCTCCACCAGGGAGTTTTCCACAGGCTGCAGGTGGATTTCTCCCCACTGTGGACCTCCATGAGCTGCAGGGGCACAGCTGCTTCACTATGAGCTTTACCACAGGCTGCAGGGGAGTCTGCTCCAGTGTCTGGAGCACCTCCTCTCCTTCTTCACTGACTTTGCCATCTGTGCATAAATATATATTTAGTGAAAGTTGATAAAAAATGTATTCTTTTTCCACTTTGTACCATGGAAGGTCAGCATGCAGCACAGGGCTCTATTTTTCCTGCCGTGATAAACTAAGGAATCAATATCAGCTAGCTTCTAGGATAAGATTTATAAAAGATTCCATTTCATTAAAAGCATTCTTACCTGTCTCTGATGAAGCCAAATATGTAAATGTGCCAGCTCTGGGGATAGCAAATTAATGAAAAGGGTGGTCTTAGTTTCTCTTCTGAGAACTTGGTGATGCAGGAGAGTGTTTTGAACAAGGGGCATTGGCTGTGTCCTCCACATTGACCTATTCAATATCCCAGTTGGCTCAGTTTTTTTCTATAAAACCTGGGCTGTGCAGGCTGTTTTGCTGAAGGCAGAGGAGTTCTGGAAGTAGGTAAGATGTAGGAGAAGGGGGTGAGGACTGGCACTGTGCAGTGTGGTGGAGGCTGTGCTGCTCTGCCATTAGTGTGACTGGGAAGTCCTGTACTGTACAGGCTGGTACTGTGGAGTCCCAGCTGCACACTCAGCTGTAGCTCCACTGGTGCTTGTAGGGTAACTTCCCTGGACCTTGGCCAGATGGAGGAACAAAAAGATCCCATGTGAGGCAGTGGTTGGAAGAGGAAGCAGAAAGTGAGGGACATCACCCTGCCCACTGAAGGGTTCTTAGTCTAGATCCAAATTTAGGACATAATACAAAGCAAACATACTCAGCTTGTAAATTGGATGGAGAAAACAGGTGCTCTCCATGCTGGGAAAAAGAAAGAAAAGGGGTGAAGAGAATGGCAAAGATGCTGTGTTTGTATTTTCACGCCTCAGAATGTTCAAATGCCATGAAAGTATCAATTCAGTGATAACTTCTGTAGTGAAGTGAGCTGCATTTTTTGTTCCCTCTGCAACACCTTTAGTTCTTCAGAAAGAACTTAGAAAAAAGTGGCAGCCCTGGCACTTCAGAAGCCGTTGTTGTGTCTGCCCCTGAACTGAAGTTACTGCAGTGGGGAGAGACCTTGGATTTCAAGGTTGCACATATCAGAGACTGAAGTCTAAAGGGGAGATTGAAGTGTCTCAGTGGCAGAGAAAGAACAAAGGTTATCAGCCATTTCGTAGCAAGGAAAGGACCAAGAAAAGTTACAAAGTAGGGAAGGAACAGGTCTACAAGGAGATAACAGGAGTAGAAAGCAAGGAATACAAGAGATGGTCATCTCAAATCTAGTGTAGATTAAAAGAGAAAAGAGGAGTTGAAGTCAGATGAATAGAACTGAGAATTTTGTGTCAGAATTTTAGTTTCGTAGCATTTGAGCCTGATTCTTAACTACCCTGATAACTGATAGTGAGGAAGTTGCATGTGCAATGGGTGGGGGAGGGGATGTGTTGCTATTTTTTCCTTTTCCCTGTTCTTTATCAGTGGAATAAAGTGTGTTATTGGGTCTCTTTAACAATGTAAAGATGCCACAAATTACACAAGCCTTAGAAAGCTAAACTTGAATAGTACCACCTGAGCTGATGAGAGACCAGCTCTAGAACTAAAGATGGTCATCTGAAGTTCTCTTATAACAGCAGATTTTATATCCACTAGCAAATGAACGATTTGTTTTCCCATTCCATATGTTTTGTCTAAGTCGTTTGACTACACCTCTGCATGATGTAGTTTCCTTCTAATTGAGAGTCTGTGTAGTGACCTCCACCAGGACCAGTAAATAAACAAAACAATTTATTTTATTTTATTTTAATTTTAATAATTAAAACATTATATTCTGAGCAGCAGGTAAAACTTTGCATATGAATGGGGCTGAGCTGAATATATAGGATCAATTGCCATGGCCCCAGGAAAACAAGCTAAGGCTAGGATAGAAGTGAAATTACTCAGAAGAACAGAAAAAAAGGAAAATTCACCTATTTATAGTGTCTACCATAGTCACGGTGGTATAATTGGAGACTTAGGCTGCCAAAAACAATTAAGTCTTTTGCAAGTTGGATGCAATTTGGGCACTTCAAAAATAGTTGCTTTCTTTACTTCTGCTTGTATGCATATTCTGTCAGGAAAGCAAATACTGTCTCTGTAAGTAATGCTAGAAAAGCCAGTGTAAACAGAATAAACTGAACATCTCTTCCTAAGAATATTGAACACTGCATCACTTCTCAAGCTTTCCACTCTTGATATTGAGTGGTGCTTGTAAATAACAAGTCCATTTTTTTCTGCAGTATTTCTTAAACAAATAGCTAGAAGAACCTGAAAGCTTAATACAATATACTTGAGAAATTCTGTGGAACTCATGAAAAACTCAGCTAATTTTCCATAGAAGACAAGATACATCTACACTATCTGAACTTCAAAAAGGAAGTTTACTCATGTAATTCTGTTTTATTTTCTGCTTTGGTATTTCATTTTTTATGCAATTTGGAAATAGACATGTGCCAGCCTTCTGTAAATGAGTCGGATTCAGAGGAGTGAGACCCTTGGTTGACGTGAGTGGAATAACATGCCATAAATGCTCAAGACATGAAAATGTCAAACCTTCTGTGGTTATCAAATAGTCAGGAATCTGAACCAGTTTATTCATATACATCTGACTTTGAGAGTTCAGCGATGTTCTGAGTTGTTGGTCTTTTGAACCGGTTTAAGTTTCAAGACCAGAAAATAAGGAAAAAATGGATTGAATAATTGGATAGAAAAAAACCACCAAAACCCAGAAAGACATATTCTAATTTGGGTTCTGCAAAACCCATTTAAGGAACAGAGCAAAATCAAGATTTTTACCTTTCTTGACTTTGTTAAGTCATCAGTGAACAAAAATGGGCTTAACTTTTTGCACAGCTTGCACTTAATGATTGTAGGTGATATTTGATTCCTAAATCCACAGGTATCTTAGAGAGGACAGTACAGGAAGTTTCTGAGGAAAACAGGAATCTGAACCAAATAGCAATGTTATGGTGTACAGGCACAGGTTGCTACCCGCAAGATCTCAGGTAAATGCTTTTGCCACTTGCTTTTAGATGCACCTTTAGAGGGTCTTTTAGAGTCTCTTTTCACTTCTGTGTTAATAAGTCACCTGTTTCTTTGGCATGTTTGATAACTTCTATTCAGCTTGAAATTTTAAAAATTGATAGAGAGCTACCATATGGCTCCCAAAGAGTTACAGGTTAAAATAGGTTGTCTGGATTTCTTTTAGATTAAATGGGTGGGTTTTATTGTGTCTTCACAAAGTATCTTTTACTTATTAAGAAACAAGGAACAACTGGATGAAAAGCAGAGGAAACCAATTTTCTTGTCTGTTTAAACAATATGAGCTGGGTTCTTGGGAGTCTGATATTGCAGTATTACAAAACAGAGTGGATTTGGGTTAGTCTTTCGAATATGAAATAAGAAAAACTGTACTGAGTCAGTGTGAGGCTTTATCCAGCCCTTCAGCTTTCTGTCTCCAGTGCTGGCCACAAGCAGCTGCTTTCAGAAAAGCTGGCATTTGAAGACATTCAATATTTTCTTCAATGCTCTCCTAATCCATCACTTTGCATCTCCCAAACTGCTTTTTACCTGTTTACTAACCCCCAAAGGATTTCTGCAGCTCACTGGTGCAATCCAACAGGACTGTGTTTGTACTTTTATAGCTCCATCTTCTACTGCAGCCATTCATTGCATCTTTTAACCTGCCTAGTTTGAAAGTGCTTTTGTTTCAAAACTGCCTTTTGTGGTTTACACTTGGATATCAGAGAGAGGCCCTGGTCTTTGGCCAGCAGGCAGGATTCATCTCTCCTCTGCATGCGTTGAGAAACAAGGCATCTTCCTAGGCAACACTGGCTTATCTAAAAGCAGCCTTTGCAAACAAATCCTGTTTTGATAATAGGTACACACAATGAGCTCACACAGCACTGGGACAGCATTAAAAAACACTTGTAAAATTTTTAGCAGAACAATTCTTATCGACCATAGTGCACCAACAGGCTGATTATGAGACAATAAAGATGGTTTATTTGCTAAAGTGAATTTATATTATAGCCTAAACTGACTATTAATGTTTTTCAAGTACCATAGATTCACCTTCGTGTCTTTTTCACTTCTTATTTTCTGAGGCAAAATGAGAATTTATTCCTCTTTTGTCTGAAAAATACTATAAGATGTATCAGGGTGTCTCTTTAGACTTAAATAATGTAATTCTCATGTTTTTATGAATACATCATAGTTTCAGTTGTGATTTCCCCTCTTTGAACAGTTTTATGTGACAGCTGCTTTATGGTCATGATTATAAGTCATGCTTTTTGGTGTGATTGCAGCAGCAATCTGGGGACCATAGCAACGTGTTTTGCTTATGAAATACGTCAGTGGGAAATAAAGGCCTAGTCACCATTTCCTCAAATGATGAGAAATTATATTTTAAAAAGGAAGAAAAAATGACTTTTTTCAGACATTTCAGATCTTTTTTCAGTACTCTTTCCTGAAGATCCTGTAATTCTTCGGGAAATAGTAAGAAAAATCCTATTTCAAGTCTTTGTGCAACAGTTGCCTTTTGCATAGCCATCATAGCAAAAACCTGAATGTAGCGGTTACTTTCCTTATACAATATAATACTTGTTATTATCATTTGTAAGTGCTTGGAAAGCTCCAATTTTTATATGATAATGAAAATACTTTGCTATGTATTTGGTTAGTTTCACCAGTTGAAGTCAAAATGTCCTTCCTAAAATGCTTGACTAATTCCTGGCATCCAAATGGTTTGCTGTAGAGTTTGTAACAGTCTCGCTGCTCTCACAAAGTCAAACTCCTATCATTGGGGAAGTTTTTGTATTAATTAAAGACATATCTGAAAGAAGAGGAGATTGATATGCTCCTTTCTTCGGGATTGCTTTGGTATTGTAAAAGTGAAAGAAAATTTTGTTGTCTGGTCACAACTATTCTGCTTAGACAAAGTAGTACAAAGCTGCTGAAAATTACTTGTGGGCCTTGCCAGTAGTATTTGGAATACCTGATAAGGCATATTAAAGTGTGTTGGTTTTGTCTTAGTGAATTGAATATGGTATGCTTCATACTTAATTTTCAGTGTCTCAGCTGAGGTGACTGGGTAAAAATGGAGGGCATGAATGATGAACCTGAACTCACAGTAAAAAGCTATCTACTTTAATAACATTCCAGTGTCAATTACTGGCAAAAACCATGCTGTGACTTGCCCTGAGAGAAGGTTCACAAAGGGTAGAAGTGCCTTTTGGTCCTTGCTTAAGCAGTTAATTGCCCAGGAAAAAGTCTTTGCAGTGTGAGTGCCTGGTGTAGTGACTGAAGCTTTTTCCTGAGCTGTACCACTACATCCTGTTCTGAGTATGTCTCCCTAGTCTGTTATTGAAGCTCTCTGTTTCCCTATAATTCTCCATGCCTCACTTTCCCGTAAAATCCCTACAAACCTTTCTGGGCTCCATAGTGTTATCTGGGCAGGAGGCGCTGTGCAGCTCTCTGCTGGTTGCCTGTGGGCTGGCTTTCAGGTTGAAGCTCCTGCTGAAGCCCCTTGCCAGCTGAGGCCATTCTCATCTGTCTAGACAGTGATTTTCATGAAACTCACTCTGTTGCTTGGACCGTTTAGTACTGACCACTGTAAAAAAATTATTAGAAAGACAAGTGGCATGATCACTTCCAGTGTGTGCATTTGAATGTGTACATTTAATGGGCTGCACACGAGTGCAGGACAAAGGCAAGTCAAAGAGTTGTCTTGTTGTGGCCATGCTAAACCCAAACTGGTGGTTCTGTCCAAAACATCTGCCAAAATTTATTGAGTAACTGACATAATGTCACACGGACAACAGCTCAGAGTGGCAGCTGTGGGTTGTTTTCAATATTGCTGGGTATATTTACAATGATGCAGGGATTATATGTTGTTGATATCAGTGAATAAAACTGCAGCCTTATTTAGCACAGAGATTGGTCCAGGGATTTGTTGATTTCCATGGTGGCAGCAATTATTTGATTTATGTGATTATTTTTCTCTATTCATTTGACCGACAAATGATCAAAATCTGTCTGCCTCATGCAGTTGCTGCTGGGATAACTCAAAAATGACCCTTTCATTACATTTGTACTGTATGCTCCTAATGCCACAATCGTGAATCTCATTCCTCAGGACAGCAATCTGTAAAATTGTTGTAAATACTTAGCTGTGTGAGGTTTAATTAATACCAGAAGCCTTCAATAAACAACAGTTGCTATTTGGTCTGTGATGATTTAATGATTCTTGCACTCTGTCTAATGCATGTTCTGTTAAATCTCTGTATCAGGTGACTGGCACTGACGTGAATAACATCCCAGCAATGCCCCTGTGTGTGCGCAGAGGCAAATGAAGCCTCAAACCAACTGAAATATTTGACAAGCAATGAATGTAAATATCCCATCTTAGAGGCCTAAAAGATGTTGGTATTTCACATGGTAGGTAGGGAAGTAAAACATAACAAAAAGTTAAGGAAGGCCTTTGATAATTTCAAAAGTTAATAAAAGAGCTTCCCCAAGTAAAACCTTCCGTTAAATGTTTTGCAGAATCATCTGTTAGTAATGCTACAGGATTTTCATAATGCTGTTACGTTGTACTGTATTTGTTTAAGCAGAGAATTTTTCCTTTGGTGAATAGTGATAGTCACCCAAAAAAACTATGAAAGAAATTACAAAAAAAAACAACTCCAGCCCTTCCAAAACAAATGTTTTGGACAGACTGAAATTCTGTTTGTGTACCCATGCAGAACCTGGCAGCATTTAAAGTCATGTACACCATAGAAGTGATAAATGTGGTTGTTCTGAGAAGGGATAAAGGAAGAAAAAACCCAAAGTTATAAATGGTGCTTCCTTTCTTAACTGAATTTAGTAGATTTGTGTCCATTTACATGTTAGCTTTGTGTGTGTGTGTGGCACAACTCTGCCAGCTGAATCATGAGCATACCACCTAGAGGTGATGTTGTGGCAGTATATTTCAGTGAAAGCAGAAGGGCAGGAATAATCTATCCAGTCCATTTTTTCCTACTCCAGGTTCTTAGTTAGTTCAAACTAAACTATGAGACAGGCACTATGCTACCCCCATGAGACAAATACTTAAAATAAATATGTTTATGTCCTTGTTCAAGGAGTACAATTTTCTAAGTTGCAGTTACTTCTGAAAAACCTGAACATGAGTTTGCAGCAATTTAATTAGGGACTTCGTCTTGTCTCCATTTTCAGCCAGTAAACATAAGAAAAGCAGAACTTAAATGGATTTAAACTCGCTTATTTTTGATGATCAAGTACTTTAAAAATGATGGGTCAAAAACTGGTGTTTATAAAACCACTAAGTTACTTTATATCTTAGGAGGAGCTATTTAATACTGTTCAGTTAAGTAAATTAGAGCACTAAGTGAAGAGAATTCCACTGCCATATGTGTGATGTCCATTTAGATAAAAATTCTGTATAAAAGTACTGTGAATCAATAGTGTGCAAGTTGCATCTTTGAACCCAAATGTGTAACTCTTCTTTGCAGTAATCTTCCTATTCAGTGTCGTACTGAATGTGGCCCTCTGATGTGGGCTCTGAGACAGTAACTGAGCCCAGAAATTCCTAGCTAATGTGAGTGTGTTGAATTTATTGGTGTGAGGAAGTCTGCTTTTCCAGGACATGAGATTCGGACTACGTATTGATGCAGCACTCCATAACTCTTGATGTGGCTTCAGATGACCTTGAAAAATGTAAATCACTTATTGACTGTTTTTCTTCAAATATTTGTGGGATGATCAAGGCAATATTGCTAATGTGGGGTTTTTTTGTGTTTTGCTGCTGTAAAGCTTAGTGTCCCAGTATCACCAGGATTTTATTAGTCTAGGTGGTCTTAGAAGTTGGTGTAGTGGTGATAACCCAAAGATATATGGGTTGAAAGAGATACTCTTCTCTACTACATGATACTAGACTGTAATACCTTCTTGGACATCTGGGTGCAACCACAATACAAATTAAAACTAACAACAATGCTTATTAAAGGCCCAAGATTATTTGTAGAGATAATTTCTACATGAACTCCTGTGCTTGATGTGTCTGCCTTTTGAAGGGTTATGACTGCACAGCTGCTTGTTTTTCCTTTCCTTCCAATAACTTTCTCAGGTCTTGGTTTTTGTTTTTGTGCTGGGGTGTTAAGATTGGCATCACTTGTTATGACCATGTTATTCACAGAGTGTGACCATATAAATTTTTTATTGCATTGCATTATTCAAAGCATGCATGGCCATGTCTGGGCCATATGTGAGTATGTGATTTGTGATTTGATTTTTTTTTTAAGAGATTTGATCACTAGAAAAAGTTCCTCTATTTTTTAGTGACATATTTACACAGGCGTATATCTTAAAAGTGGCCATGGGAGCCATAATCAGTAAGGAAATGACAACTTGCTATTCAGATTTACTAAATGACTGAGTGATAGAAATAAACAATATACAGGTATTACTTTAAAATATAAATCATAAATTCTAACAGCAGTTTAGCATTCTGTTGATGCAACAGATAAAACAGTAAATAATTAATCAAAATACATTTACTGTCAAGAAATTCTCCTGATCCAAGAAATGCAATAGAGGTTTTTTTCACATGGAATAAACAGATACCTCCCACTGTTTCATGCTATATTTTAAAGCATCTTCCCAGGATGCTTTTGAAAAATAACTTAAAAACTCAGGTATATTTGCAAAATCCTTGTTCTGAAATTCTGAGATGGTCTCACATACCTGTAAAAATCTATTTTTAATTTTGCAGCACATACATGAGTGGTAATGGCAATTTTTACAGTACAGCACAGTCCAGTCAAATAAATGAGTGAGAAGATACCGTTTTTAAGACTGTTTTCCTGTCTGACATTTGTCAGCTCAGTGGACTAGGAGATTCACTTTTTGTGTGTTTTCTCTTTCTGATTAGATAGACTGGGCTCTCAAAGTTCAGAGTCATCTTTTATTGGTAAGGTCATATAGCACTCAGCTAAAGAGAGGAGTTTTTGTATTGCAGAACTTGGGGATGAAAAGTTTAGGACAATACTTGGGATTATTAGGATTTCAAAACTTAAAACAGCGATAACCCTCTCTGGTTAGGATCTAGTAAACCTTTGCCATACTGTAAGTTTAGCTGGTATGTTTACAGCAGGACTTGTGAGTCTGTCAGAAATTTTAAACCTTGCTAAATATTGTTGATCTTCAAAGACTTATTATGAAGTGATTGCATTTTAAGAAATGGTCCTTTTCATTAGATGTGTTCAGATTTGGCAGTAACTAATTATTGAGGTATTGCAAACTGCTTGGAGGCAGTCTTGTCTTAGCCTTTCTTGATTCATACCTTGATATCATGGTCTGATAGAAATCAAAGCAGAAGGTGTGCTGTCTTTCATTCCAGATGCCATATTTACCATATAAATAGAAATTTACCATGTGTTTTACAAAAGTCTCATAATGTAACAACTGAAAAACAAAGTTTGCTTTGTTTAAGAGTCTGCCTGTGTGAAAGCAATGAAATGCTCTCAGAAATTCTGTGTAGTTTTTGTGTTTGTTGTTTACAGTGATTTGACAGAACTATAACCCTCAGTGAAACCTGCCTCTGTGCATACTTGGATGCATTCCCACCAAGTTTTCTCATGTTTTTCTCCTGATCGATGGGATGGTCCCCTTGGGGATGGCCACACCTGTTTGTCACTGTGGTTCCAGAGTAATGCCTCTAAATTTTTTGTGGCTATTTAGCACCTCAGTCCTTAGTACATTTATGTGTAGATAGCTGAACCAAGTTGTAGCTGTTTTCTCATGCTGTGCTCAAGAGACAGCTGGCTTTTTGCTGGGCTTCACAAAGTGTTTTCAAGTGTGATGTGACTCAGCTGTACCACAGCTGATCACTGGAGCTATGCTGTATATTATATGTTTTCTTCCCAGACCGAGACTCAAACCAATAGGGACTCAATTTCTATGGAAATGGCTGTCATAAAGTCAATTCTGTAGCTCATTGTAGTCTGTAAATTAGGTAGAATAGATGGTGGAAAGCAGGTTTTTTCCTACTTGTTATCCCTTTGCTCTCTGCCTAACTGCTGCTGTTGATTAAGTTTAATCCCAAAGCACATCAGAATTAAAAGACTTTGCATTTTTATAAGTCTTCTGAAGAACAGCTTTTTCAGCTCAGTTCTGTGGTGAATGTAAGTTGTAATTCACAGTGGGATTCATGCCTGAAGCAAGGGAAACAATCACATGTGAGTTGTAGATCTGCAGTGTTGGTGGCAATTGAAGGCTCTTCTGGATGTATGCTGAGACAAAACACCCCATTTGTCTTCATAAGGTTTTAGAATAATCTGTAAAGACTATAGGAAACAGAGGTAAAAAGTTAACTTATGAGATTTTATATTTTTTAATCTAAGTAACAATAAAGGTGAAACAGCCATAAAGGAAAAAAAACGTTAATATGCTCTCAACTAGACAAAATAGATTCCTTAGGGATGAAAGCCACAGCTGTACTGGACACTAGAGTTTTGATTCCTCCAAAGCACCTGGGGCAGTAATTTTTCCTCCTTGGTGTAATATAACCATTCAAAGTAATTTTCAAGCATTTTATTTTGGGAATTTGCAATTAAACAAAGCACCACAAGTGGTCACCATGGTGTCACTGCTAGGGGATAAGAAGACAGTCACAAAAAATAACTTTGACCTGTTCACAGTTAAAGCTTTGAAAATTGATTTAATACTCATCTGTTTGGAGAAGGAATGTTTTAGAAAACCAGTGTCACATTTCAAGATTTATCAAGCTTTACTGACTGCCTAAATCTAACTGACCCTACTTTCTTCCTACGATATCTGTCTTTTCAGTAGTGAAGACTGTCATTTTCTCACTTTTTTATCTTACATTTCACTTTTCTATTTTATCTGTAATATTTTCACTTGCATCATTTATCAGCTGATATCTGTTGACTTCCTATTTCAGCACCTTATTACAAACATAGTAATAAAACGGTAAGTATTCAAACCATGACACTCTTGTACCAGAGCTAGTTTGAGATATAAACTACGTGGGAACTTCTTCCCATGTGAAGAAATAGACTGGAGCATGACCTTTTTTGGTCATGGTCTAATGTTTTTCACTGTGGTTGTTGAGATACCACAGTCAGTAATCTCAGTAATTGAAGCAACTGCAATGATTGAGAAAATGTTCTTCCATGTAGTTTTTCTCTCCCTCTCCCCTCAAAACAGGCACTCTGATACACACACAGGTACTTCAGAGAGGGAGGTGCAAGGAATGTTCCTGGGACTGTTGCTGTTACAACAGCCATCAGCTCTTCCTGCTAATTAGGATGAACCCAGGGAATAAAAGTTTTTCATGCTCTTATCTGTGTCACCTGCAAATGTACTTTTGTGCTGTTTATTTTAGTAAGAGGCAATAACAACACACAGAATGGTAAGAAAAGATGCTCGTTAATGCTCTCACTTTAAAAAAGTCACCTAAAAGTACTTTGGCTGATCCTAAAAATATTTTTTAAAATAAATTATTCAGTCCGTTCTTGGTCTTTAGAGAAGCGAAGGTACTTGTTTTGTTTACCCTGTAAAGAAAAAGGATAAGGAAGGATCTATTTGCAGTCTTTTTACTATGAACTATCCTAGAGAAGGGGGAGTTGACTCCTCTCAGGTACACAGAGAAAAAGCAGATAGCAGGTCTGGGCTGGGTCACATATGGAAAAAGCCAATAATTACTCCCAGTTTCACTGGGAAGCCTCTGAAAGAAGGTAATATTTGTCTTTTAGAATGTCAAGAAGGTCTCAAGGAAGTTTCAGGGCTTGAAAAAACTTTAAAAGTTGCTCTCAAATGTTACCTTACAATAGCAATCATCGCTAGGAGTAATGCTGTGAGGGTAGTAGAAGGCTGCTGTGGGAATAGATGTCCAGGTAACTTACTTCTTTGTTGTAAATCAATGTTTACTAGGATTTTAATCCAGTGCTACTTGGATTTTAAAGATCTTCCATTTCCTATTTTGCTATAATTGAGAAAAAGGGTTTTACTTCCTAATGTTCTTTCCCAGTACCTGGACATCTGGAAACTTTCAGTTTTTCCCATTTTATTAGTTAGCTTACTAAAAGTAAATAAAAACGATTACCATGTTAATATGGAGTGAGAACTTGGATATGTTAAAATTGGATCTCACTGCATATACATAATTAAATGAGCAGCTCTGGGAAAGGTAAGTATTTTGTTATTCCAACTTTTCTAGCTTTCCCAGTTAATTTGTTGCCTTAAGGAATATTTGGATTTATTCTGGTTTTTTTTTTTTTCTCCCCGGTTTTTCAAAATTTTTTTCAAAATATATATTTATGAATTTATACAGGAAAACCAGAAATGTTAAATTTAATCAGATACAGTTTAAAGCTGGTATTTCTCCAATCACTGCATCACTTGAACACCCAGTATCTGTCAGTATCTGTTTGTAGCTGGAAAACTGCTTCTGAGCAGTAAAATGTGGTTAAATGAGATAGTGAATGTATAATAATGTCTGTTTATTAGACATGTAAAAGTGCTCTGGAGAGTGGACTAATAAATTCAAACCTCAAGAGGAGAAAGCATTTCTGTCAGAACTAGGATTTTCTTCTCTGTGAATTCAGTTTTAACTTGGTTGTTACATGAGCAAACTTGGACTCAAGTGTTCTGTACAAGTGAAGAGATCAGTCTGAATTCTGTTTTCCCCCAGCCCTTATTTGAAGAGTTGAAATACTGGAGATAAGCATCACTGAGGGATTGACTTCTTTCTGCTGTTTACTCAATTAAGTGATGTGCATACCTTGCCTTGAATCAAATAATTGACTCTGAAGTTCTCGTATTAACTTGAAATTCAGTTTAAACAAATTCTACTTTATTGCAATACATATCAGTAGCATTTAACTATATTTTGTAGATCTTAAGGAATTTGTCTTCAAGGTTAAGTATTTTTTACAGGTACAACTGAAAAATTAAACTGAATCAGTAAGCAGGAAAACATAAATCAATGCAATAAAGAACTTTGCATCCTCCTTGCCCTCCTGTGTGCCTTTTGCTCCCTACCCCACATATTTACAGTTGTTTCATCAAATATCTTCTCCTGGAAACCAAAATAGTATGCTCAAGGGCTTGACTCAGCAAGCTGGGTTCAAATGATGTATCAGAATCTGGGGTTTTTTGTGTCAAAGCAGCTAGATATCTTTGCTCAAGCCTGTTCAGAGATTCCATGCCACACTTCCAAAAAATTATTGAGGTACAGAGGGACAAGGATGGGAAAAGAAGAAACCAATACAATACTCAAAAAACGCTTAGGATTTGCTAGCATGTTTCTGTCGGGGGGGAGAGGGAGGGGGCAGAAGTCATCTCAGGTTTGTGATCTGCAAGTTCGCATATTCCTTAATATTTTAATAAAAAATTAAATTATTTCTTTGCTGTTGGAGCGGTGCTGGTGTTTGCTGCAATCCCTGCAGCTGCTTGGTGCTTTGTACCTGTATGTGCTGTGCCCTGTGCCTGCCTCAGTGACGTGCTTCTTGTGGGCCCCTCCGTATCACAGAGTTAGACTGGCTGAGTCTACTCTCTGTTTGGGAGAAAGATAAATTTATAAAAGCATATTATAGGAAAGATATCAACCTCCCAGTGTGAATAGTGCCATAATAAATCTATTTCTTACCAGCTGTCCATGCATGAGTTTTCAATTTATCTGGATGTTTGGAGCTGCGAAGCCCAGTGAGGAAAAACATGACTCACCTATACAATGTTATTTTGTTTTACAGGAAAAGGCTCAGTGCTTTCAGAAGGCTCTTGCTTCCCAAGCAGATAAATCCACACAGACAGAACTCGTAGGCCATGATGTAAGTAGCTGTACCAAACAGTATTTTTTATCATCTTTCTGGGTGTTCAGACTTCTGTCAGCTGGTTTGCCTCTGCTGTTGTTGTGTCCATGCATGGATTTGGTGATTCTAAAGTACCTGCAGAAACATGAGAAGATAATTACAACTACCTGCCAGCACACCAATGCCCTGATAATTTTGGGCTTTATGAAGAGCTGAGAATTTGCATAAATGAATGTGGATGGTATGTATTAGTGTTTTGTAATTTTCTTTTTCGGTATTTATTTGCACACTTACTGACAGTTAATGAGGTTATTATGCTTAGAATTGTCATATGCTGTCCAAACAAGATTTGAAATTTGACTGATAATGGAATAAGTACAGTTTTGCCAAGTGATTCTAAAATTCTGTTTCCTAAAGAGCATCTGTCAGAATTTCTCCTAGAACATATATTGATAGTAAGTATCATCATGCAAGAACACAGTCAAGGAAGATTCCTTAACTGTAGAAGTATTGTTTCCCCAATTCTTCTAGCTGTAACGTTGCTTGAGTGTGTGTAAGAGATTCTCATGCTTACATGAGCCTCTTGAATAATCTTTGTGGAACATTTAGGTCAGTTCCGTTCTGTGACTTGTAAAGTCTAACAATAATTCTTAAAAACTATTCTGCAAAGTACTGTTATGGTTTTGCATTGGTATAGATCAACATGCTGTTTCAAATTTATGGAAAGAACTCTGGAATTAAAGCAGGCTTTGAAACCTTCCTTTTAGTTTTGTGTCAGTGGAGCATTAAAGTTTTGTCTTCTGAGGATAGAAACACCAAAATGTCATGTTTTAATATGAAAGGTTTTATCTGCACTAACTTATTTTTTGTGAGTTACCAAATATGAACCCTTACGTTCTACTGTGTCTGTGAAGTCATGGCTGGTGGAATTTACTCAGACTCTGAGGTGTGTGTATATGTTACTGCTGAAAAATTCATAATATTCAAAAATATTTTAAAACATTTTTGTATACTGCAATACTATATCCACTTCTTCTGTGACCAATTATCCTTCACAATACTTTCTTATACATTAGTTGTTAAATAAAATTCTTCCACTGAAAATGGTAAGAGGAAATATGCAAAGTTTGGGGGATTTTTTTGTGTTTCATTTATTTTTGGGTTACGTTGTTTGCTTGGGATTTTTTTAAGCAGATGTGACTTACGCATTTGGTTGTTTTCTCCCAAATCAAATGTGGTACTCATGCTGCAGGAATTCATGCTGTTAGCAGATTATATATTTTTCCCTTTTTCCAGTGTGTGTTCCCTTGGAATTTGTTAGGGAGTAAAAAATATCATTAGAACCTCCTCCCCCAGACAGGTGCAGTTTTCTGGCTGAGATTTGAGTATTAAATGTCATAATAACACCAATAAGTTAGATAAATCCCTTTCTTTAGCAGCATTCTCTTCAATCAGTGGAACATATTTTTCAGACTTCCCTGGTAAAATGCCTGCCTTGTCATGGTTGAAATAATATATTCTCTCATACAGGCTGTTGCAATGCAAGAACAAAAGGAAATGTTGAATGTTTTTCTACGGAACAACACTTCACCTGCATTTATGTGGTACAGAGTTCTTGTGAAAATTCCATTGCAAGGGATTGATTGCAGAGAAATTTGAATGAATTTACAGAAATAACACAAGCCTGTTATGATCATGAGGGGAACTCAGTGAGGAGGAATGCAAATAAATAGTGCTAACACTTTTTGTAATATTGTTTAAACTTTCTGCTCTTTTATTTATCAGATTGCGCAGCTTTTCTGTGAAGGATAGCTATAAATGATAGCTATTATTCAGTTCTGTTTCTGTTGAATCCAAGTGGCAATTACATTTACATTCTTTGCTTTTGCATGAGATTTTAAAGAGCAAGTTGTAACTGTGGCAAGTAGTATCTGTACATCATTTTATTCAGGATGTCAGTATATTGTGCTACAAGTATATTGTGCTAATATGAAATTCAATCAAATAGAAAAATACAAAACAGATCAGAGAATACAAGATGTATTTTTCACCCCATTAGTCACATATTTTTAGAATAGTATACATTGACTACTTTAGATCTGGTTTAAGAGGTAAGCAGGAAATTTAACTTCATTTCATCATTGCAAATTTGCTGCTTTAATTTTAAAAATCCAACAACAACAACAACAAAACACCCTTCACATTTTTATTTTTTCTTTAATTCAAATTTAGAAGCTAATAATAGTTGGATAAAAGTGCTACCAGGAATTTGCATAGCATTATTTCATAAATGTAGTACAAATACTGATATACACTACACAGCGTAATAATTCAGAAATCCTTAAAACAATGCCTCTATGAGTGGTTTGGTTTATATCCTCATGTATTCTTTTGTTCCACTGGGTAATCTTAAGTTACGTGTTTAACAGCTGAAAAAACTAAGACAGGTTAGTCCCCAAAATAAAGCACTGCTTGGGTTTTTTTATTTCTGGACATCTCCAGTAGCTGAGATAGTTTTTTAGCCTTGGAGTTCATTTAGATATGTCATTAAAAGTAAATGGAAGTTCTGTCTTGGCTTAGATGAGGAATTAATCCTTTTGTCTGTAGGGTGTACAATAATGAAAAGCTGGAGGCGAGTCTATATTTAGGAAGGAATGGGTGAAGAAAGAGGAAACTCAGTATTTCACAGAGAGGAAATGTTCTTGGTTTTGTGGGCTGCTCTGAAAAACCATAAACAGTATTGAATGGGTGCTTTGGTTAAGTGTGTGGGAAGTTACCAGAGTGAAAGTTGTTAGAGTGTATTTTATGTCAGTGTCTATAACATAACTATAGTCAGAATCTGACTGTCAATAAAGTTTGGATCATGCAATCTGCAATACCTTTGAATTGTTGGACGATACTGCTGATAGAGCTCTGATTTTTTTCCCATACAGCGCACAGAGATTTTTCAGCAGAAATTACTTCAGAGTACTGTTTTAGTAAACAAGTAGAAGATAAATTCTGTGGCAGTAAAGATAATGTTTCTCATAAAGAACTGTTTGAACTGGAAAGCAAACTGCTTAATGTCTTTTCTGTATTGAAACTGTCCAATGCAAAACTCAATTATGGAATTAAAACATAAAGTTTAAAATAATTTCTGATAAGGACAAAAGAGGGTATTCCATGATGAGAAATACTACACTGTCCTTAACTGATTAACCTGACGACTTTGCTACTTGAGGAAATTGGAAGTAAAATATCATCACTGTATGTATTCCTGTGAAGACGTTGGAAGGGACTTGGGGTTTCTATAAAGGCTTATTGCTTTCTAGTGCAGCATGTCAAGGAATCTGCATCTTATGATAGACTTAAATTTATTCTGTTTTCCAATATATGTACTGAGAATCATTTAGAACATGTTGGGAGTCCTGGAGAAAGAGCAGTGTGCTCAACAGATTGATGTCGAGGCTGCTAAATAAAAAATTATGAATGTGTCTTCAACAATCAATGGCAGTTTAACCTTCTTCACCTTCCTGTGCTTGCAAAGTCTTCTTTTATTGAGAGATCAAGGAATAATTCCTTTCATGTCGATCACATTGCTAAAGTGGACCAGAAGAGGAATAGATGCAGTCAGCTTGCACTGGGACTGATTACAAGATCATATTAAGGGGTACAAATCTAATAATGGCTGCTAGCTAAATAGGTAGTCCAAAGTATCATGCAGGTATCACACATACAGTCTGCAGCATGTGCCACTGCTGATCAGTTTTCATTAAAATGTGTCTCAAGACAGAATTAAACAATCACAGGACAATTCTTATTTCTGTCAGCAAGGGAAGTACAACACAGTGCCACTTCGTCAGTCTGTATCAGCCTTTGGATTAAAAGAGTTTGTACTTAATTTTATTCTCCACGAAGTAGAAATTTCTAAGAGCTGACGTGATTTCTGCAATGTCTTTTCTGTGTTTGTCTTCTGCTGATGTTATAGATTTCACATCTGAGAACTGCTATCCTCTTTGTTCTTTGTCTTTCATACTGAGAGTAAAGCTGATGTAAACAGGTTTTGGACTGGTCCTCAACTCATTCCCCATTTAATGAGCATTCTTTCCAGTGTAGTGGTCCTTACATTTTGTATGATGCTTCTGATGTCTCAGACAACAAACTTGTGTACTGTTGCTGTCAATCTGCTGCAGTTTGGTTTGCACAGCTACAGACAAAAGTTACCTTTCTCTGGTGATCACCAGCACTGTTTACAACAGTGCTGTGAGGCAGATAAGAAGGTACTGACTTTTATCACCTGTACAATCATGCAATATTAAAATCCATACTGATACATATTTTAGGGTATTTGTTTTGTAGCTTGCTGTGCATTGCCTTGGACAGCATGCCTCCCTCTCCAAACCTGGGCACTTCCTTCTGAAGAGGCTCTGTGTTTGATTAGGAGGAAGAGGAAGACAAGGAGGTGGGTGCTCTAACTGTTCCCCTCCACCTCCCTGCTGTGCTCCTGTTCCTCCGGCAGCCAGCCAGCCAGCACAGATTATGGATATTGTAGAGGGACTGCCTTGCACTGTGTCCTCTCCTTCAGGAAAGGGGGAACAGAATACTGAAGTACTTGAATTTCTTGAACTTTCCAGTCTAGTCTAAATATGTTCCTGCCCAAAGTATTTATGTAGTTTCTTGAAGATTGAAGTGAGTTGTGTTTTGCCACATAAACTGGAAAATACATCCTACTTCTGCCTCTGCTCCTTTCCTTGGGGACTGATGTCCATCTGCTGTTCTATTTTACTAGGTTATTTTTCCCCATTTATTTATTTAGTCTCTGAGTTTGTTGTCTCATGTATACTGGGAAATAATACAAACTTGTGCATAATGTACCTTTCCCTAATGCAAAATTACCTTTTTTTAAAAATACCTTTAGAAGTCAAACCAGCCATTAACCATATCAATATTTGCTTTGATTGTATGTCTGTGTAACTATTCATGTCTGGATATCCAAGTTGTTCTTGATATGCTACATCCTTTCCTACAACTTCCTTTAGCATTCATTTTCTTTCCTTCTCATGTCCAATTTCCATTTTTTACTATACAACTTCAAAATATAATTTCAAAATCTATGCTTTTTAGGGTGAGTTATGTGTGCAAATTATCAAACTTTAATGTCAAACTAGGATGATACTTCTTTTGGTTTTAATGATTGCCTTCCACCAACCCTTATGAAACACATTGCTTCACCATCAAGCTCCTACATACTCAGTGTTTGAATTGTATTTAACCACCAATGAACAGTGAGCGGGAATGAATTGTTGCACCTGCTCATGACAGGGAAAAGCAGTTCAAGTTACTGGTGCCAAATTTGCTGGAGGATAAATGCTTGTGCTGAGGGTTTGGTGTTTGTGGTGCTGTATGAAAAATGGTAACAGGTTTTCACATAATCCTCAGCAGTAAATGGGTTCTGGAAACGAAACTGAGGTGTGCCATATGAAAAGGACACTTTCATTCTGTGGCTGATGTATCAGCAGGATACTTTCCATTTAATTTTGCCATCTCTAGGACATGGCGAAGAACAGTAAAGTTTGCGTCCTCCAGTGATGTGATGCTTCATTGGTATGAATGATCTTCAGTTTTGATTTGTGTTATGCAGGTTGGCTTCTGGATACTTGTATAGATAAATGTGCTGTTTAATATCTGTAGTAATATGACAATGATACTATAACTGAGTTTCCTCACATACCTGAAATTACTGTAGTAGTAGTAGTCATCTCTGAATCTTTAAAAAACACCGTTTTCCTTTAATATAATCTTCAGTAACAGTGCAATGTTTTTCTTGCCTTTTACATTTTAAATCTTTCTACTTAGTCTACATTTTTCTGTCATAACTTTCTGTCTTTGTATCTTCAGTTATGCTGCTGCTATCTTACTTTGAAAGTGCAATAAAACACGAGGTACTCTGAAGTTTTTACCAAACTTACTAATTTTTTGCTTAGATACCTTGGGATGGGGGAGAGGAATAGGGGGAGAAGCAAAGAAAGCTGTTTAGATATTCCTAACTTTCCGTCCTAGAAGTTTTGTTGGGTTCAGACAGAACTCTTCCCACTTTTTCTGCTTTAGCTCCATCACTGTCTCCTCCTTAGAGTTCTCCAGGAGTTTGCTTTTTCACTTAAATATATCCATCTAGACTTTTTGTCTCATTTCTTACTTTAATTTTTGTGCTGTACTTATAAGTATGACTTACCAAAATTTATTTGCAGTTGTGTATTTTCAGTATTTTCTAGTTGCATTATTTCTATTGTAAAAATGCCACCAAGCAGTTCATGACTACTTTCAGTAGGAACTAAAGTGAGCAGTTATCCCAAGAATTAATAGCATGTTCTACTTGTATCCACTGTGACCTGTTACATTAAGGATAGAAAGAAGTAGGACACTGGCAAACAGGACAGTTGAATAGGTTTATTTGATTGAAATAAAAAAGCTATCCACTAGATTATACCTTGCTGACTCTTCATGCATTATGTTGGATACTAGCAGTGTCTTGTTTGGAAGGGCAGAAAATAGCAACACTAAACCTTTTGGATATTCTTCAAAAGAATGAACAAGAAATTCAGCAAAATACACGCAATAACAATCAAAAATTCTAAGAAATGGCAGCATTTTGCAATAGGCTTTGGGTATATTTTCTTTAAAAGGAAGAAAATTTGATTTCACCTTGAAGAAAAGATCAACAAACAAAACTGGGAAATGAGGCATGGATAACCACTGCATCATAAGCAATGTGTATGGGTTTTGGTATATTAATACACTTAGGGTGACTGCTTTTTATTACACGATGATCTACTTACACAGTTTTATTGTAACGTGGAGATGTTTTAATGTTGTGTGCATGTTGCATGTAGATTTCCTCTGTTAGCATAGTTCAGTCTGGTGACCTTTTCCAGTAAAAGTATGGCATCTGTTGTACATAAGGGTTTTCTAACTAGAATGGTGTCATGAGCAAGCTGACCAGTCATATTCCTGATTTTCTCTGCATTGTCACTTAATTCATTGTTGTGTTGATCATTAAAGTGAAAGAAGCTTTATTATTATGTGCTGTCTGCATGACTGCATATAGCAGAAACAGTCATTTTTCCTTTACTTTGTGTTGCCATCAAACCATGCATCCCTAAGATTCCATTTAATTTCATTTCTTTTTTCTTTTCTTTCTTTTTTTTTTGTTTGTTTGTTTTTAAAGGCCCTGTGGAACTCTCCATGTTCTGAAGGCTTAGTTTACAAACCTATCAGCATCCCATTGGTTCCATCATTATTAAATTAAAAAGCAACATCTGGACACCCGGCACTTATGGATATAATTAAATACTGCTGTATATGAAATGAGCTGCAAGTTACCATTGCTGGCAAAATTTTACTACTTAAGATAATATTTGTATTTTGAACAGTCAAACATTACTTTTTGGGCAATATCTTCATTATTAAGTGTATCTATGAATAAATTATTAGTAAGCTATGAAAAAGTTACTATTTGAAATAAAAATTATTCTTACCATTTTGTGCACTTCACATCCATTGGTGATTCACTTCAAGTAAGAAAATAAGAAAATCCTTCAGTCATGCTTGTCTCTTAAGATTGAAAAAATACGTCTTCAGGATCTGGAAACCTAAGGAAACCATTATTTTTTAAAACCTGTGTTTTTCCTTTTCCAGTAATAATACTATTGCACTGATAGAATACAAGGTGGGGACCTTTCAATATGTGGTCTTATAAATGTTCATAATGACATCCATAATTCTTACATGGGATTCAAGAAACATTTCTGTAGGGTATTTGGTAAGCTTTTAGAAAGCCAGAATTTACTCACCGTTATCCCAGGAAACAGAAGAGCTGATTCTAAAAACACACACTCTGATTTTTTAATTCATTAGAGTCATAGCTTTACTTTCTGTCAAATTTTCCTGTGGCTTCTAAGAAACATTGCTAAGAGAGCATCAGTGGGGGCAAAGTAAACATTGTGTTTGCTGGATGTGACTGTGCTGCTTGAGTTGATCGTAGCTATTATCCAGAGGGGGTAGGATGGGGGTGAGCAGGGAAGGGTAATTCCTAGTTTAGTGTTTTATTAAGCAAGAAACTAGTGAAGTTCACCACTGTCAGTTGTTTCAGTGTAACCTTACCCAGGAAGGACTTCATTCACCAGGATGTACTCTACACCCACCCTTACCAGGTAAGATAAGAAGGTGCTTGTGCCAGCAGTATTTTTTACCTTTTCTCCTAATATATTTTCTTATTAATGAGAAATAATGCTTGAATCTTTTTATTATGCCATTTTAGTAAGGCCTCATAGTATATAATACAAACAGTTACTGAACCGGAGCAACAGTTTAGTACCTGTAGCTTTAATTTCAAACTGAGGACATACTGCATCCATTCAAAATAACCTTTTACTAGTTATTCCTAATGGAGCAGAACTGAGAATAAAAGTATTCAGCTAAATATTCATGGCCAGTCTTTAAAGTGAATGAACATTCTTCACAGGGGATGTTGCATTATGTTGGCTGATTCTGTTCCACTTAACGTGATGTTAAGACTGTTTCTCAGTCTTAGACTGTCTTCTCTTTGATCCTAACAGTCATCTTTCAGCATCTTCTTTTGCCCTTTTGGTCAGGCTGCTTGGAATTTCTTTGTGTGTGTAATTGCATAGTTTGTACTGTATTTGTTGGAAGTATCTTGTAAAAGCAATTAAGTAGCAAATGCATAATTTAAAGAAACTACAGAAGCAAGCATGTGCATATTATCCTTTTGAACTTCACCTTCCTTGTTGAACTTCACCTGTTAACACTCTTCCTTCCTTCCCTGGACAAAAATCCTTTTTGTAATCATTGATAAGCATAGAAATGCCTACCTCTTACTTCTGTCTCATCACTCTTTCATGCTTCCTTTTTTCATCACTCTTTATTATGGTAATATTTTCAGTCTTTGTCAGATACTGCTCTTTGGAAGAGCACAGAGAGAACATTTTTTCGTTGTGATTTTTTGGCACAGAGACCTGTATTTCACTTAAAGAAATATATAGATAATGGAGAGGGTTGTGAAAAATTGTGTAAGTTAATGAAAGAAGAATAGTGGAATTGAAAAAAATGTTTTCAGGATTCCAGTGAGAAGGAAAAAAGTTTCACTTTCTAAATAAGGAAGCTTTTTGTCTGTTCCTCCAAAGTCTGTGAAAGTTTGCTTTAAAATATTCAAAATGCTAGTTTATTTCTGTATCTGTTGCATCATAGAGATGTTGCCAGCAGCCATCATTTTAATGCAAAACTGAACCCAGCCCTTTGGCTTTTGGGGTAAACTGTAAGAGTTGGGTTTTTAACTTTCCCATGAAATTACCCATAACTTCCAATACCTTTTTTTTTGTAATTTCTTTGGTTTATTTTCATTTTTCTATAATTTTACAAAGTAGTATGAACCAATAAATATTACTCAGTTTGCTATTTTGCTCACCTAGCATTTGAATGATCTGGAAAAAATCCTGACTGACAAGTACTATTCAGACTTCAACGATACACAATCAATACTTTGTATGCATTGGCAAGAACCTAATGCTACTTTAATTAAAATCAACAGTGTGATCAAAGATTTTTTTTAAAAAAAAAATTATTGCAGTAGAGAGTTCAAACAGTGGCTTCTGGTCAGCTGTGGGAGAATTGCAGTAAATCTGCTATTACAACTGCTTGTGGGAGTCCGATAGAACCATTGATTTCTTTCTCCTCATTCTGGAATCTAGTTGGGATCTCTCTCATATATTTGTTGACATGTTGTCCACCTTGCTCTTACCATTGATTTCAAGTACATGAGACACCTCTGTTACCCTTATGACTGGTTTTACCACGCTCCAAAGATTTCTTTCCTTTGATGGTGAGTAACTTCATAGCCATGGAGCCTCTGGTGTCATCCAATGCCTGTAATTAGTTGGACTGCTTGTTACTAGAAGATCATTCACAGAGTAAGTGATCGTTACTGGTATCTGAGATACAAATATCTAGCTGACAAAGCCACCCTGCCCATCTCCTCACCACCAAAACCTTGCCAGGTAAATCCTATAAAAGGTGTTACACCACATACCTATAAATAACGGAACAGCTGGTGCAAAAAGGGTTATAGTAACCTGGTCATTTGGTAACTGCCCTTCAGAGTGTAAGTAAATTATCCTGTAAATATTCAAAAATAAAGTTTTCTATAAATATCCAAGTAAGCCAGGCAAAAACAAATAATACCCATGTCATTAGCTTGATCCAAAGGCTGTGTCTTGTTCCCAACAATGGTAACACTGTGTAACACTAAAACAGTATTGGCAGAATACTTTGTTCTCATTCTGAGCATTGGCATTTAGCAGGTGCAGAGGTTTGTTACTTTAACTAGCACGCAGTGTTTGTCTCCATTTGATGCTTTACAAGTGGTACCAGATAACCTGAGTTTGCTTTCTGCGCTTTCCTCCTGGGACTTGTGAATGTGCGAGTGCAAGGCTGTTTTGTACAGCACAGGGGGGAGAAAAGTAGAAGTTGAGTGAATGGACACTTACCACACTAACAAAGGTGCAAAAATGTTACAGCTAGAGAAAAAATTCTGTGATAAATGTTGGGAGGCCGAGAAGGAACGAGTGATTTTAACAGTTACTAAGGGCAGACAAGTCTCAGAAAACGTTGGGTACTGTAGAGAGGCAGAAAGGTTACATCCTGCTTGAATTGAAGGCAGATTTTTTTTTTTTTGTTTCAGTCAGAGTTTTATTTTGGTTGGTTTTTTTAAATAATTTTCTGAAGTGATTTCAATATGAAAACACACCGAACAGTGTGAATGCTGGCATAGGAATTACTCTGTTGTAACTCAATTGCATTTGGGGCAATAAAGAATTCCTGTAGGTTGTCATGTTTATAAAAGGTGTTTAAAATAATTTATAATGTGATCATTAAGACTTTTTGTAGGCATAGGTATTGTGTGCGTGGTGAAAGAGCTGGAAATTTCATTGGTTTTGAGTTCATAGGAGATTAGGCTCTTACCTTCTGAATCCAAGTCTCTCCAGTTTCAACCAGTGGTTTTTAGGTATATTTACACTATTTGGTAGTTTAACCTGCTCAGCGTGTTTTAGAATTTTAGGTAAGTGTTAAAACTTAGGAGGATAAAGCCAGTGTATAAATAGATGTTTTACTAAAGAAACAAAAAGTGCCATTTCTGTCGTTGACCTATTACTATTTCTTCCTCAATAGAACTGCAGTGAGAACTATATCCAGGCTCTGTACTTGGCCTTCATTTCAAAACAGTGCTCTCTTAGTATTCATTTATTCATTTTTAGTAATGGAAGCTTCTACTTCTTAAGAGTCAACAGAATATTAACATTAATGATAAAACAGCAAGAAGGAGCATGAAGGGAGAGAATTATAAATGAGATTTGGGAAGTAGTAATATGTTTCTTTTGTATTGTACAAAAAAGGCATTAAATTGATAGCAGAATCTACTGGATACCAGCAATAAAAGGGAAAAAAGTTCTGTTTGGTTGCTAGCAAATGCATTACAGAAAAAGCCTTGCAAAGATACATTTTTTTGTGTGCACCTATTAAATCATGCTGGAGTTGAAAGTGCATGAATTAGATACCATATTACAACTTTATATTCAGTACCGGCTTTATTACTTTCAGGGAGAATTTAATTCATCTAAAAACACCAAGGAAAAGCTTGTTGGTGCTGTTAATGATAAGTTTAATGATGAAATTAAGTGGTAGCTTTGTATTTGATACTAAAATAGAGGGGCTTGATCTATATTGTGTAATGGTGCATGCATACTATTGAATATTTGGAGAGAAATGCCAACACCTGCAGTAACATATTACATTTTAAGCAAAGAATGGTGAAAGCACAACTGCACGAGGCAGATGATGGAGACAGTAGGATTTTCATATCTCAAACATACAAAACTATTTTAAGTGTACACATCAAAGACATGACCTTCCCAATGTGCAACTATTAAAAAGTGTCCATGTGAATAGAATTTTATGTAGGTGTGTATGTCTATTATTTAATTTTCCAGTCTGTGAAATGATTCAGGAGAAAAAAATAATGCACAGACAAATGTACTACAGGAGTCCTGTTGTGTTATGAATAAATTCTGCCAAGAGAACCCCTAAGAAATTGCCAAATTTCAAATATTACAGAAACAAAGACAACATGATAAATGGAAATTTTCAGTGCTTAGAGGTAAAATTTGCCAATGGACCAATTCAGTGGTTCTATCAGGTTTCAATGAAGTCAGGCTTTGAGATCCTGTATGTTTTGCAAGCATCCAGATAGCCTGAAGAACACTCAAGTAATTGAAAACGAACAAAAATTGAACATGAACAAAAATTGAGACTAATGATGAACAGCTGGCTTTTCAGACATTTTCGTGCATCTGCTCATACTCCCACCATCACAAGTATCTTTGAAGGCTTGTGGAACTGTCCCCTGACACTGGTTCGTATATATATATGTACATGCATACTCATACACGCATATGTATAGCAAAATAAATCCAGGAATTTTTAATCATTCTGATACCTTGACAGAAGTGAACCCATTTTTTTCTGTCAGAAGCTTGCTGAATTGCAAATCTAAATATAGAATGAGCTGAAGCCATAGGTAATGTTACTTAGGGGACTCTTGAAATGATGGGAGCATTTCAGGGAACTCAAGGCAGGGCTAAGAGGTTGTGTGATTTGTGCTTTCCTGGTTTTAATTGGGATCTGGGACAGAGTGTCTTACTGTGCTTCAGGAGATGCTCCAGTGTGGGCTCTCCATGGGCTGCAGTTCCTTCAGGGCATATCCATCTGCTCCAGTCCAGTTCTCTCCAGAGGCCACATTGTGTATGTCTTCTTCTGTCCCTGGAACACCTTCTTGTCCTTCTTTACTGATTTGGAGGTTCACACTGCTTTTTCCTCACCTTTTTTTTGTTCACTTCTCTGCATCCTGGTGTTTTTTCTTGCCCTTCAATATGTTTTCAGAGAGGTGACTCCAGCTTTAGTGATGCTCACTGTGCCCTGTGTGTGGGTTCCCTGTAGAGCTGCCTGGCAGCATTTTTTTGTCTGGTCCTTTCACACAGAGGCCATCCTGCAGCCCTCCCACTGCCAACACTTTGCCACATAAACTCATGGAAAAGCAAACAAAAGCAAAGCATAACCCCATAGCTGACCTGAATGGGATGGACATTAATCATCTTAAATTTGTTTTTATATGTTAGGAAAATGCTTGCATGGAGTTACAGATCTGTTAATGTGAGAGATGAATATTATAAAGTGGCTGATTAAGAGATGTGAGTTTAGGCCCATAACAAATTCAGGAACAAGTGGAACTACATAACTTCTGTTCCAAAATACCTGGATCCACTGAGACTGGTGGTGTTGCTGATGGCTGCTGTGCATACATCCATTGATTTCCATTGGTGCTCCAGGCTGAGACCTCTTTTTTCACTGCAGGAGCTGGGCATTGCATCACTTTAGGAGGAAGGGAGGAAATTAGCTGGTTGATTCTATTCCTAATCACCAGGTTTTTCTGTTTTCCTTTCTCTTGTCTCCATGTCTGCAAATTTTTCTTGCTGTTGGAAATATTTGCAAACTCTGTTAGTGGTGGGGCTTTTGTTCTGGCTCATTATTTTCCCCTGCTGTTGCTCCTTTGCTCATTTCCTTTTATCTTGCTGTATTGTTTTTATTCTCTCTCCACATTACAGTCCCATTTGGCTCATCCTCTCCTTTCTTTTCTATAAAACATGATTTTTATCACCCATAAAACATGCTTCTAAAACTTCAACAATACTAAAAACTGGAAAGTCACATATTTTCTTGTAAATTCTGTTTTGCCTCAGTCTTTTTCTTATTTTTAGGCAGAAGGAAAGAGAGAAAAATACATTTAAGGCAAAATTACCCATACAGAGTAATTCTTGGGGACAAGGAAGTGATACCTTTTCTGTAGTTCTTAATGCTAGTTGCTATGTTCAAAATCTATGAAGAGAAAATAATGCCATTTTCAATTCTTTAGAGATTAAGGTAATTTTATTTATCTTTTTAAGTGTCTAGAAAATTATATTGGTTTATTCTATCTTGTATCAAAAAAGAAATTCTTGTAAAACTTGTTTATCCACTATTTGGTTTTCTTGAACTATTTGTAACATACTCTGAAAGGAATATAAAGGAACTTGTACTATGTGCTGTCAGTTTGGATGGCATAGAGAGCAACCATTTTTAGCTGACCATGCAGATGTACAAATGAATTAAAATGCTTTTAGATTCTTTTTAGGATCTACATGAAACTTCTTAGACTCCCAGAAGGCTTATTTTATATTAGTACCCAAAAAATGTATTGGATTTTCAGCAGGTCATGGCCCTGTTCTGGCTAAACACAGAATGATTTCTTCATGTTGGTCATGTCACACGTTTGTGGAAGGTCCTAGGTCAGTAAATTGGAGGATGCAAAAAGAGGACTAATGTGAGATATTCCCCATCCATATTGCTGGCCTGGACTTCAGAAAAAATCTCACAGCTCTTGTTGCACAACAACAAGATTGCTTCCAATTCTTGAAGCTCTTTGAAAGTCTGGATGAGTTACCTATTGTTATAATAAAGATAGGCAAATTTAGTATCTTTACAGCATTGGGCAGCTTTCCTTTCTAAGACATTAATTTCTGCTTCGTTTCTATCCTGCATTGTTCCAGCTGTTGTTCCCCTTACCCTTTGATTGTAAATAGTGAATATAATATGCTCCTTTGCTTCTCATAAAATTAATTAATCTGTGATTAGTACCAGTATTTCTCCACAAGCATAAAAAAACATGCTCAAAGACTTCAGGCCATGTGTTCATAAAATATTCATCTTGTTCTAGTATTAATTTGAGCAGATGATTGCAAGACCAAATAAAAAAAACTCATTAAAAGCACCTGGCAAGTCATACCCACTCAAGATTTTGCATGGCAAGATTTCACCTCCTTTTCACTGGAGCCTTTTTAAAGGCCAATTTATAGAACTGTCCTGTTGTCTTGATCGCTCTTGTCCAGGGGAAGCCTGCTGCCACTTCAGACTTTCTTAGCCATCAGACTGAGAAAACTACAGAAATATTTACAGTGTACAGCTCAATAGCTGTAGCCAGAGGAAGCTGTTTTGATTGAAGGACAAGGAAACATGAGCAGCCTGAATCAACTTCCTTGTTCAATTTGGGATGCCAGAACATTGTATTGAACTACCCTGAGGCTTTAGGGTGAGACTTTAAAAATCTCTTCTGCACATTTTCTTAGTTATTTGGGGTTTCTTTTGCACATAGTAAACTTTTTTTCCTTTTTGCTAAAACTCATTAAATATAACCCCAACAGTAATGTGAAATGTTGTTCTCTAACCCTTATTTGCATTAATTTGTTCCACTGTGTGTGTGTGTGCGTAAGAGCTGATGTTGATATTTCAAATAAATAGCAGTGAAACCTCCCACAGCACATGACATTTTTTCCATCTTACACCTCTCCCAAGACTGAAGTCTAGGTCAGTTCTCAGAGGTTAATGAATGCATTATTTCTGAAAAAGGCCTGCTGCCTACTGGAAACATTTTCCAAAAGAAGATTTTCTTTTGGAAGGTGCAGGTGTGGAGGGCATTGGGGAGGGAATCAGGGATGAATTCATTGGAGTGTTCAATTTTTTTTTAATTTTTTTTTTCTACTTCTCTTTTTTCCCTTTCCCTTTTCCTTTCCTTTACTCCAAGACTACTTTGAGACTTTTTCTTTGTCAGCACTTTGGTTTCCATGCCAATCCTATGTTCATTTGTGAACATTCATCTTCCCCATCTGCAGTTCTCATTCTTGCTTGGCATCTTTCCTTGAAATATGTCTTTTTTATTTTCTTTGGAGTCATATTGATAGTGCAGAACCAGTAACTTCAGCTCTTGAAGTGCAAGTTTATATGGAGGTACCAGTGAAGCCAAGGGGGAAAACTTTTGACTATAGAATAAAATTTCCAATTGGAAAAAGTTACTGCATAATTTTTACTAACACTTTTTTGCCTTACTCAGCATCTCTATCAGTTATTGAAAAATAGGTTTTATGCCCATGTTAAGAAAATAAGTTACATCAAAGATTGCCACAAACCCCTTTTTTTGTGTATGTGTGGTTTTTCGTTTGTTTGTTTGGTTGGTTTTTTGTTTTGGGGTTTTTTGTTTGGTTTTGGTGTTTTTTTGTTTGTTGGTTTTTTGTGGGGGTTTTGGGGGGTTTTTTGTTTGTTTTGGTTTTGTTTTGTTTTTTGTTTTCCCTGAAATTCTCCAAGTTCTTGGTTACTGTTGAGTTACTGCATCTGGTGTGGATTTCCTGAATGCATATTGAATTAGCACATCAGTATTACTGAGGCAAGGAAGCTTCAGCCAGTGCATAGGCACTCCAGAAATAATAATGAGGATATTTAAATATTCTGACACTCTCTCCTACTGTTTGCTATCATTTTCACCTGCTTTGTCTTTAGAAGCCAGTATCTGACTACAGAGTCAACATCTGTGGCAAGTTTCAGCTATAGCTGACAACTGGAGGACCTAAATGATGGACTCTGCACTTCAGTCTTACTGCAGATGTTTCTGTGTCTAAATCAGGGTTGCGTTGGTCCTTGCACCATGGGGAAAAAGCTCTGCCAGTTAGGCTTGGTGTTGATAACTTCAGAGCTGTCATAGAATTGCAGTGACCCTTGGAAGTCCAAGAGCTTATACCACTTCCTTGTCTACTAATTTCTGTTATTTTGCTTAACTTTAATCAGAATTAAAATAACCAAGAAAAAACACATGTAGGGTTTAAGATGTTCCTTCAAAATTATTTTGCAGAGCTCAGTGGGGATAGGACAGGTTTTGGGAGAGAGAATGTTTATTCCACAGGGCAGTTTGGATTCTCATCCTTAGATTCAAACTGTTTCCTAGATTGGTTAGAAAAAGGCCACAAGGGAGCCAGAATGTGTCTCTAGCTTGCTTTATTTAATCACCAATTAGATAATTTCTATTTTTCCATGTAAGAAGTAGCACACAGGCACTAGACATACCATAATATCCAAAAGCTGCCTCCTTGTTGGAACTGCTTTGAATTCAATGCAACCTTTCCAAAGTAGTTGATGAAATGACACGTGGTTATGAGAAGCAGTGTGCTAGTGTTGATACCCTCTTAATTTCAATTTACCAAGGTAGGAATTGGCCAGTAGCAACTCTGGCTTTTACAGGTTGATGAATAGCCATGCTTGAAAACTTTTCCTTTGTTGTCTAAATTATTTATGTGGCCTGAGGTTAGGCAAAGTTGGCAAACCAATTTATGATGGTACATGATTGTACTACCTACAGAAGGGCTACAATTTCATCTCTAGCTCTAAATGGAAACAAAATCCAAATCACAGCATAAAGTGTCAAAGGATCTCTAAGGCTTATATAAAGTAAGATATCCAAAGGGCTTTTTTCTTGGGTCTCTTTTAATAACATATTTTAAGAAGGATGAAGTTGCTTGCTGCAATAAATATTAACTTTGATAACTCAACATCTTACTGTAGTTTTCTTGTTTCAGAAGAACAATTAGTTTTAGCAGTGTAATACACCACTAGGCTCTAAGGTAGTTCTAAATTATATTTAAGATCAGGACCTTCTTTTAGCAAAATATAAACTTCCATCTTGAACAGTATCTTTGTCGGTGAACTATGTCAGATCAGTACCCAGATCCTCACCTGGAACTTATAAGATGCCTTTATATGCTGAATTTTGTTGCACATCGACCCAAGTAAGAAACTGCTTTTAAGTACCAACTCTAGTTGACATCCTCCAAAAACTTCAAGGTTGATTGTGGGTTTGTATCAAGGTAGCTGTTGGAATTTTAAATATCTTTGTAATGGAAGTGACCCAGGCACAACTTCTCAGAAAAATGTGACAAGCTGGTAGGTTTTTAGGGGAAATAATAATTATTTTTAAGTCTGGAGGATGCAAGCGTTGCCTTTTTTTTTTTTTTCTCCTTAATAGAGCTCTTTTCCGTTAGTGCAACTCCTTTTGTCCATCATTGTATTCTCAATTAGCACAATGGAGGCTTTCCAGTGGGAACCTTTTGTACATGAAAGATGCTAAAATCTTTGTCTTGTACTAATGAGTATTAATTGCTGTGTCACTTTGTATGAACACATGAAGCTGTCATGTCCTAGACTTTTCACTGTATTTGCTTGAAAGAGGGTTCACCATGGCTAGAATAAAAATCTGTTTTGCCTCTTTGCCTTTAAAAGGCTGCTGTGAAGGGTGTCAGATCTGGAACCATCCTTTTTTTTTCTTCTCCTTGTAATGGGATCTAAAATTGAATATGCTGTTCATTTATTTGTGTGAACATAAATAGAATAGTATGTTGGGGGTTTTTTTGGTACAGTTCCTGGGAATACATATGCAAAGATGGAAGTAAAAGCTATTTGCAGATTGTAAGAAACAGGGGACAGAAATTGCTTGTTGTTTCCTTTGTTATTTAAAATTTATGCCTTGCTCTGGCTTTGTGTGGCTTTTGTGCCTTATTGAAGGTTCTGGTCAGATCTCATTTTGTGATGAATCCGTGCCTTACGTGGAGGGACACTGTGGGTATTCAGCTCTGTCACTTCTGAGGCAGAGAGAAGTGAATATTCTGTCACCTTTTCTCAGCTGTCACACTGAACCCTGGGATCCTGGTCTGTGCAAAATGAGAGCACTCCACCAGGGAATTCTGGTCCATCATAAGCAACGTGCATTGCTCTGCCTTTTGTGTGGGCATGATCACATGCCTTTTGTATGTTTTTGCTACGAGGGTTTCTGAAATGAAACTGAAGTATGTAGTTCTCCTTGTTTTAAAATACTTTTTGGAAAAAAGTGATGCTGATTTCATTTAGTCTGTTGCTTGAGCAAGTGTGATTCGTGGTTAATCTTCACTTGCATATGCTTATTGCAAACACTAATTAATTCTATTTGCAAGGACACATTATGATTAATGCATATCCTTAAAATTTACACCTAATTAGACAGAATATAATCTCTAAATTTGTATAAATAGAACTTAACATTTTGAACATTGTAGATAATAAGCAATTTTCTGAACTTACATTTGCATGTACTAATTAACGGCTGCTTCATTGTATTTACATTTGCAAACAGTTTTTTTCTAATTACTCAACTTAGTGCTCTGTGAACAGAGAAAAATAACATAAACATTTCACACTTTATTTTATATCTAGTTTCATCTTTTGTTGAATTAAATTAGTGGCATTTTATTTAACAATTGCTATAGATTTAATTGAATTTTCCTATACTTAAAAAGGGGGGAAATTCTGAACTCTTATGCTTTTTACTATATTGATGAATCTTATTCTTGGAAAGCTAAACCCTTATGTAGTAATAAACTTGATCACAGCATGCTAAAAATGCATGGGTCAGTATGCAATATAAGAAATTTCTTGTGATAATAAATATCTTGGGATTTTTTTTTATATGTACACTTCTTGTCCATTCTTAAACACAAGATTTTTGAGATCTGGACAATCTAAAATTCTGAAGGAAAAGAAAATTTCTCAGAGGCCTTAATTTTTGGTTCTGTTTCCAGAGGCAGATTAAAAAGTACATATACACATTGTGATGAAATGGGTAATTTGTACAATGTGGTAGTTAAAGGAAAGTATTAATTTGCAACCATGATATGCTAAAAATAAAAGCTAGCAGATCTTATTTTTGCAGCTGGTCTTTTACAAAATACCTCTTTCTAAACTAAAGTAAAACCCAAACTATAGCTGAAACCCAGTCATTATCTTGTATTTAAATCCATTCATTGCTTTCAAAGAATTTTAACTTTTTTTTAGTTCCCTACCACGAGTCAAAAATATTTTTTATAAACATTTACTATCAGTAGGTAAAAAAATACACTTCAACCATCTCATAAAATCATAGCTTTTAACAGTAATTGGTGATTATATGCTGCTTGGGAAGTATTTGTTGTTTTAGTTATTGAATATGCCAGCTATAGTATAAATAAATAAACCTGAAATGATTGGTAAAGACTTAAATACATTTGATCTAAGACATTTTATTATTTTGGTTATTGTATTTTCTACACTGATAGTGTCAGTTTCTAATTTAAATAAATGAAGGATTCTAGAGCAGGTCTTGGACCTTGCTGCCAGATTTAACGCTGGGCTTCATAATGTGAGACGCAATGCAGGTCAGAGATGTAGCCTATTTTTTACCTCTGGTCACATAATTCAGGGGTGTGGTAGTGGGTAAATTATCTGTATTAAATATATGGGAAGCTGCAGTACAGACTGATGACAAGTTACATTTATAAAATCTCACTGGAATACCTCAGTAAGCCTAACTTAGAGGTTATTCAAATAAGCTAGTGATAGCTTTAGTTAGACTATCCAGTGTCATTTCTCCTTGGACCATTTTTCTGTCCATCAATCAATCCAAAAATTTCACCTTTTGGGCTTGTAATTACACTTGGTAGTATTTTTAAAATGACCAATTTTATTATTTTTATTTTTTCAGGTTATAGTGTGTCTTACTCATTCTTCTGAGTCAAAAATGGACATCCATTTTAAGGCAGTTTTGTGAGGTTTTCTCATGAATGTTGTAACTCTTTACATGTATATGCTTTTGCTTTGTTTATTAACTGCTCAAAAAAAGTCTCCAGGGAAAGCTTCTGACATGCTTCCATTGGAGGGGGATTCATTACATGTCAAACAGATTGGGCAGAGAAAAAAATTGAGCGAAGAACAACAAAAGCTCTTTCACCTGCTGAGGCTTACCTGATATTTGAAGGTTTGATTTCTTAGTAGTGCTTGATCCATCTGTGACTTTTGAGACACAACCACACTTTTTAATGCACCTTATTTAAAGAAAAAAAAAAAAGTGATTTAATGCTTCGGGGGGTTTTGGCCAGAAAAAGACAAAGATTCTGTATTCAACAAAGAAGCATTATTAGGATGAAAGTAGGAAGACAAGGTCCTCTCAAATGCTTTAATCACATGTTTTCATTTACTTCAGAAAACTTGAACCCAATCCTCTTTATGCAAGTTTTCATTGCTAGTTCCATCTATTTAACCTTTCACAGACTGTTGCTTTCCTTCTTTTAAGTTCTGAAATCAGCTTCTTTGCACTTAACCTCCTATTAATTCTCCAAGTCTACAAAAAGCAATTTAATTCATATTCACATGTTGTGACACTGCTGTGTCACTGAAATTTTGGCAGTTTTCTGTACATTTGCCTACCTCACATTATGTGTGTAATTTCCTCAAAGTTTGAGCTTTAAAAGAGACGGATCTTATTCACAAGTACAAATCTGATCTTTAAGTTCTGACAGTTGTTTCTCTGCAATTTGTCTTCTTTTGTCAGTTTAAAGATTTTTTTGACAAAAGTCTTCAAAATTAAAACATCTGTAATATAAATAGAACAACTTTCCCTTCACTGGGATTCAGTTTAGGTAGTTTACCGTTATTCAGGAGGTCCCTGTTTCACAATTATTTTTAAACCTTAAACTGCATCATTTATGTGTCGTTGTTCTTAAAATAATGTCGCTATTGAACTTCAACAGCTGCCCACAAGTTGTGTTCCAACGGTAATTTATGTAATAATGTTTGCCAGGCACTTGCAAGAGCTGGAAGTAATCACTGCTAAGGCAATTTGAGTCTCCACACGTGTCCTCATTTAGGTATTCACTTATGCTGTCATAATTACTTAAATGTCACGTTTAAGCATTTCATCTTTTGCCATGCCTTAAGAAAGCTGTGTGATTATGGTGGCAGCATCAGTTACCTGCAGGGAAGGGAGTGCAACATTTTGTATATATGTATATATACACAAGTGGATCAGAAATTTAGCCAGAAGACACCCAAAATAATCCTTTTTGTCAGCTGGGTGCTGGTAAAGTTTCCTGAGATTGTTGCTCTGATTTTGGGCTGCATTTCAAAACTGGAAATTAATAATTTTTTAAAGTCCAAAGGAACTAGGAGGAGATGAGCAAAAGACAAGAAACCATCTCTTGTTCAGAGAATTTGCTGGAGTCTGAATAGCTTAAGGAAAACCATGCTAGAGACTGACATGGATCTCTAAGCTTAGAGTTTCTGCTAAAACTGTTTGTGTATCGGTTCTTTTGCAGCTTTAGTGTTGCATATAACCAATAGGGAAGTTGAGACAGTTAAAGCTATGTGGGAAAGAGGAAAATGTCAATAATTCTTTATGAGTAGGAACCTGGGAAGCAAAAAATATTTATTAGCAGAAGTACCCTTGAATGGTACAGATCTGAGGTTACCTGAGAAGGATCACCCTGGGATTCAGTTCCATCACAGAGCAGATGTCTGACTTCCTGCTGCCCCTTTCAGTCATGCTGAGCTGCTCACTCATCTTATGAATTTACATCTTCACTTCAAAAAGTTAACAGTTTTCTACCGGCTGCCTCAGTTGGAGAGCTGTTAAAGCCAGGTCTGGCAGTTTAAAGAGCAATATCATGAAATTTGGACCAGTAGGTGATTATAGGGAAGACTTACACCTCCCTGTAGATGTGATTCACTCCAGCTAAACTTCTTATTGACCATTTGCCACTGAATTTGCACTAGCTCTCCCCAGACAACCTGGAGAGCCAACCTGGAGAAGTGGCATTCACTTCTCTGTTAGGCTTTGGTGCCACTGCCTGAGGTCCTGCCCAGGCTCCCTGTGGTGTGAGACCAGCCAGTGCTTTGAAGAAAGGAGTAGCAGGTGGCCCAACAATACCATTGCTGCAGGCTGCAGCTGGCTGGTGCAGCACTTAAGGTCTCCATGAAAGCAGAGGGCCTAGAGACAAGAGAGCATGGCTTTTTCCTTTTCCCCCCAAAGTGGACAGAGATTTTCAGGTGTTTGAAGGTCCTTTGTCTTGGAGAGCTCACCATTATTAGTAACCTGTTATGGAGTTGCTGCTGCTTGCATTGGACTGGGCAGGGCTGCAGGACAAGACTATGAAGCCCAAACTTTGACTTCTTGTACTCTGGGGGAGTGCTGTCTCACTGGTGTAAAGAATTGAATTAAAAGTTAACCTGATACTCTGTTGACCCAATGGATTTTTCAATGTGGGGTCGGAGAATTCACAAGGATAAGTGGAAATCAGTGTAAAGGTTAAATGAGGTGGAAATAGCTGGAGTTCAAGCCATAGCAAGAGTATGGGCATGCTCAGGCTTGTGCCTGGGGTATAGATTCCTGCCAGTCTTCATAAATGTTTTAAATAGTGAGTAATCAATCTCAAACTTCCACATAATGCAGTAAGTTGATGGACTTGGGGTTTTTTTGAATAAATGGAAGTGAAAATACTAATTTTGTTAACTGTGTTCTCAATTGGGTCATTAAAAGTAGTTCAGTTACCATATGCACCATAGTGCTGAAACCCTGAAGCTATTGAAGGGGAAGCCTGAAAAATGTAGTTTTATGTTTGCTAGGAAAACTCAATGCTATTAATGTAGGGCTGGCAAGAGATAAATATCTGTTCATCAATATTTCATCTAGACAAATTTATCATAATGTTTTCAGAAGCACCCATCCTTAAATATATTCCCCAAACTCAGCTGAAGTGTCTTTGTGCTCTTTCCTTAATCTAGCATCCTGCAACCCCTGGAGTATAAGAGTGAGAAGATGTTTACATAGTATATTAGCTCCAAATGTTGATTTCTTTATTTTTTTGACAGCTGTTCAGTCAACTGTTACTAGATCTTCTGGGACAAGATGAATATTTTTCTTCCAGGCTGGAGGAAGGAAGGAAGCAATCACTAATAATGCTGTTCTGCACTACTTCTGGCACTTCAACCAGTTAGCAAGGTGCTAACTGGAGTGGTTTCAGCTTTCTGTGTAGCATTGGATTTGGTCATCATGGAGTCAGTGGACATGACCAGAGAGCTTCATCTGCACCAGCTTGTCCTGCAGCATCCTGATCTTTAGAGTTGCCATAAATGAGTGGAGGTGTGTAAGAACCCACATTCCTTTCAGTGCAGCTTGCTCCTGCAGTAGCAGGTTGGATGTGGCAAAATGCACCACCTTGTCGTTGTGAGAGGGAAAACTAAGAGTGAGAGAAGCTGGCACTTGGCTTCCCCACCTGTCTGTGGGCTGTGTCAGTGGAATCACACACAGGTGCTTCTTGGTGGTGTCATCTCTCATGGGCAGCTGCTGAAGGTATGGGATGGTGACATGATGATTCTTTCTGAGAAATGGAAACATTTACACAAGACACTGGAAAATGGTGCTTAAAAAACCCAGCATTTACATACCACCAACCAAAGGAAAAAACCCAAACACTCACATTATTATTTAAAAAAAATAAAATATCAGAATGAGGGATTCTGTTATTCATAGGATGCTGCAGTTGAAGTTGAGAGCATTTCTCTTCATCTTAAAATGGTACACAAGTCTAAATTAGTCTATCCAAACAGAAATAGTTCATGCCTGGGTTGTATGTGCTGTGACTAAAGCGTGCTGTACATGAAGATTTTACTTTCTACACCTTCACCACTCAAACCAATTCATAGCATTTGAAAAAAATACAGTAGCAGTTCTAGGTGATTAGGTACTTGTTGAAGATAAAATGCTTTAATATCTTTTAGACCTCTGAAAGGAGTGATGAATTGATGATATATTAATATTGGTATTTTTGCTTTATCTTCATTGCCATCTTACGTTATATATGTAATTGTAATGTCACTCAGTTTTAAGGATTGTTCTGGAATTTGTTTTACCATTCTGTACCTGCACCTTTTTCTTTTTTTTTTTTTTTCTATCACAGCATGATTTACCAGTGAGGCTCTTGACTTTAATTGTCAAAAAACCTGTTTTCTGACCTTATTCTTCCACTGAAGTCACGTGTGATCTCACCTTGGTCATTTTTCCTTTGCCTACCTTGGCTTCCTTATTTGCTGTTTATTGAAGTGCTTTGAATTCTGTAAATGTTCAAAATTACACCTTATTATGAAAATTTACCAGTTTCCTTCAGTTAATATTTGCATAAAATATTTATATTTGCCTTACTTCAATCCTGCCAGTTTAATAGAAGTAACAACTGTGATGGCTTTGTGTCAGCATTTCAAAGTAAAAATGATTGTTCATGATGTAAAATTTATTCAGCTTGTTATTAGCACTTAAAATAGGCAATTTTAAAACCTTTTCCTGTCTTTACCTAACTTGAAAAGTAGTGCAGTGAAATTCTTAGTGAATCATAAATTTTCAACAGTCCAGGAAGGAAAGGATCAAGACTGTTCTTTTTTTCCTTGTTTGAACTGGAATACTTACCAGGGACTCACTTGCTTTAACCCAAGAGGTTTTTGATGGGTAATTTTTCTGCTGTTTGTTATTTGTTTGTTTTTCAGGGGGAGAGGGGATGCAATCTGGATACTTTACAATATGGTTTGTTATTTACTGCCTCAGAGGTAAAATACTTTTTAATAAATCTGGAGGATTTTAATCTGAAAATACATTCTATGGTGCTGAGATTAATACTGATTTCTAAGACAGAAGGTTTCTAAAAATGACAGAAGGTTTCTAAAAATAGAACTTCGTCTGGTGAAGATTATTGCCTATGTGGGTTTGGATGCTTAATTTTGAAACTTGATTACTAAATAAGGTTTTTCATTGCAAAACAAACAAACACAAAATCCCTGCAAATTTGTTTCCTTTAAATGCACATGCAGAAATAACTTTTGCACACTTCCTCCAAAAGCTCCCTTAGTATCTGTGGTACCTGTCCCTTGATTTAGCACGAATCACAATTAAGGCACATGTGAAGGGTTTTCTGATGGCGTGTGTGGTGTTATTTTATTGAAGGTGTATGGGAGCATGACATGGAGCCTTGTCCTGCTTTACTGTGACGTGATGGGATTAACTTCTACTGTAGTCAATGCTCTTTTGATTAATGAATCACAAAATATGGGCCAGCTGGACAGCAACCTATCCCATGAGCCTTGTGATGTTCCCAAATCCATCATTTTGATATGTCTAATTTTCTCTGTGGGCTGCCATAGCCTTCTAATCCACAGCAAGGTTGAGCTTCTAAATTATCACACTTCAGATGAAAAAGTGAAATACATTCAAAAATTCAGAATTTTCTTGTAACCAGTGAGTCCTACTGTCTTTTGTTATGGATGATCAGTCAATTAACTTGCAATTTTATATTCTGCTCTGCTGATGGATTGGATGTAAGGATGTGCTATTTTCTTTCAGTAGCATATCAGCAAAGTAAACTGGCATGCTAATTACTTTCTGACTGCAGATAGACATGCCTGTGGGTTACTTTGTGAGGACTTCAGACGAAGTTCAATTTTGCAAGCCAATCTGTGGTGCTGTTTTGGGTTTCTTTTATTCTTTGTGAAGTGTAGAAGAAATTGCTTGGTGTCTCCAAACACAGCCAACTCAGCCTGCACCCTCCTTGGCTACTCTGTGAATACCATCACTTCGGTCAAGTGCAAGCATTGTAAACCCTGATGCCTGCACTTACATCTTACTGCCCACATGCTTTCAAGAAGACATTATATAGAGAACTGCAGAGGATTTGGTCCCAAGGAAAATATGGTCTATTATGACAAACAAAGTTGTTTATACTTGTGCATTTAAACATTTTTTTTAGTTGTACATGTCTTAATGTAACAGCCAGTTTAGTGAGAATTGTACCGTTTGCTTGAAATGTTATCCATCAAAGAGTTTCATTCCAGCAAGTGGTGACTCCAGAATTGACTTCTGCAGCAGAATTGCTAGGAATAAAGAAAATGTAAAATGCTGTGGGAGGCAGCAATCTCCTATTTACCTTTCTTTACTTGTCCTCACAGTTTTCTGCTGCTTTTTCAAGGATCTCTGCTTTTCCAGTAAGATACAGATCCCATGGTGGAGAACATGAGCTGCTTTGTGGCAGCCACCCTGCAAGCTGCAAGCAAACTATTTGCTGAGGCAGCAAATTGTTTAAATTGTGGGAGATGTGCTAAATGATAGATAACTTAGGTATATCCAAAACCAGCTTGGGCTGTTTTACATGGCGTCTGCCTCTTTCCTTGAGTGTAGAGGATTGAGACGTACATTTGTCCTTGGGGTGGCCTGATCAAGTTGAAGGTTTCATTTTTAAGTGAATTATAAAAAAAAGTCTTTTCCTATTAAAAAACCAGGTGTTCTGGTTTTGTTTTTTAAAAAGGCATTGCTAACATGTGAGTGTCTTTTAAAAGTCTCACTCTGTTGTGAAAGTATATGAGAAAATATGCCAACAGTAGAGTAAGCTTCAACTTATGTGCAACTGTAAGTGGTACATAAGTCATTTCTGTATCATCTTTACAGAAGTATTAATTCCTATAAAGTATTTTCAGTTATTTTTCTCATCTGATTTACAGTGTAACCAGGACTGGCTGAAAATATAGACATAAATGTGGTTTCTTGGTTAATTATTTGGAAGAGACAAGGTAAAATAGTAGCAGTTAACTAACAGTATAAAATTTATTTTGCAGAAAAACTGATATATTTCATGGCTATCTTCAAGTTTGTACATCTGAAAATGCACTCTGAATTTATGCCAGGATACTGCATCATTAATGTTTAATAGAGAAATAAATCAAGGTATCATCAGCATAACAATGCTATAATCTTTGGATCTGAGTAATGTGCCTCATGTGGGTGGGCATCAATGGCAAGGAAGATTGGATAAAATATGCAACTTTATGTAAGGCACTGTGGGGGATTGCTGAAGATCTGGATGCTATTCCTGAGTCACAGCATAGTAATGTTTATGTATAAAAACACTATAAAATTAGAGTTAGGCCATAAAAGAGACAGCAATATTAACATAAAATAAAAGGAAAGAAATCTTTACTTCTCTTTAAGACACACACACAAAGTGGGTACAATGAAAACCCCACTATAAACAGAAAACTTAAATTTAGAATTATTTTCTGTGCTATAGTAATATGTTTACTTAGATCCAGTAGCTTCTATTCCATAAAGGACAAAACCAAACACTTAACTGATTTCCCATAAGAAAAGACAGCAATTGTGATTCATGGTTGTTTATATTAGATCTGTAGATTGTATGGAGATTTATGGAGAGCCTGTCCATATATCAGAATGGTTCACTTTATCCTCAGAAAAAAATGCACTGCAGTCCTATCAGTAGCACAGCGTAAGCAGCAGCAGGGTTTTCATAAAGCTTCATTAGCTGATGATAACAGTACAAGTTTTTGGTGAAGACAGAAATCTGAGGGCCAAGCTACTGCTCTCCACTGTTTGTGTTTGACTATTCCCTATGTGTCTTAAAATCCCCCTAGGGAGTGATAATCAAAAGTCAGTCTGTCTGAACCTGTTACAGGTGAAGTTAGAGGAGGGCAGCCAATGTTTTTCTAAGCTTTTGTCCTTCAGGCAGCCTGTGAAATACAACCAGATTTTGCAGGGAAGATTGTAAACATATTCCAAACTACTGACAAAGGAGCAGCCTGCTAGAAAGCTTCAATCTACTTTTAAGGTTTTGGATTTGCTGTTGCAGGTTTTAGAGTTTTTAATATTTAGGAGAGGGGTGGGTTATCTGTTGGTTCTATCTTCAGTCTTAGATCTTTCATTGCATTGTTAGTGCTATTGTGCATTTATATAGAAAAATTAATGGTTTTCATATAAGTAAAGTTTAGCTTATCTCCCCTAGAGGTGCTAAGTACCATTTTTATATTCTCAATTTGCTAATTCTGATTAACGTAGGCCCACTTTATATTTTCATCTGTCTAGCACTTAACAATCTTCCCACATATTACATCATTTGCAGGTTTAATTAATGGCTTCTTCATTTAATGACTATTAGAAGAAGTCTGGTGAAGCTTTAACGCTCATCTAGCTGCTAGTGGAGTAGGTTGTGTTCCATCTACACTTGGTGAAATTCTGTTATCATTGGTTTTCCTTATTAGTTGGCAGTGGTTGTGATTCATCTAGTGATACATTAAAGCCAAATTAGTTCAATCTTGTTGTTAAACTTCCTGACGTGATTTACCAGTCACATTGCATTGCTTTATTAAATGTAATAAAATGTCTCAGATCAAGAACATGAGTAGTTACAGAGATTTTTGCATTGTTTTAAGTGACTTGTGAAAATTAAACATTTTACAAACATCAAGTTAGACAGAAAGCAAATACAAAAATCTGGTTTTGTAGACAGAAGTCTTCCAACAAAGTCTAAGGTTCAGTGACCCTGATCATTGCCTTAGGAGTATTTGAAGTGCAAAATTTTCCAGGCTGTTGTTGCCTTAATACTGATAATCCCAGTATGTACCTAAGAAAATACAGGAAAATGGAAGATCTCACTGAAATGCTTATTTTCTTTCATAAGTATTGTGCATTGGTGCAGCCTAAGCAGGTTTCCAGAATTTGTAGGACTTTTTTTTCTCCTCTGTATAAAAGAAATCTGATTCAAACAAATAAGGACAGTTGATCCCACATCTATGTCTAGATCCTCTATTTAGTTGTTCCTAAAATATTTTCTCTTCTCTTTTTTTTTAACAGCTGCAGCTTTCTAAATTTGAAATAGCAGTTTTTCTCTGTCTTGCAGATATGTTAAATGCTTGCTTTTTTTCTAAGAAATTATTCAGTAATGTATATACGGATACTTAGATGGGTTGAGGGTGTTCATTAAGCCCTTAAAAGACCCAGAGAGGTAGGAGAGGTCTCTGAGAAACACAGTCTGTAATTCAGTAACATGTTTAATGTATTTATAACCTGTTTTCATTTTGTAGAAACCTAAGCAAGGCAGAAGTGCAGACACTCTGGAGTTTTGTTGAGTTGGAATGGAAGCACTAAACTATCCATCCTCAGGCAGGAATGGAAATTTATAGCAGAGCTAGAAATGGAGCCATAATACTTTAGAATGTTATCTTGGCTCTTAAGAGATAACTATCATCCCTCCCATTTATTTATGGTTAACCAAGATGTACTAGCCAAAGAAGAGGAAAGATGTACTTCTTAATTTTTTTTCAGTCACTGTGTTTTTATCTTCTGCTTGCATACTGGAAATTCTCTCCCCAAAACATAGTTTGATTTTGGACTTTCTAGCTTTGACTATATCATATTTTTATATCTGCACCAGTAGTAGATTATTTGGGATTTGCCAGTGAAGACATTTCATTAATTACATGTACTTTTCATACTGCACATATTCTCTTCAACATATTGAAATAGTTGTAGTTGCTTAAACACTCACAGTAAAACCATTGTGTGGGCTTCAGATTCTATAGCTGGCTTTTAAAAATTCAAGTATTTGTAAAAAGAAAACCTACAAAAACTAGCAACAAATATACTGACCGGTCAAATTTTTTTTTTATTTTGCCTCAGTTGTAATTCTTACTCTGACTTAGTAAGAATTTAAAACTTTGTAAGTACTTCCTGAGTTAATACCTATCATAAAGTTCTAAAGGCTGTTAAACAGATTTAAACTCTCCTATTTGAAGTGAGAAGCCATGTTTTTGCACACCATTAGCTGGAAGGTATGTGTAATAAAAAGAATAGTTTATTGGGCAATAATGATGAAAGTCAAAGATATTTATTTTAGTTTCCTGGAGGAAGTGTTCAAGCATGTGTTTGGCTTGTACCTGTAGCCCAGCTCGTGTGAACCTGCTCTCAGATCAGCATCCCTTCCCTGTGCTCTTTATGGTCCTACAATTTCCTTGTCACAGCTTTTCCTTGGGTGGGTTTATCACCACAATATATCCTAACCCTCCCCGCACATAGATGCAGGATTTAGTGCAATTCCTGACATCACCTTTAGTGAACTGATAAGTGTCCAGTGGTACAGGGTTGCACTGCAGTCTTTTAGTGAAGTGCGTCCAAACAGTGCTCTCTTTTATAAAAAAAATCCCTATAATTGCATTTTCACATGTGTCCTTTTAACCTACTGTGAAATGTGCTGGCAGTGATGCATCAAGCAGAAGAACTCATGAAAGTAACATTCCTTCAGCACAGTTTCAGAAAAGGGGCTTTATTTAATTGCATTTTATTCCATTTCTTGAACAGATTTCAAAGAAAAAAGGCAGAATAGAAGACAAGCTAACCTCTACAGGAGGATTTGAAATGAACAGAAAGGTTTTTTGTTTTGTTGGGAGGGAAAAGGGTAGTGCTTTTTTTCTATTTGTATTTGAGCTACAATTTTTTTAGCAACTACTAATAATTTGTAAAAGAATTACCACACGCAGGCAAGACTTATAAATATTATTTATTTATCTAGTTATTTATTTATATTATTTGCACTGCAGAGACCACATTTGGTACTGCAATAGTATAAAATCCTTTTTCTTGTGTTCTTTGTGCATGTTATAGTTCTCTGATTAGTTATATATGCACAGCAAATGGATGCAGAAAGCACCTGTTCTGGTTAATGTAATGGGGTGTGTCTCCCAAAAGATCTGATATTAAAATTATCAACTTGGGAAAGATAAGAGTTTGGTCTAGGAGGAATGAATTTAAAGTAGCACTGCCAATCATTTAGTCATCTTTAATACACGTTTTAGCTTAAGCAATAGGAAGATCAAGATGCAGGTATAGTAATTCAGGGCAAGGCTTTCTTTACAGTTACTCTGGAACAGAAAA